>OZ020183.1:42751364-45251364 GCA_963971135.1 Stenus bimaculatus | reverse complement strand
GATGATTGAATGATTTTATTTAAAATAATTTAATTCCCAACAAATCAGAATAATCGTTTTTAAATAGGTACCAATAATATTTTTTTCTATCGCTCTAATGCAATGAAATTATCATCAATAAATAGTTTCGTTTAAAAATTTTTCTCCATTTTAGAAATGTTAAATTTTTGCTTTAAAATTATTTTTGGAAAATACCCAGTGTAACGAAATATGGGTCATCTTTATTATTTTTTAATGAAGATAATAAATTGAAATTTGACTAAGTTGTATTTTTTTTTAAATCACTTCAGGTTTCTTTAATGTAACACTCCATTTTCTTGATTAAAAAAATTTTTGGAAAAAGAAAATTCTTTCTCCGAAATTGTTAAAAATTACGAAAACTCATTATGCACTACCGACCAAAAATTTGAAGATTACTTAATTTTAAAAAAGGTACTAAAACACTACTACCATTGACGAAAAAAAATATTTGCCTTACTACATTGTACACAGAAGAAGTGCCTGTACAATGTCAAATTTTTTTTTGGTATGACCCAAAAAAACTGCTACATTTTGAAAATCACATTTTGTTCTATCGATAGAGTAAATATTACAAATACATAATTCAAAATTGTTATTTGTAAATTATTTAAACAGTTTTTAAGATATTTATTAATTTTTGAACTTTATTTTTTAAATGCAAAAATGCGGGGTCACTCAATTTTTAAAAAGTACATCTTACAAAAATTTTTTTGGTACCTACAATGATTATTTAAAAAATCATAAGTCTTGTATATATAAATCATATAATTTTATATATTATGGTAAATTATAGTTTGTTTATATTAAATATAGAGGTAATTTTACCTGCTGAAGTTGCAGCCAAAATAGTGACAACTACAAAAAGTAATATAACACACTTCATCTTCTTGTCTTCTTGTACGTTCTGAAGAACTTAAACAAGTTAACTGGCTTAGTGTATAAAAATATTGCTCTTTTATACTAAAAATATAAATTTTCCAAAATTCCACATTTAATTATGAAAATTCTAAAAGTTTTTGTTTCAAATATATAAATTCAACGAATAACTTTATCGTACGTTTTTTGAAGTTTATTTTAAACATAAATAAAAACGATTAGTTTTTTAAACATTATTATCATATTTCATGTTGAATTCTGCTGCGGTGATTAACAACGATGGTATTAAAGAAAAAAAATCTACAAAAACAGGAAAATAGTTAAAAATTTATTTAAATATGAAATTATTATCAAACTTGGTAAAGTATATAGTAAAATTATATTTAAAAAAAAAATCTTAGCATGGTTACTTTTGCGAATAATTTATTCAAACGCTTTTAATATCCTGTGTGATTTAATTCTCATATTGCATAAATACTAGTATTTTAAATAATTATTATTTTGAATAATACATTCCACTAGATTATTTAGAAGAACCCAATAAAACATATTCTAACACTGGCACTCCCGTAAAAATAATATACTGCAAATTGATTTGACCCTACATATGGGGTACCAAAAAGTTATTACAAAAATGCTCTTTAAAAAAGTTCAAAAATTAATATCTCAAAAACTACTTGAATAATTTTACAAACTTCAATTTTATTTAGGTATTTGTTTTATTTAGAATGAGGTATGGTAGTTTTATCAACTTCGGATGAAGAAAAAATATATCACAAATCACAAACATAATTATTTTCTAAAATTGTTTTAAACTATGAACGAAAAAATGGGTTGTCGTAAATGCATAGTAGATTTTATTTCCGGTAAAACCGAAAGTGATATTAAAAAAAATAGTCCATAAAATGTGTTTTCTTGAACCATACAACGTAGTCAAATTTCAAATGTATATTTTCATAAATAAAGAAATTATAAAGGTGACTCATATATTTCGTTTACACCCAGTATGCAGCAGACTACACACGGTATATGCTAAATATTACAATATAAAAAAATATTTATTAATGTCAACTTAAAATGCGAATTATTTAAACATTTACTATCTTTTGTTATTATTAATTTTTTATTGTAATTTGAAAATTTGAGATAAATATTGTTATTAGAAACTTGAAATTCATTTTAATTTATTTTTATAAAACCTTTTTCGTTAAAATAATATATTTTAGTGCCTGATGATGCCCTTATGAAGGCGAAACTAGTAACACTGCATATGAAATAAATATTTGCTATCGTTGTAATAGTTGGGATTTGAATTATTCACCTTTATTATTTACTCACCCAAATCATCGTCAAGTTCTCATTTTAAAATTTTCCTTTTTTGAAGTAAAAAGATTTTTTATTAAAAAATTAGTTTACAAATGTAATAAATATTAATTTTTAAATGACATAAAAAACGAGAAAAAAAAATCGATGATGACTTCATTGCTAAATTACCAGTGACGTCATTAATATTTTTTTTATATAAAGAAATGGTATTTTAAAAATTAAAATTTTGCTCTAAACTTTATCATCACCCTGTATTTAAATCAAATAAAAAACTCTTCAATTGTAGTCTTTTTTGAAATACTAATTTTTATTATTAATTTTTTTAAATTAAATTTGAAATGGAAAGTATATAAAATAAAATTGGCAGTAAATGATGTGAAACCTGCAAAGTTCATGAAATTTTCCAAAAATAATTTTGTACAGCTACAATATTTTTATTTACTGCTAAAGTTTTCTATGTACTGAAATGATATTTTATTCTCTTCAAATATTTTAAAATATTCTTTGTACTACCAAAATTTTCTTTGTACTGCCAAAATGTTTTTTCCACTGCTAAAATACGTTTTACACTATACTATAGTAATGTATTCGTTTTTCTGCAAAATTATTCTTTTTACTGCCAAATTATTCTTCCTATTGCTAAAATATTTTTTTTTATTTACTGCTACATTATTTTTTTTCCCAAATAATAATTTATTGCATTAAAATAATATTTACCGAGCCCAAAAGTTTTCAAAAGTTTTTATTGATAAAGTCAAGTAAATATTAAATCGTTTTTAATGAAGTATATTCTTTTTATTTATGGATAATTTCATTTTTATTTATTTTACATAATTTTTTGTCAATAAATTAAATTTAAATGTAATAAAAATTAGAGTATTTTTTTAAATCCTTTAGAAGAGCGGAGTAATTTATTTCTCAAAATAACTAATAGATCTATACAGGGTGTTCGTTTTAAAAGGAACCAACCTAAATTACTCTCAAAAAATAATTTTATGAAAAATTCACATCATTGGTAGATATTATTTTCAGGTGCGAATATTTTTACATTTTAATTTGTCTTTTCCACCCCCTTCGCTGCAAAACAGGCTTTTTAATTTTTTTAAATGGAAATGGAAGTGAGGCATTATTTTTAAGATCATTTTACTCAATGATAATAGGATTTTCAGTACATGATAAAAAACGAGTTAAAAGTAAGTAACTAATTCTTTTAAAATTACTTATAAATAATTGGCATTTTTGTTAATTTAAATAGGCACTTGACGTGTGTTCAAAAAACATGACAATAATTTATCTGAACGTGATTTAATACTCCTATTAGTACACAAATGATGATCTTTAATAATTTTTACCTACTTTATGATTTAAAAGTTTAAAAAATAAAATGGTGGTTCTATAGAGAAGGGAGCAGCAAAGACAATTTTAATTTTATTGTAAAAAGATATACCCCATACAGGGGGGAATTACTTATATACGGTCTAATAGGCCTGCAGTCCAGGGCCCCCTTTCGGAGTTGAATTGAAACTATTTTAAAATTTTTTTCTTGGATCTTATTGCTTCATTTTCAAGAATTTTTAAGTTTAAAACCTTATAACGGTCAGGCAAAAAATACAAAAAATTGTAGGGATTTTACATGAGAAAATGAAGTTTAAATTTTTTTCATTTTTTATGATTTATGGTACATTTTTGCTGCAGCTTCAAGAATATTTAACTTTGAATGGTTACAACGGCCAAAAAAAAAACACCAAAAATATATTTTTATGCTCATTTTTGTTTAATACAGGATTGTAACCAGGTCTAATAGGTTTATAGCACAGGGACTCAAAGCCCACTTCCATGGAGTTAAATTAAAACTTTATTAAAAAAAGTGCTAATATTTTTGGATAAGACCACTTTTGTTGTACTCGGGGGCCTCCAAAGGTTTTTTACTGAATCCGCCTCTGCCCCCATAAAATAAAAATCGACCTGTGACCGCAATTTTTTTTTCGAGAGTTATTTAGGGTGACTCGTTTGTGCTACATAAAATAAAATAATTTTTTTTTTGGTATTTTTTACAATTATCGTAAAAACTCATTCCTGGAAAATTAAATACCGCTTTTCATTCCTTAGCATGATAAACAAACTACTACTATTAAGCGAATATTTAGATAAGTTAGTAACAATTTTTTTGATTTAAAAATGTCTTAATTGGATTCTTATAATATTTTCTTTATAAATTTGTTGCTACCCAGGTTATTATTTTTAAAATATTTCTATTTTTAATTTTTTAATTCTGATAATTTCTAATACTAAATTTTCAAGTGGGTACGTTTTGGTTTTTTTTTCAACTGATCTGTTATATTATGAAGATCGGAAGATACATACAAATTTTACTAATGCAACAAATTTTACAAAGGAGCACTTTCTTAAAGACAAGACCCAAGACCCAACACAAAAAATAATTATTAAGCAATTTAGAGGAAAATCATATGTATTTTAGGGCGACGATTTAAATATAAATGGAAATTTTAACATAAAATTCTTATCGCTTAAGAGGTTTGGGCATGATTTGCATGTTCCAAAAATAGGTCCGAAAAATCATATTAAAATAAGAACTTGAATTATAATAAAAAAAGAAGCTTAAAATTAAACTTTTGGGCGAGGAATAGAAATAAAACTCATGCTTATTATTAATTAATTTAACATTTTATCTATTATATACACAACATTCATACATGTTCATTAACAGTCTTTCAAGATAAAAATCGTTTTTAATATTATGTTTTACTAACATTAATCTACAGAGAATTTATATCACTTCAATTCCTCTTAGTTTACAATTTATACAGAAAAATCACAGAATAAAAATACTTATCTAAGATGTATCACTGGAAAAACAAATACAAAACATGTTAAGTAAAGCATCCTCGAGATTCTAAATTCTCTTGGAGATGAGATAAAACAAAACGTGTAGTAGTAAATAGTAAAACAGATTTACAGGGAAGGAAATAAAACAACGACTGCGATTTCGAGCGATTTTCTAAACATTTCGTTTCCTAGTCAAAAATTAACATGTAATAAAAGCGAAAGAATAAAAATAAAAATATTATTATTAACAATTTTTACTCTAATAATATTACATTATATTTTTTTAAAGGAAGTTGAGTTAATGTAAAGATATTTTACCGAATTCAATTCAATTATTTTTATTTTTTTTTAGGAAAACCTGTTTTGGGAAATTATGTTTTTCTTAAAAAATAATTAACTCATAAAACCATTACGTGTTTTAGCAGTGTATTTTATAAAAGATTTGTAAAAGAAAATGTAACTGTCTCAAACAGCTTTACAATAATTTACATCGGACATTAACTTTCTTCTAAACTATAGATGAGAAAAATTATATCAATTTAATTTTATGAATGATTTAATAAATTTTAGCGCAAATTTTTTTATAATTTTGTTTGTAATAATATTAATACTTAAAATAATTGGGATTAAAATTTTGTGCTTAATTAATATAATTGTAATAATAAGAAGTAATTTACCCTGTATGTAAATAAAATGTATGTATGTATATTCTTCCTACTATAAAATTACATCTAATTATTATAAACTATGGATTTTCGTTATTTTTTCAAATTATTCTATTGATTTTGTGGTAGGTGTAAATTATGTTATTTTTACAGTTTCATAAGTTATAAGGACGTATGCAGAGATTGGCTTACAAATAAATTTAATTTGTGCTAATTACTTTTTCCAAATAATAAATTACCAGCATGTTTACAAATTAGTTACACTGCAGAGTAATTTATATTTTGTTTTTGAAAATTTCAAATTTAATGAAATGAAACCTACATATTCTGTTTATATAAATTATAATTTATTATCAATGATTTATTTTATATAAAGCATGTGCACTATGCCATGGGTTCTATTTTTTAAATTAGTTTAATTAAATAAATCGTTATAATTTCAACAGTTAATTATATTTTCAATAGTATTACTCCAGTATAAATTTGTAATATATTAAGTACACATACAGAGTGCCTAAACTAAAATAACGGCCTTTTCAAAAATGTCCAGAAAATGATTCTATTAATCCCTATCCCCTAGCACCATCCTTGTCTTTGAAACGACTTATAATTTAAGGTATTTTTGAGGTGGTGGTGCTGAGGGTAGGGGATTAACAGTAGGAAGTTTCATGAACCTGTTATATCATTTTTTCAAAATATTCAAAAACACCGATATTACAGAAGGAATAAATTTTTGTTGGAACACTCTGTATAGAAAAAAAATTAAGTAATAAACTGAAACAAAATAAAAAATATAATTTTTTTTCATAAAAATGTATAAGCGAACATTAAACCATTTTTCGAACTTTTAACAAAATGAAATTGAAGGTAAATTCAGTGTAATTTATTAAAGCGTATAGTGCACACTCATAAATTCAAATAAATATTAAATGTAGATTAGGTATAAAATTTCGAAATAATAAATTAAAATTATTTATACTAAAAATAGTAATTTTTGATAATATAAAAATATTCTCGCAAACAACAATTTATATAATATTTTTGAAGGACGAATTTGAAAATTATTTTGCACTAAAATAGCAAGCACCACAAACATTGGGTTTTATTAAAATTTTAATTAAATATAAACTAAGGCTTATATAAACAAGCGTTTATTAAAATAAATATTTTGATGATTTTTTAAAATTATTATAGGCATAAAACCTTACAAGAAATGATTATAAATATAAAGTCATATTATTAGTAATTAAATAATTCCTAAATTTAATATCCTAAAAATTAAAGCTTTCGATTGTTCTAATTAAATTACTAGATAATCTGCTTGATATTTATAAACTTCTTTTAGCATAATTTAATGAAAATAATTAGGTGAAATATGATACTAGGAAAATAAATTAAGTTTATATACATTTAATTAATTTTGTTAATATTTTACAAACTTTTAAAAATATTAGAGTATTAAATTTGTACACCTATAAATACATTGACATATAAAAAATAATATACAAAGTAAAAGCGATTTTTACCTTTGTATCAACATACGCATACATTATTTATTATATGGCAGCTTTCAATGAAAACCGTGCTTTAAAATATTTATTTATACAATAGGCAATTTTGAAACTTGTTTTCATTTGGTCTATTTTAATTTCCCTAAAACAGGATTATACATATGTGCCACAATTGCCTTTAAAATCTATAATCCCTTATTTAACATAGATGTTTTAAATGTGTGTTAAATTTAATTAAATAAATATTATTTTAGGATTATTTTCTTTAGTCGTAAATTTACACATTATGAAATTATAATTACTTTTAAAATAAGTTATGCCCAAAGCCTAAATTAATCTTCTTAATCCAATGTGACAGAAAATAATATAATAATATTGTAGCTTCCAAAATCGCACACTAGTATTTAAATTTCCACACGTTTTTTTCACAAAACCGACGACTTCTCGAGAAAATTCCCATAAAATTGTTTAAAATAATAAATAATAAATGAAATAGTTGAAACTCCTACGCTGTGACTACAAAACTGATCGATCACAAAAAATTGTAATCTTCACTAAATTAAAACGGTTTTTTTGTTTGAAAATTCTAAACCATAACAATGATTTTTTAAGAACAATAGAAGCTCCTTAAATTTTGAGTCCCTCAAACGGAGACCAAAATTTTCCATATACAGGGTGATTTAGTGGAAATATCTCCAAAAGAAAGAGTTTTAGAAAAACAATTCTCAAGCAAAACCCCAAAAGCAGATATTTGAGTCATAACTAGTTTTGGATAAACGCAAAGAACTTACTAATACCTAAAAGACAAATCAACCGTTTTGATAGAAAATTTGAAATATGTGTTTATGCTTCTGAAGATCAAAAAATCGTATTATTCATGAAGAAGACCTCCAGAAGAAAATCTCTAACTCCTTTCAAACTAAAAAAACTTACTGAAAATATTTTTTTCTAAAACTCTCACTTTTGGAGATATTTCCACTATTCAGGTTAAAGGTACAGCCATGTATAAAAACTTTGAACCTTTTTAAGGTAAAACTTTTGCACCTTTGTAATTTCTTCTTAAAAACTAAAACCCAAAGAAATCGTTTAAAATACCTACAGTTTCCAATTCTATCATTCTAGAAAATTCGATTTATATAAAAGCGAACTATCAACTAGGAAAAAAAATTTAAAGTAATTTTTTTTTTAAATTTAACACCCTGTATAAGAAATAAAAGGTGAGGAAGCTATATATACTTCAGGCCTTAGCACATCAATACAAAAAATTTTGAAACATGAGAAACCTTTAGATTAGGAAAATTCCTCCCAAAGTAATTTAATTTTTGATATTCTTACACCTTTTCTAATGGTATTTGAAAAAGCTTCATTTGTATTTCAGAAAAATCATTTTAATTTCAGAAAGTATCAATTGTAAATTAGAAACGTTATTTGTATTTCACAAATCATCAACTGTAAATTAAAATTCGTTAATTTAATTACAGAAAATGTTATTTTTATTTTAAATAATTTTTTTATTGAAAAAAGTGAGAAAACTAAGAATACTGTTTTTGGCGGTGATTATGTGTTTTTATTATTCAGTAAATTTAATCCAAAAATTTGGGGGCAAAATTTACTTTAAAACGATAAACATAAATGATTATTTCTGAAATACAATTGTTGACTCCTGAAATACAAATCGTACTTTCTGAAATACAAATTCTAGTTTCTAAAATATAATTGACGATTCTGAACTTATATGAAAGGTGGTGCAAAATTATTCCAAAAGTAATTACTAATTACTAGCTCTTATAATTTGATGACACCAGAAGCGACTTCAAATGGCTTTAGTTCGTATTTAGTTCATACAATATAAATCGAGATTAGTTCATACATATTTGAACCAACCGCATCCGAATGATTAATTTTTGACATAACATATCCTTTGGTTCAAGCCAATTGCAGCTTAGTAACCGAAATATGAACCGTGGTTGGTAGCACGATTCGCTCTTTGGTTATTCGCCCGGGGCTGTATTCCTGAATCTCACCGAGTCAATGTCAATCTCACCTTCCTCGAAGCGCATGTGTCAAAATCTCACTCATGTATCTTGAATCGCCTGGTCCAGGGCAAGTAAATTTGGATTCGCCCGTGAGATTTTACCGCATGCACTTCGAGAAATATGAGATTGAGATTCATCTGTGAGATTTCAGAAATTCACGTCCCGATCTTTTTCTATGGGGAGGAAAGAACCGAAGAAGTTCATGAACTGAAGTCAAATTTTAGGTTAACCACAAATAAACCAAAAAAGCCATTTGAAATCCTTTGAGCTATCTTTAACCTGGGAACCAGCAGATAATGTCAAAGAATATTATAACCGATTAATTTCTTTCCATATTTGGACATCAATTGATGCATTAAATGATTAAATGTTCGTTTTCCTGAAAATCACTTTGTTCCTTTTTTACTTTTGGAAGAATTTATTGGGAAACACCATTAAAAATTGTACAATTGGCTTGGAAAAGTTGCAACTTTTATTTAAAAATATTGAGAAAAACATATAATCTGTTTTGCCAGAATT
The DNA here is from genome assembly GCA_963971135.1 of Stenus bimaculatus. Taxonomy (NCBI): domain Eukaryota; kingdom Metazoa; phylum Arthropoda; class Insecta; order Coleoptera; family Staphylinidae; genus Stenus; species Stenus bimaculatus. Next base: position 45,241,563 of record OZ020183.1, on the reverse strand, counting down.
TTTAAATTAAGTATCAAATATTTTTAAAAATTTATTTGGTTTAAATTTTCATATTTTTGCTTTATGTTTTTGTATATTGATATTGAAATTCAGAATCATGGGCGTCGGCATTAATATTTATAATTAATATCAATATATTAATAAATTAGTTTAAATATTGTAAGATATTATTTTTCGAATTGAAAGGTGGTGCAATTGCTCCAGCTTGACCCTCACTGTCGACGCCCATGATTCTGAATTTACAATTTGATGATTTCAGAAATTGAATTGATCTTTTCTCAAATTTAAATGGAAAAGGTGTAGTAATTTAAATAAGCTTATTTGCTTCGTCTAGGTCAGCAATAATGCCAATAATATTTATAAAATATTTCGAAAAATTAAAATGAAAATAAATATTTGTCTCCTAACAATAATTTGCTTCTAATACTTGAAAAGTTGAGCAATCAAGAATATATTATAAAATTAATCAGTTAAAATTATCAGTCCTTTTCCTTTTTGATTGTTAAAATTTATACAGTGTGTGCCGTTTTTGTTTAACCAAAGTTCAGAGCTACGAACGTCAGAAATTAAAGAAAATAGAGGTCTATCTCTTAAGATTGTATAATTATACATGGTGAATCATTTAACTTGAGACAAATAAATATCTGAGAAACTAAAAGGTTTTGAGAAAAAAAGTAGAAAAAGGTTTTCAATAAAAGCTGTTTAGTTTAAATGTGCATAAATCATTTTTTTATTTGGAAGATATTTTATTTTAAAAATGTCTACAGGGTGTTTGGTTGCTTGATACATTAATTTAAGGAGGTGATAAATTTATTGTATACTATGTGTCACGGTTTTCGAAAAATAACTGTTTTTGTGTTTTTTTTTTGATTTTTTGACAACTATAACCATAACCATGTATTACTTTAATTTCATACAATAAAGAATTTGATATTCTTTTAGAAAATCAAGAAAAAATATTGAAATTTGAGATTTTTTATAGTTTTGGGTTTCAACTTTGATAGTACTAACTTCTTACTGCAAATGTTCAAATAATTACATAAGTTGAAAAAAATTCCTACAAATATTTCTTAAAGCCTTTCTCTTATTTCAATATTTTTTGTAAAAGTAAAAGATTATCAACTTGTTTATGAAATTAAAGTAATACGTGTTTAATTTACAGAAAATGTGTTTTCCCAAAAATTATACTACTAATTAAGTATTGTTAATGTAAATTTGATAAGATTGATAGTCATAAAAAATTATCAAATCGAGCTACCGAACACCCTTTTTAATTTTTTTTGACACTTGACGAAAAAAATTATTTGTTCTTTATTTTTTCCCCTTTAAATCAAATTATTTTTATTTGAAAGACTATTTTAAAACCACTTTTTCTAAGCCATTTAGTTTGTTAGATATTTATTTCTCGCGAATTAAATAAATCACCCTGTATAATATTTTTTTCTCTACATGCCGATAACCGATAACGGTTTGGTAACTTTCTCCAAAAACCATCACAATTAGAACACATGTTTTAAAGTTTCAAGACCTTTTGATAAAGTTTAAAAAATATTGCAAATATTAAAATACTCACTTAAATGGAAAAGATAATTCGAAATCACTTATCGATATTTGAAAAAAATTCCTTTCGAGGTAAGGTAAGGGCAGTTGACCAGTAGTTGATCGTGAACCAATGTTGACACAAAAATGTAAAAATAAGGATAACCAACAAAGAAGGTTTTAACACAATATTACCAAAAAAATCCTTATTTTTACATTTTTGTGTGGATATGAGAAACTACTGGTTTAGGGTCATCTACTGGTGCCCTTAATCATTTTCATTAAAAACAATTAAAAATGACCTTTTCAGTGGTAAATTTCGTTCTCATTCTGACATTTGATATATGGTATACCATGAATAGTTTAAAATTTCGAAAATTAAAAAACGTAATAATTAATAACTTATTTGATTTAATACAGGGTGTTTCTAGAATGGTGGTCACAGTTTCGTGTGTTTATACATATAAGTAAAAATAAGACAAAATGTCCATATAAACATATGTTCAAACCTCCACTGTTACCAAGGTACAGGGTGTTGAAACCTGTTTTTATTTTTACTTTTTATTTATTTATCAGTTGAATGAAAATTAACAAAAAATTAGAGGTGAGTACTTCTCATCAGTAGCCACCTTTCGCTATTACATTTGACTTAATTTAACAATCCATTGGCGTAGAAAAACAGTTCAAGGTGTCCTCTTTTTTTAATTTATTTGATACGCCACTGCAAATTTAACAATTTTGTTTGTATCTTTAAAATCTGCATTCAATCTACCACAAAAAGGGCAACCTTATTAAATTTTGATAAGATTAGTGGTATTTCTGTAATTTCTAATTATAATTTTTCTTTGAAGCATAAGCACTTGAAGCTGTGACTACCATGTTTGATTATAATCTTGATTAAAAAAAAATTCTCTTCCGTTTTCTTCAAATAATTTCTGAATATCTCAATAAATTTAAATTTTACCGAATAAAGTTGTGATCAAAGCTGATGCGCTTTGAACCGATCTTGCAGGATGTTTATTAACAAAGTAAACCTCAAATTGAAAATGGCAAGTTAATAACGGTACGCCTGTATACGATTAAGTAAAAGCCCATAAGGGATTGGTTGCTTTATTAAAACCTTTTTTGAAGGGTTTACCTTCAATGATCGACGTATAATTCATATGCAGGAGTTATGATTAATGATGTTAGGGTTGGTTTAACAAAATTTATCTGATTCGGTAAACCGAACATTTTAATAAAAGCCACAAATAAATCAATTTCAAGATAGAGATTAACTCTCTTCAAAAAATTTGGGGTTTAAAAGTGGTTAATTAAAATATTTTTACCTCAATAAATGTTTGTGGCTAATTAGTTACGTTTTGGAGTCTTCCAATAATTCATTTCAAGGACATAACTTATCTAAAAAGTATTATTTGAAAAATAATCTTAATATATTATTTATTTTTATTAATTGATAAATTATTAAAGTAAACTTTTGATGGGTAATTTAATTATTTGATTTATTTGTAATATAAGTCTATTCACTGCTTCCTTTTTCTTGTATCGTACAACTAAAACGTTTTGAGCAATCCTTATTTTCTTTTTAATTTATTGCGAAAAATCACTTAAGTTCACGTCACACTCTAAGTTCTTCCATGGGAATGTTCTGTTTGGAATTTAACTGTGTGTTTTTCTTGGTTAAAGTTCCGGTGTTTATAACATGCGTGCTGTGTGTATACAGCAGGGGTTGATTTTCGGGAATGGGATTTGAAAGCGTGTTCACATTGGCTTTGCACAGCTTGGGTGGCGGCGGAGGTCTTGGCAGGGTGGCGTTGTTTTGCGGCAAGTCGGCGAATTCCGGGGGTGGCAGCTGGTGATGAGAATGGTGATGGCCCAGGATGGTAGCTGGATCGCTTTTCACCCCTATTATACTTGACTCCAAATCACCGCAGATATTATTCGGCATTTGGCCATTTTCGTTTCGCTTTTTCATGGCTATGTGACCTCCGTTTTCATTCATTCGCGTCTTATCACGTTGATAGTACACTCCGGCGAATATTAAGACGTTTAAAATTAGTAACGAACAACCAATCGCTATCGTTACACTTAGAGCAGTGGAGTACGCAGCAAACCCATCTTCTACAGGGTGAGACGTGGTACTCATCGATCCACCTAATTCTTCTACACGTTCTGTTGAATCTAAAGTAGGAACTGTCACCAGAAGGGTCAAATTGAAACCTAATGAGGCGCTTTTCTGATCGGAAGGTGGCTCGAGCGTTGTCAGCTTGCGGGGATTTAGAGATGGGAGTTTGGGCTGCGGCTCGTCATCTGGAAGCTCATGATGGGATGAGGGTACATCGTCCCCACCTGGCTTATGTAAGTCTGGCACCAGATTTAGCCAAAATGAGAGCCGATGTGCACGGTAATAGTTTTTCAGTTTCGGCTTTGTATCTGAAAAAATAACAATGTTATTAAAACATCCAAGTACTTCCTTATTATTGTACTTTCAAACAGATAATTATTTTGACAAACTATTTGAAAGTCAATATTATTAACAACGTGCTTTGTACGTTCCAGACATTTCTACGCTTCACGCACCATAATTGGAAATAAGAATGAGAAATGGAAAACATAGAATGAGGACTAAGGCATGTTTACATTTAGGAAGTTTAAAGAGAGTAAACTAAATTTTATCTTCTATATTCAAAAACTTTCAGCATCTGTTTAGTTTGTAAGTCCTTAACAGTTCCTTCAATGAAAATGTAAAGTATAATATAAGTCAACCGACGACAAAATAAACACTGATAAGTATCAATAGCCTATATATTGATGAGAGGTGAACCAATAAACCTGAAATTTTCGAGACTTTTAGATTTCATTTTTGTTTAGGGTGTGTTTGCACATCGATTGTATTTGTCTCAAAATCTTTCTTGATCCTTGACTTTAAATGTAACTACTAAACTTTTAGTCAATAAAACTAGTGTTTAAATTTACTTAAGCTCTTACTCCATGCAACTATAGTAACTAAGTTTTTTATAGAATTCTGATAGAATCCGAAAGATTAAGGAATTTACAGGTTAAAAGCTTAAGTTTTCATAATTGAATTAAAATTGAATTTCCAATTTTGTTTGCTTAAAATTTTAAGTTTTTTCTTTGAAATTAGGTAGCACTTAGGGTCGGTGCTTGGATCGCTTCTTGAGTCGATGCTGCACCATGTTTTAACCCTTAGACTTCTCTTTGTTCACAAATTAGCGTAGAGCTAAAAATTGGTATGAATGTTCGGGACACCATTATAAATGAATGCTGAAAATTCCCCATCGATTCCGTGCTTGGAAAAAATTTTATTCAAGATCAAAGGTCTTAAAAATGGGTTTGTCACATTTTTCAGCAAAACGTTAAGTTTTATCATAAAATTAGGTCAGACAAAAATTGTAGATCATATAATTACCTATAAAAAATGTTGTAATACTTTTTTTCTAAGAGGCATCGTTTCTCAGATATAACGATTTTAAAAGTTGCAATCTTCATAATATACACATTATTCGTCAGATTCATAATCGTCTAATATTCACCATAACGGGTACATTTTTTAATAAAATTTAAAAAAACCCGGTCTCGAATTAAAGGGGAATGCTTGTTTTATAATCCTTCTGGAATGGATTTCTTTTAAGCCACGGGAAAGCTTTCAAAAGCGCTCCCGAAAAATTTAATTTTGAAAAGTCGATTCTCCGCCGGGTTCGGAATCCAAACGACCAAATCGGGCCTCCTTTTTTCCCACATCCTCATTTACTATATCCAAAATTTCCGAACCTCCTACCTGTGGCGAAGGCGAATTTTTCTTTGAAAGCGTCAAAATGTCGCGTTTTTTAACGAAAAAACCAAAAAGGTAATATAGCTTAGCTTTTGACTGTAACCGGAGGTAAAAAATCGCGAATTATATTTTCGTAATAAGGAAACAGACTTACGTACCCATAGTGGACCAGTTTTTCGAAATTTTTGTTTGTATCTCATATTCCTAACATTTGAAAATCTGGGGGAACAGTTTTGGACATTTTTTACGAAATTTAAAAAATCGTACCTACTAAACGATAGGAGTGATTTTAAGAAAACGCGGCTTATATTGTGGCTAAAAGTACCGTTAATACCCAGAAAAATAATTGGTTTTATCCGGCGCGTCCAGCAGTGTCGGGATTTTTTTTTTCCAAAAGCGTACAAAAATATCGATAAAAAACGGCGTGGCGCGTAGAGAAAATTGGTAGAGGAAATGGGGCCAAAACGGGACAAAAATTAAAAATCGCTATACGTGACCTGGAAGAGGATTGATCGAACGAGGTCCGTTTGAAGTTTTGAAATCTCTATCTTTTCATTTCACCTCACACCGACCTATTAAAGTCAAAATTGTGTTTTTTCAACCCCCAGCGACTAAAATAATCGCTGTAAGGTAACGACACATCCTATCGTCTAACTAAAATATGCGTTGGAATGAGATTTTCAAGTACTATAATACGCAACACGTTGACTTTTTTTAATTTCGAAAAGGAACTCAAAATTTTAATCGCGCAAAAAGCTTTGTAAAAAAATGCGATTTTGATATTTTTTTTACTTCCCTGCCCTTTCATAGATTTTAATGAATGATAGCTTATCTTAAAGGTTTTTGCGTAGGCTTTCACACAAAAAAGATTAGTTTTGATATCTTTATTCGTTTAGAAGTTATGACCGAATAACCGTTGAAAATTTGAAAATTTCACTTTTGGACGACGAAGTTGCTATGAAATTTTTGATTAATCGGAAAATAATTAATTTTGACCGAATCAGTTGACCGATTAGAACAATTTATGGCTCACATTGACCGATAGAAAAATATATTTTTACTTGTATTACAGCTTCAGTGTATTTATGCATATTATGAAGATTACAACTTTTTCAACTTTTATAATCGTTATATCTCAGAAACGGTGGTTCTTAGGAGAAAAAGTATAAAGTCATTTTTTATAGATAATTATATGATCTACAATTTTTGCCTGATCTAATTTTATGATAAAACTTACCGTTTTGCTGAAAAACTAAAAAAACCCATTTTAAAGACCTTTGACCTATAATAAAAATTTTTCCAGGTACGGGATCGATGGGGACTTTTCAGTATTCATTTATAATGGTATTCCGAACATTCATACCAATTTTTAGCTCTACGCTAATTTTTGCTCCTTTACTACTATTTTTAGAGCTAAATTAACTGGAGTACACTGTATTTCTAAAATGGATCTTTTGGCGAATAAATGTATTCTTACTTGAAACTGGTCAATAAATCAATTCCCAAACACTCTGTATTTAAAGAATGCAGTTATTTCTCCAATTTTTACTGAATTTATATTATAGGATAAACATTTTTAATGTTTCCTGTTGATTTTGAGTGATTTCACGTTTCTAGCAAATTACTTATGTTTTTTTTGATTTACAGTAAATTTCTATCAAATTTTATATAATTATGTACGTTAAAATTTAGAAGAATTTGGAATTTAAGTTTCTTCTTGTTTTTAACTTATTTTGAACAAAGTTCATTGCTAACATGAACATTTTGGTTTTGGTTAAATATTTACAGAATTTCTACGTTGGATAAAAGTGCAGGCATGTCTGGTTAATTCAAGTGAAATATTTATTTTTATTTATTATATGTTTTTAATTAATTTCGAGTGAATTTCTGTTGATTTTTCATATTGTTAGTACAAACATTCATGAATTTCCTTGAAATTAATTATATAATATCGAAACAATTTTCACTTTTTTTGCTTTATAACGTAGGATTTTTTTTTTATTTCAATTTCTGACCCGCCATGACACGGGTCTTGGGTCATGGGTCTTACCTATCTCCTCAGTGAATTCATCTTGTCGAGTCAAGTAATCTATTTGAATCTTTTCCCACAGTCACACTTGCTAATTTTTTATATTTACACTCACAAAATATTAAACTTACTTGTGTTTTTGTAAGATCAATCCTATCAATATTTACAATTGATTTACCTGCTTATTTTTAAAACTACCCGTTGATGGAATAGTTAGTACGTTAGTAGTTTTTTTTAATAATTAAAGTATGTTTGGATTTTATGTAACTTTTAGAAAACTTTTAACAAACCAACTACATTATTTGTTCCTAGATTTAAAAGCTTCTTAAAAGCACATTGTTTTTTACTAAATACTTTTAAAGTTACGTTGAAAATTTAAAAGGTTTTAAATTAAGTTACTTGATCAGATATTATGTAGGTATTTTTATTTTGAGCACCTTTAGCAAATTTACTTTCAAATGACGTAATACAACAGCTTATATACTACCCACGTTGATTAAAATAGAAAATACTTAAGTAAGTAACAAAATTTTGTACCATTTATCAAAAACAAATTAAAATAATATTTCTTATCTGGAATATGAAGAAGCATTCATCAGTTTAAATATTTACAAAGATAAATTTAAAGAAATTCATATCATCTTATAATATTTATAAAATAACAAATATTTCTAGAAAAAATGTACTTGTATTAAAACAAGGCATAATAAAATAAAAAATTCAAATATTAAATATTAAAAAGCCAACAAGAGTTAGTATCCAGTAAAATTCATGCTTAAAAAGTTTTAATTAGGTGCCGGGAATGATGTATTTAATTTTATGCGAGTTAAATAAACCTTATGATTAAATAAAAGTTGTGAGTTATTCATCTGTATTTTGTAACTTTTAAAACGAACTTCTCATGTTTCGAAATATTTTTAGTTAATCAATATTTTAGTAAATTTGGTTGAGATTAGTTGGTGATTTAACTTTAAACACAATTCAAAAGGTCAAGCAACATGAAATATATTTTTCAAAAAATCGATAATTACATGTCATATTAACTAAAAGATCCATGTAATTTATTTATGGGCCAGTTAGTTATTAGGACTAATATTGAGCAAAATATGACCAAATGATTTCAAATTACTTAGATAAATATACAGCGTGTCCCTGAATAAGTGTGACAATTTATGGTGATAGAAGAAGTGAAACTAAGCATTTTTGACATATAAGTATTGTCCGAAAATGCTTCCTTAAAACGTTATACCACTTCAAAAATTAAAAAAAAAAAAATTTTTTTTTGTAATTAGAATAAATATTATAAGAGATATTAATTTGAAATTTTGGGCACAGTTTTTTCACATAAGGATACACATTTTCAGCAAATAATAGTTTAAAAAATCTTTTCAGGGGCGTTACATGTTTTTTGATCATATCTTTTGTTTCTTTACGTTTTTGATAATTTTAAAAATACTAAAATAATCCTTGATCAATTTTCTACAGAAAAGGTAGTCTTATTGTATGGTGCTTCACTTCGGATTAAAAGCAGATTTTATAATTTTTAGCTAAAAATATAAATTTAAAAAACAATACGAAATTTGCAATAATTTAATACCAGAATGTTTTCCCCTACACTTCAATTCGGGTAAACCTTCGATTACGCTTCAAGTCTGTAACAAGTGATTTCTTTGTTAGCTGAGTTTATGGTTGGGTTCGTACCACTTCGTACATTTCCGATACTTTTAATGCTTAGGTGGAAAAGTATCTACTTAAGAAAAACATCATATCTAATTAACTTTAGGTAATTTTGGATTTTGAAAAAATAAAAGCAGCATGTTTTTATACGGAGTAAAAGAACTTTTTGTTATTATTTTTCGTAAATTAAAAATAGAGCAATTTCTATTGTCAGTTATATAATTATCAAAACTAAATTCATTAAAACTTCAATTGAAACTATTTAATTAATTAATTATAAAATGCTAAATAAATTATTTTAAACTAACCAATTTTAATTGTACAATCAGCAAATAAATATAGATCATGTCGGTTTTGTGACTAAATACAATTTCCAAAATTAAAACATGAATATTTGATTACCAATGATTAACCAGAACAATGAATATCCAATTTGAAGTTGAGTTTTCAGAATGAAGGCATAGAAATATTTAAAGGACTGACATCAAGTGACAAAGTTATTTTATTCATTTCTTTATGTATGAAAGAAACACCTAATACATTTTTAATACATTTCGAAAAAGTGCTGTAATGGATACGTTGAAATCAAACAGACTAAAATCGAATGACAGGTTGCATTATTCCTCTTTTTATGTTTTAACATACATGTTGAATGTATTTTAGAAATTCCAAATAATCCTTATTTAGGGTGTATTAGAGCGTGTACAAAAATATTTTATATCAAAAATATTTTCAGGTAAATATGATATGAGGTTATCTAAAATTTAAAGTAAAAATCTTTGTTGGATTCAGCTGCTTAATTCCCTAACGAAAATAAAAAGCTTTATAACTTTTGTTTTTACTGAAGTAATTTAGCGAAAATTAATTTTTGAAATGGGGGTTTATTTTTACACTCGACATGACATGTCAAGCTTTAATTTAGTTTATCTCAGATATTACCAGCATCAGAAGCTTTTATTTTCACAATTTGTCAGTTTTGTACTAAACTAATGAAAAATAAATACTTTTATAAGTTTTTCGCGTGGTTATACCTAATACTTTCCACTATTTTATTTTTATAAAAAATTCTTTTTTAGACCTTAACCTCCAGTGGATACAATCAACAAACAGTCAGCGAATTCAGGTTAGTGTATTGATCAAATATTAGCTGACAATTGTATAATATTACATCACCGTATAGTATTACTATTGGTCCACCTACAAAACCTAGATGTGTACATACCTTAATATAAAAATATTTGTGTTGAAATTTGTTTTTATACTTGTAACGTTGGTAAAATAAATGGAACGAGTTCTTATTGACTTATTTGCTTAATTTTCAATTTCAAATACGGAATATGTAATAAAAACTTTTCTATTTTAAATTCCTTTTTCTTTTGCCCGTGGACAATTTCGAACGTGATTTTTTGTGCGTTGTGGTGAATTTATAAGCCAGTGGCAGCTTTAATAACATCGCGTACACATTTTGACGCGGTAAAAAATGCCACCTGGAACGGAAGGCGAAAAGGAAAGCGATAATAAGCGGGAACTGTATTTGCCCTCCAGGAATATCATGTTATGAAAATTTGCGCGCTGCCTCCATCACGTTGGCCTTTATTAATACACGTGCCTTTTTATTTTTCCTTGGAAAACACACCAAATGCCAATTTTTACATTGAGATAATGTATTTAATTAAAGCTACCATAAACATTGATTTTTTAAAAGGAAATGAAACTCGTCCAATTATTACGAAAATTTCAATAAAACCTAATTATTTTACAGCAATGCCCTAGACCCTAAGCCGATAAAAACAATTGTTAGTAATTGTTATATTTGTTTTAATGTTGAAAGTTCTTGTGAAACTTCCATCCCATGAGATGTTGCTAACAGTAATCCCAACGCTGATGTTTAATGTAATGTTAATGTAATCTGGATCCGAGTGGTCTAATTTAATTTTTGCTTAAATTAAATTTAAAAGAATTAAATTCATAAACCTTACCTAAATTCAGGTATTTTTTATGAGTGTCTTCGTACGCAGTCCATTCGATATTCTTAAATCTATTTCTTTCTTGTCGAGCCCCATGGCTTACATCCGATTCCGGAGGCTCATTGGGATTTCTGAAAAAATAATAATTTTTTAATAAAACAAAGAATTTTCCAGAAAATTATATTTAAGGTATAAAATATTCTGGTGTTAATTAAATTTTTTTAATTTTATGTAGGATGATTGTAAATTAGCAAAAACGTGTGATAAAAAATCGTAGAACACCCAACAACCCTCATCTCTGCAAAATTACTTAAGGAAGACGAGGGTAGAAGAAGAAATGTCAAATTATTTCAATAGAGATTAGATGCTATAAAAGGACATAATATACAGGGTGGACCATTTAACTTGAGACAAAATTCCTTAAAAAACACTGTTTGTTACAGATTCATGGTATACGTATAAAATGAAATATCTTTTATTTAAAAATATCTTTTTAAACGTCAACTTTTTAAAATATAAAAAAACCTTTATTAAAAAACTTTTATTTTTGAAAATTTGTAACTTTTGATGTGCACAACGTATACTCGACGAATATTTTTTATTTGCACTCTTGCTTTATTATTTATACAGGGTGTCCCATTTTAATTAATCCAGCTGAATATCTTGAAAACGAAGCGATTTCCTCAAAAATGTTTCAGACAAAAATTGTAGCGGCTCGAGGGGGACATTTAATAATGCCATGGGTTTTTAATTGTTATGTGGTTTTATGGAAAAACATTTTTTTTCAAATGGGAACCCCCATTTTTTATTGTAGATTCGTAATCTATGGAAAATAATAAGAAAGTTTTGGATGAAACTTTTTTTTCTAAAATTTCAATTTTTCGCTATATTCACCAAAATGAACACAAATTTTGGGATTTTCGATACAGTTTTACTAGAAAACTAAAGCTTTATAATAAAAATCGTAAGAGACAAAAACTGCTTAAATTAAGGCAAGGATTAATAAAAAATATTATTTTATTTTATTAAAAAAAAATAAATTTAAAAAAAAAGTTAATTTTATTTTTATTATTTTTTAAGAAAAATATTATTTTTTTTTTCTTATAAAATTTAAAATAAAGTCAAAGGTTGGAAACAATAGGTGTCAAAACGGTTTTTCAATTTTATTTGCAATTTAATATGTTAAATAATATTTTTCAATTAAGGAAGAAGGCTTCTAAAAATAAAGGAATTTTATTTTCAGCCTACTTTGTGTTTCGCACATAATTGTTATATTGTGACAGATAGTTTTTTGTAGAAGCTCATTGTTATTGAAGCCACTGTGATTATTTTAAGATCAAACGAACTTACCTGAAGTGAAGTTCGATCTTGATTATGTGGGCGTCTCGCTCGAACAATTACTTACACTGTAGTATACTTTCTTCCCTGCCAGAGTGCACGTTCCAGAGAATCGAAACTTTTTTCCTTTTCTCCGTTCCTGTGGCCCGCGTTACCTACCATCATTGTTTCATCTAGCTTCTTGATGCTTGGGGTTTTTTGGGAATTGGGAGGGAGTAATTGTTCGAGCGAGACGCCCACATAATCAAGATCGAACTTCACTTCAGGTAAGTTCGTTTGATCTTAAAATTATGTGTGGCGTCTCGCTCTTCACAATTACTTACACTGTAGACTTTCAGAGTTAGGCATCAAGAATTTGTTTCATAACGATTTTTATTTGTGAACTAAAAACTCTTATAACTCAACAGAATGCCATAATAAACAACCTAAATCTAAAAAAAAATAATTTTCCAGAACTCTAAACATTAAAAACTGTTTTTGCAAAATTATCTTGCGATATAATTGGTCTTTTATAGAAATTTGCAAACGTTTCAGATTTCTTTGTCCATCCAGCCTTGTTTCGTATTTCGTCGATGCTGATCCCCTGTAAGTCTGCTGCTGATGTGCTTGCATGCCGTGTACTGTGTGCACCAAACACTGACACATCTATACCACTTTGTTTCAGCACGTCCTTTATCCATCGGCTGATGGTTTGTGTTCCCACTGCTCTATAAGGTTTTTTTGTAGAAATGAATAAACTATCAATATTTCCTCTTAAGGATTTTGTTCTATTCAAATATTCCTTTAAACATGTTCCCACACAGACATCAGGCCTTTCCTCAAAGAAAGGCACCCATATCACTGGTTGATAGCGGTTGTATTTTGTTGTTTTTATTCTGTCCGATATTAATATCTCCATTCCAGTCTCTTTCTGTTTTATGTTTGAAACTTTAATTGACTGTAATGTTTGTACTCGCTGAGCAGAAGCTAATGCGAGCAAGGTAACCAGTTTTTTTCCCAATGCAGCAAATTCTGATTCATTTGATGTTTCTAAAGTGGACAGAAATTCAACTACAACACCAGGATCCCAAGTAGTCCTATACTTGGGTTTTTTTTGGTCTTAATTTTTCTATGCCTTGAAAAAATCTTTTGAGTATTTTATCCTCACTTCTTGAGGTTACACTAATTAAATTTATTGCAGCGCGATGATTATTTAGTGTACCATATGATGATCCTTTCTCATAACACTTGGTTAAAAACTGAATAATATGTGAAGTTTCACTTTTGAAGATCGAGATTTTTTCTGATGTACAAAAGTCCCACCAAAGCTTAAGGCTTGAAGTGTATTGCTTTAATGTGTTGGTACTCAAGGAAGCTGTCAAAATTTCCGCTGACTCCGTTGACATGCTTCCTATTCCAAATGCTTCCCTGATAATTTTCCTGCAACCAGGGAAAGTTGCGCTGCTAGGTGATGTTTCCTACCCAGGCAAGATAAAAGATTTTCATTAGGTTCGAAAATTATAGGCTCTCCTTTCAACATTGTTAAAAATTTTGGATACCAGGGTTGTGTTGGCCAAAAAGGTATCACTACAACGCCTTCCGCTTTGTCATAATCAATTTTTTCCAATGTTCTCAAAATCATAGAAAAGGGTGGGAATGCAAAAAATTTCCAGTCTGCCCATGAGATTGTAAAAGCGTCTATTGCAAAGGCTTCTGGATCTTGCCTCCAGGACACGAATTTTTGACATTTTTTATTATTTCGAGACGCAAATAAATCTATATCAGGTTTTCCGAATTTTCTCGAAATTTCATTGAAAGCGTACTCTGCTAATTCACTTTCAATATCAGGTGATAAGATCCTGCGTGATTCTTTATCAGCTAATAAGTTTTCCTTTGTGGGTATGTAGGAAGCCTGTAACCAATTATTTCTTGTTTCTGCCCATTCCCATATTTTCCTTGCAGTCTCATTTAATGTTTTATACTTTATTCCCCCCATACGGTTTATATAAGCCACCGCTGTTGTGTTATCTACTCTTAATAGTATTTTACTATTATATAAATCTGATGCCAAGCATTTTAATCCAAAAAGGATAGCCAAGAGCTCTAAATTATTTATGTGAAGCTTCTTTTCGCTTAGACTCCAGAACCCACTAGTTCTGGACCCATCCGAATATGCCCCCCAACCTGTCAAGGAAGCATCAGTAAAAATTATCCGATCAAATTTATCTTTTTTAAACTTGCACTTGGCTTTGCCAATGTTATTTAACCACCAGATTATTTCCCTATGTGAGTCTTTTGAAATAGTCATGATAGCATCGTAGTTTCCAGCGTTTGCTTTAAGAGACAAAAATTTGTTGCGTTCGAGTGCCTTCGTATGAAGCCATCCGTACTCTAACGCCGGACAAACAGAAACTAAAGTACCAAGTGGTCTTGCGAAACTTAGTATTTTACATTTTGAAGCTGATGTCATTTTATTTAATTGTTTTATTATATTTGAAACTTTTGGTTCTGGCAACGTTAATTCCATATTTATTGAATCATAACCAAACCCCAAAAACTGTATTTTTTGCTTTGGCACCAATTCTGATTTTTTACGATTGATTACAAATCCCATATCTTCCAGGATTTTCATTGTTTCATTTATATTATTATTACATTCTTCAAAATTTTTTCCCATTAACAAAAAATCGTCCAAATAGACGACAGATGTTAATCCGTTTTCCCTTAATATGTTAACTATTGGCTTCATTAACTTAGTGAAGACATAAGGGGCTGAGCAAAGTCCCATGGGCAGACAGGTAAATTCATAAAGCTTCCCTTTAAATTTAAATCTGAGGAATTTCCTGTCTCTTTTGTGTACCTTTATTAAATAATAAGCATTCTCTATATCTATTGACGCATAGTAGCAACCTTGCCTTGTTAGCCGGGATGCTGTGCGCCAGTCTTCTAATTTGAAGTGTTTCGTGTCAATAAATTTATTTAGACCTTTAAGATTTATAATAAGTCTATAAGACCCATCTTTTTTTGGTCTTAGGAAAATATTTGAAATAAATTGACCACTTTTTCTTTTGCATTGCCGAATAACCCCTGCTTTTTTGAAGGTAATAATTTTTTGTTGAATATGTCTGCTTTCTGTTACAGACCAATTCCTTTCTTTTGGCGCAAGACGTTGCGTGACCCTTTTTACAAACGGAATCTTATAACTTTTTATCCATGATAATATAACTTTATCATTAGTTATTTGTTCCCAATTTTTAACAAAGTTGCTAAGACGGCCGCCGTATGTTCTCACCTCTACTGCTGGCTCCGGTATTTCCCTGATGTTGGGTTCCTCCTCGGGGCATTGTTTTTCCAACTCCTTTGTTGTCCACTCAACCTGCCCTTGTTTGATTTGGTTGGTGGACGCCGGTAGTTTAAAGGCTGCTTATTTTCTCCTGTTTTGGCGATCTTCTTTTTTTTCTGATAGCTTTAGTTCCTGAGATGAACGTTGACACGCCTTTGAAGCCTTTAATTGTTCATCTAGGTTTTCCCCAAAAAGGAAAGAATCGATGCTGGATTTTTCGAGAATATCCCGAAAATCTTTATTAATTAAAGACACAGCCAGCCCTCTCCTTGTGTTTGACATCGCATGCTGGACATCGCACCATAATCTCCCTGCATCTCCAATGCATTCCACCAGAGCTAAGCGTTCCTTAACGCTTCCTTCGCTTTCCTTTTTGCATACAATGGACAGCGCTTTTCCAATTGCAGCAATTCCAGCTCCCATTTGGCCTTGTAATTGTGCCAATTTCTCATCCCTTTTAACACCTTGTGGGTTTAGGGCTGCTCTAACCTCTGGGTTTAGTTTTGGAGCGTCTAAAATACGAAGGTTATTGGGAGCGGGATATTTTTCCACCAATTCTTTGGTCGCCTCCCTGCTACCTTCTTTTAAAATAGGCAACCATCTCCCAACAATTTCATTGTTTATTTCAGGAGAGTAGATTTTTTTTATTATCTACACAGGGTCCCAAAACCTCAAGAACTTCGGTGTCCAATTCATTCATTTCGTTATTTTCAGCATTGTTTTCTGTAAGAAAACAAATAGCATTTATTTACTATTTTTGCTGATTTTCTTTAAATTAAAGCAAATACATATTTGCTTGACCAATTTGGTTAACACATGTTCCCCAAAATAGGTCCCGGCCAATTATGAACGTATCTGCGTACGTTACGTTGCCATTTCTGAAAGTACATACTTTCTGAAAGCTTGGGAGTTGTTATTAGATATAACATGGCAACGTCCGGAAACACATGTTTCCATTTTTGTTAAAAACAAATACATATTTGTTTTTGACCTGACTTGGCGAACACATGTTTTCCAAGCAGGCCTGGCCAGTCTCACGCCTGCTCACGCCACATCCCCCCCCCCCTTTTTAAGCAAGGCAGGTGCGAGGCGTGCGAGCGTGGAACTCAATGCGAGCGTTGTATTGAAATAAAAACACAACTTACGCTGAACACCAAAGTTTTCACATTAATTATACCTAATGAAGAAATTAAAATTTTACCTTTTTCACTGTCTTCTCCACTTTCTGACGACAGAAGTCTTAACCGCCTTCTTTTGGGAGGCGATCTTGACCGGGATCTCGAACTCGATGACTCCGATTCCGATACTCGCGCCCTTTTCTTTGAGCGACGTTTTGTTTTCTTATGCTTCTTTTTATTTATCTTTCTTTCCATCCTCTCCAATCTTTCCATTATTTTGTTCATATTATCATCCATTGTTCACTTTTTACTTTTATGTAATTCGCGGGCACTTCGCACTACGCTTTTTTTTTTTTTCGTGACCGGGCACTTCTGGCACGAAAACAGCAATGATGGTAGGTAACGCGGGCCACAGGAACGGAGAAAAGGAAAAAAGTTTCGATTCTCTGGAACGTGCACTCTGGCAGGGAAGAAAGTATACTACAGTGTAAGTAATTGTGAAGAGCGAGACGCCACACATAATTTAAAATCAGTCTCTCATAAAATGGCTGATTATTCACCTAGAGAAATCGTGAATATTATAAAAGTTTTGGGCGAATGCCATGATAACTATCGGCACGCAGCACGTCTTTATGCTGAGAGGTCTCCACAATTGCGTCATCCAAATCATACAAATATTAGGAGGCTCGTGAAAAGAGCGGAAAACGGTTCTCTTAGAAGAAAACGTAGTAAAACTTGTCCTAAGATGCTCCCCTCGTTGATAGCATTAGCTTCCGTAAATGAAGATCCACATACATCTACAAGAAAAATTCAGCGTCTTCATGGACTTCCTAAATCTTCTGCCAACAGAATTTTAAAACATCATAAATCACACCCATACATGTTCATTTAACCCAACAAATTAAAGAAGATGACTACATCCGCCGACTTAATTTTTGCATATGGGCTACGAATCAAATTAGAAGAGATCCCCTTTTTTTAATCACGTAACTTTTACTGATGAAACAAAATTTGACAAAATGGGTGGAGTAAATCTTCATAATGCTCATTATTATTCTGAAAATAATCCACATTGGCAAAGAGATCATAGATTACAGTGGCGTTGGTCTATAAACGTTTGGGCTGGAATAGTGGATGAGTATCTTGTGGGACCATTTTTTTATGAAGAAAATCTTAACCAACATGTTTATTTGAATATAATTCAAAACGAAATGCCTACTCTTTTAGAAGATGTACCTCTAGATTTAAGACAGCGAATGTGGTTTGAACAGGACGTAGCTAGACCCCACACTGCCAGAATTGTTAAAACATTTTTACATAACCAATTCCCTAATATGTGGATTGGAAATGGTATTGAACTACACGAATGGCCAGCAAGATCTCCGGATCTTATAAAAAGGGATTATTTTTTATGGGGTTACTTAAAAGATAAGGTTTATGAATGACCAACTACAACTAGAGAGGATATTATGATACGAATTACGGACGCTTTTCGAAGTATCACTCCTGAAATGTTGAGAAATGTATCATTGGCTTTTCGCACACGAGTAAACATTTGTATTGAACAAAATGGAGGAATATCTGAACATCTTATTTTGACCAGCTCTCGTAATTTAAGAACAGATCCAAATATCTTTAAGTGTATTAATTAATTACCTTTGACTTTATT
Source organism: Stenus bimaculatus (assembly GCA_963971135.1). Taxonomy (NCBI): domain Eukaryota; kingdom Metazoa; phylum Arthropoda; class Insecta; order Coleoptera; family Staphylinidae; genus Stenus; species Stenus bimaculatus. The sequence goes on along the minus strand of OZ020183.1, from coordinate 45,223,111 downwards.
TTAAATTTTATAAGTAAAAAAAAGTAATATTTTTCTTAAAAAATAATAAAAATAAAATAAAATTTTTTTAAATTTTGTTTTTTTTAATAAAGTAAAATAATATTTATTATTAATCTTTGCCTTGTTTTAAGCACTTTTTGACTCCTGCGAGTTTTCTATAGACCTTTAGTTTTTTAGTAAAACTGTATCGAAAATCCCAAAATTTGTGTTCATTTTGGTGAATATAGCGAAAAATTGAAATTTAAAAAAAAAAGTTTCAACCAAAACTTTCTTATTATTTTCCATAGATTATGAATCTATAATGAAAATGGGGGTTCCCATTTGAAAAACAATGTTTTCCCATAAAACCCCATAACAATTAAAAACCCATGGTACTATTAAATGTCCCCCTCGAGTCGCTACAATTTTTGTCTGAAACATTTTTATGAAATCGCTTCGTTTTCAAGATTTTCAGCTGGATTAATTAAAATGGGACACCCTGTACATGAAAAAATCAGCATGATTATATTTTACCCCTGGACTTAAAAAAAATAACGAGTGAAATGTTAAAAAATAGTACAAACGCGCGCTTCGTGTTTTGTAACAGTCTAAATTTTGAAATTAGGGGTGGGTGGCTCCCGTCAGACTATTTTTCAACAGATTTTTATTTTTAGGAACTCTGCTGAATCTACTATTGGAACCAAAATAGCCCACGCATAGGTTTTTTTTGAATTTTGAAAAAAACAATCAAAAAATATTTTTTTAAGATCGCATTTAAAAAAGTCGCAATTTTGACGGGTTTCGGTCTAATAAACCCCTCAAATTCTATTTCACCCCCATGTAATATACATTTTCTGAAAGTGGTTCTTTTTTGTCGTATAGTGAACCTTGACACTTTACGACAAAAAAGAATCACAGCCAAAATAAGCAAAATTCGATCTGAAATTTTTCACTGTTCACAAAATAATTAATATCTTTAAAATACATATTAACATCACCTAGACGTTTAATAGCTTAAAATTCTTCCCATAACCCCTTCTACAAATATTCGTAAACATTAAAAAATTGGATGAAAATAGCGTCGTCCAGGGCCGTGTTTGTATCAAAACTTTTTTTCCACAAAAAATATTTAACTGATTTTGACCAAATGTGTGTCAACCTTTGATATAAATTTAAAACCGGTAACTTTTATAGTTTTTGGGAATAAAATTACAACCGATTCCTATGAAAATTTCAAGCCTATCTTAAAAATTTTTTTTAGAATATTTTCAAGATCATGAAAGATAATAAAAAATGGATAAAATGTGGGGGGACAGTTACCCTCTACAACCGCAAAAAGAAAATTTTACACCCTAAAAAAATCAATTTGTTTAGGTAATGTAATAAAATAAGATAATATCGATAATTTTTAGAATCTTATATGTACAAATTTTCGTTTTAAAATTTTTGTTATTAAGAAGATAGTCGGTAAAATTAGGTATAGGACTTTTCAATGTAAATTTCGATTTCGTATTTTCCAAATAAAAGACAAACGGTTAATTGAAATAGAATATTTCTTGTTTTGTATTGTTTAAGAATTCTATATTGCATCTTTTGTATATTGTTTTTTTTTAATTTTAATTTTTTGTTATACTTAATAATTGTTGAAAACATCCAAAAATAGGCAACTTTTAGGTTTAAATAACAGCCTTATAAAAAGAGTATTTTTTTAAATTAAAATACACAAAAGATAGTTTGTTTAATGTACTTTTAAGATACTTAAAAAAATAATTTTATTAATTAGTTTATAAATTATATTGGAAATAATATATCAATATGAACAGGAGGATCAACTATTCCACTTCGCACAGTTATATGTTTCATACGCACATCGCATTTTCAAGGACAGAGAAATTGGAGTTACACATTTTGCCGACTATCCTCTTAAAAAAAATATGTATTATTCAAAATACACCTTTACTCATTTATTAGAATGTCATATTTTATATTAAAATTCATAACTTTTGAACAAAACATCGTAGCGACTTGACTTTTTTCTTATATCTTTACACTACAGTTAAATTATTAACTTTCAAATTTCTAACTTAAATTTTAATTTTAATTAATTTTAATTTTGCATCAAGAACAAAAATGTTTTTATAATCTATGACTATGTTTACCTCGCGTAACTCTATCTGGATTGGATTGAATAACAATTGACTCGATTCGCATTTTTAGTAAATGTGCTTTTATACCTTTTTAAAAAAGTGTAAATTTGTAATAATTTAATATCAGAACGGTTTCCCCTATACTTCAATTCAGGTAATTGTAAACGGTAATTGTAAACGCATCAAGTTACCGTTTTTAAATTATCGCGCCATTTCGATTTCCTAGCCATCTAACAGATAAATTACAGCCATTAGACAAATGTGTGGTTGGCCCAGTAAAAAGTTATTGGAATAAGCAACTTGTGAAGTATCGAATAGAACAAATTGGACGCGGATGCGGGCGCCCTAAAAAATAAATTTGTGGAGATTATTGGAAAAACTTGGAAGGAATCAATGAAACCTCAAAACGTAATATCCGGGTTTTTAATGACTGTAGTGTACCTATCCTGTGGATACGACTAGATTTCCTCGAAATGAGTTTATTCCCGAAGATCTCGAAAAATATGAAGAGTTTTGTAATGCACCTCAAAATCAAAAATATTCCCAAAATTTTTAGTTAATTACAGCGATATCAAGTAATGAAACTTCATGTTAATGTAGATCTTAATTTTTTTTGATTTTTCTGGTTTGTCCAAAAGAAATTTATTTCGGTCAATTCAAAGGAGGAAATGGGGGCACAATACTGTTTAATGTTTAAGTACGTGTGTGTAATTGAAGATATCGATGTTGATGTTGATGTTCTTCAACCCAATTTACAAAAGTCGAGGATCTGCCAAATTTTTACCAATTGAGCATATAATATTCAAATGCACGTATACAAAATTTCATTAAAATATTTGTACTGCTTTGGTTGCAATAAAAAAATTTCTATTTTAAAAATTCTACTTTGGAGGCTTATAACTGCTTAGGGGTGCATTTTTGGATATAGATAAATAGGGTCATATCAACTTATTTTTAGATCTACAATCTCCAGTTAATCGTTGTCGGTCGAATTTTGGGACACCCTGTATAGTAAAAAAGTTGAATACATATTGCAAATACAAACAGAATTTTAAAAATCATATATTTTGAATATAAAAGATTAAAAAAATATTTTTAATTTTCACTAAGAAATATATAAACATTCTGCATTTTCAAAATGATGCTAATAGTACTAGCATTATAATGATTGACGTTAACTATTACTTATTATTTATCTATAAGGAACTAACTTTTGTACTATTACAGTAAAATTTTTCAAAAGAGAAAATTTATTTTATACTTTTATGTGGCTCATAAAAAATACTAAATTTATATCACGCAAAGACCAAGGACCGAGAAAAATAAATTTTTTAGTTAAGTTAGATCAATAAATTCTTATTTCTCGTTTATTCGTATTCGATCACTTCTTTATTTTAAGGTAAAAGTATTATGTTCAGGGTTATTATTAGTTTTACACTTATCATTTAAAAAATAAAACAATAATCCCTTTGTTATATTTTAGTATACAGCGGTCTAACTTTTTATAGTTTTATCAGTTGGAGTTTCCTCAGTTTATGACTTTAAGATGCGCTACTTAAACTTGATTGAAGATTATATTTACATAAAAAAATTAAAAAGTAATGAAGTATTATGAAAGTTAATTTCATTTTAATAATTTTTAATTCCAAATTGTTCCAATATTGTCTTACTCGCTTCTAGATTTCGCGCAATTCTTGATCGTCTTGTATTTCAGAGCTTTGTAAACAGTTTTCCCGTTTCACACAAGCCGAATTTAACTTTGTGTAAACTTTTAAGCATATCTTCTAGCACCAACCCCACAATTATTGTAACATTCACCAAGTATAAGTTAAGATTGAATTATTTATTGAAAAGTTCGTAATTTTGATTCGTTTTAAATTTTTATACAAATACGGTATGTTGAGTCGAACTTTTATATTGTACAATGAACCCATTTTAAATAAAAACGGAATAACTTATGAGATAAAAGAAGAAAATCAAATACTTCACAATGAATGCCTTTACAAAAATACACAACTTTAAAAATGAGTTTAATAATGCATACAAGTTCAAAGGAGATTTATCTGTGTTTATCCCCACTACAAATATACCTTTTAGTGATGTCGGATTTTATTATTTTTACAATGTTAGCATTTACATACCAACATGAATAACAATATTAACGTCCTTTATTTTTAAACTTATTAAAAATTTTAATTTAACTAAGATTGAAAAATTTTAATAAAAATCTTTAGTATTTTTATATTGCAATGAAGAACTCGATAATATAATTATTTCATCAAACCACTCGATGATTTCACTAGAGCCTTTTTTACAAACGTAGCCAAATAGCCAGTAATCCATGTACTAGAAAAATATGACCATTTGAAAGCACAGATAATTGCTTTCTTTCAAAACAAAAATCCAAATTACAACATATCAACAAACAAATGTGGTATATTGCATACCGTCTCTTAGGATTTTATAATGATTTTTATAGTGGATTAACAAATTATTTTATTTATAACCAAAAAAATGATTGTTTGCCCAAACGCTACAATTCAGATTTCATCAACTACTCCTAAAAAGTAATAGATAAAAAAAGTAATTACACAAAAAGTATTTTTATGTCATACACAATTTATGATAGGCAACTAAATGTTCAATTTTGCCTTTATCACCTTTACATCTCATTTATTTATTTTTAAAAGATTGGTAGGTATTACACATTTAAAAAAGGATGATATTTATTAATAGATTAACATTTAGTTCATCTGTTTAATAAAATTTGTGTTTTCCATTGATAAATTGCATAAAAGTGAGCTTCATGCTTCTTTGCAACCATTTTTAATTACATTTTTGGACAATTGTTACTTTTATAATTTTTGGTTAACTACACAGAAATTTTGACAAAAAAGGTCAATTCACTATGATAGAAAAATAATTAGTAGTAATACTATGAACTTCTTAGAAACTTTCTCAAAAGCAATCAAAGAAATACTTACAATTCAATTGTCAATAAAGCGACAGAATTATAAGTGATTTCAACCTACGAATTGTATTTGGTTAAATTATTTCAAGCCCTATTTCCGCGAAATAAAAAGATTGTGCATAGCACTTATTCTTCTAACTTGCATGTTTTTTAACCATGAAAATGACGGAAATGTCCAGGTGAAATGTTGGTTTTATTTTGTAATAAAATTTCTAAAAAGGCCTACACACGCTCCGATTTGGTAGGATACAAGTTGGTCGGGTGGGGTGCTAATTTGGACCATGTCGAGGTATATTGCGGGACAGGTTAGTTGGAAGATTGGGTGGCAAATACCATATGACCGCTCAATCAAGTTCAACCGTGTGGATGCTAATCTGGATCAATTTAAATGCTTCACACAACTGCCCCACTATTTTTGCAATGTTTTTACTGCTCATATCGATTGTAATGTAATTGTTAGATCAATCTTCTGTTGTTTTAACAAAACGGAAGCCATAATACTAGATTTTTGACGATGGCATCTCAGTCAAGTAGCAAAAGTAAACGAGTTAAATATTTAAGTTGAGGAGGTGCGTAGGATCAGTGGTCGTGTGGTCGAACCGTGTGGATACGGCATCCGATTTGGTTATCCAACCGACCATCCGACCAAATCGAATAAGGTGTAGGGCCTTTAAGAAAATAGGAGTTCGTCATTTGCGGTTTTCACATTCTACCTAAAAGAGCCTACATATGATCCAATTTTGTCAGACTGAACCGAGCAAATGGTTGTTGTCAACCGAGTTGGGTGGTCGGGTGGTCGCAACCAAGTTGGGTCGTGTGGATACTGATTCCGATACTATGCCCTCTTATATTTATAAATAAATAAATTATGAACAAAGTAGCTGATAGCTGAAGCATTACAATAGAACCATGTGACTAGGGATTACAATACCTGAATCACGGTATTCCTAATAGCAGAATTTACCTTTAATACCCTTTTATCCGGTATTAAAAAACGTTACTGGAGGAGAAATATCGATATTTCGGTATATCAAATTTAAAAATAAATGAATAAACGTGTTAAGGCCTCTGCACACCGGAGGTAACTTTGCTTTGCGACAAATTTAAAATATAAGACACAGAAATGTTACCAGCATTTGTTATCAACATTTGCTGACAAATATTTTTATCAACATGGTACAATTCTATTATAAAATGTTAATAATACTTTTGCTACTAACTTTTTCAATAATATTTGTTTTAAGCATTTGTTACTATTTTCAATAACATGTTGACAGCAATTGTCAGCATTGTTGGCAGCACAAATTTTGCGATCACTCTGAAAGCGGTCAGGGTACTATGATGTTAATAACATGTTGATAACATGTTGACAACATGGCTTAATGAATGTGGAAAACATTTTTGCTGTCAACAGGTTTTTGTAACAATTTTGGGTTGTGGGCAACATTAGAGATAGTCAATAGCATTTCTGTCTGTTCTCGTTAGTTTTTGGTAAAAAGGAAAAGCCAATTTTAGTCTTCAGAAGGAAATATTTTTAAATAATTACTCTTAAACTACTTACAACCGTCTACCCAGTGGGTCCAAGTGGGTTATAGACTTTATTTTGAATTTCGCACTTATGTGGAAAATTAAAATATTCTTTTGTTCTAATTCTTATACTTTGGACACAGCATGTTTTGTACTGGTAACTTTTTTATGGTTGATTTGTACCCGGGCGAGCCCAAAACTTAGCGAAAGATTACGATTATCAAAACTATGGCATGGAATTGCATAAGTAGGACATGGTATATTGCATGAGTATGACATGGTATTGCATTAGAAGGTAAAATATTATATGGTATTGCATATAATTGTGTCCCAACGGTTGTGTAGAGTGACCAACCCCTTGGCTAGGATAGATATAATCTGAAATGAAGGTTTTTTTAGACAAGCATATTTTTAATCTCAAATCTTGTACAAGTACAAGGTACAAGATTGGACAATTGTTTGTGATAGATGGAATCAGCAATTTTTAAAAACTCAATCATATTTTATGGTGTTTAAACACCATAAAATACCTCTCTCTTCAAAATGGACATCCGAAGATTTCATGAAATCAATCATATTTCATGTCACAAATTATAATGAAATTTGCACAGGCCCGCAAAAAATTGATTATCAAATAGAACATGTCTTACTTTGATCATAATATGTGACATAAAATATGATTTGATTGAAAATTGCTGATTTACACGATAAATAAAGTTGGATTTAAGATTAGAAAGAATTCATTTTTCTACATTCCCATTTAAAGTTAATCCAAAGCAGCGTGTCTTTTCTCTTTCTACAAATACTTGCATTTTGTGTCAAATCTTATTTAGATTAGGGACCGAAAATGTGCGCGTCCAAAATGGCCTTAAGAGGAAAAAAAATTAAAACTTGTGCAAGAGTACCTAAGTACAATTACATCAACTAGTGCAGAGTCTGAAAAGCATTTCCAGCTTCGATACCACTCTGCACAAAAATTTGGTCTGGTCTAAATGACGAAACATCTGGAATTTGGAAATCGCGAAAATCTTTAGGAAATACCGGTATCCCGATTTTAACAATTGAAATATCGAAATACCGGTATTGTAATCCCTATATATGTATGACTAAAATATATGTCTATCATTCTTGCCCACTTTTTTTCTTCATTTCTTCCGAGTTAACTATAGCCTCTCAGTGAAAGTAGAAAAACTGAACTGATTAAATATTTTAGTGCAGGAGGTGTGGATGGTTGGTTGGATCCTTTCGATGCGGCATCCAATTTGGTGAATCCAACCAACCACCCGACGAAATTGAATCGGGTATAGGTCATTTAATACTACTTTCCCATCAAAAGTAACAACATACTTTTAATTATTTTATACAGGGTGTCCCATTTTAATTAATCCAGCTGAATATCTTAAAAACGAAGCGATTTCCTCAAAAATGTTTCAGACAAAAATTGTAGCGGCTCGAGGGGGACATTTAAGAGTGCCATGGGTTTTTAATTGTTATGGGGTTTTATGGAAAAACATTTTTTTTTCAAATGGGAACCCCCATTTTTTATTGTAGTTTCGTAATCTATGGAAAATAATAAGAAAGTTTTGGATGTAACATTTTTTTCTAAAATTTCAATTTTTCGCTATATTCACCAAAATGAACACAAATTTTGGGATCCTCGATACAGTTTTACTAGAAAACTAAAGCTTTATAAGAAAAATCGTAAGGGACAAAAAGTGTTTAAATTAAGGCAAGGATTAATAAAAAATATTATTTTATTTTATTAAAAAAAAAGTTTATTTTATTTTTATTATTTTTTAAGAAAAATATTAATTTTTTTTTACTTATAAAATTTAAAATAAAGTCAAAGGTTGGAAACGATAGGTGTCAAAACGGTTTTCAATTTTATTTAATATTTTAATAATATTTTTCAATTAAGGAAGAAGGCTTCTAAAAATAAAGGAATTTCATTTTCAGCCTACTTTGTGTTTCGCACATAATTGTTATATTGTGACAGATTAGTTTTTTGTAGAAGCTCATTGTTATTGAAGCCACTGTGATTACTTAAAATCAGTCTCTCATAAAATGGCTGATTATTCACCTAGAGAAATCGTGAATATTATAAAAGGTTGGAAACGATAGGTGTCAAAACGGTTTTCAATTTTATTTAATATTTTAATAATATTTTTCAATTAAGGAAGAAGGCTTCTAAAAATAAAGGAATTTCATTTTCAGCCTACTTTGTGTTTCGCACATAATTGTTATATTGTGACAGATTAGTTTTTTGTAGAAGCTCATTGTTATTGAAGCCACTGTGATTACTTAAAATCAGTCTCTCATAAAATGGCTGATTATTCACCTAGAGAAATCGTGAATATTATAAAAGTTTTGGGCGAATGCCATGATAACTATCGGCACGCAGCACGTCTTTATGGTGAGAGGTTTCCACAATTGCGTCATCCAAATCATACAAATATTAGGAGGCTCGTGAAAAGAGCGGAAAACGGTTTTCTTAGAAGAAAACGTAGTAAAACTGGTCCTAAGATGGTCCCCTCATTGATAGCATTAGCTTCCGTAAATGAAGGTCCACATACATCTACAAGAAAAATTCAGCGTCTTCATGGACTTCCTAAATCTTCTGCCAACAGAATTTTAAAACACCATAAATCACACCCATATCATGTTGATTTAACCCAACAAATTAAAGAAGATGACTACATCCGCCGACTTAATTTTTGCATATGGGCTACGAATCAAGTTAGAAGAGATCCCCTTTTTTTAATCGCGTACTTTTTACTGATAAAGCAAAATTTGATAAAATGGGTGGAGTAAATCTTCATAATGCTCATTATTATTCTGAAAATAATTCACATTGGCAAAGAGATCATAGATTACAGTGGCGTTGGTCTATAAACGTTTGGGCTGGAATAGTGGATGAGTATCTTGTGGGACCATTTTTTATGAAGAAAATCTTAACCAACATGTTTATTTGAATATAATTCAAAACGAAATGCATACCCTTTTAGAAGATGTACGTCTAGATTTAAGACAGCGAATGTGGTTTCAACAGGACGAAGCTAGACCCCACACTGCCAGAATTGTTAAAACATTTTTACATAACCTATTCTCTAATATGTGAATTGGAATTGGTAGTGAAGTACACGAATGGCCAGCAAGATCTCCGGATCTTACAAAAATGGATTATTTTTTATGGGGCTACATAAAAGATAAGGTTTATGAACGACCAACTACAACTAGAGAGGATATTATGATACGAATTACAGACGCTTTTCGAAGTATTACTCCTGAAATGTTGAGAAATGTATCATTGCCTTTTCGCACACCAGTAAACATGTGTATTGAACAAAATGGAGGAATATTCGAACATCTTATTTAGACCAGCTCTCGTATTTTAAGAACAGATCCAAATATCTTTAAGTGTATTAATTAATTACCTTTCACTTTATTTTAAATTTTATAAGTAAAAAAAATAATATTTTTCTTAAAAAATAATAAAAATAAAATAAACTTTTTTTAAATTTTTTTTTATAATAAAGTAAAATAATATTTTTTATTAATCCTTGCCTTGATTTAAGCACTTTTTGACTCCTGCGAGTTTTCTTATAGACCTTTAGATTTTTAGTAAAACTGTATTGAAAATCCCAAAATTTGTGTTCATTTTGGTGAATATAGCGAAAAATTGAAATTTTAGAAAAAAAAGTTTCAATCAAAACTTTCTTATTATTTTCCATAGATTACGAATCTACAATAAAAAATGGGGGTTCCCATTTGAAAAAAAATGTTTTTCCATAAAACCCCATAACAATTAAAAACCCATGGCGCTATTAAATGTCTCCCTCGAGTCGCTACAATTTTTGTCTGAAATATTTTTAAGGAAATCGCTTCGTTTTCAAGATATTCAGCTGGATTAATTAAAATGGGACACCCTGTATTAAGAACAATAAGTTTAAAATATGAGTCAATAAAATTGATGAAAATTCAAAAAAGTTAGCGATATTCAGATTCTAAATATCTTTGATTGGGAAAAAATAAGCGCCATTATTTTTTAAGTGTCATAAAATTTTATAGGGAATTAAATATTTTCCTAGCATAGTTTTTGTAACATATAGTTTATAAACTTGCATGAAATTGTGTTAAAAGCTTAAGCTTTTAGTAAAAGCCAGTTTTAGGGTAAGTTAATCGGATGTGTACTTAAAGTAAAAGGCTTATTAGGTAAGCGTTGAAACAATAAAAATAAACTTTATTACTGTAACAAGATGTGTCCTTTTGATGAAACTCTGCAATAAATCCTAAAGTTTTTTAATTAAATATTGTCCACTTTATTTAATTTTTAAAATGTAAGCAATATCTCGTTTCTTTTTAAAATTGTTATTTGTAATTAAATAAGATTGTTATTTATACAATAAATAATGTCATTAAAAAATAAAAGAATTTAATTTTGTATAATTTGCTTTTATTTGTTTGGAAAATATTTTCTTTAAAAGAAGCTATCAAAGGGAGTATATTTTAATTAAGAGAATTTTTTTATTTATAAATTAAGGGGTTAAATTAAAGTATTTTCATAGAAGGGTAATGAAAACTAAATTGGTTCAATACAAAGATGAATACATAAGGTTACTTAGTTGTTTTCAGTTAAAATTTAATTTATTGAATTATTGAGAATTTCAACTAAAATGAGTAAATTTTTCTTTGACTTTTAATCATTTCGCGTAGTTTATAAAATTCCACGAGAGGGCGACTAGAATCTAAAAATCGCCAATTTAGAATAACCATTAAATATTGTAATTAGAAATGTTTCATAATAATCAATATTGTAGGATTTGTATAGGTAATGATGACATCATTACGTCTTTTATGCAAATTTCCTAATTAGGAAAATGTTTGTTTATTGATTCGATATAATTCGCCATTCACTAGCACATTGTCGTTATTCAACGTTTACATAAACATTGGTGAAGATTGCACATAAAGTGGAAGTACATAAAGTAGGTTAAGTATGCTTACCCAGTCCTGGCAAAGTTGCTCCAATATATCATCGTGGTTTCGGCCAGCAACATTTCAGACTTGGTGTAGTTTTTACCGAAGTGCATGAGGCCCCCGACCAAGGGGGCCCCGAAGATGTACGGAAGTTCCTCGCCATGAATGCAGCCCTGGCGCTGCAACAAGAATAAAAGAATAAATAATTTGTAACTACTAACACGTTCGGAACAAAAGAGTTTTCAGCGTTTATTTACGATGGTGAAAATTGTAGGAAGTAGGAAGCCAAACAGTATTTTCTTATTATACCTAAATTTAAAATTAGGAACGAGTATAAAACCCGCGTGGAAAATAACGCATATTATTGCCCGTAGATAAAATTTAACTTTAAAACTGCAATCAAGTTTTAAATTCAATCTTGCAAAAAAGGAAGTTATGGTGCGTGGAACTAACGAGGCCATCGTCGCTACGATTTTCAGTTAATCAATCTTCTTGTCTCTTTAAGGAGTAGATATCCTCAATCTTTATAATCATCCTAATCCATCACGTGATGTAATCTTTTTGGGACACACAAAGCGCTCACCTTTCCCAAATCGCAAGCACACTTTGACTACAAAATATAAAAGAATCTAATTTGACTCTTTTGCAAATGTGAGTTCCGGCAAAGTTTCGCCCATAAAAAATTCACATACGAGAATCCTACGCTTGCTGCTCGCTTCACGTGCGTTTTTCAATTTTGTTTTATTGCTCTAACATGCGAGGCACCCTCTATTTACATATTTGATAACTTTTTACTTTTCCTACCCACTGTGAATTTTACAAATTAAAACTTACAAATCCTAAAAACAAACATTTGTTTCTCTTTTACATCCATACAAACATACTTGTTTTAACACTTCTTTATTTGCTTCAAATTTTATTCATATAATAAAGTATTCATGTGCATTTAAAAAAAAACTATAATTAATTTAATTAAATTTGTAATGTAAGCAAAAATTACATTTGTTTGGGTTTAGAGCTAAAAATAGTTGAAATAACAAATGGTGGTGTCTTCTTTTGAGAAAGTATCAAAGTCATAATGTAGGTGGGATTATTTGAAATGTAAAGAAAGACAAACATAAAATACGCCTTGAAATGTGGAGACAAATTATTTCAAGAGAATCTGTACCAAATCTGAAGGAATAGAAAATCGCAAAGGCGGGAAAATCGGCTTAGGCGAGGAACGACGTAAGCGATTTGGAAAATCAATTACCGCAAATTAAAATGAAGCCTATCGGGCGTCCAGACGCATCACCGTAGTCACACGATTGATTCGTTAAAAGAAAAAAACAAAACAAAATACAATAATGGTATTAGATTGTTAAGGGAAAGTCTTTTTTCCCATCTCAAATCAAAAGTACATTTGGAAATGCTCCCCACAGATTTCATTATTTAACGCTAACTAACCCTAAAAACGTCGATGGAATTATTTATTTATATTTTAAATAAATTAATTACTTAAATATAAACATGCATTATTTATAACATTATTTTGATTAATGATAGTTGTAATAATTTAAAATTATAATTATTAGTACAGTATTGCAAGAACTGTAGACATACTTCATTTCAATTGCAATTATTCAGATTATTACCGATATGATAATACCCCTGAAGCCTATAATAATTTCCCATTGTCCTCAACAGAATGGATTTTGATGTTCCTAAGCAAATTAATTGGATATATAAAGAGGATTTTACTTTGGGAAACATAAATCAATAGCTATTATTTTAACAACTACCTATATACTTGATTACTAAACTTTTTAGCCACAATTTCTAAATTTAAAGTTTTGGAATTATTTATACCTAAAAAACATTTTTTTTTCCTGTGCTGTAGGTAAAAATCATTTTAAGAAGAGTTGAAGTTTCATTAAAATACTTGCGATTAAAAAACTTGAAAATCGTTAAAAATTAGAGCAAAGTGAAAATTTTAACGATGTTGGTATTTATTTACAGTATTGCAAAAAGTAGAACAACATTTATTCTTTTAAAATATCACAATATTCGTAATTTACAAAAGTCGCCGAAACCGGAAGTAACTTTAAATTTTTAAATGGCAACCAACCTAGGTCGAGTATGATATTCTTGGAAAATAACTTTGATTAAAATTTGTTTTCAATATCTTGCATATACCCTTTTTCCTGAATTTTTCGCTTCATTCGTTAAAAATAATCAACTTTTTGATTAATACTTAAAAGGAAATACATTACCTAAAAACAGTTGATTATTTTTAAAGCTAAAAGTGTAAAAATACAAGTTTCCATTTAAAAAATCGAACTTGCCTCTAACCTCGCCCATTGAGGATTATGGTATTTTCATTTTTCCTTAATTTAAGGAATCATTTCTCACATGTTTGCATGTATATTTTTTCGATTAATTTGTTAATTATGCAAGATATTTAAAAATATTTTAATAAGTAAGTTACTTCTGATTTCGGATACTTACGGCTTATTCTGGAAATAACGAATTACTCATAAATGTTCTTTAGTTTCACTTTGGTGGTAATTTTTTTTCTCAAAACAATGTACGTCAAAAGGTTCTTGAAATAAAGAGGTGATACGGGTGGTCTGGGACACCCTGTATAATAAATATTATTTAAAACCATAGTATTTCTAAAATATTTTTTAAAATAAAATAAGAAATGCAGGTCTTGTAAAAAATTAAATAATTGGGCTAGAAAAAAGTGAAACAACGTTTAGGAATTTCGTTTTTATTCATAAAAAATGCAGAAATTGAAAGGTAAACCATTAAGTATATCTAGTGCTAGGAATTTGGCTTGTACGGACAAAGGTTTTTATGAATAATTATTGCTCCTTTGTCCGTACAAGCCAAATCCCAGCACTAGATATAATCTTAATTGGACGTATTTATAAGAGAACCATTATTTTGTAAAAAAAAACATTGTTTTTTTTTTAATATCAGGAAATCTTTTGAACATAGATTTCAAAAAATAATTAGTTAACATAGGTCCTATTTTATTTCAAGAATTTGGATTCGCTTTAAGTAATTCATCAAAATTTTGATCGTTTTATGAAAACTTATATTATTAAAAGGTTTCTAAATGATTTAAACTCGGAAAATTGTAAACTGCTAACCTTGTCTTACCTCATGTGTTGTTTTTGTACCTGGTTTTATTCTAAAAGACTGTTCTGACATATTAAGAATACCTCTGGCATATTTGTTTAATTTGTCACTGGAAACAGGAAAATTTCCGGATGTCTGCAAGCAGATTTCCCATCACTTCCGTCTTTAAGTCAGGTAATAAGAGTGATACAAGCAATTATATACCGACTACCGTTTGGAATAAATTCTCCAAAATTTTCGAGTGCCTTCTATGTAATAATATTCTTGGTTCAGATAAAATTATGATATCGTAGAATCAAGATGGTTTTATGAAACGGCTTTGATAAAAGGAAATAACTGAATGTTGTTCACACTGACCTAAGTAAAGCCTTTGACAGGATAGACCATAATAAATATATAGCTAAAACAATTGTGTGAAGTTTCTCATAATGTGATAAATGTAATTCAGTCGTGTCTTTCAAATAGGATTCAGATGGTTCATTTCAGTGGTGTCACCTCGGAACCCTATATGGCAATAAGTGGTGTGCCACAAGGCTCCAATTTAGGACTTTCCCTGGTTTCCATTTTTATAAATCAAGTGTGTGATGGCATTGACTGTTATGTACAGTTGGTCCCAGCTGAAAGTAGGACAAAAGTAATCACTATCGCGTATTCTTTGTCCTATTTCCAGCTGGGAGCAAGTTTACTTCTATATGGCGATGATGTAAAACTGTTTTCGGTGATTGATTGCGAAACTGACTTACTGACTATCCGAAACTTTAATATAAACTGAACAAATTTTTGGGATGGTGCTAAACAAGTGTTTTACAAGTTAATGTTCCCAAGTGTGCTATTATGTCGTATTCTCGTAAGCCGGAGTGTTTAGAATAGAAGTACGAACTTAATAAAGTACAATTAAAAAAAGTAACTACATTTTGGTAATTTAGGCGTTGTATTCGAGGTGGAACTTACTTTTAATTATCACATTTTAAAGCAGGATAATGAATATTTTAAACTCATTGGAATTATAATTAGGAATGCAAAAGATTTTAAATATTGTAAAACTCTCAAAACGTTGTATTGTACACTTATATCTAGTAAATTAGATTAATGCGCCATAGTTCGGTCTCCTTGTATTCAATTTTATCAAAACATCCTGGAAAGAGTTCAAGAACGATTTTTAAAATACTTAATTTTTTTTTTAAATATGGTACTTATCCGGACATGAATATATTCTTTGAACTTCTTCAGTACCTTTAGGGATGCCAGAACATTTTTATACTTTGATAGGAAATTTGACTCATGACATGTTTGAGATCTATATTAGGACAAAGAAAATTGCCAGCAGCATATCGTTTATAAAGTTTTTTTTGCCGTTTTAGAGGGTGAATTTTTACATATAGCCAACGATTCGTTTTTGGGAAACTGTGAATTTCCCCAGCCTAGTATACCATGTCAAAGCCTGGACTGTACATATCCAAAGTAGGTTTCTTTTAAAACATATATCAAAAAATGGTATCTTAGACGAATAATTGTATAGCACGTTTGATTTAAGGATCTAACAAGACCACCGCAGTGTGAGAATCCAATTTTAGCTTTTTATCTAAAGTTATGCGAAGAACTTGAACAAAGTTGAAATTTCCAGTAGTTTGACTTTGGTGATCAATAATATCAACAGGACAAACTGTAGAGCTTTAATTTTAATTACCAAACATATGCATTATGCCAAGAAATTTAACAGTTGTGGTTAAATCCACTGACATGTTATTGACCGATTCAACTTTTATCTTAGAGATTATCAATATTCAATTTTAAACCATTATTCTTTGACCAGGTTTTCATTAAGTCTACACAAGTTGTGATAAGTCTGTTGAGCTGAAAATTATCAAGGGAGTGGAGTATAAAGAAGATATCATCCACATACAAAACAAGTTTCCTAAGCTTGGCAGTCGATGCTAGGTGTATTATGAAGAGGTCGAAGAATATTAGACCGAGAATGAATCCTTGTGGAACTACACTGGTGATTTTTAGTGTCTTAGATGAAGAATTACTCCAACCCACTCTTTGCCGCCTGTTACACAAGAATTCATTTCAGAGTATTACAATGAATTTATGTAATTTATCAAGAAGCAGGAATCTTTGAGAACACGATTAGAGCGAAACTTGTCTGTAGTTGGTAGTTGGAAACATCCTTCCTATCGTTCTTTTTATGGACAAGAATCACCTTGGTTTCTTTTAGGGATGCCTGAAATATACCACTTGAGAACTAGGATCTTATTAGGCAGCATAAAGATTTTGTGATGTGTTCAGCAACCAGTTTAAGGAGATCGCAGGAAATCTCATTTATACCGCTTGGGGATTTTGTAACAAATTTTTATGAGATACAAAATATTCGAATTTTACGCTTTAATATGTTCCAAATGTGCTCAATTAAAAGTGCATGCATGGATGTGGGTGATTGTAGCAAGGAGCAGTATATGAATATATTTTGTTCTTAACTAGAAAATTAACGTTTCTTCGACACCATCAAATCCCATACATTCCCATATCATAATGCCATTTCCTCTATATTTCACTATAAGTGCCACATACTCAGAATGAAATTCTTCGCCTTCACGTTGGGCAACATTAGAAGTTTTAAACACATTTAGATGTAAAAAAAATTTCATTCTTATTGTAGAGTCTACTTAGTAAAATGGTATATTGGTATACAACAATACTTGAATTTGTTTATATATATGTATAAAACTTAAATAGGTCTGCAGAAAGTTTGACTCGTCTGACCAAATCATGTTAGTTTGTGTTTTGGACCCGCTATCTTTATATTTGTATAGAAAAGCGTGCCTCTGTAGTTTGAACCGACATTTTGTACATTTCACCGGTTTGTAAATTTTTAATTGGGATTTTTCAGGATCTTGTAAAAAGTGAAATTTGGACGTTGGTATTCGCTAAGGTTATAAAAATGACCAAACCTGGAAATTCAATCGTTAAAACTATTGAAGAATTCAGTTTAAAGAAATAAACTTAAAGCACAATGTCTGTTCAATCTTCATTTATTTATACTGATCTAAAATAATTCTTTCAAATAAGACTTAATAAGCAAAAATAAAATGATGGAAGAATTTTTTGAGGTCATTTCTGTCAAATATAAGCACCTAAGTAATGCCTTATTGAAAAGACTTAGAATAAACCGAAAACAAAACGAAATCATCGATTTTAAACATATTCAAAATTTATTAATTAGTATTTCCAAAATAATTAAAGATAAAGTAATACAGGAATAATATCTGGATAGTGAAAATGGGTGAATGCCTCGGCGTTTACTACATTTCTGATTATACCAGGCGAATGAGGGAAAACCGCAATATTTAGGGAATGTGGTTACGAATCGTGAGATAAAAACGGTATGATTCTCAACAACTGCTACAGAGATTTAGTTAGTATTATTAAACGCTTGTAAAGTTATTATTATATATTATTTTCTATACAGGGGGAATAATAATTATTAAGCTTAAAAACTTCCAATAAAATAAGAAAAAAATATTTGTATAAATATGGGTTTGAAAATACTGTTCAGAAAAATTCACTAATTTTGAAACAACAAGAAAATTTCATCCTAGCTCACATTTTGCAGCAATCTACATTTAATCTAATAAAATACATAATCTTTTAAATTATTTTGAATGTGTGAACTTTTCTGGAACGTTCTATACAAACTAGGTTAAAATTTTATACAATTTTCTGTTATAATATGAAGCACTTTCGACTATATCACTTAGTTTTTAACATAATTTATGTAGAATATTTTTAAAAGGTAATTTTTAAAGTTTGCTTTTATCTTACTCGTATGATCCTTCCTTTCACAATGGCTGTGATGTACCAAATATTCAGCGAGAATATGTTGAGAATATTTATTATTGTTTATTTTTGGAAAGAGCAATATAAGCACAAATTGCAGTAATTGAGTCGCTCAGAGAGAATCGTAAATGTATGTTGCAAACAATATTCACCACTACAGGTAAAAATGAAATGATTGCAACTATTCTTTCTGCACAGGCACATATTACAGTTTGCATTGTAGGTCGTCTCTAAATTTATCAAATGGTGGCATGTGACACTTTATAGGAATGGTTCAAAACTTTTTCATATTCAACATGTGCAAACTCTAAAAGAATGTTGATATTCTTGAAGTACTGCACTTTTCCTCCAAATAAATCTAAACCAAGGAGTACACCAATAAATGTAATATTTAAATTTACCTATATTAAATAATATTGCAGATCAGATTATTGTGTCGAAAATTAGTCGATTTATGTAATAGTGAGGATGTGGGATAGATTTTGTAATAAATATTTAAAAGATAAAAATAAAATCCAAAACAAAATAAAAATCCCTAGGTCGCTTCATGAGTATAGCCTGCATCGTCCTTGTTAATAAAGTTTTTGATTAAAGTTTACCAATTTTATAGCTTAATTGATTATAATTTACCCTGTTATACAAACTAAAATGTTTCCGTCCTTTAATTAATGCATTTTAACAGCGCTCTTCAGTCGAGACGTAGTAATTTCGCATTTTCCAATGTTTTGTTAATGTTTTAACAATACAGGCTACGGGATTTAAAAGCTTTCGCAATAATTACGAAAGATTAAAAATTTAATTAACAATAGTTACTAATTAGCGCGAAACATTAAAAATTTAAGAATTAATCAATCATTTTATGAATATAACGCAACCAACATAATTGCTTAAAAAACACTAAAAATATTCAGTAGTTGAAGTTTTTAATTTGTTTTTTTTATGTTTAGGGCCTTGGCGAATACTAAAGCACCAAGTTGAAAAGTAACTAGGTCAATACAACACTAAAATACTACATTTTGATTTTTAAAAGTCATACTTTCCAAACTTTATACACCGTCAGAAGGATTTTATAACGTGTCATCAAATGTATTTAAAGCCTTTTCATCAAATGGAATTCATTTTTGAGGTGTAGGCATTTATCATTTTCAATTTATTTTCATTTTGAAATTTATAAATTAGTTGTTTAAAATATTTTATTCCGTTTATACTCACAATACGGTATTTATTTGAATAAAAAGAATTACAGATAAATGACCAGATATCGGATCTAGAATATATGTTTTCGTTGACCACAATGTGCAATAAACTTTAATCAGAGGGATGCTGATGACGTTGAACTGAATGAAAATAAAGAAACTACCCCAAGTGATCAAACCTTACGAGGAAAAGACAACACGATATGGAAACATGAACCATAACCTCGTATTCAGAGGTCTGGAGAAATCTTTTTCCTCGGGAGCTTTACAAAATTTTAGCGTTTATTTCAAAAATTCTGAACGGAATATAAGAATGAACAACTTCTTTAGGACCTTACCACTTGCAAGGCTTTTACTCTCTGTGATGGAAAAAAATAACCTACAAAGATCATGGCTAATAAACCGCGAGAATACCTGTCATCAATTATTGGATTGTTTGTATGTGCCTAAAAAAATGTCTGTTATCCTACTTTCAAGCTTGTATCATGATAATATAGTAAACTACTATAATAAACCAACCTACTTTTATTATTATCCACTATTACAATTTACAATTACATCTATAGTGGAGTGGATTGGCAAAATGTTATCACATTCTTTAACGAAACGCAGAACTCTTAAATGGTCACTTGCTCTATTTTACAATATGATTGATATCGCATGTCTATCCAGCAATACAATTTTTACCAAAAATAATCCTAATCATTAAAGGTCTTCAAGAAGCCGCCAGATATTTTATCAGAATCTAGATCGTAGCTTAGCAAAGCCATCAATAGATACTAGGTCAGAAAATCCACATGTTGTCAAAATGTTTTCGACAAAGATTGCTATTGAGGTCATAATTGGTCACCCACTGATCAAAAATATATCTGGATCTTCGAGTGCTAGTCGCCAAAATAAAAATACACCAGAGAAAGTTGTTGGTTCATGCTACTTACATCGAAGCCAGAGAAAAAACCAAAAAAAAAACAAAAAAAAACAAGAAAATCTTTCCAAGTTTGTAGCCTTGTGATGAAACTATTTCCAAATGGTTTACCAGCGAATTGTAAGTTTTTTCTGAATTAATAATATTTTTTGAGATTTTGTTTAATGAAATTGCTTACTATCATAAATCCATAAATCATATAATTTGTACTAAGGTACATTAGCACAATATAATTACCTAAAAGAGCCTGTTTGTATTGCTTATTGGGAATTAGGTCTGTCAAAATTTTTTGAATCGAAATTTTAATTTTTCGTATTATGTTAAAGTGGGTTCTCCTTTCGAAAAGAGTCGATAGTATCTTCTGAAGTTGGTCAAGTCCCAGCCTTGCTTCGTTTTTAATTACAAACACAGACAAAATTAAGTTTCTTTTATTAGGGGTAGACTTACTGCGGAAGAACTGACTGTGGAAAAAATTCATCGCAGAAAAAATTATTGCAAGAAAACTCATCACGTGTAAGATTTTACGATTTAATCGTCTATTTAAATATTTGGTAAACTATTAGTAATTACACTATTAATAATAATTTTATGGCTACGTATTTATATGTTAAGGAAAATTTATAGTCTTGCCTTCATAGAATACACTATAAAAAACGATTTTAGTTTCATGAATTTGCAAAATCTATTGAACTATACAAATATGTACAATAAAAGGATATATAAAGGAATTTCAGAGATTTGTAGCCCTTAATAGCTTAAAGGGCAACCTTGAATTCTTTCAGCATTTAATAAAAGAAGAAAGGGATTTTCCGCCAAACAGTATACCAGGTGTCTCAGGAGATATAAATTGCATGGATATCTTCGTTATTATTTAAAAAAAAAGAGATTTTCAGGAAACTATATAATTCGTTATACACATATAAATTATTATCTTGAGTATAACATTTTTTAGAGTCCATTAGTGAGGAAGATAACTAAATTTAAAAGTCATTAAAACTATTATTGTTATGATTATAAATATCTGCATATAATTTATTATTAAAATTAGAAGGTATTTATGCATTTTATGACTAGTTTATGTAGTGTAATTGAATTTAATACATCCCAATTTTGTTTTACGTTGTTCAGAGAATTAAATAATTCATGGTTATGAGTTTAATATGCATCCAGTTTCCGATAGTAAGTAGTAAAGCTATCGCCTTTCAACCTTTCAATATTATAAAATGCTTTACGCTGTATAACTGTTGGCGATTTGGAAACATATCTGCATAATGCATTTTCGCAGTCTTTGTGAAATAAAAGCAAATCCGATTTTTCCTGAAAATGGAACATATATAAGTACACTAGAAACTTATTTTTTTCAGGTGTAATAGGAGTGAAAAAAATTCGTATAGCTTGAAATACGAATAATCTCAATACAAAATTGTATAATCCAAAAAAGTTTATTTTGTAAATCTGTTTCTAATTACTTGTGGAAATTATATAAGATTTTAAAACATAATATATGTACAGGGTGTTTCTAAAAAATTGGTCACGGCTTCAAGTGCTTATACAGGGTATTGCAATTTCTTTTTACTTTTTCTATATTTCTCCTGGATCCAATAAATGAAAATTAATAAAAATTTTGTGGTCAGTACTTCTCATGGTTAGTCACCTTTGGCTATTACTTTTGTCTTATTTTAACAATCTAGTGCCGTAGAAACGGGTTATGTAAAATTGTAAGAAATTTTTGGAACGCTGTAAAATTTTCTTATGGACAAATTACCGGGGAATTATTTTTCTGATTTGTTATAGGTTTTTAAAAAGTGAGGAACCCCCCCCCCCCCCCCCCTTCCCTGCAGCAAAGTCCTTATAATTTGTATAAATTTTAAAGGGATATACACATTTCAACAGTGGACCGGAATTTATAAAACTATTTGTTTCAAAAGGAAGTCAGTTAAATTTCAGAAATAAGGAGGAGCCATAATAGAATATCCTGCTGATAGAGAATCCTCGGACCGCCACTAAAGGTCACGTGATAACGACCTAGGGCTGATTGTACCATTTTCCATTGCCACTTAAAATTCAGAAATTGATAGAAACACAATGGATAATCTTTCCCTTACAAATTACTCGAAATTATTAATTTTTAAGAATAATTGGTGCAAATGAACCTTAATTTTTTTTAAATTTAATCTCCTATTTTTTGCATATAATTGTAACTTATTTGCAGAGGTTTTTGGGATATATTTTTTTATTTATTTTTGAATAAATATACAGGGTGTCCCAATTGACTGTATGGGTATCTTTGTTATTATTGGAGAGTCGGTTAAATGGACAAATTAGTAGAGATTTTTTCGAAGATTAATAATTCATTTACAAAAAATTTGAATATCGCATCGTTCCAACGCTATATTGAAAAAACAAGAAAATGCGATTTTCAAAATATAGCTATAACTTCGTTATTTTCGGTGGTACCAAAAAATTTTTAAGACTTAGTAGAGACAATTTTTTGTGTACAATGCAGTAAAACAAATGAATATTTTTTTTCGCCAACGGATTGTCCGGAAATGAACCAAACTTATTTTTTTCTTATGGCAGACATATTGGATTTACGCATATTCGGAATTAGTGTATTTTTCTGAGTAATTTTTCTACCCGAACTTAAGGCCTTTCTATACCAACTAGTAGTGATTTTACCTTCACCATCTCTTAATAGTAACATGGCTGCGCATGCCATCGAGAACAAACACACCTTTGACTTTGATATGAAAAAAGTAGACATTTTGGCCTATGAGTCAAATTTAAAAAAACGTCTATTCATGGAATCAATTGAGATAAAAAAGCATAGTAGTAGTATTAATTTGAGAACTGATTTAGCTAACTTAAATAATATATATCAAAATTTAATTAAGCAATGTTATATAAAAAGTATTAAGAAATGAATTTTCTGGAATTGTTAGTTATGTAACCATAGTTGTTTGTTTAATCAGTTATCTTTAGAATTATTATTTTTAGAATTATGATTATATCGTTCTGTATGTATGTAAGGTTCTATGTTTTTATTGCTTCTTTGGTCTTTCTGACATCTGTAGGTTAACTTGTCATTCTTAGCCAAATGTGCGTTGAGTGTTTACACATTGATTCGTTTATCCTACTAAATCTTAAATTATATTTCAACAATCGTAAGATTGATCATTTTAATTAATGGCTACATACCGATTGCTAAGCGATCCTTCATGTATTTTTGTGTTGACAAGAGACAATTTCAATTTTTAAGGTAAACAATGCCCTTGTACAAAAAAAAAATTTATAATCAATTTTAATTAGTTGTTGTTATATATGTGCTTCAAGGTAAATGAGATTTTAAAAAGTGTAATTTTATTTGTAGCTCTGATGATGGTTCAGCAATAAAAACCGAAACTAGTAAGCTTATGCAGAGAAATTAGTCGTTTGTTTGTTGGTCCTTTCATACCATTAAAATCCCGATAGATTTATTTAATTCCTAAGGAAGTTAATTATTCAATATATTATACAGGGTGTAATCATGAAAATTTATCAATTTTAAAATTGATATAACTTTTTAAGGAGTCGAAAAAACATAATTGTTCAGAATGACATTTACTATCTTAAAAAAAATTATGCTGGAAAAAAAGTGAGACACCCTGTATATGAGGATTAAATAAATTAGCGTAATTTTAATTTAAATTCCAAACTATTTATTGAAAAAAGAAAAGAACAAAATATCAAAAAATCGCTGTTTTTCAAGGTCATGATAATATTCGTAGAGAATGTATTACTAAAGGCTGTTTTAGACGGGCTCATTTCTTACAACAAATCTTACGTAAGATTTGTTCTAAGAAATTTATTTTACAAATAAAATAGAGCAGGTTCTATTTTGGCCACAATTTTGACACAAATTGAATTTATGTTAAAATTTCCTGTTTTATACGACCATAAATTTCTTATAACAAATGTTACATAAGATTTGTTGTAAGAAATGTGCCCGTCTAAAACAGCCTTAAGAATAGTACAATTTTTATTTAAAACAATTTTGTCAAAAAGTCTTTGTTTCGAGAATAACCACCCTGTATGAGTTTTAGATTTTTTTGTATAGAACTAACAAAGAAATTTAAATTAATAATAAAATTTGATGAATTATTTCGGTAAAATCCAGACAATTTGAAGGGATGAGCGATAATAAAGAGCTTTTAATACCAGCAATGGTATTTCGAACTGAAAGAATCGCAATCCAATCCATCACAGGAAAAATCGTTTTATTTTACACTTCAAATATCTTTATAAATGGTGGTCGTTTAAAAACACGTTAAAACTTTTAGAAATATTGCTACACATATAATTCAAGAAATAAGTTGAAACTAATATGTAATTTCCAGAATTTCTTGGAATGGGAACTGCCATAAAAACTTGTAGGTATTAAGAAATTTTTCTCGTTCGTTTATAAAGTGCATTCCAAGTTTTAATAATAAGAAGTATGCCAAGTAAAAAGGTTGACGACGGGAAGTGGTGCCATTGGGGCTTGCAGGCGAGTGCAGCGAGATAATCTGCGTAATTCCTGCCATCAGGCGAGCACGTTGCTGTGGCCTTTTCCCTGCAAAACGTCTCTATTTCCTGCAAGGCTTAAATTATTCATACGATATATTTCATTCCCGCTCGCGTGAACATTTTCGCCATTCTTTTTCTACAAGCGCACATATAAACATACCCCACCCCTGAAAGACATGCTGAAAAACATAATGCTATACTTTTGGCAAATAGTACAACTAAACCCAGACCACGAATGAAAGCATCTAATTAAACCTCCAAATAGTAGTGCTAGAAAGATGCTTTAAATGAAAAATCTCAAGTTTGGTGAAATTTGATTGTTCTTTCTTAGTTGGCTTCGCCGCAAGCGACTAATTTAAGCTTCCCATCTTTTGTTTATAGCAAACAACCTTGATATAAAGCAATTTTCTCTTTGCCATGAAGGAAAACGTTATTCGCAAATGGAATTATTCATGCCACAGGTTTGCGCACCAAGAGAGCTTCATATAAATTACCTACAGAACTAATTAAGGAGTTAAACAAGTGGCCTAATCAGGTGTATGTGACATCCCTAATTATGCATTATAACTCCGAATACTGTTTAGAAAACTAAGTCTTTATAAATTATTTAAACTAAATTTGTTTTGTAAGCTTTAAATTGATTAATTTTATAAAAGCGTTTGTGTTAATTGAATTAATCCACTTAAAGGAATAATTTTGTTATGAATTGGAAAGAAAACTTTACCTATAACAGTACGTTTCCAATTTTAACTTTCGCACCAACAATTTATTTCAAACTTTTCTTATAGAAGTAAATAATGAACAGCAGAATCATCAATTGGAATTATTGCTAATAGTTTAACGATTTTAATTTTAATTTTACTTAACACAATAAATTTAGTAGACATTTTAATTTGCGTATTTTATAATTCTGTCATTATTATTTTTGAAAAGAAATTTAACTCATGTTACGATTAATTGCACAACCATCAATCTAAAATGGAAAACAGCATATTTTATGGAAACAAGCACATTAAAAATATGAGCAATAAATAGCATGAAAGCTCAACTAACCCACAATTATTTACTATTATTTACTACTCAGCTTGTCGTAAAGTTTTTCTTAAAATTCTAATAATTTTATTATACAACGGTAATATAGTTTATTGCCACATATTTGATCTTATAACTTTTATGATATCTTTAAAGGTGTATTGAATGTAAAAGTTTTAAAAATAAAGGACCTTATCGAGTTTTTGATAGCTTTCCTCCATGGACGAAACTTATACTATATGTAAATACCTTTCATATATACAATTTTGTGGAAATAGTAAACTTGATAGTGGCTGTCCTCGCCCAAAAAAACGCTCTAGAAATTAATTAATTTTTGCACAATTAGACAACGATGTCAGTGTTTTCTTTCAAATAATGTAATTTTGGTTGCCTATGTCTTATTTTTAGTTTGAATTGTTAACCATAAAACGTTAAAAAAATTTTCCAGCGAAAATATTTTTTTAGATAGTAAATGTCATTCTGAACAAAAAATTTCCTATGAACTATTATGTTTTTCGAGTCCTTAAAAAGTTTTTTAAAATATCAAAAATATTATGATTTTTGTGGAACACCCTGTATAAATTTCATTTTATTTTATTTTTTTTTATATGAATTAAGTTGGATTTTGTATAGCTTTAAGCCAATACGGTGCCAAAGTTTACCGAGGGAAATTTTACCTCGTCGTTCACTTATTTTAAATACAGCCAATTATCTTCAAAAAATTCTATTTAACAAAGAAAAAATCTAAATAATAATTGATTTAAATAAAAAAATATAATAAGACAGAATATTATATAGGGTGTTCCACAAAAAACATTAGTATTTAGGTTTGACAAATATACGCATATTCCAATAATTTATTTTTTCTAAAGTTAAATAATTATCGCACTGTTGCCATTTTTTTGCAATTTTTAAAATATTTTAGAAAAAAAGACTTCTCCACTTTCCTGGAGCTCTAATAAATTTACTTTAAATTAAGTAGTAATGGTTCTAATAGTTGTAATAAGATTTGTAATAATACAGGGCCAAATAAAAATAAAATAATTTTTACAGAATATCTCAAGATTTGTTTTCACAATCATGTAACATTGAACTTTGTACCTGCTTAAATTAAACGCTAAATTTAAAATTTATTAATGGAATTTAAAACCGATATTTTAATATTATTACCTTTCTTTCAATTTAAACGTAAATTAAAGATACTGAATATACAGGGTGGTGATAAAGTTTGGAACCAAGGTCATAATGCCATCTTTCGGAATGAAAAAAATATTCATGACGTCACTGATAACTTCACTATGACGTCATCATCAATTTTTTTAAATGGAAACCCCTACTTTTTTTACACATTTTTAATAGACCTTTTTATCATATTAATAATCACATAAAAATATTTAAAAAAATTTCAACCATTTTTGAAAAAAAAAAAAAATTAACTCAAAAAAAAAAAATTATTAATTCTCAATGAAAATATGGCAAGAAAAATAAATTAAACTAATTTTTAGTTTAAAAATAACAAATTATTATTGAAAATATTCGAATTGTTCTTCTTTACACAATTGGAATTTTCTTAAAACTAATTTTAAATAACTT
The DNA here is from genome assembly GCA_963971135.1 of Stenus bimaculatus. Taxonomy (NCBI): domain Eukaryota; kingdom Metazoa; phylum Arthropoda; class Insecta; order Coleoptera; family Staphylinidae; genus Stenus; species Stenus bimaculatus. The sequence goes on along the minus strand of OZ020183.1, from coordinate 45,195,256 downwards.
TTAATGAAAAAGGTAATTAAAATAAAATGTTTGAGTAATAATAAACTTTAAATAAAATTGTAATTTATTATAAATTTGAAAAAGCTTTTGATATTCAAAATTTATTGAAATAAAAATTGCCTTTATAAAAGTGCTTTAGTTGACGATATTTTGTATGGCAAATAAAATTTTAAATCCATTTACCAATGCTTGAATAGCTTACTTCGTTTGTTTAATAATAATCAACACTTATTAAGTTTTGCGAAATTAAAAATGCCTCGTTTAAGCGAACGCGAAAGAATCGAAATTTTAATTATGGTAGGATACGGCGATAGAAAAAGAACCCATGGGGAAGCTTGTGCTTTGTTTAATGAGCAATATCCAAATAGACCGCAAATCTCAAGATCTACAGTAAGTAAGTTAGTTACCAAATTTGCAGAAACAGGATCTGTAGGAGATTTGCCTCGACAAGGACGGCCTCAAGTGAATGAAGAAACCAAATTAAATTTATTACTTGCGATTGAAGAAAATCCCAATATTTCAACAAGAGATATTTCAAGAAATAATAATGTGGATAATTCCTATGTCGCAAAATTATTAAAAAAGGAAAAGTATCACCCATACAAAATAAAACTCATACAAGAGTTAAATGAAGATGATCCCGATCGCCGACTACAATTTTGTGAAGAAATGATGGATTCCTAACCAAAACATTTGGTTTCAACAAGATGGGGCTCCTCCACACTTTGGCAGGGCGGTGCGACAATTCCTTAACACCACGTTTCCCAACAAATGGATAGGTCGGAGGGGACCAATTGAGTGGCCTCTGCGATCTCCCGATCTAACGCCCTTAGATTTTTTTTTGTGGGGACATTTAAAATCAAAAGTTTATTTCAATAGACCTAATAATTTACAAGAATTGGAGCTTAGAATTAGGACGGAATTGCAACAAATTGACGAAGAAGCTATTAACAATAGTATTCAGAGTGTCTACACTCAAATGGGACAATGCCAAATGGTCAATCGGGAACAATTTGAACATTTTCGTTAAAATTTGTTACTTGTAAATTAAAAATTTACTTTTTTTTTGTAATGTTTTCATTGAGAATTAATAATTTATTTTTTTGAGTAAATTTATTTTTTTTTTCAAAAATGGTTGAAATTTTTTTAAATATTTTTATGTGATCATTAATATGATAAAAAGGTCTATGAAAAATGTGTAAAAAAAGTAGGGGTTTCCATTTAAAAAAATTGATGATGACGTCATAGTGAAGTTATCAGTGAAGTTATGAATATTTTTTTCATTCCAAAAGATGGCATTTTTAAAACAAAAATTGACCTGTCCGAGCGATTTTTACAAAAAAAATTTTTACGGAAGTTATGACCTTGGTTCCAAACTTTATCACCACCCTGTATATCTAACAGCAGTTTTGCCAAATTTGTCAAAATTTGAATTTTAGCATCCACTGTTGCAGAGATAAAAATATTTTTTTAAAATAATGTAAAATCTAATAAAACTGTTTAGGTATATGGTATATTTTTTAAAGAAATTATGTATACACATAATTAATATTAGGAGTATATTAGTTCATTTTGATAAGTTTAGTGTATTTTATTTTTACCCAAATACCCATATGAAAAACGATGAGCTCCTTTTGTTTTTTTTTAAATTTACTGATTTCTGAAGCAAGAATATTCTTTTCTAAGTCTAAGGACCACAACTCTTTAAAATACTACTAAACTTGAAATTACTTCATCAATGTTAAAACAAAAGTTGCCTATTACAGTATTGAGGTTGATTGTAATCGACAAAAGCTATTAGATTCTTATATCAGCTCTAATTAAGCTATTAAATTCTTCCATCGGTTCTAATTACATTAAAAAACATTTGGCTATTATTGCCTTTTATTGCACTATAGTAAATATCAATTTTAACATTCATAAATACTTATACAGGATGTCTCTAAAATGTGTGTACCAAACTTATTTCGTTTCAAAAGTGCTTTGTTGGGAAGCTAACACAGCCATCAAACTTCTTGAAAATATTTTAATTTTTTTAAATTACTAAAAATTGGTTTGAACGATCGAGATAAAATATATTAATCTGTAATAGAAAAAAGTACCGGGTGGAAACGAAACACGGGTCACTTCTCTATTTATGAAAATAAAAATTTGAAATTTGACTATGTTGTATGATTCAAGAAAACACATATTAGGCACAAAATTTTCTTTCAATATGACTTCTAGTTTTACCGGAAGTGACATCAACTTTATTTTTTTAAATGTAACACACATTTTTTTGTTCAAATTTTGAAAGAAATATATTTGTTTCTTCATTCGAAGTACTACCAAAACTCATTCCAAATAATACAAATACCTAAGAAAAATTTTATTTTGTAAAATTATTTAAGCAGTTTTAGAGACATTAATTTATGAACATTTTTGCAAATAACTCTTTTTTAATGGAAAGATGCCAAGTCACTTAGTTTTTCAAAAAGAAGATATTAATACGATTATTTTGGTATCCCATATGTAGGGTGTAATCAATTTACTTGTTCCAGTTTTTCATACTTTTTGTACTCGGGAATTTTTAAAATTTCAGTAGAATATTGATAAAGGATTATTTTAGTACTTTTAAAATTATCAAAAATGTAAAGGAACAATAGATATGATCAAAAAAATTTCATGACCCCCCCCCCACATGTAACGCCCCTGAAAATATTTTTTAAACTTTTATTGGCTCAAAATGTGTATCCTTATATGAAAAAACTGTGGCCAAAATTTCAAATTAATATTTCTTATAATATTTATTTTATTTACAAAAAAAAAAATTTTTTGAAAATTTTTAAAGTGGTATAACTTTTTGAGGAAGCATTTCCGGACAATAGTTTATAAGTCAAAAATGCTTAGTTTCACTTCCTCTATCACCATGAAAAAATTGTCACAGTTATTCCGGGACACCCTGTAGATATAAAGTCAATAAAACATGAATTAAATTATTTTTTTACTTAACGATGAAAAAGACCAACATATAAAGGGTAATTTTCGGTTTTTGAAAATTCTGAATTCCCAACTTTTAGCTAGATTTTTTTAACCCCGAATGGTCCCTAAAAACGTAGTAAAGAGCTTATTCGCGATATTCAGACACCCTGTATAATTATCAAAACAGAAAATATTTAAATTGGTTCGTATTTATATGTGTAATCACTCTTGCAATTTACTGTTTAAAAGCTAAACTATTTGAACTAATCACAGCATAAAATGTTTTTATTTGTTTTCCAGTTGTTTTTAATCTGAAATTTCGTGTTCAAAATGTAGTGTAAAAAATCAAATTATACACAAAGTATTTTGAATTATAAAAGTAGAAATCTTTTATATCTTTTATGCTTGTATATTTAAACTAGAAATTGAATTAAAATACACGTTTTTTAATTCTTTTGCTTTAAATTTCCACGAAATTTTATTGCTGTACTAATTGATACAAGTATTTTTTTAATATTTTACATCTGGGCTTAATTGCATGTATAAAGGAAAGGTCGAAAATAAAACTAAAATAACCTGTTTCATATTCAACCAATCGCAAAAATATTTAACCCTCATAAAGACTACTGGGATTACATTTTTACTACTTTGTTTGTAAAAATTAATTTATGAAAAATAATTAAAATTTGTAGTTTATAGAACTTCATTTTAATAAAAAAATAAATTAAAGGACAACCTCGAGGACAACACAATTATTTGGACTGCTTCAATTAAATAGAAAAACTTGCTATTATTATTTTCTTTTAGTCCAACTTTATTATTTATACGTATTGTATAAATTAACTTAAAAACTATCGATTTCGGGATAATTTTATTCCATCTTCAGGTTTTAAAGAATCTTTATTGTCAAGATAGTTTTTTGTAAATAAAAATATGTAATTTTTTTTATTTTCTCACTAAGCTATCTTTGTATTCTTCGGAACAAAGAATGAGTAATACTTTATTTTGTAAGAAATAACTGATAATACATTAAGAAAAAATAATAATTATTATTGGTTTTTGTAGAGAATTCATGATAAAGATAATAGCATTGTGATACCCAATTATCTGGATTTATCTAATTTCTTAGTGCGTGTATGTTATCAAGGCCACACATTGTAGGGATGAACGAAAGAAAATAAAATTGAAGGTAGCAGTTCTCCTTCTCAATTTCCTTGGTCGTCGTGATGGATTATTTGCAGTTTTTTCTCCTCGTTTGATTGAAGAGGGTTTTCAATAGAAGAGCGCGTTGAGCTAAAATACTTTGGCGTATTTGTAGTGAGTGCACCTACATTTTTATTTAATCAAAAATAGAAGCAGTTTTCCATTTAGAACGAACAAATGAAAATAAAGTATGATAAAGTGCAATTTATAGCTCAAATTTGCATCTAAATTTAAAACATCCGGGATTATAAATAATGTAATAAAATTTATTTATTTATAAATGCATCATATCTAATAATGAATATATGTATATATACATATAAAAAAACCTGCTGTATGAGATGTAATATCAAAGCTTGTAATGAATCCATTAGTTTTGTTTTACAAAAATCTAGGCAACGCTTTTACATATAAAAATATAAGAGTTTTTTAGTTAAACCACGTAAACTACTTTTGAATTATATTTTGTTGCGTTATTTGTAAAATGTATGATTATTTTATTAAGTATTACTCTTGAGGACTCTTATTTTATATAAAATAAACCAATAGATTTCAATGGAGAAAATCAGGGAAGCAAGGCAGATTTGCGTTGGTAAATTATTAATTAATTGAATTTTCTGTAACACTCTCGTAACCTGGTATTAAATCAAATTTTCCACATAAGCATGGTGCTTTCATGTAAATTATATTGAATTTTAATTGACACTTTTAAACTTCCTTTAATATTACCTTTAAAGAGAGTCTGCATGTGAAGTACAAAATCTTTATCAACGTATAATATTTTGTAAAGTACTTTAAGTACTAAGATGATTTCATTAGATCTTCCTTTTTCTTGTTTGAGCAAAATTTATACTAAAATTCACAAATATTGACTTCAAAAAGCTATAATATAATTAATTGAAATTAATACTAAAAGATGTGATTATTGAAATTAATTTTGACGGAATAAATTAGTATTAAAAATGAATTTGTAAATTAAGCAAATATGTTTAAATGAGGATTAATATGAATTTTCGGTGAGCGCTTTTCGCATTTGTAAATCATGAAATAAGATAAAGTGAGCAAAAAACTTTGTACTTTATGGCAAAAGAGTTATTTGCGCAAGCTTTCCCCTTGTTAGGGCAATAAAACTCCCAAGAACTTGTCACAAGTCCCATCCGATATAAAAACTGACCCATATTCGCTGAAATTACAGCGCGACGTTTTAATCTCGACCCCTTGTGACCGGGAGGAGGAATTGTATTTAGAAATTTTCAATTTAAAAAGTCAACAATCAAATTTTTATATTTAGCGCGCTTTCGTGTCGAGGAATAAATTGCGCTGCTAATGGGAGGAAAATTAAGCCAAGGCTAAAAATTTATTTGACCCATCCCAGAGCTCTTTGCTTTTGCAGAATATTTGGCGCGTGAAGAAAAGTGGGCGAATAATACCCTTCCACTCATTCGAATACAAATTAGGGACGCCAGTTCGAATTGACTCTAGTGAAAAATCAGATACTCGGAAAGATTTACCGTCCGTCACTGCAGGTCGCACACACTCATACAAAAAGACCTCTTCGCCAGCCTGAAAGGGCTTTTAATTGTTCACTTCCCCTTCGCCTGGAGGTCACTTGCAGCTTTTTCACAATGAACGGAAAAAGGAATTTAACAAATAAGATTACATTTTTTATTAAAACCTTTAATAGAAAATGGAGAAAAAAGATCGTTCGAAGAAAATATTTTTTAATCAATACTTACTCATTCAGAATACAAAAGCTCATCGCCTTTGACAGTTATACGCTTATTCCAAAACGATTTTTAATATAGGTTTACATTTGCCCATAGCTCTGTAAAAATTAATTCGTTCTATATACAGACGATTTGGTGCCTTTTCGAATAATAGAATTGATTAATTCGTTTAAACCCATTATTAAAAAATAGATGTGATTACAGTGGTCAAAACCAGAAAGGTGCTTACTAATTTTGAAGTACCTATCCACCCTCATTATAAAATCATGTTTATTTTGATTCGATCGGGTCTAGGTCTTTCGTTACTGCAACTACCAGTCAAAATGTATATTTGTTGTTTTTTAATGAAACCTTCTGGAAGGTTATTGTATACAAATGGAATACGCTAGAGTATTCTAGAATCTAGACTTTGGACCATTATTCCACTAGAACCATCCTTGAGTGTGCCATGAGCTTGCGCGTATAGATTTTCCAGAATGTTCTAATTTCTGAGTATGTAAGGAAGCGGAACAAGCCTAGAATTGCTCAATTACATGAACGTTATTTTGGCTTTCTTGTAAGGAAGCAAGACACAGTGTGGGTTCCTCACATTTGATGTATTACCTTTGTGGGTCTTTTTACTTGATGGGCAAAAAGATCTCAATCTATGCATTTCAGAATTCCTATGATTTGGATGGAACCCATAGACCATTCATCAAATTCTCATTTTTGCCTTACTGATACAAAAGGTATTACAATAAAAACTAAAAAATGTTAAGTATCCTGACGTGACATCTAATAAAAAACAGAACATACTCAAAACTCAAATGTGTCTGTTGAATCAGAGGAAGAACATGATTAACGACTCACATCTACTATCTTAAGAAGATATCAATGATTTCGTTAAAGATTTAAATTTGTCCAAATAGCAGGCACAATTTTTGGGATCTTAAATAAAGGAATGGAATTTGTTACAACCAAGAACAAACATTTGCTACTTTTTGGATCGATAGAAAGAGCTGATAATCTTTTTTTCTTCACAGGATAATGATCTGATATTTTCTAATATAGTTTCTAGCGTAAAGAATCCGTTGAAAATATAAGTTAATATACAGGGTGTTTCTGAACAAGTGTCGAATAATCTAGGAATGGGTTTTTGGACCAATCTTAAGACAAAAAGTAGGAATAATTTTTTTCGCTAAAATCCTACATTTCAGAAATGCAGGGCATTGAAGTTAACTCATTTTTTTCAATTTTTTAGTTTAACATTTGGTGTAAAATTCGGCGATTTTTCATATTTAGCTAGTTAAGCTCGTTTATCTTGTAGGAGATTCTGTCAAACTTCCTTCTACCAAAAATCAATCGAGCGCAAGAGTTTTGGATAACTTGAATCCCCTTAGACGAAAATTTATTAATAAAAAGCTGGTCATAATAATTAAAGTTTGAAAAAACGAGAACCCCACACAAGGTAATTCCATTTTTGTTACTGAGAATTTTTCTATTAATGTTCACAGATTTTAGGTCACTGAATGACCTCTTTATTAGATGTGATGTGTTATCCTTAAACCTTATATCAGTGTCAAAAGGACGCCTAGGTTTTTTTCACAAATTGCAAACTTGATCAAAGTGTAATAAAATAAATCTGCATATTTACCTCAACTATTCGAAGACAAGAGGTTTCTTTTTACCGGTGTTAAGTTTTAGGCAATGTGTTGAATTATTGACTAAATTGTTTAAATCGGAAATGATTTATACATATCCGCTTCATTTATTTCAATAGGATACAAGATAAAACTGAGAATCATCATAAAACTGTTTTTCGCAAAATTGAATAGCTTTAAATAAATTGCTTGTATATAAGGAAAAGAAGAGTGGACCCAAGATGGAACCTTGAGGATCACCCAAGGTAATATAACCTGCTTTTGAGTAGTTATTTCGTAAAAGGTTATTTGCTTTCGCTAAGATAAAAAAGATTTAATTAACATAACTGCAGATTCTTCAAATCCTGGACACTCAAGAATTGATGTCATGAGCTCGTGACTAAGTAAAAACCTCAGAGCAATTTAAAAGAAACAATATTGTGTGTCGCTCTCCCAGAAGATCCGATATACAATTTAATGCAGTGCTGCAGCGGAATTCAGGACGAAATCCGGATTGTACAGCTAGGAGAATGTTGTTTCCATCAGTGACTCAAGTACCTTGGAGAGTGCAAGTATTATGCTTATCGGTATTCATTTAAACAATTGAGATTGGAGACCTTAGGGATTGACAATACTACGCTTCCTTTCACACGTCTGCAAATACCTATGAGCAAGGCAATGATGTGAGTAAGGGTGCCCACATAGCCATCAAGCATAAAGCAGAGCTTTAAATCAAAGCATTAAACTAGAGCAGTCATGAAAAAACATAATAGCCGAGCATGCATGAAGTAAAGCAAGAGCTGTATATTTCAAGTACCGACAATCGGAATAAATTGACCGTTTTAAGAATGATTTTTCAGAGCGTTAGCATACTTCAAAAAATTTAAAACTCATGCGCCTCTTAGAATGAACATCCCCCTTTATGACGGAACTCGAATTTTTAAAATCGAATAAAAAAAAGACATTTTTCGTGAAGGGCCAAATAACGTCGCTTTTCAAAGTGACGCAGCCGACCGTCGGAAAAAATCGACAATTTTGGGCATCTTTTTTATAGTGTTACCAAACTTCGAAAAATTTATAATTCATACAGCTTTTAGAATAAACACTTCCTTTTGCGAAACTCCTCGAATTTTTACAATCGGACGAAAAAAAACAACCGTTTCGTGTCTCCGCGCAAAAAACGTCCTGATGTCGTGTAAAAATACAAAAGGGGTTGTATCTCTGCCCCCTTAACAAATAGGTCAAGGCGGGTTAAAACATCCTATAAACATACTAAAATTTGATGCGATTCGGAGTAACTTTTGGATATTTAGAGGGTGAAACTAGAATAAGCTTTGGAGGCGAATATCTTTTTTTCGGTGTGGTCCGAGCAGAAAATAGCATCGTCTTTCGTCTTGGAATTTAATCATCTATCCACCTACAAAATTACAGCTCTCTATGCAAACAATTCTTTTTCGCAGTTATTACCAGCACGTGCTGTCGCCTGACCAATCAGACACGGCCCTACAGTAGAGTACCGATCCAAAAAGCAAACATGCTTTCTTTATGAATCGTGATCGTTCATGACTTTACTCTGGTACGTGTAGCACCATTGAAATGCATTCGTTTGCTTTTTCATGACTGCTCTACTTTAATGCTTTGCTTTATAGCTCTACTTTAAGGCTTGATTGCTATGTGGGCACCTTAATGTAATCTGTTAGGTAGGGATAAGATTATATGAAATTTTTTTTGGAAAAGATACAAATGGAAAATTAAAAGGGAATCTCCTACTTCAGAACAAAAGAATGTTAAAAATGTTCCACTAGTATAACCTGATGATATATTTTTACCACATCAATAATATAATTGTCCATGGTGTATGTATTTCTTTTATAAAAATCAAATCAATTTCTTTTCAATTGTAGCCTTTATTTGAAATACAATTTTTTTATTAAAAATAGCTAATGCATTTTCGATCCTTAGATCATCATCAGGCTTGAAAAATATTTTAAAAAATTCAAATAAAAATGACTTATGTAAAAAATTGTAAATAAATAAAAAAAAATTTATATTTATTTATTTACAATTTTTTACATAAGTCATTTTTATTTGAATTTTTTAAAATATTTTTCAAGCCTGATGATGATCTAAGGATCGAAAATGCATTAGCTATTTTTAATAAAAAAATTGTATTTCAAATAAAGGCTACAATTGAAAAGAAATTGATTTGATTTTTATTTTTACCACTTCTAAAATAATATAAAATTGGGCCTTATGAAAAACTTTGTAAAAGTAATGGATATAGATGGTACTGCATTTTTGTACTTGAAAGACGACTTTTCCAAAATCGGTGATGCCAAGGATAAGGAGACTATGTTTGTAAGTCTACCAATCAGGCAATTGATGAGGGATGAAATATTTAAAGAAAAATTTGGTGATCTGGAAAAACCAGTTCGGAATTCTTTAATGGGAGTGATCACAATTTCTCTCGGAAATCACTGCTCAAGTAACTATAAAAGTATTATCCAGTAGCTTTTAACCACTTACAAGGCTTTGGGTTGTAATATGTCCTTAGAAAGTAATTTCCTTCTTAGTCATTTGGGCACTGATAGCGATGAGCTCGGTGAAAGATTTGACTAGGATATTTTTACAATAGGAAAAGGATACCAGGGTAAGTAGAGCCCAAGTATGCTTGAGAACTACTATCAGGCATTAAAACTGAAGCAAAATACAAAACAAAAACTGTATACTAATATTTATATTTTACATACATACAGGGTGTATAAAATATTACCACATTTTCATTCATAAAAACTATATTTTTATAAACCCTAAAAAATTAGATGACAATTACTACGTTTCCATCGGAGATTGAATCTGGTTTGAATTCTTGATTTTACTTAATAACTGGATGGAAAGACGCAATTTAACGTTTCGAGTTCGTACTCGCCCTCAATGTCGATACTGCTTTTTCTGGAATCGTTTCTATTTTTGACCTAATGTCTAAAAACCCGGTCTAGCCAGAACGCCACCCAACGCCGGTATTGAATATTATTTGTTTATTTTTTAAATCCCTATGGAGGAAACACATACCTAAATATTTAAATTTCTGATATTTTAAAATCCGATAGAATCCTCGAAGGAAATGTAGTAATTTTAACTATTCATATCTAAAATATTTTAATCTCAAGTTTACTGTACTAAATCTTGTTCCTAACATAATCAGTTAAAAGTTTTCATGTTACACAAAAAAGAATTTTTGTTGATTTTATAAAATCTAATTGAAATTGAAGTAGATTTCCATGATGTACAGAAATTATTATGTAATTAAAAGCTACTGAAGTTTATATATAAATAAATACCTATTCATACCAATAAATGGGTATTATTATTAAATTATAGCATGTTAAGATATAATTATAATAATAGACTCGTTGATTATTCATTATATAAATTTATTGTAACATTTTCATTTCTATTAAATAATTTTTGCTTCCCCCTAACAGCATACCACTTAACTTTCCCTTAACAGCTTAAATCACTTAATCGCTATGATTTACTATATCCTACCTTTCCTTGCAATTTCGATAACTTATCAAATTACAGGATATCTAAACAAATCAAATCTAAATTGGGGTAAGATTAAAATATTTGTTTTAGTAAACCCACATTATCTATTAAGTTTAAACCCATTAACAAATACTAAAAAATATACATTTTAACAATAAAATAATTATCGAGTAAAAGACTACAAAAATGAAAATATAGTCTCCGTGTGTAGTTTTTAGTAGTTTTATTATTTGAAAAGTAGATTTACATAGCAAAGAATATAATCACTGTTGTAAACTTGTAAACAAGTTTTAAGAAAATCCATTCAATATAACCAGGTTGATGATTAAAACTCGAATTTTTCCAGGAAGTTATTTTGGACACAGCAGGTCTAGCTTAAATTAAAAACATCTTTGGATTAAAAAAACTCCTATCTATTTAAAATTAATTATAAAATGCAAAACATTTTTCTGATGTGATTTTTTTAAAATTTACTGTTGTTTCCACTAATTTATCAGTATTATTTAATCCAATAAATTATTTTTGTGCTAAATTTATTGAATTACAAACAAAACTTTTATTTTCATTAAAATTTAATCAAAATACAAAATTAAAACAACAATAAAACTTTTAATATTTATTATAAGCAAAAATATAATTTTTATAAATATATGTGCATATTTATTTGAAATATAGCGATAGATTATTTATTTTATCAGATTAAATAAAATATCCGTCATTTATAATTTGCATTCGCCAGGTTTAGAAATAAAAGTTCCAATAAATATAGAGTATTATAAAATTTATTTAACGACCATCTAAATAATACTAAATTGAGTTCACCAATAAATTTAACTATTTTTTTAATCCAATTCTAATGTATTTTCGTTGAAAGGCTTCTTTTTACAATATTGAGAATGAGTTTTAAACTTTTCTAATGAAGATAAGTTTGTTTTCTTAAGATATTCGACTTTATAGTTAATTTAGCAGTAGATCGTATTTTATTCTTCACATTATACTTCTAATAATTAAAGATTTGTAAACATTATTAAAAACAGTTTACTTTTCGAGTCCAATGATTGATCATTAGTTTATCCCAAAGTGGTGGATAATAAAAGTACGGAATGAACTTTCAAGAAATAAAATTCTTTACTTAATTGGACGTTAAAGAACGAGAATAATATAAAGTTAAAACTTGACTTTGCGGAAACTACTATTCAATAAATAAAATAGTTAGTAATATAGGTAATAATTTAGGCCATAAAAATTCGTTTAAAGAAGGTAGAAAAAGATGAGAGGATAATTTTGTATTATTTGTATTTACACAACATTCCAGCAACTCAAATAATATACAATATTAAAGGAAGCAGTTTTTACCTGAATCGATTACAACTAAAAGTTTTAAAGAATAAAGAAGCCCATGAGGTGACTATTGATATTGGGCAAAAAATTAAGAACTTTTTATTAGCCCTTCTTGGGGATAATGCTGTAGTTTAAAAACATTTCTGAATAGTTTATGTTCAAGGGAAAGAACATCTGGGAATTGGATGAACAAAACCCGGAATGACTTATTCCGCCAAAAAAATGAATGGAGTCAAAAACATGACAAAATTATTGTGAAACTAACTTTTTTCAGAATGTTGCTATAGATGGATCTGCAATATTAATTTATAATATTTTCATATAAATATTTATATGATAGAAATGACAATAGCTAATAATAATAAAACTAGCAAAAAAATATAAAAATTATATTTATCAACAGTACTTTGCTAAAAACACCTTACCCAATGATTATATGTTTAAATAATATATAATGGTTGTGTAATAAATGCATAAAAAATTATATTTTGACTATAATTTATGAGTTACAATTAAATTTTTCAGAAATGTATCTTTATTAGATAAAAGTAATTCCTGTTGAAAAATTTGATCCGAAAACTTTCAAAAGGTGGTGTTACGGTATATCAGTAATTTCCCAGGGTTCTTAATAATAATAATAATAATAATAATGTTTACTGACGGTAAGAATCATTATAAAAACATACAACATTAAATCACAAAAATAAATAAATTATGATATATCAGTAATTCCCCAGGGTTCTTAAACTCACTGAAGTAATTTAGCTATTGGGAATTTTTAGATTTCGCTTGCCCTCTGGTGGCAAAAATATGAACTTCTGTATTCGGTACTTATTTTTTAGATTTAACGCATTCGTACATGTGTTTGGAGCTTTACGTAAGCTTTAAATAATAAATCTATTTGTGTTTTGTTGAATAAGTAATTATAAGGTACAAGAATGCATTTTAAACACAATTTTAGACAATATCCTTCATTTATAGCGTCCTCTATACGTAGTTAAAATTACCTATACCTCTGATCAATTCTGAGCATCAGAATTAATTGCTTAATTTTCTAAATGATTTAAAAAATTACTCTTATTGCAATTTAAACACATTTAAAAAAACGACAAATACTGAGAGAAAAAGAATATGTACTGGAGCTAAAGTTATAAAATTTTTGAAGTTATAAAATTGAAGATTACAAATATAATAACAAAGAAATCAAAGTAAAATTATGAGAAAGTGCAGGTATTGAAGGAATTGAAGTTAATTAGGATATTACATTGTACAGATAACAGTTGCCACGTATACATGAATGTATGAATCGGATTTGAATACTCGATTCTATTTCAATACCTGATGTAAATACGCAGTTTTATCGGTTTGAGATCGTATCGGACATCGATGGTCGATCCATCTTTTTCTGGGATCGATTCTAGATTCTAGTTTTGTGAATATTTTATACTATTTTTTTCTAAAGAAAGTTCTGAAATACACGCTTCAATTTGAGTGACATAACATGCTGGACTGAGTACCAAAATAAAATTATTATGGTCCTTGGATCATAATGACTTCATTTAAGTAATCTAATTGATGTCATTAAGACTGTCAAACATTGGAATTTTTTTGAATTTCATGATTTATGCAAGCAGATAAAGTTTTGGATGTAATTCGGATCGTAACGTAATCATTAAGGTACACATGATGTTTAGCAGTCTCATCGGCTTCATATTAACTGCTAAACTTCACGACTATACCTTTTTCAGTTGCATTTCAGAAAATATCAATTTAATTTCAGAAGCCATCAATTGTAATTCGGAGACGTAAATTGAATTTTAGAAACTATCAATTGTATTTCAGATAATATTATTTAAAAACTGAGGTAACTTTGACTTTTAAAGATAACTATGACCCAAAATTTAGAAAGAGATAGTTTGATCTACTGTTAGTTATCAGTTAGTATTCCTTTCAAAGGTTCGTCCCAGTCATATTTTAGAAAAGATCAATTCAATTTCAAAAATCATCAATTGTAATTCTGAAACGTGAATTGTATTTCAGAAAAACCAATTTAATTCAAGAAAGTACCGGTTATATTTCAGAATCATCGGTTGTATTTCAGAAACCATCATTTGAAAATCAGAATTCGTAAATTTAATTCCAGAGATAATTAATTGTATTTCAGAAAGAGTCATTATCTTTTATTAATGGTAAATTCTTCTGCAAAAATTTTGGATCACCTAAAGATAATATTTTAGCCACTAACAGCCATGTCTTCCATTGCTAAAGCATCTGCATGATCGGTTATAGTGTGTAGTGCAGCACGAACACAATCACCACTAACAATTATATTTTTGGCTTCATCAATAATTATTTTTAAATAAATCAACATTATCTTCATGATACCTGAAGTCATTACAGGAAAAATCGAAATTACTTTTAAAAATACTGCTATAATCTTTGAACGGATTATTTCAATTGGGTTTAACATTGGTGAATAAGAAACTAAAATTAATATTGTTACTGGTATAATGTTAAATTGACAAAGCACATTTTTGATCAATTCTAGGTGTTGTTGTTGTTCACGTGTACAATCAATGGCTATCATTTTTTCTACAATTGGACCATTTTACAATTAAATTGATTTTTCTGAAATACAAATGATGTTTTCTGAAATACAATTGATGCTTTCTAAATTACAATTAGAAAAGGTGTACTAATAATAATATACATAATATTTCACGTTTTGATATAAAAAAATATTTTTTTTTAATATTTACATAATATTTCAAGAAATATGACTATTTCTTTACTGGAAATGCAAAACTCTGTAGTATTATTCATAAATTTTAGAGGATTGGGAATGGGCGAAAATTTGAAGCGTTTTACTATAAATAAGTTAACACCATTATCAGGACACTGATTGCGTTACAAAATACGTAATTGAAACAAAAAATGTTGTTTTTTAAATCTTAAACATGTTGTTAATTTTAATGAAAAGCAATTTTAAGTTACATTTCCAAGAAAAGTGCGATTTAGTGGGAAATACAATTAGTGTGCAACTTTAAGGAGTAATTTATGTTCAAAAAAAAGTCAATTAAGGCGTGTTATTTTTAATTGGACCTCTTTTGCTTCTAGTTATTTAGTTGTTTTTGTATTATGAAAATGCATACTTACTACAGAATGTCTGAAGGATATTGGGTGACATAATCAGCGAATATTTTAATAATTGGTGTTATATGATGTTCTATATTTGGCAGCATTTTCACTTTCTTGATAAAAATCATACTTTAAAATTAAATTGACGAATTCTGATTTTCAAATTATGCTTTCTAAAATACAATTGATACTTTCTGAAATTGAATTGATCCTTATTGAAATACAACTGGAAAAGGTGTAGTAATTTAATTTCTCGTTTGATTGTTTTCTGTAGGAGTGTAGGAAATATTTTAAAGAACCCTCTAATGGGCACTTATAATTTTTGGTAAGAATTGTATTATTTGCTTCATAAATTACACTCTTGCAATTATGAACATTGCTAATTGTTTGATTTGTAGCTTAGTTAAGAAGGAATTTTATAGAAAATTTATTGGATTAATTTTGAATAATTAAAGGAAGGGTCCTTAAAATTACTTTACATTAAAAGTCGTGCATAATCCTTTAAGCAGAGTTAAAACCATTAAAAGTTTTAAGAATTAGTCGGTTCAAATAAAATGAAAACAATTAAAATCGTAAGCGTTAACAATTATTAAAATATTAAGTATAAAGCGATTTCCAACCTGTCTAAGACTTGATTTATTTGTGTAATATTGTATAGGCTAAGAGAGTTTCAAATTATTGGGGTGTGAAGGTTCTAATTCCTTATGATTTACGTAACCCTAAATCAATCTTACCTGCGGGTAGTCTCCAAATTTAGTTTGATAATCGAAAACGTAGAGGTAGGAGTTCCTGTGCTCGGCGGAATGGAGGTCCGCGGTGTGCACGACGGGAGCAACATACTGTGCGTCCGACAAAGCCTCCAGGGTTTCATCCCTGATATTGATGGGATGTTGTACCGGCCTCTCCCAGTCAGTATACTCATTAACAATCGTCGCCAGAATTTCTGAGAGGTGATAACTGTACGTGTTCCTCACGAATGTCCGTAGTATCTTAGATCTTCTGTCCGCCTCGATGCCGTACTTCACGTCTTCCCCATTAAATGCGAAATAGGCTTCCGCTTTGACGACTCCCAACATTAAATCGTAGCGGGATAGCTTCGAAACGACCGATTTACGTAGTAGCACGTTGTTTAAAATATTAATCGTATTCTGGGGCTCCACTTTGGCTGGCTTACTACTTTCGAATTCATTGTAATGTTGATTGTCACCTATAACAAACATAATCAACTCATATTATTATCCCACTACAAAGCTTATGTAGTTTATTCATTTTATTACAAAGCATCATTTGAATAAAAAATATCTCATCTACTCCTCAGTTTGTTACTTGTTAATGGAAACAGCAATGGAAGCAACTATAGTACCAAAGCTTTAGTGCAGTTATATTACATAATCGGGCCTTGTGCACAAATTCCTTCATTATTCAGAGTAGTTTGGTAATTTAAAGCGGTCGAGCTTCTCTCCTGTGGCAGGTGCAACCGAAGGATGGATTTACACACGGTCAGGATTACTTCATGTCCATATTTTAATGGTATTTATTGAGGTATGAGATATGAGCAGAAAAGGCTTTGAATTTAATTAGATCTCAACTAAGTTTCTATACCTTTTGTATTAGATATTGTATTTCAGATATTTCCCTCAGTGATCAATAACAGTATTTTCAATGAGATGCAAGAAGGAAGAGAAAATTAAGTTTAATGGAACTAACGAATTAATCACACTACAAGTATTGCATAGATATTACGTGTATCTACCACATTTCTTAGGAAATGCATACAATGATATCATGAATTTCAAGGGAAGTCGTGTAACATGTAAATATTACACGTGTTAAATATCTAAAATTTGTTAGTTTTACAGAAATAGTTTTTGTAGGTGAAACTAAAATAAAACTAAATTTTTACCTGAGGGTTCTCCGGTGTCAATAACAACACCATCAACGCTGGGCCCGAAAGCAAATGCGAATTCCGGAGCTGTTACCGGGGCAGACATTAGAACTTCTAAGGGTTTTTCTCTGAGGCACTTCAGCAGATGAGGATGTGGCAGTTCAGGGGAGCAATTTGCGTGTATCGCAACCTGCGCTGCATACCTAGAAGGCTCTTGCACCAATGCCCATGGCGACAAGGCAGAGCCTGACATTAGGATGGCACGATGAAATAAGACACCTGTAATTAGAAAAAAAAGAGAAATGTATAACGTGGATATAAAGTTTCCTTTTCCATTTACGTCATTCGCGTCTCGCTTGATAATCTGAAAAATGGAGTACGCTTGACGGAAAAATTTAGCAACCCAAACACACACCAGTATCCAAATTAAATGCAACAGAGCGTGTGAATATTCAAATCCCTCCCGTGGAGCAACTTAAAATATCAATTTCAACAAACTTTTACCCATACATTTCTAATACGTATAAGCACATGGTTAGTTTTAATAACTTTCCCCAAATTTTACTTACTCCAATATATTAGAGACGTCTCTGGAGTTGTGGAAAGTGTATGGTCTTTAGTATAAGGTACATCAAAGCAGAAACTATTCCGTATATGTTTAGAAGCTATTGGTTATTATCACATGCTTATACATTTGCATAGATTAGTTCTCGTGTAAATACAGACGACTAAATCTAAAGGCAAATGCTGCTTACGTTATGACCTTTAAAGTGTTTGTAGCGACCCTTGTTATACAAGTATTATTAATTTTCGGAAAACACATTAATTATTTCTTGACTTATTTGCTGCTTGTTTGATCAAATTTATTAAATTTATCCCCAAAGTCAATAAAATTATATTTGCTCTCAAGTTCGTAATATATTTTACTTGTTCAGCTATCAGTTATTATTTCAAATAGAGAGTGACTGACCGTAAATCAATATCAATCATATACAGCTTCGATTGTTAATATTTTAGTAAATTTGTCGGCGATTTTTATTTATTTCATTTTAAAAATAATACGATAAAAGCGCTCCTTCTAATTAAGAAGTTTTATATGGGATGTTTCACTTCGTTTCCATCATTTTTTATGCAGGGTATTCGAAAATTAAGCAGCCAAATTTAGGTGGCGATTCTACGACTAAATAATTTTAAGAAAAAAACTTCCTATCATCATAATATGCCCTTAAAGGTAGTTTTAATTTTTATTAAAATGGAAAAAATTGTTATTTTCTTCAAACGTCATTAAAGTACAGTCTTCTGTGACGTTTGACAGGCTTTAAAATGTCACTTTTTATGTTCGTTGATTCTATGGTCACTTTGTACTGCCTAGGAGTAGAAATTAAATGTCTACTCCGCTTATTCCGCCACCCAATATACATGTCGTATTGAAATTAAACAATGTTAATTGTAATTAACCTTAATAAATTATAATTTAAAAAAAGTAGAAATGAATTTTAGGCAATCCAATATACACTAACATTGTATTGTGTGTTGTATGTAAATTAAATGTCAAATTTTAAAATTATTTATTATTATATTACTATTTTAAAAATTTCGACGTTTGAAGAAAAAATGGCATGTTTTATTCGGAGTAAAAGAACTTTTTGTAGCGAGCATTTACTTCTAATAAAACAATATACTATTAAATAAATTAATTAAATAATAATGTCACTATTATCTTGACAATAAAGATTCTTTAAAACCTGAAGATGGGATAAAATTATCCCGAAATCGATAGTTTTTAAGTTAATTTATACAATACGTATAAATAATAAAGTTGGACTAAAAGAAAATAATAATAGCAAGTTTTTCTATTTAATATACTATTATTTTATGGTGCTTTAATGCAAATTTCTTGAGGTTATTTTTCGTATTTTTCGTATTTTTGACATTTCTTGATTTCTTCTATGTAAATTGTATTGTGTGGTTAAAATTACCCATAACACATTACCTACTAGGTTAACCAGTGATTAATGAAATTACCCATCATCAATTGCTCATTAACGAATGGGTTGGCAATACTGCAGCTTTATGATTGGTCCATTGGTCCGTACACGAGGTGGAAGTCTGTAACACCTAACGTAACGAGAACGGCCGATTGTTTACTGCATTACTATGGTTATGAATTTTGTCTCATTTCCTCATTATGGATCTTTTTGTGTGTAAAAGAGAGACATAAAATATCTAACGGGTCAACTCTCATCCGAGATTAACTCGTCAGGGTTACAGACTTCCACCTTAGATCCGAGTATGTGAATAATGGCGTTAGTAGTGATTTTCATTACTTTTCAAAAAATTCAAATGTAATGAATTTAACTTTCTTTAATGCCTTTTGAATTCTACAATCGCAAATTTAAAAAAAAAACGATGAAAATAAAATTTTGTAATGCAACTGACGCAAAATTTTGTGTTAACCAAATATTTTAGTAATATACCGGGTGTCCATTCCAAAATGGCGGACCAAAGTCATGTTTTTTTAAATGGAACACTCAGTATATTATGACATTTTTGATTCATTTTTAACCAAGATATGTGGAATAAATTGTTAAGTAAGTTAATTATTCTTACAATAATAATCATTAGAATATTCACCTTTAACTTGGAACTTGTTTTTGTAATTCTGGTTTCTGACCTCGTGATTTTTTTAGTGGTTTCATTCTTTAGAATAATTAATTAAATATCCTGATCCCCAATTTCTGGGATAAATTATGCTATAAGAAAAATGTGTTCCGTCAAAATACTTGTTAGTCATGGGTTGTTTTGGCAAATTTCCATCAAAACGCTCTGTTTTTTCTATAGAATATTTTAGCCCTTGGTGTGAGGAGAGGGGTCCTGCAGTTCCCAATAATCTATTTATTATTCTCACTCGAAAGGCAACAGAGAAATTAAAAATGTTCAAATGTAACTACAAGCAAGTATTAACGTATTTGAAAGATCATATTTTATTGGCACATTTTAACTTATAATTTAAATTAATATTTACGAATTTTAATTATTCAGATATGTCAAACTTCATTAATGAAGTTGTATTGATTAATGTGTTTAAATAAAAAATGACAATAAAAGTAAAATTTAAAAAGTATATTTTTTTACAATAATGGGTCTAACAATGGGAAAATGGAAACCGAAATTAAAAGACCGGTTTGACTTGCAGCCATTTTTATTAAAGAAAATACCTGTATTTTGGATAATGGGTTCGATTTGTAGTGGGAAGAGAGTATTAGCTTGTATGTTGGAAAAATGCAGCAAGTTCCATGTAATTAAAGTAACGGATTTAATAAAGGATGAACTGGCTAAGGGAAAACTAAAGGCGAAAATAATTGATGAATGCATGAAACGGAACAAAGAAGTTCCTGACTCAATCGTGGTAACGTTAATCAAAGAATACATTTATTCAAACTTCGTAAATGCGAAAGGTTTCATGTTTTGTGGTTTTCCAGTTCACTTAAATCAAGCACGGTTATTTGAGAATGAAATTTGCAAGGTCAGTTTGATAATATACTGCACAGTGGTTTTGGACTGTCTGCTCGGGCGTATGATTATCAAATGTGGTGATATTAACACGGAACAGGTTAGGAAGAAATTTGTGCACACTAGCAGAAAATGCAAGGAAATTCACAAGCATTACGAATATAAAACTATTAAAGTAATGACCAATTATCCTCCAGAAAATACTTGTATGAAATTGGTATCTGATTTGGAGGATTATTGGGGGTATAAATTTGAAAGGATTTATAGAAAAAGTTGATATTTCTTTAATATCATTTTTATTTTAAATATATTCGTCATTTGTGAAAGTGTAGTAACTTTATTTGAGAAAAGGTAGGAAATGGATATATTGAGATGATTTTGGGACGACATTATTACACGTCGTTTCGTATCTGAACATAAAAGGAGACAAAATATGTGAACCGTAATATTCATATTTTTAGATCAAATGCTTTGAACAGAAAAATTTTAAATTCTTATCTCTAAATTACTGTTTTAAAATACGCAACGCGATATATCATAAAGCTTTATAATCTAAATATTCATACACCGGAGTGGTGGTGGATTATTTGGTAAAAATATAAGAAACACCTATAAAGAATTATTTTAAAAATTCATATAAAAATGGGAATTAAGCATCGCATCTTTTTTATATTTTTATAATTTACGAATATAAGGGATAAAATTCTTAAAAATTATTAAAGTATTAAAATAAGCTAAAACGAATTTTTAGCCAAACGCTTATGTTGAAGGAATTCTTATCTTGAGGTTATTAATAATTTTGCCTTATTAGCTTTTACAAATTAGGAAAAAAAAGTTAATGATGAAGATAGCTGGAAAGACAAGCGATAAAATCGAAAAGCATGTTTCATTTTTACCGAAACTCATTATCATTCCTTTTTTTAAGGGCGACTGTAAAATAATGGATACGTTAAGGAATGCAATTAAAAATGAACTTTATTTTCATCTATTATGTGTGTTTTTTATGCAGTTACACTCAGGTGTATGTGAGCATATAGTATCTAAGTACTTTAAGCATAGTAAGTTGTAAAGAGCCCGGCGCATTCACCATATTTGCATAAAAAGTGGACCGCCCTATATTGTAAAGGAGTAAAGTTGAAAAACAACTGTATCTAATAAAATGTATTAATATGTAGATAAAGATCAGCAAATGTTGTGCGAATATTTTGCTCCTTCCTTTTCATATTAGAGTTGCCCTAGTGCCCTAGTATATCATGTATCAAATGGCTATTGTGTATATATTTTATTTTAATGCGTAAGCATAAATTTCTGAATTATAAGCGATATGGGTCGAACATAATACGTATTCAATATACCTAAGTTGAATCTTGATTCTGAACAAATCGCCGAATCGGAGACACTATCCGGCGGTCATTTATCAAATAAAACTGGGGGCGTCTTGACGCCGTGCCAACTGACTCTGCCCGCGCCTGTAATTGACTTATTGGCCGGAAATGAGCCGATCAATACTAAGACGTGCAGTCCACCCCAAGAAACTTGTATTTGACGTGAGCCTTTTATAAAAAAATCCCGATGATGGTTCTATAGATACCCAAGACGATTGTCTCCTTAATCTACTAAATGCACAGCTAAGTAATGATTTTGAGGATTATATGAAAAATCAATAAATAGCCAATAATAAAATCTTTTGAAAAAATATTTACTCAAGCAAATAAATTTTTCTTGGTTTATAGAAAAAAAGTATTTTCTGAATAACATGAGTTGTTTTCAATTATCACAAATTAAATTTGAATAGTTCACTAATAGTAAAACTGAACAACTGTGTAATAATTAATTTAAAATAGCCTATTAGTTCATAGAAAACTTCAACTCTTTACTTAATATCAAAAAAAATCTAATAATCAATCCGATAAAATAAAAATAAAAATCGTAGCTTTTTCAGACTATATATTTATAAATACTTTTTTAAATAGTCGACGTTTTGGAAATTGGTTGTTTCCTTTATCAAGACTAAAATAAAAAAATTGCACATCAATTATAAAAATGTTTACATAACAATATATTTAAAATAAATTACCTGTTTATGTGTATTTATTTATATAAAAAATACTCAATTTTCATTAAAAATGTAAATAAAAAATAGGTCTTCAATACAAAGTAAACCTTCAATAACTTTTTATAAAATGTAGACATTTATGTTAAATTGGTTGTATAACTTTGTTTTTTTTTAATTATGTCTGGTTGTCTAGATTAATTATAATTTTAAAATAAGATAGTAAATTTTACTCAAATCATCAATATCTGATTTATTATTTACTGCTTTAGCATTTAATTGAAGGTAAATCATTTCTTTAAATAATCTTTTTTGTAAAATTTTTTCTTGATCAAGAATTTTAACATTTTCAAAATCAAACTCGAAATTATTAGAGAAATGATGTTTACTAAGGGCTGTTTTTTCAGGTATATTAATGTATTTATCCGTACAATCGTTTTTGTGATTATAAATTCTTTTTTTTAAATTTTGTTTAGTTTGACCTATGTGTTTTATGTAAACATTTTTATAATTTATGTGTAATTTTTTATTTTAGTCTTTTGTGGAACTTCCAGTTATATCGAAAGTGGCTGGCAACTTTCTTATTTTAAATGGAAGACCCAGTATATTTTTGCATGTTCGTGTTCTCCATATAAATACTATTAAATTGACCTAGCATAGTGTGGTCTACGATTAGTACTTTCGGAATTACGTCCATTTGAAAATCGCATTTTTATACAATCGCATTTTTATCACCAGAAGTTGAACCCAAGTGCCCCAATTTCCTTATTTTAAATGAAATATTTTGCAAATAAGTTAATAATATTAAATTTAAACAAAATTATGTGTAATAGTAAGTTCGTTAATTTTGCTGATTAACATAACCATCTTCAACATCTTGACAGTAATAAAATCTACAGGAAATCTCTTGGATAAATTGTATTTTTTTTAAATTAAGGTGTTTTTATCTTATGAAATTTGGTGTAAAAGGAAAAAATAAATTAATGTAATACCTTCGGGTACTGCACTGGATGTAAGCAGAAAATTGACACAGGCCGCTCCAGTCCCATGTCCGACCACCGTGACGTTGGTGGGATCACCCCCGAAGAAAGCGATGTTTTCCTGAATCCAATGCAAAGCTGCTATCTGATCCATGAGACCGTAATTCGCCGGAGATTTGAGATATGGATCTGTGTTGGCATTCAGAAAGCCTGAAACAACAAAGACGTTGAAAACATAAATTGAATGTAAAGTAGGCCTTAACCCACCTAACATTTAAACGACGTTAAAGGAAAAATAGAAAAGCGCTAGTAAAAAAGTTAAATTAGGAAATATTTTTTACAAACTGTAAAGTATATAAACTTATAACTTTAATCAAACCTGTATTAATTTCTAATATCAATTATGATAAACCTCGTAAGGTTTGGTAGTATCTTAATTGTTCAAAAAGTTATTGTTAATTAATATCATGTTTGGGCGTGTAAAAATCTTTAATGTGAAACCACTATAGGTTGTGGGTAAAATCGTGTAAATCAGTTCTGTGCGAATAGTTGCTTTAGTTCAATTTGGGCCAAAACTTAATTCCAAAGGCCCGAACTTGAGAAAAACTTTCTAAATTAAATTCCGCCCGCGCCTCAGACATGTGTATCTTGCGATGTGGCCCTGATAAATCGCCAGAAACTCACAATTAAAATCCAAAGCAGTTTTTCTTTGCCCCGCTGTAGTTTCAAGAGTCTTTCCTTTTCTTTCTTATTACATCGGGTCTTGCAACTTTCCACTACAACCTTTTATTTCATCCTAAAACCTTAAAGCGATACCCCGTTTATTTCTACTCTAGAATTTTTTTTATTAATCAACACCAATTTCATTGCGCCAATTGAAATAATCGTAAAAAATAAATGGTTTCCCCTTTTCAACTTTTTTCCCTAACAGATTATCGTGTCAGAGTAATACAAAAAGTTTAATGAGTTTACTGTTTTGTTGAAAATTAGAACGCGAGTCCAAAGTTATTTTCTAACTAGCATACTTTGTAACCTAATTTTTGTAAACATAAATTTATATTTGCGTTGTAACAACACTTTTTCAATTCCTTCTTACTTAATGAGCTCTTAAAAAGAAACATATTGCATACAAAAGTTTTAAGTACTTACAATTTTTTATATCCATTCAAATTAAAAATAAACTCTATTTATGAATCTACACAAATTATTTCCGGTAAGAACTTTAAAAACAATGTTTGGAAATTAGGCAATCGTATGTTGCCAATCAACAACTATTGTCTACATTCATGACATACGAGAGTTGATTTTTAAAAATTGCAAGGAAGGTAAATAAAATTTCAATAACCACCAGATTATGTCAACAACCGTAAATATTTGAGTAAGCGAATGTCGATACTCGAAAATTACTAGATGTTGGAAAATATCTTTTAAATTGATTCAAATGGTAAACCTAGCACACGTAAACAATAAAATTAAAGCATTTTCTTTTTATTTGTACATATACAGGGTGATTATTTGAAAACGAGCTAAATAATAAAATTTGTTTCTTACCTAAAACTATAGTTTTCCACATTTTTATTGAGGAATTTATTACATACTAAAATAATACTAATTTATTGTTTGATCATACGTATTTATAACATGAGTTAATAGACTCCTACTAATTATACAATAAGAATCATTTGTGCGAACTTAGTAAATTGAATCAAACTATGTATAATATAACGTAATGTAGATAACTAATTACCACAATAAGCACTGGTCTAATCATTTGGTGATCAGCTCGGCTCATTAGATAATCAACGATTTGTACAAAATAGCATTTGTGTTGAATTTCTATGACCTATAACCTATAGAATGCAATTTTGGTATTGGATTGTTTCACGATTTTGCCCGCATAAATGTAAATATAATCAAAAATATTTAAGTCGAGATAATGGAAAAATGTATTGCAGAATGTTTAGAGTTTTAAATTAAATATTATTGAAGTTGTAGAATTGATAAAGTTGACGATAGATAGGAAAACTGTTCCTCAAAAAATCCAATATTTGTGCTTGAACGAATGAAAGACAACAAAAATATTCGCGAAGCCGACGAAGACTTTATTAAATTCAGCGGCTCCAGAGAGATTTTTAGGGGTGAAGATGTGTTGAAGCCGTATTGAGTTATTTCTTTTTGCACCCGCTGGAATATCGTTCTCGTGTAATTGCGTTTTGAGAAATAAAGTTCTTCCATGCAATGAGTGAGCTTTATATTTATTATGATGGACGCCTTCATGTTCAACAATTGCGTAGCCAGTTAGAAGCCATGTTGCGAGCAAAATAATGGGTCGACTCTCCTAACATTACCATTTACAAGGACGCATTTCAACTAATTACAATAACGTTCTATTTGCATATTTGTTTGCAGCTCCAAGGAGACCACCTTTGGAAAAAACCATTTCGTGTTTGATTCAAATTAAACCCCTTTTAATCATACGTGTTGTCGAAGCGTAAAAGAATTGCAAAAGGTGATTTAAAATCGTAATAAAATAGTTACTTCTGGTCACGTAGGGGACGTTAAATTGGTGCTTTAAGGGAAAAGTCGTGACGTGAAAAATACATGTGTACATGCTAATTTTACCTGGGATTTGTAAAGGCGGAAAATCTCTGATTTTATGATAAAATTTTATTTATTAATTTATACGTCTTTTACAACCGCTCTGCTACTACCTTTTTATGTCCGTTACTTGTAAAAGAACTTTTGAAGCAAAATTTATGAGTTTTTTAAACTACATTTATATTTATTGGTTTGAATGAAAAACTTTCATTTTTTATGAAAATTGTTATTCCATCAAATAAATGACTTATTTTGAAATACAAATTATGTTACGAGTTATTTATGCAATAGTTTTTTATGAAAACAGCCAGAGGTAATATAAATTCTTATATGTATATTTCAAATATAAAGAGTCAGTTTCTTTTAGTGAAATACATTTCTATAAAACGAAAATTACATATATACAGTGAATTCAAATATGATTGATACTGCAACTATGCAACCAAACATACCCTGTTGTGATTTTAGACTTGCTAAGTAGGTGTACCTGTTAATTTTCATTTAAATCTGATCTATCACTTTAACCAATAACCAAAGCGTCTCTCAACAGTTTTTCTTCGGGTATTCATTTCAGTGTAGCCAACTGTGGGAAACATAGGTTTCCTACCATGCAATGTCAACAATATCAATCATTTTTGAAGACCGTGTATTTATAAAGATTGAGGTGGTAGGATAGTGCTTCCATATAAAATTTATTCATATATTCCATATATAATGGATCTACTCACCATTGATTATTACGTGTATTAATAGATATTTTTTGTAAACTACAAATTAAAAAACAGTATTTTTGTTTAAAAAATGAACTGTAAAATCATAAAAGTAGCTGAAAGTTACTCTGAATTATTCTTACTTAAATACAGGTTGTCCCATTTTAATTCAAGCTTGAAGCTGAATATCTTGATAATTAAGTAATTATCTAAAATATATTTAGACACAAGTTGGAGCGTTTCGATTTAATAATGCTAAGGATTTTTAAGTTTTATGGAGAAAAACTATTTTTTCAAATAGCATTTCATAATTGGATCCCCTTGTTTCAAACAATACTATTTTTAGATTGGAAAATCTACCAAAACCATTCGAAAAATTCTATTAAAACATGGAGTTAATTTCAAAAGTTGACAAATCTCATTCATTTTGGTATCAAATCAAAATTAATTAAACAGTTTTTTGCGATTTCCCAACATTTCACAAAAATGGAGTTGTCGGGTTTGGAAACTAGAAGATTCAATTATCATTTCAGATTCGTAATCTATGAAAAATTATAAATAAGCATGTTTTAGAAAATATCAGTTCGCTAAAAATAAAAAAAATACCAAAATTCTCAATTCTCAATTTTCAATAAAGTTTTACTAGAAAACTAAAGAGCTTTTTAAGAAAATTCGCAAAAGGCAAAAAGTGTTTAGATTAAGACAAGGATATTATTTTTTTTGTTTATTTAAAAAACTAATTGTACAAGTGAAGCTCCTTAAATAAATAAGGATCTTAGAAAAAGAAGTGGGATATTTGCGTCGTGGAATGGATACATAAAAATAGTTGTGTAATGAAATGCCATTTAGGAATAGAATCAATTACTTTTTATGCACAGTTTTACATAATAATTGAAAACTATTGTACATATTATTTATTTATGAGTTTTTTTTGTTGTTGCGTTTAAATTGGGCAACTTTTGTTCAAAAACAACGTTTCGCACCGCACGATTAACTAATTAAAGAAATTTTTCTTTGGCATGCTTATGGTACCAATCGATTCATATTTTATGGATGAACAAATTTGGAGGAGTCTAACATCGGGCTTTGATTGGTTTTTGAGTAATTTTACTGTAAAGTAGGGGTACTTTAAGGGCCTTAAAAATACACTTACTCTTAATATTTTGCAATTCTTTTCTCCTATTTTGTTCATTATAAATATTTTTTAATGCTACCAAAATTTGGTAAAAAAAAATTAAGTAGTTTATGAGTTATTTATGCGGACGTGGCACCCTATTTACCATACTCAAAAAATGACTCTTAAGGAAAGGATTTTTTTCGGCTTTACTAGTTATAACCCCTGTTTTTTTAAGGAAAATTATTTTTTTTTAATATCAAAATTAAAGATAAGGTCAAAGATCATAATGAACGTTTTACTTTTTGCAATTTTTTTATAAAACTTTGGTTTTCTAATAGTGAAAAATCTCAAAATTTCTTTTAAATTTGGCGAATATCATAAAAATTTAAAAAAAACCTGTAACATTATTAATTCTCCCCCTTGAAATGCTACAACTTTTTATAAATAATTTAAAATAAAAACAATGTTCGGGTATTCAGCTGTATTAATTAAAATGGGACACCCTGAGAAACCCTATAGAAAAACCAAGTTTTCCTTCAAAATATTTTTTTTATTTTATTTACTAAATATCAAACACGTTTTTATTTATTTCAAAAAAGTAAAAAATTGTGCCAATAACTTGAATACTTTTCTTTTTAACATGATTTTATTATAGGTATTTTGAGTAATGTAAATAGATTTTTTTAGATTTAGGAAAAAAAGTAGTTTCGAATAGGATATACTATTAATAATTAGGAGACCAGTCGACAAATGTTAGCGATTGATTTTGACTTTTAGTTGAGTTTTTTGTGAGCTTATTTGGAAAATCATTTTTAATATTTGATAGGTTTCTATCATTACAGCTTTACAGTGGTTGGATAAAAAATTTGGAAACGCCCATTTATTTTTGAAACGATGAGTTTTGGAACAAACGTTTAAAAAAAGTTTTACGATTCTTTGTGACGAATTTTTTAGGAATATTACCATGATCTTGAAAACCTGGTTGAAGGTTACTACGCGATAATTACTTTTTAAAATAGCAATTTCTATTATTTTCTTATGTTTTGAATAAGTAGTTTGGAACTTATAAGAGTTTAAATTTCAAATAAAAAAAAGTTCGGTAACATCCATTCATTTGCGAAATAAAGCACTTTTGAACTTTTTTTTTCAGATATAAGTTGTACAGTGACACAACATGTAACAATGTTGCTGTGACCTTGTATGAGAGGTTGAAGATCACGTGATATTTACTTGCAGTATTTTTAAAAAAGTGGAACTTGCCCAACTTTTTGTATAGAAAATTCAAACTCTTACAACTTCGTAATGATTTACTGAAAAAAAAATATGTTCTATAAACCTCTTAAGGTTAGCTACAATAATTGTATGTACGCAATAAAAATGGATAGTTGTTATTTAAAAAATGCAAAGTGATTATTGGGTGACCTTCAATCTTGTGTTCAAAGTCATGGCAATGTTTCTACCTATTGCGTTACTTCTTAGTAACAACTTTTATTTGAATCATTTATCTCAAAAACTCTTCGATTCAAAAATAAATGATGTTGCCGAATTTTTGGTCCACCCTATATGTTTTTATCATTTTTGTCGTCTTAGGATTATCTAAATATATATGGGTAAGCAACCACAGAGTATTTCGAAGAAATTTGCAAAATTTTACTAGGTACTTTTTAAAACACTAAAAAATTTATTTTGTAAAACTCGATCACCTAAAAAGTGCTTATTTTATAAAGTTTAATTCGGTTCATGTGAATAATACATTCTTAATCAGGATATAGGAGGTCGTTTTAATTTATGTATACTTAAAACGAAATGCTAAAAAAGGTTACTCCATTTATTAGGTTAAAATAGAAAATGTATAACAAATGAAATTAATTAAATATACTACATGTACATATACATTTATCAATTATTTAATTAAAAATAAATAAATGTGGTCAATTTCATAAAATTAATTAAATATGTTATAGATAAATAAAAGCCAGTATAAATGGTGGGTATTTAATTATAACTATGCATATAATATGTATTATGAATAAGTAGAAAAGAAATTACATTTTTTTTTGTTATTAAAACAATAACTCTCTGAATAAATTCCTAATAAATAATAATACTGAATGTGATTTTAAAATAATTTATCATGAGAAATATTTATAAATGAAATTATTACGTAGCATAAATAATGTCAATAAAGGATAAATTTCAAAAACATAATAATCCATGATCAAAAGATTAGTGCATACATGCTCCAATAAAATATAATTTTAAATATTATTATAAACAGATCCTAAATTTCAAATTGTAATATCCCTAAAAATGAATACCAATTTTATAATACAGGGTGTCTCAAAACTCGCGCTTAAATTCTCGCCACTTTGTTGAGGACCCTTCAGGGATACTTGGAAAAATATGAAGAGAGAAATTAAGGAATTTGGCTTCCTTATTATCATGAATTTAGAAAAATCGTTGTGGTTATTTAAACTTTAATAAATTTAATAAAATTTTACTCATTACATATTTATCCAAATCTCTTTCTTTTTATTTATTTAGTAAAAAATAACCTTTACATGACAACAAGCGATTTTTCCAAATTCATATTACATAAAAAAAATCGAATTCCCGACTTTGTCTCTTTATATATCGGGTTATTGGTCAAGAGGATTTTTAACTATTTTTTTAAGTATCCCGGTCTCCAATAAAGTAACGAGAGCTTATGCGCGAGTTCTGGGACACCCAGTATAAATGCAAAAACAGTTTTTAAAATTTAGAACAAACGGAAGTTTGTGACGTAAAATTTATTATCTATTTAATAAAAGTCGAAGAAAAGTTATGAATTTAGTTTAAGAAAAATATCGTGTATAAAGTTTTATTTCGTAAGATTCTATTTATTTGAATTACTTTTGAACACGATTGCTGCAAGACCACAAGAATTTCGCCATTTCAAATACACATATGTCAGGTTTAGTTTATTGCTGTTATACATTATAATGAATAAACATTGTACATTCCTGAACTGCATTAAAATAAATCATTAACTTTCACTAATGACTAATGGACAAATGCACTAAAATATGTGGTTTTATTTTGCGCACGACTTCCGTCAAGCTACACCTAACTGACCACTGAAAACAAAATAATCCGGCTATTTAATTAAAAAAATTAAAACAAATAGGTGTGATATTTTTTGCAATAAAAGTGGTTGAAATAGAATATTACGCAACGAGGTAGAACGTGACGAATTTTGTGCGAGTGTGAAAATAACCGAACGTTATACAATTATATGATGATTTGAATAATAAAATGCAAGTTCAAAAAAATCCAAGAGAGAGTTTTCGGAATTCCTTCGAAGCGCCTTTATCGAAAATTACAAGAAGTATTTCAGAGTTACAAAACAGAAAACCAAAGTCACTAGTGTAGCAATATTCTAAACTACTAATATGAATGACATATACGATTTTCTCATATGGTCGTCGGAAAAAAACTCTTTCGTAAGGAAAGGAGCGCCATACAACAGAACTATTCATCAAGTATTGAAAGTTTAGTACTATTCGCCGAAAATTGACGGTTACAAATCTCATTCCAACCAAATTCAGTTAATTCAATGAAGAAGCTTTTGATTGGCGACTGCAAGTTTGTAAGGTGATGACAAAATAGAAAGGTACTGATGAAATTTATTTTTTTATTAGAAACTTGGAT
The DNA here is from genome assembly GCA_963971135.1 of Stenus bimaculatus. Classification (NCBI taxonomy): domain Eukaryota; kingdom Metazoa; phylum Arthropoda; class Insecta; order Coleoptera; family Staphylinidae; genus Stenus; species Stenus bimaculatus. The sequence goes on along the minus strand of OZ020183.1, from coordinate 45,163,172 downwards.
GTATTTAAAAATATATACAGGGTGAATTTAAAGTAACGCATAAAATTCATAACTATCTTATTTTTTGGAATTTTTAAAAACGGCGAAAGACCTGTCGCATTGTTTTTAAAAAACTTTATTTTGATCTCAACAAAAAAAATTCTCGGTTGACGGAAACTTTTTTTTAAATAGGTTGATGGGATTTTTATACCATAAAACAATACCTTATTAAGATTATTTTACAATGGTACCAAAAAGTTTATACTAGCGCCATCTAGATGTATTTAAAAAATTACTAAATTTTTCCGGAAACGATAGTTTAGTTTAAAGATGGTTTAAAGTATCGCACAAAATCACAACCACCTTATTTTTACCAATTTTCAAAAACCGCAAAGGACGTGTCGCATTGTTTTTGAAAAACTTTATTAAGAAATCAACAAAAAAATTTATCGGTTGACATGAGGTTACTTTAAACTTTAAAATATACTTTAAGGTGAAATTTAATATTTTTTTAATGACATCTAGATAGCACTAGTGTAAAGTTTTTGCTACAGCTGTAAAACACTCCTAATAAGGTATTATTTTATGATATAAAAACCATATCAATCTATTTAAAAAAAAATTGATGACGTCATAGTGACGTCATGCCAACCGAAAAAAAAATTTTCTTGAGTTCAAAATAAAGTTTTTTTAAAAACAATGCGACACATCATTTACCGTTTTTGAATATTTCAAAAAATAAGATAGTTATGATTTTTATGCGTTAGTTTAAACTCACCCTGTATATAGATCTATTTCTTGTTTATATCGTTGAGAATGACGATCCTTATTTAGAAGACCATCTGATTTATCAACAGGATTCTTGGACACGATGTTTCTTTAGCAACTTGGGTCCTTTTGAATCTCTCTATCTTACTCTTCTTGATTATCTTTTGAGCACATTTAAAAATTTAGATTTGCGTAGATAATTTCCACCAAATAACTCCTGAGAAAAATTTGTATATTTCCCCTGATAGTAGTAGATGTCGATTCAAGCATATAAATTATTCTTCTTCTTCCACATGTTACGTTTCGAATATCTTTAAAACAAATCGATGGATTTAACTTTTGTATGTTACTCGGGGTAAAAAATATTACCCTATCAGGACGTTTAAAATTCTAGGGGTTGTATTATTGATAGTACCAGGGATGAACATTTGCGTCAGTTGCATTGCCAAAAATTTCCTCTTCATACTAAACTTAACCTATCCGAGCATTTCTCTAAAACTGTGTATTAACTAATTTAAAATTCATTGCATAAGTGCAGATACGATATTAATTTAGATGAATCGCTGAGTGAGATATTAATAAATTTTATATGGAAGAGTACATTTGACGTTTTCTCTAAAATATTATCCTTATACAAAGGATTATTTCAATTACTTCAAAACTTATTAAACGTTATTAGTCTCAGCATAATCTACACTGTTACAATAATATAAAGGGGAGACTTCTTAAAAACTATATTAAATAGTAACTAATATTGTGTATATCATAATATAAACTGTAAAATTTAAAGAATTTTAATTATAAAATTCTGTTTATTTTTAAATTTTAGAGGTTTTTAGCGATAAATGACCTGAAAAATTTTGTAGATACCTAAATAATAACTTGACACTTTCATTTTCATTGGATTTCTTTGTGAAGGTTGCGTGAATTCTTTTGTTAGTTCGTTGCAATCAATTTTTTGTACATTGTAAACTTGTTCACGATGTGGTTCGTGTATAAGTATCAAATATGGATAGGCTCTTATATTTTTAACTAAACCTAGTTCGACATATAGCTGTGGAAGCAATTTCAATTTTTTTCTTCATAAATATAGAGTCTTGCCCGAAAACCTACTCCTATTAATTAATGTGGATATATTGTGAATATGAATAAGTAGAAATTAGATATACAGGGTGATTCAGACCACCCATTTATCTCGAGAACACGTTATCGTACATGGCCGAAATAAAAAAATTATTACCAAAGTGAACCTAAAGAGTCCATTGGTGAACTTATTTTTTCCGGAACAACCCGGAACTATCCGGAACCGGAGGTAACTTTGATTTTTTAAACGGCAACACAGGTCGAGTCTGGTATGGTTTAATAGGTCTTTCAAAAACAAATAACTTTTTAAAAAATATTTTTTTAATATTTTCCATAGTTAAGAATTTATTCGAAAAACAAAAAAGAAATGTTAAAAAAAGTAAATAAAAATTATTGCATATTTTAAAGAATTTTGTTTAAATATGGATAAGTGATATTTAAAGTTGATAAAATATTTGAATTTGTAGAAAGAGTATAAATTTATAAAATTCTTCAAAATATGCAATAATTTTTATTTACCTTTATTAACAATTTTTTTTGTTTTTCGATTAAATTCTAAACTATGGAAAATATTAAAAAAATATTTTTATAAAAGTTGTTTGTTCTTAAAATACCTATCAAACCATACTTATATTTTTCCGGAACAACCCGGAACTATCCGGAACCGGATATCATTTTGATTTTTTATATTGCAACATAGGTCGAGTTTGGTGTGGTTTGATAGGTCTTTTCAAAATAGACAACTTTTATTAAAAATATTTTTTTTATATTTTCCATACTTAAGAATTTATTAGAAAAACAAAAAAATGTTAAAAAAAAGTAAATAATAATTATTGCATATTATAAAGAATTTTGTTGAAATATGGACAAGAATGATATTTAAAGTTGGTAAAATATTAGAATTTGTAGAAAGAGTTTATATATTTATAAAATTCTTCAAAATATGCAATAATTTTTGTTTACTTTTTTAAATTTTTTTTTTGGAATAAATTCTAAACTATGGAAAATATTAAAAAAATATTTTTATAAAAGTTATTTGTTTTTGAAAGACCTATCAAACCATACCAAACTCGACCTACGTTGCCATTTAAAAAATCAAAGTTACCTCCGGTTCCGGATAGTTCCGGGTTGTTCCGGAAAAAAGTTCACCAATGGATATTTTAGGTTCAATTAAGTTTTTTATTTTAGTGATGTGCGATATCGCGTTCTCGAGATAACGATTCCTTAGATAAAAATAAGAAAAAAAGTTCATATAAACATATGTCCGATTCCGCTTCCTAAGTGAGTTACAGTTCTTCAATGGTGCTGTCAGAAAAGAGGTTTTTGGCCATTTTTTTCAGAATGTATACTAGTAAAGGATTCAAATTTAGCATAACTTTTAATATGCATTGGACTCACGTCCATAATTTTTTTATTGGTTCTAACTAGTATTTTAAGAGACCCTTGGTGGTAAAAATAGTGATAACTTTTTTAGTACTGCATTTTTATGAGATTTTTTTTAAAAATATAATTCCTTAATCAAATTTACACAAAAAAGTTGCCCCTATACAAATTCGATAGAATGAGCCATTTAATAGAAAAGTGCATCTAAAGATGTGCTTGCTGGAACTGTTGTCATGGTTACAATACTAAAAATTTTTGTAGACCTATTATTTTACCAAAATTATTCCATAAGTTACATAGGAACGCTTTTTCATAAATTATGGAACAATTTTGGTAAAATAATAGACTTACAAAAATGTTTGGTATGGTAACCATGACAACTGTCCCGGCATGCATATCTTTAAGTGCACTTTTCTCTTAAACGGCTCATTCTATCGAATTTGTATAAGGGCACCTTTTTTGTATAAATTCCATTACAGAATAATATTTTGAAAAAAAAATGTCATAAAATTGCAGTACTAAAAAAGTTATCATTGTTTTTACCACCAACGATCTCTTAAATACCACTTAGAACCAATAAAAAAATTTCAAAAAAATCATGGACGTGAGTTCTATGCATATTAAGAGTTATGCCAAATTTGAATACTTTACTAGTATCCATTCTGAAATAATGGGCGAAAACCTCTTCTCTGTCAGCACCTTTGAAGAGCTGTAACTCTCTTAGGAAGCGGAATCGGACATATGTTTATATGAACTTTTTTTCTTATTTTTATCTAAGGAATCATCACCCGAGAGATTTGCACATAAATATGAATTACCCTGTATTGTAATTCAATTGATAATGTCTGCAGTGCCAACAATCTCCCATTTAGTGAGTCTACAAAGTGCAATAAGGTATTAAGCCCCGTTGGAGCTCGCTTACTTATAACTTTATGCATCAAAGGACTCGAGCTTTATTCTAAACAAGCAATTCCGTTCACTTATCCGTAAGAGAGAAACTTTGTCTAACTCTAAGGGTAGAATTTAATCCCAATTTGCTAAAAGTTTGTTATTTTTTTTATCTGTTTTTCTGCAGAAATGGATTCGATGTTATAATTTATATTGTATTTTTTGTAAAGAACGTGCCGGAAAACAGCTCTAGACTTGGAGGTAAAATGTAGCTACTGTAAGTTATCTGCGACGCCTATACGCGGCATTGAGTGCAAATCGTCGTGTAAATACATAACACGCCCGGAACGGTAGAAAGGAGTCATCGAAACTCCCATAAAACATAATTGAAAGCTCGTTGGAAGACGTATATCTTGTCGGTCGAACGCGTAGCGAACGTCTTTAGCGATAATGATGCCGCAAATGGCTCTGTCGATAACGGGAATAGAGAGATCCAGGGGTGGTCCCAAGCACGAATTGAGGGATGCGGGAGTGCAGGCATTGTTCTCCTTGCTGAATCCAGAAGCGCGTCACGCTCGTATCTCTTATTACGTTTGTTTTAAAAGTCGAGATGCTTATTCTTCCACCTCCCATCTAGACTTTCAAAGAATTCAAAGGTAAAAAGCCCAGAAATAACATTTCCATCGCAAAACAGGGCATCGTTAAGTTAAAGCTCGAATATCAATCGATTTCCACGAAGAAACTGCATCAAGTTCTTGAATATAATAAATATTAATACTACTACAATGCTTACCTAAAATGCGTATGTCAAATTAAATGGAAAATCTAAATCATCTAAATTATATCCACCTTAACGCGTAAGCACAAATATACAATTGATACTGCTTTTCTCAAATCGTAATAAACCAATTTTATTACCTTCATTACTCAAGAAGCACTCGTGATTTTGGAAGGAGATAACAAAATAGAATGTGCTTTTGTAAATAAAATAGAAGATGTGGAAAGTGCTTTAATAATAGACTGCGTTGTACTGGTTTATTCGAGTGATAAAAACTTAATTATCATTACATACACACATAAGTTTAAATCAAATCTACTGTTTATGAAAACTTTATGATTATGTACGCACATTCGTTTAACTGAATATAAAACTTTTTCAATTCATGCACCACTATCATTTTAATAAATGCAAGTAAAAGTAAATGGGCATAGTTTTGCATACAATAACGCTTTTTAGTCAAAAGCTATTAGTAGTTTAAATGAAGTTATGATACGTTGATAAGTTTAAGTTGGGTTATGTAATTAGAGCCAGTAGTTCAAGTCTATATATCAATTTGAAAACTGAAAAAATTATAAATTAATGCAAGTTCAAAATTTTCACATGCATCAATATGTAAAGCAGCAAGATTTTCAGGAGTCTTAGTCCGGAAGCAAATAATAGAAAAACCGTTGTTTTTTTTCGTAACATGTCTTTAGACGCAACCTCACCAAGCTCAGCCTCAAAACAGATGCTACGCTCCCAGTCCTCTTCTAATTGGCTGTTTCTAAAAGCAAATGCGTCTGATCCGCAGCTTAAGATATAGTTTTGTCTCAAGATATGGTGGAGAAACCGGGGGTTAAACAAAATCCCAGATTGGAAGATTTTGTATCCAATAGCCAGCGAATTTGTCTGGTGAATCAATTTTTCCGATGTACAGTATGCTCCACGATAATGTGGTACACAAAAGAAATGCAACCAATTAGCAGACGCTTTCGTACGGCTTTGAACATCCCTTAATCTCGCCCCACCTTAGTCGGTGGTGAGATTAACCAGGCACTCCCTGACTTTGCGATACAAACAACTTTACTTATAATTCTCCTTGATTAACCTTTACTCACAAAGCGATGCGCGTTGGAAACGAACAACCAGGGATTGCCTTGCCATTCCAACTTAACCACTGAATAGCGGTGGACGAGACTAAGGTATATTCAAGTCACATTATCGTGGAACATATCGTACATGTTCTACATATTGAGATTTTGCCAATTTCTTATGGTTTTATTTAATATAGTTTTTTTCTATTACTCGCTCCTGGACTATCTAGTGCGTTCTTACCTTTCAAAAAAATATCATAAAAAGGTGAATTATTTAAAAACAAAGCATGTGATAGCTAAATATTTAAAGGTGTAGGTTCTTAACCAAATTACCAAAATTGAAGATGTTCTGGGGGTTATTTTTGAATCAGTTTACATGATAACGATAGATTTTTACGTAATTGACAAGGAATGAATGATGAAAGTCGTATACGAAAACGTGTGATAGGGTTCAAGAATATGCACCTAGTTAAACATGTTTTATATGCATTTTTACTAATCACAGTAGCGATATTTTTTAAAGAAGGAACACTCCCTCATTTAAAAGCAACTTTTAATAATTATAATATTAGGTTGTTCGGAAAGTCATTTCGTTTTTTCCCAACAGAGGACTTACTTGTATTTTTTCAGGCCCAGCTTCACACTTATGCCGCATTGTCATTATATATTTTTACAGCTGATATAGCAAGACTTTTTTGGGAAAATTTTGTTTAATTCTGCACAATAGTTTTTGTTTGGTGCCCTATCAAATGTGGAAAATCGATAGCGGCAATTTTAATGTTGAAGATGCACTACGTTCTGTAAGACCTGTTGTAGCTGATGAAGATAAAATAAAGGCATTGATTGATGCAAACCGCCGAATAACAATTCATGAAATCCCTTTAGATTTATCGAATTCAACCATTCAACCATTCACTAAAAAAAAAACGAAATGACTTTCCGAACAACCCGGTTCACATCTGTAAAATATATTAAATTCAAAGAAAACGCTGGTAATAGTACAGTGTGAGGTATTACCAAATTTTTTTAAAATAATCACAAAATCGGTAGTTTCTGGTTTAAAAAACATGGTAGAAGAGCATTTGTAAAAATATAGCATTTTATGATAATCCTATTCGCGATTTCGGAATTCCGGTCGCCCTCTGGTGGAATTTTTTTAACTAGTAAAGTGAGGTAACATGAAAAAGAAAAATTACTTTTAAATTACACATTCGCGCTTATAAAAGGCAAAAATTACCCGTTTTATTAGTTTTGTAAGATAAAATCAATAAATCATGAGGTTTTATGTAAATTATAAAAATAATAGGTAAATTTTTACCTCACTTGAATTAGCAGTTTCTGTAAAAAACAGCACCCCCTACAGGTAGTCGAAATAGTGAATAAAATTTGACCACCACTCTTTCTAACATGTTACAGATCCCTTCTTTCGATTTATCCAATCTACGTGGCTTGCCCTTGTACATACATGACTTATCTCGAAATTTGATGGTTGGGAAACGGTCTAGAAGCTGTCAGTTGTTCATGATTCTTAACCCAACGTGAAATTATATTACGAAAGAGAATACCGTCTACGGCTCCTTGATAGCAAATAAAAATAAAATGCCATGAGAATGAATTTCAAAAATTCTCCGTTTTAATGCCCCACACTGTAAATTGTACAGCCTCTTCCATTGAATTGAATTTTTTGATTTTCGAGTGAAAAATAATTATTATTTTGTGTTTGTTATATCTTCAATGCAACTGGTAATCCTAAAATCTAAAGAAAACCAGAACCGATAATTTAAAATTTCTTGTTCTTTTAAAGTTGCTGTTTGACATCGTTGATCGTTTCAATTTTATATTTGATGAAGCTGTTCCTAACCTTCCAGATAATGTTAAAGTTGAATTTACTTTTGTTCAGATTTTTGGTAGAAATGAAACGCTTTTGGTATATTATCGGATTTTTTTAATTACAATATTTAATCCAAACATCAGACGTTTCGACTGGGTTTCGATCCTCTTCAGTTGCTATACGAAGTTGATAATATTATATCTAATAACACTTTTACTTATACTACAATGTTGTAGAAGGTAATGGGTTGAGGACAAAAAAATTTTTTTAATACTCTTTTTTTACCTCTTTATTCTGCGACTAGTTTCGACTACTGACTTGCAGCCTTTATCAAGCTATAAAAACACATTAAATTACATTACAATTCACATAATTTACAAAATTCTTAAAGATTATTAGCATCATTATTTAACACCACATTTGGTAGATAATTTAAATTTTATAAAATTTCTCTATTGATATAATAATTATTTACCTTTTAGAATAATTGTTGAGTAATAGTCATAAATATTTCCAAGGATTGAATATGTGCAGTGATACTAGTGCAGTGCAGTGGTATAGAGTTTTTAGTATGACTGCACATATTCAATCCTTGGACATATTTATGACTATTACTCACCAATTATTCTAAAAGGTAAATAATTATTATATCAATAGAGAAATTTTATAAAATTTAAATTATCTACCAAATATGGTGTTAAATAATGTTGCTAATAATCTTTAAGAATTTTGTAAATTATGTGAATTGTAATGTAATTTAATGTGTTTTTATAGCTTGATAAAGGCTGCAAGTCGGTAGTCGAAACTAGTCGCAGAATAAAGAGGTAAAAAAAGAGTATTAAAAAAATTTTTTTGTCCTCAACCCATTACCTTCTACAACATTATCGATCAAGGACATTAAAAAACATCATTATGGATTATACTACAATAAAAAGTACAATTACATTTTATGTGATAAATCACTTTTATTTTGTTTACGATGTTAGTTAGATCCTTTAGATTAGCGAAAATAATTATTGACTGTAATTATTTGATAATCCACAATGCTTCTGTTTGGGGTAGTAAGGATTTTTTTATGTATAAATGTATAGAACTCTATAGAATATTGTCACGAGGGGCAAAACTTACAAAAATGTTTGAACAGCGAATAGCAAGCCCGAACTATGAACTCGCAGTTCCACCGCAGGACATTTCAAGATACTACCAACTATTCCTCATCGACTGTTCGATAAATGATGATATACATATGACGTATGACATTAAGAGTTCCCATCACACATATATAATACGTCAATTGAAAAATCACCATCTATTAACCACTCCCTTCAAATGGAAAACCAAACGTGTATTATAAATCAAACAATATGTTTATGGCAATTGGAACACACGTCCGAAAAAATCAACAACAAGAAATAAGGTCAAATTTAGGACCTGATCTTGAGCAATGTAAGCCATTCTAGAAAAAACTAAGCTATCTACCAAAATTCTCGTCAGACCCTCTCCAAGGGTAACAATGTGGGAAAATGTTATACAAAGCAGCATAGGTCTAGGAAATTGGAAACTGCTACGTAATCACTTATCTGGAAAACAACATGACAATATACTGCTATGGTCACTCAGAGAAGATCATAGATTCAATAATAGACCAATCGGGAGCGACGCAACTAAATCTTGTGTGCTCAGGTAGCCTCGAAACCAAGACAGACATAAATAATTATCTCAAGAAGATTCCCACGAAAAGAGGATTCAGGAATCGATAAGATCCACCACCTACTACTAGCTGTATGGTCAAAACTAGAATCGTTCATCCTGGAAGCATCATCATGGGCACACCCAACATACATGAAACTGGAGGAATGTATGAACCAAAATTGGACGTTAGAAGTAGTCGGTCCTACTCATAGTAACGGAATTAGCAGGAAGAATTTAATTTAATTCAAACAAAAATTTCCATGAAGATTTATTGATGATGGGATGGAATTAAATACTGCGGCAGTATGATAATTCTGCTAGAAAAATTCGTAACTCCGATAGTAACGCACTATTATGACCTTGTAACCACACTCATTATTGGATGGACTACAGTAGTTGCAGTGTTATTCATCAAAATAAAAAGCTACGTCTTCTGAAATCGCCTCCTAAATTTTTTCCACATAATTTATGGACACCCTGTATAAATAAGTACATTTTTGATATTATTCAGAATATATAAATTAAAAACCTAAAGGTCTACTTATGCTCAGAGATTTAAGACTTTATTCTTCATTCATTTGAACCAGATTTCACAACAACGATTTGTTATTATCCTGATTGAACTAAACTTTTATGGAGCTACATTAAAATGAATCCCCATCAAAATATTGTATGTTTATCCAAAAATTAGGTTTTCATTGCATGTAATCCATTAGACTTGTAGGTAATTTGAAATGAAAAGCGCTATTTATTATTATCTTTTCAAATAAATCAAATTACTATAAAGTGGTTTCAGATTTAAATAAAATATTACTTTTTCTGCATAACACTGAAACAACAACAATTATGTATTATATTCTATGATCAAATAGCCTCCTGCAGACATTACAAAGACTTCAAAGGCTATTAACATTTCCCTTGTAGATGCAGTTTGAATCATATCTGGTGTTGCCTGAGGAATTCTATCTTACAGGTCATATAAATTAATAGATTGACCTTTACGATTGCATTAATTTTTATTTGGCTTAATATTAGAGGAAATCAGTTTGCCAATTCAATCCCAATGAACCAGGGGACGAATTTTAAACGCCTGTCGTTATGTACCGATTTACGTTATGATATCTGGAGGGGATAAAACCAATACACAAGTTGAACAGAATTTTGCAGCGTTGCCTTCTGTCTTCATAACGTAAATTGCAACGATCGTGTCTATAATTCGCCTGTAGGCCTCTAGTATCAATTACGAATAAAATTGGAAAGAATGCATTTTAGTAAAACGACAAATATAATTTTACCTATTAGTTGTTTAAAAATAATTGATGCTTAAGTTTTTAGAGCCAGAAAAACTTATTGGTGAGTAAATATTAGAATAAAATGGTTTTAATTTTAATTTCTGATAACATTTATTTTTAGGTGTTTTAAAGTTTTTAATAGACATCTATTTTAAATACCTAAAACTTATATTTTCAATTTTCAAGCAAAGTATGCTCAGTTACACCTTAGGGGTCTCATTATGCACCACTACTTATTTATTAACGGTATCTCGAAATGTTTAAATAGTCAAAAAAATTTATATTTGCAAATGATGATTATTTTAACAAAATAATAAAAAAAGTTTGTAATATCCTATCCCAATTATCTTGGTTTTACTCCAATTTTTATGTAGCAGTAGAAATAAATAATCGATTTTCGTGTTCTAAAATATACAGGGTGGTGATAATGTTTGGAACCAAGGTCATAACTACCGTAAAAAATTTTTTTGTAAAAATCGCTCGGACAGGTTAATTTTTGTTTTAAAAATGCCATCTTTTGGAATGAAAAAAATATTCATGACGTCACTGATAACTTCACTATGACGTCATCATCAATTTTTTTAAATGGAAACCCCTACTTTTTTTACACATTTTTCATAGACCTTTTTATCATATTAATGATCACATAAAAATATTTAAAAAAATTTCAACCATTTTTGAAAAAAAAAATTATTAATTCTCAATGAAAATATTACAAAAAAAAAGTAAATTTTTAATTTACAAGTAACAAATTTTAATGAAAATGTTCAAATTGTTCCCCATTGACCATTTGGCATTGTCCCATTCGAGTGTAGACACTCTGAATACTATTGTTAATAGCTTCTTCGTCAATTTGTTGCAATTCCGTCCTAATTCTAAGCTCCAATTCTTGTAAATTATTAGGTCTATTGAAATAAACTTTGGATTTTAAATGTCCCCACAAAAAAAAATCTAAGGGCGTTAGGTCGGGAGATCGCGGAGGCCACTCAATTGGTCCCCTTCGACCTATCCATTTGTTGGGAAACGTGGTGTTAAGGAATTCTCGCACCGCCCTGCCAAAGTGTGGAGGAGCCCCATCTTGTTGAAACCAAATGTTTTGGTTAGGAATGTTGCGATTTTCATAATTGGGGAAAATACGAAGTAAAACTGGTAGCTAATCAGTCCGCAAAAAATTCAAGTAACTTTCGGCAGTAAGGTTTTCATTAAAAAAGTAAGGTCCTATAAAACGTTTGCCAATCATTCCCACCCATACATTTAACTTTCCCTGTCTTTGACTATGGGATTCTACGGCCCAATGAGGATTTTCCTGTGACCAATACCTACAATTATGTCGATTCACTGATACATTCAATTGAAAGGTAGCTTCATCGGAGAAAATTATACTACTTAAAAAATTTGAATTTTGATCACATCGCGCCATCATTTCTTCACAAAATTGCAGTCGGCGATCGGGATCATCTTCATTTAACTCTTGTATGAGTTTTATTTTGTATGGGTGATACTTTTCCTTTTTTAATAATTTTGCGACATAGGAATGATCCACATTATTATTTCTTGAAATATCTCTTGTTGAAATATTGGGATTTTCTTCAATCGCAAGTAATAAATTTAATTTGGTTTCTTCATTCACTTGAGGCCGTCCTTGTCGAGGCAAATCTCCTACAGATCCTGTTTCTGCAAATTTGGTAACTAACTTACTTACTGTAGATCTTGAGATTTGCGGTCTATTTGGATATTGCTCATTAAACAAAGCACAAGCTTCCCCATGGGTTCTTTTTCTATCGTCGCATCCTACCATAATTTAAATTTCGATTCTTTCGCGTTCGCTTAAACGAGGCATTTTTAATTTCGCAAAACTTAATAATTGTTGATTATTATTAAACAAAGAAGTAAGCTATTCAAGCATTGGTAAATGGATTTAAAATTTTATTTGCCATACAAAATATCGTCAACTAAAGCACTTTTATAAAGGCAATTTTTATTTCAATAAATTTTGAATATCAAAAGCTTTTTCAAATTTATAATAAATTACAATTTTATTTAAAGTTTATTATTACTCAAACATTTTATTTTAATTACCTTTTTCATTAAAAGTTATTTAAAATTAGTTTTAAGAAAATTCCAATTGTGTAAAGAAGAACAATTCGAATATTTTCAATAATAATTTGTTATTTTTAAACTAAAAATTAGTTTAATTTATTTTTCTTGCCATATTTTTATTGAGAATTAATAATTTTTTTTTGAGTAAATTTATTTTTTTTTCAAAAATGGTTGAAATTTTTTTAAATATTTTTATGTGATCATTAATATGATAAAAAGGTCTATGAAAAATGTGTAAAAAAAAAGTCATAGTGAAGTTATCAGTGACGTCATGAATATTTTTTTCATTCCGAAAGATGGCATTTTTAAAACAAAAATTGAACTGTCCGAGCGATTTTTACAAAAAAAATTTTTACGGAAGTTATGACCTTGGTTCCAAACTTTATCACCACCCTGTATATTAGTAATGTTAAATAAAAAATAAGTTTCGCAAATCCTTTTGAATTGTAAATGTCTTGTTTTTCGTCAGGACTCACAATAAAATATTTAGGCGTTTCAAAGTAATAGCATCATAACGTGACTTTTAGTATATCCTGTATTAGGAGAAGATTTTTGAAAAAGGATCTTTATATGTACAACTATAAATTATAGGTAATTTTTGCAGTAAATAAACAAATATTTGTCGTTTTTTTTAATAGCCAGCTTATAATACAGGGTGTCCCAGCACTTCGAGGAAGTTAACCTTACTCTAAAATGGAAAGCGATATCGATGTACCGTTTTCGACAGAATATACAATACTTTTAGGCGTAGAGTCTATCAATATTTTAATCATATACCGGGTGTCCATTTTTGAAATGCAATACCTAGTCTAGTATGATATTTTTGAATTCCTTATCATTTGACCGAAAAAAGGATGCATTTTGGAAAAACCACTGCTCTAAAATAAATGAGTTGAAATTTTGGAAAAAGAAATCGAATTCGTCTAGTTTACAGTTATGAACCTAACCTAACTGTTTTGATAAAACCCTAACTGGGGAGATGTACCTCGAGTATTTAAGAGATTCACTACCAATATGATTGGAAAATGTTGACGTCTTTTTTCATTTTCGAGTAAGGTTACTTCTTTGCAGCGCTGGGACACCCTGTATATTATAAAATGAAGTCAAAAAATCATAAAATGAAGAATTCTTTAAAATGGTGGTAATATAAGTTTAAAGGAAGTAATGGCCTGAGTTTTAAAGAATAATTCAAACTTTAAACAAGAGCTAAAAGAAAAAACTTGTAAAAGGCGAATTGAAATACACACTGATTTAAAGTTTAAGTAAGCTCGGCCGCTATTTCATTATTCCTTTTAGTTTAAGTTTTCCGGAAGAATTTCTGAATAATGTGGCCTTCCAAGTTCGAATGTAAATTAGGAAGTTATTAAAGAAATTTATACATCCGCTAATGGTTTTTTTTATTTGTGTTTAAAATATAAAGAATGCAGTAGCTTACCTAATAAACCTAGTCTGTAGTTAATAGTGACAACAACGACGCCTCCATAGCTCGCCAGGACGCTGCCATCGTAAGGGTTCCCAGAATTCCATTCGTAGCTTTCGCCATGTATAAACACAATTACGGGATATTTGGGCGAGGAGTTGCCTTCCCGTGTCCCTGCTGGAAACAAAAACAAACAATTAGCCAACGATTAATCTCGCCTGGAGTGAAACAAATGTAGATTTCTTGCCACAGTTATTGCGCTCTGCTCATGCAAATTATGCACGTCTTAAAAACAAGATGGGGTCTTCCTTTAGTCTAACACTGTAAATTAGGTAATCTGTTTTATCAGGAAACCCAATCTCTAGCAGGAAAATAAATTTAAGCGAACGTATTCGCCGCATTTGGAATGAGTTATTAGTTTATACTCCATTAGGGCAGCACGAGATCAATAAGGTACTTAATTTACGTCAGTGATCCCTGCATGAGAAGCTACGATGATTTATTAGTATACTTTTACTTTAACAAAACAATTGCTAATTTATGAGACAAGCTAAAAATATTAACAAACTTTGAACCTTACAAATTTCAAGTGATTATAAAAAGCGCAATGTATATTCATAATTCAACCCTAGCAAACGAGGCTTGCCTTCATGTTTTGTATCTAGAATCGATTAAATGCATTAACCACCACAAACACCAATGATTAATTTGCAATAAACCAATTTGTGTATTTAAAGCCAAATAAAAATACTTGAGAAGACCAGAAGTCATTAAAATTGATTTAGTACAATTTGCAATGCGTTATTAGCTGCCGATACCAAAACCAAAAGCCGCCCTACAAAATGCAAAACGCGGCGGAGATATTAATGCAAATTTATTGTCCAATTTAATTGTTGCAATGCATCAATAATATCTGAAATTCATAATCGCCACCATTCGTTTCGAATATTAAGTGAAATTCACAACATAAAATACAAATATTTGCATTTAAATGAGTTATGGTAGCTGTATATAATTGATAAGCAATTTAAAAAAAATTACAACATTGTCCGCCAAAAATTGCTCATGAGTTATATAATACGATTAATTTTAATGATCCTGCTACCAATTTATTTGCCAATCGTAACAATATTATAGAATATATTTGTTGTTCTAAATTAACTCAACATTTAATTTTACCCTAACCGCAGCTATTAAACTAAATGAAACGAACATGGAAAATAGCTTTTAATTATTTTAACATTAGATTAATATTTTATTTTAAATAAACATCGATTTCATATTCAGTCAATGCTTGGCTTTAACGTATTAACGTATTAACGATTAATTCAAAGGACCTTATCGTTTTCCTAGGTGTTTTTGGGCAAACATGAAAAATAAGTTAAACCTACAAAAATTAACTAAAATACCCCCAATATTAATTATATTTCCAATTTCTTCAATAAATATGAATTATAAATACATTTATGAGATTTTACATTATTTAAAAAAATATTTATTAACACGACAACAGCGGATTTTAAAATTCAAATTTTGACAAGTACTGTCAGATAAATTTTAATTTCCTTTCATTTACGTTTAAATTGAAAGCAAATGACAGTTAAAACTAAGAGGGTGTTTTCCTTGTGGAACCTATGTTAATAATCGAATACAATCGCCAAAAGGATTAACCTGATGGTAGATACAAATGACCTTTATTATAAGGCACTTTAGAACAATGGTTACTGTTACAAACAAGAAGTAATGCCCGGGCTAACAAATTCGTACACGCTTTACAAAGGTATCTGGCGACTGACTCACTGTGACTCACACTGGATTGAAATGTTTCCCACATTGGGTGTTATTGTCATGCGCACACATTGCTGGCGTTTGTACGTTTATTTATAAAAACAGCTAAAACCGGCCCATAAAAAGAAATCCGGTACGCGCTCATGTAACATACTGGAATGAATCATTCTAGCAAAGGAGAAATAACTTGCCGAATGTCGTAAATAGTATCTTGCCTACTTGATAGGAGGTGCTTAGAAGTGCCAGAGGGTGTCCTACAAAAATTGAAGGAATTTACAAGCCCTTTGCCGCCTCCTAGGTCCCTTTTCGGTTCTACTTTTTACTAATAATTATTCTGCATATTTATTCTGCATTTAATTTGGACGTTTCGTTTGAGAGGTAATAATTTCAATGTTGCCTGATTGTGCAATAAAGTCCTACGATAACCTGTAAAAGATATTATATTTTTAATTGACGCCGTAATATTACAAATCTTATTACAACTATTAAAACTATAGCCATTGAATTTACAGTAAAAGTTTCAGAGCTCCAGGGAACTGGAAAAGTCATTTTTTATCAAATATTTTAAAAATTGCAAAAAAACGACAACTGTGTAAAAATTGTTTAATTGTAAAAAATATATTCTTAAATTATAAGTTTATTTGAATAAAATAAATACTTAAAAATTAATTTCTAATCAAGTCATAACAAATATGTACTTAATTGTATAATTTTTATACTATTAAAGTCAATAAATCATAGTAAATAAATGGCATAGGCAACCAAACTACTTTGTTTGTTAGAAACACCGAGGAAAACACTAGCATCGTTGTCTAATTGTGCAAAAATTAATTAATTTCAATTGCGTTTTTTGGCGAAAGCGGTCTCCTAATTCGCGAAATATTTTACACAATTGTATATTTATTTTTTATTTATATGTGGCATAAGTTTCATTCTTGTACAAAATGCTCCCAAAACCCGATAAGGTCCTTTGTTACTCTTCTCGCACAGAGCTTAATTTAAAAGGGATTCCTGAGTTTCTATACAGAGCCTCAAATTGATTACAGGCATATTTATTCATATTTATTCATATTGTATTAAATAATTCAACTAAAAATGCATTTTTGAAAAATAAAAAAAATATGGCCTCTAAACCTCTAAAAGCAAACTATAATAATATGCAATAAAAATGGGGGTTTGGTATTTAAAAAAATATACCGGGTGGAAATGAAAACCGGGTCACCTCTATAACTTTTTTATTTATGAATAGAAAAATTTAAAATTGGGCTATGTTCTATGGTTTAAAAAAACAAATTTTATGTGCATTTTTTATTTTCGAAATCACTTCCGGTTTCACCGGAAACACCATGAACTTTGTTTTTTTAAAAGTAACATCCCATATTTTTATTCATGGCTTAAAATACTTTTAAAAAAGAAGTATTTTTGAGATATTAGTTTTTATTTTTTGCGAAAAAAAATTTTTTTTCAAAAAAAAAAAAGGTTTTCGAAGTCGATGAAAATTACCAAAACTAATTCTAAATAATTCAAATACATAAAATAAATATTCGTTATAAAATCCTCTTTTTAAAAAGTTGAATGACCCGCCATCATTGCATTTAAAAAAAGTGAGATATTTGATAAAATCTTCATTAACTAAGTTTAAAAATTAATAGTTCAAAAACCACTTAAATTTTTTTTCAAATTACAATTTTATTTAGGTATTTGAATTATTTAGAATTAGTTTTGGTACTTTTCACCGACTTCGAAAACCTTTTTTTTTTTTGAAAAAATTTTTTTTACAAAAAAATAAAAACTAATATCTCAAAAATACTTCTTTTTTAAAAGTATTTTAAGCCATGAATAAAAATATGGGATGTTACATTTGAAAAAACAAAGTTCATGGTGTTTCCGGTGAAACTGGAAGTGATTTCGAAAATAAAAAATGCACATAAAATTTGTTTCTTTGAACCATAGAACATAGCCAAATTTCAATTTTTTTTATTCAAAAATAAAAAAGTTATCGATGTGACCCGGTTTTCATTTCCACCCGGTATACAGTATTGAAAAAAAGTAGAACAACATTTTTACATTTTCTTAATATATGGGTTACAATATTCTGTAATAAATAAATATTTCATAATTTTTTTATTAAATAAAAATAAAAATTGCAGGTTTAGTAAAATAATTTAGTAATAAGGCTAGAAAAAAGTAGAGCAACAATTAGAAACTTATTATTTTTATTCATATAAAAATACAAAAATTAAAGTATAAACTAATATTTTGTCCAATACCCACTGTTCTTAAGTATATCAGCAAAACTTCTGGGCATTGATTTTAAAAGATTATTAATTAAAATTGGATCTACTTCATCCCAAGCATTTTGAAGCGCTGAAAAGAGTTCGTCCAAATTTTTGTAAGTTTTATAGCGAATTTTGTTATCCAAAATACTCCAAAGGTTTTCAATTGGAATTAAATCCGGAGATTGTGATAGCCATTTCAATAAATTAATTTTTTCTTCCGCAAACCATTGTTTTACAAACTTTGATGTACTCTTCGGATCATTATCCTGCTGAAAGAAGTGACGTAATGGGAGAGTGCTATCAGCATATGGGACCATAACGTTCTCTAAAATATTTTTATACACAAAACGATCCATTATGCCATTTATACGATGAATGGGGCCTATTCCGAAACCAGAGAAGCACCCCCCAATCATTACAGATCCACCACCATGTTTTACTGAATATCGAACATATTTGGGATGTAATCTTTTGCCCTTGGGACGTCTCACATATTGGATTCCATCACTACTTATCAAGCTAAACTTTGAATCGTCACTGAATATTACCCTATTCCAATCTTTCAAAGTCCAATTAATGTGGTCTTGAGCAAATTTAATTCCGGTAGAGGTTTCTTTGCTGGTCTTCTAGCTATAAGATTGTACTTAGTCTATTTCTGACAGTGCATGATGTAATATTTGAAAACTGATTGTTATCAAATTGGGCCTTAATTTGGTTTGAAGATAAAAATGGGTTTTGTTTTGAAATATTTATAAGCGCTCTATCTGAACGTAATGTTGTTTTTCGGGACAGTCCAGACTTTTTTTTTGAAATCCACTGTTTCACTTTCAATATACCTTTTTATAATTCTGGATATAATGAATCTATGCAGCGAATACTTTCTAGAAATATCAGCTTGGACACTTTTTTTATTAAAATCATTTATTATCAAATTTTTAATTTCTTTTGAAATTTTTATTCCTCGCGGCATGATGTATTACCATAAACTAAGTATTTGAGTAAAATGTGAAATAAAATTTTTCATTATTTTGTGTATTATAATAAAATGTTGCACATGTTTCTCTACTTTTTTCCAACAATAAAGAGTGAATGATAAAAATTCTTTAGAAATATTTAAATTTTCAAAGAAATTTATATTTAAATAAACCTTATAAATTCGATACTAACTACTGAGTGTTAAAATTAAAAATTATATTCACTTTTTTTAAAAATTTTAGAAAAAAAAGAAATGTTGCTCTACTTCTTTCCAATACTGTATGGTGTTATCACCTGATCTTCAACTTGAGATTCAAGATCATCGCAATATTCTTAAAATATTTCTTTGAAACGTTTTTCTCAAAAATGCCTAATTTCCAAAATAAAGCGGCGTTGCCGAACTTTACGTTTTGAAAATTTAATCCCGTGTAACTTCTAAACTATTCACTTTAGAAAAATAAAAAATATGTTTCGTAAAACTCTGAAAGGAAGCTAAAATAATATGCAATAAAAATGGATTACACCTAATTAAAAAAGTTAAGTGATTATCGCCTGACCTTAATCTTGCTGTTCAAGGTCAAGGGCAATATTTTGTGCGTAGCTAAGAATCGTACAACTTCTATTTGAAACAGTTTTTTCAAAAATGCTTGGTTTCAAAAATAACGGGCCTTGCCGAATTTTTTGTTCACCCTGTATGTAACGTCTATTATAACTAAATTTATTTTATAGAAGTTATTGTTTTGCTTTATTTAATTGGAATAATGATTTATTAATTGATATTATTTCATTATAAGCGTTCTAAATAAAAGACTAAGTTAATTGTCCATTTAAAAGCTTTATTAGCTTCAAAATTAACGCTGAAAAATTTAAAGTTTTATCGAATTTTTATTACTTAATATGCAGGTCCACTCAGGCAACCATTTTTCAAATTTAATCTGATTACTGAAGTTGCATAAAACTACGGGCTTAGTAATTACACTTTTTTATAAAAAGACATAGTGTACTAGAGTATAATTAAGATAAAATCAAAATATTTGTTCGGCTATTTTTAAAAGTCTCTCTTACATAGATTTAGATTGTTTAAACTAAAGCATATTTCAATATTATATTCGTAATTTAATTATCTAACCATTAAGTAAAATACTAATTATAATGTGGTATTTACTCTGTAGAATCCATCAATTATTTTACCAGGGCGAATGTTGACGTAGCTGATAACTGTTAAAGTATAGATCCTTTAAATTAATATGTCTATTAAGGTTATTAAATTTAAGTAAACCGAATAAACAGTAAGTTCCTCAGTTTATTTTTAATATAACGCATATAATATTTCATGTTCTTAAATTATAACCTGCAGTTATTTATAATATCAAAGATGTATTTATGTAGAGCATTTAATAGTCAAAATATATAATTTATGATCAGTTTAATAAAATTAGAAATATATTACTTGCTTGTACAGATTTTTAAATAATCGATTATTTTAAATAAACGAGGTCAAAGAAATGTTCAATTCCATATATTTCATTTCTTTCGTATGGGAGAATTTTAGGTTCATTTTCCATAATTTATTAAAGAATTTCGGTTCTAAAGAATTGATGGAAATATGTGATCGTTTGAGTCTTAAAAAAATGTATCAGGCTTTGATTTTATTTTCGGTGTTCATGGAAATCCTATGAATTATTATAATTTCAGGTGTTCGTGTAGAGGATAAAATTATAAAATACAGTAACGTAGAAATTTATAAGATTGTTTGTTTTAAATTTATCAGGAACATTTTTCCAAAGAAAGGACAGACTCAATAGACACTCCTACAAATTTGTCAAAAGTCCCCATCGATCCGGTACCTGGAAAAAATTGTATTCAAGGTCAAAGGTCTTAAAATGGGTTTTTCGCGGTTTTCAGCAAAAGGGTAAGTTTTATCATAAAATTAGGTCAGACAAAAATTGTAGATTATATAATTATCTATAGAAAATGTCTTAATACTTTTTTCCTAAGAGCCACCGTTTCGGAGATATAACGATTATAAAAGTTGTAATCTTCATAATATGCATATTATTCGTCAGATTCATAATTCATAAAAAACGTCGCGTAGAGAAAATTTGTAGAGGAAATGGGGCCAAAACGGGACAAAAAATTGAAAAATCGTTACACGTGACCTGAAAGAGGATTGATTGAACGAGGTCGATTTGAACTTTTGAAATCTCTATCTTTTTATTTCACCTCACACCGACCTATTAAATTCAAAATTGTCCTTTTTCAACCCCCAGCGACCAAAATAATCGCTGTAAGGTAACGACACATCCTATCGTCGTAAAACATGCCTTGGAATGAGATTACTATGCGACGCGATGATTTTTTTCAATTTCGAAAAAAACTCAAAATTTTAATCGCGCAAAAAACTTGCGATTTTGACAATTTTTTTTACCCCCCTGTCCCCTTCATCGATTTAAACGAATGATTGCTTATCTTAAAGGTTTTTACGTAGGCTTACACAAAAAACAAGATTCGTTCTGTTATCTTTATTCGTTTAGAAGTTATGACCGAATAACCGTTGAAAATTTGAAAATTTCACTTTTGGACGAAGAAATTGCTATGAAATTTTTGCTTAATCGGAAAATAATTAATTTTCTCCAAACCAGTTGGCCGATTAGAACGATTAATGGCTTACATTGACCGATAGAAAAATATTTTTACTTGTATTACAGCTTGAGTGATGTGTATACGTGGCGTACTTATGCATATTATGAAGATTACAACTTTTTCAACTTTTATAATCGTTATATTTCAGAAACGGTGGCTCTTAGGAGAAAAAGTAGTAAGTCATTATTTATAGATAATTAAATGACCTACAATATTTGTCTAACCATATTTTATGATACAACTTACCGTTTTGCTGAAAAACGCGAAAACTCCATTTTAAGACCTTTGACTTTGAATAAAATGTTTTCCAGGTACGGGATCGACCGGACTAACAATAATTGTCTGGATAGTTTGTTTAATGTCAGCTCGTACATATGTTATTGGACCTTTTATTTTTATATAGATGGTTTTATTGCATTTCTATCATTACTTAGTGTTATTTTATTAAAACTGAAAATGCTATCAAAATTCATGTTGTCACTAAAATTTAAGAGATTGCTGGGGAGTAGTTTTTATCCTGATGACTTTACTCAATTTTACAGTTTAAAATTTAGAAATTTGATCTTTTCAAAAATAATATTTCTATTACTTTCAAATCTACAAACCTTTATTACAATTGAATTTGAAATAATTTTTGGTATATTGTTAGAATATTTCAAACAGATCATAAATAAAGAAATTTATGTTTTATAACGAATGACAATTTCAGTTAGCTTTCAACACTATTAATAAAAGGTACATTAAACGATCATTTTATTTTATTGTTTTATGTACTTTATTTTATAGCCTGAAGATATTTTTTAGAATATACGTTTGTATTCAAAAGACTACATCCTTTTATTCATTTACAATTAATTTCAAAAGGCTAATTACATTTTGCTGGAAGTATTAAGAAGTTTATACATTTATATATAAATTTATACTTTTAAAATCAGAGTTGTATTTTCTCAATTTTTGTATTTTATTTATATATTTTTAACTTCTATAAATTATTAATTTGTAATTAAACGACTATCATATTTTTATTTGTACCTACATAGGGTGTAAAAATTTTTGTTTCTGGTCCACTTATGTTGGTAACACAAATGACTATACAGGATGTCCAAAAAATAGTGAATAAGCTCTCCAGTACGTACAACGTTGTTAGGGAAAAATACTTTACTTTTATAAAAATTTTCCTATGTAACTTATTTATCTATTTAAATATTTATAATGCGTGCTTATAAAACTTTATTTATTTACTGTGATAAAACTGTCCATTAGGTAATAATATACGAGAATAACAAGGTTATTTTTTAAATATAAGTTGCGTGCATAAATTAATTTGATATTTTTAGCACATATTTATATATAAATTCCATTTGGTGCACCTTAATATGGCGTGTTTGAAATCTAGATTATTTTATGCATTTGTGTTTATGATTTATGCTTGTATAACATTTACACATAGTGGAAATGTGCTAGATTTATTTTCAATGATATAATTTATTTCCGTAATTACTTACTATTTAGTTAAACTTGAAATAGAAAAATGTAATTTTGAAAATTTATTGTGTTAATTTGTCGCAACTGTTTACGTTGTATAATAAGTTTACAACACTACAGGAATTTGTACCGACGAAGATGCACATACGTCCAACGTTCAACAAACGTTGCCCAAATATTATAGAAACTATTCACAACTTAACTATACACTTCATGTAGGGCACAGCTAATACAACATTGTATATAGAAATGATTAAAGTTTTGACTAAAATTTAATGGAAGCTATTCTGTAAAACTAACAAAGAAAGTGCTTTCCTGGTAAATTAATTCCGCTTGATAATTTCTGACATGATTTATGATGGGGATAAAGTAAAAATATTCATCACATGTGCGTTTCGCTATCAAGTAAAATTATATATGCAAGAAACGTTATGGCAACTAATTACAGTAATTTATGGGGGGATGCAAATGCATAAACAAGTCGTCAGAAACATTCACAAAAACGACCAAGAGATTCGCCAAGAAATAAATTAAATTGTGTGGATAAGTTGATATTGCGTATGATTTAATATTAAATTTATAATATACTTTAATTTATTTCAAAATTTAACAATACAATTTATATTTGTTTTGAAATTATGAAATTCAGTACAAAACTATTATATTTTAAAAAGCTCTCGTTTCTTGAGTGAAAGCTTTAAAATTATACACGTCTACAGTGTATTCGCCTTTTTTACAATTTGCAGGGCTTTCTTTAAGTACACATTCATTATAAATGGAATTTCAGAGCTTTTGTTCGGGATTAAAAAGAGCTTTTCAGGCTGCACCAAATAAAATTTGCTTATGGAAAAAGTTATTTTTTGATATTTTAAAACGGGATTATTTTATGTAAGTGCATTATTTAAACGCGGCGGTGGATTTGGACGGGCCCTCATTTTTTCCTGTCGTTGGGATTGAGGCACGGTACCGCTGGGAAAATGTGTATTGTTTTCAGGTACGGTTTCCTGAATTCCCAAAAGAAGCGCGTCTTGTAGAAGAAAACCTGGACGGAATTTAAATTCGACTTGGATCGTAGCCCTTTTTATTACATTTGTCATCTTAAGACTTTCCTTTTTCATTTCAGACACATACCACTATTTATTTATTATAAAAACGATATTTTACGTACGCCAACTTAAAATGAAATATTATTTATGTATCCTATCGTATGGGTTTGTGAAACAATAAATACTTATTATGAAAGGATAAATTTTAAAAATCTCTATAAAATATATATTTTTCTAACAAACATGTCATTTAGCACACAAATTTTCCTTTTTTTTTGTACTTATAATTGTAAAATATAGTGTTTTTTTTTTAATATAATTTGCGATTTTAGGAACTCTCCTCCTGTTGGAGAATTCGTGAAACTGTCCATTTTATATAAATATTGATTTTAAATTTTAGATAAAATATATATTTTATATGCTGAATTTACACTAAGAAACGTGTAGGTTCAATACTGGCTTCGAAAGTTCATTAATCTCGCACAGAGGGCGAACGGTGTACTCTATACTTTGGCTAGGAAATTTTCTAGAGCCATTATCAATAGAAGCACTTTTAGCTTGTTCACTCTACGATTTAAGGCCAATTAGTATTATACCCCATTATCTAAAGTCCTTGAAATTGTACTAAATAAACAAATTCAAGACCACATCGGCAATTATAATATTTTACCGGAATATCATTCTCGCTTTCGCCCTGGATTTAGCTACGATTCCGTTATGTGTCACATATCTGATAATATTATTAAGGTTTCGGATGATGGTTTAGTATCTATTTTGTTATTGTTGTATTACCCATCGATACAATAAATCATTCTCTTCTTATTCCGCTTGCGATTTAATGGCTGCCAGTGAGGAAGATGTGGTAATTATTACTCTACTCAAAAATCTCTTTTCTCTGATAGTCCTCAAGGTTCAATGTTAGGTACTATATTGTTCACGATCTACACAAACAACTTACTGGATGAACTTAGGCACTGCTCTTATTTCCTGTATGCTGATGATACACAAATTATTTTAAATCTGGAACTAGGTT
Organism: Stenus bimaculatus; assembly: GCA_963971135.1. Lineage (NCBI taxonomy): Eukaryota > Metazoa > Arthropoda > Insecta > Coleoptera > Staphylinidae > Stenus > Stenus bimaculatus. The sequence continues at coordinate 45,137,633 of OZ020183.1, read as the reverse complement.
ATTCAAAAAGCACTGTATAAAAATTAATTCTTCATAGACCCATGAATTGGTAATTGGTCCTCGTCCTAGTAAATCTGGTGTTGTTTTAAGCGATTTCAAATTAGGCATTTCAGAGGAATCAATTACCTTTTCTTCCTTTGGAAAAAACTTGGTTGTTATTATTGACTCCAACCTACGGTTTCGGGATAATACTATTATGCTGCTAAGGCGTGCGTATGCACCATTTTTGAGGACCAACTCCGTATCAATATAAACGAAATATCATTTTTCATCATCGTCCAAAAAGTGGGTTATTTATGATCAGTTCTCAGTGCATCAAGTCATGATTTCTTGCACGAGTGCACAAAAGCGTTACTTAGTGCAAAAAAGCATGACTTTATGCAATGACACTGATCAATAATGACAAATTTAGAAATGTTAATATCTGTCCATAAGTTCATGTTTTCATGGAATTTTATTATTTTCAATAGTTTCTGATCATCGATGGTAGAGAACACAGTGTGTGCAAAAAGCATATTTGCACTTAACGTATTGAACATCTCGACCTACGGGCTCGTTGTACAATTTTTACGTACCGAGCAAATATTATGCACTTTTTGCACTTGTTGCGTAAATGACTATTCCACGATGTACTTTATTGATCGTCTGCGCACATTGTAGCGCAGTGTTAATGCGCAAGTTTGGGGACACCCAGTATATTCATGTTTATTAATAACAAAGTACACTGAATTCAAAAGCGATTGATGCAACTATGCAACCAAACAAACTCTGTTGTGATTTAGAGTTGCTAAGTTGGTGTACCTGTTAATTTTAATTCAAATTTACATCTGATCTGTCACTAAGAAGTTATATCCTTCGGGTATTTTATTTAATTTATTTCTCAGTGTGTTCCAAATTTTATAAGAAACAGTTTTTATCAAAACTAAAATTAGTGCAGTTAAAATATTCGCTATGGTGTTTGTAGCGGAATACAAAGTATTAATTTCAGTGTAGCCAACTGTAGGAAATTTAGGTTTCCTAACATGCAATGTCAATAGTATCAATCATTTTTTAAGACCCTGTGCAAGTCAATTTTTGCTACGCAGGCTTAACCACTTTTTTATTTGGCATTTTAAAAAAATGTAAGTAATCGATGTATACATAGAGTTCTTTAAAAAACTTATATTTAAACGTTTTTCTTCTATAATAATAAAATAATTTTGTGGAAAGCTTGTTTTATTACAAATTAAAGGGATAAAGGAGGTGAAATAATAGGTGACAACGTCAAGTATTATGGGTGGTCGTTATCCTGACTACTGACTACCTGATATCTCAGCTTTTGTAGCAATTTATCCAAACCTCTTGAACTAGATCTAGACATACCCAAGTATTTTAGTAAACGATTTATTTTTTTGCAAAGGAATTAAAATGTTTAATAATAAATGAAAAATAACCTCCTACATAAAATTTTTTTAAAGTGTGTATTTATTTGGATAAAAATATAATTTCTACGAACAGTTCTTAAGTTAAATTTATTTACTACACTAAAACAAATTATTTACAAGAAAATGAATTTTTTAATAAGTTGATATTCCTATCTAAATAAAGTCATAAAATGTATTCCATTTCGACTCATTAAAACTGTTTATTTTAAGGATTGTTTACAAAAAGTCTTTACAAGGTGCTTTCAACCAAAGAATAAAACCTACAGTTTTTTACATCTACATAAAAAAATGTTTTTCTCTTATCTTTCATTTCAAATTTTTTATACAGGGTGTCTCACTTAAAGTGTTCAAATATCTTACTAAAAACTATTTTCAATTAAAAAACGAAAAAGTGAAATAGGACACATGTTCATAGGAACTTTTTCCTTATCTTGATGCAAGGAATCACCACCAGAGAAAAATTTGAAACACTCTGTATAATATAAATTTTAACGTATTTTTTTTTTAATTTTGAGGATTCATAAACAAAATATAACCTGGATGGTATAATATATTATATCAATTAGTGTTTGATACAAAACTTTTTAAATTTATATACATCAGTTCCAACGAACGTTTGGACGATTTCTTATATTGTCTTGACCTAACACTATTAATACGGTCCATTTCTTATAAATCACCTTTTCTATCTCGCTTTTATCCACTTATATGACCCATTTGTGAGTGAGAGTAAGATGAAAGGGTGATTTATAAAAGAAATATACATTATCCTGTTTATGTATCAATTATTTATAGTATCATTAATTAAAAGAGATTTTATTACAATAAATTTTTGGGTCTTTATTTGGGGAGGAAATAACGACAAAAAATTAATACCCAAATCTGATTGAACCATTAGGAAGTCAGAATTATAAAACACTGCCCGGCGCATTCATCATAAAAAACCGCTGCAAACAATGGTTCCATGCGTGTTGTAATTTCACCAATGGAATAGTGAATTTAAACATTTCGTAAATAAATAATTTTTAATTTGCTTGTCTCTTCATGTTTTTAACCATGCAATATTATTTTTCCTAAATGTCGAATTCGTTACATTTTAAGTTCTAAAAATGGCATACTTACTTTTAAATTATTTTTAAAATCTATTTTATTCTTATTGAATCGATGTGGATTACTATAACAATGTTGTTAAAAGTAAGGAGCGATAAGTAAACATTAAAAGGGATATCCTTGAAAGAAAACCTTAAAAACCTGTTGCATATAAGCCCGAAAATTATGTCTTTTCTGATAAGTACGGATTTAAAAATTGCAAGAAGGTAATTTGTTACTATCAATAACTAATAAAATAGAAGACCTTAGACTTCGAGTTTATCCAAACCTATAAATCATTGTTGGAAATAAAAATCTCCAAAATAGTGTCCACTTTAACCCAACAATAACAAATTCTACATATCAGGACTTGAGGTGCCATTTAACTATGTGTATAGCAATATAATTTTAATATAAGTTAAATTTATAACATTTTATTAAAATAATTCTTATAAAAAATTTTCTTTTACTTTTTAATACATATGTATTTATTATTAGGTGAATTTTAAATAAATTTGAATTTGCTTTTTGGTAGACTCAAACACAAAATTATGATTAAATAAAGGAAAATTGTAATAAATTTATCATGTTTTAAAAATAATATATTTTAATAAAATATTCATTAACAAAATAAATGCCTTTTTAGCTGTCAAATATTGCTTAGTTGAAAGACATTATATTAAGCAAGGCAAAGCCGATTTAATGAGGTTATCAATTTCTTGTCAAACTTATTTGCTTGATGAGGCACGCATGATGGATATTAATGAATGTCGAATAGGAAGTGAAAGTAGAATCCGTGAAGAGACAAAATAAGTGTGATGGTATTCGGCTTGAATTTGTGAAACGAGGAGGCTTTTTATTAAAAATCATTGAAGCGTCAATGTTTTAGGATTGAAATTAATTAATTTACGAAAGGACTCATATCATGCAACTTACATACAAGATTTACGAAAAGCAAGATTTAAAGCTCCACTTCGTCGTGCCTGCATCAAAATTCAATGCATCCCGTGTTTTATTCATGGCAACCCGAAACCACTTTTATTTTGTCTCAAAGGACGATAAATTTTTCCACATCCGCAAATATTTTATACATTATGTACGCATGAAGAGGTCAATTTTTAAATGTGCAACTGGCAAATTAATACGGCCGGATCTGGAAGGATGCTTGTAAGATTAGTCTTGGCGCATCTAAAGCCTTTAAAAGCCTAAACTCACTAGCGCTAAACTAAAGAAAGCTTTTACGTCTACCCATCCATCTTAACCACAAAATTTCTAGGTCTTAGCGCGCTTTCTGACATTGATCGAAAACGGAAGTCACGTGGTGCAGTTAACCCGAAGAACCGTTTTTGCGAATAAGCAAATGTTTAAATGTTTCCGCCCCTCTTCGTCACCCGACGCTCTCGAACCAAGTGCGGTAATCTAAATTAAGTTTGCTTTATAAAGTTTGTGGAACGGATGAAAGCTTTTTCATCTTTCAGAACTTTGAAATTGGTTAATTTTACAATTTCACTGTTTAAATTTTTCTATCTAGATAATCTTGTGCAAGAAAACGTTGTAATTAATATTTTCAAACATAATAATTTTTAATACAAAACCCCGATATTACTACTACAATAGACTACTAATAGGAAGTGTTAATATCTACTATTGTCAAGTTTTTCTTGTAATCTGTGATAACTACAATAAATGCTTTAGTCATATCATTAACTTTCAAAGATACACGTATGCTATTTTCGTTGAAAGAAACTTATTCATTTTTGTTATAATTTCCAACGAATATGCCACTATATTTTTAGACTACAAGAGATTGCACAGGAAATTTTACGGAGCTGAGTTTGCAGAGAGGATATTTAGAGAGTGAATTTAGATAACGTTAATATCAATGTAAGCAGCAGCCAGTGTGCATTTCACAATATGCAATACGGTAAATTTTCACAACAAATTTAGTTCGCTACTTTATGATCAATCTGAAAAATACTGTAGCGAGTATTTTGGTGCTATAAATTTCCGGGATTGAATAAAAACCCTGCACAATTTAATTTAATTTCTGCTAAATATTTGCTATTTGCTGAACGATACGATTTTAAATTTATGGAGCTATATTTTTTTAGGATAGAGTTATAGCGCCTATATTTATTTTGGCTGCATTATTTTTCCAGTTTTCTATTCCAGTTAAAGCAATTATAAATTTAATAATGTAAACTCCTGTACATTTAATTATTTACCAGATTAATGTAAGAAGATAATCCAAAAAATTTTTGTAGAGGCCAAATTCAAGGCAACAAATGGACTCAAAATTGTTGAATCCGTAAGTCTTCCTGTTACGATAGGGGTGCCTCAAGAATCCATTGTGGGTCCTATATTCTTTATTTATACGTATATTAACGATTTTAGAACTGAACGTAACCAGCTCCCTGTCAATTAAACAATCAGAAATAACTTCAAATCGTATGTTATATAAATTAAATCATTGGTTCTGTTCAAACAGACAGAAAAAATACATAGTGGACTTTTCCATACTAAAGAAAAAGAAATAACAGATAACATAGATTTAAAAGCGGGCGCCCAGGATGATAATCGTATGTTTTAAAAATAACCTGCCTTTTGGTGTACTACAGGGGAGTCAACTTGGCCCCGGTTTTTCATCCTTTTTAAACATGATATTTCATAAGCCTCAAATTTCTCATTTTTGTGGACAATTTAAAATTGTTTATAGAGGTTAGGGAAATGTCCTATTTTCTTGAGTTGCAACATGAGTATAATTGACATCGTTGATAATCGGAGTGGTCCATAAAAGCGATTTATTTTAGTGACTAAGTTTATAAGGATTTCCCGTTTATTGACAATAAATAAATAAAATAATCCAGAATTAATAATTCGGCCACTAATACTACTTTTAATGAATTTGATCAGAGCTGAAAAAGTTTGTGTTTCATAAGTTTGTAAATCGAAGGATGAGTTGTATAGAAGTTAGAAGTATGACAGAAAATATTGATGCGTATCATGTAAAATATGTATTTCAAGTCCGATCACAAAGCCCTTGTTTACATAAAATATCTATCACTACAATGACAACTTTAATTTTATTGCAAAAAAGGTTCCCCTGAAAATAAAAAGCATATACATGTTATTCTGAGGAATCCTTACAAATTTTGTGTAAAGACATAACGGTCTCCGCATAATAATTATATAAAAATAATAATAAAAAATTATTTTAATTACCACATAAATAGAAACGTGTACTTGTATGTTTAGGACAGTTTGTGGAGAAGCTTTAGAGGAAAACATTTTTACATCATCCATATTTCATGTATTTTCCCGGTTCCCGGTAAATACCAAATCAAAAATGATATAATTGGCCTTAATAAACCGCACGGGCTTAAAAAGATCTAACGGTAGGAAAAAAACATGCCTCGGAATTAAAATTAATTTTATAAGATATTTTTACGTCCATCGAAAATAAGCAATATGATATTTTATTTAAATAGAGATTTCTTAAAAGGCTTCTAATAATTAATTCGGGTTTCGTGTAATTTTATTTAATTTTTAGTGACACCAAGATAATAAGCGACGTTATTTATTAAAACTATTATATTTATCATCCATAGATATGTGAAACTGATAAAGTCATACTTTTCTGCAATATTACTATTCATAGAAAATGTTTTCCAAGAAATTTAATACGCAACCTATTATTTTCTGGAGATCTAAAACTTTATATGAATATACTATATGTTGGTGAAACAATAACAAACTACATTTGAATTTATTAAAATTTAGAACTATTTCTTATATGTACTTGCAAAACAAATATCATTTCATATGCATGTACCTATGTACATACTATTACACTATGAAAACTTTGATGAATTATAAAAGATTTAGATATGAATTTTGATTACGCATTATTAAATAACCATACCGAAACTTTTATTAAGATTAGTATAATAAGTATTCAAACTTGATTCTTGTTCCAAAAAATTATAAAAAAATGTATAAAAGAAAATTAATAAGAAATTGCGTTTATAACTCAGCCCTATTAAACCATAACTCCATTTAATATTTTATAATTAGTATTTCAAAATTGTAAAGAATTCGATATAATTACAGGGTGTTTCGTTTGTGGTTCACCAAACGTCGTGGTTAGAAACTAGATCAAATTTAATCAAGAGAAAATTAAAAAAAGTTTTTTAAGTTTTCTGAAAGTTCTTTAATCCTCAACAATTCAAGGAAAAATTTTAAACCGTAGCATTTTTTCTTTTCTTACTAAAGCCTTTTGTTATTACTCCTAGAAGAACCATTCTGAGCACAGTCAGATACCATCGGAGAGTGGAGAGGTATGACATTTTTATAAAACACTTGGCATTACTTCAGATGTCATTTATAACCCACTTGACAAACTATGACTCCTTTTAGCTTACTAGTGGATATTTTTTTTAAATCTCAACGCACTTTTTTTTTAAATATAATTAGCGTTCTTGTGATTTTTGACAAAAATCGGTGACCTAAAATTCAGAACGCTATAGCTCCAAAACAAAAAAAAAGTATACCCCCACTTTTCTTATTTTTTTCTCGATTAAATTTGCTTTACTTTCTAACCCCAACGTTTAGTGAACCACGAAGGGAACACCCTGTAGATAATGAGTTTGTTCCGAACTTCCAAAATACAGTACACTGACGATCACGGTCATGCGCAATAGATAAAACACGTTTCATTAGTGACGTAAAAGTACGTGCGTTGGTACAAGATTGTGTTCCAATCAAACTTAGGTAGTTTATGGGATCGATTAGTCACTTCGGTACACGCCACTAAGTAGAAATATTAGGACTGACATGCTCTGTGTACAGTTGGTCCTACTTCCAGCTGGGAGCAACTTTACATCATGTACCTGTTAGCTCAAATCTATCCATTCTTAAGACAATTCTTCCCGATTTTTTTAGTTTTCTTTTTTTATATTAAAGTGAATTTATTGATCTTTCGAACGGACATACTATATTTAACCCGGGCGCATCTAATTTTATCTAACTATCAAATAAAAGGGTGAGGACAAAACCCTGACCAAACCTTGGGTGGATCACTAAAGCCTAGTTTTCATTAGTAGAGTAAACGGTCGAGTTAAAAGGACGAGTTAATATTGCCTTGAAACTCTACCAAAAAATCCCATTTTCATTGGACGAACTGAAAGGATAGCAATAACTCGCTCTACTAAGTCGACCATTTACTCTACTAATGAAAACTAGGCTTTAGAAACTGTTTCTCGTTTTTTGACTTTTTGAAGATTTTACCTTATACTCCTTACATCATGCTAAGAGAAAGTTATGGAGATTTATCTTTTAGTCCGGGAGCTAGTAATAGAAAAAAAAATTATTAAACAAAATTGATACGTCAGACAAATTCGCTGGCTAGTGGTTATAAAATATTCTAAAGAAATTGTTTGGAAAATCTACAATTTTAGAACATCCTGCACCACCTGGCATTTGGTTTAGATTACTTAAACCAAAAAACAACCCAAAGGAAAATACATTTTAGCTGGGTGTAATTGACTCTAAAGCTGTTCGAATTTGGAAGTGACATATAATACAGATGTATCGATATTTCGGACTAAAATGTACAGTTCTCTTTAACCGACTAAATTGTATATGCCGATCAAATTACCTCATGTTTCAGACGAAAATCTATGAAATTATTAAATTGACAAATGGAACAAGAAAATTATAAAAATGGTCAAAAAATCGGTAAAATCACACAAAATTATGATTCGAACTTTAAACTAATTTGTAACGAATGTATCCGTCCAAAATTTATGGCGATTAGCTTCTGGTGGGCTTTTTTCTGTTTAAGTAATTTAAACCAAATGCTAGATTGTTAGTTTATTTAAAATTGTGGATTTTCCAAACATTTTTTTTGGGAAATTTTAAAACTGCTAGCCAGCAAATGTGTCTGGCGAATCAATTTTTGCAATTTTGTAGAAATTAAAATTAAGGGGATTTGTAATGGTTTTGTTTAATATACTTTTTTCAATGAACTGCAAGTTGATTTATTTTTTTCCGAAACAAATTATTTAAACACATGTATTGATTTTTATAAAATGACCCAGAAATTTTTTGGTGAATACGTTATAAATGCTATTTAAACAACAAATTTTGTTGTACCCATGGGTGCTATAAAGTTTTGAAATTAATGTAATATTGTTTTTCTATATAGTTCGGTTCATTCGGTCATGTTTAATTTTACGTAGAATAAATAAATTGAAAGAATTGTTTCAAAATAGTTAATTTTTTTATTTTCGGAAATTTATTAAAACAGTAAAAGTGTATATTCCAGTAATTTTGACAAATATTAATATATTTTTATAGTTAATCTTATAGTAAACTGATATAATAAAAAAAACCCATTAATTTAACAGACATGTCTTATATTCATCATACTGCAACAGGTATTATAGCTCCTAAGATTGAAGTAGATACCATTAAAAATTAAATACAAAAACTGTAATAAATATTTTTGTGACATATAACTGATAAGGGTTAATAGTATATTGTTTTATTAGGAGTAGAAGAAGTACTTTTTGTGGCGAGCTTTACGAGTCCCGCGGATACATGCGAGCCACAAAAACTTCTTTTACTCCGAATAAAATATGCTATTATTTCTTCAAACGTGGAAATTTTTGAATTAGTAATATAATAAATAATTTTAAAATTTAATTTACATACAACACACAATACAATGTTAGTGTATATTGGGTTGCCTAAAATTCATTTCTACTCCGCCATTTTATTCCTTGGCAGTGCAAAGTTGTCATTTCCACTACTAGGCAGTACAAAGTGAATCAACGAACGTAAAAAGTGTCATTTTAAAGTCTGTAAAACGTCACAGAAGACTACCTCATGAAGTTTGAAGAAAAAATACATAAGCTTCCTATTAAAACACTACAGTAATGACTGTATTAATACTTTTAAAGCATGAAGATTTGAATCAAAAAAGAAATTTTGAAGATTTATGAAATTTTTCATAATTATAAATTTAATTTTCAATATGCAGCATATATGTGTAATAAATTTTAAATGTTACAAATTAAAATTTGTGGGAGTAAAATTTTGGGGAATGTAAAAGTAATTATTATTTTAAATTAAGCTAAATTGAAGGCAAGAGTTTAATTTTATTAGCAGTTAGCCAATGTAATGATTAAATAAATTTTAAATGATTTCAATTTCCTAAACAAATATGTAAACGTATAAAATAATGAATAAATAAATCCCAATAAATTGCTGGCTCGTTTTCTACCTGCGGTTTGATGAATGATTACAGGCTTTAAGGTTCACATATGGAAACATATGAAATATGCTTTAGGAGTTTAAGGATTATTTTAAACATCGATTTTGGTACGCGCAATAAGTATTCTTCACCGTTTTTCAATTTCACGGTATGTAAACATTTGAACAACTAATTTTGCAACAGTGCCTGGAATATAAGTTATGTGCCGGAAGACTAAATCCATTTCCTTCCTTTGTCCCACATTCATCTCCCCTCGTTCCGCCTGAATATATTTTTATTTAAATCCTTTCACAAAAATGTAGTCGGGTCTGAGTTTAATTTTAAAACCCTTCTCGTGTCATAAGGGGAGAAAATGAAAAAGTAAAAAGCGTGGATTTTGGATAGGTTTTTGGGTTCTTTACGCGGGGATAAGCACACGAAATTACATAATTATTCTTGACGAGCTTTCGTGTTAGTTTTTCCTGCCTGATGCAAGACTTGTGCTGCTAATTTAATTTTCTTAGGTCACGTTTTGGTGGAGTATTAAATATGGGTGACTTGATTCTCTGATGTATCAGACCGAAATTTCCGCACGACCATTTGACTCAAAATTACATCCTATTTGTTTTCGTTTTTAACGAAGTAAAGTTAAACAATTTTCAACCAAACACCATTTACGATATTAAATTACCTTTTATTTTTAAAAATTTTAGTTTGGTGTTGGCTATTATTATTGCAGCGATAAAAATATTAAAGCAACAAAGCGTATACCGAAAAAAGCTCATATTTTATGTACGCTTGTATAAACGTACAAAATAAACCGTTTCCGATACCGATCCGTTTCATTCCCGTTCCATTATTAAACTTATCGCTTGCCGTTCAGATTTGATCGATGTCGAGTTAAACCATTGTCACGATATAATGCATGAATGCTGAGGCGCACTAGGCGAACCCTCATTGAGCCATTAAAAACATTCAAACTTGACTTTGAAAAGAGAATTGGATTTGCCGAGACTTTTGCCTTTGACTGCAGTTTAATCAATATTTACAAGAATTTAATACCAACCGGAATTGAAACTAATATTTTTTTAACTAGTATTTGTAGAGTTATAGCCATCAGATCTTTAATAATCCTTAAAATTGAAAACGTATTTTAATATGAACTTGTCTAGTTTATGATAGACAAGAACCGATTATTCGTGCGTAAGACTTCGAAAATTGGAAAAAATACGAGAGTCGTGAGTGGTAGCTTAAGTGGGGCTTAAAGATTCACCGAGCCCTTAACCTCCAACTAAATTCACTTTAGCATCGACTGTATGGAATGAAGGAAATATGCTTAGGTATATTTTGTAATAGGAATTTAAATTTGGCACAAAAAGTGCGAAGCACGATTATTGAATGGTTAATAATTTAAAAATGGAATCACTAATCCTTCTAATTCTATACCAAAAAGATATAGGATAAAAAAATAATATTATGATCTATATTTTCAAGGATTGCCTAGAGTGGATTTCATCTGAAGTGAACCTTTCATGCGCCGCGAGCGCTTTTCCCCGAGCGAGTATTATTAAAACTAAATTATGTCGATTCATACATTACAGGAATCCAGATTGATTGAGAAACCTTAATTCTAGATGACCAGTACATCATCACGTACATCAATCATAAACTAAGTTAATCTAAATATTCTTAAACATTGATTTCTGAGCAGGGTTCTCTTCAGATGAAATCCACTCTAGTTCTTTTGCAGACATACATAGATCCCATGCACATAAGCTTGAAGGTTTGTTTCCACTTTATCGACAGTAAATTTTATCAATACTGCTGCCTAATTGAGATCAGTTTGACCTACTACAATTTTTAATTGGTATAACTGTTTTATCAACACGACCAACCATAGACACAGATGGTTCATCAACAACCGTATTATTATCATTGACACTTCCTTATTTTCGAAATAAACATTTTATCGATATTAGGATTTCATCGACATATGGTCAAATGGGTTTTTCGATGAAACGTCCTTGCAGAAGGAAGGGAAGTATCGATGAAATACTTGATGATGAAATGGTCGTATCAATGTAAAAGGGAAATTTACACCTTACTCCCTGGAGGATCATCGCGGATTATTCATCCGCCGTGATAGGTGTAAATTGTCTTTTCATCATCATGTCATCCAAAGTGACACTGAAGAGAATAGACCTGATTCTTATTTTTTATGAAACGTGTAAACAAACGTTTCACAAAAAGTGAACAGTCAATAGTTTGAAGTTATTGCAGCATAAGTATTTGTGATTTTAGAAAAATGACATTTCATTGGAACCGAAAACGTTTATAAGTTTTTACTCGCCGAATTAAATTTTTCAGGGTTAATACCGGATATAAAGTCGAAAATAATAACAATTAGTACTCTCTCAAAATTGATCGATAGATTATTAAATGTTAAAGTTTTAAAAAGGTTAAGAGAACACGCCACTATATTGGATTCGAATTTAGTTGACCCAGCTGTTCTTGTAAGGACTATAGTTTTACCATTTCATCAAAGTATCTCCTACAAATTATCCCAAGTTTATTAATTAACAATAAAGATAAAATACCCTTGGAGAAAAAGTCAGGAGTGTACCACCTAAAGTGTGACGACTGTGAAGCTACTTACATTGGCAAGACCGGTTGGGAGGTTGCCATTAGAGTCAGAGAACACCTAAACTCTAAGAATTCAAATAATAACGACTCAATATTTGGAGTACACCTGAAGCTTAAAAACCACAATTTTACAACGTCCAACACAATTTAAACGCGGGATTAATGTTGGATATTTTGGAAGAATATGAGATTTTTAAGTTTGGTTTATCCAACGAAAGCTTGCTAAACATCCATTTGTCAGATTTTCAGTTATCTGTTTTTAATAGTTTACCAGATAAAATTAAGGATTGTATTAAAATCAAAAACAGGAAAAATAATAAAAATCAAAACTAATTGTATTTATTAAGTAAAATTTGTCATTACAGTTGCCTGGCTAAACGAGTTTTCTGTTTGTTGTAATTTTGTTTGAAATATTTGGTTATATTTGTTCATTTCAGATGGCGCCAATATTTTGTTCTAGAAATTATTGAGTGGACTTTGGCCAGAAATTATGTTTTCCATATTTTGGTGTCAACCATTTTGGTTTATGTAAATTCGTAGTAATAATCCAATTAGTTTCGCACTATTAATTACCAATTATGGTTTTATTGATATAACTTCGTATTCACGAACGCAGTTTTTTAAAGTGTTGTCCCGTGTGGTCAATCAATGAGCTAATTTTGATTTCATCACGGTTTAAGGTTAGTAAACCACTTATCTACATGGTTGGATTTTACATCTTTTATTGTTTCTAGGTTGATGAAATTAGATTGATGGTTCATTGATTGTGTGCCTTTAGTCTAACATTTTTTAAAGTAAATTTGAGCTTCACTCTTTCACACTTTTATGTTAGTCGACGTTGTTACTTGTTGAATTTATCGCCAAGCTTCACTCTTTTTGGAAAATTTTGAAAACCATGAAAATATATGGATAATATTGGCCCTTGTTGGTATAGGGTAGAATTTGAAAGTTTTGAATTTGCATAATTTGTTAAAATATTTGGATAATGTCGGCCCTAGTTGGTATAGGGTGGAATTTTTGTAATTTTTGACTTCGCATAATTTGTTACTGACACATGTTGTTGAGGTTTGCTGATCACCTTTACCTTTAACTTCGAATGACCTAAAAACAGTAAGTTATACATTATAGTTTTTAGCTCCTTCGTCTAATTATATTTATTTTAGTTTTATAAAAATTATTATGTATCCTCTGAAGATGAAGTTTTAACTTCGAAATGCATAAGTTCTAATAAAGAGTTTTTATAAAATTTTGCAATTCGTTTGGTAATTAAGGCCCTTTAGTCGAACTATTGGATATCATGAATCACCAAACTACTGAAACCTTCAATTTTGAAGTTTTTCAATATCACTTATGATTTTACTTTATTCTTTTAAATGTAACTTTATTTTTTTAAATGTAACACTTAATTTTTTGTTCATAATTTAAGACTATTTTAGAAAAGCAGTATATTTGTGATACATTTTTTATTTTTTTTGAAATTTTGAAAAATTCCGAGTACAAAAAGTATGAAAAACTGGCACAAGTAAATTGATTACACCCTACATATGGGATACCAAAATAATCATATTCAAATCTTCTTTTTTAATAAATATATCAAAAACTGCTAAAATAATTTTACAAGATACAATTTTCCTTAGGTATTTGTATTATTTGGAAAGAGTTTTGGTAGTATGTTTCAACTTCCAATGAAGAAAAAAAAAATTTTTTCCAAAATTTCAAAAAAAAACAATGAAAAATTTATTACAAACATGCTCTGTTTATAAAACAATTTCATATTTTGAACAAAAAAAATGGGTGTTACATTTAAAAAAATAAAGTTGATGTCACTTCCGGTAAAACCAGAAGTCAAATTTTTAGTGCCTAAATTATGTTTCCTTGAATCATACAACACAGCCAAATTTCAAATTTTTATTTTCATAAATAAAGAAGTTATAAAGGTGACCCCTGTTTTGTTTCCACCCGGTATACAAATGTCGTTTATTTTAGTTTAAAGAAGCAGAATTATATATAATACCTACATAAAAACCATTTTTTTGGTAATTTTATTTTCCCCTAGTTTAGAACAAGGATTAACCTTGGATCAAAAAAAAATAAATCCTGTCTAAATAAATTATATCAAGACAAAGATATTGTTTACGTGATTGAACAATCCCATATTCAATCCAATCACAATCCATTCCAATTATCTTTTAGTTTAGATCCTGATTGGATTAAAAAGTGATTTATTCGGCCTGCTTTTTTTTTCGAAATTAACTCGTCGGAATGAATTCATCAATCCAATCCTATCCTATGTGCTTATTTCGAAAAAACGCGGATTGAGTCAAGCACTATTTAATTCAATCCGGATCGAGTTACGCGAGATAAAGTTAGTTATAGTAAAGTATAAATGATTCAAATTTTATTAATTAAAAATGTAAGCATGGCATAAAAATGGAAGCGACTACCAGGAATAGTGAATAAATAAAAATAAATAATTTAATTCTGATTAGAATCATAAATAGAGGCTACTAATATGTTTGGGGTTTACACACGAAATCGTTAAGACTAAAATGGACCAATCTCAATTGCCAGCTAAGGGATCGTAATTGTATTATTGTTAATGAGCCAGGGAATTGTTTGTACTCCATAGGATTCCTTCACACCAATTGCTTTTTTTCAGGCGACTCAACTATTTTGTAAATCAATAGAGGTCTATTTTTATAACGAAATACAATCTACCAAAAACAATTTGAAAAAAAATCAATTATAAATATACAGGATGTGCCACTTGTGGTTCACCAAACGTCACGATCAGAAAGTACAGGAAATTTCACCCAGAGATTTTTTTTCAAAAGTACGAGTTTCGGCGCTACAAATTTTATATGACCTTTTTGTTTATTAACTAATCTCTGTCTATGGGTAATAAATTTATCTGTTGATAAAATGTAAAAAATTTTTTTGATAAAAAAACAATATTTATTTTGATTTCTTTAAAGTAAACTCCCACTAAGGGTATGTTTATTTTATCAAAATGTAATAAAAGTGCTTTTTTCATCTCTTTTTAATTTGAAATACTCAAAACAAAATAAATAACTTTAAACTCTGCAACAAAAGATTGTTCATATAAAAACATGACATTTTAATTCCACATGTGTGTAGTTTCTATTTTCGATCTGAAAATACTTTTAAGTCCTAAAACAATGCCGCTCGAGATTTCGATACAAACTATCTGAAATCCTCTTACCTCCTTTTGATTTAAAAGCGTTTCAGGTGTAACCTCTTTTTTAGCCACATTTCACTGGAAAGCTTTCTTCTTTAAAAAACTATGTGACAACAATTTTAAGTACATTTTCGCTTATTGAAAGAATTTCAATTTTCGTCTTTCTGAAGTAAAAAAAAACTATCAATAGAAGTTTTCTTTTCTCTTGTTATTGATGTGCAAAGGTGTGAGAGGATAAACAACTTTGCATAAATATATTTTCTAAAGGTGATGTATAGTGTAGTATACTGAAAATTCTGTAAGAGTAATCAAGTTAAATTTTACAAATTTATGACACGTGTTAAATTATATAATAAAAAATAATTTAGAAACTTATTCTTATTTAAAATAAAATACATATTGATAAATGTGCGATATTTATGAAATCAGATGTGTTTTAAACAACTTTTTTCAGATGTATTAAATCCAGGAACAAGCTGTATACAATTTTATTTCTATAAAATCTAAATATCACCAATATTTTTTTTAAATTTACATTTTAATTTCTTTGCAAGTTTTACTGAAATTCAAACATTTTTGTCCCACATGGGATTAATTAACTCTATCAATACAACTATCTAAAGATAATAGTTATTGGTGTAATTTCCTAAAGTTTATTATTCCCAACCCTAATATAAAAAATGTTTCATTTTAACTACTAATTGCTTAAGTTTTAATTTACAGCAGTAAAACTCGGAATTCGATAAATCAATATAAAAGTGTGCAAATGCATTTAAACATTTTTCAAAACAAACTTCAATATGCCCTTTGATTAAAAAACTAAAAGCTTTTTTTTCATATATAAACGCGGTAAAAAGAACATTATAAGAAAAGTCAACAAAATAAATATTTTCTACTAAAATTCAACGTTTTGTACGTTAGGCATGTGTCTATCAATTGAATACAATTAATTTAATTAATTAATGTGGGTATTAAATAATGGATGGTCATGTACTGGTAATTTGCGTAAATATTGTATTTAAAATACATAAAATATTCGGTTTAAGTACAAATTAAACTGTGACATGTCTCCTGTAGGTTTCATGAATAAATATTTGGTTTGAATTTCAATCCAAAAACAAGATTTTGTGCAATTTATTCAAGATAATTATATTTTCCAATTGTTTTTAAAATATTTCAGAATTAAACAAAGGCAGACAATTTCCGTTTCATGTTTCATCCGCATATAAAAATGCTGGAGGCTTCAACCAAATAAAGTAACGGCAAAAATAAAAACAAAACATGCAAATATATTTCATGTAAATTCTTCTTGTACACGACCATGCTTTTTATTTACATTTTTTATCCAATCGATAAACTGTTCTACGCATCGGTAATTGTAAATTTATTCACCCAGTTTTTGTTTCTTTATTTTATTTTTCTTTGATTTCCCATTAAAATTGTCGCTAATTTTGTTAAAATTGGATTGGAAAATTGTTACCGAAAAAATTTAATTGGATTGAATTTCTTTCATGAATTGTCTGTTAAATAAATTGAGACTTTAAAACATTAAAATTTGGAATAAAATATGTTGTATTTTTTCTAAATAAAATAAGAACAGACAAAGTTCGCGTATACCAAATTTAGTGGAAAATAAAACTGGGCCAGACATGTAGCTTTAACATCAGAGAGATGATTAATTACGGAATGACGTAAAAGCACTAACCCCAAAGCTTACATAAGGTAAATTGTCTATTCATTGCACAAAATAAGTTAAAAGAGTAATAATTAGGGTAGAATATAAACTAATGATGACAATAATAATATACATACACTGGGTGACTTTTTAGTGCGAAAATGGTAATCTTTTATTTTAAGATATTGGAAAAAATTTAAATTACAAAAAACTCATAAACATAAATAATATGTACAACAGTTTTCAATTATCGTGCAAAACTCTGTATATTGTTGCTAGTATTTAGTTAAATAGGGTATTTAATGTTTATATCGATGTAACATATGTGATTAACTGTCTAGGAATTTTGGTCACCTTTTTGTACAGGAAAAGCCATCTAATTTTTTTAACTAATGAAGGAAAATAATTGAAATTTTTATCATAATTATTATGGACAGTAAAAACATTTCTAAGCTAATAAAATAAAAAAAACCAAAGACCATGCAAACAAAGTACTGTTTTTTAAAGTTATCAAAACATATCGGAACAAAATAATTTTCATCTGGTTAGGTTTAAGTTTTTGCAAAGGTTACAGACATCATACAAAATAGTAGAAATTTTTTCAAGAAGTAAAAGGTCAACTTTTATGAAATAATAAATCATTTGCTAAAAATGGCACAACATTTAAGTGAAAACGAAAAGATTACAGTATTAATTCGTGGATTTAATAATTCGTGGATTTTGAGATAGATAGGTCGTTCGAAGTCAATATTTCAAATAACTTTAGGAAAGTTTAAAAAAGAGGCTCTGGAAAAGATAGACCAAAAACAGACCAAAGCAACTACTGAAGAAAACTTTTTCTCCCTTGTTGAAGAACCTCATGTTCCATCCATAGAATTTTTAAAACCCATGGGTATACTCCATAAAGATTAATTAAATGGGCATAATTTGTTACCAAAATTTTGTTCCCAAATCGACTCAGATGAATTTTGGTAACAAATTATGCCCGTCTAAACAGGCCTTAAAATCGACGTGGACCCAAATTTTCTTCAGTGGATAGTGTTTTTGGAAGTGACGACTTTCCATTAAAATGGTCAAATTAATCGACACAATTTTCAATATTGGAGTGATGAAAATCCAATATGGATGCAGGAGAGTCACACCAAACGTTGTCAGAAACTAAATGTATGGGCTGGTATAATTGGATCAAATATAATTAAACCTCCAAATACTAGAAAATCGCATAATTCCAACTCTTAGTATTTTATATTCTGGCCAACTACATTGCGCTAAGAAATTAACGCATATTTTCTTTTTTGCGTGTAAGTTGCTTTTGACTTTTCGTGAACATGATGTTCCAAAAAATTGATTAGGAAGGTTCATGAAAAGTTTCTCAATTCGTGGTTTTGTTAAATTCCCTTAGAAATGCACTTTCTCCTAGATATGTATTTAATACGATTTGGTTTCAACATGGTGCTCACCCACATTTAAGTCTTCAAGTTTGGCATTATTTAAACCAAACTTTTCCAAATAAATGGATCGGTAAGTGGGGCGAAATCGAAAGGCCTCCAAGATCACCTCATTTAACGATTTAACCCCTCTTCATGTTTTCTTTTGGGATTTTCTTAAAAATCGAATCTACACAATGAGACCTAAATCTTTAAGTAAATTAGAAAAGCAGTTCCGTTAGGATATCAACCAGCACACTACAATAGATATGCTCCAAAAATGTGCCACATTCGGTCGTATCACCGCTTGGGTTTCTGCGAAGTTGAAGATGGCCGGCAATTTGAGCGTTTGTTAAAGTTTAAAAAATAAATGTTTCATTTTTGCATAACAAGAAAATTGGGTATTTAATTTCTTTATTTATGGGCAGTAGTAATGACTTTCAGTTAAAGGTATTATTCGATGTGTTTCTTTTTTTATTCCCTTTAAAATGAGGTGAAATTCGATAGGGGTTGCTATTTAAAAAAAAGTGGAGTAGTTCTTCCCATAAGACACCCCAAAATATGTATGGGAAAATTTCAAACCAACGCACATTGTAGTTTTTATAACACCGTATAAGTACGCAAATTTCTGAAAAAAAATACGCCGCTGTTCCGTCTTCTATCGGATCTTATATAAGACCTAGAATTGTTCAGTTTACAAGTTAATACCTGGTGAATGATTGTATCTTATGATTGACAAGTAAAGTGATTTCTGACTATTTTGTCGTTTTTTAATTAAACCTTTTTTAAATGGAACACGCTAGAATATTCTGGAATCTAGATTCTAGACCATTATTCTTCTAGAACCATCCTTGAGTGTGCTGTGCGCTTGCGTGTGTAGATTTTTCAGAATGTTCTAATTTGTGAGTATGTAAGGAAGATGAGAGCGGAGCAAGATTTAGAATTTTTCAGTTAAAAAGTTATAAATTTCTTTCTAATAGTCTTTTATGATTGAGAAGTTCAGTGGTTCTTGATTAATGTCCATAAAGTGTGAAAATTACCTTGACAGGTTTTGTTACATTTGTGGTAAAATTACTGAACGAAGAAATTTCACGCCATTTCTAAGACATTTATATGAACGTCATTTTAGCTTTCCTGTAAGGCATCAAGACAAAGTATCCAGATGCCATCTGCTAAGATAACGATCTCAAACAGCGAGAACTACTAGTTATACCAGAACTAACTCAAATGCGTCTGTTGAATCAGAGAAAGAAGATAACACAATGTTTAACTAGATTTTCAAGATGCTTTCTTATCTAATGCGCCACATCTACAATCTCAAAAAGATTTTAATGATTTGGTTCATGATTAAATTTTGTCCAAACAGCAGGCAGAACTTTTGGGATCTCGATTGAATTTGTTACAACCAAGAACAAAAATATGTAATTTTCGAAATCAAGACAATAGCTAATAAACTTCTTTTTACAGGATAATAACTCCCTTCTTCCAGGACAGAAAAATGTTTAAAATTGATACAACCTGATGATATACTCTTACCACCTCCACATATAAAACTTGGTCTTATGAAAAAATTTATGAAAGCAATGGATTGGAATGATGATGAATTTTTATTCTTGAAAGGTACTAAATTTCCCAAACTCAGTGATGCCAAGATTAAGGAGGATATATTTGTAGGTCCAAAAATCAAAAAATTAATGTGGGATGATATGTTTAAAGAAAAACTTAGTTTGTAAAATTGGTTTGTATCCATGAAGAGAGTGGCTTGTTATCTCTGAAGGTTCAGTAAAAATACTTTTTCTCTTCTAGTTAAAATTTTCATTTTCACAGACCGGTTTCGACTTAAAAAATCATCATCAGTGTGCACTACAAGAACATTATTTACATTAATATACATATATACAATATTAGAAAAAAAGTGAAATCGAATTTCAAAAATATGTTATAAAATTGTATGTTATAATGTTAAACGTTGAAAAAGGTGTATTTATGTCGTAAATGAACAAAATTTTGTGTCTTACTCACCGTCTTATAAGAAACTAGTTTTCATCGATGTAATTTTTAATGCTGGTGTTATGCATGTTAATTATTACTTTAAATGTATCGGGTATCGTGTTTAATGAATAAATCCTCAGTATAAAAGAGGAAGAATTATTTTGTGTGTATAAAATTGATATTTGTGAAGTAAACTGTGATATATTTATTATTTATGATATTTATTTAACTTTTCTAATTTTCGCACGTTTTCTTACGTTTTCTTAAAACTCATCTAGGTTAGATTTAATATCGTTTCCGTTTATGGAACATAGATGTCGGTGTGTTACGGAGCTTAAATGAGTTGTGTGAGAAAATGATATACAGGGTGTTTTACAGGGTGTTATGTGTGTTTTAGGTACTTGAAGAGGGGTTTAAAGTTTAAATCTATTTGATCATTTAAACATATAAACTTAACGTTCTTCTGTATTTTCTCTATTTCTAGAGTTTCTAGAAGATTTAACTTAAAACCCTTCTTTTCTTGGTGTAAAAGTGTTAGATTTTTTCTTTATTACATGTATGGTTGTGTTCGTGCATGTGTCTACCGACATTAGATGTGGTTTTGTTTCTAATATGTTCTTTGATCCTAGTACCTAGTGCTCTGCCCGTTTGCCCTACGTATATGCTATTGCAGTTGTCACATTTTATGGAATACACGCCACTTTTGTTCGTAATGGGTTCTTTTTCTTTTGTGATAATAGATTTTTCTATATTATGTGGTGTTTGGTATGCTGGTGTTATATGGTATTCTTGTAATGTCTTTTTAATGTTTTGGTCTATTATGTTACCTTGGTATGTGAATGACTTATAAATTTTTGTGTCTTCTTGTCTTGTGTTTATTGAAAGGTCAGGAAAGATAAGTCTATTAACAATTTTTGTTTCTTTTCTTTTCACAATTTTATCAACAAATTTTTTGGGATATTTGTTAGTGGCTGCTAATTGTTTGATTATATTTAGTTCTTTGTCAAAATCTGGTTTTTCAAGTGGGATGTTGTGTCATACAACATCCCACTTGAAAATACATAAATACACCCTTTTCAACGTTTAACATTATAACATACAATTTTATAACATATTTTTGAAATTTGATTTCACTTTTTTTCTAATATTGTATATATGTATATTAATGTAAATAATGTTCTTGTAGTGCACACTGATGATGACATTTTAAGTCGAAACCTGTCTGTGAAAATAAAAATTTTAACTAGAAGAGAAAAAGTATTTTTACTGAACCTTCAGAGATAAAAACTTAGTTACCTAGAATGGGAATATTTCATGGAAGTTATAAGGCTTTGAGTTGTAAGATCTTCTTAAAATACATTTCCTGTATTCTCATTTGGAATTCTTTCCAAGAAATTTGGGAGTCGTTAGCTATAAGAATGGTGAAAGATTTCACTAGGATATTTTTAGAATAGAAAAAGTGGAGCGCAAGTATGCTGGTGGAATACTGTTGGGAATTAAATCGGGACGCAAAATTCAGAAGAAAATCATAAGGCAATATTTATATTTTGTAGTGATACCTAAAAAAATCATATTACAATAAAATATTTTAATCTCCAGTCTAATGTACTAAACCTTGTTTTAGGTGAATTTTTGTTGGCCAGTGAATTGCTAGGGCAAGTTTTTGATTAGTTAATTGTGTTGTAAATGTACTAGCGAAAGTCATAAATAATTCTGTTTTATCTGTGTTGTTTTTGTTGACTGTTGAGCCCAAGTGACGTAAAATGTGAAAATCAATAGCAAAACATGTATATTTAATTTTTTTAGTTTATCGTAAATTTTATGTTGGATGTTAATCTTTGCATTAAAATCCCATGGGAGAATATAAAAAATCTCAATTACAAAACCACTGTTAAAAATTAATTGGCAGTAAAATTTTAAACCAACAGAGGCCTGAAATCCGGCTTGATTCCCTTAATATATAATGCATGTATAAAGCTGTTAGTATTTATGAATGTAAAACTATAGCAAAAATAACTTATGCATTCGAAAAACTGGATCCAGTCATAAATACGGCGATTTAATTTTAATGAAAACAAAAGCGTATGGCGTAGTTAGAAGTCGTAAAAAGAGGAAGCAAAATAATTTACATACAAAGCTGGATCGGTTGAAGAGAATTCCTATCGGTTTTATGCGTTCATACTCTGA
This sequence comes from Stenus bimaculatus, assembly GCA_963971135.1. Classification (NCBI taxonomy): domain Eukaryota; kingdom Metazoa; phylum Arthropoda; class Insecta; order Coleoptera; family Staphylinidae; genus Stenus; species Stenus bimaculatus. Next base: position 45,114,742 of record OZ020183.1, on the reverse strand, counting down.
AGTATTCACCACAGACGTAGCAATTACAGTAATTAAGCAGGTATCGGCTATGTACTCATTTGTCAGAAGACAAAGAGGCATTGTTCTACCAGCCCAACCCTTCAATCTTTCTGCTGGTGGAGAAATGACAGGATGAGAGAATGTTGTAATTGTAATTATTATTTGCCCGCGTGCTGTTCAACAGTAATTGCTCAATACGTGCTTTCAACTTTAACAGCTTATTCGTTGCACATTTTTTATTTTTAATAAACGCTGATGCATCTTTAACCTATAACATGCCTAACTTTTATTGCTAAACTTTGACTTAACGAGATTGATTCAAAATTAGACCACGTTCGGACGTCTATGTGGCGTGTGGTTAAATTTAATATAAAATTCAGCACACGTTTGCAGCGATGCGAGAAAATATAATTACACAATAAATCATGTTGACAATTGAAACGCGCAATCATCAGGTCTATCCTTAATTCAAAATAAGGAAGCGCGTAATTTAACTGCAACAATTCTGAGCAACAACATGATTTAAAAAGAAAGCACGGAATAAAAGCTTCAGACTCGAAGCGAACACAAAAGGAAATATTAAAAATATTTATTGATCGTGAAATAGTTCGCAGGAAAACTAGAAAACTTTGTTTGCTTTTAAAAGGCGAGATAAAAGTTAAGTTGTTTTTGGCAGCTTTAGGCTTTATATCTGTGCTAGAATGCTGGAAAATCAAAGTTTGTGGATATATATAAAACCTAAGTTGCACTAATCGCTTCGTAAATAGTAACCCTTGTAAATAGTAGTAAAAGGTAATTTATGAACTAATTCCAATTTTATCCTACATGAAAATTTATTTATTTTGTATAAACTACTTATAAACCTTTGCGTTTTATAAAGGACTTATTTTGAAACTTTAAATTAATGTAAAATTAAATACGTTTTTAGGAAGCTTTAATTAAATTGAAACTCTCAAGATTTATATGAAAAACTTTTATTAACTTAGAGCTTCAAAAATATTCAGAATTCTACTAGGAAATGAAGAGTACATGGACTAGCTCCGTCTCTATAAAACCATTATCCTAATTAGTACCTATTGACGAGAAAAAACATTGTTATGGTTGCTATATTTTTCATTGAAATAAGCAAGAAAACTTCTGAAAAAGTTTTTAAATATTTGATACTAAAAATAGACTTTTTGTTATTCCTAAAAGTGTGCTGTTTTGTTTTACCATACAAAAATTATAGTGTATTTACCGAGCTAAATAAAAATTTCAAATTAATGAATTATCTCTTTTATTTCAGGAGTTAAAAGCTAAATATAGCAACTGTCTAAATATTTCTTTTGAAACTTTAAAACTCTTGACAAAAAATCGTTTTTATTTCAATGGAACGATGTATTTTTTAAGCCGAAGCTAGAAATCTCACATGTGTTTAGTATTTTTAAATAAAACAAATCCATCGATTTACATTTAAATTAATTAAATTAATTATACAGACCCCCAGTATTATCAACAGACATTTAATTTTAAATGAGGTTTAATTTGACATATATAGTCTATTTTGCAGCTAAATGCCATTTGAACTATATTCAAAATTCATAAAAATACTATATATGTCAAATTAAACTTCATTTAAAATTAAATGTCTGCTGATAATACTGGGGGAGAGTGTTTCTAAACAAATGAATTAATTTTTTAATTAATTTCAAGATTAAAAATGAACTGACGTATATTCACTAAAATCTACAATTTTGAAATACAGGGTGTAAAAATTTTCAACATAAAAACTACTTATAGCGATAGTAGATAAAATGTTAAGATTAGGTGTTTTTTGACCACATTCTTTAGCTGCCCATTTTTTATATGATGTTCCTGATAAACTAAATTTTTACTTCTTTGTACACTTCTAAAACTTTTTTCTTCCATAATCTTTTTGCGATTATAAGTTAAAATAGACAATGTACACCGTCGTGTAATTGTTAAAATATGGACAAATATAAGGCCTGAAGCATAATGTGTTTATTTGAGAAAAATAAATAATTAGGAGTATTACTTTTAGTATTTTTAGCCGATATATCGAGTAACTGGTGTATTTTATCATGTGTTATGTTAAAAAAAGTTACACATAAAATAGATTATTTTTTCATAATTGGTCAAAATATTGATTCCTATGATTAGAGACACATCTTTAGAAACACTCTGTTTATACGTGTTGAATCATTCAACATGAGACAAATTAATATCTGAAAAACTAGTAGTTATTTATGTACCAAGGGAGTGAAGTGAGTGTTATAATCCCGACTATGAAAGTTGCTGCCCGAAACGAAGTCAAGGGCTACAATCATAAGAGGGATTTTAGTCACTTTACTCCCTCGGTGTATATGAATCTTTTTGCACGACCAAATACTATCAGATTACTGCCTTTGGTTTACACAACATATAAAAGTGGGGATTGACCACAGAACTCCAATTCTATGGGATTAGCGTTTCCTTCTATACCGACACTGATTAATTTTAAGCAGTGATATTTGAATTTAAAAAAATTATTAATATTCATTTAAAGGTCGATACTGATCAATATGTAAGTCCTTACAGGAGATATCTGTAAGGTAATCATGTAAGCCGTCCATTACAAAAATCAATAGAAAGTGGATACAATTTATTTAATTTTTAATGAATAAAATCATTATTAACCTAAAAATGATTGCTAAACATGTTAGTATTTATTATTTATGAAAATAATAGAATGTAACATGACAAGACGAAGATGAAGTAAATTTGCATAAGGGGGAGTAAAAGTGCCATTTTAGTCCCTAGTACAAAAGAGTAAACGAGGTCATTATTGTAAGGAAGTGCAAAAAAGGTTTTTAGTCAACATTATTTTTAGGTCAAGTCCTATGTTTGTGTCCACTTCAATGATAATCAATTTTTTTTAAACGAAAACCTATAAATTTTTAGCAGTTTAATAATCCACACAAAACATCAAATAACTTTTATCTAAATCTTTTTTTTATTTGACAGATTTTAAATATAACATTTTTTTTATTTTTTTAACACTTGACCATAAAATTGATCTGTTCTTTATTTTTTTTTCTTTTAAACCAAACAATTTTTATTTCAAAATTTTTTTCAAAATCAATTTTTTTAACCCATTTAGTTTTTTAAATATTTATACAGGGTGAGCTAAAATGATTGTGGCCAATTTTAATTTCCCGTCTAAAAATCTGGGGAATTTGTTTGCTTCAAGTTCTTAGTAACACAAAATCATGTCAAAATCAAAACAAAGTAACGGGACTTCACAAAAGCAGAGGCGTAGGTGTAATTTTTACCGTTGTGTCAAAACTTCAGAATTTTTAATTTCGTTATTATGACTTCTATTACATAAACGTCAGTTTTTATCAAAATTAATTTGCGTAAATCTTTGTTTTGTGTTAGCATATGCCTCGAAAATGAAGAAAAACATTTTTAATATTTAACATTTGCTGTGAAATTAGAGATTTTGGAAAAAAAATTGCTACGCCATTGGATTACTAGGAGATTTTCTTTTTAAGATTTTAGTTGTACCAACCTGCGTATTTGGTTGCCTACATATCAAACCACAAATATTTTAGCTCACCCTGTATTTCTGAAGTTAACTCAATCACCCTGTATAAAATAACAGATTATTAATAATATTACAGATTCGGTTAAATGGACAATATTTTGTACTTTTTAATACTAATTTAATGCCTCATAAAATAATCAAGAATTTCGAGCCATTCCAAAGGTAACCGATAAATAATGAAAAATGAATTTTTTTTTAAAATTCGAATATTTCTTTAACTAGAAAATTTACAGAAAAATGTTTCGTATAAAAGGTTTGAGTTTTGTTAAGACGAACTTAAATATGATTTTCAAACAAATATGACATATTCGGTTTTGAAGCTGCCATCGATATCTTGATAATCGAATTTGTCATATTTTTTTGAAAATCATTTAAGTTTGTCTTAACAAAAGACAAATCTTTTATTACAAACATTATTTTGTAAACTTTTTAGTTAACGTAATAATCGACCTTGCATTTTTACGTTTTATTCGTTTTTCTTTGGAATGGCTCGGAATTTTAATAAAATTAAAAAAAAAAACTCCAAAACATTGCCCATTTTACCGAATCCGTAACTTTATTAATAACAAAGTTACCCAGGTAATGCAACTCAAATTAGGACACCGTACAACATAACTAATGTTATAAATACAATGGTTATTCACTTCTATAATTAATTAAACTTTTTGGAAAGTTTCCTTTGGATGTTTAGATTATTTTATAATCAACTCGATTCCTGACTTTTTAGAAACAATTTAAATTGGATATAAAGTTTTTAAATAAACCACCTGAATATGTTTTTAAATCTGAGAAACATTTCTGAGCAGTTTTTGCCCATTTACTCATTAGTTAGAATCCATAACTAAATCTTAAAATATCTATTGCAAAAAAAACACTGTATTGACGAAAAAATTCATTTTTACAAGCAAAAAAATTAGGGTTAGAAACTAGACAAAATCTAATTGACAAAAACCGATAAAAGTTTGATCAAACTTTTTTATTTTCGAAGCTACATTGGCTTGAGTTTTAATTCACCGATTTATGTCAAAAATCATGAAATCGCTAATATTAATTTAATGAATACGAGTAAACATTTACTTTTTGCAGTTTTTTTATGAGCCGAAAAAATTTAAACAAATGCTCACTAGTATGTAAATTTTGTGCTCTTGTAAATAATTGAAAACAGCTATGGGTTTCAAAAGTTGCCCTTATTTGTTGAGAATATAAAAAACTTTGAGGAAACTTAAAAACAATACAATCCTAATGTGGCTTATCGTTATTTTAAAAGACTGAAAAATATTTTTATTATTTTTTTTGCGATTTTTTATTCCAGAGTTTATCAACTAATTTTGTAGTTGCTGTTATCAACTCAAAAAAAATGGTTTTAGTTTTTTACTGATCACGTATTTTAATTCTACGTACATTAGTTAAATTCATTATAAAATCGCAAGAAAAATCTAAGTGTTCCGGTGCCGGGCCGTGTACTTGATATACTCGATTTAATATATAATAGCACTTTCTTTTGTTGTAGGACACAGAGGATAAACTAGGGACATGGTTCATTTTTTTCAGGCAATTAAATTATTATAATATATTTCAGATTTTGGACAAAATTCAAAACTATGTAGCTCCAAAACAAACCGTTTTTATCTCGATCAGGAATAATTATTAACGAATTTACCCTCATTTATGGTTTATTTTAGATAATTTGTACAATTTTTAAGGTGCAAATCGTAGCAGTTGTACTACTGAAGTGTTTCAGATATTAAAATTATCTTTATTTAAGGTAAAAATAATGGCACAAATTACTATTTGTTACACATGAAACAATTTTCATAACATTAAACACCCGAGATACAAGATAATAGAATTTTTATTACAATAATTTATATTTTTGACACTTACACATTTTATTCAAGTTTTAATTTATTATTCTAATAAGGTTTAAGTTTATTTGCAAGTATCTTGATGAAGCTTTGTCTTTGTATTCTATGTGAATATTTTAGCAATTTCATAAATCATTTTAAATAATGATATTTGCTTTTCTTACTTAACCTAAGAAGGGGGTTGGTGTTTAACTTTGTGGCTAGGTAAAACAGAAATTTTCAGCACAAACTTTATTAAATACAATAGAAAGTATTCTAATTTTGATGTAAAATATAAAGTAAGTTGCGTGATTGGGAATTGCAATTACAATTGAAAATTTATATTTAAATTAAGCAATTTTATTCTAAATAGAATTTTAATCATCATGAATTATTATAGAAACATCAATTACTTTCCATAATCCATATACAGGGTATCTCGTTCGTGGTAGATAAAACTTCAGAGTTAGAAGGTAGAACAAATATCGTTGTCAAAAAACCAAAAAAAGTGGGGGTTTATCTATAGTTTTCGAGTTATAGCGTTTTGAATTGTAGGTCACCTATTTTTGGCATACATCGCTAGTAACAATTTAATCATTTCGCGATTTCGGAATGCTGAACTACCTCTTGTAGAATTTTTTGAACCTGCCAAGTGACCTAACGTCAAAAAGAAAAATTATCTTTAAGTTCACATCTCGATATCAAGCGAAGATTTATTAGCATTGTAAGATAAATGAAAATAAAATGTATGTAAATTATAAACAAAATAAGTATTTTTTTTCTCACTTGGGTCGGCTGTTTCTGTCAAATACACGTAGTAGAAATCGCGAATGGAAATTTAAAAATCACTAGAAGGCTAAAACTGTCCTCTTTTAATTAGTTATAGCAAAGCAATCCTTGACAAAATGTTGAATAAAAAATTTAATAAGAAGAAAAAATGAGAAATTTGTTTTTCAGATTTCTGAAAATCTCTCAGAATAAAGCCAATTAAGGGGGTGTTTTTTTTTTCTCGTCTTCTAAAAAAACATTATTATCTCTACAAATCATGAATAATTTAAGTTTCCAATTATTTTCCTCGCTTACCTAATCATTATCAAATTTTCTCCTCCAATTCTGGCTACAAGTTTGTCACATACTTCATGAAATTTTTCTATTACTTAATTTTGGTTATCGCAATAGGTTTTAGGTTAAAATACAGTGCCGATATTCAGAGACCATGATGAAAAATTTAGAGACGTCGTTAACGTTAAACACGTGATTTTTGTTTATTTTTTATAAAAAACCTTAAAATCGGGTAAAGATTTAAATTAGATTAGAGGGCGATTGGCTACAATTGAACTGCGACCAATTTTGTTTAACCCTTACTCTAGTGAAGTCCTGGGATGTCCTAATACTAAATAAAGCTAATTAGATCCTTAGGAGACATAGTCTTGACTTCGTTTCGAATTACTGTCGTCCAGCCAAAGTGATCAAATCTGATGAGAGCTATTGCGTCCCATTCGTAGATGATGTGCTACGAAGTTTTATCTTCCAGGTCTCAGAATTGCCAAGTTTTAATTTCTGACTTGCCCATCTTGTTGAGATGAGGCAGTGTCCAGTTAAAAGGCCCGTGATGAGCCTCAGTTCCTTCCTGCCTAGGTCGAGAAGTTTTCTTGTGCGACTACTCAATGAATTTCTTCGCCTGTCTAGGATCCGAAGTATGACTCCAGTGGGACATTATACTTCCCTTGCCCACCGTAGGTTCTCCTCCCGTAAATGTGTCTTTTTTAGCCCACAGGATGGTTCTGCACCACTCGGTGTAAGAGTTGAGGCCGATTCCCTGATACCCTGGCACCCACATCAGGACAAGTCTGTTTCTTTGCCAGTTGTTTCAGAAATTGTCGACATTCCCAGCTCAATTTGGACTCAAGGATGTGGGTCTTTAAAGTCCGAATCGTTGCCTGGCAATCGGTCAATATGTATATTTGTGCAACTTTGAGTCTCCTTCGTATGCACTCTTGGGCACATAATTCCACAGCCAGAGTTTCTGTCAGAGTAATGGTTGGGGACGTTTCCAAGTCCAACGAAATAGGTGGGTCCGTAGATGCCCATACCTGTTCAACCTCACTAGAAGGTCACCTATGACGATTGATCACATCATGGGTGATAATACTCCCCATAGGGGACAGAACGGGGTGTTATCAAAGGTACCCTCTATATTCACGAACAATCCCAGCGCCAGTTTCCTGGAATAAAGTGCATTTTCTACACTCCCTACCAGACCTATTTCTTGGGCCGGTCGAGATCGTGTCGTCGACGAGACTAGAAGGACACAATCTTATTTTTTCAGAATGAAATGGACGGAATGATGAAAGTCGTCGACGACACGATCTCGACCCGTCCAAGATTAAGTCCGCTGGTAGTGTAAGGCATCGATAGTAGATTTGCCTGGTTGACAGGCAAACTGTTTCACATGAAACACAACTTTGCTTCTGATGTGATTGTCCAAAATTTTCTCCATTGCAAGTCTTATAAAACCAAACGAGGTATTTTGTTGTTAAAAAACTATTAAATCTTTAATCTTTCCTAATGCATTTTGCAACTACAATGTTGCATGTTCAGAGGAATAAAATTCAAATGTATTTTTAAAGATTTGAACTAGACAACGCTAAAACATGATAAAAGAAAATATCGTTTAGCAACAGCCAACTACATTATCAGCGACAATTCTACCAAATGGTTTATATCAAATTCATCGGTGTAAAACTTCTTGTGTCCAAATATAAAAATCTTTGTAGATATTTGAAATTTGCCTTTTTCGAATTTAAAACCAAAATGTTGTGATGAATTTAATGAATAGTAGAATTGTCGCTGATAATCTCAGGTTGTTGGGAAAAACTGTTTTCTTTATCATGTTTTACGTTGTTCTAGTTCATGTTTTTTTTTTAAATTCAGTTGAATTATGTGCTTCCGAAGAAGCAACATTGTAGTTGCGAAATGCATTAGGAAAGATTGAAGACTTTACCCTATTTTATCGATTTAAACGATGACTATCTAAACTTAAAGAGATTTTTACTCGTATAATAAAGTTGTTGATTACTTACTTAATTAAATTTTCAAAGTAGTTATCGTTGCATTTCTCAATCCTATTGAAGCTATCAAAAATTAATAAAAAAATTTCAAAAAAATAATAATAAAAGGATAATTTTGACATTGATTTGATGAGTAGAGGAAATTAAGGAGGGCCTCAAAACGTTCATGATTTGTAGGGATAATAATGTAGTTTTAAAAGACAAGAAGAAACACCTTATTAATTGGCTTAATTTTAAGAAATTTTCAGAAATTTTCAGAAATTTTCAAAAATTGTCAGAAAATTAGGAAAATTTGATTTCTATTTTATTTTATCTGCGATTTCTGGTCTATTTATTTTTATTTTAACTCTACATACATGATAAATAGTTTTTTTAGTTTTTTAACGATGGAATTTATTTTAGTTTCTAACCCTGATGTTTTATCGGAGTGTTTCGAAAAGCCACAAAGAATACTGTAAAATTCGCGTTAAATAGCTTGCTATCAAAAATCCTTCCCAAGTCCGTAGCTTTCGACTAAGAAACCAAAACCAAACTCTCTTTGAAATTCTTTCCTTATACCTTTCTAGACTTGACCTGCTTGAATAATTTTGTCAAAAACATTAAATTCTTGTTCATCCTTAATTATATTCATATGAATAATTCTGTAATTTTATTTATTTAAATTTTAGATAATATTTGTAGATTGTTGATCATGAAAATGAAATTTATTCAGATTGTACATTATTTCATTAGTAAGTAGTATTACATAGTATGGTTTTCGTCCATGGGAAATCAATAGATGTATCGGCTATTGTCATAACCATCCGCAGTATTAATATCCCAGTATCGAGGCGTTAACAATTGCCCTAATTTAGTACGCGAATCTATCGTCAAAATTTAAATCACTCTATTGAGTAGTCATTATCGGATAGTAAAAATTAAAATAATAGTAATATTAAATTTATTTAATTTATTACAATGACTGCTTTTATAAAGAGTTTTTCATTGAAGATTATATTTTATATTAAATATAATACCTACTTTGGACCACATTAATAATATTGATAAAAATTAAGTACATTAAGTTACAATACTAAATTCGAAGTAGTACTAAAGTAGAGCAGCAAGGAAATTAATTCAACAATAATGTTTTCTAATGGCCGTAAAAAGTAAAGTACAGGACATATTATTAAAAGTTATAAATTAGAAATGCTTTAAAGTTGAACTTTAACATGGTTGGCTAAGTATGCCGGTCAACCGCTGACAAACTCAAAGTCTTTACACACATTGCACATTAAATTTGCTAATATTTGCCAACTTTATTACGTGAGCGCTGTATTTGCTGAAGAGATATGTAAAATTAAATAATAGTGGTCTAATTTTAATGAAATGTGTTTAAATATTAAATTCACACGTACTTCATTTAATTAAAAAAAAGCAAACTTTTTTGGGAAGTAGTATTTTAGGTCATAAAAAGGTAGCATAAATATTTATGTTTCTTAGCATTTGATTTCTTTGAAAGTAGCGTTGCGTTTCATCAAGCTTATATAAAAAGCTAGGCGGGTGGTCCTCACATTTGAAATCATATCCAGAAACGGCAATAAATAGCGCTCCCCTTAAAACGTACTGAGACGAGGATAGGAACTTGGCCGTAAAATATATAGCTGCAAAAAGACACGTAACACTAGGTAGCTATTGAAACTGTTTTCAATGGAATCCATTGAAAACTGGCGAATAAATCAAGAACTGACGCGGCCATTCTGCTTGTGCTCGTTACCGCCTAGTTAGAAACGACAGCTCACTGTAATTACTTCCAAAATATGGGCGCAGAAGCTTAAAATCATCTCGCATTTATCATACATTATTCACATCCCTTTTAAATAAGTTATATGTTAAATTTCATCTACGAATAATGAATGAATATTATAAACGTTGGTACTAGTTTTAATTTAGATTAATTGTGTTTAGGCTTTACTTGGAAATATCAAAAGTCTTCTGCGAAGAAAGTTTCAAGCCACCCTCCACCTTATATCCCTTATGATTTTCAAAAGAAAAAAGACTATCTCCAAATGCAGAGTCACAAAATTTCCAATCAAAAGGAAAAACTTTATTAAACCGGGAATGATGCTAATAGTCACGATCAACTGTATTTCAGGAAAGCTTGACTAAAAGTAAAATAGGCTACTCTTATTTTCATGGAAATGTAACTAATTCACCTTTGGAGAAACTTCCAAGATCAAGCAAGATGGACTGTCCGGAAACTCATCCTTAAATAAAGTCCCAAAATAAAAATCGTATAAAACCTCCAAGTTTTCATCTGTAAGAAAGAGAAGCTTTATACAGGGCGTCCTACTTTTTTTCCAGCAATTTTTTTTAGACACTAAATGTCATTCTGAACAAAAATTATCCTATGAACTATTATGTTTTTTCGACTTCTTAAAAAGTAACAGCAATTTTAAAAATTTAATGTTTTTTGTGGGACACGCTGTATAAATTTAATTTAATTTTTATTTTTTTATTTAAATCAAGTATGCCTTGAATTTTGTAATGTCTTTCAATACAAAAGTACTTTTTATTAATACTTACGGTGATTATTCACGAATTGTGATTGTTAAGAATTAAGAATGGAAGGTTATGTTTCAGCTAACGAGTGCGAGACTTACACATCTGAAGTACGCATGTCAGTCCAACTAGTTCTTCTTGGCGTAATTCGAAATGATGATACCAAACACGATACCATTAACAGCCAAAGTTTGTTTAGAACACGTCCTAGGTACGGTCACGTCTCTGATGGAACGCGATTTATAAATTGCGCATGATCGTGATCGTCAATGTACATTTTTTCGCGCTGTTGGAACAAACCTTATATCAACTTTGCAATTGGTCCAGAACGGCTATTGAACCTAGGGTGGTATAATGGATCAAAAGGTTTCGTAATGGAAATTATTGTCTTGAAGATGATGAGCGTAGTGAACGAACACGTGAGGTTGATAACGATCAATTAAAAGGGTTGGTTGAAACAGACCCACGCATAACTGTTCATAACAATTTCCAACAACAAGGTATTGGAAAGACAAAATAACTAGAGTTTGAAGTTGTCGACTCTACATCTTCTCCGCAACCAAAAAGAAGATCCTACTTCTTTGTCGCATGGTATCTTGTAACGGAAACTACAGGGTGAGCTATAATGATTGTGGTCAATTCAAATTTCCCGCCTAAAAATCTGGGGAATTTGTTTGCTTCAAGTTCATAGTAACACGAAATCATGTCAAAATCAAAACAAAGTAACTAGACTTCACAAAAGCAGAGGCGTAGGTGTAATTTTTACCATTGTGTTAAAACTTCAGATTTTTGAATTTCGTTATTGTGCCTTCTATTTTATAAACGTCAGTTTTTATTAAAATTAATTTGCGTAAATCTTTGTTTTGTCTTAGCATCTGCCTCGAAAATGAAGAAAAACATTTTCAATATTTGACATTTGATGTGAAATTAGAGATTTTATAAAAAAAAATTGCTACGCCATTGGATTACTAGGAGATTTTCTTTTTAAGATTTCAGTTGTACCAATCTGTGTATTTGGTTGCCCACATATCAAACCACAATAATTTTAGCTCACCCTGTAGGTTCTGCGTGACAATGCAAAACGATCGGGTCAATGGTTAATCACAATGAAGCCCCGAAACACTTTACTAAGCCCAAACTGCATCAAAAGAGGATAATGGATTTAATCTACCACCGATTCCTCAAATCGGGCGATGTCCCAACAGCATAAAAACTGTCATGAAATAGATACATTGCTTTGGTCCTTTGGTGACTTCGACGCAAGGACCTGGCATTAGTAAACAAAAATGGTGCTATTCTTCTTCAAGATAACTAACAAAATGTAATTCCAGTTTTCCAAGAAACGGACTAGTGTTTGCGTTTTGTCTATAAATAAAACACGAAAAACCAAAACAAATCTTCAACGAATCCAAAACTCTATTTCTTCTGAGTGTTCTTGTTCTGTTTTTGTTTTCATTTTCAATTGAGTTGCAGTAGAATAACTACAATTACGTTCTTGGAGGAAGATTTATTACTCCATGATTTTGGTTGGTTTGTAAAGTTGTTTGAAGTCTAAAAAAGGTTTCTAGGATCTGGGGTTATAAAATTTAGAGCGTTGTGCCCAAACCATCTTGCTTAAAAGGCTAGCCCGCTCCGGATTTCTTTATTTCTTGAACTTTCTTCTTTCCCACTGCAACCGAGAAATTTAGTTTTTCAATTTTCTTTCAATTTCTAATTAACTTGCAATGTAGAGCTTGATATGAGAGGTAAACGTAAACACAATGCCAACAAAATACCAACTTGGTATTTCTCCAATAGCTTAGAAGCTTCCGAGCGGAAACGAAAAATACAATAGACACAGTTGCCAAAAACACAAATCTTCAAAAAGTTTGAAAAAAAGTCGCTGTGTTATTTTTTTGCGTTGTTTCTGTTTTGTTTTGTTTCCACTTTGTCCGTTTGGTGGAAAAAATGCCAGAACTTCGGGGTTCTATTCAATTGATATAATAACCTAATGGTTACTATTTTGATTAATACAGTTTTTAACCAATATATAGAGGGGTTCACAAAAATTTTTTTTTTTTTTATTATTATTACTTTTTTTTAATTTAATTCAATTGTTTGTTTTAATTTATTCTTAATAATTTTTAATTTATTAATACCTTATAAATTAGAAAACAAAAAATAAAATAAACAACTGAAAACTCAAAAACAAAAAAAAAACAAATGAATTAAATTAAAAAATAACAAAAAATAACAAAATTTTTTTTTTAATTAATTAAAAAATATATTGGTATAATTGGTTTAGATTATTTTTGTTAATGATTTTTTTCAATCGAAAACAATATGTTGCCCCCTCCTTCTCTGTTGTTTTTAAAAATAAAATTAATCTTTTATTATTTGATAGCGTAGTATTCTTCAAACCATTTAATTTAAAAATTTAAAATAAAATAAAAAATATAATCATATATTTTTATTTTTCTTAAAAACAAAACGAATACTTACTCGGAAACTTCGGAAAATCCCGGCACCAACCGGCGTAATTGTGAATTGGCGTAAAGCGAACCGGCGCAAAATGACCTTTACTTGTATATTTATTATATTTAAAATTAAAGTATTTTAAATCTAAAATAAGCACAGCTGGTAACTTCTCATGTTTCAAGTTCTTCATTTTTCAAGTGGTTTTTATAAACTAATCAATCAAGAGCTTCCTCAATAGAACTGACTTTCTCAATCTTTAAATGTACACTAAAAATAGTTGTACATTTTCAGTAATTTGATCTACTGTACTCTAAATAAATCATTAACAGTGGTATAGATAGATTCAGTTTCCCTTGTTATGCATCTTTCATTATTTAACTCAAATATCTACCAATACTTATCAAGATCGAACCCATTAAATTTTTTTCTAAAGGTTTTTGAACGTCATTAAATATTTTAATAAATTCGAACATTTCATTATAAAGCCCTTTTAAAAGACATTCCTAAAAACTGAAATAAACAATTCCTGTTTCTTTGAATCAGAACGAGGATTTACTCTTTTTCCCTGTGGAAATAAATGAAACTCTTTAACAAATTTAACCATCTTATGAATTAAATATGTTTGTTTCCAATATTTATCTTTAGGAGTAATAATCTCACTTATAGTGAAAAACAAATTATAAAACGGAGGGCAAGTTGAAGAATCGAGTTTATCTAGAAGTCCACGATTTTGTTTCAGCCTTTACTTAATTTTTTTTTTCTGGTTTTCTTTTTTCCTTGAAGATCTTTAATTTCTCTAATCGAAGCAACAACATTTGCTTTAGATTTCTTAATTTCTTTTACGTCTTTGTTCTTAATTATATTTAAAGTATAAAAGATTTCATCTAATCCTCCTAAATTACGAATAGTATTTAATAAATAAGAAGTACCTACTTTTTCATTAAATTTCTTTGGCGAAGACATTCAGTAGCACATTCTTCGCCAGTTCTCTATAAAATTAATTTTCCATTTATAGTAAATAATGATTTTGAAGAAGAACTCCAAGGTCCAAAAGTTACAAAACCTCGATCTTTATACTTTGAAGTTTCTCGTTTTCAGCTTCTTTCGCAGCAGAACTAAAAGAATAATTGATGAAGCTATATAACAATGGGTTAAAGAATTAACATAAGTAACATTCCATTCTTCCACGGCAATAAAGTCATACCATCTGGAATTTTTCCATCATTACGTAATAATCCTGTTGGATCTAATATTGCAGGTATATTTCAAGAAATAAAAGCACGTTTTATTTATCCTTTAATGCAGAGTGTCTACTATATCTTCCACAAGTTTTACTGCAACTAACACCATGAAGTTCATCAACGATAACGCCCATTTGCATTTATATTGACAACATAAGGCGTAAACTAGCAATAGGAAATCCATGTAACCAGGATCCAGCTTCCCCAACACCTAAAGCTTGAATTCTGGATTTACCTGTTAAATTTGCAAATGAAATTAGTTGTTTATATTTCTTATCAACTAACTAAGTAACTAAATCAGATTTTACATATGTAAAACTTTTGTGGCTCCCAAGCAATTTTTAAAATCAAAAGAACATGGAGTCCATTTAAGATAAACAAACGATTGGTAAGCAGTTTTGCTTCATCAAAATTAGGGAAACCTAAAAGTTAAACAACCTCTTTCTTTGTGAACCTTATATCAGGGGCAAATTTTCTAAAATCATAAATTTTTATTTTGTTTATATTTTTTTAGTTGAATTATATATATAACTGAGTAAGAATATAATATAATGATGGATGAATATGTATTTTAACAACGGTCTTTCTTTTGATTGTACAATAGTACTATAAATGGTGTTCTTTTCTGTGACAATATTAAAAGAATAGTGGAAATTTATGGACAATAATACCCAAGAGATAATCATATTCTCGGTCTTCACGTCATGCGTTGAAGAGCTTTTAAGAATTGCAATGCCAGAGACGAGTAATATTATTTTAGAAACTTAAATTTCCATAATTTTTCTCCGGATTATCAAAAGATCTTAGAATACATTTTATGAAAAATAAAGCAAGTCTATGTTTACAATTTTAATGAAGCTAAAAGATTTGTTGCAGTGGAAGGAAATTATCCTCAATTAATTTTCTATTAAAACTGCATTAACTAGGAACAATTATCTACTTAGTTCAATTATCTGTGTAATAATTAGTAGCTATAGCTATTTAAACACTGTTGGCTTTGGGCCACATGCAAGTTAGACTTTGGTTTTAGGAAAATTGCATTGAATAAAAAATCTGCTTATTAAATATTTAAAACTAAAAAATGATCATTGCTACGCTACTGATAATATTTTTTTATAAATTTTTATAAGTTTTCTTATATTTATTTTAAAAAGTGAAGTTTTTTTTATAAATAGAATGTTATAAATAATATAATATTTGATTACACAAGAAAAATAAAGAATTCGTTATGAAATTTATAATATTATGTTATATACATAGAAGTGATAATCCTCCATTGCTATTTCCGCAAACTGTGCGAGCCACATCCATTCCCTGGACAATGTGGCTTAACTGCTTTACCTTACATTACTTCCGGGAACATTTGAACCCGGAACTTAATAACTTCAAAAAACTCTTAATACTAATGCCCTTAAGCTATCAACGCCTTAGAAAAATCACCAAAATTAGGTGTATTCTTAATTAAATTAAGTCAGCAATAAAAATACGTTACGTTTAAAAAATCAATAAACAACACTTAGTATGCTTTTAAGACCGGCTTAATGTTAAAAGTTTCTCAAGTTTTGAGTTCGTTCATTTAGGCATGGTAAGAAAACAACTTTACAAAAGTATGCTTGAAATGGATAAGCCCCAGGCTTCGTGAAAACGTTCGTTAAATCATAATACCTATTGATCTACTGTTCCTGGGCTATAAACCAAAATTTTGTTTTTTCATAATAATTTCTTTTTCAAATCAAATCAAATTGTAATTACGCCTGTCCAAATTAACCGCTTCATCAGTTTTAAAAGGCCAAAGCTGCAGTTATAATACAATATCGATTAATAATGCAAATTGTTTAATTGCAAAGCGGAATAAAATTATGAAACTAATTAAAACTAAAGCGGGTCGTCCCACACCCCACATGAAACTTTCCAACAAGACATGTTTAAATATTTATTCACGAACCTTTTAAGCTTCCAGTGAAAAAATCAAGCGCCCTCTTACCTGTAACAAAAGAAACGAGCACAGATTAATTGAAATGTTTTCTTTTATATTTTAATTTATTTTACCTTTGAATTCAAAGCATAACACATTTTAAGCTTTAATGCAATAATTAATTTTCTAATTACCATACGTTTGGATGAAAGGCACTTTTAAGTGTGCGCTTTATGATGCTAATAAAAATTGCAAATTAAAGCAAAGTCAAGAAACATTCCGGTTTTATTTTGACATTAAAGGGAAATAACTAACATGTAATGGTTAGAATTTGAAAGTATAATGCTTTAAATTTTCCACCATTTGAATCATCTTTGTATTTACTAAAAACACAAAAAAAATTCCTTTGATATTTTAATTGGATATCAAGGTTTTTATATAAAATACCAATCTGTACCCTTTACCCTTTATGCAATTATATATCTACTGGGAAATTTTGTTTTATGCTACATTGGGTTTTAAAATTAAAGTTAAAGTATTTTTTTAAATTAAATTGAGCTTAGTACATAATATTGTGTGTATATTGGGAGTCCTAAGGTTCTACAGCAGCCACAAAACATAATATGTTAAATACAAATTAAATTCATACAGTTCAATATTTTTATATCACCGAAACTCAAAATATGGCAGATTTTATTTTTGTTAGTGTTAGGGATGCATTTTGTTCAACCATGCATTACTTTCTGTGAATACCCTGTATATATTATCATCAGATCATTTAAATAAACTACAAACAAGAGAGGTCCTAAAACTGCACCTTGTGGTACACCGTCTTTTATTTTCAGTGGGTTACATGGTATTGTTAATCCTTACATATTTTATTTTATTTTTAAGGAGCTTTCAACAAACTGTAAAGCCATACCTCTAATCTCATATTTTTCAAATTTTTCTAAAAGTATTTAATGGTTGACAGTACCAAAGCTTTTGCCAAATCAAGAAAAATGCGTATTGAGGGTTTATTGAAATTTAAATTTATGTAATTTTTTTGTTACCATTTTTATGATATCATCATCATTGTGCATTACAATGCATTATTTATATTATATAAATATAGTGAAATATTGAAAATGCGTACCTAACTGTGGAAGCGTAATTATTATTTTGTAAATATGAAAGTAGCATTTGTTATTGTTTTTGATGCATTTCATAAAGCTGTTTTAAATAATAAATTTTATGATTTCTGTTTACTTTTTAAGTGGGTGCTCATTCCTCTTGTTTAGTAATTATAAAAACTTGTTTTTGTAATAGTTAAACAAATTAAAGCAGTAGCTTAATAATGGAGTTGATTAATATTCATAGTTTTAGGTACATTACATTGCTTTGTATGCAAACGACGAGTGGTATTATTCTAATTTAGTGTGCGTGTGGGTTGTGAGTACCTAAGGAAGAATTTCGTCAAAGCGGGTCTAATTGTTCTCAACCATAAACTTAAATTAACATTACCCTTGAAGTTATCCGTTTTTAAGAGAGCATTAATGCAATTCTGCAGTTTGAAATTTATGGCCGCGTGACCGAATTAAGTTACATGAGCTGGAGCTTCTTATTAGTGAAGGGTTCGTTTTCCCGCAACGTGTAATACGGCTGATTGTGCTTTTCACATCCCTTCCTTTTCCAATAAGGAATATACACGTAATCCCAATTTGGAAATCCACTTGGACGAACTGAATTTACATCCTTGCAATTAAAAAGCGGTGCAGAGATTTCCACAAAACTCCTTTCGATCTAAATAATTAAATTTGAATAATTTAATCCTATAAATTTAATCACAAAAATTTATGAGCGCAAAATTACTTTTCATTCCTATTAAAATTCAAGTACGTAAGTTTTAACATTATTCATACTCGTATAAATCGAATTATTACAGGATACCGCAATAGGCATGATGCTTTTTAAAGCTTAATACACTTATATGGAACATTCATTTATTCTAAGTATTATTTTTGTCTAGTTTTTTTTTACATTTTCTTCTTGACGTGCCCAGTTCCAACCATAAAAGAAAATTTTATTATTAACCCTGTTTATAGATATTAGGTGGGCATAGAATCACATAATTTTCAAAAAAAAAACTGAAGATTTCACATGTTTTTGCTTACACAATGATCAAAATATAAAAGTGAAATCCATGTAATACTATTCTATTTAGATGTTAATTTACATAAAATAACTTCAAAAAATTTTTTTTCTTATTTTTAAGATTTTTTTTTTTGAAATTATATGATTCGATACCCAAATAGTATCTATAAACAAAGCAAATAATAACATTTTTGTACGTAAAATTTTTTTTATCAAAGTAACTCGTAAATTAATCAAAATTCCCTAACCGAATAGTTTTTGATCTACCACACAACTTTAAATGAAATTTTTATCAGAATTAGTAAAGCTTTTGTAAAAAGGAAACTATTTTCTCAATTTTTTAGTAACAACTAAATACTAAATAAAACGGCTGTTTAGCATGAATAGCCTTTATCTCTGCAAGTTTTACTGGAGTAAGCACATTGTTGACTTGGTTTAAGTAATCCTGGATTAAAGTCTATCCCGATTAAAATAAGTGATTTAAACATATACTTTTTTGTTTCTTATCGATGAAAGTTGGATTAAATTTAAATTGAATCGGGTATCCTGTACGCGAGTGTCGAGATGAAGGATATCAACACGTATATATTGTTATCTGCGAGTATTGTGCTAAAATTGCCGGAAAATCCGTTTTTTTTTTCATTTAATGGGGAATCATAAGTAATTAGGATTTTCGGCTTCATTATCGATTTAAAATAATTCTGTTTGAAACTCTTTCAAATTTACAAATTTAGTAAGATGAACCATTCGAATTTATACCCCAGGTAAAACTGTTAGCACTTTTAATCTCCACGTCAATCAAATGATTCCATGTTCAATTAAAATATCAACGGAATTGTAATCGCTTTTGCTAATTGACAAGGCGATACCTGAAACTTGCATCAAAAGCGATAAGATTGACAATGCGATTGGTCAATTTATTTGTAATTGCAGCCGCATTATAACTTTCCATATAGAATTTTCGCAAAAAAAGGTACACAGAGTGTTCCATTCGTGGATCACCAAACGTCGTGGTTAGAAACTAAAGCAAGTTTAATCGAGAAGAAACAAAAAAAGTAGGATTATGGTGCAATTTTGTAGAAATCTGTAAGTCCTTACAGGAATAATCTATAAGGTTTGTTATATGGGTTATAATGGGCAGCTTCTACGGTTACATTACAGATTAATACTAAAAGGACTTACAGTTTTGCACAGAGTTGCACCATTAGTATTGGAGCTACAGCATTTCTAATTTTAGGTCACATGAAATGTTTTAAAATAATGTTATTGCTTGAAAAAAAATTACCGTGTCTCTTATCCTTTGCGTCCTGCAATAAAATGAATGGCTGCTATTTTTTAAATAGAGTATATAATGTACACGGCCCGGCAACGGAACACCAATGTACAGAAAACTCAAAAGTTGATCAAATTTTTTTCAAGATAAGACTCATTAAGGTTGTAAAGAATATTCTCAACAAATTAGGGAATGATCTAAAAACGTTAATTTTTTGCATGACTTACTACAGCCTACTGAAATTACTCCTAAAAGTCTACACTCAGTAGTCTGTCTCAATCGGCAGGTGGAGAGGTATGAAACTGGTATAAAGACGTTATATTCCAACTGGTGTCACTTATAGTCTACTTGACAAACTATGCATCCTCAATGACAAACTGGACAACCAATTTGACACTATTTGGAACTATTCTCAAGACTACTTGAGATGGCTTTGATAAATGAAGAAATAGAGTCACAGATTTAGTTTTTTTTTAGTTATTTCTTTTCAATATTGTTACAACTATTTTTGTATTACTATTTGGACCAATTTTAGCATCCGAATGAGAGATTTTTAAAATCTCTATGCACATTGGTTAAAAAAATTAACGATTTTGTGATTTTTAGCGAAAATTTGTAACGCTATAACTCCAAAACTAAAAAAGATAGACCTCCACTTTTTTTTGTACTTCCTCAATTAAATTTGCTCTAGTTTCAAACCCCGACGTTTGGTGAATGAACGGAACACCATGTATATTAAAATTATGTTGATTTCTGTTAACATTTTAAAAGTTGCAAATAGATGATTATACTTTTTTAATTCAGTTTGTAGTCGTCAATTTAAATCAAATGTTTTTTAGAATTGGAAGAGAACATTGAAACGTGTACAGTAAATTTGATTTACCTCTCACAAACGAGTGGCCGATTGTTGTGTAATTGTATTACAATGCATTTTAAACAGGACTAGTCCATATGTTTTGTACCGTACAATTATAAGTACTCTAATTTTAACTTTCTGAAAACAATAAAGAATAAAAGGATCTACAGAAAATCGAATTAGAAAAATAAGTTGTAATTTGAGTAGGTAGATGTATATTCGCTTGTAGGCACAATAATAAGGTTAATATATTCACTCTATTATTTTTAGAGCTAAATATTATAATGGTTTAACAATAATAAATTTGTAAATTCTACATTATGGTTAGGTATTATGTAATTTTATTTTAAGATTGTGATAATGCTCATAATTTGGTTGAAAGCATAATGGTTTATATGAGAGATATACAATACACATTTATAATTAAAATGTATTAAATTTCTATTAGACTTGATGTGCTCATATATACCTGCGCAGATATTACCTTCACTTTAATTTATAGCATATTGCACGAATTAGGTTTGCCCAATTTGCTCTGAATATATCGCTATATGGTTTAGGCAGAACAGACAATTGCAATTTATATCTCCATCAATATTAAGCCAAAACGCGTTAAACCCAGTTAAAGCTTAAACTTCGGACGGCTCCTCTTCATTAAACAGGCACGTTTTGTTTACTGCCTCATGCTGCTATGCACATATTTGATTTGAGAACGTTACTACCTCCTTTATACCTTGATTTATTTACATGCTTATGCTAAAATTTATCAAAATGCAATCCTTTGGTTCTTCCCAGTCTTTATTCCAGCAACATTCAAATTGATCCAGGGCCATTAATCATGTCCAGAAAATGAGATGAACCACGGTTAGGCACGTAATTAGCCCTTTATATATAAACACCAAAATCCTTTTAGGACGTATTAATACCATAAAATTTATTTCATAATCGGTTTTAATAAAATAAGAAAATAGGTCACGTCTAAAGTAATAATTTTATTAATAACCTAATTATTAAATACCTCTGTATAGTTTACTAAAGGCCTCGAATCCAGCCAGCAAATTAGGAGCTTCGCGTTTCGTCCATCATCTTGAAAATTGAGAATGGGAGCGAATGGTAATTGCATCGCAAATGGGTCTCGACGGAAGTGTCATTATTGTTAATGCATCAGAGATCATCAACAATATTAAATTGGAGACAAACTCATGATTAAGAAGATCAAATTATTTGATTCACTTAATTTCATCATTATCTTTTTCTTGAAATGAAAACATCACAAATTTTTAATGCAATATTAGGAAAGGAAAATTGTAGATTTTATAGTGATTGCTTTACATTTTTCAGTTTTCTACTTCTTCCACATTATTTTATAGGTATACTTACGATGATAAATATGATGACTTTAAATTTTAAAAACATAGTTGAAAATTCAAATGTGACCCATTTTGAATTTACAGCTAGTAATACTTATTTGTAATTTATAAATAATTTTGGTATTTAATTTTATTTTTCGCAGAAATAATATCAATTATAGGGTACATAACGTCGCGCATACTATAAAATGTAATTACTTAATAAATAATAACGAATTTGTGAAAGATAACCTTGATTTGATTTGACACTATTATTAAAAAAACAGCCGCGTATTCAAATTATGTTATTAAAATGTAACAAAATCCCAATTCAATTTTATTAGATTGTAACTCAATTTTTGTAAATTGACTGCATCATAATTTTATTTTAATCGACATTATAATGAAAACCATAACTAAATTAAAATATTTTATTAAATTATCCTAATTGATCAATCATTTCAAAGCCCAATCGAGTGAAAAATCGCTTCGCCGATAACGCTATTCCGCACGCAAAATTAAAAATTAAATTTATTACTTGCGTTCTGCCGCATTAGCTTTTTTATTTTTGAAGAATAATAAGATTATTTCAATTCAGTGTACAGGGAGAGTAATAACCGGAACTGCACTATGCCATTCTCGTATTTTATGCGATTTTTATGGGAAGCTCGTAAAGCAGTCGATTGGCAATGCCGGAAGGAGCCAGAATTGTAGCCGTATATGTAAAATATCAATAAGTTTTCCTACTTACTGTGAAATTAATCATCTAGATTTTATTATTTGCCATAATATTTAACACGATTTAAAATATTGAATCACTCAATAATTCAATAATTCAAATATTTTTATTGTCATTTTTTTGTAAATATAAATTTATACGAGTTAAAATTATTTTCAATCAGATAAATACCTTTAAGCGAAGAAATTAAGAAAATTTTGGGACTATAGAGAAAAAGGTTGTAATATGAAACCCCATATTGTTTTTTGTAAAGTGCACATACATTTAATTCACTCGTTTTTAGAATGGTTGTTCATATATGATAATCAGATCACAACAGACACTTCGATGAGTATTTTAAATAAAAACGCTTTTCATTGTGTAAACCAACGCCTCTTTTTTATTCCACAAGGATCCTCAGAGTTAACCTAACCCAACAGTAGTTCCGAGGTTCTGACGATTTTAGTTAACAACAAAGGGTATTTTAACTAAAAATGCTAAAATTGCCCGGCGCCTTCACCATATGAACGTAAGTGGTTTTTAATTTTTTTATTTAACAATATTTCTATAAACTAAATAACAATTTCTATAAATAATTAACTAATTTTACTACAACATTTTAACCTACTTGAGGAGCCATGGTACTGATTGATGATCGGCACCAGGCCTCCTCCCTACTCTAATGTCTAATCACTAATTATCTAATTAGCTAAGTTACTAATTTGCTAATGATCGAATGAAGTAATTCCTCTAGTATTAAAAACACCTAAGTGTCCTCATACGTGAACCAGTTATGGTCGCGTGGTTTTGAAATTATACACAATACTTGCACTATTTTTGTTGGTCAGCAAAGAGGACTCAAGTATTATTTTTAATGAATGATTTACTATGAAACAATGTATGTTTACAATTCGTAAGTTTTTATAAAATAAACAAGAACAAATAGACAACACACTTCAATTGGTTTAACTTGGATAATATTAATTCATAATTTTTGGATAAAATTATCTATCGTGATCCAAGGACGAGTACCCAATTTAGGAGAAATACTTTTTCGAATATTTATAGTATTCTACATAGTGAATTTAATAAAACTTTCCGGCCGAGAAACCACAAAGAGGCCTATAATACCCGCAGGTTCCATATTACCACCATTTCCTCTAGTATTTTAAAAGATGGCCCAGAACTACTATTTCTTCTGAAAGTATCCAATGGGTAGAACAAACTTAATTTTTCAAAATGGAAACTCCTTCTTTTTAACGAATTAAAATAACGACTTTCAGGTTTTCCCATTTAAAATGAGATAAATGTCTGATATTTTTTTCGTGGGCTCTAAAGTCTGGACCATAATTAGGAGTACAGTTGTGAGAAATTACGGTACTTGTCTCATCATTATTGAATCTGTTTCGAAATTATTACAATAACAAGTAAAAATATCTAGAAATAAGTGGGAAATATTTTTAATTCACTCCAAGAAGTTTGCAAAATCTTGTTTTGAAGAAAGTTTAGATAATAAAAAATTACCTTTACTATATTAATAAATAGTTCCTTTAGGAATTGTAGAAACATTATTTAAAAATGCTTTAAAATATTATTGAGATAACTTCATAAAATTTTAAGCAAGTTTAGAATGACGTAGTTTGTATTTTATGAACAATCGTCTACAGGTTTCGATGAAAGTGTTTACATCCTTAATAATCAATGAAGTAGTTACGTTCGCGGCTTAGATTGTAAAGGAAGGAATAATCTTCAACTATAAACGAACACTTATATTAAGTTTAATGAACTCATTGTCAGTTACTCTAATCTATTTATTCATTTATATGTAAATGTTTACTACTAAAAGATAATAAGAGGTAAAAGTGGATAAAAGTACAAATAAGTACTTTTAAAACGCTCCTTTTAATAGTTTTGATACAAATCGTCTACAATAATTGCTGGTCAAGTGTTTATTCGTTAATATGTTTAATTAGTATCTCCAAAAATTATAAAAGTTTTTCTCTAAGTATACTATACATTCAGATAATCGACCCATAAAGGCTGTAAGTCTGTCATATTTCTTACAACAAATCTTGCCTAAGATTTGTTTATTTCATGGAATTATAGTATGGAATATCATGTGGAAAATGTTCAGAAAAGAAATACAGGCAATAATTTTCTATATCTTTTGAGACGCTACCATACTCGTTTGATAATTTTATAAATCAGCTACACTCATATTTAACAACATGATTTCAATTTGTGTAATAAGTTACAATCATGTAAAAATAAGGGAAACGTATCCTAGAAATCCAGGTTATTTTTCGTTCAATAGTTTTATTGAAACACCTCGACTGACTTTCTTCGACTATAAAGATAATCCACAATTATTTTTCAGTAATTTTTATGATTAAATTGTGAATCAAGAAGATTCATAACAGAAAAAATAGGTTCACCTCATTTGTAATTTCCGACCAAATACAAGTTCGACAATTTATCCCAGATTTGTTGATTAGTATTAGCAACAGAATAATTAACCAACTAAGAAAAATAGTACCAGAAAAAAATTACTAGCTTCTGGAATATAAAATATAGGAATATCTAATGCAACCTTACGATACCTTTACTTTGGTTATTTTACTGAAATATAATTTCATATAATGTGACATGAACATTTTACTCATGGGATAAATTTCAGTGATATAAAATTCGTTGAAACTTCAAAGCAAAAAAGACAGGTTTTTATGTTTTTTTCACAATGAAACTTGGTCTACTTTTTCTCCATGGAGTTATAATAATAAAAATATATTGCATGTTTCAGGACTTAACATAAGTATAAAGACTAGTCACGAACATTCAAAACATGTTGCATACATTAGGTGTAAAACAATAGACTTTTAACAATTAAAACTTATGTCCATTTAATATTTAACGTCATCTTTCCTGATTGGTTAAAAGTAAGGATAACAGCCCATTTTAATAAATATTCCAACCTCAATTTTTGATTTGTGGTTAAATTATTTTAGTGTATTTTATCCATTTATACAGGCGTATTTAACATAAAATTAAATTAAATTACGTCGCAAAGTTTAAATTTAATGAATGTTGATGTGGAGTTGAAAAAAATGAATCCTGAAATGAAAAACCAAAAATTGACAACAGATATGTGGTAATTTTGCAGTGTCTGAAGTTATCAATGAAGCAGCAGTTAAATTATAAAATATAATCCTAAGCAAGACAAAAATAAACTTCATAAGATTGTTTAAATAATTCAAACACAAACAAAAGGACTCAACGTGTTATACTTATACAGGGTGTCTCACTTTTTTTCCAGCAAAATTTTTTTTAGATACTAAAAGTCATTCTGAACCAAAAATGAACTATTATGTTTTTTCGACTCCTTAAAAAGTTACACCAATTTTAAAATTGATAAATTTTCATGATTTTTCTGGAACACCCTGTATAATATTTTTTCTTATAATATGTTTTTTTTATTTAAATCAATTATTATTTGAATTTTTTCTTTGCCAAATTGGTTTTTTTTAACATTATTGGTTGTTTTTAAAATAAGTAAACGACGAGGTACATAATAAATAAAATATGCATGAAGAAAATCCGTTATATCGTCGATGTACAACGAAAAGGGCATTGAACCCTGTGGGCTTTGACAGTTTGATATGTATGTGCATGGATTTTTATTAATGCAAAATTGTCCTTGGCCAGGATTGCAACCAGTCTATAACGCCTAACGTAACGAGAATGGTGGATTGTTTACTACATTACTATGGTTACAATATTTGTCTTGTTTCCACATTTTTGAACGATTTTATGTGAGAAACATAAAATATCTAACGAGTCAACTCTCAACCGAGATCAACTCGTTGGGATTACAGACTACCACTTTCGGGCACAAATTCTCCAGTGGAAACTATAGAGTTTCGTATTCTATTTCTGTCGTGTTTCTATTACCTTCTAAAAGTTGTATTTTCGACTGGTGAACGAGTGAGTACTAATCATACGAACGAATCCTTTTCGTTCGGTTCGAAAAACGACACATGCGCTCTTGGTTTATTTGTTTGTGTTTATAACCTCGAATTCAGAAGAGTTTCCAAGTCGGTGTTTTTATTTATTATTATCGGAAATGGTCAAACTTCATCAGTATTTTTAGAAAGCTTTCTGCTCCTTAGACCTGTTACAGGCTATTTTAGATATTGTTAAAGAAATTTTGACACTTAGAAACAAATTTTCGTGACTTTAGAACTAAAATTCAGAAAGTAACCATAATTTGGTCTGTACTTGGTCAAACTTTCGTCTTCTTCGTGGTTAGCACACTGAAATTTGATAATGTTGCCAAGAACTTCCTCGAAATATTCATCGCATAATTAAAACATAAACGAACACTCTTCGATAATACGCGAAACTAAAAGTTTGCGTCCATGGTTTGGAGAATCGGTAGCTTGGAACCTCCAAATAGCATTTGGTATGATAACCACTACACTACCAGTTTTGAATGCTATTCTATTTTGGCTCTAATTATGATACTCGGAAATGGATAATGGATACTATCAACATCTACTAGTAAGGCAATTGGTCACCGATCAAGGGCTATTCGTGTCTTTCAGATAAAGACATGTTAATATAATGACTCTTGATAACCTGGGAACTCCAGATTCGAATACTGGTCACGTACAATTTTGCTTTAATTCCTTCGTAAAAGCTATATATAAAGTCTTTATATTGATTTTTATTTTGGGGTTTAATCTCAACAAATTGAGGACGTTCTAATAGATAAGAATAAACCATCTCGTTGCTTTGCCTCGTTTCTACTAGTAATTTAGTTTCTCTATTAGCTGAACGTATTGTACACAATCGAAGGATCTACTTATATCACAAGAAGGTCTCTGTTTTGCATTAAAACTTTTGTTTGATTCTTCACGACATGCAGTATATAGCAGATTTAGATTATAGCAGACCTAGATTTTTTTAGGTTGTTGCACCGGATATTAAGGAATTTAAAGTATAAATTCCCGTTAAAACATGATAAAAAAGTATGTTGGGACACCCTTTATGTAAAATTCAAACATTTTTATGTTTGACTATTTTATACTCCTATAAAAATAAGGGATTTTGCATTTCATTAAAAATAAGGGATTTTATGTTTATTTCTACAAAAGCTCCAATTAAAGTGATCCACATAATTGCTTTCCCTTCTTTATGCCATTTTGAACAAAATTTTATTAAAATTAAGGCAAATCATGATAATTGAAAACTCATAGTTTTATTTATGTTTTTTTTTTGTTGCTGCGTTTAAATTTTTTTAAAAAATTATGAAATCGAGCATTACGGCTGCCACTGTATCTCAAGTTTTTCTTGACAGATTTTCAATTTTTTTTCTGATTTGTAAACTAGATTAATTAAACTAAAACTGGGAAGAAGCTTTTGTGTTGCAATTTTATGCAGAATTAATTATAAGTGGCCAAAGTTTAAGATACTTTTGAGTAATTATACAGGGTGTCCCGAAATAAGGCGGCCAAACTTTAGAAGGCGATTCTACAACTAATTTTAAGAAAAAAACTTCCTATAAACATGTATCCGATTTCGCTTCCTAAGGGAGCTACAGCCCTTTAACTATTGTGACTAAAACTAGGTTTTTTGTCATTTATTTGAAAACGGTTGGTAATAAAGATTTGAAATTTGGTGTGAAGACTAATACGTTTAAGATATATGTTCTCAATTTTTTGAAAGCACTGAAATTTTTTGAAAGCTTTCAAAAAATCTGAAAAAAATTATGAAATTATATCTTAAACGTATTAGTCTTCACACCAAATTTCAAATTTATATTACAAACCGTTTTCAAATAAATGACAAAAAACCTAGTTTTAGTCACAATATGTAAAGGGCTGTAGCTCTCTTAGGAAGTGAAATCGGACACATGTTTATAGAAAGTACTGTATATTTATTTATAGATTCTCCAATTTATTTCCCGCTTTTCAAATTTAGTAGAACGACTCTAGAATCTAAAACAAAAAAAAATTATATCAAAATATTGTTTGCACTAGCATATCTGGTGGCAGCCGTAAACCGCTATTTTTGTCTCTTAAGAAGTAACTCTTAAGTGTATGTATAGTAAATGTTTTCATTGTCATCAAGAAAGCATGATGGAATAGGATTATATTCGTAATTAACACCAATTAAATCAGTTGTCTTAATACCCTAGGTCCCAGGGTATTTTAGTAATAGGCGGATTTGAATTCAAAATGAACTATGAATAAGTAGGTTGACATAGGAAAACGCAGCATTAATACCCATGAAAAATTCGATTTATCCAAGACTGATATATGGAAAATGCCGTAATTGCACTCCAGTAAATTGTTGCGGATCCTCCAGGGATTCTTAGAAAATATGAAAAATACTAAATTTTCGAGACTTATGGCAATTGAACAACTTCTCCTAAAATTCCCAAGAATAATGAAAACAACTTCCCTCATCTGTTAATTTCATTAGTTGCACTTAAATTTTTAAGTATTATATTTTTTATATTTGAATTTAAAACTGTCAGTAATGTCAAAAGTAAATGTGTACTATTTTCTTAAAATTATAAACCTACTTTCTGGAGTTTATGTTCCGAATTTAACTTTCTTGTTAATATTTTCCCCCTCTAGTATCATAACGTATATTATGTAATGACTGTATTTATAATTTGCCTCCAGTAAATAGTACAATAATCCGTTTTATAAACAGTAAGCAATAGAGGTATTAAAATATTCATTTTTAATGTTACCTGTAAAATGTGGCTAAAATTAAATTTAGAGTATATCATTATTTCGAATCTAGTTTCCTTTTTTAAAATGTATTTACGTAAATGTATTCTCTTGTATTTTAAAATAAATAATACAGTTGTTAAAAAGGCAGCCCATTAAAATCGTTTAAATGAATAATAATGTCACCACGAATAAACGTTTCGTTTTTTTGTGCATTTACGTTAGATAAGTTCGTTTAAAATAAAGCGCCCCGAAGTGAGCATTTGGAAGTTATTGGATTTTTTTATGCACTACTTGTCTTCGTAAGTTTAAAGCTTTTACGGCTTATATTTTCACGTCCGAACTGCAATAACTCATCCATTTCTTATTTTTAACCTTAAAATAGAGAAGCGACGTATACACATACGAGCTTGCTCTAAAAAAGTAAACACCCTTCAACGTAATATGCGTGGATATATATTTTCAAGCTTTAGAGGTAGTAAAGAGAAGCCAATATTTATTGCTTCAATTACTTAGCACCTAAATGAAGCTTTACTTTAAATTAAATGACATTCTCAATCCAATTTGAAATATTAGTTATAGGAAGTAAGTACAATTATAGGATCATTTACAAATTTAACCACTATTCACTAACTCTTAATAATTTTACTTGATTTTATTGCTAATATGTTTTTTAATCCAAATTTATATTGGTATTACTTTATAATACTGTAGAAATTTCATATCGATTATTAACGAATTTAAAACAAATCAATCATGTACTTAATTTTAATTCACAACGGTAAACTAAATATTATTGATATAGGAGTATAATTGCGAAATCATAACAATATTTGTGGTAGCAATCTACAAATTGGACAAGCGTGTAGCAGATGGCATATCAGATTCATTTAGATTGTTTCATTAATGCCCAGATAATTCAATAGCTTTCCAAAACGTTTAATGTTATTTAATCATAACTTTTATATTATATAACATATCAATTATTAATTACGTATATTATATTTAGGGATATAACGTTTTTGCTTATTATATTTGGTATAAATTTACATTACTTAGTAGCTTATTACCATATAATAATATTTAGTGATCAAAATTAAATAATTAAATAATTACTTAATTTTTTATTTTAAGAAAAAAACATTTTGAATTGGAAAACTTCTTGGTTTTATTTTTGGATGAACATTTTAAGTATTTTTGTATGCCATTTGGCCTATAAAAGTCACCATCCATTTTTCATAATAATTTGTAATTGCGTTGAAGATTAAATTAGATGACCTTTTGAATGATCACAAAAAGTTATCAAATTGGATATCATCATTGAGAAAATCAATTTTCGTACAAAAAAAATCCCAACTTTAAATGACTTGTGTTATTATATCAAATGTTACGAAAATTCCTAACATTTTTTCACACTGTGTGCAGTCCCACCATTTCATTCGATTGTTCGGTTGATTGCGATCAAGATTCGGGTACGGAACAATAAACAAACGTCTCTAAGCTGTGAAATATGGTGCAAGAATAAAAAGTAGTTAGTCGAACCTTTTCGAGTTGTTGCGAGTTATTTGTTTCAAACGGAACTGAGGTTCATTTGCTCTCTTCTCCACTTTCGAGTCAAGGATGAAGAGAGGAACACACACTCCAGAAAATTTCGATTCATCACGGCACGAAAGTGGACTTCATTTCTTACAGTGTCCAGTTCTTGTATCTTGTAATTTAATCACATTTCACGAAAATGATTATAATTTCATTAATGAATTCAGAAATCATTTATTAAAATAATCACTAAATTTATTTGTAATGTAATTAAATGCCAATATTAAAGCATTACGTGATCAAGTTGTGAATATCAAAGAGGTATTGGTTAGTATTTTTATGTTATAATGGGGAAATAGTACTAAAACATTAACGTGGTTCATATTACAAATATAGGTTTGCATAAATAATACTAAATATGATAAATCGTAAATTATTTATGTACATTTAATTTAAATTTTCAAAAATATAACAAATTGCTCGGTTTATGAAAATTAATATTGATTTATTAAAATCGACACATTCAAAATGAACTACTCGTAAATATTTTTTTACAAAAAAACATTTATACTTTTATCCTTAAATAAGTATAAAATTCGTGATACTTTTCGTAAAGTAATCGTAGTTTCTATAGTATTGAGTAAGTTTTAACAGCGACGTCGTTAAAACTGTTGAAACAACATGCAATCTGCTTTTCAAGAAATAAACCGATACAATTGTTTTAGAAAATAGATTATCAATAAAAGTTTTAACTTGTTTAAAATAAATTAAATTGCCTGACTTTTGTTTTTGTTACAGTTTTTATTATATAGAATATACAAATATTGAAAGTCACATACGATTTTATTATTTATTTTTTTGTTTTTTTTTCGTTGAGTAAAATTAGGAATCGGATTTATTTCATTAAAGGGAAATACTTTGATGTAAACACATCATTCATGATTAGAACCGCATCGAGTCCGTTTGAAATTAGATTAGAAATATCTTTGATGGATGTTTGGGGTCTTATAAAAACTAACTTTGAACTATTAAGTAGGTAAATCTGCCGAGACAGAACCCAAAACTCAACTGACAAAAGGTTTTCAATCTTGTGCTACGAGTTTCCCATTTATTGTTTTGGGACGATCTTAAATTTTCAAACATAATTTACCTTACATATTATAATGTACAATTCAATTTAGTATCCTGAAACGTTGTAACAATCCCAAGATGTTCCGAATTCACCAGTATTACATCAGGACCACTGTAAATGTTGTGAATTCTCGGTTAAATAGGGGAAACTTATAATGACGGTCAGTATTTCGTGAGTAATTTACATACGGTTTCATTTAATAGTATTTAACTAACTACTAATTGGAAATTGTAATTTTAATTATATTACCCAATAAATGTTGAATAATAAAATAAAAGCTAATTAATTGCAATAACTCAAAAATCATCATGTATTTTCAGTTGTATGTCTAATTATACTAATTTAATAAATAAAAAGTAAGTTTAAAAACGATCCACCCAAAATACCTTCAATTTGATGAAATGTATAAAAATTTGGTGAAACAAGTTAATTTTCTTTAAGGGGGGGGGGGGTGGTGGTAATTTAGTGGCATACAAAAGTTTACCCCACATATCATCCCTTTCGCCCCAGCCACCCTGAATTTACAACTTATAAAAAAAACTTTGTTATTCCAGGTCCAAATTTATTACTCCTAATATCGATTTCGTGATAAATTAATAAAATTTTAGCTTCTAATCTTTTATTAAATTATCTCATAATATAAAGAATTCTGACAGATGTCAGATGGCGTTTACAAAAATTTGCTATTGAAATTCATTGAAATTGCATCATTGTCATGACAAATAATAAAAATAATTTTTTCTTCAAACGTCATTAATAAAGCCTTATGTGACGCTTGACAGGTTTTAACAAATAATTTTTATGTTCCTTGATTCTATGGTCATGTTAATGCGTTTCCGAAGTAAATCGGTTACTATCGGGTATACACTGCATAGACAAGGATTAGAAAGGCGGAGTAAAAATGCATTTTAGGCAACCCAATATACACTAACATTGTATTGTGTATTGCATGTTAATTAAATATCAAATTATAATTTTTTTTTATATTACTATATTATAACTTTCGACGTTTGAAGAAAAAATGTTATTATTCGGAGTAAAAGAACTTTTTGTGGCTCGCATGTATCCATACTTCTTTTACTCCTAATAATACAATATAATACAATATACTATCTTTTTATTTTGCTTCCGTATTACTCGTTTTACTGTAGTAATATGTTTAAATAAATAACTTTGAAACCGTCCTTAAAACTTACGCGATATTTCTTTAAAATGGTTTAAACTAAAGAAGAAAGAACTGAAATTGATATTCTTTGTGGTCGATAGAACGAATGTCCTCGAAGAACTGCCGCTGTGTTTAATAAAAATAATAATTCATAATAAATAGTAAATAGTAAAATAGTACATGCACAACAAATATTAACAAAAAAGAAAGAAAAATGTTTCAAATATAATAAATTATAATTTATGTGTGGCTTTATATTCAATTTTTTGGCTGTTTTAAATATTGAGAGTGATGAATGGCATTAATTATAACTAATGAAATATTTAGCAATATTATAAGAAAAGCTTCTTTTATATAATTGAGTTTTATGAAGGGGAATATTAATTAAATTTTTTCGTCTAACATTTACCTTATGTAAGTCCCTTCGAAATTTGATTTTGTTGTATAAATACAAAGGAGACTTCAAATTTATTATTTTATAACAAAACAAGCATTCAACAGAATCCAACGGATATACATATTTATCCAAATCAAAACCAACATTTTGTGAGAAATCAACATTGGTCCAAAAGTTAAAATTTGACAAGACCAGGGATTCGCATAGAATTTTTTTATTATTACCATTTAAAAGATATTGATACATGTCGTGTAAAAACGAAACTTAGGGTCACTTATTTATGAAAATAAAAAATTGAAATTTAGATATGTTGTATGGTTTAAGGAAACACATCTTATGCATTATTTTTTTTTCAATATCATATCCCATTTTACCAGAAGTATAATCAATTTTAGAAAATTAGTATGTCATGTGATATAATTTTTATTTTTTTTGAAAATGACAATTTTTTGCTTTATCCAAATAAGTTGATAAAAACTACCAAAACTCATTCCAAAGAATGCGAAGACGTAAATAAAAATGCAAAGCCTGCGGGTCACTCGGTTTTTCAAAAAGTACATTCTATAACGATTATTTTGGTGCCCCAAATGTAGGGTCAAATCAATTTGCATGTGTCTATTTTTCGTATTCGCGGTGTCATTGTAATTGCAAAAATGCTCCACAAAAAAGTTCAAAAATTAATATCTCAAAAACTGTTTGAATAATTTTACAAATTTTAATTTTGTTTAGGCATATTTAGAATTAGTTTTGGTAGTTTTAATCAACTTCGGATAAAAAAGAAAACAATTTATTGTTTTTTAATTTTCAAAAAAAATTAATAAATATCACCAACGTACCTACGTACTTTCTAAAATTGTTTCAAACTATGAACAAAAAAAAGGGGTATTGCATATAAAATAATAAAATTGAAGTAATTTCCTGTAAAACCGAACGTGATATTGAGAACAATTTTGTTGCATAAAATGTGTTTCCTTGAACCATATAACATAGTCAAATTTCAAATTTTTATTTTGATAAATACAGAAGTTATAGAGGCGACCCTTGTTTCGTTTACACTCGGTATACAGGGTAAGTGTACAAATACAAACAAAGCAGGTTACATGCTTTTGCCCGCTTACAGATTACCGGCGCTGATTACACGCGCATGCCTGAGTCATTCCGCGCACACAAATACATAAATAGCGGACGGACTCGGGCATGCGCGTGTAACTGGCGCCGGTAATCTGAAAGCGGGTAAAAAAATAATTACGAAAAATTAAAGCTTTCACATTGAACAGCGGGCTTATTTTTGAAATTGTGGACACGATGTCGCATACGAGAATTCGGCAAATGTCGATTAACTTCCTCAAATCGTATTTTTGACCACCCGACATCATGTCGCACACGCGTATTTTCACACGACCTGTCTCGAGTGGGTAAGACCATTCGAGATGCAAATGTCATGCAATATTTTTGGGGTTAATAATTATTCCGTTCTTCTTCTACAATTTTGCTCATAAACTTTATATTTTTTATATACCTACATAACATTTTTTAAACATATTTTTAATAGATACTTCCCTTCTCTGAAATAAAAACCAAATATTTGCACTTGATACCCAATATGTTAAAACTAGATAAATGTAATTTACATATTTTAAAATTAAAAAAAAAATATCACAAAATAATTAAAAGTAAGTATATTTTATTGAAAAAATAAAAAACAAACCTTTTTAATTTTATAAATAATGTAATTAAACAATAATAGAATAAGCATAATTCATATTAAAAAAAATGTGTTAAATATGCTTAAATCTAATTTAATCACAAAAAATGATTAGAAATTATAAAGGTTTAAAAAAATCAGAAAGGACCAGTTGAATATAAAAAATAAGCTTTTACTTAAAATTTATAATTAAATGTTAAGATTTAGATAGATAATATATTCAAAATATTGATTCCAGAAAAAATTTCATTTATCAAAATTGCTCGTTTTTACATATTTAGTAAATGTTAGAAAAAAACAATTTTATTATTAAAAGTTAAACAAAAGCAAATGTTTATTTTTTTATACTTTTGGCACAAATAAATTGCAGAAGATGGGGAAATGTGATGTTTACTAGGAAGAAACCGATATTTTTCGATTGGTAAGATTGAAATACCGCTGTTGCCAAAGCATCATTCGACATTTTTCAAGCTTCGTGTCGAAGGGTATTCAAAAATACCGATTGAATGTCGTGAACGACATTTTGTGCCGACATTTCTCGCACACGACATTTGTCGAATGAAATTCAAAAATAAGCCCCCAGGTGAAATTATACTTTTTCCACGACTATTGAATACGTTGGAACTTTTTGATAAGTAATGAAATTCAGTAATTAATTTTTGGCATTATTCAACATGCTCGATCTTTGTGGATTAATCACAAAGCAGAGTAATGAGCAATGGATTATGGGTAATTTTATTAATCACTGGGCCGTATCGCCAACCCATTGAGTAATGAGCAATGGATTATAGGTAATTTCAACCACAGAATAAAATTTGTCGTAGAATAAGTACAGTATTCTACTCGCGAGAAAATAGCCATTATTCACCTCTTACGATTTAGCTCTTCGTGAATAATGGCTATCATTTCTCGCTCGTAGAATAA
Source organism: Stenus bimaculatus (assembly GCA_963971135.1). Lineage (NCBI taxonomy): Eukaryota > Metazoa > Arthropoda > Insecta > Coleoptera > Staphylinidae > Stenus > Stenus bimaculatus. The sequence goes on along the minus strand of OZ020183.1, from coordinate 45,078,159 downwards.
TATACTATTGAAAATTATATCGGCATAGTCGTTACTCAAAGTTCCTCATCACCCTCTCTAAGAAGTTGATTTCAATTGATCTAACTTCAATTTTGATGCCTTATTTTCAACTCTTGCAGATATCTTGGTTTATGCTTGTAGACGGACATCATCTGCCTGATATTATTTTCAAAACATAATTTCAATTTTCCAATGTTAAATGGTATCATCTAAGATTTATTTTTTGCGATTGAGTTTTTTCTTAAGTTAAAAACGACCGAGTTATTCTCATTTCAAAAACGCCCTTTCATTCCGCCCCACCCTGTATATACTTTTCAGAGCACCATAACCTGCTTGAAGTAATAAAGATGTATATTCCGGAAACCGCAAGTCATCATCAAGAATCAAACGTTGCAGCATTGGTAAATTTAATTAGCTCACCGTTGATTGTTAATTTTAAATTATGAGTGACAATGTTTCTTTTATTTCTGGGGCCAGAAACTAAGTTGAAAAGAGTAAAGTACTTAGATGTCCCTAGCATATAAGTGATATGTACACACATTTACTCAATATTAGCAATAGGTTACTAGAGTAGAGGTCCCAAAACAGACCCTTGAGGTACCCCTGGAATTATATAGTTCTAGGACTAGAAAACTTGTTGTCACATTTTACTACTTGACTCCTATTAGGTAAATATGAAGAAATTTAATTACAAGCTGAATGGGCAAAGCCAACAAACTTCTAAATGTTTAGTAATAATAAAAGTCTAATAGTATCGAAAACCTACCTGTAATCTAGTAGAACCAAAATGGATATTTGGATTTCATCCGTGACCTTTAAGGTTTTATCTACCACATGAGCCAATGCTGAATTACAGCTCAGACAAGGCAGGTAATATACTAATCACATGCAGATTTCCAGCAAGCAGAAACTTGATTATAAGTAATGCATCAGTTTAAAAAATGTTTATATAATCAAGAAGAAAAGGAAAACTTATACTTAGAATCTGAGAATCTATTCCATTACTACTGGCATTTGAAAACTTCAACTTAATGGATTAGAAAATATTTTCTAAGACGGGTATACATCAAATAATTTAGTTAATGTTTGGCAAAAAGTTAAATTTATCATTGACATCCTTAATATCAAGGATATAAACCAATCTTGGTCAAAAGGTTTAAAGTTTCTCGAAATTCATTAATTTTTTTTGTAAAGAAACATTTAAAAAAGTTAGAAATGAGTTTGAAAATTAACTGTATTATTGTATGCAAAGAAGTGGTGGACATTTCGAACATTTAATATAATTAATATTTAATTTGTTTACTCAGTATTAAAAAAAGACTCTTCTAAAGTATTATTTCTTAGAATTATTGTACCTATTATTTTTTAATAATTTGCATTTCGTCTCTTGATTTTACTACGTTTAATAAAACTTACTGAGTCAATTTATTTAAATTTTATTCTTTTATGATATCGTATTTTTAAGATCCTCTTTGCAAAGATTATAAGGTTTATTAACTTCTCATTTGAATTAGTATTATTAATTTGGACCTCTAATAACCAACGTTTTGTTAATTTGGGGGTAAACTTTTGAATCATGTAGATTCCCCCTCCTCATAAAAACTAACCTGTTTTTACCGATTTTTTATACATCTCATTAAACTGAAGTTATTCAGGATAAATCGTTTTCAAATTATCACCCTGTATTTGCAATAAAATTGTAATCAATACATTAATTTAAACTGTGTTGTGTTCAGATATATTTATTTAATGTAATTTATTGAAAAGAGTTTGATTTAAGTGAAATAGGAATAAAGGATAATCGTGAAAGGAGCGAGTCTTTTCTTCAATAACGAAGGGCTTGAGTGTCATCTTCCTGGATTTTCAGGATGAAGCCCTGCGAGGTGAGATTATTTAATAATTCCACCAGTCACACACTCTATATTCAACACGGTTAAATCGTATAATCTGTATAAACCCAAATAACCCACTTTTATTTTACGAATATTAAAACAACACAAAATAAATCCATTTTAATTTGTTTTTATTTTATAACTTAAATAAAGGTTCGGCGATGATATAACTTATGAATCAATTATAATTTTACTAATTGAATGTGCATTCCTGTGCAGGCAAAACAATTAAATGAATCGATTGGCTTCAGTTATATAGTGGTGGCCATTCAAATATATTACACAAAAGGCAATTGAGAAATCGAAAAGCTCATCGCATTTAACAGGCCCTGTAAAATGGAATGCGATTTTTACGTCTACGTCGTCTCTCGGACTTTTGCATTTGACGGGAATGATTTCTCTTTTTCCAGCCCCATTTCGGATTAGATCTAATCTGAATTTCCATTGCTGACCGTGTTTAAGCCTCAATAAAAGCCAAAATCTTTTTTTAGGCTTTATCAAATTTAATGCACATTTCTTTCTTTTCATACAATACACATTAACCAATTTCTCTACATTTTAATCAGTAAATTTTGAAAATTAAATAAATTTGTAGTCATTTTTTTTTAATTTAAAATAGGGGTTTTATTATACAAATTCAAGAAAATACTAGATGCAAAGGAAATGTTTGTGCAACATAGTTTGAAAAATAAACGGGGCCACGTTTAGTAAAAGTTTGTAAAGATTTGTATGTAGATACATTGCTACAGAAACCAAAATTACACCCAAGACGAAATGTTTGGAAGTAGAAAGCCTCATGAATAGTTAAAAGGTAAAAGCCTTTTTAGAAACATATACGTAGGTTCTAATATTTTACTTACAAAAAAACATATCAAATTTAAAATAATCAATAAAAAGCAGTCATGTCTGATTTAAAAAAAAAACGTATGTAAACGAAAAAAAAATGGTAATTTAAGAAATACATAATTTTGTCGTCTTGATGATGCTAAAAAAAATAAATGTAAGTAGAGTATTTGTGAAAAAACTAGTTAATGACACAATAAATAATAATAATTTAAAGAAAATATTTGTTACATTTTTCCAATAAATCTTTTTAAATATTAAAAAATTTAGGGTAAATTAATGATTATTTAAATATTACTGTATCAACGAGGATGCGAATAATGACTAATGACAATCATTAATCAAATGGATCAAAGTAAGCGTTATAAATCCAAGTTATTAATAATAATTATTATACGTCATATTCTGTTTTTTTTCGACATTATTTATAATTATCCAGGTAGTTCCATTTTTTACCATACTCGATATTGTAAGTAATTATTATAAAACTGCTGGAATAATCTAAAATTTTTGCGGAATATTACTTTAAAATTAAAACTATCTACTTTGGTAAAATCATATTATTTGATTTGATTTTTTCATGTGTAATCTAAAAAAATAAAAAATAAAAATGTTGATTTATAATTTTATCCGTTTATATTAAGTTTTGATATTAAAATAGTAGTGTTTTAGTAATGGGAATAACGTTATAAAATTTATTGAAGTTTTGTTGACAAAACTAACTACGCTAATATTATACCTCCAGGAGGTGTTTCTAAAAGTTTCACCATTCATTACAAAATCGATTTTTGCACAAATAGATAACTAGTATTTGTTAAAGTTCGCATTTACCAAAGTTTATTTACTTTCTGCATATTTTACTTTAATTTGCTTTTGTAACGATTGGGTAGTTGCAAAATTTATGGTTATCTGGAAGCATTTTACTACCAAAGAAAATTATTCCGCAAAATTTGCGATGAAATGTTAAGTTAAATTATTTAATTTAAAGTTTATTTTTCCTAAAAAGGATTGAACTTGAAAGTAAAATCATTCAGTTTACAAATAAATGAAAAATAAGGGTAGTAGGTGCAAGAATAAACCAAAATTTATAAGCTTCAAGTTTGAGTTATTTTAAAACATTTTCTATTAGCTGTGTTTTATTTGCTTTTTTTATATACTTCCACAATTAACTGATCCTTTCAGATAAAAATGGCAAATAAAAACACAGTAGTACTTATAATTTATTCGTTTCATTGTTTCTTTTTCACCTAACCAATCTAAAAATACTTATACTCTTTTTGAATTTTCTAATTTTTTTCATACACAAATTTGAATCTGAGATGGAAGGTTGAATCATCTAACGTACCACAAACGGTGGATTGTTTACTGCATTATTGGCGATTAAAATTAATTATTCCCGCAAAAAATGACGTCAGTAATAGGTCTATGCAAAGTGGCGTAATTTCGGTGACAACTGAAAATTATGTGGCAACCTTGACAACGTGATGGCAACTAACCTACGTCATCTCATTAGTTCCGAATGTGGTCGCAAGAGGGAGATTGTTTACCTAGAAAAGCCAATTATTGATACAAATTTAGTCTGGCTTCTACGTTATGAATGTTGTTGGAGAAAGAAAATTTAAAACGATCAACTCACAACTAAGATCATCATAAAATTTAATGATTCTTTGGTTTTAAGAAATTTGATGACCAATGCCAAGGTTGTTCAATTTTGAAGTGATCTTCCTTCTGCTGGGTCATTATTTACAATCGAAATCTTCTTTTTCAGAATTTCTGACACTTAACTCATCTTCATTTTTTTCTAAGGAGTTATAATTATATCTTCATAGCCTTCATAAAGCATGGAAGATGACTCTCCAATTTCTACTAATTAGGATGCTCGTTGGGTGTGTTTATAAGCCAGAGCTGACGGTGTAGCAATCAACAATTCAAGCCAGCAGTATCTGATGCTGATGAGTGCTAATAAGCACGAAACGCAGCGTCTATCACTCAGCAGCTTATTAATTATTGCTTGGTGCACTTTCATCAATAATTAAGGCATATCTTATAAGGAATTTTCTTTTCAAGATTTTCAGTAAAATTAGTTTACTTAAGAATAAATATTGTCTTGGAAACTAAACTATATAAAGCGTTTAAATTTCCCGTGTTAAAAATAACACACTCATCTTCTTTCTCAGAATTATCTCTGCTACTTAATTTCATTATTTTTAAGGAACTTACAATTATAACTTTTTTCGTTATTTTTGCTTCTTTAATTATAAATTTCTTGGGGTTTCCACAATGCTTAAATGCGCACTTACCCAACAAAAATTTTTTGCGAGAAAAGTGAAGCCACGTCATTTTTAAAACTTATAAAATAAAAGCAAAATCAACTAATTTGTATGTAGGATAATATAAAATCATAATAAGGATAGTATACTACATAAAATACTGACAAATTTTAACGCACAGCAACAGAAAATACTTGAATAACAAAGTTATTAAACTTATTATTTATAAAGACACCAGGGCCATATGATCATTTTCTCGGACGTTATTATGCACTTAAGCTCTTGCTCCAATTCACCTGATGTTTTACAAAAAAAAATATATCATAAATTTAGTGTCTGATGACTGTAATAATAATAAAAATAAAGGTAACTCAACGATGTTAATCTAATAATCATAAAAGCAAAAAATAGTAAATTTAAAGCGTGTCATCGATTAGTGGTTTAATACCCTTTTCATACATAATATACATGGTGGTCCATTTAACACCAAGAGGGGAAATATCAAGAAAAATTGTTTCGTTTGAAAGGACCCACAAACTGGCCATGGTTATTTTTCACCTGAAGGAATTCTTCATAGATATTCTTACCTAAACTCGGTTTTTTCAATTGGAAACTCATTGTATTAATACAATCAGAATCTAGCAAAAAAAAACCAAAAGAAAATTGTCTGGTGCATTTTTGTTTTGAACGTTTTTTCAGATATAATTTTGAAAAGACTTTTTTAAATTAGTTTTCAAAAAAGTTTCTATAAGGAAAAAAAGACTCAAAATAGCCTCTTTTATAGGAAATTGTCCAATATTTATAATGGAACTAATTTTGTAAGTCTAGCTTCAGTGTAAATGCCATTTTTTGGTGCTCAAAGTGCATACAAAGTTTTCATCAAAAACGACAGTTCTAATAAAAGCGTTAAAAAAATTTTAAATGGCATTTCAAAAAATTCCACATTTCGAATTTTATTTTTTAAATAGCCCTTTTTATAAAAAAATAACCTAATTTTATAATAAACCTTATTTTATAATCATATCCTGACAATAAATACCCATTTTAGGTCATTAAGTACGATTAAAAATTATCCCAAAAAAAATAAATAAATAAATTTTGGCCCATGATTGATTTTAGACTTTCGTATTATAGATTATACACTAATCAATAATTTAAACTCAAAAATGTTATTATTTAATCGAAAGTAGCAGTTTTTAAGTTTTAATCAAGTTTTTAGAATTTTTTTATACACCAAAAATGAGTATTTTTATAATCAATTTTTAATAAAGTTCCTATAACAAAATATTACTTAAATAAGTTTATTTTATAGAAAATTTTCCAAATGACAGTAATTTTGTAAATATAACATGAATGGAAATGTCATTTTTGGGCGTTCAAAGTGCTGTAATGTTTTTATCAAAAAAATCATTTTAAATAATTTAACTTAATTTATCAATTCATTAAAAAACCATATTTGCTTTCATATGTAATTTTTATAGAAAAAATTTAAATTATAAGAAAATTAATTAGGAATTTTTTTAATATCATTTACTACTTAAAACCACCGATGAAAAAGTGGGACACCCAGTATAATTGCTAATGGCACCACTAACTAATAAAAACACTTAAATTTAACGTAGATGTTCTAAGTTAGTGTTATGAAATTAAAAGTTCCAGGAAACAAAGAAATAATTGAAATTATTTTACATTGTTGCCATAAATAGGAAATTTTGGTAAATTCTATAATAAATTCCAAATTTTAAAATACAAATATCTTTATCAGCAACTTATATATTAATTATTGGCATTAAAAAAACTACAATTTGAATAATATAATAATGATATATGATACGTTTTGAATTTTGAATGTTACAAAATAATTTATAAAGAGATTATTAAATTTTTACTTTTATTACTGTTTTGAATATCAAAAAAAATGTGTCCACCAAAGCATAAATACTAATTAATATAATTTGGTGTAGATAATTGAAAGAATTTAATTAATTAATTGTGGGAAATAATGTTGACGAGGTGTTTTGGAAAAATGGTGTTGAGTGGACAGTTTTGGGAAGATGATGTTGAGTAGACTGTTTTTGGTAAAAGGAGAGCAGATAGCCGACATCCGTTATACAAGACACAACCATTGAATACATTAGTTAAAAGCGCCCACTTTTGGTTATTAATTTAGTTGTGTAAAATATAGTTAATAAATATATTTTAGTGTTAAATATTATTAATTAGTCCGGCCAACCTCCGACATAATACTCCATAATTAAAACCAATTATTAAGTTGGATCACTTAAATGTTTAGATAAATCCACACTTCAAGTACTTTTGAATTTTTAGTTACATTTTGGGTCATGAGACAAAAAAATTAAAATAATACTTTTTTTAAATAACAAAATTGTAATATTCATGGCTGTATAATAAGTCCATAGCCAAACTTTATTCCTAAAATCCCATCTGATTTTTAGATTATCCAACAAGCCGTAGGCTTTTTTGTTATGAACGCCCACTTAGGGATTTTGTTGACTCGATGTTTTTAAAATGTATGCTAATGGTAAATTATTTAACTGTCAACGAATGAGAAATTTTTTTAACAACCAATTTAGATGACAATTAAACACCTAATTTATTTGTGTAATTTTGTTTTTTTGACCACAAATCCTTAAAAATTCAGAAAATTTATTTTTAGCTTTCATATTTTATAATTCATGAATGAAAGGATAAAATTGTGAAAAGCGCTCTACTTCTACGAAGTACTACTACTCTTTTATGTTGTGTAGTGTAGACGTAGATAAATTTATTTTCTTTTAAAATTTTGTATAAAAAACCAATTATTTTAAGAAATTGTACATGTATTCTACATATTAATAGACAAATTTATTCCTTTCATGTATTGAAATTTCTCGATTCTCTAGTTTGTTTATATCAAATATTAAGCGACTTTATTATAAATAGAACTATTTTGTATCATAAGAAGAGTTAAGTTTAAGTACAACTTGTTTCTAATTACATTTAAGGTACTTAATGTCACGTCATTACAATCTATTAAAAGCATTTCTAATATAATATCATGTAAATACAATATAGACCACAAAATACCAAGCTAAATACCTGTTTACGGGTAATATTTAAAGATATTTTACGTTCGAAGAATAACTTCATAAATAAACTTAATAGCAATAAAAGTTTATATTTATATTGCGACAATAATTTTCCATATTTTAAACATAAGTATTATAATGCATTGCATAAAACAATAAAATTAAAGCAATTTATTTCGCAAGAAACAAAAAGGTAAAAATAAAGCTCTTTACATTAAAATTTATAGTCCTTTGTACTTCTTTTATGTTAGTTTGATTAGCACCACTTCCTGACTTTATTACCTTTCTCTGCTTATTTTGCTTTTATAAGACCATAAATTTTTTTAAATTTTTATCTTTAAAACCCAAAAGCCAATCAATGTTACAAATTAAAAAAATAATTAAATTGATAATATTTAATAAAAATCATTTTAATTTACTGTAGTAATTCGAAAAAATCCATTTTATTTGTGATATAGTATGAATTATTTTAAGTGTTGTTTGGTTCGTCCTAAAATAGCCCTTGCGTCATATATAAACTTTATAAAAAAATGTTAAATCACATGAACTGCCTCGTTGGCAGTTTATCATCAAAATTAAATTTTCTTACAAATAAAACCATTTTCCATTTTCCAGGTTTTCGGTATTTTTTATGAAACTTAAATAAGAACAAAATTTTTATATATCTTTATTTTACAAATAATTTGTCGTACAGATTTTCTTAAGCTTCGACAGTAAGCTATTAGCATTGCTTCCTCCCTTGGGAAGCTAGTGGATGTATACTCTCCTTGTGGACATTTTAAAGTTTCATGTACTTTACAATTATCTGCACTGCGACTAATAATGAATGGTGTTGGAAATTTTGTTTTCACATATCTCGTTTCAAGTACTATTAAAGTATCTATTCAAGCTTTTAAGTAATAAAAATGTAGATTTAAAATTTTACACATATTTATATGAATAACTATTAATAAAATTGCTAATTCCTCGAGTTGTGGTTTTTAAGCATGATTTTCACTATGAAAAACAGAAATGTATAAAAGTTAAGTCAGCGTAATCACCATACTTAATATTTTAAACCATTCATCCCAGTAGCCATACATTGAAACAGTACTAAACAAGTGTTAACTTATTGTAACACGTATTGTTCTGTGATAATATAAAGCTCCATTAAGCCATGAGCTATGTTTACCGAGTGCCACTGATAACCTAATCCACCCAAATCAAACAAAATTGGAACGCAGTTAACAAATTGGCCATAATCAATATATCGAGTGCCATACTGATTGGATGTAAACAATACTATTTGTCTGGTGTCTGGTATTCTTGCGAATAAATTCTGCACAATTTAAATGTGCAAACGTTCACAAAGGATATGAAATTTTTATTTATATATCGAGAAGACTCAATGATAGCTAGGCAGGAAAAAACTTCTTATCGTTGGTATTCAAGTGGGTCTTCCTGTAAAATTCACTTGCCTTGACTTGATGTGCTTCAACACTAGAAAGGAACTAGTAAAGCGTTTGACTGTTTGTACGCGGTTTGCAAGTCAATTACGTGTTCGTGTCAAACATGAAGTATTTGAAGCAAGATCTTTAAATGCAAAATAACCAATTTTTGCCTTGCTGGGTTGTTTTATGTGTACTGTATCTTTTTAAACTTATGCTATTAAACGAGATTAAAATCTAGCTTTTCGATGAAAAACCAGTTTTATTATTTAAAATGCTTGTTACTTCTTTTATATTTATTTTTAAGGTTGAACTTTTAAAAAGTTTTAAGGGGCGAAAGTGTCTATTCAGTATTTTAGCGGCTGCAAGCTCACGAGTTTAACAACTTTTTCAGCTTTTTTAGCACCGTCGTAATTATAACTTTGTTTTGTACACCTCGCCATCACTTTTATCATTTTTATGTAAGTAGTATCCTTGTTTTACTGTAATAATAAAAATCGATTTTCATAATTTATTACATAGAAACGCATAACTTTGTAGTTTTATTAGGGTTAGGCTGTGCGTTAATGGCGTGTTTAATTGGGTGCTATTAAAACAATATTTTTTAGTCCCCTTGTAATTATGGTTTTTGTCTTCCACTCTATTTAATAATCCAATTAAGAAAACAACGTGTTACATAAATGATTCTCTTAAGAAACTGCACTTAAGTGCCATCAAGAATAACTACCAGCAGGGGAGTTTCAATTATGAATGTTTATTAAAATGCAAATAACCTAGCACGTAATAAGAAAGGTATCAAAATTATTTAACTTTAAAAAATTAAATTAAAACAAATGGAATCATTTTATTTTCTAGAATTAAACACTTTGGTATGACGAGGTGCAGTAAATATTCCAGGAGTAAAGAAGTTAGATAGTTCGAATAACATTAAACTTAAATGCATCACATATTTTAGGATCAAATTACTTTTTAAATTTATTTTGTAATTTAATTTTCAATTTAAGACTGCCTCTAGCCAACGAATCTAAAATATCGACCTCCAAAGTACTTACCTAGTATACGAACTAATTATTTATGTAAATCCAATAGTGCAATGGTAATACACCCCTGATCTTTATAGGTTAATCTTGTTTCAAGTTTTGTTATTAACGAAGTTATTATCTTTTAACTGTTTAAAGTTTAAAGTATATTTTCTCCTCTGCGAAATTAAATTTTAGAATATGTCTTAGAAGGTGTAGAAAATTTCGTTTTCCTTTAATCCTCTTTCTTTAAAGTCTTTATCTATAATCAAAAAACCTTATTCTAAATTCAGAGCAGTGTTTTTTATATACCACGGGTGTAATTAAGATAATCATAATTTTTCCCACTCTACATGAATGATACCATATATAAATTGTGATATCCTTGATTAAAAATTGTTACCATTTAAAGATATCTTAATTTTTTGAATGTAAATAATAGAAGAATCCATTTGAAGCGTATAGATGCAAAAGCAGATATTTGACAATTTATAACAAAATGAGCACGTCATATATTCTGCAGAAAAGTTGATGAAGAATACGATTTTTGACCTTCAGAAGCATAAACAAATACTTCAAACTGTTTTTATCGTCTTAAATTTAACCTTAGATGCAGAAGCAGACATTTGTGTACGACATGCAAGTTCAAACATTATTTCAAATTCAATTCAGTATTTTAGTGCAGCTCTTGGTACAATAACTACATTAGCCAGGTCCTCATGGAAAAGGCAGAAAAAGAAGTGCAAATATGCAAGAATGGAAGAGAAAAATGCGAAGACACTAATGTTTGATTCTTTTACAACTTTTTACTAATTAATTAAATTAAATAAGAGCTTGGTAGCAGTTAAACACGTGAAATTAATTTTAAATACCTACTCTCTGCAGTGTTTACTTAAATTTCGTCCACGTGGAAATCATATAAAAACGCTACAACGTTCTTCATTGATCATGACTGATTTAACAAATTTCAATGGAATTTTTTACAAGAAGAAATCCAAAATTTGTTTTTGTTGAACCATTGTTTAATAAATCAAAGACAGTCAGTGGAAACTATACAAATATAACTGGAGTTTCTCCAAAGAAAAGAATATGTGATGATATAGTTTCTCATTGGTAAACGACTGGTAATAAAGAATTTCATCAAATCTTTAACTTGCTGTGACACATAATATGCAAAAAACTTATCCTGTGAGTTAGTCAAATAGTGGAAGATGTACAATTTTAGGATGAAAAGCTAACTTAAAGTTAAATAGTGTTTTTTCAGAAATATTTTTGTAAAATATTACAATATTGGTTTTGAATCTCCAAAGATTGATGTTTGTTAGCAATGTCTACAATTTTTAGAAAATAATACCGACACACAAGAAAATACCAGGATAATTACTGAGCAGTGTGTACACAAATTGCATAGTAACCCAAAATTGCATTTTTCTTCGCGTGCTACCACTTTGACAGTCCATTTCATTGACACTACTTTTTCGTCGACAAAGGTTTCATCGATACATTGACACGACTGTTTCATCGACATAGATGTTTCATCGACATGGCCAATTCATCGACAGTACTTTTTCATCGACACAGACGATTCATCGACATTACCTTTATATCGACAACCATTTCATAGACACTATCTTTTCATCAAAAAACATTTTCTTCGATTTCATCGACACTACTTTTTCATCGACACAGACGATTCATCGACATTACCTTTATATCGACAACGATTTCATCGACACTACCTTTTCATCAACAAACATATTCTTCGATTTCATCGACACTACTTTTTCATCGATATAGACGATTCATCGACATTACCTTTATATCGAAAACCATTTCATAGACACTACCTTTTCATCGACAAGAACGTTTCATCGTCACAGACGTTTCATCGACAAACCTTTCCTTCGAGAAGGACGTTTCATCGACACTACTTTTTGATCGACAACCGTTTCATCGACACTACCTTTTGACCGACAAACATTTTTTTTGACAAGGAAGTTCATCGACCCTACTTTTTCATCGACAAGGATTTCATCAAAAATCGAATCGAAAAGGTAATGTCGATGAAACGTCTGCGTCGATGAAACGCTCATGTCGATGAAACGGATAGTCGATGAAATTGCATTCGATGAAAAGGCTATAGCGGTGAAAGTGTATTGTCGATGAAACGACTTAAAACCATTTTTCTTTGATGGTTGCCCAGACCAATCCTGTTACTTTAGCATGTAAGTTAACTTTCACAGAAGTAGCAGGCCATTCAAAATCAAAACTCAATCCCTACATACAAATATCTTAATTTAGTAGGCGATAGTGGTGGAGGGCAGAATAAGAACAACACCATGGCTGGAATGGCCCAATACTGGCTGTAGTGCTGTTCTCCACCTCAAATAAAACACCTAGAAATTATATTTCCAATTGTCGGTCATTCGTATTTTCCCCCTGATTAATTATTTGTCAAAATAGTTTCAACACTTTTGAAGATTACTGACTACTCAATCTTTAACTGGAAACTTGAGGTGCAAATAGGTCTTAAGAGTCCTGGCTCTGACATTTCCGTTTTCATCCAAGTAAAAACAGTTATCGCTGTTTTTTCTCAAACCGCCAATGGATCTCTTCTTATCAGAGATGAATTATATTATTCCAAAAATGCTACTGTTAAAAAGAGCATCTGGAAGAGAGGCCAAAAGATTACTCAAATTAATTTACAACAGAAATCTTAAACCCGACAAAATAAAAAATATCAACGTTTTTAATCAAACATTACGACGGGAATTGGAAGAACGATAATCATCTTCACTTCTTCAGAAATGACTTAGAACGAAAAGCAGCCTATTCAGAAGAAAATTAGTCCGATGAGGATATGTTTGTTACTTTCTTTGCAGTCTATATAAAGATGCGACTATACATTTGATGTTCATTCAGATACATAAGCAGACATTTACAAGTCTAATAAAATAATAAATACGTATAAATTTTCTGTCAAAACTTGATTCGAAAACTTGTTACCTCTTGGTAAGTTTTTTGCATTTAATCAAAACTAGTTATGAGTCAAATGTCGTTTGCATCTACAGAGTGTTCCGTTCGTGATTCACCAAACATCAGCGTTAGAAACTAGAGCAAATTTAACGAACAATAAACGAAAAAAATAGTGGTCTATCTTTTTTAGTTATGGAGCTACAGCATTTTAAATTTTCGGTCACCAATTTTTGCTATAAATCACAAAATCGTTAATTACTTTTTAACTAATATACGTAGAATTAAAAGAAAATTATCACAAGAAAGCTGAAACCATCCTCTTTCAATTTGTAGCAACACTAATACAGAAATGGATGATTTAATGTTGAATAAAAAATCGCAAATTATATAGAAGAAAAAATTAATATGTATTTTTCAGTTTTTGAATTTTTTTTTCGAGATAAGACCATTAAGTTTGTAATTTCTTAAAATTTTCTGAAATTTCTTCATATTAACAACAAATGAGGGAAAAATCTTTTCCTTCTCTTACTATAGCCTTTTGAAGTTACTTCTAGAAGAAGTATTCTGAGCACAGGCTGTTACCATCGGCAGGTTATAAAATATTTGGTATTTTATCAGGTACAGCCTATTTGACAAACTATGCTCAGGACTGCTGCTTCTGCTAGAAGTAACTTGAGAAGGCTTTACTAATTGAAAAATTTCCTTGGTTTGTTGAGAATACGAACAAGTTAGATAGTGCGTGCCTAAAAGTATTGTATATTCGGTTGAAAATAGCAAGTCGATATCTTTTTTTCATTTTGGAGTAATGTTACTTCTTCGCAGTGCTGAGACACCCTGTAGATATGGAAGGAAATCAAAGATTAAACAAAATGTTAAAAGTTTGACAGAAAAAACTATTATTTTGCGTATTACTCTAACTTATTTGAACAGTTCGTAAATTTACTATTAGAATATATAATATAATAAATAAAGGGTATTGCACGAATAATGGTAATTCATGTATTAAGGAAGTAAAATGTCCGATTTTATCCCAAGTGGTAAAGTTGTAAAACAATCACGCAAGGGACTAAATGCACAACGAAGTTGCATATAACATTATCTGGACGCCAGATTTATTACCATTAGGAACAATTAAAATCCGTCAGAATATTAATTTAAACGACTGTCATATTTCGTGCTAAAATCGAAAGCCATAGAAATTACATTATTTTATAATCTTCCTAATTCATTCAAATAGTACAAATATTTTCTCTGCTAAATCTATTAGAATCTAATAGTTAACGTATAAAAATTACTATTTTGTAAACCTTGTTTGCAATTTTCTGAAAGAGACTTAAAAATGAATACATAGCATTTATGTTTTTATATGTTACAATACCCTTACCTTTTATCCACTCAAAATGTTAGAGTTTTAAGAGAGTACACAATACTTAATAAAGATGTAATTAAATGATAATGAAAGTCCTTCTGAAAAACTATTTATTTTAATGCAAATGGAACTTGAAAACGGTGGATAATCACATATCCTTGATACAGCATAAAAGTGTATATTTAGGTAAAGGAGCTGAATTGTAAGTACCCTGGTATGACTATGAAAAAATGCGTGCGTAATCTTTTAATCACAGTTTAATTATAAGAGAAATATGTATAGCGAGTAATGTATAGATCTCAGGTTAGAGTAGCATGAATTAGCCATGTGGTTATAATATTAAACAATATTAAAAAGTCTTTCCCAATTTAAAAGAATAGGTTTGTTCCAACACCCCGAAAAAGTTTACATTGAAGAATAGAGTCAGCTAAAGTTTCCACACAAGTTACATCCTATACTAATGATTTTCCAAATTAATAAGGAGTTAATGTCATTTCATCTGGTCTTTTTTCATCTTGCCTTGCTAGTCCTAAGTGAGCATTAATATTTGCTGAATTTAAAGTACACAAGATTACATCATTGATATTTATTTGTAGAATTTCAATTATATGTTCGTCTATACATATATATTGTTACTTGTATATATATAATATATTTAAGAAGCAAATATCAAATAACGGGACACGTTGGAGTAGTTTACTTGCTTCAATTTAGCATTATTGAACATGACAGGCCAATTTTCATTGAACACGACACTCGTGAAATTTGATAAATATAGATTATATTGCATACACCAGCATTTTCTACATATACCTCATAGATGTGTAACTTCAAAGAGTAGCGATATGTAATGGTGGTCCTTATATTATATACTATTACATATTTTTGCTTTGATGAATGTGAAGTACCTTTTTATGGTATTTAAAAGAATTTTTATACAATTTGGCCCGATTACGATGAAGCACTCTCAGTAAAGTGTTATAATCTCATAGAACGTGAATGGATCAGAGCAAGGCCTTGGATGTGTGCACGTGTGTTGAGTGGTTTGGCCCTTATTACTACATCGAGTGTTTATTGACTACGAAGTTTGTCAATAGTCGTTATATGTCTTTATAGGACAGCGAGCTTTATTTAATTTTCGCTTTTATCGGCCGATTATTTCATTACCTTGTCGTGTTCAGTGTTAGAATTTCATGAAATAAAACATTTGCTCATCCGTTTAAATAATTAAGCACCACCAAGAGCGACAGAACGCGTATTTCCCAGGAGACCGCAAGCACAATTCGCCATTAGAATTGTTTGTCTATATTTTATCATTTCTGGCACGTTCGGATATAGAACCGCATAAATCGTACACAATATCGCATGCAAAAACATTGATCAATCGCACACAAAGGTCCCAAGCGCAATGCTTTCCCTCCGCTCCAATTTTTTTATATTATGGAATCACCGCAAATAATGCGAATTATTTTCAATACATTGTTGGTAATTGTTTCCGTCTTCCACCGAATCGCTTGCCTTCACCCCCAGGACTAATTTCAAATTATAAAACGTTCCTAAAAATAAACCCAACGCATTATTGCCTTTAAATGTATCAAAAATAAATTTAATAAGACATTCAAACTTTAGCAAATTTTACACAAAAGAAAGTTAAGTATGCTAAATATCGTTAAAATTTTGATAAAAGAATTGGGGCGGATCGATTATTGAAAGTTTTTCTTTGATCTTAAACCCTAACTTTACAAATTACTTTTAAGAGGATACTAGTTTTCGTAATTTCTTCCCAAATACAACTTAATGTAATATAAAAACTTATATAGCTTTTTAGAAGGAATTAATGCAAAATTGTCCTTGGGTAGAAGTCGAACCTTGGATTTCCAAATTATAGTTTATTTAGTGTGATCACCACTACACTATACACAATAGCTAGGAATGTTGTTCAATTTTGCCTTAAACTGGGAGAATCAATAATGGTTACTATCATTATCCCCTAGGAAAGTATAAGTCTTTATATTACAATTTTTTATCCGAAAGACACGAACAGTCTTTCAATTGCCTTCTTGCTGGACGATGATAGTAACCATTATTAATTCTCCCAGTTTTAGGCAAAATTGA
This sequence comes from Stenus bimaculatus, assembly GCA_963971135.1. NCBI lineage: Eukaryota > Metazoa > Arthropoda > Insecta > Coleoptera > Staphylinidae > Stenus > Stenus bimaculatus. The sequence continues at coordinate 45,061,159 of OZ020183.1, read as the reverse complement.
AAAACATTCGAAAATGGGTCCTAGGTAGTGTAGTGGTTATTACACCAAACATGCGATTTGGAGATCTCAGAGGTGGAATTATGTATTAATTATAAAATTAAGAAATATGTAAATAAATATACTAAAACTAAGAATGATTAGTTCATGAATAAATAAATTGTGTAATAATAGGTTTAGATCTAAAGTTAAATATTAATTTTATCAGATGTTAAGTTATTAAAATTTTTATAAGAGAATGGAGAATTGAGAATATTTTTATAAATAAAAAGGCTCTTTATTATTTAGAAACTAAAGAAATGAGTTTGAAAATGATCTGCTTCATTGTTATTTTTCTCTCGTAAAGTTTTATTAAAAAATTAATGCGAAAAGTTTTTTATTAAAAAAACCTCATGCAAAACCCTTAATAACTCAGTTGGAGTAAAAATAATTGTTGTCTTTCCTATTCAAGAATAAATATGTTTTATCGTTACGCCTGTCTGAAAAGTAATGAGACCGTATTTGTTAAGTTGATGAGAATGCAGCTTGATACTTGTGCGTGTTCCTATAAAACGTCGACTCTCCCTATTTTAAACAAGTACGTCTAGTGAGCACTTCCTGTTACCACTTACGGCATGTTTTGTAAAACCATTTTAACACGTTCGATCACAATAGGGAGTTATAATATTGAAGGTGTTACGCTCTGACGAAAGTGCTAATAATTTTATGATCCTGCAAAATATGTTTGATAGCTTAATATTGCTTTCTAAAGACCTTTATGATATTAAAAATTGAGAAGGAAGCATTTTTATTACCTACACTAGATAATTTTAACTTCCGACAGCCCGAAAAACCGCTCAGTGACGATCACAGTCAGGCGCAATAGACAAGACGCGTTCCATCAGAAACATGACCGTACGTAGGACGGTCCTAGTTTGTGTTTCAGTTGTTGCGGTACGGTCATTTCGGTATTCGTGTGAACTCGTATCTGCGAACGCTTACTATAGGACCAGAATATTCTCTTATGTCCTCGATATCTTTGCGCGTGATTGTACCTTAAAACTACATATTCAACAAAACTCATATAGATTTGTTATTTAAAGCTTCAGTAAAGCTCAAAAACATGTACCAACGCGTTCAATCAAAAGAGGAAGTACCGAATATAGAAGTTCATATTTTTGTCACCAGAGGACGAAGTTTTAACTATACATATTAAATCGAAAGCACTTAAACCCATTATTATACGACATCATGTCTTATACTCTTATTCTCCCCTCGTCAATTACGAGAAATAATAAGGTTTGTCATATCGTATACGACATCGTGGTGAGTGATTTGACAATAACCCCCCAGGATATGTTTCTATATTGTCTCAAGTGTGGAGTTGCAATTTAAAATTATAAAGGGGCAAAAGGGATGACATGTAGGCCAAAATTTTGAAAATAAATTTTAGTATCAGACAACAGGAGTTTTTTTTTTTAATTTTTAATATTAGAAAATTACTTTAGATATTATTAAAAAGTACAGATAATTTTGAAGGTTGAAACCCATTTAGTTTCAGTTTGTCTTTTTAAAAAAATCTAACTAACCAGTGTGCCTTTATTTCGAAAGTAAAATATACATAAATGCATTTTAGTAATAATTTTATACATTCAACTCGCTCTATATTCATATATTATAATATTTTATATGTAAAACAGATATTTTAATTAAAATAATGTTTGTAGTATATTTAACTTATTTTGCTTTATTCTATATTTTATTGTAGGTTTCCTGCTATTCAATTTGTAATGAAATTTCCTGCTAAAATGTACTTAAATATTTAAAGATAGCAAGTAATGAAATGCCTTATCCCAGTATTAAAATCACTTACAGGAGGGAAAGATTTCATGAATTAATAAGCTTCTATTATACGAATATTGTTAGCTTAGATTTAACTGATAAAATTGCAAACATTATAGCGATTTATAAAGTTTAGCACTAAAGTCTTCTTATTCTCCCTTGAAATTTATACCTCTATGTATTTTATTACAAACCATTAAAATTCTTTCAGTATATCGCTATAACATTTTCCACTATAAAAATACAGGGTGTCCTGTAATAACGCGGAAAAGCCGTTATCATCTATCACATCAAATTTAAAGGACAGGTTACTATTAAATAATAATAAATTTTCCATCGGAGATAATAACAGGGAATAGCAAATTTATCCCACTTTTCTGGAGCTTCATTGCAAATTATCAGCGAATCACTTATAATTAATGTTGACCGCTAGAGAGCATGCGAGTTTGGGAGAAAAAAAAATTATGGTAAATCATGAAATCGAACAGTACGGGCTCCAGGATATCTGCAGTTTCCTCTCACAGATTTTTAATTTTTTATATGATTTATAAGCAAAACTAATTAGGCTGCAGAAATTATTCAAAGGCCGAAAGTTGTTTTTGGTCATTATTTTTATCGCGCATTGTGATTTTTTTTCCAGTTTTCAGAATTTAGTAGAATGACTGTAAAATTTTCTATAAAAATGCATTCAATAATATGTAGTGTATTATCATATATCTGGTGGTGCCCGTGAACTACTATATTTGCCGTTTAGGAAATCACTCTTAAATCAAGTAGGTTATTTTCCAAATACCAGTATTAAGAGAATCTCTGATAAATTATTATTTTAAAAAATGATTAGAAAAATGCGAAATTGTTTCTGTGTGATCAGCTCGTAAAAATGATTTTCTTAAAAATGTTACGAAACGTTGCTCATAGAGCTTGATAGGTGCTGCGATGTTAATTTATTGGATAATGTACTAGCAATAATGGTTAAGGAAGAAAATCACTACATTTTTGTGAAATGAAGTTTTAAAGATTTTAAAGAACACTGGGGGTAATGTGGAAACGTTTTAAAAGTCTCAACTAAATTTATTGTACCTACATTTGCTTTAGATCAGTTTTTAATGCCAAGAAAGATTATTGGTCTCAAGCCCAAAATAAAAGAGTTGGGATCCAAAATCTATGATGAAAACGATAACTTCCGTCAGAGAAAGAAAGATGGGCTTACAATGATTTGTGATTAATGATAAAACCTGATGTGTGTGAAAACCTAAAAGTCGGAAGGAAATCTGTTTTTCCTGTCGAATTAGAAACAGAATTTGTTAATTATTTAAATGAAATTTATTAGTCTGTACCAGTTTTCGCAATAATATTTCACATCCATTTTTAAATGAAACAACAGAACGAGGCTTCCTTGTTTCAGTGGTTTGTTGTATAAGTACGGGAGGAATTTTTGTGACACCCAGATGTATTCCCCAGGAAAAATTTCTCTGAAACTCTTATGAGAGGAGCACCATCAGGATCAATTGGCAGGCACCATGTGTATGGATGGATTCAAACTGAACTATTCACAGATTGATTAAACTATCTTCTTTACGCGTCCTATCCTCTTAATTCTTGATGAACACAACACTCACACAAGAAATTTTGAAATTATTGCTCGTAAAACAATTGTCAGTATTTCGATACATACATCCCATAAAATTCAGCATTTTGATAAAACCTTTATAGGAATTTTTACAGCGAATATATTCGCCAATTCTTGCGTTAAAATGATCAGAAGGGTTTACCTGCAATGCAAATCAGAAATAATTGCTGCTAATGGGTTCATAGTTATGAGAATCTACCCTTGTGATTCCCTTCAGATTTTGCTATGTCTATACCTGAGATCAACAATACTTCTTCAAGTCCTTCTGTGTCTATTAAATCAGCGAGCTCTATAAGTCTTCAAGTCAATGATTCTCATTGCTCTTTTGTGGTCTTTCCTGAGAAAAACTGTACCATTAAATCTGACAGCTTCCATAGTTTTACAAAGGAATATAATGCCAGTACCAGCGCCAAAGTGTAAACGATCAAATAATAGAGGAAGAACCATCTTCGGCTGCAGTCATTGCAAACTCTCCCTATAAATTGGAGCTTTAAAAAGCCTTGGACGAACTCAAAAGAAATCTTCCAAAAAGAAAAAGGAAAAAAAAGCTCTCCAAACTTTGCAAAAGAAAAATCGATATCAAGATGTCATACGTCGAGTCAATTCAATATCTTTGGAGAAATCAGTTATGAAGATTCCTGTCGATTCGACCACCAGAAGAAGATGACGCAATGTACATTTTTTGCGGAATTGCTTTTTCAAATGATGTTCGTGGAGAACTGTGGAGTTTGGTACCAAACTCTATTATACTATTATTAATAATTTGTTGGTAGAGATGTATACAGATTTTTGAAAGATTTCAAGGCTAAACAATAATGATACTCTCCCGTAATTTCGGTCTTCGTGAGTAATCGCTATCATTACTCGCTCGTTGAATAATATACTATTAGTTTGAGGTAAGAAACGTATTCTACTATGCCTGTCCTCTTTATTACAGGACAACCCTGCACAATCTTTTCTATTGAAAAATAAATGTAAGTTACCTATGATATTTCTTTTTTAAATATGAGAAGTAGGTAATAAAATAAATAAATAGTTAATTTAAAAATTTTAAAGACTAATAATGAAAACAAAAATAAAACATAAAATTTTATGTAATTGACATCAAATAGTTTTTATAAAAACGTTATAATGTAGATATTTCTTATTTATTTTTATTTTTATGAGACAAAAATTGTTTATAAACTTGTTGAAAAACATGAAAATATTTTCCCCACATTTTTTTATAAAAATGAAGGAGCTAAGTTGTGCGTGACTTTCATTTTTCGTCATGCTTTTACTTGTGTTCCTTCGTATGTTCAATATTGATAGCCTCTAATATATCATAAGTTATGACAGGGGACTTACTTTTCCTAACGAGACCGTTATAATTTTTTAATTTGATAAAAGTTTATGAAAACATAAATTGGAGTAGTGGAGAAAACTACGTTTTGAACAAAATAAAGTGTTTTCAATATAGCGACATTTTTATTCATTTTCACTTTATAAGAACACTTTAATTAAACTTCGTTGTAAAATATTCATGAATTTTTTATGGAAGAAGGAAAGTTTAAAATTACTTTATCAACTTTTTTAATAGTTATGCAAAATTAATTTAAAATATTTTGATTATAAATTTTACCTTTTAACGATTCAATTTCAAGTGTACACTCCTGGGTAAGCAATCAATCAAGCAATCAATAAATATCCCCGCATTTTGTTGGAAACGAGGGTGGTTTATGGAAGGTGATATTTGGGACAGAGTTGCCGATCCAGTGGGGATACTGTTTCGCTGGACATATCGGAAGTGCGGCTGTGATGAGCTCGGCGGTTATGGAACAATGGACGAAGATGATATATCGATGATGCTGCACAACAGAGCCAGCCGCCTGAGACGAGCTATCAGCAACCAGGCTGGGTTAATGCTCGTATATATTGCTAAATAAAAAATGAGAGGCTTTATGTCTAAATCATCCACCAAAATGCACCACAAACTCTAAGTACGCTCTTTGTTTTATGAAAAATTCATGTATACAGCAGCTAACTCGGTTTTGGCATAAAAACTTCGACGTGGTTAATTTAATTAAAATTAATTAGGTACACTATAAAGTATATTAATTTATAAAACGTTTTATTATTTATACTTCAAAAAGGATTTTTTAATTTTGCTTTGAGTTCGAAATAATTAGTAGTTTCTTCTCATTTCTGTTGGAGAAAAATATTTTCCACGCTAGAATTATTTATAGAGTTCAAAACTACAACCAAATTTTAGCTTTGCAAAATAATTATAATACCTCATAAATCTAAATACATACATGTGTTTTAATAGAGAAGCTGAAAATACCAAAAAACAAAAACAACTTAATTATCACACGAATAGTGTGTGTATCAAGAAAAACTTATAGCAGAAAATTTATTTCGGAAACCTCAACCTAGGAAAAAAAATTGAATCTATATGATCTAAAGAAAAATCGTACATTAAAACCCCAAACTCGAACGAAAAATGTTACTTTCCGCACTCGTTTCATAATATACATGTAAGGGCGCGTTCCACTAAGAAACACTAAAGCCCACGACCACGACCGCAAAATTTTCGCATTCCACTAGCACAAAACGCCACCATTCAACAAACGACCACAGAAACCCACGAATAAATACGGTCGTTGTGAGCTTCTTGCGGTCGCCATCGATGACGTTTTTACGCACGAAAGAAACAACCGCGTTCTTATGTGAAACGACTTTGCGTGGAACGCGCCCTAAGTAATCTGAAACTTGAAGTACGAAATAACATATATGTAGAGTCCACCCAGTCTGTAGTTTGTGTAAACCCTGTTCCACCAAATTACCTACGTTCGTCAAAATTGGTCTTTTAAGATTTTCTTCATTTCGGAAACAAAAAACATAGTTAGAAACATGGTCCGGGATCATGATATCCAAAACAAGTGTATTAAACAAAACTATTACAAACACCAAAAATTTTAATTTGTAGATCCCAAAAATTGATTCGCTGGCTAGTGGTTTCAATATTTCCCAAGCTACTTCTTTGGAAAATATACAATTTTGCTTGCTCCACCTGACATTTGTTTTAAACTACTTAAACAAATAAATGTCCAGTGCAAAATAATCGGCATACACTTTTATAATTATGTTGAGGCATCTGTCAATTTAATAATTTCATGGACTTTTGTCTATAAACCGACATAATGTGATTGTCATACAATTTTGTTTACTAATTTCTCCTCCTCCGTATGCATTTTAGTAGGAAATATTGGTACTTTTGTAAATTAACACACCGTCTAATTTGAACAGCTAGAGTCATTGGTACTCACCCAAAATGCATGACGATTTTTTTCCGCTGAACTGATTTTCTTTAAGTTATTTAAAATAGAAGCTAATTGGTGCAAGTTATTTGAAAATTGTATTCTCCAAAAATTTTCTTTAGAAAAAATCACTATGGTCCGTGTTATAAAGTCAGCTGCTTTTTTTATCTCACTCCCTGAGATGACAGCGTCGCATGGATTTTATCCTTCGAATTTCTTTGACGAATCAATTTTTGTGATCTACATTTTCTACAAATTAAGAATTTTGGGGATTTTAATAAAACAATTTATTCATTAACGTTTTGCAAATTAGGACCTGAATTTAAAGTCTAAATTTTTAGAAACTTAAGTTTTTAGCCCAAAATAAATTAGAGTCCAAGTCTAGATTTCAAAACCTTATACACAAGACGAAACATTTTTGTGAAGATTGTGCAGCACAGTGCCGAACAGTGCCGAACAGTGCCGAATAGGATCTCACTCCAATGGAACAGTACCGTCATCTGGGTAAAATATGAAACGTTTTTTTTTTCTACCAAAAAAAAAAAAATAGGAAGCACTTAGCAGTTATAATAAAATATAACATAAATAATTAAGACTAGGACTACGTTTAGCTCGAGCAGGTCAAGCCAGCTTGAATTCGGCTTGGCTTGACCTCTACCATTTGAATTACAGATAAAAGTTAACTTGCTATTGAATATTAAGCCAAGATCTCGTAATTTCGCTGTTACTTCTAAAATTCTGTCTCTCGATAGATCTCAATTTGCGACAAATTTAGTATAATTAAATTTGTTTGTATTTTGAGGTAGATTATAAACATTACCACTTCGTAACAGTGTTTACAGTTCTAAATATTTTGAAATCATCAACAAATAGAAGATAATTACAATTACATATACAATCAACGATATTGGCAATGAACAATGAAAATAATAGAGGTCTTTGTGGATATCACATACTAGATGAGATTTACCATTGTTAATGCGTACTTGTTTTTGCCTTCTACCATTCTAATGCATTGGAAGTTCCAATTTGGAACATTTTGACCATTATAAAGAAGTTGATTCTATTTATACAGAATTCTCCATAAGTTTGATAAAGTTGATCACACGATATCAAAAAATTGAAGATGTAGGATTTCTATCTTGAATAAAAATAATGTTTAATGAATATTTTAGAAATGTCGTTAACGTTAAAAAAATATTACTTCATAAGAAATGTGTTTAATGTTTAGAGTCATTTTTTGAGTATGCTAAATAGTGTGCCACGCCCGCATAAATAACTACTTAATATTTTTGTACAAAATTTTGGCAGCATTTAAAAATAGTTATAATAATGATTTTCATTTTGCGAAAAAAAAATATATTAACAGTAAATTTATTTTTTAGAACCCTTAAAGTACTCCCACTTAAATTTATTCAATAAGCATGTTGTTGATGCAAAATCAATATCGGAAAGCATTAAATATGAATCGATTGGTACCATAAAAATGCCAAAGAAAAATTTCTTTAATTAGTTATTCTTGCGGTACGAAACGTTGTTTTTGAACAAAAGTTGCCCAATTTAAAAGCAGCAAGAAAAAAACTCATAAACATAAATAATATGTACAATAGTTTTCAAATATTATGTAAAACTGTGTATATTGTTGTTATTATTTATTTAAATTGGGTATTTAGTTTTTCAATTGGTGCGCGGCACGAGTAACATAAATGACCCTTAACGACGTTTCTAAATTTATCATCACGGTCGCTGATTACAAGTCTTGATTTGATGCAGTACAAAGTTCTTCTACAAATAAATTGTGGTCCTTTCTAATAAGATGTGAATGACCAAGACAATTGTTTAGAAATTAGTTCATCAAATATTGCAGATTGAATATATATGCATACCTCCATAGTTTTCAGTTTTCAATGAAAGATACGATCTATTTAAATCTTTTCTTTAATCCTTTTCCAAAGATATTCCTTCATGCAAATAATAAAGTCGGAGGTTGTGAACTGGTAATATGCGCACTCTTTTAGAAAACTAAGGATACCATCTTGTCATCTCGAAAAGCAATTTTTAGACCACGAATGCCGTTAAAAACTAATAATTTAACCCTATAAAATTTAACTAATGGATCAACGAGGTAACATTTTTTTAATTAGTTATTCAGCCGAATCCATACAGTTCATTCAGTGTTTTGATTTTTGTAAGAAGTTTTTAGTTTAGAATATTTTGGATTTTTAAAATGATTTATTGATATGTGTTTTACATTTTTTTTTCAGGTTTTTAGAATTAGGAAGTTTAAATACTCTGTATTAATAATACGGAAAATGTATCAAATGGAGTTATCAGGTTCTTCCCCTAGACATGGATCCTTCAATTAGTTTTTTTAAACCGTATTACTCGAGTTATTGGGCATGAAGGCAAAAACCAAAGCATACAAGTTTTTCTATCCATAAAATATGCTCTAGTAAGTAAAGGGTTAAATATGACGTTGATGAATAATACAAGATCTGAAGGGTTGAAGTTCAATGTAACGGTATAAATGCTCAAGCACGTACTGTACATTAATTTTGATTTTATCGGATATAATTTCAAAAGACTTTTCTACTAAAAATTATAATATTCGTCAGTTTAGCAATGTTTTAATTTTATACCTAATTTTTAAAACAACCCCATATTTTTAACATTGTGTTTTAAATCCTATTAGAAATTTCCAAGATTTTTAATTTCTTGAAATTAATTGCACTGGAGTACCTACATAGTGTATCACCCAAAATGTTCTGTTATTGACATTTTTTATTATTAAATTTTTTAATAGAGCTAAGAATTTAAAACTCGCACCTAGATGATTTTGATGACCAGATCCTTATAGCGGCTTTGGAAGTGGAGGAACACTATAAGATACAGATCAGAAAGTTCTGCAAGGTGTAGAAATTGACACAAACTCTAATACAATAAAAAACCGAACGAGTTAGTATTTATACCGAATTGCTCCACAAAAAAATGACGGAAAATTATGCCTTAACCTAATTAAACCATTTGTAGTTGTAATTTTTGAGAAACTTTCATGGAATTCCAAATTATTTTAGAGCTAAAAAATTTCATATCGGTAGTATATTAGCACAGGGGAGTTATAACTGATAATGTTAGGGTTGTCACTCTAATAACTAATACTTACGGTTCGTAATGGGAATTCAACTAAAGTGGCCATAAAAGGGCACTGATAATAAAACAACATAAGGGTATCACCAATTAAGTATTTTATGAACAGATTGAATGAATATTTTCCAGAACCACAAGGTTAAAAATAAAATAATAATGTAAAGATTGGGGAAAAAGAAGACCATCAAGTTTAATTCATTATTTTTGCCTTAGCTTAAATTAAATTTTAATAAAAAAAGACGTACAAAATTTTTCCATATTATGTTTAGAAACTTATTATAGATTTTAAACGAAAATTTTGTTATCAAATATTACTACACTACTAAACAAGAGTATATTATTAATAAAAAATATAATACAGTTTGGGGAATTTGATGAAATTTATATCGTTAATTAAATTTTATTTTGTACAAATTTATTTAATAACACAATATTCAATACACATAAAAGCAAATAGACGCATACCTGCAAATATCAAATAAAAAAAATATTTTTTTATATTTTACCAATATGTATACAAGTGTTATGACGAATTTTTGATATAAATTAAGTTAATTTTTTAGGACATAATAATGAAATTCGATCTCGACATCGCGTCGAGTGGTTCATGAATAAGGACCCAGTTAATTTACCAAAACATAAAAAATGGGGTTTTCTAAAATCTTCTCTAAAAAATCCCGTATCAGTTGCCTAGTTATCTTACTATACATTTTATAAGTTAATGTAAAGGTTCAATTTCAAAAAATAAGTATGATGAAGTTTTTTAGGATTTTTTTAATAAATTTTTTAACAAAATCTTTGACAGGCTTTAAAATGTCACTTTTTATGTTCGTTGATTCTATGGTCACTTTGTACTACCTAGGAGTTGAAATTACTACTTTGCACTGATAAGATAAGGAATAAAAGGTCGGAGTAGAAATGGTTTTTAGGCAACCCAATATACACTAACATTATATTGTGTGTTGTATGTAAATTAAATGTCAAATTTTAAAATTATTTATTATATTGTATTATTATACTATTTTAAAGATTTCGACGTTTGAAGAAAAAATAGCACGTTTTATTCAGAGTAAAAGAACTTTTTGTAGCTCAACCAGCAAACCTATATGCTTGTCACAAAAAGTACTTCTTTTACTCCTACTACAACAATATACTATTATTTCTATTTTAAACTGTTTTTATCGTTATAAATTACAAATTTTGTAATTTATAATATAAAGTTTTTAAATAAAAGTGTGTATTAAAGAAGGGTCGTTTGAGCATGTACATAGGTATAGTATATTTAAATCAGTTTGTTTACGAAAGTGCTAATTCTCAATTAAGTTATCATCCCGTTCCCCTAAATATGATAGTACGCAACTAAAGATAACCAAATTGCTACGACTTTAATCTACATATCAGGCATCAAGGACCCAAAGGAATCGAATACAGTTGAGATATTAGGAGGTAGTTTACAGAGAGCACCACGGGAGCTATAATCATACACGACACCTATAAATTCTCACCAATGTGTTCAAAGCATACACAATTAAAGATGATCAAGCACTTTTTAAGTTAAAAGTTTTAGCAGACCGCACGTAAAAGGGACGTTATCGATTAGACTTTGCGATTCCTGCATCGGAAATCCGCCACCATTACTCACGGGGTTATTTATCGTTATTCCCGAGGATGTATATAAATGTACATATCTTGGCATGAACCAGGACAGAAGAAGGAATGAAGTAATAATTTTATGAAGCCGTAAAACATGTTTTCGTATCTAAAGGTAAGTTGCGATTTTATTAACTCGTCCATCAAAAGGTTTGTATGTATTTATAGAGCGTGCACTGAAAACCTACAAAATATCAGGAATATCGAAAAGCTTTTCTTGTATTTATAACCGAATTAAGTTTAGGAGTTATATTGAATCGAAATCAAAAATTCATGGAAATTTAATAAACAAATACTTCTGATTCCGATGCATCTGCTTCATGTTACATGCAAAGCTTTAATATTTTATCTCCTTAAGCAAGATTCATTAGGGTACAATTTAAATGTGAATGCATAAAATTTTATTCCAACCCTTATTTGATTTATTATTCACCCCCGCGCATTTAGCACTTGACCTAACATATTTTTAAATCTCTTGCTCAAGGCACGAAGGATTTACTTTTTCCAGCCGCCTTTACCCGTAAAAACGGTAAATGATGCCATTTACATATTTTTCTGTAAATAATTTATTAAATTGCATTTAAAATTTAAATTTAATATGAGTACTTAACTGGTTTATTTTGGGAAAGGTTCATAAATTAGCAATTAATTGGACTTTTTGTACTAATACTTTAAGAAGAAATTTCATTCAAAATTTCGTTCATAATGGAAAAATAAAGAATTTAATTAAAATTTTAGTTAAAATTATCTTGGGGTAAATATAACGCTTACAAGAGATCTCTAAAAAATTACTAGACATAATTTGTTTATATAAAAAAATACTCCACCAAGGACCTAAAAACAGTTTTTATATTGAATTGAATGACCGAAATTAAGAGAGATTAATGAAAGTTACTAATATAAAAGTTAAAATTTTAAATGCTTTAAATATTATAAATAGCTTATAATACATAATTGTTCATTTTCATGTAACTGTTAAATGATATTTTCATATTTCCAGTATAATCGGTAATCATTTTAATCTCTTTTACATGATACCATTTTATCATTAAACACAAAATTATATACAGGGTATCTCACTGAAAATTTCAAATGTCTATATTTTTGAGAGACCAAATTGTGAGTTTTTTTATCCCCAATCTTAAGTAAACACCAACTTTAAAATATTAAATATGTTTCTAGTCTAGAAATTATCGGTTTGCAGTGACACCCTGTATAGTAGTCATAATTATAACCGTAAATTCATAAAATATGCAACTTCATTATAAAATGAACAGACAAATTGGAATTAATTTTTTATTTTTCACTAATTTTATCTCGGTTAAATTATAGCATATTTTTATCCTTTTTAAGGAAATCTAATCAACGTTGAGCTTTAATCTTTTTAGTGGGTTATTTTACTACTTTTAATGTTGAAATTTTAATTACCTTTACTAATCATAAAACCTAGATGAATTACTTGAACGAAAGGTTGGTTCTAGATTTTTGGAACAAACTATTTTTAATCCAATCAAAATAATACTATAAAAGCTTTGTACCAACAATAAGTTTTCTGACCGTCACGAAACCGTATAAAAAGTGATTCGGATCGAGTTTATAAGCTTGCGTGAACTTTTTACTGTGAGAAGTCGATCTCACAAAACGGCGAAGTTGGAACTGTTTTATGCACATATTAATTAGTACAGGTAAAATAGGAATTTTAGGTAACAAAAATCAGTCGTGAAATTTTGTTTTTTGGTATTTTTAATCATTATAAACCAAAAAATTAAGAGTCCTGAAAAAATTGAGGTGCGTTATGACGTCTTTAAGGATGAGATGGGGTGGAAATTATGAAAATAAGTCAGCGTCTGTAGAAACTAGGTCCTCATTTTTTATGTTTTTTTGGTTCCTGAAGCTAATAAAACTAATATGAGATTGATACTTGATTGACTACCGAATAAAATGGTGATGTGTGAGAGAGTAGGATTACCAAGGACAAACTGGACGTAAAGAAACTATAACGTTTTATTTCACTTGGAACTGGCTTAACAGGAACCGATTAAATCACCCATCAGAAGAATTTGTGGATGAAACTATGCAACATATAGTTCTGAGACAAAGCTAAAAAGATGCAATAATGTTCGTCATCTTCCAGCTGAAAATTACATCGATCTAATGATTTTGAACGGATTTTCGGTATATCTATTTCTAGGTGTTAACAACAGTAAACAGTTATGTTATTGATGGAGGTTTTTCAGTGCCTACCGTGAAGTGGGACATGAAAACAAATCAAATACACAAAGATCTATGCAATTTGTATGTAGGATACATTAAAAATCACTACTCCTCAATTATAATTTTCGGCGGTTTTGAGGATCTAGACAACATAAAGAAAAGTAAGTCAATATAAATCCAAATTCCTGGAATTAAAATTTCAGAAAGTATGAAAATCAGAACCACTTTTTTGTCAATTCTGCAACTAAATAGCTTCTAGAAATACCGATATTCTAATTGTACAAACAGCTATTCAAAAATTTGATCAGTCAATAGTAGGCATAGTTGCAGAAGATTTCGATATTCTAATCTTGATAACAGCTCTTTCTGCAGTTAACTGGGAAATACTTATACCCAAAATAGGAAAAACCAGGCAAAATGTATTCTTCTCCTTCACTCTCCAGGAAAATAATAAGGATTCTCTTTGGACACGCATTCAGTGGATGTGACTCTATAAGTAAAAAAGGAAACAGTTTTGAGAGAGCATGTCTCAACTTTCAACAAACCACGATAAAGCTAAAGCACCAAAAGAATATTTTTTCCTTTTTTTGTACGATTCAAAAAGCAATTAACAAACTCTAATCAACAACCATACATTTCATTCCAAAAGTAATTAAAAAAACTGTAGTACTGTAGTACCCCTAACAGTGGAATCGGTTTCGTCAAGCCATTGAAAACCCTTTCTGCGGATGATTTCCTGCTCCTGCAAAGATTCATGGACCCAGTGATCATAGGTCAAAAGTGGTTTGAAATGTTCAGACCTTTGCAAATTTTATGAGGGAATAACGTGTTCAAACTCAAAAAATTAAGTTATCGATTAACGCGATTGATGAATTGTTGACCTTTGGAAATAAAGAAAACTCCAAGAAAATTTATTTCAGTAATTAATTTGTACTTTTCTTAATCAAAAATATTTCTTTCAACTTCAAACTTTTTTAATCGATTCAACAACCAAAAAAACATGAAAAAACCTTATTTTTGCCTACTTTTCACAAACACTGATTTTTTTAATTTCCCACCATTTCACTACCTAAAACATTCTTGCGCGCCCTAAATTTTCCGAAACTCTTTAGATTTTTAATAGCGATGGTGAACAGAAATTCTAAACCAATTTTTATGAATGGACCTACTTTCTTACCTAAATCTCTTATTAGTGCTTATCCCATGAACTGCAATGTTGGAATACAAACTTGGGCCGTTCTACGTACTATCACGTCTCTAATGGGATGCCTTTTGTCTATTGTGCATGAATTACGGTATTTAAATTCAAAAGACGACGGCTTTAAAATCATAGAGAAATGTCACTATATTAGATTGTATTTGTAATTTGCAGTTTTAAACTCAATGGTACCAGATACGCACCAAGGAATTGGTAGTGGATAGAAACGGGAGTGTCGCTACTGGTAGTTATCTATACTGTGTTCGTGCTACAGGGGGGCTATTCTTGAACCGCTCGAGAAGATGTCACATGCGACTTTCATCATTCTGTCTTTGTCATTTACATGAACAAATAAGAGTCTGTCCTTCTAATGTCGAATGCGACGTCATGTCGATAATTTCAAAAATAAGCCCCCAGTATAGATAACTACCAGGCACTACCAGAACGTGGATTCCTGAAATTCATCCGAGTGAATGTGAATCTCACCTTTCTCATGCCTTTCTGGAGGGCATGGGTCAAAATCTCGAATCTTGATTCATCTGGTGCAGACCAAGATAATTTGGATTCGTCGGTGAGATTTTGACCCATGCGCTTCGAGGAAGGTGAGATTTACATTCGCTATGTGAGATTTCTGGAATCGACGTCCAAGAGCTTTATTCTTGGGCCGGTCGAGATCGTTTCGTCGACGAGACTAGAAGGACAGACTCTTATTTTTTCATGTGAATGAAAGGGACAGAAAGGACTCTCCCGTACCTATCTTAGTACCATAGAGTTCTGCAAATTACAAATCCAATCCAATATAGTGACATTACTCTATGATCAAAATAATTGATGAAAACTGTTTACTATTTAGTTTAGGCTTGTCAAAATCATTATAAACTTCAAGTTTAATCAAAACTTTGCAAATATATTTTCAAGGTCACCAAAAATTGTGCCTTCAAATACCATGTAATTTGAATGAAGTGTCGCTACTGGTAGTTTTCTATTCTGTGTTCTTGCATTTCCGAAGTAAATCGGTACAATTGGTTCTACTTTGCATTAAACAGGATTAGAAAGGCGGAATAGAAATGCATTTTGGGCAGCCAAACATACACTAACAATGTATTGTGTATTGTATGTAAATTAAATGTAAAATTTTAAAATTATTTATTATATTACTATTTTAAAAAATTCGACGTTTGAAGAAAAAATAGCATGTTTTATTCAGAGTAAAAGAACTTTTATTCCTAATAAAATAATATACTATTTTAAATCAAACAAAACTAGAAATTATCATGTACCACGTAAAACTACGGATGTAAAATCTTCTAATTTTATGAAAAATAAATATTCCATGTATTCTTGTTTTTTTATCAGGAGTACTTGGTGTTCAAATCAATGCTAGAGTTCTGACCCCTAAAAATGTAAAGTGGTCCGCATGCTCTTCAATAATGTCTGCTATGCACCTTTGTGGTCTATACTGGTCTTCATCAACTATCACTAATTATGTAAGGGTCTCCGAGTTAACTCCACTTTCACCGCAATTCACCTACATTTTGGACAATGTGCATATCTTTCTTCGAACCGTTAAATACAGGGTGATTTCCAAATTTTCTATAGTTAAATTTAATCCCATAATAATCATTATTGCTTTAAAATGTAATTTGTCTTTAAATTCTTTGCATCGTCTTCATGTTCCTTGTGTTTATGGTTTTCTTCTTATGCGTTGATATCTTGGTCCTTTGCAACTAGGTTCTGTTAACCAGTCACAAACAAAATTGACATCAATAAAATATATTACCGCAATCAAATAAAATTGATGCAAATTACCAACCTCATCACAGAATCCAAAGCACCAATTCTGTTCAGATGAGAAACAGTAGAACAGTGACCCAATCTCATTCTACAAATCGAAGAACTAAACTTTTTCCCAAGAAACGTAGAATTTTTATTAAGGACAAAGGAATATTCTTTTAAATTTGAAGTAAAAAACTAAATGAATTCCCACATATCTTGCCACAAAATCAGTTCAAAAAGATCTTAGAACAGAAACGTCGGAAGGCATTTTTAGTCTCTCATTACCTAAAATGCCACCATGACTATGAATTTGACAAAGGACAAAACTAAAACCCTTGTTTATGTAAAGCTCAAAAACAAGATTTATAGGCAGATTCTGGTCAAAGTTAAAGGCCTTTAATTTAAAGCAAATAATGTAACCATGGAAATTGTCCATTACAACCCATATAACAAATTTAAATTTAAAGGCCTTTAAATTTGACCAGAATCTGGGTATTATTATGTTTGGTACGATATAATTAACTGAACTGAACTGATTACTTATAACTTTTAAGGTATGTATTTCAATAAAATAATAATGGAGAAAAGTACCTTACGTTCGTATAATAATAAAATAATGATCCAATCTTAGTTCATCAGCAAACTATGTTCATTTAAAATCTAAAATTTAACAATCATAATCTGTATGTTTAGACAACCTTCCCCAAAGTATTATAAATGTTTGCAGAACAATATCTCCAGAAATACTACAAAATATTCAGGTGTGTAAAAATTGTCTCGATTTCTGTATGTAAAATGATTGAAAAATGTTAAGCATTCAGTTAAATTAAGGTAATCATCTTCGTTTTCCAAATATCTGATTTTAATTGTGATTGTTTTGAATTTTTAAATAAAAAGGTTTTACTTTCATCGCTCATAATAAAAATCTTTTTCCTGTAAAACCTACTATAATCGAAATAAAAAATAAACATCTGTTTCTCGTAAAAACAACGAATAAAACCATTTTACCTAAAGAGACTTTATGGAAATAAAAAAATAAAGTGGAAATAATAAAACGAAATTTAAGCTACAATTTTCAGTATATAGGCCGTTCGAATATTGTATTTTAGTTTTATTATGTCCCATTCAATTTACTTAAATTGCAAAAGTATGAAATTAATCCCGATTATTGATAGCAAAAATTGGGTAAGGCATACCTTGTTTTTTTTAAGAAGCAAAATTAGTATAGCCTAAATTTTTATGAGAGCTTTAAGAGCAAGTCAAGAAATCACGTTTTTATAAATGAGATACTACTACTCAGGTTTTTTTTTAGATATTTAGAATTATACTGATTATTTTTTTACACTTAATTGTATACTTTATACATGTAAATAATAGAAGTATTTATTACATTTTCCTTTAAATATATCATTAAACTATAATAAAATATGTTTTTTCTATAATTATAGCTTTTATAATATAAGCATTCCCATTTTATTGAGATGAGTCAAATAGGGCGGCTCCAAGCTCAACAAAACGGGTGCATATCGATCTGAAAGTCTCTGTCCCACATCCCTTTTCTGTCGTCCTCACATACTTCCCAATTTAAGCGACAATACATTCAGTAACTTATAAAAACTTAATTAAAATAATTATTTCTTCTTCCTTACTGCTATACTAGTAGTGGACGAAGCCCTTTTTATTATAAACTCCAGTCTACCCAAAGCCCTCTGAATGTAATGCAATTTCTTATCATAAGTCGCATTTGTGTCAACTTTGATTTTCATTTCTCGTGAACAAATCCCAATAAACAGATTATTAATGCAAATCTTTATATTTTCGCTTTCTTCTTCCAAATTTAATACTTTCATTGATACCCTATGCAAAAGACCTTCCCATTTTAGAGACTTATTTTTTGCCAATGCATATCTCTTCTGCGAATTACTTAAAGTTACTAAATACTGGGCTAATACTAACTGTTTATCGCTTATCATTGCATTCTAAAAGGAAATATATTTATTAAAAACTACATATTGCAGGAACTAAATAATAAGATTGTAGGTAAATGAAAACCTTTAAGAGCCATTTCCTAAACGGAGAATATAGTGGTTTAGTTCTGCAGTCAAAAAACTAGTATGAACAACATTTTTGTATAATTTTTTTTTGTAGTTGATTTAGAAGTCATTTCCTTAATTTTTGCCAGATGGAAAAAAATTGGAGAATGTACAAAAAAAATATAATGATCTAAAAGTACCTTAATTTTGGACCCTTATAATTAATTTTGTGCTAGGTTGCAGAAGGTAACTCTCTGGCAGGATATAGCCTAATCAACTTAGATTATAAATCTGAAAAAAAATTGAAAATCGAAAGACGGAAACTTGAGTTATGACTGCAGAACTAATGCTCGATTTCATGATTTTTTTTTCAATTTTTCCTCTCAAACTTGCGCGCCCTCTAGGAATTCGCATTAATTATCAGTTATTTGGTCATAATTTGCAAAGAAGCTTCAGAAATTATCTCCAACGGAAAATTTATCGCGGGTGTCTAGGAAGATGCTCTTAAGAGCATCTTCCTAGACGCCCGCGATAAATTTTCCGTTGGAGATAATAACAAGGAATAGAAAATCCATCCCACTTTTCTGGAGCTTCTTTGCAAATTATTCACAAATAACTGACAATTAATGCGAATCCATAGAGGGCGCGCGAGTTTGGGAGGAATAATTGTGATAAATCATGAAATCGAGCATTAGTAGCCCAGAAAAAACTCAAGTTTGCTTCGTTAGATTTTCAATTTTTTTTCAGATTTATAATCTTAATTAATTAGGCTACAACTTAACCGATAGTCACCTTCTGCAACCTAACACAAAATTAATTAGAGGGGTCCAAAGTTAAGGTACTTTTAGGTCAATATATTTTTTTTTGTAGATTCTCCAATTTTTTTTCCTTCCCCTGGGAGGTATAGAAATGACTTCTAAATCGTCTACAAAAAAAATTATACAAAAATCTTTTTCGTACTAGCCTATTTTTCTGGGGTACTAAACCACTATATTTTCTGTTTAGGAAGATGCTCTTAAGAGAAATTTTCTAAACGGAAAATATAGTGGTTTAGTTCTGCAGTCATAAAAGCTAGTACGAACCACATTTTTGTATATTTTTTTTGTAGATGATTTAGAAGTCATTTCTTTAATTCCTGCCAGAAGAAAAAAAATGGAGAAGGTACAAAAAAATATAATGATCTAAAAGTACCTTAACTTTGGACCCCTCTAATTAATTTTGTGCTAAGCTGCATGTAGCTTGCTCAATTTAGATTATAAATCTAAAAAAAAATTAAAAATCTAACGATTTAAACTTGAGTTATGACTGCAGAACTAATGCTCGATTTCATGATTTTTCACAATTTTTTCTTCAAATCTCGCGCGCCCTCTATGGATCGCATTAATTATCAGTTATTTGGTCATAATTTAAATATAATTTACTTACGTATTTATTGCTGACCTCATTGTATTCTGTCATGCGATTTTTTTGATCTTCTGATATTTTCTTTCCCGTTTCTAACAATGAGTTATATCTAACCTTCATAGAGTGAATATCCTTGAAAATAAACGTTTCCGTTTTATAATCTGGATTTAATTCTATCACAGATTCTAAGTAAGCCTGAAAATATAATATTTTTTTTCAACATAGGCAATACATATAGCTTTAAGAGTACCTCATATTTTTTATATAGTTTTACGTGGTCTTCCAGCATGATCTTTAGATTATAAAGCTTGTTCTTTTTATCTGTGATATATTCAATAGCCTTACATCTTTTACGATAAACTTCCTTCTCTTCTTCAATTTTTTGAAGCGTTCTTTCTCTCTTTTCTTTATTGTCTCTAACAAACTTTAAAAAAACTATCAAATTTTTTAAAAAATTATACCTAAATTTACCCTATCAAAACTTATAAAACTTTTCTTTAAATCATTCAGCTTTTCCTTTATGTTTAACCAATCATTTTCAAAGGCACTTTTCAATTGTTTTTCTTTAACTCTAATTTCCTCAAGATGTTTTTCGGCTTTCTCTTTCTTAAGAGTAGCTCTAACAATTTCGTATTCATTTGTACCTGGGATATTATATAAATACTTTGTTCTTGAAATGAAATGTCAATCATTTTAGTAAATTATTTTTATAACCACTTACCGACTCGGAACATTTACATTTTTAGATTCGTTATATTCAACTCCAAGCACGCCAGGGGGAAGTTTTGGGTACGTTAGTTTTAAACTAGTTAGTTTGATATCTGCAGGCATGATGCAAAAGCAAAATTAATCTGAAGTAAAATAATTGACACAAATTATGACTTTTGTAGATATACTTTGGTTTTTTAATTTCCATAGAAACTCTCCGAATTTTTGAATTCTTTCAAATATTTTGGAGTAATATTTAATTTCGTACTCTAAAGAATATGTTTTTATGCATACTTCAAGTTTATAAAGCGTAAAATGAGTCATTTAAAAAGTATTACCTGTTTTTCCTTTAATAAAACATTAAAACATCTTTTTAATTACATTCAAAGAAAACAATGAAACGTACACCCTTCTTTGAAATAGTACAATATAAATATTATTACTTTTTAAATAAACAACTTACCATTGAACTGACAGAAAAGAAAGAAAATATTTTTTACCTGTAACAAAAGAAAATAATTAGTAAGTGCAAAAAATAGTTATATAAAATTATAAATTTGTATATTATGTATTAATACTTTTATATAAGAGTTAACACCCAAGTGTAAAAAGATAAAGGAATATAGTATATTGTTTCATTAGGAGTGAAAGTTCTTCTAATAAAACATGCTATTTTTTCTTCAAACGTCGACATTTTTAAAATAGTAATATAATAAATAATTTTAAAATTTGACATTTTATTTACATACAACACACAATACAATGTTAGTGTATATTGGGTTGCCTAATATTAATTTCTACTCCGCCCTTTTATTCCTTGTCAGTGCAAAGTAGTAATTTCTACTCCGAGGTACTACAAAGTGACCATAGAATCAACGAACATAAAAAGTGACACTTTAAAGCCTTTCAAACGTCACAGATTACTGCACTTTAATGACATTTGAAGAAAAAATACTTTAACATAAAATGACATGCCATAATGATAATTTATAGCAAATGAAAGCTTAATTGGTATATAATTTAGTCATTTGCATCAAATAATAGGTATAATATCGTGAATGTATTATTGAAACAAAGTAAAATGAAATAAATTAGAAAATAACCAGTACATAACTAAAACTTCCTACTAATTAGCATGATATTATGATGGTGTACATACAGACTCAATATATTGATTTCATCAAGACTTTAAAGTCTGGAAATGGTCAATAATTAATTACTATTTTGGCTAACTTGGGGCACTCCTCTTTTGTGGTTGCGACCCTTTTTACTGTGTAATGTAAATTACTCTAAAACTTCTGAAAGTTTTAAACAAAGTGTTTTAACAAGTTCGCTAAAAGATAAGTTTTCAATTAAAAAAATATATACACTATTTTAGAAATAAAACTCAAACGCTTTTCGTATATTTTTAGGATTAAATCATATTATTTGCGTAAATAATTTATTAGATGTTATTTGTTGGATTTGTTTTGCATGTTTTTTAAATCAAAATAAACCCTTAACCCCAGCGTCCATAAACCTGCAACTTTATGTGTTTGTTGATGGCTTGGTCAAAGTTTGGTAATGGTTAAGTAAGTTCTGCGACATTCTTTGGGCTAACTTATACCTCTAATGGCTGTCTAATGAGGCCTCCATACACAGATCTTTTAGCACAACTAACCCTATAAATGCAAATAAATTACAGCATGATGTAGGTAAGGTATATCTTAATAGAAATATATTTAAACCACAAACGTTTCCAAAGTTTCATATTTATATGTATATGGAAAATACTAATTGTAAGAGTCATATACAGGATGTGCCACCGAAAGTATTTTTTGAAAATCGCATTTTCTTATCTAGGAAAAAATATGTTTACAATTGTAAAAAGTATAAAACTGGATAGCTTAAAAAAGTTTCTTAAAAAAAAATAGGTGAACATTTTTTTAATTTTTTTTAAATAATAAATTTAATATACACGGTATTCAAAAATGATTGATGCTGTTGACATTGCATGGGAGGAAACCTAATAAGTTTACCGCAGTTGGCTACAATGAAATGAATACGTTGTGCTCCGGTGAAAAAACCATCGCGAATATTTTAACTGCATTAATTTTCGTTAAAAAATACTGTTTTTTTATAAAATTTGCAACACACTGAGAAATAACTTAAAAAAAAATACAAAGAGATGCGTTGGTACACCAACTTAGCAAGTCAAACGTCACTACAGAGTATGTTTGGTTGCATAGTTGCGGTATCAATCTTATTTAAATTCACTGTACCAATATACTAGTTTAATAATAAATTTTATTAGGTACTAACTCACTAATGCTCTATTAAAATTTAATAGTAACATGAAAATAAAATTGCTATTTGATTAAAGTATGTGGGTTTAATGTAGCGACACTGGCAAGTTAACATCGAACTTATAAAATCCGTCCAAAATAAAAGGATAAATAGGAATTTAGAATCACTGAATTTAGTCAGTGAGTACTAATTACTTTATATTTGAATGTGTAATCAGTAGCGGATTAACAATTTCGCCACCGATAGGGTGAAATATTTTCCCTACTAATGCACATTTTATTGACCAAAAACAAAAAACGTATTTAACGGAGGTGGTAAAAAATGTTAAATTAAAGAAAATACTCACAATTTTGAACTAAAAATATGAATCTCACAAATCTATTTGATTATCAAATTTAAAAACAAAATGAAGTGGTAACTTTAAAAATCTGAAAAAAATAATTTAAATAAAAGTTATATTTTATATTTAATTATACAGGATGTTTCGTTCAACGCCGGGATTAGAAAGTAGACCAAATTTAATCGACAAAAATCCAAAAAAATGGGGTCTAGCTTTTTTAGTTTTAGAACTACAGCCTTTTGAATTTTAGGTCTCCGATTTTTATCACAAATCAGAAAATCGCTAATTACATCGTAACCATTGTGTGTAGGGATCAAAAAAAATTATTATTTAATAGCTAAAACCATCCTCTATTAATAGGTAAAAACAGTAATACAAAAACAATTGTTAAAATTTCTAAACGAAAATCCTTGAACGGTTGGTGTTCCATAATAAACCAACCTCAGTAACTGAGGTTGGTTTTAAGACGTTGTTTTATTACCCTATTAATTGTTAAAATGTTGAAAAAAATCAAAAAGAGAAAAAAAAAATTATTTTTTTAATTTTTTTTTTAAATTTTTTCCTAGTTAAGACCCATTACGGTTTTGTTTTTTTATGATCTGAAACTTCTTCATATTCTCAACAAACCAGGGAAAAATCTGAAAATTGGTTAATTTTTATGAACCAAACACGAATTTGGCCATTATCCCAAAGGTTAAATTTAGACTGTCAAAACCCGAAATTATTTTATTGATAGTATTTCGGGTTTGGTACCCAGCTTAGTGTGAAATTAAAGAAACGTTTAATAATAACAATCTGCTCACAAAAGAGGATAGGGCTAGGTTAGGTTAAGTTAGGTGCTAAAGTGTTTATTTTTTTTGATAATATTTTACAGGGTGTTTCTAAAGTGGTGGAAGTAGAAGCTCACGAAGCCGAGCCGTGACCACCATTTTAGAAACACCCTGTGTTATTTTTCGTCTTGTTTAAGATACAAAAGTTATTCATATAATTTTATTTATTTTTATTCTGGCCCGAGTAAAGTAGCCGTTATCAATATTGTCTCTGACGATAATTATGCACGGACGAAAACGAAATACTGCCATCAATATTGGCCTGTCAAAACTCAAAATATTCAATTTGCTATTATTTTAAATATGGACCAGTGCGCTTAGCCATTTCTAATATTGGCCGGACTTTATCGATAATGACAGCATTTCGTGTTCAAAGTCTCACTTATCTGAATAAGGGTGTTTAAACCCCCTATTTAATCACTGTGTTTGACCTTGGACCTTCGTCACACGACATATTAAACATATTATACCGTTGCGAATCGAAATTTCGTGCGAAATCGCTGTCCTGTAAAATATACTTTAGACGGTAAAAAGTTGGTGCAAGCGCATAACCCCTATCCAAGCAGTTTTGTTAGGTCTCGTGACGGACAAAAAACATGTTTTTGGAACAAAGCTATTATATAAAAATTAGGGCCATCCACACTTCTGCCGAAACAAAAACAAATTGATTAGAATTGATTCCGGGTAACTAATCGAAAGTAAAACGCGCACTCGATATAAAATTTTGTAAAACTCTATACAAGGTGTCCCAAAACTGGCGCATAAGCTCTCCCTAAATTGTTATGGACACTTTGTAGAGTACCAGAAAAATATGACTTAAAGTTACCATTTTAATTTTTAAAAAGCTCCGAATAAAACACAAATGGAAGCACTTTTTGCAAAGACAAATACAAATTAAACCATTTTCAATTGAGATAGTCAATAAAAAGTTCAAATTTATTAAGAAATATGAATTTTACAATTTTTTGAGAATTAATGTGGCAACGATGTTATTTTAACTATTAAACATTTTGCCAAAAGTTACTTTATTTTGTTGTGGCAAGATTCAAAAAGTTGATAATCTCTATCAAAATTACACTCGGCACTTGGTGCATGTGCTGCAGGTAATATTTGATGTTGACAAATTCCCAATTTCTTCTTTTGGTTAATATCTTAAAAAATATTGTGAATAGATTTTTGTAAATATTTTTTCGGTACAGTACTAAGGGTTCCTGACAATGTTTCAAGAGCTTAAGCTGCAGTTTTGGGACACTCTGTATAGAAAGGTTGGTGGAAATTTTGTGCTGTTCAGAAATATAATAACCATGTTTCCATCGTTTATGTAAGAGAAAATTTTACTGAACTAATAATTTCATATAAAATTATTAGTTCAGTCATCATAAGATCGCCATAATTTCATTTGAGTTTCTTTCATTATCGAGTGAAGTTTCAAGAGATTTAAAACATAAAAATGCAGCATTAATTTTTGAAAAATTTTATATTTAAAATTGATCTTGGTTGATATACTAGAGAATTTCCACATTTTTTGTCAGGCTTCAGAAGAGAATTTTTATAATCAAAAGCTATAAGCTATTTTTATGTTTTACTTTAATTTTGAGGTTCAAGTTTAACATTTAATGCATTATAATGAAGGAGTTTTCTCAAAATTAAAGTGTAAATCTCGCATATTTTGAAGCATTTAAATCTGCTTTTATGTGTAATAACCCAAATTGAAGTGTCAAGGATTATAATAATGTGAATATTAATAAGGTTTATAATGTAGATCTATGGAAAGTTTCAACAGCAGTAAATGGTAATATAAAATAGTTTGCAAGACGATAAAAACATGCTCTAGAAGCATTTTGTTGTATGAAAGAAAAGTATTTGGGGTGAAAGAGCGTAAAAATGGAAAAGGAATAGATACCAGCGCAAAAATGTATTAAAGGAATAGAAAGGTCAACGCCATAACATGCAATAAAGGGCTGCTAAAAGATTTCCGAATAAGCACAATAACTGGTTGCAGACTTCGAGCTCAATAGATATTTTCATAAAAAAAAATAATAAAACTTAGCATTTAGTTTCAAATTTTAGTTCATAATTACTTTTTTATGCTTTAAATTTTTATAAAGCGGAACAAATATCAATAATTTAAATAGTTTTAAAAAAATACTTTTAATTTTTTTAATAGGTGTTTTAAAATTAAATTTATGATATTATACAGGGGTCTCAAAATTCGACCGACCGATGTACAATCACGCGCAATGATATCGAGGACATAAAAGAAATATTGTCACCCAATAACAAACCTTCGCAAAGACGAGTTTACTCGAAATTTGAAAGAACCCCACAAACATCATAAGTCGTATTTCGTGTCATCTCTTTCTTTTCTGTCCTTTGCGCGTGGTTTACGTCATATGTCATGTTGTTAATGTATATTGGGTTGCCAAATACATTGGTCCAAGAAATTATCGCACCACTTAATATTTTATAAATATCTTTGTACATATTAGAATTCAAAACTTGTAAAAATATTTTTGTAAAGAATACATAACTAACAAACAATTTTGAAAAATTTGTTGCACTCCTGAGCTCATTTAAAATAAAAATGGAAATATCCATTTTGTTGATATTATTGGGAATTCCTTTGTGATTATTTTCATTTTTGCCCAAACGAATGTGGTGCACGTAAATTAATATTTACTAAGCTAATGGACCATCTTACAAGACATTTAACCAGTGATGAGTGATTTTATCCGAAGAAGGACTGCTAAGTTGGCGCGCTATAGGTTTTCGACTAGGAGTTGCTCATTCAACAATATCCAGAGTTGTCCAACATTTTACTGAAACAACTAATTATACTAGATGCTCTATGCAAGGTAGACATCGTGCTACAAACCCTAGACAAGACAGATTTTTATGTATACATTAAAACAGTTAGAAAAGGACTTTCTGAGAAAAATTTTAAACCTCGGATTCCTACAACAGGTCCACCTTTGCCACCAGCTTATCGTGGAGGTAGTCTTACTTTTATTACTGATCACGCTGAATGGGAGAAAGAAGACTGGGAGCAAGTTTTATTTACGGATAAGTCTAGATTTTGCTTAAGTAACTATGATTGTCGTCTAAGAGTATTCAGACGCTATGTTCAATATAATTTCAATCCAACCACTTTATTTGGAGGAGGATCCAATGTGTTCTATGTTGGATCCTTAACAGTGAAAGGTATAAAGATTTTGTTGGGCCTTTTAGACCATATATAGGCGCAATTTTTTTTTCTTATGAGAAATAATGCAATACTACATACAGTGCGGACATAAAGTAAATCCCCCCCCCCCCCCCCCCTGCTAACTTTTGTCTACCTAGGAATCTAATTGCGAACTTTTTAATAAAGGTATTTTTGATTTTGTCGAACTTCCGGTTATACCGGAAGTGGATGGCAACTTCCTTATTTTAAATAGAACACCCAGTATATTTTTGTATTTTCGTGTTCTCTATAAAAATACAATTAAATTGACCTAGCATCGTGTGGTCTACGATTAATACTTTCGGAATTACGCCCATTTGAAAACCGTATTTTTATGCAACTTCATTTACACCGGAAGTTGGACCCAACTGCAACTCCGTTATTTTAAATGAAATATTTTGCAATTAAGTTAATAATATTAAATTTAAACAAAATTATGTTTAATAGTAAAGTTCATTAATTTTGCTGATTAACATAACCACTTTCCATGTCTTGACACTAATAAAATCTACAGGAAATCTCTTGGATAAAATTTTTTTTATAATTATTATATTTAAAATAAGGAAGTTGGGGCACTTGGGTCCAACTTCTGGTGTAAATGAAGTTGCATAAAAATGCGATTTTCAAATGGGCGTAATTCCCAAAGTATTAATCGTAGACCACACTATGCTAGGTCAATTTAATGGTATTTTTATGGAGAACACGAAAATGCAAAAATATACTGGGTGTTACATTTAAAATAAGAAAGTTGCCATACACTTTCAGTATAACCGGAAGTTCCACAAAATCAAAAATACCTTTATTAGAAAGTTCGGAATTAGATTCCTCAGTAGAGAAATTTTCAGAATCAAAAACATAACCCTTCAAAAGTTAGCAGGGTATAGCGGCCATTATGCAAGATTATCTTACTACAGTTGGAATTCAGGTGATGGAATGGCCAGTACGAAACCCACAGATCTTAACTTAGGTTTGGTTGAACATATCTGGGATATGCTTGGTAGACGTTTAGGAGCTCTAAATCACAAAGCAGATAATTTAGAAGAAATTTGGTGTAATAATATCGACCAAAATGTAATAGCATCACCTACTAATGTATGGAGAGTCGATGTAGGAAAGTAATTCAATGTAGGGATCCATTTTGTTGAATTTTATTAATTATTAATTTTTTGAATTTGTAACGATAATAAAATATGCTTTCTTTATTAATGGGTATAATTAAAAAACCTTGATTAAATAATATTTTTTTAAATCTTTATCAAAAAAATCAAAAGTTAACACAGTATTACTAGGTGGTGCGACAATTTATTGGAGCAGTGTAGATGGAAGTGCAAAGCAAACCCGATTGTACCCAATTTACGTCGGAAATGTACGAATATGACCGTAGATTCAACGAATAAAAAAATGATTTATTACAACGTGTCATGAGTCAGGCCGTACTTTAATGACATTTG
Organism: Stenus bimaculatus; assembly: GCA_963971135.1. Lineage (NCBI taxonomy): Eukaryota > Metazoa > Arthropoda > Insecta > Coleoptera > Staphylinidae > Stenus > Stenus bimaculatus. The sequence continues at coordinate 45,032,152 of OZ020183.1, read as the reverse complement.
AAGAAAAATTTATTTTTTTAATAATTTTTTATTGCGCCCAAAGAATTTTGGTGTTAAATAATAGGATCAACTTATTTTTAGATTTCAGAATAGTCAATTGTATTTCAGAAATGATTAATTCGATTTCAGAACGTATGAATTGTATTTCAGAATAATCAATTCAATTTTAGAAGGTATCAATTGTATTTCAGAATAGTCTCAATTTAATTTCGGAAAGGACCAATTATAAAAAAATAGAAGTTAAGAGTTTTGTGTGTGATTGTGACCACAATAGCACACACATTTCACCAAAAATGTGCTTTCGAAATTTAACATTACACCAGTAACACCAGGCTTAGGTTCTTGAAATAATCTGCCAAAAACTCTTGGCTTCCTCAATATTTTACAAAAGGTTTTGTCTAAATTTAAATTAATTTATCTGAAATACAAATAATGATTTCTGAAATACCATTGATCTTTTCTGAATTACAATTGATGATTTCTGAAATTGAATTGGCTATTCTGAAATACAATTGATAATTTCTGAAATTAAATTGACTATTCTGAAATACAATTGATAATTTCTGAAATTAAATTGATTATACTGAAATACATTTGATGCTTTCTGAAATACAATTGGCTATTCTGATTTACATTTTTTCTGAAATTGAATTGATCTTTTCTAAAATACAATTGGATAAGGTGTACTTAGTTGTGTTTTTTTACATTCTATGCTCGAGCAAATCTGAGCAAATGAATTGCTCACCTGCTAAGTTTACTTAACCTCAATAATGAAATTTTTAATAAATAATAAATTAGTTCACATGTGCTAAAATTGAAAAGTATATGAACTGAACTGAACTAAGCAAAATGATAAAAAAGAACACAACTACAATCTCCAGTTAACCATTGTCGGTCGAATTTTGAAATTTTAAAAAATGATTTTAATTTACTACGCTTAAATAATAATTAATATTCTTGGTAGAAATAACGATTTTTTCAAGTTTTTCCTTTAATGTCAAGCCCCGAACAATTTTCTTTAAAGAACTTGTATAAACTTTCTAAAAGTTGGGATCGAAAATAAAAATTACGCTTTATTTGATGGACGTTTATTGAGAAGAAATATACTTTTAGGGTAGTTACAAGACTGATTTGTTCCAAAAATCACCAAAAATAGCTCTAAATTAACGGGAGAAATTTAAAATAAAGTAAATAAAATAGTTATACAAAATCTTTAAATTAAATTAGATGAATTTAGGATAACAGTGTTTTAAAAATAAGACTTTTACGATAGGATCTTCTAGTGAGCGCTAGTTTTTAGCAAAAAGCGCAAAGTTCGTAAATATCATCCTCTTTAAGCTAAAGGAAGGAGAACTGTATACGATAGGTATTGCAATTTGCTATGGATTATATCAAACACAGGGGCTGTTTTAGATAATGTCACAGGGCTTACTGTAATAAATAGAAATGAAAAGTAGCAAGAAAGCAAGGAGCAAGGAAACAGGAAAAAACGAGTATTAACATAGTGTAACGAAAAAAGCGTTACAGTGATTACTTAACTTTGAACTTTTCTCTGACATGCATATCTCTTAGTTTTTTCTACCGTCTTGACTTACGAGATATCTGCGGCTTTATTGACTAAGAAGTGCGAGCTTTTTTATTTATTTCTTTGAACTTGCTGTATACGTGGTAATCATTTTATCTACCCCTTAAAACACTTCTAGTAACTCATTACTTTAATCTAAAATTATAATTAAAATGTTGTTGCTTTAAAAAAAACCTAGTTATTTTAATATTATTACTATGTATACATTTTTGCCTCTGTAGTTTTTATGTAAACAATGAATTACTTAGCATGCCAATTTGTTCCTGCTTATTTTAATTAAATCTAAGGGAAACAGTTGCATTTAAAGTTGCATGTTGCACGAAAATAAAAGTCAATGGTGCAAAAATGCGCAGCTCGTAACTCTCTCTGATGCGGAATTATGATTTAAGCAAGCTGCCATATGACAGCACTAGCGGATTGAGTTAAATTAAATGTACAAATAATAAAATTTAGGAGCGATAACGAAATCCTAGATAAGTCACGATTTCTATACTCCAAATCCCGCCTCGGCATGTACATTTAATTACTGTTTTATCAGATAATTCAATAAATAAATAACTTTATTAATTCTCAGTCAATAATAGAACCCACAAAGGGTGCGTTTGGGGAGAGAATTTAATTAATTTAATTGGTTAAAAATAATTTTGTAGGTCAACGTTTTATTATTATTATTTTTATTTTTAAAACGTTTATTATAAATAGAAACGTAACTTCCGTGCAATTCTACTTATTCATGCAATATAAAATATTGCCCATAAACCCCTTTCATGACGACATATAGCATGTAAGTGTCAAATATTACTGGGATTTTTTATGTTAAGAGGGGATTCCCTTTGGTAACATTAAGGACTATTTATGTGGCCAATATTGGATTTTTCTTACATCACTTTTATTAGAGCTGGTTTAAGTAAATGTACATGAAAATATTTTACTGCGGTAAATTTTATATCCTGCATAATAATCAGCTTTGGCATAAAATTACACTCTAAAGAGAAGGAAAATGCGATTAAAATGATATTAAATGGAAACGCTATATGGGTAGGCTATAAATTATTTCGCATGCAAAAAATTAGTTGCGCCACTAGTTACAGCTAAAAGTTTTCTCTTTTTTTGTAAAATATGCATATGTTTGTGACACTCTTTGTGTATAAATATATAGAGTATCATGTAGGCAGGCAAGGAAGGCAAGCAGGAATAGATTTTCATCTCGGCTAATTTGCATATTTTCGATAAAGCTCGCTCTTATACGTTAACGTAAATTATTCAGCTAATAATTTAGATATTCGCCGCACACGTTTAACAGTAAACATTGCAGACGGTTTGCTTCACTAATGAGCTGCGTGTAACTTTTCTACTTTCTAATTGAATATATTAGTTACGAGTTAATGAATTATTTTGAAATACCCTACTGGTAATTATTTGCTATTAAAAAGGACTAAAAACCTTGATGTCATCCTGAAATTTCATTGGACCGCGCCCTATATTACGATTAAAAACTGGCGAATTGCGGTGAATACGGCCAATGGTTTTCTCAGGAGCTTCAAAGTAAAGACTTTCTAAGCAAATAGTATGTTGTACAAATAATTTTCCTGGATTTTTCTTTATTTACACCAGCACTTCCTTGACAAATCGGCAATGTTGGCTACAGTTTATTTAAACGTTAGTCTTCATATACAGGGGGTGCACACTTATAGTGTCACAAATTTTTATCTCAAAAACTAAGCCTCTTATGTCCGTTTTCACCAACGATTCTTAAATCTTAGGCCTAAGTTTAAGCATCGTTGATAAAAATGGGTATTACAGTCTTTTTGGTTAATAAATGTTGTTTGGTATTAAAGGGGTAATATAATACAATTTTTTATTTGTTATTTTAAGTATATTTTGAGGGTTATTTCAAGGTATAGTTTGTTTTTTTTAAATACATATAAACCTTTTGTTTACTAAATAATTGTTCTACGGTGAAAAAGACACACATTTTAATGAAAACGTTTAAAAAAATATAATTAAAAATAAAATAAAGCTATTGGCAAATCTAGCTACTAATAGATGGCGCTGTTCACCCTCTGTGGCGAAAATTTGAACTAAATTCTGTAGTAATCTTTAAAATGTTTGAATATACAGCAAACAGATTTACGTGTTTTCTTCTATTTGAAACTGTATTTAATCCGGTGTTATTGAAGATTGTTTGTATTTTTGTGTCTTATGTTGAAGTAATATTAAACTATTCTTCACTCAAATTTAGGAATATCTTTTATCTGGTAAATAAACATAAAAGTACTCATTTTCTTAAGAAAACTTTATGTAGGATGTAGGCACTTTTAATTTTTGAATTAAGAAATTGGAATTAAAGAAATTCGTTAGCAAATCTTTAAAAATTTTGGCCTAATCTGTCTTTCGGAGTCATCACGTTTTTTTGAGCAGAACGTAGTAATTTTGTTGGTAGATGGACGAGAAATTTCCAAGACAATACTGTAAAGCCACTTTTCGATGGACTAAACCGAAAAAAGTTATTGGTCCCCAAAGCTATTTTCGGTTTCACCCCAAAATGCAAGGTTCATAAACTAATATATGTCTCTGTCAAAGTTCAAATTAAGGGTAAAATGCTCGAAACACACAAAAACACAAGGCGGTGCCTGTCAGATTACTACAGAATTTAGTTCACATTTCCGCCAGCAGAGGGCGTCAAGAATTCTAGAATGGTGTACACTTGGTGCCAAGTCTTTCATTATTAATTGAATTGCATACTCGAGGTACTCCTTTTCATTAAAAAAAATATTTTATGATTTTTATCAAATGTACCATGAATAGTACATTATTCAACGAGCGAGAAATGATTCACGAAGAGCGTCAGAGCCATGCGAGTGTCGTAATAGGTCTGAGTGAATAATAGCTATTTTCTGGCGAGTAGAATACTACACTTTTCCACGGCTTTTTTTTATTTTACGGTACTTTTATGCAAATTTGTTGAAGTTATTTTTCGTATTTTTGACATTTTTTTATTTCTTCAATGTTTGTAAATTTTATTCTGTGCTTAAAATTACCCATAATTCATTGCTCATTACCCAATAGGTTGTCCGATGATTAATGAAATTACTCATAATCCATTTCTCATTATCAAGTAGCTTGACAATGGCAACTTTGTAATCGGTCCGCTAATAGTTCAAGCATGTTGAATAATGTCAACATTTAGTCATGAATTATTCAATAGTCATGGAAAAATACAATCTCTCTATTATTGAAATTTTTATGTTAATTATTTGTTAAATTAAAAACCATGTACAGAAAAATGGAAATGTTTCAACAAGTTAATATTACTTCTTAATTAGGTGCCCAAAGTGATGACCTTCTTCTTCCAAATATCTTAGATTTCTTTTGTATTGTATTTGAGATAAAAATTCGTAATACTTTAAGTGGGACATCCTGTATAAAATAATAAGATTTGAGTTCCATTTTACCAAAAAAAAAATGATGTTTCATATGCTGACTACGTACACTAGCTTTAGTTTAAATTAAATATTTATAACGACTAATGCAATGTACCTTCCTTTCTTATATTTACAGAGCTGAAAATTCAAACTTTAAATTTTGCTACTTAGAGGATCTTAAATTTCTTTGTTAAAACAAGGACCACTGATTATTCTCTGAATAAATGAGCAAATGCTCAAAAATCTTTTGTTTCAAAAAGCGAGCAGGTAAAAATATTTTTCCAACAAGAGCTTTATTTTTTAAAGAATGGACGCTGCTGTTTTTAAGCATTATGTTTCCATATCCAAAGATTATAAATGTAGCCTTAGTACTGTAAGTTTAAAAAACTTATAACACTGGTCAGCAAAAAATTACCTTTTGTGTGTAACACGAATACTTTTTACTGATTATATGAGGAACAAGGCTCAATACAAGTATACTTTATTAAAATATTTTAGATTCGAATACTTTTATTGTATATTTATAAATAAAAATTAGGAGGTAATACCGGGTGGAAATGAAAACCGGGTCACCTCTATAAATTTTATGTGCATTTTTTATTTTCGAAATCACTTCCGGTTTCACCGGAAACACCATGAACTTTGTTTTTTTAAATGTAACATCCCATATTTTTATTCATGGCTTAAAATACTTTAAAAAAAAAGTCGGTGAAAAGTACCAAAACTAATTCTAAATAATTCAAATACCTAAATAGAATTGTAATTTGAAAAAAAATTTAAGTGGTTTTTGAACTATTAATTTTTAAACTTAGTTAATGAAGATTTTATCAAATATCTCACTTTTTTTAAATGCAATGATGCCGGGTCATTCGACTTTTTAAAAAGAGGATTTTATAACGATTATTTTGGTACCCCATGTGTAGGGGTATTATTTTGCATGTGCCTGTAAAATTATTTATTTCTTAAGTTGGAAAATACTAGCTATTAAGTATCTTTATTACAGGCACATGCAAAATAAAACCCCTACATATGGGGTACCAAAATAATCGTTATAAAATCCTCTTTTTAAAAAGTCGAATGACCCGGCATCATTGCATTTAAAAAAGTGAGATATTTGATAAAATCTTCATTAACTAAGTTTAAAAATTAATATTTTTTTACAAAAAAAATAAAAACTAATATTTCAAAAATACTTCTTTTTTAAAAGTATTTTAAGCCAGGAATAAAAATATGGGATGTTACATTTAAAAAAACAAAGTTCATGGTGTTTCCGGTGAAACCGGAAGTGATTTCGAAAATAAAAAATGCACCTAAAATTTGTTTTTTTGAACCATAGAACATAGCCAAATTTCAAATTTTTTTATTCATAAATAAAAAAGTTATCGAGGTGACCCGGTTTTCATTTCCACCCGGTATACATAGTGTCCCTATTTGAGTTGCATTACATGGTTATCTTTGTTATTAATAAAGTTGCAGTTTTTTATACTTATTCCGATGCCGTTTACAAAAATCAAAAATTCCGAGTCATTCCGAAGATGAACGGAAAAATCCAAAAATTGAAGTTTTTTAAAAACTAAAAGATAACGAATCAACTGAATGGTCAGAGGGTTTGAGATGTGTCCAGTTTACGTAGATCTTTCTGCCAAATCATTGCATTATTAAAAGATATCCAAGACGAAGATAAACTTACAAAATGATAGTAGTAATATCTTAGATGAATTATTATTGGAAGATGATCAAAATTATTTAGATGCAAATTATAACCAGATTGCTACAAAAGGTCTACGGAAAATCTTGAAAAACAAGCCAAAAGGATGAAAGTTAGTACTGATAAATCACATCGGCCAGTAGAAATTAGAAACAACGTAATCATACTTTTTCCCAACGTGGACAGTCGAAGTAGTTCTACAAATTAGTGATGAAGGATTTTATAAAATTAGTACTAAGCATGGCATTTTGCAAGAACTATACTGCAGATATTTTTTATTTTGTTATAGGAAAACAAGTACAAATAATTTTTTAAATTAATTTTATTATTATTATTTTATTTTCGAAATGACCAAGATACTAAAATTTTATTAAGAACTGCGGTCATTAGACATTTAATTGGGACTCCTTTTCATATAAATGCCAGTTTAAGAAAAAAATGATACTTTACAATTCAAAATGCCATCAAAGCTCATGTTGTAAAAACAAATAAATTTCCTTTATCTTATATGAAGTGTACCAGATTAAACTTGAATTTTAATAAATCTTGATTTATATTTTACTGTAATTTTAAGACTAAGCTATCCAAATATCAGTATAGTATGATATTGCTAGTTCCAATTAGTTTAGACTAGGCTAAATAAATTGATTCTGAAAGTTGGCTTAGTCTATGCGGGAATCGGTATGGTTAGGTTGGGTAACCTAACCTAAGCAATCCGTTATTGTTTACACTGAAGGAAGCCGCGGGTCGACAGTCGACAATAAATAAGGGGGGATAGGTATTTCAAAATTAGTTACTTGTTTCTAAATGATTTGAACAGAGTAATCAACTGTAACTATAATAATTTTGTTTTTAACTTATAAGTTTTATTCTGTGAAATACCATTTCCTTTATAATAATTTGAAACATAAAATATGAGAATATTTAATTTTATAGAAAATAATAAAATTGTTAATGGTGTTTTCATGATTTTTTGTCGATTTAATACTTCCCTTTAGATTTTACTTTAGAACATTACAACTGTAATAATCTTGAAATGTATGTATTTAAAGTTTGGATAAAGAACAATAAACCGTGCGAATAATAAAAAGGAAGCTTGTATAAAGTTATTACATAAATATATGACTGGAATAAACTGTACGTTTTTGGCAATCAAATGAGCGTCCTGTGCCAACAAGACCGCAGGATGCTTTAAATTGCTTGTAACTTATTTGGGATTTAAATTATTATTCGCAAAAATTAAAAGACATTAACAGGTCGTGTGAGCTTATTTAAAAAAATAGGAGCCATTGCACGTTGTCCCTTGGATTATTACAAACTTCGAGCTTTTCCAATGGTCACAAAAACATTGGTCAGCCATCCGTGAGAATATACGTTCCTGCTCAAAAAGGACGAGCTAAGCGCTAGAAGTTATAACTATTCCTCGTCCGGATAGACAAAAACTAGTAAGATATCAGCGGGGCTGCAAGATATGAGAGGGAAGGAAGAAGATGCTTATAGAGATGAAGAAAGCTTGCCATCTCGCTGTTTTATTTTATTTTATATAATATCGAGCTGCTGAAGCATGGAAGGCTGAGATGCTTATTACAGCGACTTTCAGTTTATACGGTTGGCCCCTTTTCTAACGAGAAAAACTCGAAGAGAATAGGAAAAAATCAAACCTGCTCACGACTCCAAGGGTAATAAGTTTGATCTATAACTGCAAACTTTTAAGTTTCGCCCTTCGTTTATTTTCTGATGTGATTTTAAGAGTCTTCTAATGTTGTTTTTGTCAAGAATACTACATTACCCCCAAAAATGTAAATCCGCAGCCAAATCCCGCGCATTTTTCATTTTACATTTTAATTAAAAGCGTCGCGCAAATTTAATCTTGTCCGCCAAGTTTGTTTGTGCCATTACGCAAATACACTTTTACAACTTCCTGTATTATTAGTGAATTTTACAACAAAATTACGCTAGCAATTTTGCCGAAATATGAAAAGCGAATTTGTCGCATTTTTATTTCTCTCCTAAATTCATTAGGTACATTGAACGACCACTTGGAACAAAAGTGATTATTATATATTTTCATGTATGTTACACAAAACGACAGCGCAACAAAGGTAGGCGCAATCGAGCATGCGAATATAATATCAAATAAACTCGCGAAGTCAACAATAAAATATCATTTCCGTAGGGACTTAACATTGTGTGGGTGCGTGCCTGTGTGCTGGGAAAGAAAAAACTTTTTGAGTACAGAAATAAAAAACTTTGCTGAACAGTTGTGCTGGGAATTGCACGTAAATCTGATTTATTAATAAATTTATATTCACCCACAATGAGCGAACCTTTTAATTTAATGAAAATCACAATAACCTACTTCAAAGACCCTTCTCTACAAAGACACAGGAAATGCATGTTTCAATTTATATTAAAATAAGCAATCTCGCCAAAATTGCTAATCACAAAAAATATATGTAAAATTTTGGTAGAATATACCTACAAATTAACTTAACTGTTTTTAATATCATAAAATAATATAACAACTTTTTAGAAAAATTAATATGTAATGGTTTTTGTAATTTATTTTCTAATCAATATACAGGATGTTTCTAAACATATGTCCCTATCTTCAGGAATAGATTATTTGACCTATTTGAAGATAAAGTAAGAATAAAATATTTTGCAAAAATGCTCCATTTTCGAAGTACGGAGTGTTAAACTTTCTTAATTTTTTAAAAAATTTTAACTTAAAATCTATTTTTCTATAGATAATTTGCTGAAATTTAGAACAGAGAGAAGGTTCAAGTTTTTCTACCCTTTTCCCCCTATTTTTTGTATTTGATGTCACTATTCAAAATAAATAAAATTTTTCACTTCCTTGGATATACCTAAGACCCATAATTTTTTCATATATTTTTGCATTTAGAAGTTATAAGACAAAATGTACAACGTTGTTTAATAATTTCCCCAAAGAAACTGCACTCTTAAATTTGAATTTTGGCAGTTATATTCATTAGTGATTGGTAAAAGTGAGCTCTGTACATATTTTACCAAATTATCTTTAAAAATATAGAAGTTATGTTGGAAATTGAAAAAATTAAGAAATTCGGCGAAAAACTTCTTCAATTTGATGTTCAAAAATATTAAAGAATCTTTTCCTAAAATTAGGTAAACCTGTTTAGAAACACAATGCATAAAAAAATGCAAATTCAAAAAAATAATCAAATAAATCGAAAACTTAAACTGATGCCCAGATTTATTAAAATTTCAAGACTTTTACAATAATTTTCATTCTAACTCTTTTAATAAAATGGTTACATCAATTATGTGATAAGTACATTTTTATGCCCTGTATATTACTAATTTTCTACCTAAAACTTACATCTACTGAATTATTAGCTGTACAGGATAGTTCAACTAAAACTGCACAAGCCCGGTTTCGGTATTTAACTTCAGTGTTAAAATGCTAGGACAGGTTGTCGATTTATGCTTTCAAGGGGTCAAAATATACATAGTGTATAAAAGTTCGCCAACGACCATTTAATTTAGAAACGAAGCATTTTTTAGAAAAGTGTTTCAAATAAGAGCTTTACGATTCTTAGTGACGCTCTATTTGGGAATATTGCCATAAACTTGACCAGCAGGTCTTGTGATAATCACTTAACTTTTTAAAAATTTTATTGCATATTTTTGCAGCTTACTATTAGAGGTTTATGGAACATATTTTTTTTATGAAACTCTTTTAACTTCCAAACTATTTGCTTAAAAAATATGATCCATAAACCTGTAATTATAATATATGTATAATAATATGCAATAAAAATGTGTGGTTTCTAAAGAAAGTAAAGTGATTATTCCGTGACCTTTAACCTGCTGGTCAAGGTTATGGCAATATTCCTAAATAATTCATAACAAAGAAACGTATAACTTTTATTTAAAACGTTTTTCTGAAAAATACCTAATTTCAAAAATAAATCGACGTTTCCAAACTTAACGTATAAAAAATTTAAGAATGTAAACTTCCAAACTACTATCTTTAGAAAAATAAAAAAAGATGGTCCATAAACCTCTGAAAGCAAGCTATATTCCTTCCTATTTAAATAAATTAAAGTGATTATCACGTGACCTTTAACCTACTGGTTAAGGTTATTTTTCTCAAAAATGCTTTAGTTCCAAACATTGCCAGACTTTTTGTACACCCGGTATAAAAGTTAAAAGTAGAAGGAACCAGTGAGAAAATCTGTGCAGCACTCGCTGAGAAAATTACATTATTTAATGTAAATGAACATAACAAGTTTGCTTATTTTACTTCAGTTTTTGGAAAAGCTTTCGGACAGCTCTATTTTAGTTTCCGGGAAGGAAATTTTAAAAAATCAGCCCTTACCTACTTTCAACCCTTAACGATTTGAACTTCATAATTTTAAATGGTAATAGTGGTCAAAATATAGAACAGTAAAAAATACAAACAACTGTAGATTTAGAACGGTGCTTTTATTTTGAAAATATGTACATGAAACGGGTTTGTGAAGATTTCATTGGGCTACCATGTAGATGGACTAGATCTTAACCTATTTATTACACTAAATTTATTATAAATATTACGAGAGATATTTGTTATGAACAGAGCATAGGTTCTTGTAGTATAATTTTCCTTGACACTAAAATTAAATTAAGACAATATTTCTGGACTATCTAGCATGTTCTGTAATATTTCGTACCTAAATTTCGCTTTTAGGTTTAAAGCCAAATTTTTAAAGTTTTAAAATTAAATGGAGTTAGTTGTTTAAGATGTAAGATTAAATATTGGAAATTAAATATTCATTTCTGCACACCCTCTAGTCGAGCAAAATGACAGTTATAATGAAGATTCCGGATTCCAATATGTTGCATATACTAAGTTACGATATTGACGTCTAATGAATCCAGCTAATATTGCCCTTATTTATAATGTTGTTTATGTGATATGCAAACGAAATTTTACCATCATTAGCTACAGTCAGGTTTCGTATTTTATTTATTCCATCTTGCATAATATTCTTTATTTTATAGTGTTAGTGCGTAGGATTTTTGATTTTTTATAAAACAATCTACTTATTTATGTTATGACACATTTTCTTGATCACTACTGTTCAAAAGATTTTAAGTCAATTAGTAAATTCAAAGAATCCTTAATCCTCAATATACACAATAAATTTTCAGACGGTCGGAAAAGAGCAGGAATGATATGACTTTATAACGGGGTTAGTATCATTAATAGAGGAAGAGAAAAGGATGGGACCCAGGTGGGATCCTTGTGGTACACCAGAGGGGTGAGAATTGTGAGAAGCTTCTTTAAGCATTTTATCTATTTTTTTAAATAATGGAAGAAACGCTTGTAGATTTTGGCTCGAGTTTTCTTTCTTTTAGATAAAATTCACCTTTTCACCAATTCATATACTTACTTAGTTTAATTTGAACATCATATCTTTAATTTACACAAAAAAGCTGTGATCTACATGGAGAAAAGTTTTGCTTAGATTACTGTAAATGTCGTCCACTTGGTACCCATGGTGTTTGATATGTAACTATTACTAATAACACGTTTTTCAGAAGGCACTACATCTTCTAATAAATAAAGGAATACAGACAGCATCTGTTACTAATTGTTCAAAAACTTAGCTGAAACATCATAACACGGAGAAAGGCCTATAATTTGAGAAGTTAGATTTGTCGCTTGATTTGAAAATGGGGGTAATCTATGTAGCCTTAGGGAAGGTTCCCTAGTTCCCTATGAAAATACTAAATATGAGACTGCAAACTTTGATAAAGAAAGCTGACATATTGCAAGGAAAATATTATTTGTTAATATTGAGGTTGATTACTCTTTTTCCAATTGTACTTCAGAAACCACCAGTTGTATTTTAGAGAAATCTATTTATTTTCAGAAAGTATCAATTGCATTTCAGAATCATCAATTGAATTTCAGAAAAAATCAATTTTATTTTAGAAAGGATAAATTGTATTTCAAAAAATTCAAGTTAATTTCAGAAAGAACCAATTCTAGATAAATGAAGAAGCCAAGAGTTTTTGGCCATGATTGTGCACGTAAAACACAACAGACACATACAAAATAATGTAACAAAAATAAGCTTTCGCAAAGTAACAATACACCAGTAACAATTTTACGTTTAGGTCCTTATTCAACAATTTTAAACCAATTGTTGAAATAATCTGTTAGAAGATTAATACCCAGATTCTGGTCAAATCATTTAAGTTTAAAGACCTTTAAATATAAATTTGTTATATGTGTTGTAATGGACAATTTCCATGGTTACATTATTTGTTTCTAATTAAAGGCCTTTAATTTTGACCAGAATCTGCCTATTAAACAGTATTCTTAAGACGATAGTCGGCGAAATTTTGTGAGCGTCAAATGTGACTCTACGGAATACCATTTTTTAGACAAACCAGTAAATGAAATTCTGTTTTTTTGTAGTAGTAGTTCATTAATACTTGGCATAACATGTCTATTATTTTGTTTTTGTATTTTTTATTGAATTTTTAGATTTATAGACAATCAAATCTGACCTAAAAATGAGCAAGTTTTGCTTGCTGTTTTAAACCTTATACTCGATATAATCGGAAAAACAGAATAACACTTTTGTGAAGTTGTGTATTTAGATAAGAGAAAATTTTACAAATCTCAATTTGAAGGTCCCTTGTTAAAGAAAAATGGTATTTTCTAGGACCAGGTTTTTTTAAAAGTGCCAATTTTACTGCTGCCGTATGAGTATTTGGTGTGACTTACAAAAACAAAACCAGAAGAAATTGGTAGCCACAAGACTCTTCTGTGTACCAAAAAAAGAAATTTTAAAAAACCTTCAATAGAAAAAAAATTATGAGCAAAACCCCAAATATCAAGCGAATTTCAAAATCAAGCGCTCGCATTTGCTGACTATCGCCTTAAGAGACAACTTCAGATTTTTTCTGTTAAGGCTCCTGGTAACGTGGAGCTAATTTTGATTTACTTAAAAACAATTATTGATGAAGCCATAAATACGCCTGTGATTGCACTCGTAAAATTCAGCACACTACAATAAAGACATGGTTTTTGGAGGCTAAAATATTATATTTTATTATAACAAGACTGATTGAATTCTAAGCCAATCAGACCGCTTCATTTAGACATGTGATTAAGTTTTCAACTGAGAAAATTTTGACGTATTGACAAAATTTATGGAAGTTTTCTCATATAGCCAGGACGGGCGATCAAATATATTAGGTTTTTAAATATTTTTAATCGTTAAATAGACATGATCAATACCACGCGTGAATAAATTTTCTTTAGGTATAATTTATTGAACTATCTCGAGTTTATTGCACAATTTCATTCGAAATTTGTTCAAAAATCACTCAGCTTCGCATGGTGATATTTATGACAATTAACACATAAAGTTGATAAAAATGCACTCTTGATTCTATAAATTTTTCCACGAAAATGTAACCACTTGTAATATTATACACAATACACAATGATTTTTTCTAGAAATTTCTGAAAATAAATTGATGAATTCTGATTTTCAAATGATCCCTTCTGAAATACAATTGATGCTTTCTGAAATTAAATTGTATTTTTCTGAAATACAATTGAAGCTTTCAAAAATACACTTTACGTTTCTGAATTTCAATGGATGGTATCTGAAATTGAATTGATATTTTCTGAAATATAAGTGGAAAAGGTTTGCTTACGGTTTTTAAACTTTTTCGATTTTTTAAAAAGGATATATTTTGTTGTTGAATCTATAACATTATTTAGTTACTTTAATGTTTATATTTCAAGAACAAAAATTAGAAAATTTAAAATATTTTGATTAAAAATAATCTTATTCATTGCATAGTTCCTTCGATAAAATTATAGATTGAAGTCTACACAATTCAACGTATAGACTACAAAGCTCTGTGTTACAAAAATAATAATGTTTTTGGTTTTGTCATAGATATGAAATAAAGGAATATTTTAAATTTATTCTCGTAGAAAGTGGAAAAATAATCCACATCAATTATAAGAAATTGTAACATTTGTAGTAATTTATAACTGCACCACAATTATATATTTTGGTAATCTCTTTTATTAATAAAATTCCATTCTACGGAGCAATTAAATATAATCAAGATTTCTTTTTCATCCCCTTTGACAAACAGAACCGTAACTCTTGTGTATGCCGTGGAAGTAAGGATGTGGTGAAAAAGAAAGGCACTAACTACGGGCAATTTGGAAACATAGAAAACTAGAAACAGCAATTTGGAGGAGGAAAATGTCCGAAGGTTTTCCCGCAGAAACGCGCTAGCACAAATTACGCCATAGTTAATGTAGTAGGAACAGAAATATCAAGCGCACGTTTTTCTCAGAATATATGTTTTAATTTAATAAAAATTATAACTTTAACGTTTTTGAAATTAATGCACTGTTTAAAGGATAAAATGGCATGCCTTAAATTACAGCCACCAGCGACAGCGTTGTTATAACCGACGACTTCTTGTAAATTTAACTTTTTAACTTAAGTTTAAATAGCCTTTATGAAAAGTTTTTGAATGATGTTTTGAGTATGTGCGAGCGTAATTAAAATTTATAACAAAAGCCGAAAATATGTAATATTTGGCTGCAATAATGATGATGATGAAAAGGCCGTTTTTGCCACGAATATGAAAATCGTTAATACGTCTGATTATTATTAATTGTCGCCGGTTTCGCGCATTAAGAAGGCGCTTTCGAGGGCTTGTTCCAAAAGAGCGAACGCCGTCAAGTTATAATTAAAATAAATAGTGCAGGCCTCGCTAAATGCTAGCAAGAAATTCAGTATGGCCTGATTTCTCCAAATGACTGAATTTAATATTGCTTTACCATTGCGGTATTTGCAATTAAATTCTACGGATTATAATTATTGATTTTTTATAATTACTCAAAGACGGTTTTATTAAAAAATCCAATCGTAAAAACAATTAGCAGCTGTAACTCATATTGATTGAAAACGTCCCATAAAAAACGCAAATACTGAGATTACTGCACTAACTAATTTCATATTTTTTTTATCAAATTCAGGGAAAATTATATTAAAGGAACAATCATAAAAATACGTTTTTTTTATAATAATTTATAACTCATAAATATCAAATTTAGCTTTAACAAAAAATCAGGAAATAAAAAAAAATTAAACAAGAGACAACTTTATGTTTGGTTGGTGATTTATGGGACTAAAATCTCTCGTTTATTTATTATCCTAATACGATGACCATTAAACGTATCCATATGGAGCATGCGCCGGGTAACACATTATTCCTGTCGAACATTATTGGGCTTAGAGCTAATATTACTTTGAAATATTCATATGTACATTATAATTACATACAAGGTGCCCAGCGCTGCGAGGAAGTAACAGTAGTTTTAAATGAATCGTCATGCAGTTTTCGGTAAAATATACAAAACTTTTTGGCGCACACTCTAAAAATATTTTTTTTCCAAACGTCATTATAAAATACAGTCTTCTGTGACGTTTGACAGGCTTTAAAATGTCACTTTTTATGTTCGTTGATTCTATGGTCACTTTGTAGGTACCGTTTAGGAGTAGAAATTAAAACGGCGGAGTAGAAACGAATTTTAGGCATCCCAATATACACTAACATTGTATTGTTTGTAGTATATAAATTAAATGTCAAATTTTGAAATTATTTATTATATTCCTATTTTTAAAATGTAGATGCTTGAAGAAAAAAATAGCATGTTTTATTCGGAGTAAAAGAAGAGCAGAGCTCGTCCCACAAACCTATATGCTCGCCTCAAAAAGCTCTTCTTTTACTCCTAATAAAACAATATACTATTAATAATATACATAGTGTCAATTCCAAAGTTACGTTTTTTAAATGAACACCCAGTACATTATGACAGTTTTGGATTCCTAATCAAAATTCGTCTAGTTTATAGCTATCATGTCAAATTTAAATTTGTGATAAGCTTTCATCGGGGTGCCTCATGAAACGTTAATTAATGTGAATGCCTTCACCGATTCTCAATTAGAAATCCTTAACCAAGGGTTTAAATTTAATTCATAGTCTTTTCAACCCAAGAATTTGGCACTACTAGGGTTAGAATAGCTGAATATCATAGACAGATTAAAGTTTAAAGCTAACACTGTATTAAATTTCAGAACATTAAACATCTTGAAACAAATGGTTAACAAAAATGATAAATGATAGACTTCATAACTTAAATTCCAATTTCATAAATGTTAAACATAAAATATTACTACATAAATTAACATTATCCAAAGCCAACAAATGCAATACTTTAGTTATTTTTAAATCCTCTGACTTTGTCTGGTTTCATAAAACTAAAGTCAAACCCGAACATGGAGTTTCTGAAAAATTTTAAAATAATTATTCAGAATATTGAACTTAATAACTTCAATAAATTCTTGGTAACAGAGTCTAATCCGGTAGTTCCAAAACTGTATTGTCTCCCTAAATTGCACAAGGTGGACATTGACAATACGAATAATATCACACCTTCCAGTCTGCCGGTAAGACATTTCGTCTCATACGTAGGTTCAGCCACGTACTTATTGTCAAAGTGGCTTAATAAAAAGTTGAAGAATGTCTCAGATTTTTCCAACGGACGTAGTATTATTAATTCACAGTCCTTTATTAGTCAATTGAGCACTGTCCCAATAAGTGAGAATACCATTATCTTATCTTTTGATGTGGTTAGCCTCTTCACTTCTATTCCTGTAAATGATTGTATTGTTTTCACCAAGAGGTTGTTGTTATCTGTCGGTTTTTGTAACAAGGATGTTGATAATTTGATAGATCTCTTATCAATTTCATTAAAGCAACATTTCTTTATTTTTAATGATTGTTACTAAGAACTAAAAGCAGGTTCAGCCATGGGTTCACCACTTAGCCCTTTAATGGCAGAAATATCTATAAAGGACATATCTCAGCATATCTCAAGTTTTTCTTGACAGATTTTCAAATTTTTTTCTGATTTGTAAACTAGATTAATTAAACTAAAACTGGTCAACAGCTTTTGTGTTGCAATTTTATCAAAAATTAATTATAAGCGAACAAAGTTAAGGTACTTTTGGGTACTTTTGGGTAATTTTTTTTTTTTTAGATTCTCCAATTTTTTTTTCCTTCTGACCATATTTAGTTGAATGAATCTAGAATCTGAAATAAAAAAAAGTATGCAAAAATATTGATTGCACTAGCTTATCTAGTGTTGCCCGTAAACTACTATTTTTGCCTATTAGAAAATGACTCTTAATGGTAACTGGTAACCTAGATGACTTAAATCATTTATTAAATTTAATCAGCAATATATGTATGTGGTTGGTGTTTTCAATATATTTTTTCATTAAGAAACTTTATCATTTATTGACTACTAAAAATATTAACGCTTCGTAATAGGTTCATAAAAAGCGATATCATGACCTAGGAACTAACTAACGAACAACAATGTTTGTGAAAACTTGCATAGGTACATAATTAAAGTGATACTTCAGCTATCGTGGAAAGTGTATAAGCCAATATTACTATATAAGACGATAAGTTTTAACATGAACACCAGCAAGGTATTTGCATCTCCATGAGTACAATGAGGAAGCTATTATTTGATTAGCGCTAAACTATTCGCAGTAAGTCTCGTCTTCTTGGCCAAATTTAAGAGACAAGAATCCGATATAGGATTAATGAGGCTGTGGGTGCTCGTAAATTGCACCGTAAGATTCGAAGTTAGCTTCCATAAAATCAATTCATTTTAAAGTAGGCGATCCATAGGATGATGCTAGTCTACAGGAATTCATTATAAGCTCCAACTGACCGACACAGCGCAATTTACGATCACGATAGGCGGCAAAACTTACTAATCCTTTACTGGAGTATTATTAGTTGATTATTCTAATACACAATATAGGTTTTAAAGTTCCTAAAACAACTATATAATACTGGATTATGAAATATGTTTGTTATTAACAAAAATTACTACACAAAAGGCAATAACGATTATATTATATCAAAATTCTGTAAAATGATAATTTACTCGAAATTGGAATTCAGCTATACGTTATACCAAGATAAACTTAAATTTCTTTAAATATTGTATTTAATCTCTGATTATTCGCTTTATTGCTATTACTTTTAAACAAACTTAATGTAGGATTCTGATTCACTGATAGAGCTTGTAATATTAGTGCCAAAGTATACAAAAGTAAAATTAATTTAAATAAAAAAACTTAAGTATGTTAAAACATTTTAAACTAACAACTTGTAAAATTTGAAACAAGTAGTGTGAAATTTTTGAAAATTATTTTAAAAAATGCTGTCATGTAAAATATATATAGTCAGCATTATGCTTAATATAAATTACCTCTGGGTCTCTGAGGTTATCTTGCTTGGTTTAAAATTAATTTATGCCACTATCTAGAAGTCCTCCGCGACATAAATGATGGCACAGCAAGCAGGTTTTGATGGCAAGTGCCGCTTTTGCATATTTAATGTCAGTTTAAATCACCTCTAATTTTTAAAAAGTAACTATTAAAAATGGCGAATTAAATACCGGTCATTAGCTGACAAGACCGAATCAAAATAAGTGGTGGAACATTCAATGGGATGGAATAAGGGTCATTTTAATAATGGGATGGCTATTAAACGTCAATAAAGGCGCCTTTTTGGAGGGTGTCATAAGTAAACCCGATGATTGCCCAGAAAAAGGTTTTTGTGTGGATGTGTGTAAGCAATTTTGTTTCGTTTACCTTACTTTATAAATTTGCATATTCATTTTTTCACAAGGAAATTTGTTTGCGCACGAAAAGTATACACGCTGGTTGCGAAATGTATACGCTGCTTCTTCAAAGCGAAAGCTTTTATTATTCATGCCTTTTTATATAAAAGTTCCGAAAAGAGCACCGCAAGAAAAATATTTAACAATTCGCAAAGCACAAAAATGCGGAATTAAGGTTTTTCAGTTGCTTCTTTTAAAGCTACTGATTTTTAGAGCAAACGGATTAAATTCAATACTAACTAGGAGAGTATTGTTACAAACACTGACTCACCAACGTTTTTCTGAATATTTGATTTAGTCCAAATTTTTTTATAATTTTTTAAGTTAAATATAGAAATTCTATAAAACTTAAGGTATAATTATTATAACAGAGTCTTAAAATTTCAAAGATATTTTCTAAAAACTCAAATATCCAAATTTTAGTGACACCTATAAATCCTGGCAACTTTTTTATACTGGGTGTTTGTTAGCTCAGTGCATTAATTTAAAGGAATCTCAGTTGAAGCATTTTTACCTAAAATATTTATTTATTCATTTAAAAGGTAAACTCCCAATATAGACAAACATTCTAACATTCATTTACAATAATAACAGAAAATAAAATATAATCCTATAATATATTAATATAATGACAAAAATATATAAGGATGTAATGTAGAGTGTAGCAGGGCTAAGTAGGCTTGAGAAAAGAAAGAAGTCTTTTCAGATCATCATGGAAAAATTCAAAATTGGGAGTAGATTCATCTTGGCTGAGTTTCACATTCGTTGGATCGCAGATCACAACAACTGCTACTATCGACTTATGAATCGAGTTTTTTATACAATTTGTTCTATTTTGCACCTTTTTATCTATTTAAAATAAAATATTGTAGTTTTAATTTTAATAAATTTTCTGGTAGTTGGCAACTCTAATGTCAGGTTTGTCAAATCATCAAATAACCTGGAAATCACTTGGCAACTGGCATTTTAAAATCAACAAACTTCAGTGCTACCAACTTGGAAAAGATACATTCTCCTGCTATAAACGCACTCGAAACAGTTCGTTTATAATTATAAACGCACTGTTTTGGGTGCATATATTATAGCCTTCTTATAGACGGAAAATAGAACAAATACTAAAGGTTGTCTTGTTGAGCAGCAGACGAGGAGGAACATTTAAGTTGATTTTCAGATATTTCTTCGTGCCTCAAGGGTTTTCAAATTAAGGATATTTTCTATTCGATGCCTACAGGTATTTTGTTAGAAAATTATAAATGCCTCTTATTGGCTACGCCATAAATAGTTTAGAAACATAAAATATTTTACCTGGATTATATAGTCTGTTTGATTTATAAATCACCCCTTCATGTCACTCAAGAATGGTACCTATACTTAGTGGGTGGAAGCGAGATAGACAATCCCAATCGGGGTCCTTACCGAGGTCCTTACAATATATAAAGAATTAAGTTCATCCAGTAAGTGGTTATGTAAATATTCAAGTACTAAGTATGTATATGGTTATTCAAAGAAATTGATAAATCTGCAACATAGTCAGCTGAACAAGAGCCTTGTATTTTAAATTGAGAAGTGAATATCCTCAATGTAGTCAGAGTAGCATTCCTTGGATTGAAATTTACAAGTAGACATAAAAGTTCATTGAATCTTTTATAAGACTCAGCTGATCAAGTGTTTTTGAACATTCAACACAATGTAGTACTATGTGTCACGGTTTTCGACATTGTGTTTGTGAATTCATGATATCTGTCATTCTTACCTCGCTTAATTATCTTTTGGATAAATATTTTCTGTAACGTACTTCTTTAATTTCATTCATCGAAAACGTTGGTAACCTTTTACGAAATAAAGAAAACCATATTCAAGTTTCAGAAAATGTTAATTACAGTTTTGGGTTTCAACTTTATTTACTAGATATGTTTAAATCATCTTACAAATTATGTGGTCATTAACGTTTTAAATAATTTCATTCATTAGAAAATGTATCCTTCAAATATTTTGCAAGACTTTCTTAGTCTTCAATTCTTTTTTCTTCATTTTGTTAAAGGTTGTGTATGTACGTATGTATCAACAACTAGTTCGGCACTAATCCAATGTAAACGTGATAAGGTGGATAGTTTATCAAAAAGCACAAACAAATTATACTCGGAAGCCGTGACAAAATGTATAATAATATTTTGGTTGAAAATGATTCAATTTAGAATCCTAATCACGTCTTTAAATTACGCATGAACTTACTAAACACTTTGTATAAGTGCAGAAACTCATTTATGATATTCTTAAACTTCTGGTTTTTATATTATTACAGTAAATATATTCTCCTGGTTCTTAAACTAATAACTTAATAATTTTTTGGTAAAATGATTCAAGACAATTTTAATCCGATTTAAATTTTTATTAGGAATTCTAATAGAACACATTTTTAGCCCATAATCGTTTTAATCCAACGAATAATTTTTGAAATCAATGAAGTAACTACAATTAAGCGGGGTTAACCAATGAGAGTCAAAATAATTGGTATCAAATTTAGCTGTTTTCAATAACCTTCCTATTTGGTTATTAATGGAGCATAATCAAAATTTTTAATTGCAAATGAAAGAGCGGATTGTATATTAGGCCTATATAGGAGCCTTTTTATTTTGTTCCAAAGTATTAAAAATAAATTTCTAAAGTATCCAAAAATATGCTCTACTTTAGTCCCCATTTTCGGTGTTAATATTTTTTCTTTGTAATTTATGTTTCTGTACGTGCCTAGATTTGTGTATTATTTAAACAATTTATGTTGAAATTTATAAATATATTTAAAGATACGGCCAAGGGATGGTTATTTAGAAGAGGGCTTTTAGTAATTTTTAATGAAAAAATTGCTGATATTCGCCTCAAAGTTTAGGGGAGTTGTTTATTAATAATAAATCATTTTTACATTGTTTGGGACATCATTTTAGGAGTAAGTAAAGTCTTTTAACTTGCGGGGATTAAAAACTAATATTTCTCGGCAAATTTTGACTCGCCTTAAGGGTCGGAGAACTTAGGGAGCCCTATTATAAGAGATTCAATATTAATTAATTTTTTTTAACATTATACAAATATATGATTTTGGAATTCAAAAAATCTCAAGAAGAAAAAACGAATGGCTTATTTAATTCCTACATCCTAAAAATTTGGCATTTCTTTATTTTAAAGTTCGGTTTCTATAAAAATTCGCTCGCAACATCCTCAAATAAATGCGCTAAGTACGGTCGGATTAAAAAAAAATCTAATTAACCTATTTGAACAGAATAAATAAGTAAGTCTTGAAAAGATTCTCATTTTAAAAAAAAACTCACGACACCAAATAAATTATAATAAAAACAGATAAGATATAACCTGTCTACCCCAACATTCTTTTTGCTACCTCAAAATTTTAGAGCTATAAAAATTGCTTAGTTTGAAATGTTTTGATAATATTAAAAATCTTTGAAAACAAATAATTCTTTAAAATGTTGTTTATAAACATTGAAAATCAAGCGAAATCTGAATTTTCAAATAATAGACATAGTATACTTTGTCAAAATATAATTTTGAGTAAATAAAATGATAGCCTATCGAATCAATTTTATTCCAAAAATACAATGTACAACACCGTCAACGTTTCGGATTTTCTCCTTCTTCAGGGCTAAGAATTACAATTTTAAACGTAAAAATATTACACACTAAACCAACTGTGCTAATTGGTATATCCCAGAGTGCCCCTTCACGGTCAGAATTTAATATCACTGAATGGACTTATCAAATCCAACATTATATACCTATCAATTATTTTATGACAATCAAAAATACAACGACAATAAGGTAATCTCTTTTAAATATTTCTAAAATCAAAAAATATGTAATTAGTTAAAATAAGGGATAATAGTATATAACAAGTAATCACAGTACTATAAGTTAAATTAGGCTATGTTTTTTAAAGAAAAATTTTTTTTTAATTTTTTTTTTTAATTTTTTTTTTAATTTTTTTTTAATTTTTTTTATTAAATTTTTTTATTATACCAACTGACATATAAATTTGTGACTTTTAAAATTGTAATTTTTAGTCCTGAAGAAGGAGAAAATCTATCACCGGTGTTTTGTACATTGTATTTTTGGAATAAAATTGGTTCGAAACGATTTCATTTTATTTACTCACACATCTACGAACACAAAATAACCCATTATTAGAATTATGTCAAAATTCATAATATTGTAATTAAACGTTTTTTAAATAAAAAACAAGCAACTAAGTAAACTAACTACGTAATTATTATTGAAAGAGGACCTTGGTATATCTTGCATAAGGGACCCAAATTCCTAGTTATGCCACTTGAAATATTATTGTTTTAGTGAAAATTAAGAAAAATACTAAATTTTTCGTATAATTTTATTTGAAAAATGATAAATTTAATAAATTTGTACAATGGTACAAGCTCCTCAAAAACATTTCAAAATGTAATTTTCTTCCAGTATTAAAAGCGATAGAAAAAAATTAATTTAATTTGTAATAAGAAATTACTACATGTACCGTTATATTTTATTGGGAGGAGGTGATAAATACAATTATTACGAAACTTTTAACGTTTATTATTGTTTACATGTGGACATAGAATAATGCAGTAAATTTAACTAGTATGCATTTAATCTAGGAAAATACGTACGTAATATAGGTGCTGTATAAATATGACCTACTTGCATCCTTAGCGTTCTCTTATATTAACTCAACTTATTATATCTGCATTTTGAAAATACACTTCTAGAATAATGCAGTAAACTAGAATAATAAAACCCGTAGTATCCGTATGATGAAAACTGCTAGCTCATAAACTGTTTAGAGGTTTTTTTAAATACACATTTTCCTTAATTTTCTTAAGACACATAATTTCAAATTATAAGTTTTCATCCCTTTACCTCTCAAAAAAATAAATGTATTTTTAATTAATATGAAAACACAATTTTAACAAAGGTATTTAGGGTTTTTAGATACAAGAAAATGTTTAACGTTTGTTTTGTGTTTTACTTGAGGATTACAACATACCCACCCCACAAAACTGGAATGTAAAAATCAGATTTCATTAAATCGGCATTTTACTTCTAATTAGGGAACCTAAAGTTCGTTTATATTTAATTAGCGTTCGTTTTTGAGAATTAACTTTAGCGGTTGGGATTAATTATTGTCTAGAATTGTCGACAATCACATACTGTTGTGATCACTATTCCACTAGCTTTGTATTTTGTAGTATTCTTCATAAAACAACCAATCAATTCTAAATCGATCGCATCCCGAAAAGACGCTTAAAATAACAAATAAGATTAAAATATAATTTTTAGAAGATGATATAACTTGTAATCATTCTTAGGTTGTTAAAATTTTACTAAATAAAGGAAAATTCCGAAGATAATAAAAACAAGATCGGATAAAACTGTCGTGAAACCATGATAATCTGGAAGAACGCTTACGAATAACCATTGTGTTTGCTTGGTCAATTCAAAAATCGATAACACCCTTTTAAGTTTAAAATATAATACGATGATTTTGCCATAACAATGTAAATACTAAATGATGGAATATTCTGTTAATAATTTATGAATAAATTATAATTACAAATTGCTAACAAGGATCATAATGTTATATAAGCTTATTCAATTCCCAACTTATTCATCTTTATTAAATCGTCTTTAGTGCCAGTATTTTCATGATATTATTTTGATATTAAACCGATTTGGTGGGTCTGGCATGAAGTAAAACCAATTGCGTTTTCGCACAACAATCTCGGCCGAGTTATAATTGAGCAATCCAAGGAAATTATTATGAGATGGGATTATAGTTGAATTTAAGTAAGGCCCGCCATAATTTCCTCAGCAACAAGCGACATGTTATTATAAGATATCTGAAGGTGTTGTTCGCTTAAGCATTATTATTGCGTTTATAAAAGCCATAACGCCACTTACTCAAATTTGCTTTACTAGACTTAACGTCTCAACGGAGCTCTTCAGAACGTTCTGAAGGGCTCCGTATTTCTGCTTATACAAAATTAATGCATTTGCAGCTTTATTCGAATTAACACATATGCTTATCATTATTTGAAATTCTATACGAAAGCTCTCGAAAATCCCAATTTTACTGGTGATAAATGCATATATGTAATTATAATTGGATTGCAACATTAATTTAAGTCTGGTATATGTTTTACCTAATAATCCATTCATCGGATTGGATTAAAAAACTACAACATTCACTATGTTTATATCGCCCGATTAAATCCGGATTGTATTGAAATAGGATTGACTCAGTCCGCATATTTAGAGACATAAACAGTTCGGATTGGGTTCACTTTTAGGATAGTGCGATTGAAGTGGGTAGTCGCGATTGAATAAATTTTTGTAATGACATAATTTAGTAAATCATGAAAGTGAATTCAATCATACGTGTTTATTTCGCTAAAAATCCAGACTGAGCCAATCCCGCTTCAATCCAATCCAGATTCAATTCCGTGAGATATAAAAATTGCGTTTATCTCGCGAGATTGGATTGAACACAGGATTATGTCAATCACGTATACAATGTTAACAGAGTACATCTGGCCTTGATTGGCTTTTTTCAATCTCAGGTTAGTTTAGTTACAAACTTAAGAGTAATGAAATTACTCAAGATAGTTTTTCTTACATTTTAGGTAATTTATGATCCACCCTTCAATCGACGTGTTTATTTGGTCAGTCTGAGTCAATCGCTATTCAATCCAATGCTGATTGAGTTAAGTAAGATAAACATAGTTAATAACTACTGGCTTGAATTAGAGCAGTCCTCTCTAATCCTTGATATTTCCTAGAAAAAATGGCTTGAACTCGTCAGTTATTTTTCCAAATGTATAATGTTTTCATCGAGATATTTGCAAGGGCTTCAAATTTTCGAAAAGGAGGCAACTATCATCGAGTTTTGATCCAATTATTTATGTTTGCACATATTTTAAACATTGTAATAAAAATATTTTGCGACTGAAATTTTTCGTTTTGGGAATTTTTGGTTACAAAAAAGTTTTCTTTATAAAATTGGTGACTTACGCGGACCATTTGGCTCCATTGAAATTATTAAAATGTAAAATTCAAGGCAACTTGAAGTATGCGAGATATTTTATCAGTGGATAATTGAACTAAATCCGAAACCTGTATCCAATCCGACGAGTTTTTTTGGAAAAAATGCGGATAGAGTCAATCGCTATTCAATCCAATCCGTATCGAGTTTCATGACATAAACGTAGTCATTGACTACATTTATCTCGCGTAACTCCATCCGGATTGGATTGGGTTGGATTGAAATGAATTGAGTTATTTAATAATTGAACTGAATCCAATCCGACATGTCTATTCCGCAAAAAATGAGGATAGAGTCAATCGCTATTCAGTTCATCACATAAAAGTAGTCTCTGACTGCATTGCGATTGACTGTATCCAATGCTCAATTAGCATTTTTTCCGAAATAAATATAAGGAATTGGATTCACCAAGCAAATCTAATTTGTAGATTGAGTCAATCGCTATTCAATCCAATCCGGATCGAGTTACACGAGATAAACGTTCTTATTGAATATGTTTATCAATTGGGATTGTATTCACTTATAATAAAAACAATTTAGAAATACAAAACGCCGAAAGAACGGAAGAACTTCTTAAATAAAATTCAACGTTTTTAATTTATTAACAGGTTTCGGAAAATGTTTATTTCCTTCTTCAGACATTGTCTAAATTGTAGAATTTTTGGTCAAAGACATGAATATATCAAAAATCTTATGTACAAAAATTATGTTAAAAAAACACTTTAAACTCAAAAAACTTTGGATGATCATAGATTAAAAAATTATTAACGTAACGTAATTAACATTAAAAAAAATAATCTACGATCATCCAATGATTTTCAAGTTTAAAGTATTTTTTATCATCAAGTTGTGATTTAATGTTTAGACTCCCAATTTTAGAAATTAAGTTGTACATAACATTATCGATATTTTAAATATTTTTGACTAAAAATACTAAAATTAGAAGAAGCGTTTGTCAAAAACGGTTAGCAGGTTGAATACGTAGAGTTTTAGTCCTTATCACGTTTTATCTATTATTCAAACAAACTAATTGCTGTATCTTCAAAAAACTTAAAAAACCAAAAAATACGTTTTAACAAAAAAAAAACCGGAGTTCGTTTTGAAAAAATGTCGAAATCATTTAGATGGTTAAGATAAAGTATAAAATTAACAAAATTGAAGGAACACAACTCGAACATTGTCCAATATTTTTATATATTATAATTTGATCTTCTGATTTTCGTTTTAAAAATTTAAAGCTATTTTTATTTGTAAATAAATGCACATTATAAGCGTTTTTGACAAAATGTGTTAATATAATTTTTGTAAGGAAGTCGACAAATATTTATAAAATTTAGAATTTCAAATATAATTTAAAGAAATGGTGAACTAAAAAATGATATTTTACTCCTAAGGGGCTGTTGTTTAAAAATTTATGTGTGGATTTAACAACATCTTGCTAATCTCAAAATGATTCTTAGTGACGCATTATTTAGGAATTTTACCATGACCTTATATGACTTGTTGAAAGTCACGTGATATGATTAAGTGATCTTCAGTTTTTTAAATAGCAATCAGCAATATTGATCTATATTTTCTTGTTATCTTTGAATAAATAATTTGGAAGTTACAAAGGTTTAAACCAACACCAAATGTTCGGTATGGGGATTTTATTTTTAAAATAAAGCATAAATAGTTTTTAAATAATACTAATACTAGTACCCCATTTTTAAGGTCATAGTAATATTCCTAAATAATGCGTCACTAAAATCGTTTAACTTTTATTCAAAATAGTTTTTCTCAAAAACACATTATTTTAAAAATAAATGTATTTATGTATTTTACACCAGAATATGAGTTAAATCATCTGTTCTCATAAAAAAAGATTTTAGAATATTAAAATAGAATCCTTTGCCACAGTTAACCATTAAAAGTAGAAGACTAAATTGAATGTTATTTAGAACTATTATTTTAATGTAGCATCAAAGTAGTTACTAAAATAACTACAACTGCTTTTACACAATTACAAAGTAAGTCCTGCAGATATTTAATTAGGGTCGAGGATTTAAGTGCTCATCAGCAACACCATTAACTCCATCTTTATTTTCTTTGCAATAATAAATATAGCATGAACTGTAAGAGACTGCATTATGTTCATTATTTTAATTTCTACGAACATTTTACTTTCCACATCCTAGTTTCATAGTTTTAATGGTGCATTTAAAAACGAGTTTCATATTTGATAAATGAAAGAATAATTATTACTTCTCCATTTTTCTACACTTTCATTATGTTAAAATTTAGCTATTGATCATTCCATTCTACAAGTATAATTATAAGGTTAAAAATCTAATATCAATAATATTTATTGAATTCAAATGTATGAAAAGAATAACCTAATATGGCAGATTGTCGCTTACATAAAAGAGCGGAAATGGACATGTATATGCAATAAAAGAGCTCAAGTGAAAAGTATGAATACATGTAAGATTCTTCCAAGCCTGAACTCTAGAAATTTGATTCAATCCTGCTATTGTAAAGGCAGGCTATTTTTAGTTTCAATAGGTTTTAGACGGAAGTTATTAAGATTTAATTTAATGTCAAAACTCTTAGCTAACAAGATATTTAATATATAGTTAAGACCTGTTTTAAACAACTGATGAGAAAAATTGCTTGCGAAGGAAGGTAATTGGAGTTTGGTTTAAAAGAAATGCAGAGGATGTCAAAAACATTACTAGTTAAAGCATTTCTGAAGGAAGGCTCAGATTATCGATCATTAGGATGGACCTATTAGAGTAAAAAAGGAAAAGGAAAAACGTTATATAAGTAACAACTAAAAAATATATAAATTGTGATTTTATTTAAATCAATTAGGAAAGGTTCATTTTTTTTCCTCCAATATTCCTGAAAGCAATTTCCAAATCAAATTTTCTTAATTATATTTTTAAATGTTTTAATCGGTTTTTATATCGTTCAAATTAACTTGTTTTGTATTAGTTTCAATAGTTGGAAAAAAGTGACAACCATTAATTGATAGGCTTTTAGTTGATGTGAGGAAGGTTCTAATTTATATCCAAAATAAGACATATATATTTTTTTCTGAAATTCCATCTGAAAACGTAATATTGGTGAAAATACTTAGACTTCGGTAAAATGTACTAGACGCAAATTTCATTTTATATTTATAAAAAATGCTTATGGTATTAATAATACGTTAATTATGGCTCAAACAGTCTAAAATACAAAAAATTTTTGAAAATCGTTACTGAAAGAAGAGTATAATATCATAAAATTAAGGCAATTCAGAATATATGTGCATAAGGTTAGTAGTCATACGTAATATAGAAAAATATGTTTTTTTTCTCCAAACGTCAATAAAGTACAGTCGTTTGTGATGCTTCACTGTAACAAGTTATTTCTTTGTTAGTTGAGTCTATGGTATCGTACGACCTCGTACATTTTAGAGGTATATCGGGTTTACTTTTTAATACCTAGACGAAAAAGAGGGTACTTTTTGGCCGCATAAAGAGATTGTTATTATTAACGTTTCATAATTTTATTATAAAATAAAGTTGGATAGAATTCTATTTATTTCTTCAAGTTACTAATATTATCCACATCATCGCAAGAAATTATTTTGACTAAAAATATAATGATTTATTCGGAGTAAAAGAACTTTTTGAGCCATTTCTTAAATCTGGATAAAAACCTACTGAGCACCTAACATATTGTAACATGCTTATCTAATCACTTAACAATGAATCTGTCTATTGAAATTAAATTTACTGTAGTTCAGCTACTAAAATTATTAGACCTTTCATATAAAGAGGAAAGTATTGTCTCCGCTATCTAACATCTTCTTCGACTTTATACGAAATGATAATTTCAATTGCAATACTGTATTTTCCGACGACCATATAAGAAAATCGAATATGTCATTCATATTAGTGGTTTAGAAAATCTATCATTGCTACACTAGTGACTTTGGTTTTCTGTTTTGTAACTCTGAAATACTTCTTCCGTTACTTGCTTCCGTTAAAACAGCGCCACCTACAATTAGGTACATTTAACTAAAAATAATCGATAACTTCAATGTCAGCTGATGTGAACATAGGTTATGTTATGACTTTTTAGTTGTTACATCAAAATATTAAAAATGGTCGCAAAATCTCAGTGGTCGTCGGAAAAATAGCGTACGCAACTCGCAAGAAAGTGAATCTCGTGCTCGTGTAATATCCTCACTCGGCTACCGCCTCTTTCGGCTATTTTCACACTCGCACAAAATTTGTCACTTTCTAGCTCCTTGGGTAATATACTATAATGTGCTATATCTGGTGATGACTTCAATAGATACTCTTCAGTGATCGCACAATTCGTAGAAACAACAATTAAATAGAGATGGGCAGTTCTAGTCACATAAGCCTTAATAACTTACTAATTTTTAAATTTTAAGAAGTATCCATTAACGAATTAAGAAATATAACAAAGGAATAATAGCAAAAGCCGAGATATTTACTCCAATCAGTCTGATATCATTAAAGATATTATTGTGGCTCCACTTATCAGGTTTATCAAAAACTATATTAGAAACAATGTATGTCCAAACATCTTTAAAAAGCCCTGGTTATTCGACTGCATCAAAATAGCAATGTTAACGATGTTGGTTATTATAAATCGATTTTCATCTTACCAGAAATGTCGAAGATTTTGAAAAGATTATTAAAAATGAACCGTCTGATTTAAGAATATAAGCTTCTCTTTAGTGACTAATATGGTTCCAGGTAAGATCACTCCGTTTGTTTAAGAGACATTTCATTTCTTTAAGAAAAGAGAATTTTCATTTGGGACATTGTTGGATTTTAGCAAGGCATTTGACTGTGTCACTCGAGAATTATTGTTAACTAAGCTTTATAAGTATAATATTGGTCTCGGTTCGTGAAAATTGCTTCTATAATAGAAGTCAAGCCGTAGGTTATAAAGGCCAATTATGTGATCCAACTAACATTCTACATGTTGTGCCACAAGGGTCTATATTGGGTCCCTTATTATTCCTAATACACTGCTCAAAATGTTCTAGGGAACATTTTCAAAAATTTCACTTATTTTTTATACAAACGAAGTCTATTCTATGGTTTAAAACGATTCAACCCCATTATAGAACCTTCTCCGTTGTTGTGTACTTCCTGGAAGTGCCTAAACATTTCCAAAGCACCAGAAGTACGTCAAATCCTTCTCGTATCTGGTAGAAAACAAAACCGAGACTCATCTGTAAACAGAACCCTGCTCTATTCCTCCTTACGAGATACGAGAATCCAGACCGGCTTCACAAAGACGGTTTCTAACAGTTACTTCATGTAGGTTTGTATGTAACTTACAACCTCGTACGTGAAAACTGAACCATTGAGCCTAGCTTATAAAACAATATGTTTATCTTGAGCAGGGATAGTAACCGCTAGATGCCTTGCAGCTACATCACCAGTTTTCTGATAGCGTTGCCATAATCGTCAAATAACACTTAGCGAGATCCCAAATCGTGAAGCCACCTGAGTTTGCGAACTACCCCCTTCAATCATCCCCACAGCACGTAATATTTCATTTCAATTTAAATATCTACGCTCCATAATCAAGTTGCAAGTACTAATTGGTATCGTCAAAACATGTTTAATAAATGTGGTCCTACTGTAAAATTTAACTAAAAGATGAAAATATACTCATATTATGTAATTAAAAT
Source organism: Stenus bimaculatus (assembly GCA_963971135.1). Lineage (NCBI taxonomy): Eukaryota > Metazoa > Arthropoda > Insecta > Coleoptera > Staphylinidae > Stenus > Stenus bimaculatus. The sequence continues at coordinate 44,999,835 of OZ020183.1, read as the reverse complement.
TATTTGATAAAAAAATATAAGCAAAATTGGATTTTTACCTTAGACCTTAGATCATTTTGAGCAGTGTACTTATCAAAGACTTTCCGAGCAAGGTACCGAGTAAATAAACAGTGATTTTTACTTATAACTCAGAATTGCCCACCAAGACTTCAAATTGGGATTGGAATTAAGTCAAAGAACTTAGTCAGATGCTTTGGATTGTCTAGTAAAAATAGACTCAAGTTAAATGAGAACTAGACTGTTAATCTAGTGTTTTCACTGCGCAAACCTGAATTATACAGGAAATTCAGAAAAAATTTTTGAAGTAGGTGCAAATAAATATTTCTTTAAGACGGTATAAACATGGTGACCAAAGAGCTCTGAAACTAACCAAGACAATTTACTTATTCCGCAACCTACGTCTCTTTATTTGGGATGATTCTTCTATCATACACATACTCTTTGCTCTGTAAAGACGTATGATACGTGGTTTAGTTGGATATCGGGAAGATTATTACACAGCACATTTTTCTTTTGCAAAAATCTTAACCTTGCAATGCATGTACATACAGGGTGTACAAAAAGTTCGGAAACGCCAGTTTATTTTTAAAATGAAGCCTTTAAAAAAATTTCAAATAAAAGCTGTACGATTCTTAGTGACGCACTATCTGGAAATATTGCTCATGACCTTGAATAGCAAGATGAAGGTCAGGTCATGATCACTTAACTTTTTTTAAATAGGGGTAACTCATTTTTATTGCCTATTATTATAGCTTGCTCTCGGAGGTTTACGGAATTTTTTTTTTTATTTTTCTAAAGTAAATACTTTGAAGGTTACAAGGGTTTAAATTTTCAATACATAAATTTCGGCAACGCTGCTTTATTTTGGAAATTAAGCATTTTACAAAAAAATATTTTAAATAAAAGTTGTACAATTCCTATTGACGTACTTTTTAGAAATATTGGCGATAAGCACTTAACTTTTTTTAAATAGCAACCATCTATTTCTATTTCCTGTTATTATAAATATGTTCCATAAACCTTTGAAAGCAAACTATAATAATATGCAATAAAAATGGGTTGCCACTATTAAAAAAAGTTAAGTGATTGTCGCCTGACCTTCATTTTGCTGTTCAAGGTCATGGTCAATATTTACAGATAGTGCGTCACTAAGAATCGTAAAACGTTAAACTTTTATTTGAAACATTTTTCTCAAAAATGCCTCATTTTAAAAATAATCGGGCGTTGCCGAACTTTTTGTAAACCCTGTATATTCAAACATTTCTAATGTACACCAAGGAGGCAGTAACAAAGCTAATGAAGCCTGAAGACATTCACAACTGCAATGCAAGAAACAAATCTGTATTTTATCCCAATAGAATCCGGTTTACTCTTATTAGTCAGAACTTTATCGAATACTATGGGAACAAGTTCTTCAATACCCTTCATATAGAATTTTAGCTACACTTGATCTAAAAATTTTTAAACTTAAAATTATACAATTTCTTATTTATTTTTTTATTTATTAGTCCATTTGAAAATCGATAATTAGATGTTGGACACTACATCTTTAACAAAACAAGCCATGATTATGGCCACAAAGATGGCCGAAACGTCGGAAAATATTTTTCAACAAAGATTTTGGAAGTAATCAGCTCGTTTTTGGCTTTACAATAAATCTTACGAACAAGAACTTTATATATTTTGGATTTATTTCTACTTATGAACTTTATCCGATGTAAACATTTAATATCAATGCTCCTTACTTTTTTTGTATATTTGTAAGCATATGCTCCTGGAATGTATTTTCAATTTTCAATTGTAACTCTGTTTTTTCTTTCATTAATTATTTACAACATTTTTATATTTTACTATGGCTTATAGTCTTATAGTAAGTAAGTAAGCAAATTATTCTCTTTGATAGTACGATAATATCATCTTATTTTATCTTCAAACTTCAATAAAGTACAGCCTTTTATAACGCTTATCAGGTTGTAATAATTCATTTTTCTATTTCCCTAGTAGATCGGTTATACTTTTTAATACCTTGGCGAAAAAGTAAGTAATTCTTCGCTGCCTCAAAAAAATTATTATAATTTCCAAAATTATAGAGTTTATAGAAAAAATAGCAAGTTTTTTTAGAATAAAAGAGTTTTTTGTAGCTCGCGCGTTATCCGTTGGAATTTTGTTCCTCCTAATAAAACAATACAGGGTGTTCCGAAATAATGTTTTTAAAAATACCGTTTTAAACTGCTTGTGCTTGGTTAAGTGCAGTTTTTCAGAAAACGGTGCGTTTGATCGAATAATTGTAAGAGTACTTTCTGTCCAAAATTAAACTCGCAATATTGTTATAAAAAAGTTTATCCTATATTTAACCTAAGTCGTCTCTAATACTACCGTTTCGAAGCTTACAAAATATTTGAAAAAAATCATGAATTTATGAATATCTTAGTGTATTCATTCCAAATTTCAATTTTCTTATAATAATCGTTCTCTAAAATTTGGCAGCTTAATTTCGGAACACCCTGTCTACTGATGTAAGATACATATCATCCGATAAAAAAAAGTTAAAAATAAGTAAAAAACGTTATAAAATAAACCGAAAAAACGGCTACTATTATAGGCGCTTACAAAAAAAAATATTGAAATTGTTTTTGTTCTAATCAGCAGTAAAATAACAATTCTACCTTTATTTATATCATTCATTTACAAAGTTTTTTCTTGCCACATTCTCGTCTGTCGCTTTTGTAGTTTTTCTTGTACATTGTTTGGTCACCATTTTGTGATTAATATTAATTAATCCCTTAATTATCGTTGTTATTTTTAGACCGCAATGAGGCAGCATAAATGCAATGCATAAAATAATTATTCCACGAAACTTGAAAGTACAGAGAGAAGTTTATTATAATGGTTGGTAATAATTAATACATGTCAATATTTTATGAGGAACTTAAAACTTCGAAATTTAAGATAATAATTGTGTTTCATAAAATAGTTCCAGGAGAGGAAAAACAATTAGAAGAAAACTACAAAAGAAACATGAAGTATGAACATCGATCACCTGAATGACTATTTTTTGGTAAGTGAACAAAAACGAGTAGACGTGGGAAATTTAATTCATCATTTGCGAAGAAGTTTTAAGGACAATAACATCTGCGCAATGCATCATTAGGGATTTGCAGATAGAAGGGCGCACTCCTAGAAACGTCAAACCCGAATCTACGGGCGACAAGTTGAAAATTAAGGATGCGATTATAATATATCTAGATGGGACGAAAGTTACGCGTGATTGGGTCCCGTTTTCCCGACTCGCGGCACATTTTCATATCTTTACGTTCGTTGCGACCCGAAAATTACTCACTAAACTGTTTGTAATGAGAGGGCAAACGAAGTGTCGCTTCTTCCTGTAATTACTGAGCACTTCCAACGATTTTATCTTATCCAAACTTCTAGCCGCTAATTTCCCCAACTCCTGAGGTTAAAAAGAAAAGTAATTAATAAACATGAACTAGTTTAAAATTATTACAAACACTTCATTTCCACCAATTTATGGTGATAATATCCTTGAGTAAATGTCAAACTTGTGAAGGAATTCCAACAGACTTCCGATATATGCAGGCAAAATTTCCCTTGACGAAATTGTTTTCATACAAATTTCTACGTGAAAATGTAACGTCGAATTTATTAAATACCTTTATTTATTTAAAGAAAGATTTGTGAATAAAACGTTAAACCGCATTTTCTTATTCATGAAATCTCATGAATTAATTTTTAAGCTTAAAAATTTTTTTGAGCGCTTTAAAAAACGATTCCGTTTTAAAATCCGGTATAACATAAAAAATGTTGTACATGGACACGGACAGTTTAATGTGGGCATTCGTTACTCTTTGGTTGGCTTTAAAAGCGCAATGAATGAAATAAATGTGGTTTGAAAATGTTCACCGCAGCTCGTGAGCGCCAGGTGCTGCTTTTCCTGTGGGCGAATAAAGGTGCACTATGACTTGATTAGCATAATTAACTTGTAAATTTTAAATTACACCTGAATTATGACTATAATTATTGCAACAATATTTGCACTTTAACTAGCATCAAATTTCTTTCTAATTAATAAATAATATAAAATAATCTAATATATAAAAATTACTTCTATTGTATTTAACGAAACTTCTTATGAAGCGACGTGGTTCGAAAACACAAGTCAGTTATTTTTTATCAAATTTACTCTCTTTCGTTACTAAAATTAAATTATGCTCTTAGCCTTTTATACAGTTTTTGATTAATTATTCATGAGACTAGCAAATAAACAACGTTTATTCTATTTTTATACTTTGACAATAATTATTGTTGTTGCTTAAATTATTAAAAAAATGAAGGCACTAATTACGTTTTCATCTCATTCATTTTCATGAATTTGCAATGATAATTTTCAGAATAAGAACAATAAAAGCTCAGTAACTCCGCGAAATTGAGCTTTTCTTCTGATTTAAGTCCAGGAATAATCGTAGCCATTGCAGTTTGAGATGTAGTTATACTGGCGAAAGGGGCATTGGTGGTAATGATTTTCGGAGACCTAATGAGTCTGTAGGAGGTGGTTACATCATGACGTCTTGTCATGTACGATGTTGGATCTGGAAATACCAGTTTTCTTTTTATTTTAGTAGTTTTTTTCTGATAAAGCGAAGTTGTTATTAATTTCTTTCCAGAAAAATTAATTTAAGTTAATTTCTTAACGAGTCTAGCTTCGCTTTAATTATACTAAAGTAAGTTTCAAACAGTACGACAAAACTTTTAATTTCTTTAAGTTAAGTTTATAATAGAGCTTTTTGACTTATTTAACAAATTTAAGTACATTAAAATAACATTTTTTATTTAGGAAAATTATACAGAGTGTTCCTTTCGAAGTTCGCAAAAAATGATATTTATTTAATCGATAAAAAACGAAAAGAAGTGTCTATCTTTCTGTAAACCTTATCTTATAGATTTGGGTTCGCTGATAACGAATCAACCATTTTTAACGCGATCCGACGCGTACTTTTTAAACTACAGCGTTTTGAAAATTGCCGAAATTTAGAAAATTTGAAAAATTCATATTTTTTTCCAAATTTTTTCGAATTTTATATAACTGATAGGTTAAGTTTATAGATTTCGGTCTGCTGATTACGGAGAACTAAAAAATTTTGAGCTACGACCACCGGTTTAGAAGCTACACCCATTTTTATGACCACCAAAAAATGATAGAGAAGGGTCCCCCCTTCTCTATAAAACTGAAAAATTTTGAAATTTTTTTTCGCGATTTTTTGACCTTATCTTATAGATTTGGGTTCGCTGATAACGAATCAGCCATTGTTAACGCGATCCGACGCGTACTTTTTAAACTACAGCGTTTTGAAAATTGCCGAAATTTAGAAAATTTGAAAAATTTATATTTTTTTCCAAATTTTTTCGAATTTTATATAACTGATAGGTTACGTTTATAGATTTCGGTCTGCTGATTACGGAGAACTAAAAAATGTTGAGCTACGACCACCGGTTTAGAAGCTACACCCGTTTTTATGACCACCAAAAAATGATAGAGAAGGGTCCCCCCTTCTCTATAAAACTGAAAAATTTTGAAATTTTTTTTCGCGATTTTTTGATTTTATCTTATAGATTTCGGTTCGCTGATAACGAATCAACCATTGTTAACGCGATCCGACGAGTACTTTTTAAACTACAGCGATTTGAAAATTGCCGAAATTTAGAAAATTTGAAAAATTCATATTTTTTTCCAAATTTTTTCGAATTTTATATAACTGATAGGTTACGTTTATAGATTTCGGTCTGCTAATTACGGAGAACTAAAAAATTTTGAGCTACGACCACCGGTTTAGAAGCTACACCCGTTTTTATGACCACCAAAAAATGATAGAGAAGGGTCCCCCCTTCTCTATAAAACTGAAAAATTTTGAAATTTTTTTTCGCGATTTTTTGACCTTATCTTATAGATTTGGGTTCGTTGATAACGAATCAGCCATTGTTAACGCGATCCGACGCGTACTTTTTAAACTACAGCGTTTTGAAAATTGCCGAAATTTAGAAAATTTGAAAAATTTATATTTTTTTCCAAATTTTTTCGAATTTTATATAACTGATAGGTTACGTTTATAGATTTCGGTCTGCTGATTACGGAGAACTAAAAAATGTTGAGCTACGACCACCGGTTTAGAAGCTACACCCGTTTTTATGACCACCAAAAAATGATAGAGAAGGGTCCCCCCTTCTCTATAAAACTGAAAAATTTTGAAATTTTTTTTCGCGATTTTTTGACCTTATCTTATAGATTTGGGGTCGCTGATAACGAATCAACCATTGTTAACGCGATCCGACGCGTACTTTTTAAACTACAGCGATTTGAAAATTGCCGAAATTTAGAAAATTTGAAAAATTCATATTTTTTTCCAAATTTTTTCGAATTTTATATAACTGATAGGTTACGTTTATAGATTTCGGTCTGCTGATTACGGAGAACTAAAAAATGTTGAGCTACGACCACCGGTTTAGAAGCTACACCCGTTTTTATGACCACCAAAAAATGATAGAGAAGGGTCCCCCCTTCTCTATAAAACTGAAAAATTTTGAAATTTTTTTTCGCGATTTTTTGACCTTATCTTATAGATTTGGGGTCGCTGATAACGAATCAACCATTGTTAACGCGATCCGACGCGTACTTTTTAAACTACAGCGATTTGAAAATTGCCGAAATTTAGAAAATTTGAAAAATTCATATTTTTTTCCAAATTTTTTCGAATTTTATATAACTGATACGTTACGTTTATAGATTTCGGTCTGCTGATTACGGAGAACTAAAAAATTTTGAGCTACGACCACCGGTTTAGAAGCTACACCCGTTTTTATGACCACCAAAAAATGATAGAGAAGGGTCCCCCCTTCTCTATAAAACTGAAAAATTTTGACATTTTTTTTCGCGATTTTTTGACCTTATCTTATAGATTTGGGTTCGCTGATAACGAATCAACCATTGTTAACGCGATCCGACGCGTACTTTTTAAACTACAGCGTTTTGAAAATTACCGAAATTTAGAAAATTTGAAAAATTTATATTTTTTTCCAAATTTTTTCGAATTTTATATAACTGATACGTTACGTTTATAGATTTCGGTCTGCTGATTACGGAGAACTAAAAAATTTTGAGCTACGACCACCGGTTTAGAAGCTACACCCGTTTTTCTGACCACCAAAAAATGATAGAGAAGGGTCCCCCCTCCTCTATAAAACTGAAAAATTTTGAAATTTTTTTTCGCGATTTTTTGACCTTATCTTATAGATTTGGGTTCGCTGATAACGAATCAACCATTGTTAACGCGATCCAACGCGTACTTTTTAAACTGCAGCGTTTTGAAAATTGCCGAAATTTAGAAAATTTGAAAAATTCATATTTTTTTCCAAATTTTTTCGAATTTTATATAACTGATAGGTTAAGTTTATAAGTTTCGGTCTGCTGATTACGGAGAACTAAAAAATTTTGAGCTACGACCACCGGTTTAGAAGCTACACCCGTTTTTATGACCACCAAAAAATGATAGAGAAGGGTCCCCCCTTCTTTATAAATCTGAAAAATTTTGAAATTTTTTTTCGCGATTTTTTGACCTTATCTTATAGATTTGGGTTCGCTGATAACGAATCAACCATTGTTAACGCGATCCGACCCGTACTTTTTAAACTACAGCATTTTGAAAATTGCCGAAATTTAGAAAATTTGAAAAATTCATATTTTTTTCCAAATTTTTTCGAATTTTATATAACTGATAGGTTACGTTTATAGATTTCGGTCTGGTGATTATGGAGAACTAAAAAATTTTGAGCTACGACCACCGGTTTAGAAGCTACACCCGTTTTTATGACCACCAAAAAATGATAGAGAAGGGTCCCCCCTTCTCTATAAAACTGAAAAATTTTGAAATTTTTTTTCGCGATTTTTTGACCTTATCTTATAGATTTGGGGTCGCTGATAACGAATCAACCATTGTTAACGCGATCCGACGCGTACTTTTTAAACTACAGCGATTTGAAAATTGCCGAAATTTAGAAAATTTGAAAAATTCATATTTTTTTCCAAATTTTTTCGAATTTTATATAACTGATAGGTTACGTTTATAGATTTCGGTCTGGTGATTACGGAGAACTAAAAAATTTTGAGCTACGACCACCGGTTTAGAAGCTACACCCGTTTTTATGACCACCAAAAAATCATAGAGAAGGGTCCCCCCTCCTCTATAAAACTGAAAAATTTTGAAATTTTTTTTCGCGATTTTTTGACCTTATCTTATAGATTTGGGTTCGCTGATAACGAATCAACCATTGTTAACGCGATCCGACGCGTACTTTTTAAACTACAGCGTTTTGAAAATTGCCGAAATTTAGAAAATTTGAAAAATTCATATTTTTTTCCAAATTTTTTCGAATTTTATATAACTGATAGGTTAAGTTTATAAGTTTCGGTCTGCTGATTACGGAGAACTAAAAAATTTTGAGCTACGACCACCGGTTTAGAAGCTACACCCGTTTTTATGACCACCAAAAAATGATAGAGAAGGGTCCCCCCTTCTCTATAAATCTGAAAAATTTTGAAATTTTTTTTCGCGATTTTTTGACCTTATCTTATAGATTTGGGTTCGCTGATAACGAATCAACCATTGTTAACGCGATCCGACCCGTACTTTTTAAACTACAGCGTTTTGAAAATTGCCGAAATTTAGAAAATTTGAAAAATTCATATTTTTTTCCAAATTTTTTCGAATTTTATATAACTGATAGGTTACGTTTATAGATTTCGGTCTGGTGATTATGGAGAACTAAAAAATTTTGAGCTACGACCACCGGTTTAGAAGCTACACCCGTTTTTATGACCACCAAAAAATGATAGAGAAGGGTCCCCCCTTCTCTATAAAACTGAAAAATTTTGAAATTTTTTTTCGCGATTTTTTGACCTTATCTTATAGATTTGGGGTCGCTGATAACGAATCAACCATTGTTAACGCGATCCGACGCGTACTTTTTAAACTACAGCGATTTGAAAAATGCCGAAATTTAGAAAATTTGAAAAATTCATATTTTTTTCCAAATTTTTCCGAATTTTATATAACTGATGGGTTACGTTTATAGATTTCGGTCTGCTGATTATGGAGAACTAAAAAATTTTGAGCTACGACCACCGGTTTGGAAGCTACACCCGTTTTTATGACCACCAAAAAATGATAGAGAAGGGTCCCCCCTTCTCTATAAAACTGAAAAATTTTGAAATTTTTTTTCGCGATTTTTTGAACTTATCTTATAGATTTGGGGTCGCTGATAACGAATCAACCATTGTTAACGCGATCCGACGCGTACTTTTTAAACTACAGCGATTTGAAAATTGCCGAAATTTAGAAAATTTGAAAAATTCATATTTTTTTCCAAATTATTTCGAATTTTATATAACTGATAGGTTACGTTTATAGATTTCGGTCTGCTGATTACGGAGAACTAAAAAATTTTGAGCTACGACCACCGGTTTAGAAGCTACACCCGTTTTTATGACCACCAACAAATGATAGAGAAGGGTCCCCCCTTCTCTATAAAACTGAAAAATTTTGAAATTTTTTTTCGCGATTTTTTGACCTTATCTTATAGATTTGGGTTCGCTGATAACTAATCAACCATTGTTAACGCGATCCGACGCGTACTTTTTAAACTACAGCGTTTTGAAAATTGCCAAAATTTAGAAAATTTGAAAAATTCATATTTTTTTCCAAATTTTTTCGAATTTTATATAACTGATAGGTTACGTTTATAGATTTCGGTCTGGTGATTACGGAGAACTAAAAAATTTTGAGCTACGACCACCGGTTTAGAAGCTACACCCGTTTTTATGACCACCAAAAAATGATAGAGAAGGGTCCCCCCTTCTCTATAAAACTGAAAAATTTTGACATTTTTTTTCGCGATTTTTTGACCTTATCTTATAGATTTGGGTTCGCTGATAACGAATCAACCATTGTTAACGCGATCCGACGCGTACTTTTTAAACTACAGCGTTTTGAAAATTACCGAAATTTAGAAAATTTGAAAAATTTATATTTTATTCCAAATTTTTTCGAATTTTATATAACTGATAGGTTACGTTTATAGATTTCGGTCTGCTGATTACGGAGAACTAAAAAATGTTGAGCTACGACCACCGGTTTAGAAGCTACACCCGTTTTTATGACCACCAAAAAATGATAGAGAAGGGTCCCCCCTTCTCTATAAAACTGAAAAATTTTGAAATTTTTTTTCGCGATTTTTTGACCTTATCTTATAGATTTGGGTTCGCTGATAACTAATCAACCATTGTTAACGCGATCCGACGCGTACTTTTTAAACTACAGCGTTTTGAAAATTGCCGAAATTTAGAAAATTTGAAAAATTCATATTTTTTTCCAAATTTTTTCGAATTTTATATAACTGATAGGTTACGTTTATAGATTTCGGTCTGGTGATTACGGAGAACTAAAAAATTTTGAGCTACGACCACCGGTTTAGAAGCTACACCCGTTTTTATGACCACCAAAAAATGATAGAGAAGGGTCCCCCTTCTCTATAAAACTGAAAAATTTTGACATTTTTTTTCGCGATTTTTTGACCTTATCTTATAGATTTGGGTTCGCTGATAACGAATCAACCATTGTTAACGCGATCCGACGCGTACTTTTTAAACTACAGCGTTTTGAAAATTACCGAAATTTAGAAAATTTGAAAAATTTATATTTTTTTCCAAATTTTTTCGAATTTTATATAACTGATAGGTTACGTTTATAGATTTCGGTCTGCTGATTACGGAGAACTAAAAAATGTTGAGCTACGACCACCGGTTTAGAAGCTACACCCGTTTTTATGACCACCAAAAAATGATAGAGAAGGGTCCCCCCTTCTCTATAAAACTGAAAAATTTTGAAATTTTTTTTCGCGATTTTTTGACCTTATCTTATAGATTTGGGTTCGCTGATAACGAATCAACCATTGTTAACGCGATCCGACGCGTACTTTTTAAACTACAGCGTTTTGAAAATTGCCGAAATTTAGAAAATTTGAAAAATTCATATATTTTTCCAAATTTTTTCTAATTTTATATAACTGATAGGTTACGTTTATAGATTTCGGTCTGGTGATTACGGAGAACTAAAAAATTTTGAGCTACGACCACCGGTTTAGAAGCTACACCCGTTTGTATGACCACCAAAAAATGATAGAGAAGGGTCCCCCCTTCTCTATAAAACTGAAAAATTTTGACATTTTTTTTCGCGATTTTTTGACCTTATCTTATAGATTTGGGTTCGCTGATAACGAATCAACCATTGTTAACGCGATCCGACGCGTACTTTTTAAACTACAGCGTTTTGAAAATTGCCGAAATTTAGAAAATTTGAAAAATTTATATTTTTTTCCAAATTTTTTCGAATTTTATATAACTGATAGGTTACGTTTATAGTTTTCGGTCTGCTGATTACGGAGAACTAAAAAATGTTGAGCTACGACCACCGGTTTAGAAGCTACACCCGTTTTTATGACCAACAAAAAATGATAGAGAAGGGTCCCCCCTTCTCTATAAAACTGAAAAATTTTGACATTTTTTTTCGCGATTTTTTGACCTTATCTTATAGATTTGGGGTCGCTGATAACGAATCAACCATTGTTAACGCGATCCGACGCGTACTTTTTAAACTACAGCGATTTGAAAATTGCCGAAATTTAGAAAATTTGAAAAATTCATATTTTTTTCCAAATTTTTTCGAATTTTATATAACTGATAGGTTACGTTTATAGATTTCGGTCTGGTGATTACGGAGAACTAAAAAATTTTGAGCTACGACCACCGGTTTAGAAGCTACACCCGTTTTTATGACCACCAAAAAATGATAGAGAAGGGTCCCCCCTCCTCTATAAAACTGAAAAATTTTGAAATTTTTTTTCGCGATTTTTTGACCTTATCTTATAGATTTGGGTTCGCTGATAACGAATCAACCATTGTTAAAGCATTCCGACGCGTACTTTTTAAACTACAGCGTTTTGAAAATTGCCGAAATTTAGAAAATTTGAAAAATTCATATTTTTTTCCAAATTTTTTCGAATTTTATATAACTGATAGGTTAAGTTTATAGATTTCGGTCTGCTGATTACGGAGAACTAAAAAATTTTGAGCTACGACCACCGGTTTAGAAGCTACACCCGTTTTTATGACCACCAAAAAATGATAGAGAAGGGTCCCCCCTTCTCTATAAATCTGAAAAATTTTGAAATTTTTTTTCGCGATTTTTTGACCTTATCTTATAGATTTGGGTTCGCTGATAACGAATCAACCATTGTTAACGCGATCCGACCCGTACTTTTTAAACTACAGCGTTTTGAAAATTGCCGAAATTTAGAAAATTTGAAAAATTCATATTTTTTTCCAAATTTTTTCGAATTTTATATAACTGATAGGTTACGTTTATAGATTTCGGTCTGGTGATTATGGAGAACTAAAAAATTTTGAGCTACGACCACCGGTTTAGAAGCTACACCCGTTTTTATGACCACCAAAAAATGATAGAGAAGGGTCCCCCCTTCTCTATAAAACTGAAAAATTTTGAAATTTTTTTTCGCGATTTTTTGACTTTATCTTATAGATTTCGGTTCGCTGATAACGAATCAACCATTGTTAACGCGATCCGACGCGTACTTTTTAAACTACAGCGATTTGAAAATTGCCGAAATTTAGAAAATTTGAAAAATTCATATTTTTTTCCAAATTTTTTCGAATTTTATATAACTGATAGGTTACGTTTATAGATTTCGGTCTGCTGATTACGGAGAACTAAAAAATTTTGAGCTACGACCACCGGTTTGGAAGCTACACCCGTTTTTATGACCACCAAAAAATGATAGAGAAGGGTCCCCCCTTCTCTATAAAACTGAAAAATTTTGAAATTTTTTTTCGCGATTTTTTGAACTTATCTTATAGATTTGGGGTCGCTGATAACGAATCAACCATTGTTAACGCGATCCGACGCGTACTTTTTAAACTACAGCGATTTGAAAATTGCCGAAATTTAGAAAATTTGAAAAATTCATATTTTTTTCCAAATTTTTTCGAATTTTGTATAACTGATACGTTACGTTTATAGATTTCGGTCTGCTGATTACGGAGAACTAAAAAATTTTGAGCTACGACCACCGGTTTAGAAGCTACACCCGTTTTTATGACCACCAAAAAATGATAGAGAAGGGTCCCCCCTTCTCTATAAAACTGAAAAATTTTGACATTTTTTTTCGCGATTTTTTGACCTTATCTTATAGATTTGGGTTCGCTGATAACGAATCAACCATTGTTAACGCGATCCGACGCGTACTTTTTAAACTACAGCGTTTTGAAAATTACCGAAATTTAGAAAATTTGAAAAATTTATATTTTTTTCCAAATTTTTTCGAATTTTATATAACTGATAGGTTACGTTTATAGATTTCGGTCTGCTGATTACGGAGAACTAAAAAATGTTGAGCTACGACCACCGGTTTAGAAGCTACACCCGTTTTTATGACCACCAAAAAATGATAGAGAAGGGTCCCCCCTTCTCTATAAAACTGAAAAATTTTGAAATTTTTTTTCGCGATTTTTTGACCTTATCTTATAGATTTGGGGTCGCTGATAACGAATCAACCATTGTTAACGCGATCCGACGCGTACTTTTTAAACTACAGCGATTTGAAAATTGCCGAAATTTAGAAAATTTGAAAAATTCATATTTTTTTCCAAATTTTTTCGAATTTTATATAACTGATAGGTTACGTTTATAGATTTCGGTCTGGTGATTACGGAGAACTAAAAAATTTTGAGCTACGACCACCGGTTTAGAAGCTACACCCGTTTTTATGACCACCAAAAAATGATAGAGAAGGGTCCCCCCTCCTCTATAAAACTGAAAAATTTTGAAATTTTTTTTCGCGATTTTTTGACCTTATCTTATAGATTTGGGTTCGCTGATAACGAATCAACCATTGTTAACGCGATCCGACGCGTACTTTTTAAACTACAGCGTTTTGAAAATTGCCGAAATTTAGAAAATTTGAAAAATTCATATTTTTTTCCAAATTTTTTCGAATTTTATATAACTGATAGGTTAAGTTTATAAGTTTCGGTCTGCTGATTACGGAGAACTAAAAAATTTTGAGCTACGACCACCGGTTTAGAAGCTACACCCGTTTTTATGACCACCGAAAAATGATAGAGAAGGGTCTCCCCTTCTCTATAAATCTGAAAAATTTTGAAATTTTTTTTCGCGATTTTTTGACCTTATCTTATAGATTTGGGTTCGCTGATAACGAATCAACCATTGTTAACGCGATCCGACCCGTACTTTTTAAACTACAGCGTTTTGAAAATTGCCGAAATTTAGAAAATTTGAAAAATTCATATTTTTTTCCAAATTTTTTCGAATTTTATATAACTGATAGGTTACGTTTATAGATTTCGGTCTGGTGATTATGGAGAACTAAAAAATTTTGAGCTACGACCACCGGTTTAGAAGCTACACCCGTTTTTATGACCACCAAAAAATGATAGAGAAGGGTCCCCCCTTCTCTATAAAACTGAAAAATTTTGAAATTTTTTTTCGCGATTTTTTGACCTTATCTTATAGATTTGGGGTCGCTGATAACGAATCAACCATTGTTAACGCGATCCGACGCGTACTTTTTAAACTACAGCGATTTGAAAATTGCCGAAATTTAGAAAATTTGAAAAATTCATATTTTTTTCCAAATTTTTTCAAATTTTATATAACTGATGGGTTACGTTTATAGATTTCGGTCTGCTGATTATGGAGAACTAAAAAATTTTGAGCTACGACCACCGGTTTGGAAGCTACACCCGTTTTTATGACCACCAAAAAATGATAGAGAAGGGTCCCCCCTTCTCTATAAAACTGAAAAATTTTGAAATTTTTTTTCGCGATTTTTTGAACTTATCTTATAGATTTGGGGTCGCTGATAACGAATCAACCATTGTTAACGCGATCCGACGCGTACTTTTTAAACTACAGCGATTTGAAAATTGCCGAAATTTAGAAAATTTGAAAAATTCATATTTTTTTCCAAATTTTTTTCGAATTTTATATAACTGATAGGTTACGTTTATAGATTTCGGTCTGCTGATTACGGAGAACTAAAAAATTTTGAGCTACGACCACCGGTTTAGAAGCTACACCCGTTTTTATGACCACCAAAAAATGATAGAGAAGGGTCCCCCCTTCTCTATAAAACTGAAAAATTTTGAAATTTTTTTTCGCTATTTTTTGACCTTATCTTATAGATTTGGGTTCGCTGATAACTAATCAACCATTGTTAACGCGATCCGACGCGTACTTTTTAAACTACAGCGTTTTGAAAATTGCCGAAATTTAGAAAATTTGAAAAATTCATATTTTTTTCCAAATTTTTTCGAATTTTATATAACTGATAGGTTACGTTTATAGATTTCGGTCTGGTGATTACGGAGAACTAAAAAATTTTGAGCTACGACCACCGGTTTAGAAGCTACACCCGTTTTTATGACCACCAAAAAATGATAGAGAAGGGTCCCCCCTCCTCTATAAAACTGAAAAATTTTGAAATTTTTTTTCGCGATTTTTTAACCTTATCTTATAGATTTGGGTTCGCTGATAACGAATCAACCATTGTTAAAGCATTCCGACGCGTACTTTTTAAACTACAGCGTTTTGAAAATTGCCGAAATTTAGAAAATTTGAAAAATTCATATTTTTTTCCAAATTTTTTCGAATTTTATATAACTGATAGGTTAAGTTTATAGATTTCGGTCTGCTGATTACGGAGAACTAAAAAATTTTGAGCTACGACCACCGGTTTAGAAGCTACACCCGTTTTTATGACCACCAAAAAATGATAGAGAAGGGTCCCCCCTTCTCTATAAATCTGAAAAATTTTGAAATTTTTTTTCGCGATTTTTTGACCTTATCTTATAGATTTGGGTTCGCTGATAACGAATCAACCATTGTTAACGCGATCCGACCCGTACTTTTTAAACTACAGCGTTTTGAAAATTGCCTAAATTTAGAAAATTTGAAAAATTCATATTTTTTTCCAAATTTTTTCGAATTTTATATAACTGATAGGTTACGTTTATAGATTTCGGTCTGGTGATTATGGAGAACTAAAAAATTTTGAGCTACGACCACCGGTTTAGAAGCTACACCCGTTTTTATGACCACCAAAAAATGATAGAGAAGGGTCCCCCCTTCTCTATAAAACTGAAAAATTTTGAAATTTTTTTTCGCGATTTTTTGACTTTATCTTATAGATTTCGGTTCGCTGATAACGAATCAACCATTGTTAACGCGATCCGACGCGTACTTTTTAAACTACAGCGATTTGAAAATTGCCGAAATTTAGAAAATTTGAAAAATTCATATTTTTTTCCAAATTTTTTCGAATTTTATATAACTGATAGGTTACGTTTATAGATTTCGGTCTGCTGATTACGGAGAACTAAAAAATTTTGAGCTACGACCACTGGTTTGGAAGCTACACCCGTTTTTATGACCACCAAAAAATGATAGAGAAGGGTCCCCCCTTCTCTATAAAACTGAAAAATTTTGAAATTTTTTTTCGCGATTTTTTGAACTTATCTTATAGATTTGGGGTCGCTGATAACGAATCAACCATTGTTAACGCGATCCGACGCGTACTTTTTAAACTACAGCGATTTGAAAATTGCCGAAATTTAGAAAATTTGAAAAATTCATATTTTTTTCCAAATTTTTTCGAATTTTATATAACTGATACGTTACGTTTATAGATTTCGGTCTGCTGATTACGGAGAACTAAAAAATTTTGAGCTACGACCACCGGTTTAGAAGCTACACCCGTTTTTATGACCACCAAAAAATGATAGAGAAGGGTCCCCCCTTCTCTATAAAACTGAAAAATTTTGACATTTTTTTTCGCGATTTTTTGACCTTATCTTATAGATTTGGGTTCGCTGATAACGAATCAACCATTGTTAACGCGATCCGACGCGTACTTTTTAAACTACAGCGTTTTGAAAATTACCGAAATTTAGAAAATTTGAAAAATTTATATTTTTTTCCAAATTTTTTCGAATTTTATATAACTGATAGGTTACGTTTATAGATTTCGGTCTGCTGATTACGGAGAACTAAAAAATGTTGAGCTACGACCACCGGTTTAGAAGCTACACCCGTTTTTATGACCACCAAAAAATGATAGAGAAGGGTCCCCCCTTCTCTATAAAACTGAAAAATTTTGAAATTTTTTTTCGCGATTTTTTGACCTTATCTTATAGATTTGGGGTCGCTGATAACGAATCAACCATTGTTAACGCGATCCGACGCGTACTTTTTAAACTACAGCGATTTGAAAATTGCCGAAATTTAGAAAATTTGAAAAATTCATATTTTTTTCCAAATTTTTTCGAATTTTATATAACTGATAGGTTACGTTTATAGATTTCGGTCTGGTGATTACGGAGAACTAAAAAATTTTGAGCTACGACCACCGGTTTAGAAGCTACACCCGTTTTTATGACCACCGAAAAATGATAGAGAAGGGTCTCCCCTTCTCTATAAATCTGAAAAATTTTGAAATTTTTTTTCGCGATTTTTTGACCTTATCTTATAGATTTGGGTTCGCTGATAACGAATCAACCATTGTTAACGCGATCCGACCCGTACTTTTTAAACTACAGCGTTTTGAAAATTGCCGAAATTTAGAAAATTTGAAAAATTCATATTTTTTTCCAAATTTTTTCGAATTTTATATAACTGATAGGTTACGTTTATAGATTTCGGTCTGGTGATTATGGAGAACTAAAAAATTTTGAGCTACGACCACCGGTTTAGAAGCTACACCCGTTTTTATGACCACCAAAAAATGATAGAGAAGGGTCCCCCCTTCTCTATAAAACTGAAAAATTTTGAAATTTTTTTTCGCGATTTTTTGACCTTATCTTATAGATTTGGGGTCGCTGATAACGAATCAACCATTGTTAACGCGATCCGACGCGTACTTTTTAAACTACAGCGATTTGAAAATTGCCGAAATTTAGAAAATTTGAAAAATTCATATTTTTTTCCAAATTTTTTCAAATTTTATATAACTGATGGGTTACGTTTATAGATTTCGGTCTGCTGATTATGGAGAACTAAAAAATTTTGAGCTACGACCACCGGTTTGGAAGCTACACCCGTTTTTATGACCACCAAAAAATGATAGAGAAGGGTCCCCCCTTCTCTATAAAACTGAAAAATTTTCAAATTTTTTTTCGCGATTTTTTGAACTTATCTTATAGATTTGGGGTCGCTGATAACGAATCAACCATTGTTAACGCGATCCGACGCGTACTTTTTAAACTACAGCGATTTGAAAATTGCCGAAATTTAGAAAATTTGAAAAATTCATATTTTTTTCCAAATTTTTTTCGAATTTTATATAACTGATAGGTTACGTTTATAGATTTCGGTCTGCTGATTACGGAGAACTAAAAAATTTTGAGCTACGACCACCGGTTTAGAAGCTACACCCGTTTTTATGACCACCAAAAAATGATAGAGAAGGGTCCCCCCTTCTCTATAAAACTGAAAAATTTTGAAATTTTTTTTCGCTATTTTTTGACCTTATCTTATAGATTTGGGTTCGCTGATAACTAATCAACCATTGTTAACGCGATCCGACGCGTACTTTTTAAACTACAGCGTTTTGAAAATTGCCGAAATTTAGAAAATTTGAAAAATTTATATTTTTTTCCAAATTTTTTCGAATTTTATATAACTGATAGGTTACGTTTATAGATTTCGGTCTGCTGATTACGGAGAACTAAAAAATGTTGAGCTACGACCACCGGTTTAGAAGCTACACCCGTTTTTATGACCACCAAAAAATGATAGAGAAGGGTCCCCCCTTCTCTATAAAACTGAAAAATTTTGAAATTTTTTTTCGCGATTTTTTGACCTTATCTTATAGATTTGGGGTCGCTGATAACGAATCAACCATTGTTAACGCGATCCGACGCGTACTTTTTAAACTACAGCGATTTGAAAATTGCCGAAATTTAGAAAATTTGAAAAATTCATATTTTTTTCCAAATTTTTTCGAATTTTATATAACTGATAGGTTACGTTTATAGATTTCGGTCTGGTGATTACGGAGAACTAAAAAATTTTGAGCTACGACCACCGGTTTAGAAGCTACACCCGTTTTTATGACCACCGAAAAATGATAGAGAAGGGTCTCCCCTTCTCTATAAATCTGAAAAATTTTGAAATTTTTTTTCGCGATTTTTTGACCTTATCTTATAGATTTGGGTTCGCTGATAACGAATCAACCATTGTTAACGCGATCCGACCCGTACTTTTTAAACTACAGCGTTTTGAAAATTGCCGAAATTTAGAAAATTTGAAAAATTCATATTTTTTTCCAAATTTTTTCGAATTTTATATAACTGATAGGTTACGTTTATAGATTTCGGTCTGGTGATTATGGAGAACTAAAAAATTTTGAGCTACGACCACCGGTTTAGAAGCTACACCCGTTTTTATGACCACCAAAAAATGATAGAGAAGGGTCCCCCCTTCTCTATAAAACTGAAAAATTTTGAAATTTTTTTTCGCGATTTTTTGACCTTATCTTATAGATTTGGGGTCGCTGATAACGAATCAACCATTGTTAACGCGATCCGACGCGTACTTTTTAAACTACAGCGATTTGAAAATTGCCGAAATTTAGAAAATTTGAAAAATTCATATTTTTTTCCAAATTTTTTCAAATTTTATATAACTGATGGGTTACGTTTATAGATTTCGGTCTGCTGATTATGGAGAACTAAAAAATTTTGAGCTACGACCACCGGTTTGGAAGCTACACCCGTTTTTATGACCACCAAAAAATGATAGAGAAGGGTCCCCCCTTCTCTATAAAACTGAAAAATTTTCAAATTTTTTTTCGCGATTTTTTGAACTTATCTTATAGATTTGGGGTCGCTGATAACGAATCAACCATTGTTAACGCGATCCGACGCGTACTTTTTAAACTACAGCGATTTGAAAATTGCCGAAATTTAGAAAATTTGAAAAATTCATATTTTTTTCCAAATTTTTTTCGAATTTTATATAACTGATAGGTTACGTTTATAGATTTCGGTCTGCTGATTACGGAGAACTAAAAAATTTTGAGCTACGACCACCGGTTTAGAAGCTACACCCGTTTTTATGACCACCAAAAAATGATAGAGAAGGGTCCCCCCTTCTCTATAAAACTGAAAAATTTTGAAATTTTTTTTCGCTATTTTTTGACCTTATCTTATAGATTTGGGTTCGCTGATAACTAATCAACCATTGTTAACGCGATCCGACGCGTACTTTTTAAACTACAGCGTTTTGAAAATTGCCGAAATTTAGAAAATTTGAAAAATTCATATTTTTTTCCAAATTTTTTCGAATTTTATATAACTGATAGGTTACGTTTATAGATTTCGGTCTGGTGATTACGGAGAACTAAAAAATGTTGAGCTACGACCACCGGTTTAGAAGCTACACCCGTTTTTATGACCACCAAAAAATGATAGAGAAGGGTCCCCCCTTCTCTATAAAACTGAAAAATTTTGAAATTTTTTTTCGCGATTTTTTGACCTTATCTTATAGATTTGGGTTCGCTGATAACGAATCAACCATTGTTAACGCGATCCGACGCGTACTTTTTAAACTACAGCGTTTTGAAAATTGCCGAAATTTAGAAAATTTGAAAAATTTATATTTTTTTCCAAATTTTTTCGAATTTTATATAACTGATAGGTTACGTTTATAGATTTCGGTCTGCTGATTACGGAGAACTAAAAAATTTTGAGCTACGACCACCGGTTTAGAAGCTACACCCGTTTTTATGACCACCAAAAAATGATAGAGAAGGGTCCCCCCTTCTCTATTAAACTGAAAAATTTTGAAATTTTTTTTCGCGATTTTTTGACCTTATCTTATAGATTTGGGTTCGCTGATAACGAATCAGCCATTGTTAACGCGATCCGACGCGTCCTTTTTAAACTACAGCGTTTTGAAAATTGCCGAAATTTAGAAAATTTGAAAAATTTATATTTTTTTCCAAATTTTTTCGAATTTTATATAACTGATAGGTTACGTTTATAGATTTCGGTCTGCTGATTACGGAGAACTAAAAAATTTTGAGCTACGACCACCGGTTTAGAAGCTACACCCGTTTTTATGACCACCAAAAAATGATAGAGAAGGGTCCCCCCTTCTCTATTAAACTGAAAAATTTTGAAATTTTTTTTCGCGATTTTTTGACCTTATCTTATAGATTTGGGTTCGCTGATAACGAATCAACCATTGTTAACGCGATCCGACGCGTACTTTTAAACTACAGCGTTTTGAAAATTACCGAAATTTAGAAAATTTGAAAAATTCATATTTTTTTCCAAATTTTTTCGAATTTCATATAACTGATAGGTTACGTTTATAGATTTCGGTCTGCTGATTACGGAGAACTAAAAAATTTTGAGCTACGACCACCGGTTTAGAAGCTACACCCGTTTTTATGACCACCAAAAAATGATAGAGAAGGGTCCCCCCTTCTCTATTAAACTGAAAAATTTTGAAATTTAACTTCAGCCTAAGGCCTTTTTAGACCAGCTAAAATGTTACCAAATATTTGTTCCCAAATCGACTCAGATGCAACTGCACATTGCGCAGTTGCATCTGAGTCGTTTTGGGAACAAAATTTTGGTAACAAATTGTGCCCGTCTAAAACGGCCTTTAGTTTAAGTTCGAAGTTGCACCATAGGTTGGTTCACGATGTCTTGCTAGGATCCGTATGGATTTAGTCAGATTTCGAAACGGTTTATAGTAAAACCTTCGGCTTCGAAGAACCTCTCTTACGAAGCAAAATCACAAATATGTTTATGTAAAATTTTCTAATATAGATACTCTCTAATTTTTACCAACCTTTTATGATACACCCCGTACAAACTCTACATGATGGGAATAGGATATTTCGGCGTTGTGGACCCTAGTAAGCTTAACAGCGCCGGCGTCTTGAGACACAGCTTCAGATTAACGCCCGGTTTCTCCAACATGTATTTTGACGCTACTTCACCAAGCTCAGCCTCAAAACAGATGCTACGCTCCCAGTCTTCTTCTAATTGGCTGTTTCTAAAACCACGTGGGTCTGATACGCAACTTAAGATTTAGTTTGGTCTCAAGTTATGCTAGAGAAACCGGGCGTTAGTTAGGTCTCAAAACGTGGTTGAGAACTGGAGTTAAGCATACAATCATGTGGCAGTCACAAAGTTCATGACAAACTAGACACCCTTTTTGATAAGCCGTACAAAATACTTGAGGACTTCTTTGACAGAAGTAACTTTAGATGGTACCTGAAGGAAAAGAACTAATGTTTCAAAATTTTCCCTGGTTTATTGAGATTATAAAGAAATTTTAGAAAACTAAAAAATTAAAACATAAGTGGGTGTTACCTTGGAGGCAATTTTTTAAAACTGAGTAAAAAATACTTATTTTTTAAAATAATTTTAGGAAATATTTTTTAATTACTATCATTGCCAATTGAAATAGGGTGGTTTTCTAGAGATTTTTTTGTAAATTTCCAAGTACATGTTAAAATTATTATTTGCAAGGTAGTTACTAATTTTTATTAAAGTACCTCTAGTTTTAAACAAAACTTGAAAAAGATGCTGTTTTGAAATTTACGAAAAATATGTTTGTAAAAATATTTTTAAAAATCATCTTTTTGATTAAAAAGAACATCTTTTGTTTAAAATACTATAGACTGATCGGATGTTAACACGTTTAAAACAAACCAATTTTAAGGAATCCAAAATTCACTCTGAAAATTCTCATATGACCATAGAATGTAGCCAAGAGACCAATGACTGAGAATAACTAATACCGGGTGGTTCAAAGATAACTTATTGTAGAGATTCATTTAAAAGGGTTACTGATGCTTTAATTTGTGCATTAAAGAATTTGTATGTGAAAAATCAATTAAGAAAATTAAATAATCTACGTTTTCGTCAATGTAAAAATTTGATTACCGTGGTATTTCAATTTTATTGCGGATTTATATTCTTTGATTATTTTCTGGAAATATCTCCTGGTTTGTCCAGTGATCTTGAATTATAAAATATTTTTTAATGGTTGACTTCCAAATTAAAATAAACTATTTCCAAATAAGTTCATAATGTTTTCATGTATGAAAATTTTTACACTAGTTTTATTTTTAGCTTCAACAATTTTATTATGAAAACTTTGAACTAAAGTTGTCGAAACTATTACACTTAGTTTTCACCAGTACGGTTTGCTAAATTTTTCATGTAAGTTAATTATTAAAACTTTTATTATATATTAATATGCGCTTATATTTTTAGTCATTAGTATGATGCCGATGAGGCGAAATATGTAGAAATTTGTTGAATAATATTTATATGGAATTTATCTTATATTCTGATAGTAGTTTTGAACCTTGGAATTTGGTGAGCCACGATTAGTGCCTAGAATTATAACATGCAAGAAGAAGCTTAGTGTTCCGGTGCCGGGCCGTGTACTTGATATAAAAAATTAGCGCATTTCAAAGTTGGGTTTTTAGCAAGTGAACTATTTCTGTTATTAACTTTGTAATGGTATTTTGTAAATCTCTACACACATTGATTAAATCAATTTTAGCAATTTTTGACAAAAATCAGTAACCTGGAATAAAATCTACTGAAGCTCGAAAACTATGAAAGATAGTCACCTATTTTTTTCGTTTTTTAACATAAAATTTGCACTAGTTTGCCTGACGTTTAGTGAACCACAACAGGCACACCCGTTCATAATTCAAAATTGTTGTGATTAATTTTTTGCGATCTCTTTAATAAAATAAAATTTAATACCTATTCTTATTTGAAAATTCGCTTAAATTTTGTTATAAAAGTAATGATTATGTATGTTTTAAAAGGAAGGTTGTAAATAAGATTTTAAAAGTGGAGTATTTTTAAGCGAGGATATTGGGCTATAAAAAGCAGTCCTAAATGCAAAGAGCGGTAATTCACCATTAGCGAGAAGCAAGAACTCGCCTTCGGGCATTTCTCTTTAATAACGACTCGGTAGAGTGTCACCCTTAAATTAACTAATTAAGGTCATGCAGCGGTCACGGTATTTGCCCGGACACCGGCTGACTTTTCTCGAATAAATTTGGTTATTAGCTTAACTTTTAATATAAAAAGCGGATTTCAAAAATTTTGCGTTAAAATTATTTTCATTATGCAAATCGCGATAATTGGGGGTGACGAGTTATAATCGAAATTCACCTCGCCTGCTAATTTGCATTTCAATAAATTGTGCTCAGCCGCAGCAGTAAGTGTGCAACTAAAATAACAAATTAATGCTGTAATTTATTAAATCCTGTGACCTTAGTAAAATTTTCATCTAAATGAACCTGCAATTAAATCATTTATTAATCCTGTACTCCGCTGAATCAACTTTAAAACTTATACAACTAATTTACATAGTGTACAGTATACAGGTTGACTCAAAATTACGTTCTAAATATAATATCCCTATAAAGATATCCTTACCGTAAAAGATTTGTTCCTTTCAAAAGAGGAACAGTTTAAAATTTTCAAAATAATACAAAAAAAATTGGAGTTTTTTTTTATAAACACCTGTATATTTACACAGGGTTCCCCGAAATTGGCGCCCAAGCTCTCCCCTACGTTGTTGTATTGAATATTAGAAAATTTAAAAAAATCTATCCACCATAGAGAATTTAAGTTTTGCCAAATTTCACCTAAATTAGTCTGGACTAAGTGCAGAGTAATCTAAAGCCAGAAAATGTAATAAATTATTCATGGTTTTATTATTCAAAAAAACAATTGAATAAACTTATCTACTTAAATAGAAAACTAAGTTAACTTATTGAATTTTTAAACTTAAATCTAAGATAATATAACATTGTTGCCAGATATTTCTCTGTAAATAAAATAAAGAAAAAATCTTATTTTTCTTAATAAATTGGAACTATAAGTTGTATATTTCTTTAATCATACTATTTTAAAATGGTATTGTTTGGGAGATGATGATATCAAAAATATTAACTTTTAACGTAAATTTCTCAAATCAAATAGAAAAAAGATTTTTTTCAGTACTCCACGAAGGATCCCCAAGAACGCAGGTTGAGCGTCAATTTGGGGACACCCTGTATAAACAATATTTACCACATCATTTTTATACCAATAAAAATATACACTGTTTATAACTTTCAATTATAAAAACATTAATAGTTACAGTTTTATTTTATTAAACAAATTGTACGTAGTTGTATTACGTGATGAAAATAATTTTTTATAAAGTTATGTTACATGAGGTCGATCAAAACCGTTACAATAAAATAAATTTCATTTGTGTTGTTTTAAAATTTTGAACATGGCGATATCATAATATATTGTTTTCACTTTACCATTCGCAAAATGAAATAAAAACAAATAAATGTTTGTCAATCTAATTTCGCAAAGCAACATTAAAAGAATAATTTCATAACTGAATTTTTTACATTCGTTTGAAAAGTTTTCGTTTTAATCTAATAAAATATTTAGGCATGAATGGAATCGTTGTTGACTTTGCGACAAAGTTTTTAAGGTGAATATTTTATAAATGTGTACATTTTTGTCGTAAGTAAATTACTCCTGAGAAGAGCTTCGTTTTTTATAAAATGACATTTATTGGAATTTTCTATATGATTTTTAGTCTATTGCAGACAACGATAATCGTATTTAAAAAAATAAATACATTAATTATTCGATTTTTTTGCAATAAAGACAACTCCCTGAAAACTTTAAATAATATAAATTTCTATCCTTAAAGGCTTCTTATAAAAATATTAAGGACAGTTTTCACATTTGAAGAAAATACAAACTTTGTAAATAATCAACGTGTTTTTTTTTTTAATTTAAACTGGATCACTTTCCAGAAGTTTAAGGAGCTTAGAAGGGTAATGTATCGAAATGAGTCTGCTTTAAAAGAACAAGTTGGATTGATTATTTCGAATATTCAACTTGGTAGTTTAAGTAAGTTTTAATTATTCGATCATGATAATTTTATGTAAGATAAAAGTAAATTTTTTTGCAAAAATATAATTTTATTCATGTTTTTAATTGTTTTTAATTGTTTTGCAAAAATTATATTACTGCATAATCACTTTTTGCGCATACACTTTGATATATATTGAGGTGTAAAAGAATCGAACACATATTACACATAATATTTGGAACAATAAAGTGTTAAGAATTTTTTTTTCTATCTTCCTTACAAATTATTTAAGTTCAAAAATAATATAATATAAAATAATAATCGTAGTGCTTTCATATTTAAAAGAAAATTTAATATAGTATTATAATGGAAACAAACATCATACATTGGTCAAAATAGTCGTTTTTTAAGTTCCTTGTTGTAAAATCTCCTATTGTATAAATATTTCTGGGTAAGGAAGTTTGCTCGATATATCCATAAAAAGGATCGTAATAACCGTGAAATTTTGAATTAAGGTACATTGGAACTAATATATGTATCCGCATTTATTCGTTATATCCCTGATCGTAACATTTTTATAATTTTTGCAAATGATAATGATGAGGCCGCATAAAAGACTTTAATTTATTTTTTTTATTTTAATAAATTATTATAAGTTATCGTGTACACCCGGTATATCAGTCGTTTATTTTTTTACTAAACAATAAATTTTATCAATAATAAAACAATACAATATAAGAAGATAAATTGAGTTAGCAGCACTTCGAAACTAATAATCCGTCAGTTTTAACTATTGCTGCTATATAAGATGAATACTGACTGTAAGGTGATTAATATTTATTATTTTTTCTGAAAGTTATGAAACGTACACCTAAACGTCTAGAACCATTTATTTCCCACAAGCATCACAAGCAATGTTTTGGGGTAAATACATAAAAAAACTGCGATCTTCTAAATTTTTAATCACGACTGTAATGCTTTGGGTAGACTACTAGACCTGTTATGTTAAATCAAAAAATTATCTTAAAACATTGTACGTGCGCTTGAAAGTATATAAGAGATATACTGGTGTGTATTTCATAAAATTTTAATGATGCTGAAAAATAATAAATGGTTATAAATACGTAATTAAAACACGAATTTTAATAAAGATAAAATTTATTTTTTAAATTATAATTGGACTAAGTAAACGAATCATATAATTGCATAGAAATTCGCTTTGAACTCTCATTTATCGTCACGTACTCTGTTTATAATTTTAATGGAACAACTTTATATAATTATTACATTAATAATGTTACGCAACTTTATAAGCAAATTAGATAAATTGGATAGCTAACAAAACATACTCTTAAAAAGTTGAAAATGTTTTTATAATTTTAATTGGTTTATTATAAAGTTTTCTTAAAACTAATGCGGTAATTTTAGTTATTTTTAATTATCACAAATCTTTCATTCCAAATTATTCCAGTAAAATCCTCAAGTCTACCCCATTTGTCGAAATGTGGCTTGTAAATAGTAACGAGGGGGCCTTAGTATTTTCTCTGAAGCATAAGCAATTAGGACGTCAAGTACGGTGCTTTCTGAAAATTGCGTCAGCTCTAACGCGCTCTATTTCATGAAGAAAATGAAATTTATTAATGTGTCCATTATAATTTATAAGATCGCGCGATATAAACCACACCATTCCTCAAATCCACACTCCATTTCCTGCAGAAATAATACGCGCTTATTCATAGGAAACATAAGGCGCGAACTGCTTCCAAGTATTAGATTAACACCGAGAAAATTGCCAATATTTTAGATCTTTTGCCATAAATCAGTGTTATTCTTATAGAAAAATAGCTATAAATATAAATATATTGCACGGTTGGATTGGTTTTTCGAATTTTATTACGTAAAGTGTGTTAAGGTTTTAAACGAATGTGTGAAAGATTTCCTTATTCAGTTTTATTAAAGAAAATACGTTATAATTTAATATCAAACATTTAACAAATATATTAGGAGCAGTTAAATTTCATAATATCATATTAGATATGACAAAATAATATAAAAGAAATCATTTCGAAGCATTTTCTGAACAGAGAAATTAAATGTTGGAATGTACAATATACGTATGACAAGCACAATATAAAGTTTCGCAAATTCAAGACCATGTCGTCACAAAGGAATAGAATCCAAAATCAATTACTGCATACTAATTGATAGTTAGATACACCTTTGTTAGGTCATTATTTAACTATAATTGTATACTTGCATATATCCCGGCGCATTCACCAAATATTTGCAGTAAGTGGTATACGGTGCTATAGTCCATTTCATTAGTAGATCACCTTTCAATCAGCAATTCCGACTCAAGTATAGACATTTCTTTGAATTGCACTTCGTATAATAATAATACTAAAAGCAGTTAGTTGTAGTAAAACTAAATGCTTTTAATGTTGTTAGACGAAGATTGAAAGAAGTGTCTACATTTAAGTCGGAATTTTTGCTGAAAAGGTGATCTATTAATGAAATGGACCATATTCTGATTCGTTTCGTTAAAAATTAACGTGTCTTTAACTTATTTTAGCCTTGTCTACATCGCTTATCCGCTAAAATGCTATTCTAAAATTTGACAATCTTTTTAAAAATAACGCGAAAGACTGGAAAAACTGTGTCTTTAATACTTAAAACGGTAGTTAAAATCTATAAAGAAATTGAAGAAGCGGAACAAATGTAAGTACCTATAAGTTGTAGAATAAGTTAATAGATTTTTATATCAGACTCATAAACATTTTATTAGACATAACTAAAATATTAACAGAAGAATTATAAGAGATTCTACAGATGCTACAGATAAACACAGGACAATGGAGATAATTACTATTCAAATGCAATACCAAAACATTTGAAGGTAGATTAAAAAAATTCAATTTCAATAAGTTTTAAGATTTTGACCGCAAGGAGTTTTTTGCTACTGCGAGTTGCCAGAACAGTGTTGGGCAGGATTTTAATTTAGGGATAACAATAACCAGTCGTGCCATTCAGGAAGTCTCAGATGTTAGATTTCCAGTGAATCCTCAAATAGTGTAAAAAGAGGGTGCGGATAAAATTTTTACCTAACAAGTCAGAATTTTAAAGATATAATTTCCAGATTTTCTGAAAAATTTAATATCGGTGGTAACATTGGTTTTGTTGATAGAAGGTATGTAACTATATTATAGCACCTTCGATAGAAGATGAAGATCATACACCGGTTATACATTATAAAAAAGGTTTCTATAGCATAAATGTGCAAGTAGTAAGAAAAAGAAAAAAAAAATAATTTTATAAATACAATTAGCCATATTCTGGAAAATAATTAGGAGTGTATCATTATAGATTTGTGATTCATATTTGACTCTGGTTATCCACTAGAACCATGGTTTTTTACATCGTCAAGAAATGTTTTTTATTTTTGGTCACCAATTTTTGCCACACATCAATACATCAGTAATAACAATTTAACCAACTTTTTTAGAATTTAAAAAAAGTATCACTTGAAAGCTAAAACTACCTTCTTTAAATCAGTAATAACTTCATAATTTATTCTTTATATTTTGCTGCAGTTTCTAAAAATAAAGCCAATAAAAGGAGTGTTTTCTTCTTGTCTTCTAATCTCTAATATTAATGAAATATTTTTTATTAAAAGTTGTATGTTGGCGTACAAGATAATATGGAAAAAAATTTATTATATGATGTTAACAATTAAATTTAAAATCATTTCACCAAATTTGCAAATAAAATTCACTTAATTGATGTCTCTAACAATAAAGGAAAATTTAATGACTTATTTCCTCAAGAAAAAAAGGAATAAAATCTACTATAAAATTCGAGAAGAAATTACCAACGATTTATTAAATCAATGGAGTTAATTTTGTTATTTTATTTAATTTAATTTTATTCCTTATTATATTATTGTTTGTTTTTATTTTTTTGAAATCAGCTTAATACTCTGTCAAACTTTCAAAGTCAATTTTAAGTAATTTTTAATTTTTTTTAATATATTTAATAATTTAAAAGTTGTAAATTATTATTATATGAATTATTTTTTAAATATGTCTGCAGTTGCTTTTATTTCCTTGGCAAAGTTAAATATTAAGTTACTGGATATAATTTAAGGTGCAGAGAAGCAGAGCCTAAAATGTGAAAAGGGAGTGTCATTTAAATGAAAAGTTGAAGTCATAAAATATAATAACGAAGAACAATCTTCTCTTGTGAACCTAAACACTTATTCGCAAAATAGTTTATTATTTTGCAAAAATCATTTTTCGTTAAATGAATATATAAATTGCAAACAATTTGATTTATAATCTAACAAATATATTAATATAATAGTAAAGCATACAAAGAAGTGATTAAATTATCTTTAATAATAAACTGGAAATAATTATCTAATTAAATATCAGTTCAAATTATAGAACAAATTATTAATTAAACATTTCTCATCATGATCTATCTATTAAAGTGAATTATTAAATTGGATTTGTATTTACACTAACGATGGCAGCATAAATTATAGGTCGAATAGAAACAAACTTCTCCAACTAGTAATAAATATATTCTAAATTTAAGTTGCTTTGTGCGATCATCATGAAGTTTCTGGGTCAAAACATATTAATTATTACTGATTGATAAACTGTTTATTCAAAACAATTTAAACTTGAGAAATATTTAAAAACTCAATTATAATTTAGATGAAGTGCGTACAATTTAGATGTCTTGTAACTCCCACTGGACATTAAAATTAATTTAATGAGGGCCTTTGTGGTAGTTGGACCGCATTTTATTACAATGTACTATATGTGCCAACGAGTTGTTAAAATAGTTGGTTTTCCTTTACGGTCCAATAATGCATGTATAGTCTTGCTAAATAATTAATAACGCTGGCGTAAATTAACGCATGATTAAATTCAGTAAATAGAAATAAAACGTCCAACTTAAAAAAGTTTTCAGTTCTGGCTGAAGGATGTGCAAACATGGGTTATAAAAAAGTTTTTAAAGTAAACAAACATACTTAAGCTTTGTAGCAGTAATAAAAAAGAAAGTTTTGTCGGGGAGACAGGCTACATATTACCCCAGGATAAAATTGCCAAATATTGAACAGAAAACTAAAGGACGAAGGATGGCTTATAAAGAATGTACGGTAGTTTATTTTGAAGGTATAATAAAATTGTCGCGCTTTTGTCGCGAATCATTTTGTTGAGTAACTCAGTACCACATTCAAGCAGATTTTCACATTATTTGATTTTATTTTTACAACTGAAAGATACACTACTTTTCACATGTTCTATGAATACATTATATCAGTTTGCATTCAGGGAAAAGCTTGTTATTTAGCATTTTGATTCGCTGCGCGTAGCGCGATGTTATAAAAAAGATATTATAAAAAAATCTCGTTATACATAAAATAAACTTATGGAAGAAATGCATACAGGGTGTCCCAGCGCTATGAGGAAGCAACATACTCTCTACTCTAAAATAAAAAATATGCAATACTTTTAGGCGCCCACTCTAAAAATAATTTAATAATTCATTCCAAGATAGCGAACCAAACTTACCTCTTTTTAAATGGGACACTTTGTATAACCTTTTATGGGTCTATCTTCACTTGATTTGCTAATATTTGTCACTTAAACGAAAAAAATATAAATTTTCAAAGAATTATTGCTCTAAAACCAATGACATTTTTGGGTTAATAATTTGTACAAAAAATTTTCAATATCGTCTAGTTTACAGCTAACATGTCAAATTTAAATTTGTAAACAGCTTTTACCAGGGTATGTCATGAAACGAAAATTGACCAATTAAACGAAATTTTTAAATAGAACGCCATGTACATTTTAACCTCAATCGATGGCATTTCCCACAATCTTTAGGGAATATTAACCATATGCTTAAAAAATAGCGAAATATTACAAAAGATATCCACTAAATTGAAGATAGGATTGAATGATCAAAAATATTGTAATAATTTAACATAAAAATTACAATAGATGTTCAAAAGTCAGATGTTGATGGTTGAGTTCAGACTCAACCCCCAACGTTTCGTGGCCATGTAAAATGTTTAGTGTACTGATACACTTACAAATATACTTTACATGGCCACGAAAAAACGAAAAAAATTGCAGGTGCATTTCTGCCAATCCAGTGTTTAGGTAGCTAATTATTTAAATATTCTCTAACAATCCATTTTGCAGAAGCTACATACGTCTCTTCTTGTCACTAGTCACTAAGTCAAAATTTTCCAACAAAATGGTAGTGATTCTCCTAAGAACTCGAGGTATATCTCCCTAGTTAGAGTTTCAAGAACATGGTTACCTATTCTTCGTCCCCAAACATTTAAGGACCATTAATTTTGTTATAAGTTCTGATAGCCAGAGGATTTTTTTTTCAGCTTAACGTTCATTATTTCGGTTTAGCTATTGTCAAAAGTGCATGAAAGACCGTATGAACGAAATTCAATAAAATAGGGATTTTCTTGGTAATATCAGTATTTAAATTTTCAAAACTTTCAAAGTATACCGAGACTGAGAAAATCAAAATTGATAAATGTGATTTTGAATTTAGGTATTTGTGTTTTAAAACAGCAAAAACTACAATTCTGATAAAATAGCATTACTAAAAAATAAAATAGAGAAAGACACATACAAATGTTAGGTAAATTTAAAAAAAATTCTCAACAAAAGTCATGAAAAGCGCTATTTGGACTATTTCTTACATTTTTTCTGTTTGTATATTAATATCTCCTAAACCGTTAACATGCGACCATACAAACATATCAATAGAAAGCTTGAAAAAATGCCAACTGTTGATGTTAAAATATACAGGGTGTTTTTTTTTCAAAACGAAAAACTCCATTCGTACAGTGATCCATAATGGTTCAGTGAAAGGGTTGCCTTTTATACTGTACGTTAAACATACGGTATAAAAAGCAACCCTTTCACTGAACCATTATACAGGGAGTCCCATTTGAAAATTTCTTTTAATTGGTCAATTTGGGTTTCATGATGCATCCTGAAAAAAGCTTATCACAAACTTAAACTTGACATGATAGCAGTCAAATGTCAAATTTTCAATCCAAAATTGTTCTTTGTTTTTCAGCAGTGATTTTTTAGTTATGGAAGTTTTTTCGCCTAAATCGCAAATATCAGCAAAACGAGCGAGCATAAAATATTGTACCAAGTATTATTTTTTGATAAGGAATCCAAAAATGTCATAAATTACTGGGTTTTCCATTTAAAAAACGTATCTTTCGTCCACCATCTTGGAATGGCACCCGGTATATTATTAAAATATTATTGTTATTTCCTCGCAGTGCTGAGACACCCTGTATTATTAAATATATATTATTAGAGTCTATTAGTGAAATTTTGGTAGTAAATAAGGATATTTCTATAAATAAAAATAGAATTATTGCAGCAAATTTAGGACAAACTGGAATCGTTATCAACTACTATAGAACTTAATAGGGCTGTAAAACTGGCAATGTAATCTGATGAGCAGTCAAATGATTGCACGGAATATGTCAGATGTGCCCTTTCCTGCTTGATTCCGAAACCTCAAACGGATTTAATATAATTGTTGCGTGCAGATTGGCGTCATCTACATTGCTAATTCGAACGCCTTATAAATTTAGAGCCACTAGGTTCAACTTTATGTACTAACTGTATCCTCCATTAGTGTAATAAGATCGGCAATCTTTCCACACGGACGAATATTCGCATGCTTCAATAATTAAAACCACCCCGATTTTTAAGCCGATGGCCTTAATGGCAGTGAAGTGTTATAGCCGCATATTAATTATTTTCCTAATACAAATATTGGGTCTTAAATAACAATTTATGGTCGAAAGTACAAAAACCGTATATTACAGTTGCTTCCAGTTAAAATGGGAACATAATAGAAATAATTAATGTGTTCTCCTAAATATCATTTATTTGGTCCATAAGTAATGATAAAAAGTATTTAATTTGGTTTTTGGTGGATACATTTTTTTGTGTTCAAATTAATAATAAATTTTTCAATTATAAGGATGCCTTTTTAAAATTGTGCCTTAATTTAATAAAAAGCGATCAATAAGAAAATTAACAGGAAAAATGTTTAATAAAATGAATTTTAAATTAATTAAACCTATATAGGCATAAGCTTGAGTAAAAAATATAGAAGCACCAAAATGTAAATTTATAAAATAATATAAATTAAATTAAAGCATATAAAAGTATAATA
The DNA here is from genome assembly GCA_963971135.1 of Stenus bimaculatus. Lineage (NCBI taxonomy): Eukaryota > Metazoa > Arthropoda > Insecta > Coleoptera > Staphylinidae > Stenus > Stenus bimaculatus. Next base: position 44,965,492 of record OZ020183.1, on the reverse strand, counting down.
ATTCTTTTGAAAACGATTTATTAGGTAAATATATGGAGTTTAATTAGGCGTAATCGCATAAATAATAATCAAATTTTTATCACGTGAAAAACAAATAATATCAAATTGGTGGAAAATATTGAAGCCTAATAAAAAATCTTGCCTAATTTGCATGCAAACAAATGATTCTACGATAACTAAATTGCGCAATCCGCGACCGGACATGGATGAATAATTTTCATATCCGTTTTGTGTGGGGAACTAATCGACCACCATTTAAATTTTATGCGCGACTGTAAATCAACACATTCTCATTGAAAATATGAGACTTTACATAGGGGAAAGTTGTGTACATGTGGACCTATGTCAGTCTGCATTGGACGCTTAAACAGTACAACTTGTATTAGGGATGTTAGTAAAGAACGACGCCCGACGGATTTCAAACAATGGTTGATAGTTGCGAACAGAAATGACAATGTGCGTATTAAACGCGACTTGCTTTAGAATATATCATTGTTGCGAGATTAATAGTCGAATGTGCTTACATACAAAAGCCTCGCCTTTATTATATCTGTTTGACTTATTTAACATATTATAGGTAGCTAAAATATAAAGGTGGAACGTCATGTTTATCATGAATCGTGTGTACTATGGTTACTTCGTTATAAATACTTCATTGATTATTATATAATTATTACACATATACTCTACTGATAAATAACATCAAAGCCTCTTCCTTATATTAATTTCAATTTCCCAAAATAAGTTTCTACATTATATTGTAGACATAAACCCGTTAAGTTTCATAATGAAGAACATCAAATTGGCACAAGTAAAGGTATAGTTATTTATGGATCATAACGTCAATCATTATGATACAACACGACATATACCATAATGATTGGTTACGATCTGAGTTAAAACAAAGAAGGTTACCCGCTTTCAGATTACACGCGCATGCCTGAGTCAGTCCGCTATGGAAATACCTGCTTTGTTTGTATTTTTACCTTTACACGCTTTTTTTATGTCGATAGCATGGCGCGGACTGACTCAGGCATGCGCGTGAAATCGGCGCCGGTAATCTGAAAGCGGGCAAAAGCGGGCAACCTGCTTTGTTTGTGTTTGTACGCTAAATCAAGAAGAAATTGATATAAATTAAAATTTATTTACCACTTAGTGTCATCAGTTTGGCCAATAAAATAAACATTATTGGAGGTTATTCTCGAATCAAACGACACGATGTCGTATACGACATGACAAGGACAGACTCTTATTTTTGCATTTGAATGACAAGGATCGAATGATAAAAATCGTATACGACATCGTGTCGTGTGATTCGAGAATAACCCCCAAAGGAGTTTATTTATGAATTGGCGCCTATAATGAAATCATTACCATGGTGATTTCCTTACGGTCCTCAATCCTATACCTAAACAACGTCATTATGTCAAACAAAATTGACACACATAAAAATTACATTATAGTATGCAATCTGATAAAGGGTCTAATGGCGAAATTTTTCTCTATTTACGGACTTTATGTGATTCAGATCAATTATTTAATTCGTTTATTTTAAATTCGAAGTTCCTCCAAAAATGCTAATCACATAACGAAATAAATTATAATGAGCCCTACAACTAGGAGTACACTGATTTTATTTTAATTGGACCAGTGTTAAAAAATAAATAAATTTTCCATATGGAAGACCAGTAAGTTGTTTTTTTTTCAAAAATGTCAATCTTCTTCTTTTTTTTCAATTTCAGGTTCAAGGCCAGTATGTTTCCATGACCATATAAATCATCGTCTAAGTTCAATCCTTCTAGATTTTTGTAAAAGTTATTTGCACCCAATTTATTTATTTATATGGTGTTCGTCTTAAAAATAATTCATAATATACATATGTACATACATGTATGCAGTAAAGTAGATGACCAAAAAAATAACACATTCAATTGCAGCAGCTGAGGCTTCTGCAAGATCTGAACAAGGTTGATTTAATTTTTCATAGATTACCATTAGGTTTGTAAATTTTTACAAAGTTCATTTTCAACTATAAAATCCCATTTTGCCAAATTCCTTTTACATCGTAATCTATTTAGAGTTTTCCAAATTAATATTTTTTCATCAAAGTCTGGAGGAAGTTCTTCTTTTGGAAAAATTTTTAATTTATTATCTACCTCAGATACAGAATTACACTACAAAAATTTTCTATTATCTATTATTGAATTTATCAAAGGTTTAACAGATAAAAGAAAATGTTTCCTTGATTTTAGTATAGGTCTTGTTGGACTGATACCAAACAAATAGTGTCTATAAGTTGTTTCTTCCTTTACTTCATACTTGAATCAGAAAGCCATTATTAATTCGAAAGAGCTATATCACTTAAAATATTGAGGAAACCAATACTCGAGTGGATTTAAGGCAACCAGTTATAATATGACGTGTCTGAGTTAGAATATATAGAACAGGTTACTCAACTTTCGAGAACACTAAAGCTAGAGAAGAACATCTTTAAATTTTTAATATGTTATTATATGATTATGTACGATGACGTTCTTTTGAATTCTCCATCTACTTTGTTTACCAATTCTACTGAAAAGCAGCGTCCATTTTCTAATAGATTGAATTAGCTTAATAATGTTTATTGTCAATTTATACATTTTAGATAAGAGAATACGATTATTATTCGTATCATAAGCCTAAGAAAGGCCAACAAAAACAGCTAATGTTATTAAATTATTCTCAAAACATCTTCAATATGTTAGGCGAGGTTAAGGATTTGTGCTGCCCTTGATTAACTATGACGAAAATTCCTTGTTAAGGTATAAGTTGATCATCAATATTTGAAGAGTCTACATAATTGTTTCAAATAATTTGTATAAAAAACTTAAAAGTGAGATAGGTCTAAAATGTTTGACACTTTAAGTGATTGCCCAATCTTGGGATAGCAATTATTTTGATTTGTCTAAATATCTTTCTTCAAAAATACAATTATTAAAAAATTTCAACAACCATTGTTTAGTTTTAAAAATTTTTTTAGATTAGCACCTTTACTTAATTTAGGAGATTCAATAGATTTTAATGAAAGACATTAAAACCCTAGTTTCTGATAATTTTTTTATTCGATATCTCTTTGCCGTGTGGAGGTAGGAATCACATACATATATGACTTAAAGCCATAATATGGTGGTTTTGTATAGACTTCGTTTTCATTGTATATACAAAATATTGAAAATGATTTCTCTTTTTCAAGCTTTATAAAACTATCTAAGTTATTTTATTTTTCGGAATCACAGACTTACTGTTTGTAAATTTTCTGAAGATATAAAATCATCTTGTTCATTTGTGACAATGAGTGGGTTATTCTTTCTACAAGATATAAGAATATGGTTTAGTAATCAACACGAGACTAATATTTTAGTTTTGCCCACAGAAAACCATATGACGTGCTTGTCGCTATTTTTTTGCTAAAAAAGTGTTCATACATTTTTTTCAAACTAGAGCCCAGTTTTTGGACTCCCTTCTCTCCTTTCCTTCTTTCCAAACAAACCATAAGACATTTTTCCCACTGTGTATTCTTTTATTATAAATATTATATAAAGGCAACGTTTTCTGCATATCATTAGTTTATGTTTGAATATTTTGATTTTCTTTTGACTTCTGGAAATCCTTTTTTATTCGGGTCTTGTCATTTAAGCAGCCTGTAAGTAATTTTGTTTATCTACTTTTATCATTGTCTAATATATATTTTTCGTTCTGAAATTTCGAAACTTAAAGACCGACTCTATGTCTATTCTATTTAAAATTTAAATTTAAAATAACGTTATAGGTGAGGAATTTCTTGTACATCAGATCAAAACGTAATAAGAAAAGAATTTAAACGGTTAGATGATGCCCATGAAAGTATTCATTAAATTGCATGTTCATGTAATGATCAGTTTTCTGAATTAATGCTTCGTTTTTGTTTAATATGGTTCACGCTCTTTGAAGACTTTAGAACTAAAATGCAGACACTAAACATAATTTGGTCTGATTTAGTCTACTGGAAATTTCAGTTACGAATTTCACATAAATTTTGTAACCAAATGGATGAAGATGAGTAAAGGCTTTTTGTGCTTTGAGTTTTTATTGGTTTTAGTAACTGCGCTAGCATTTGCAGCATTTTTCAGGATTAAGAAATTGATTTGTAAGTACCCAAATAACGTGAAGTGGGCAGCGTGGCAGTAGGAACATTAATTTTTTGAAGAATCGTTACCTTCGTGAGGAATTACTTAAATCATTTATCAAGTTTTGGGTGAATTTGGAGTAACTTTGTAACCAGTATAATCTGTACTCAGTCAATTAATGTATTGTGCCATATTTTTGATAGAATTGTTAACCATCAACAAAATTTTTTACTTCTTTTATTTACTCAAGTTTTAACTTACACTTAAACGATAATAATATTGTTCTTAAAAATTCACTAATCAAAGAAATCTAACCTGACCTGACCTAAATCTCTAAAGAAAACCATGCGCTTAGTTCCTTTTAGATCAAAAATAAATGTTCCAAAGTAAAGCTAGCGGTTGGTTTGAATTTATTTAAATTTATGAAAACGAAATATTGGACATTGATACTTTTTCGGGGTTCAACTAACTATATCTTTTGATGGCATAACTCCATTTTTATAAAAATGTTGCTTGGACTCTTTTTAACAAGTAATGGTCTAATTACCAAACAAAAGAAATCCAAAAGGCAACTTTAGATAAAATAAAATTCAATTGGTTATATTTTTAGAAATTAAAAGGGGTGTGTACCTCTTAAACGAAGTATTGTATTGTAATAAATCCAAAATATTATCGTAATGAATTAACAACAATTCCATCCTCTCTTCCTTATTGTATGGTAATAATTATATTATATTATGAAAAAAGTTAGTAATATATTAAATTTTTTGCATGCAAAATGACACGTTTCTATAAAATAAATGTCATTACTAGATCGCAATCAAATTACTTACGTTAGAAATAGGATATTAAAGAAAGAAGGGTAAATGAAAATGCTTTTCTTGTACAGCATCAACAACACCCTTTGAAGATAAAATTTAGTAAAGAACGGAAGTAATTTAATGCTCATTAAAATACACGTATTTATTGTACGTAATTTAATTTAAACGCGCTTTCTTTTAGTTTAAAGAAATAAATTATTTCAAGCAGAGTTCCAAAGCAATTTTTTTACAAATTAACATCTTCAATTAGCGAGCTAACGATTTTTGGGTATTTACCCTGGACAAAATTAATAAAAACTCGAAGGAGACAATGTAGCTCTGATTTATTCAGGTCTACAATTGGGTCTGCTATCGGCCGCTCTGAAATTTACAAGAGGTCCTGAATAAACATGAATGCAGAAGGTAGCAAAGGGTTTCTTACTTATTCGGTCTTGTACTATCCGTTTTTAATCTCGGGGGAGACAACCTACTTTCTTTAAAAACGTAAGAAAAGGTTGTGGTTTTTACTTAGAAATAATTTCCTTTGACACTTTCAATTTAATTATTACATTTTATTGTAGTCTCAAAGCTAGAAGTAAAAAGGGGAAAATTGGATAAAAAGTAAATTGTTCTAGATTTTACAATGATACTTATACAAAGAGCTAATAAAAGTTTCAAACTTACAAAATTCCTTAAATTTTTACAATAGTCGAAATGAATTATCTGACAAATTTTTATAAAAGTATAAATACTTTTTAAATATTTTTTTTTACAATTTTTATTGCAAATTTATGTAGTTATAATAAAGAGTATTAAATAACCAAAAATGCTTGATTTAATAGTTTATTATTCAATTTTATTGTAATAGCTCTGACCACTCAGCGCCACCTGCAATAATAGACTCAACTAAAATAGCCGTGAATAATGAAAATGCAGCTTTCTCATTGGTTTAAACAACATGATTGTTGATAATACATGATATTATATTAATAGTAGATAAAAGTAATTATTTATTTAAATTTTTTGTAGAAAAAAATGAATAGCAGTAATTCATTACGTTTGGTTTTTATTTATAAAAGTTGTTGAAAGTTAGAAACTGTTTTCTTTAAACTTTTCTTATTCGTAATAACGATAATGTTTTTATTAATCCCGTTAGGGTATGTATTGGGGTATCATTGGTTGAAAAACACCTCTCATATGTAACAGATCGGAATCGCATGAAATTTTCATGAACTGGTCCGTAGCTTCTATTGGATTGGATGTGAGGGATCAAGGGGTCGTAAGGCGAACGTTGTTTTTTCAACAAGAAAAACGTTCGAATCAATTTACATATTAACTTTCAAAATATTGAAGCAATAAACGCGTTAAAATGTGTTTTAATTAACATATTTCATCTCTATCGCTTTAGTTTTACAATTTCTACATTCACCATCGTTGTCAAGTTTTTATATTTTATTTCCTGCTGGCAATGCAGGATTTTTACTTTTAACGACACTTTTTACAAGCGTTTCTTGCGAAACGTGTCCAACTTGAAAGAGCTCACAATGTGTGATGTATTAAACACCATTCCATTGTTGCTTTTTATTGCCAAGGTGTGACTTTGATATGAGTTCGTCTCGACTCTTCACAATTATTTACTCGGGAGATAAGAGCAGAAAAAACTTAACAAACTCTATATAACCCAATTCTTATTTTTTAAATAGTTCACTGTAAATTAAAAACGTTTTTTAACATTAAATAAAAGATATTACACTGCTTAAGTATTTTTTTTATTTATTTTAAAGCGCAAATTCAAGCTTAGAACTTTTTGGTTTATTGTTCAATTTTGGTACGAAACAGTAATCTTATGCAAATCAAGTAGATACGTCTTGGTGTTGTTTAGCAGCGAGAATAGCCTTCCTTTTACTCCGAGACTCAGTTTATTTCAAGTGTCATCGAATCCTTGCGAGATATTGCAAATAAAACGAGCAAGGAATGTAGCTTAAAACCAAAACCCCTTTAAACGTTTTTAGAAGTGATTTAACAAAATCGGTTTGTCACTTCACTCTAAATTAACAACCCTTATCAATTTTAAAACATCAACTTTTAAATACTAAAAGCGCGTAACATTAAAGTTGTTAAAATAGTTTTATAAAATCAATCCTTTTGTAATTCTAACTCACTACTTTATACAGGGTGAACATTTGAAAACGACCACTAACTTTATTTTAATTTTCTTTCGAAGGGGAAACACAAAAGCTTACCCCATATATCACCCCTTTTGCCCGGCCACCCTGACTAAAAGAGGCGACGCAAATTGAAAATCTAGAACATTTTGGAATAGATCCTAATGACTCTATTCAAAAAGTATCAAAGACCGTAAATATTTCATTAGACTCAGTTCCAAAAAGTACTAAACATAAACAGATTTCATCCCTTTAAGATGCATCTAGTTCATGAACACAATGAAGATGATTTAGAACGAATGATAGAAATAATTGCCCAAAATCCGATATTTCTTCCCAATATTTACTTTAATGATGAATGTACATTTTATTAACAGATATATCACTCGTTATTGAGGTAATGAAAATCCTCATCTACCTACTGAAATTCACACGTAGTTTCATCAAAAAATCAATGTTTGGGTTGGAATTTTAGGAGATGCTATAATTGGACCAATATTTATGCAAGAAATTTAAATGAAGAAACCGGTTAGCAAAACTGCCTAGAATTTTCTTATAAATAAGCCAACAAACAATAAATGAAGAACGATATTTAGACATCCTTGAGAATATAATTAATCCTCTTATTACAGAATTTTTTTAGAAAATCAGAAAGATGAGGAATAAAACTTGTTTCTTGATGAAGAAAATGTATGCTTTCAACAAGACGGAGTACCATCGCATTTGCAGGAAGATGGATTTGACGAAGAGGTCCGATAGAATGGCCAACACGGTCACCTGATCATTTGCCTTTGAATTTCTTTCTTTGGAAGCACTTGAAAATAATTATACTAAAAACACCACCTGAAATTATTCCAGATGTGAGAAATAGGATAAATGATAGTTATAGGTTGAGAAAAATCTGCAAAAGTAAGAAATTAGTTTGGAAATAGACTGTATTTTTGTATTAAATAGAATTAGTATTAAAAAAGAACCTGTTTTACAAAATTTTTATACATCCATTAAACTCAAGTTATTTAAGGTGGATCGTTTTCAAATGACCACCCTGTATACTTTTGTACAAGAAAATCGAATTTTATTAAAGCGCCTAATTCTCTAAAATTCTTAATTTTCGTTTAAATCGTTTTCTTTGAAAGTAAGTCTGCCTTTAGAACAGCTTAAACCCCAAAAAAGTTATCCTATAATGCTACAGGGAAAAGCGCGGTCACACAAATTTATTCACGATGTGAATAATATACGTTTCTTAATTTATTTAATGAGGTGTATTGTGAGCCAAATCCTTTTTACTTAAACAATCTTTTCAGGTGAGCTTATTGCCGGGCTTAAAATGTAGCCTTCCTTAATTTGCAAAGTTTAAATACGCATCTAATATGTTGTTTGAGTTAAGAAAGTTTCGCGATTATTTATCAGTATAATTTATTGCGCTCCCTTTAACCTCGGGCATTGTTAGGGATAATGTTGTTTTAAAATAATATCTCTGTTTAAATTTGATACACGAACAAGCAATTACCTATTCATATTAATTTATTTAACGCCACTAGCAAAAAGTTCAAAAAATGTACTCCTACATGGTAATTAGTCTCTTTTATACAAATACAGAAAATATAAACAAAGGGTGACTTTTATCAAGAGTGAGTAAATAAAGCTATACAGTATATTTCTTCAAATTAATTAATATACATTTTGATGTAAACATTTTGCATTTTTAAAATTTATTTTCCAAACTAATAATTTATTGTGCAAAATACATACAGCTGCATTCACAACTTCGAATTAACGCGTAACTTATCCTTAAGAGTTTTGCATGTGTAATTTCTTGAAGTCCAAATTAGTACTTAACGTAACGTCAGAATTAGTACGTAACGTAAAACGTTGCAACCTCCATAGTCTTACGTTAATTTTTTATGTTCGTATATTTTCGGAATGATTCGTATCGACGATTTAATATGGCATTCCTCATAAAAATAGAAATACTCCATGACCAACACGATATCATTTTTCTAAACTGCTTTCATTAATCATTTTAGTTTAATAATATTATTCAAACCACTTCAAAGTATATGATACTTTCTTAAAAATACCGTTACATGGGGCTAACAAATTTGTACATTAATTTCTGAGGTTGTGAATGATGTTTTAACATTAATGCATGTTCTACATTAAGTGTAAGTTTCGTATTAATTCAAAGTACTAATTTGAAGGTTGTGAATGCAGCTTAAATGAATTGGCTTTTTAAGCTAAGCGATCTTCCTCTTGCGGCTGAATACGGAACTATGACTTTGGAATTAGGTTAGTTGTCATTACATTTTCATGGTTGCCACATAACTTTCAGTTGTCACCGAAGTTACACGCTTTGCACTAACCTACTTTTGGCGGGAAAATTTCATTTGAATCACCAATATTCAAGAATGTGAAAACATCAGTTTTTTTATATCCATATTTATCATTTTTCCTGTAACCAACTCTCAAGAGTAGGTATTATTGTCGATTTATTTTTCGATTTATTTTTGATTGAATTAACTGAAAAGACCTTTAGAAATTCTCTTAACCAAAATTGTACTTAAAAGGCTAAAATTATTGCTTAAAATAAAAATTATGTAGTCCAATTAGAAATTTACACTAATTTTGACTAAAAAACTATGCTTGTATTAAAATACAGGGTGATTCTAAAGTGGTGGTCACGGCTTCGTGTGCTTATACTACAAGTAAAAGTAAGACAAAAAGTCCATATAAACATTTGTCGAAAATTCAACACTTACTTAGATACAGGGTGTTGAAACTTCTTTTTATTTTTAATTATGTTTTCTGGATCAGTTGAATGAAAATTAATAAATATTTTACGATGAGTACTTCTCATGGGTATTCATATTTGGCTATTATTTTTGACTTAATTTAACAATCCAGTGGCATAGAGGTTAAGGAGCCGCCTTTTTTTAAATTTATTTGATACTCCACTTTTTTACGATTTTTAAAAACCTCATTCAATTACCACAAAAAAGGATGATTATTAAATTTTTATATGAGTAGTTGAATTTCAGTAATTTTAAATTTTATGGTCCAGTGCCTTGCAAAATCAAAATAATTTTAAAAATTTTAAACAAATTTAAATTAAATTAAAAAAATTAAATTGATAATTTATAAGCTTTTAGTTGGTATTTTATATAAATCAAAAAGTCAGAAAACATTATTTTAATATTTATATAAAATGAAAAGTGGCCGCAATTTTCATCATTTTTTTTTAAATTTAAAATTTCTGACATGTTTTTCTATTTAAATCAAAAATAAAATTAAATAAGTGTACATTTTGTAGTAAATTGAAGGAAGATTTTAAAAATCTAAACAAAATTCTAAATTCAAAAATGGAGAACCTTAATTTCTACGCTACTAGATAATTCAATTAAGACCAGGGAAAATTAAAATAAATATAAAGTAAAAATAATTAAAAATAAATTTCAACACCCTGTATCTTGGTAAGTTTTCAACAAATCTTTATATGGACTTTTTGCTTTATTTTTACTTGTTCTATAAGCACAAGAAACCGTTATCACCATTTTAGAAACACCCTGTATACGTTTCATAATTTCATAAATTAAAATTTTCAATTACAAATAAAGTTGAGAGCTGTATGCGAATTTCGATTGACATCCAGTAAAATAATATGCTTCGTATACATACGAATATTATTCATTAAACTAGCTGCAATATCTTCATAGTAAGCAACTTGCATTTATCAATTACAAGTAAATTGAGCAAATTCATAATGATAACATAATGTAATTGTTATCTACTTCCAAAAGTTTCCTATGTTCTGCTAAAATTGATAAACACTTAGTACAAGATTGTATAGATTTCTAACATAACTGTATAATTTCCAAATTATCTTTCCAGTTATTAAACTCAAATCGAAACATTAAAGTTAAAAATTATAAGATAATCGACAAAGCGATTAAATTTAAATGTACGTAATAAAATTTAAAGACGTTATTATAAAAGTGTAGTAATATTATTAGTATTAAAATTAGTAAAATTAAAAATACTTTTAGTATTATTTTACCATATTTTTTTGGTTATTACCTTTTAACGTTCAAAAGCTAAAACGTGGCCTCTGGTAAACTGTGTCTACTGCCTTAAAGAGTCATTAAAAACATCAAATGTAGATATACTTTCATTTTGTTAACGATATGACTCTCCAGGGTGCCAATTAAAATTCCCAAATTAGGGTGTCTGAAGATGAGAGAATACGTTCGACAAGATTAAGTATAAAGTGCTTATTGAGAACAGTAAGTAATTACCATACTTTAATTAAAGAAATGTAAACTTTATTATATTAGTATCTTATTATTTAATAAGTAAATTATTTTGATTAACACATTAAACTATTTTTGTAAATTTTATATGATGAATACAGGGTGAACTAAAATTCATAGAATGGTTGAGATAAATGTCATTCATCATGATGCACCCAAACTTATAACGTGGAAAACTTTGTTTATAAATTATTCGACCCACGCCTCTGCTGTTGTGTAGTCTTGTTATTTTCTTATAATATTAACATAACTTTATGATACTGGGTGCCTTCCGAGTAGAACATATTCTGCATATGCATATGTTGCGTTCCGAGTGAAATGCGCGCATATGCAGCAAATTTACTCGGAACGCTTTTTTGAAATTTTGAACTGTCAATCGTCAACTGTTTATTGCTTGTAGTTGTTATTAGTAGCAGTTAATAAAAAAACAATTCTAAAATCGCAGACAGCCAAAATTATTAATATGGAACTTAAAAATTCAAGTAAGAACCACCTAGAACTCACAACTAAAGACGTGAAGAAATAGTAAGTGTGCATGCTTGTATACGGAACATCACCGCACGACCTTGAAACCCACCGTACGCTGCATATGCTCCACACGGAACGCACAGCAGGCTACATATGCAACATATGAACTTTTAACGAACAAATTCCCCAGATTTTTAGCCGGGAAATTTTAATTTACCACAATTATTTTGGCTTATCCTGAATATGCGAAAAAAATTTGGAAGCAATTTATTTTTGACCAATTCTGAGATAAAAGTTAAAAAAAAAATATTCCCAAAAATGCTTTATTTGCTATAAAAATTTAAAAATATAGATTTTTGTTCCTAACTTTCAATCAAATTCAAACTAATCTTCAAATTGATCAAGGAATCGCTGCATGATTGTTTTGCAAATATTTATAAACACCTTGTATAAGTCAATTAAAACGATATAAATCTTAAAGGCATTAATGTACTTACCTAAAGTTTTTGAAAGTGTTTTAGTAACAAAAGTTTTACCTGCAACAAATAATACAATTTAGTTTACGATTAATAAACTTACAACTAAGTTTTAAGTATGTCTCAATTTATTACAAGGATTTTATTGGGGTTATTAAAAGAAACGGGTAATATTTTTCTATGAATTTGTTGTTTACCTTAAAATAAAATATTTTATGTCTGTCTTTATAAAGTGATCAAGAGAATCCTAGACAAACTTTGAAAAACAAAATCATTATTTTAACTTTAAAAGGATATAAAATAATAAATTGTATTCATCCATGATTTAGTAGCGAGTGCAAATTTAAATTGAACTGGTATTATTAATGATAGATGAAATTTAAAAAACAAATATAGCGCAAAACAGGATTAAGTTAAAAGGTATTTAAAAATTCGGTCGATTAGTTTTTTGAAAATAATATACATGTAATCTACCGGATATGAATAAAAATGTATATGCTTATAATTAACACATTACACTTAAAAAAAATTAAACAAAAAGGAATTTTTAATCTAGTACATAGTCAAAATTTTAAAATAATATTTTTCTTCAATCGTCATTATAGTACAGCCTTATGTGACGCTTGACAGGCTTCTACAAGTCATTTTTATGTTCCTTGATTCTATGGTCATTCGTGCATTTCCGAAGTAATTCTGTTACAATCGAGTATACTTTGGATTGACAAGGATTAGAAAGGCGGAGTAGAAATTGCATTTTAGGCAACCCAATATACACTAAAATTGTATTGTGTATTGTATGTTTAAATGTAAAATTTTAAAATTATTTTTTATATTACTATTTTAAAAATATCGACGTTTGGAGAAAAAATAGCATGTTTTTTTATTCGGAGTAAAAGAATATATACTATTTATGTCAAGTATAAAGTGTAATTGCTTTTTTTTGTATAATTTGTAGTAACTATTAGAATAATTGATTTTGCAAATTATTCATGCAAGGAACTTTATACTTCGCCATCTAACTATCCCTGCAGTTTATTGTATTAGGTCTGAGTTACTTGTTTCCATGCACTTTCCTACCCCTAATTAAGAGCTAGACATAAATAATTACGTAATAAGTCAGAAATTAAATTATCTATGCATCTAAAATTATATTTCATAAATAAATTTGGTAGTTGATTATTTTGTAAGATACTAAATTTAAAAAACAATATAAAAATACACCAAAAATTTATATGAGCAATTAAAAAATATTATTAAAAGTGATTGAAATGAAACTAATTGAAATGTAATAATTAGTTAATAAAGGGACACAATAAACATGTTTTATTATTTATTCGTGTTCCCAAATACGAATTCTTGAATATTTCAAATTAAACCCTATTCACCAAACGACTGTAAAATAAGTTTACATGATAATTAGGGTAATGATATGAATATTTATATATTTGATAATACTTAATTGCAACTACGGTTTTAAAAATTATCTTGGAAATTTTACCATTATTCAAAATATACATTTATCTTTATTATCAGAATATTCTTGGTATATTTTTTTACGGAAGTGATCCTCTATCGTGATCCTATCCAAATATTATGTGCCGACTTAAAATTGTGACAAAATACATTTTAAAAAGTGAAATGTTGAAGATTTAATTTTTTGTTTGTATTAAAAACTAAAATATGTATATTTATGTAAAATTTTATAATATTTGGTTTCATTTATGTGGTAAAATTGTTTAGTTATGTTTAATAGGCATTAAATTTGTGTCATAATTGAAATGCCTTATAAAACTAGCTTTATGACATCATATGCTTTTGCATTAGGTAAATTAATCACCCCGTAAAATTTAGATGATAATATTTTTATATTGCCTAATGGTTTTATTATGGCGGTTAGTTAATTTGATTTTATAGGCAGTTTTAGGAGAGCCCTTCTAAACTTTATTGCATAACATAACAAAAAAGTACAATATCTTAAGAGGCCAGAAGTACGTACTTAACAATAGCAATAATCTTGAAAAAACAAACCTTATTCTTCCTCTCCTAGATTTTAATTGCCAATTTGTTTAAATATTAAGGGTTATTTTTATGAATAATTATGGTAATTATTGGGGTAAAAGGTGTAATTATTAAAATTTTCAGCCTTCGTTAATTTTGAATTAGGGGCGAAAAGATCATTAATTTTACGAGCGAAGTGAAAATACGGACATTGTCATGATTGCGTTTTTAATGTTTTCTTATATTTACGGTAAGAATCTTGCGGAATCATTAATCAATAAAACATTTTCGCATCCATCTCGTCGACGCCTCGTCATTAATAAAAGTACGAAATGATCGAAGGAACATTAGGAAATTTCGATTAAGCTCGATATTATATACCTACACAATAACATAATTTTCTCATTTAAGAAATTGTTATAACAGTAAATAAACGATTTTTAATTTGAAAGTTTAATTAAAATAATTATTAAAATTGCCTCGGATTTAATTATTATTTGTAGAAAAGCGATGTTACGTCAAATACAAAGCTTTAAACTGAAGTTTCTACTCATCCTTGGGTCCGTGTTATAGGATTTCCTTTCCATTATGCACACGCTTTATTAACTGAAAACATAAAATTTTAATTAACGTAGAACAAGTCGAGCTTCGTGCACCGGCAAAATATTTCATCACTTTCAGAGTAATGACGTGAAAAGCGCAAAACGCAAAACGCATACACTCTCTTTTATTCTTATTTAAATCTCACAGTTTTCGGAAAAACCACAATTCCCAAACCATTTTTTGTCAAACGTCGAAAAAAGCTCGTCAAACGAACTAAAACTAAAGAAAAAACATCATTCGAGTTATACTAAAAAATTAGCAGTGGTATAAATTCAGGGTCCATATTAATATTTTTTACTCGATTTTTTGCTAAAATGGCACATCATAAAACCGTGCTCTCCTTTTTAAAAAAATCAACAAAAACTAAAATAGTTTAAAAAAGTTAATCAACGAATTGTATTAAATAATCAAGGTCCTCAAAGAATCGGTTGTGACACCAATTTTTAAAAAAGAAACCTATAATGTTGTAGACCAATCTAATCTGGATTCTCTAAAATTTTCGAAAAGGTTATCCAAACTAGAATGACAAAAACATTCCTTTTCATACTAAGCATTTCGGTTTTCGACAAAATTAGTCCACTGCTATAATGTAATTTATTTCAAACTCACTAAATTGTTTTGAGAAAGGGAAATATTATGTTTTAATATTTTGAGACCTTGGTAATAGTCCGATCAATTTAGACATGCAAGGGTGCACAAATTAGCGTAGAGCTAAAAATTGGTATGAACTTTCGGAACACCATTATAAATGAATGCTAAAAAGTCCCCATCGATCCCGTACCTGGAAAAATTTTTATTCAAGGTCAAAGGTCTTAAGAATGGGGTTTTCGCGTTTTTCAGCAAGACGGTAAGTTTTATCATAAAATTAGGTAAAATAAAAATTGTAGCTCATACAATTATCTATAAAAAATGTCTTTACACTTTTTTTCCTAAGAGCCACCGTTTTTGAGATATAACGATTATGAAAGTTGTAATCTTCATAATATGCACATTATTCGTCAGATTCATAATCGTCTAATATTCACGATAACGGGTACATTTTTTAACCAAATTTCAAAAACCCGGTCTCAAATTAAAGAGGAATATTTGTTTTATAATCCTATCGGAATGGATTTTTTTAAGCGATGGGAAAGCTTTTAAAAGCGCTCCCGAAAAAGTAAAATTTTTCGCGGTCTTTTTCGAGCGTCCTCCATGCCGGCTTTGAAAAATCGTAGCTCTGCCGGGTTCTTAATCGAAACGACCAAATCGGGCCCCCCTTTTTCGCACATCCTCATATACTATATCGAAAATTTTCCACCCTCCCAGGTTAATCCTGTGGCAAGGGTGATTTTTTCTTTGAAAACGTCAAAATGTTGCGTTTTTTAGCGAAAAAAAAACAAAAAGGTAATATTGCTTAGCTTTTGAGTCTAACCAGAGGGAAAAAATCGCGAATGGTATTTTCGTAAAGAGGGAACAGACTTACGTACCCAGCGTACCACTTTTTCGAAATGTTTGTTTGTATATTATTTGAAAATCGGGGTACAATTTTGCAAATTTTTTAACGAAATTTAAAAAATCGTACCTACCAAACGACTGGACCGATTTTAACAAAACGTGGCTTATATTGTGGCTACAAGTACCGGTTATACCCAGAAAAATAATCTGTTTTATCCAGCGCGTGTAGCGGCGTCGGGATTTTTTTTTCCAAAAGCGTAGAAAATATCGATAAACGGCGCGTAGAGAAAATTGGTAGAGGAAATGGGGCCAAAAAAGAACAAAAAAGGAAAATCGCTACACGTGACCTGCAAGAGGATTGATCGAACGAGGTCGGTTTGAAGTTTTGAATTCTCTATCTTTTGATTTTTTGATTTTTGTCAAAGGAATCTTTGCTAGATTAGTTTATTACTGAACTATTTATATTAAATAATTGTTTTTATTTATGATAGTACCAATATAAAATGTATATTTGTTGAACATTATTAAGAACGTATTTCTGATTTTAATATAAATAAGTTATATTTAAATTAATAACTTGATTTACAATTTACTGATTATTAAAACTATTCTAATGACGGGTTGATGAGGTTTGACAGAACGACCCACCTCTCTATCGTGGACTTCGTTCTATCGGCATCCGTGACGTTTTTGTTCAGGATCGATACGATGACGGCCTTAAGTGGAACAACGCGGCGGTCGTTAAAGGCTTTGGTGGCCTTTAGTGGAATGCACCCTATAAATACATTTATTTAGTCCATTTATTTTATGATCTTTGCGAAATTCCATGTATATCTCTTCTTCTATTGTGACAGTGAATTTTTGCAATTTGCAGATGACAACTGAATCCTGCGCACACCGGATTTTAAGTCAGGTACTCTACCATGTTATTCAGTAATATTAACGATTGGTTTACCTAAAACAAACCTGCATTCTGAATTAATTATATGATAAACCGAAGTTTAAATGAAGACCGACCAACTGTCAAATTTTGAAATATCCATTGGAACCGGCACCCATCTTTTAAACTCAAAATTTTGTTTTTTGACCTCGTCGTTGTAAGATTGTACAGTCTCAGACTGGCGATCAAAAACATGCGTTGAAGGAGGTTTTTAGGGCAGCAAACTTGTTTCAGGAATTGATGGTTGCAGAAATTCTACAATTAAATTATTATAATTACCTAGAAATTCAAAAAGTTCTCATAATTTTTATAGTAGTAAATGACACATTTTTATTGCATGACTCAGACAGGCCAAGGATTTAATACACAAATATGTTTTGTTTTTTTTTATTAATTTTGAGAATTGATAGACAAAATTGTATGAGAATCTCATTGTATAAAATATATTTGTACTCTTCTTTACAATTAGACTAATTTAAACCAATTATAAATCCTCAATTGTAAAATAATTTCGAGGTTTACTCAATTAATTAATTTGAAATGCTTAAATTTGTGAAACAATGGCACTAATTTATTTACAAGTGCCCTAATTATTTAAGTTTTATGAAATAAATAGAAACAAAAGGCAATTATAAGAAAAAAGTTTATATTCAAGTAAAAAGAAATATTTTTTATTGTTCCGTCCATTATATCGCAATTCAATATTTTCCTGTAATCTGGAGTGCTCCTAAATAAAATAATAAATCGATTAATTCCTTGAAGATTGTAATTAAATGATATAATCAAATATCGAATAATAAAAATAATTGGAAAAATTATGAGTAAATAAAAACGTAATAAAATCCAATTAATATAATTAAGATAATATTCTCTTGCCACTTATTTTAATGTGGAAAGCTGGCTATCTCCAAACAGTACTTTTAGATTTTTTCTTTATAATATTTTGAGTTCTTTGTGAATGTAATTTATTCATCTTCAGATAGAATATTCTTTTAAACCTCAAACCGTACTTCACTACATCATATCGTAAATGAAACAGAGATGCTCGCTTCGACAACAAAAGCTTCTAATGTATTTAGATACTTTCTTGAAAGGTGCGTCAGCATTTTGAATAGGAACTTTAATAAAAAGGACATTATACACGTAAAAGAAAATATGACATTAAAATATATTACATTTCCATAAATATACATATGTGATTTATAGGAGTAATGTATTTGTATCCAAAATTTCTATAAATTGTTAAATAATTTTTTTTCAATATGGTTAAAATATTGCGTTTAATTATTTTATTTTCAAATAATTTAAATAATGATTTGGCTGGGAATTCAAATTTAATTGAAAATATTTAAAAAAAGACATAAATAATAACTTACGTAATGTTATATGCGCAGTAATTAAATTGATGTTCCAAAATTCTCTCCTAAATTAACCGCTTAGAATTGAATTTATTAGGTGTAAAACTGCTATCTAATGGTCTGCATGACGGTTTATGTTGCAATGCAGCGGGAAAATAAAATTATGTTTGCAAGTTGGACATTTTTAGATAAGCAAACCTTATACGTAATATCATAGTATATCAAATGAAATTAATTGCACGAAACATGCATATTTTATAACATATTTTTGTTTTACTTGTTTTTAGGTGTAAATTAAAGTAATGGACGTGATCCAAAATAACTGAAAAAAAATAATTAATTTATAATCCATTACTCATTACCCAATAGGTTACACAGTGATTAATGAAATTACCCATAATCTATTGCTCATTACCCAATAGGTAGGCAAAACTGCAGCTTTGTGATTGGTCCATTTATCCGCACATGGTCCAAGCATGTTGAATAATGTCAAAAATTTAGTAATGAATTACTTATCAAAAAACTCAAAGGTAATAAATTTAAGACAGAATTCATTACTAAAATACCGGATGTACCGAATAGTTTATAAAAACACGCCAAGTGTTCCGGTGTCGGGCCGTGTACTTGATATACTCGACTTTAAAAAATATGAGCAGCTCATTTTGTTGCAGGACGCAGGAAGATAAAGAGCCGTTTTCTTCGATAATAATTAATAAATAAATTTTGGTTAAAATGTTTACAATAAATAAAAAGTTATTAAAAATTTTGTAGATCGCTAAAAAACTGGTAAAAACTACAAAATTTACTGGTCATAAATTTATGCGCCATATGTAAATATACAAAATTTTATAAAATCGTTTAGAGTAATAAAAAATTTATTTAAAACTCAAGTCTCAAAATTCACTACTAAAATATGAAATAATTTACGAGTTTTCCATGTTTTCTGGCGAAATATTAACATCAATATAAAATACTCTAATAAATATATGTAAAAACTTTGGAAAAAAGTATTTACAATAATTAAAAAATTATTATTTTATGGCACAAATCACTAATTAATGGGGAAAATTTTTAAGACTTTCATTGGAATATGCTAACAAAAATTTTAATAGTTATAAATGGTAATATTGTAAGTAAATATATAAAATATTGTAACAATAAAAAAAGTTATTATTATTTTTGTATTTTCCTTTAAATCTGGATTAAAATAAAAAGATAATTTACAAAATCTTAAATCTTATCATGTCAATTTAGCATTGAAATTTTCCAAATGATTGTCAATATCGTCATCTCTAATATGTTTGCCATCATTATTATTAATAATAATAATAATGCTTATTAATCTTCAGAAGACTAAGATTACATAAGTATAAGTATGTTACAGTACTATACACATAGTTTCCCTTCAAAATACTCGTTAAGACTATAGTTTTATTTTTATAAAACACGTTCAAGGAGAAGACTTTTTAGATTTGATTTAAATAAATTGTAGTTCGATAGTTTTAGCTGTTCTGGCAATTTATTAATAAAGCGGTCTGCACGTGTCATAGCTAGGCTTACATAGTATGTATATACCTTTTGATATGCCTATGAGCTAAAAATACTGGACTGTTCATTCAAATTAGGAAAATCCAATTTTTTGACTTGCCTTTGGCTTGCTAGCCCATGATATAATGTAGAGAGCATTAAACCAAAAATGGAACCCTGTGCAGTGGCGTAACTAGGAATTTTAGTCTCTTAAGCAAAAATATTTGAAGGGCAAAAATCCCAAAAAGCTAGACATAATTAGAAAATATCATCTTTTTGCGGTGAATTTTCCTACTCCTGGATTTTTTGGATCGCTGGTTACGAATCTGAGATTAGTTTTCGAGAAAAGAAGATGGGTGATAAATTTACGTATTTTAATGCCATTCTAACAAAATTTGGTTTTGTTAATCATGCAGGATATTAAAAAAATATTTTCATAAAAGTTGTTTCATTTTAAAAAACCTTTCCAACAATACCACCTCGACCTAGGTTGCCATTTAAAATTTTAAAATTACTTCTGGTTTCAGGTACTTCCAGTTTGATTTGGAAATTACGAATTACTTCAAAAGATTCTTTAGGTTCTCCTTGGTAATAATTTTTTTTTTCATCATTGTAGGACAAACTGTTCTCGAAATAAAGAAGTGGTGTGGGTGGTCTGAGACACCTACAGGGTGTCTCAGACCACTGTATATAACAATAGTTAGTAAATAGAGACAAAATTCAAGAAAATGGTAAAAATTTTGTTAAATATTATACAGAGTGTCCCGTTCGTGGTTCACCAAACGTCAAGGTTAGAAAGTAGAGCAAATTTTATCAAGAAAAAACTAAAAAAGTAGGGATCTAAAAAACTAAAAAGTTACAGGGGTTTGAATTTGACATCCCAGAAATCAGTAAATGATCAATAGCTGCTTAAAAACTTAGTAAAAAGATTTTAAGAAAATATAATTTTAAAGCTGAAAGTATCCTCTTTCCATTGGTAACAATGATAAACCACAATTCGTTTATCAAGTATTACAAAAAAATCGAAAAGAAAAAAAATCCACAAAAAATTGTATTTAGCAGTTTTTGAAGATTTTCTCCAAGATATGACCTATTAAGGGCGTGTTTTTTCTTTAATTTTCTAAAAATTCGTTAAATTCTCTAGAAATTGTGAAAAATTTTGAAACCCTAACTGTTTTTATGCACTCACTAAAGCCGTACTTACTCCCATGAGAATTGATTCTAAGCTTAGTTAGTTACAATTGAGGTGCGCCTTCATTTTTGCTATTATTTAATAATACAACTGTTTCAAAAGCCATCAAAATTTAACTTTTGCTTATAAAAATTGATTACTAAGCAACTATTGATCATTTACTGATTTCTGGCAAAAATGGGCGATGCCAAAGTCAAACCCCTGTAACTTTCAAACCATAAAAGATAGACCTCTACTTTTTTGGTTTTTTTTGATAAAATTTGCTCAACTTTCTAACCTTGACGTTTGGTGAACCACGAACGGGACACCCGGTATATATTTTATAATAATTTGTTGGCCTATAAATATTAATTTTGAAATCAAGCTTTCGAACTACTTTTTTGAACAGGACAAACTGGAGTGACATTTAGAATTAAATAAAATTCCTGAAGCTTTGCACTTGCATTTATTGTATAGGTTAGGTTAGAGTAGGTTAGATACATCCTTTACCCAGAATCGTATGGGTAATACGGACTTTACCCGAGTAAACCCAGACCTTAATAATTTTTTTATTTTATTTCTTTCGTTCATTTTACCAAATGACAATTACGCCATCATACCTATTTTGGAAATTCCTGAAAAGAGCATCATCACTAAGGAACTTTAAAACAAGAATGCCACCCCCACTGAATTTACCCCTAAAGTCATTACCATGACCGAAACTACTCATAGCATAATGAAGTTGTATCCGTGTAAGTGGTTACCACAACTATTTATTATAAATGTTGTTTCCACTGAAAATTGTGACCAAGAGACATTAAAGAATATCAAAACTAATCTATTAAAATAATACCTGTGTGAACGTTTCCAATAATTCTTTTGTACATGCTATATCTGCATTTATAGGCGCGGTCGTAAAACTAGAGCAAAGACGAAAAATATAGAAAAACTCGACGATCGCCTATTTATTTATCAGTATTTGACTTCCAATAGATATACCTTGTAATACCCTTTAAAAGCTAAATTACCTGCAGGCACTTTTTAACATTAGTGAAGTTAAAATAATGAAAATTTAATGAAATATTGTAATAATATAAATAATGTATTACCTTCCCAAAGCTTCTTATACGTGTATATTTATTTTCAATACATGCACCAACAAGATTTTAACCTCGATATTATTAAATTAAAAATATGGAGGAGTATATAATACAAACAAAGCCTTCATTTTCCTTCGCACTGCAAATAAGAGTTAAATCTAATTATGGATGATCGTTAAGAATAACACGTATTTGCGCTTTAACTAAAAAAAGAATAATTAAAAAGGACTAACAATGTGTTGAACAGCAATCCTGAAATAGCGTGAAAATTATTAAATCCAATTGTGATTATGTCGAACAATCAGAACACACAAAACCAGCTTTGAACATCTGCGTTCGGCCACCTTCGCATATTCTCTCTTCTTTTCATTTCCATTTTCAATTCAATCTTATCGATTTACAACGAACGTACACCAATTCTACCCGCATTTTACTCCGAGTTAAACCAAACTTGAAAAGATAAAAAGAAATCAAAGTTAAATTATCTTTTATTTAGATAAGTGAGTAAGTTTTGACCACTTACTTGATTTATACAAGATTATGGTTTATTGATAATGTCTCCTGGATTTATAAGTTATTATGATTCAACTTCTAGGGTTATTTTTCAGGTTTTACTAAAAAAAAAACTCCAGTATTAAAAATAACATAATATATTCCGAAGTTATACAGAGTGTACCAGCGTTATGAGGAAGTAACATTACTCTAAAATGAAAAATGATATCGACAAACAGAATATACAATACTTATAGGTTTAAATTGAAGTTTCCACTTGTTGTTCACTATCTCGAACTGGCTTTGGATTTTCTATTTGGTTTTTTTCAGAAATACCGCTTCCCAAATGTCACATTTCTGTTCGAAATCGAGGAGGAGCATCAAAGTTTGATCCTTTATGTTTACTATCTCTCGGTGCTTCATGATCAAACCTCTCTCTGGAATACTGTTTATTGCATCTCCCCTTAACCTGAGGTGGAATTACAAATTTTCGAGTTGATCCCGGTTATGTGTTAGGTTGTTAGATATTTTCTATCACGCCCCTACTTACACCAGATATAGGTCATACGTTCCTAAGTGAAAGAGACAACAATCGTTACTATAGAAATTCAACAACTTCCACTTTTGTAATGAATCCCAATTGACAACCATATGCTGTCTTTGTATTTCTTACTCAATTTTTTGGGGTATCCATGAATTCATAACTGTTAAAGTGTCTTCCACAAATAATCTCCACATACATACTGCTGAACGTATAACTAAAAATCGAAAATTCAAATCCCTCTGTATTTACTTGAACGAATTTCAAATATTCGATACTTGCTAAACGCAGAATTTGATGATATAAAACTTTTAATTTAAAAGTCCGAAAATCCGAAAATTTCGTGGGGTGTTTGATGCCATTGCGACGAAGGACAGTGCAAACCTAAAATACTTTAATTTGACATCAAATGAGGCAATCAAAACGATTTCTCGCTTTCCAATAATTATTTCCATCAACGGTCCCCATAGGGTCCAATTTTACTGGGCTATCCAGGATGGCTAAAAATTTTTTGTAGCTATGTGGTCTATTTGATCAAAAATATAAAAAAATAAAATTGTAGGTATCGCTGCGTAAACCGTGTAAATATATTTGGTTTCAAAAAGCCTGCAAACCATAATTTGTTTTCATTTTATTTTTTCATGTTCTATATTTTTCGTATATCCGATGTAGATTTATGTTCCGGTACTTTCATGTTTTGGGTAACCATTACATCCTGGCAATTCATTTATTTTTATTGTAAAGGAAGCTTTAGTCATTACTTTAAAAATGTGTAAATTAAAACTGATGTTTTTGGTGGACTGAGATTTGTTAATATTTTTTAGTAGGATGATATACTATAAATTTCTGTTTTAAAAGGAATCAAAGTGATACAAATCTTTTAAAGTTGTGATTTAGGCGAGTACCATGTGAAAACAAATATTTTTCTCCCTTGTGTAGAAATGATAAAGCTTTCGGATGTTGTAACATAAAAGTATTTTATTTTATTTGTTGAAAAGGGAGAAAGTAATAAAAACTTGCGATATTAATTCAGGTTTTTTCATTTGAATATGGAATAATTTAGCCGATGATATAAACAAGTGGGTGCTCGTTTCTTTTTGGCCAATCCAAATTTTAATATATTGATTACCAGGATAACATGGCAAAGGCCGACCCCAAATGACACGGCCAGTTCTTTCTTTTCTCATGCAACACGAACCTAAGCAGGCGCAGGCTCAGGCTCACTCAACTTTCATCCGGGAGTCCCTCATTTGAGCTCGTTTCACAACGCAGCGTATTTCTAGCCCGGGTGGGTTAAATTGTTAACTTTGGCTTGCAAGATTTTTATTAATATTTGCTTCAAGTTGTACCGCTTCATTATTAACAACCCTAACTTTTCAAGCATATAAAGCATTGTCATAATTAAATTACATCTCCGGTTTATACATTTTAATGTAGCGGAAATTTTATAAATTAAAGTTGAAAATTATCTTTATTTATCCATCCTTTTATCATTTTATTGAAAGTTATTTTCGTAGCAAACATCAAGAAAGTTGCTTGAGAAGACGTTGAACACATAATAGTGGGGCTAGGATGTGCTCGTAGGGACAAATAAAGAAAGTTACTTTGACCCAAACTTGTCAACCCTTGGTAAATATCGCTAAATTGGATTGGCAACGCTGCAACTAGTTAATTAGATTTCCTGTCTGCTCGAAGGGAGGCGGAAACGAATGCATCTTGTGAAAACCGAACCGAAACAATAAGTAAAAACGTTCTAATTGGACGTTCCAATTAAAGAAAATTGCAAGTTTTTTTCATCGACCCGCCCTCTTTATTTTACCCCAATCCTTTTCAATTTTAAAATGTAAATATACTTTTAAATGACGCTTTTAACTCACTTATTTCTCAAAGCCGTAATTTAATTTATTCTTATTTTCTTTATTTAAACACACTTTACTGAATTAAATATATTATGTACATGTTTTCCCTCATTGCTTATAAAATTAATTGGATCTTTACATAATATGCATTCTCTGTTGATAATAAGCTTACTGGTAGATTCTGTACATACCTGTAAGCCCTTACTAAACAAATCTGCAAGGTAAGTATGGAAACTGTCCGTATAACAAACCTTGCAGATGGTTCCTATCAGTTGGCCATTCCAATACTTTGGATACAAATTTTGAACTAAATATTAAAACTCTATGATTAAGAGTAAAGATTGGTTTGTTGGGTTTTTATTTTAAGTTCTCTAGAAGTTATGGTTAAAAAAATTCTTCTCATCATGGTGCTCATCCATATTGTTTCTTCTCAGGTGATTGAAAATATACGTCTGGTTCTTCTTCTTATAAATCAAGGAGCGTTGTTGTTCCTCTGGAGATTAAAGAGATATGTTGTTCTTCTTATGGTTGAATTCGCATCCTAATTGATTCTTCTCTAGTGATCGAAAATGCATCTTCTTCTAATTCAAGGAGCGATGTTGTTCCCCTCGTGGTTAAAGTGCTGGAGATGTTCTTTGTTTCGTGGTTGAATTCGAAGAGAACGGTTTTTCTGTAATACTCATCCAGATTATGTCTCCTCTAGAGATCAAATATATTGTTCTTCTTTTTCTTCTTTTTCTTGTATTTCAAGGTTCAATGTTGTTCCTCTCATGATCGAAGTTTAAGAAATATTCTTTTTAGCATGGTTGAATTTACAGAAAACGATTTTTCTGGAATTTTCCTCCATATTGTTTCTCCTCTGGTTATCGAAAACGCGCCTTGTTCTTCTTCTTGTAATTCAAGGAACGATGTTGACCCTCTTAAGATCGAAATCTAAGATATGTTGTTCTTCTCATGGTTAAAGTCAAAAAATGCCTTTTCTCCTGTGTTGATCGAAAATACGTCTTGTTCTTCTTGTAATTCAAGCAGCGTTGATCGATGTGTAAGAGATAATATTCTGCTCGTGGTTGAATTTAAAGTGACCGTTTCATACATATTGTTCCTCCTGTGGTTATCGAAAATACGTCTTGTTCTTCTTGTAATTCAAGCAGCAATGATCGATGTGTAAGAGATAATGTTCTGCTCGTGGTTGAATTTAAAGTGACCGTTTCATCCATATTGTTCCTCCTGTGGTTATCGAAAATACGCCTTGTTCTTCTTCTTGTAATTCAAGGATCGATATTGATCCTCTCAAGATAGAACTTTAAGATATGTTGATCTTATTCAATTCAAAGAAAAACCATTTTACGTAATTTTCATCCTTATTTTTTCTCCTGTAATAAAGATGCTATAATACCCAACAGAAGAATATAAGTAAAACGGTTTTAGTATACAAATTTAATATAGTTAATAAAAGAATAAAAATAAAGTACGAGAAAGTATAATTTAATACTCCTAGCAATTAGTGAAGTGACGCAAGAATGGCTCTATTACATTTTAGCCCAAAAATATGTGCACTATATTGCAACTTGCTATAGTATTTAACCATTTTATTGACAAGAGAATTTCCATGATTATTAGTTTTATAATTGCTACTGAAAAGATAGCACAAGTTCTCGTGAAAAATCTTGATACACGAAAAGCTACCTGATTCAGCAAATTTGGATCATCTACAAAGTTATTTATTAATAAATGAAGCACACCAATATTATCTTTTGTCTATTGTAGATTGTGATAAAATAAAATGCTTGGTCTTGATATGAAATATTATGATCTGGTTACTTTTTACATAGAGTTAATGTATTTATTGTAAATGGCCTATCAAATAGGAAAGCAATAATCAAATCTTCAAACAATATATGCGTTATATAAGGTGACCAGGGTCCTTATACACCTATTTTCATTTTTATTATTTAAAATATATTGAAACTATGCTGTATTCGATAATCTCGAGAAAGACAACACGCAACACTTTTTAACATTCAAGCAAAGTTTTTTCGAAGACCACCACAATTCCAAGATATACAAGTCATTCTGCAATTGGATGCAATTAGTGAAGAAATAAATTTTGTAGTAAGATCATTAATGAAGATGTTTAATAGAAGTGGTCCAAGATTCGACCCTTAAGGAACACTGATGGAGGCAAGAAACACTTCCGAGAAGGTATTGTCATATTTCATATACACCCCTGAAGATATGAAGAGCGGGATTTTATAATATTACTACTTTAATTGTAATTCTTCAGTTTTTCAATCAGAAGATCATGAAAAATACGATCAAAAGCTTTATCCGTGTAGATAACATGCATTTGTTTTCTTTCCTCCATATAAGTAGTGATAAATTGCGTTATATTACAAAGATTTGAAAAAGTTGACCATTTCTTAAAGAATCTATGCTGATTTGCAGAAATAGAGTTATTAACGTTGCGTGAAATATGTTCGAATAGTATTGATTCTCAAATTTTATAGAAATTAGAAACAATCGTAATGAAACGGTAGTTGCTTATTACATCACTCTAACTTCTATATTTGTGTATGGGGCATACATACGTTACCAAATTTCAGGAAAATAATATAAATAAGATCAAAGATGTGCCGAAGAGGTAAGCCCAATATACTATAGCAATCTTTCAAGAGAAATGACGGAACCCATTTGAAGTTTAGAGGCAAGTTTCTTCATGTGCATTGTGACATCATCATCATTGATTATGAAATAACCTAGCACATTTAGAGAATCCATCTAAGGAAAATTCACATCACCAGTATCATAAACCTCACTGAAAAAATCAAATTTTTATAGAAAATACGTTTTGTCCTTCTTCTTGCAATTTAAGGAGTGGATTTTGCTCTAATTTATATTGTTAATCCTCTGAAGATCGAAGATACGTCTTGTTCTACTTCAAGGAGGGATGTTGTTCCTCTCGTTATCGAAGTATAATGGCCGATCTCACCGACACGACTTAGGCCCCTAAGTAGTACTTAAATTTTGAATTGACAGATTTTGTATTGTGTTCCTGTCAATTTAGACATTAAAGTAGTTCTTAAATTTTAAGTCGTGTCGGTGAGATCGGCCATAAGAGATGTTGTTCTTCTCATGGTTGAAATGAAAGAGACCGATTATTCTTCTTGTAATACAATATTGTTCGTCTCGTGATCGAAGTGTAACCGATGTTCTTATTTGCGTGAATTCAAAGAGACCTTAATTTTCATCCATATTAAATATTGTTTCTCCTCTAGTTATCGAAAATACGTCTTGTTCTTCTTCTTGAAATACAAGGTGAGACGTTGACCTTTTCGATCGAAGAGTAAGGTAAGTTGTTCTTTCCGGGGTTAAATTCAGATAGACCGATTCTTCTGTTTTTTCATCCATTTTGTTTCTTCTTTTCTAAGAGGTTGGATCGTAGTACCTAATGAGTTTATAATTTTTTGAACGATGTGTACATTCCATATCAGGTAAACCAAAAATTCTCTAATGGAAGATGATATATACATGGAAGCAATGTTTGCAAAAAAAACAGGAGGTGATTCCTTAACGAAATTTAAGATAAAAGAAACAAACAATTTTTTTAGATAAGTATAGGTATGTAAAAGGGGTACCAACCCCGTAAAATATACGATCCTGTCATTTTGTACACTGGTTATTAATTTTATCTCATTACAAATTTAAAAACTAGAGTTTCCTCCAAATTTAAAAACTAAAGTTTCCTCCAAATTTAAAAAAAATGCATGAACGGTTTACATGCTAAAAAACAGGATAAAACAAAATAACTTTAATACGTTTTCCCTCAAAAATAGAACATACAGTATTGGAAAAAAGTAGAGCAATATTACCTTTTTTTCTAAAATTTTTAAAAATAGTGAAAATAATGTTTAATTTTAACACTCAATATTTAGTATCGAATTTATAAAGTTTATTTTAAAATAAATTTCTTTGAAAATTTAAATATTTCTAAAGACTTTTTATCATTCACGCTTTATTGTTGGAAAAAAGTAGAGAAACATATGCGACATTTTATTATAATATACAAAATAATGAAAAATTTTATTTCACATATTACTCAAATACTTAGTTTATGCTTATCCATCATGCCGCGAGGAATAAAAATTTCAAAAGAAATTAAAAATTTGATAATTAGTGATTTTAATAAAAACAGTGTTACAAGATGATATTTCTAGAAAGTATTCGCTGCATAGATGCATTATACCAGAATTATAAAAAGGTATAATGAAAGTGGAACAGTAGATTTCAAAAAAAAGTCTGGACGGTCCCGAAAAACAACATTACGTGAAGATAGAGCGCTTATAAATATTTCAAAACAAAACCCATTTTTATCTTGAAACCAAATTAAGGCCCAATTTGATAGCAATCAGTTTTCAAATATTACATCACGCCCTGTCAGAAATAGACTAAGTGGGAACTGTCTTATAGATAGAAGACCAGCAAAGAAACCTCTATTTTTAAAGAAAAACAGACGTGCCCGAATTAGAATTGCTCAACACCACATTAATTGGACTTTGGAAGATTGGAATAGGGTAATATTCAGTGAAGAATCAAAGTTTAGCAAAAATATGTTCGACATACTGTAAAACATGGTGGTGAATCTGTAATGATTTGGGGGTGCTTCTTTGGTTTCGGAATGGACCCCATTTATCGTATATGGGAAAATGGATCGTTTTGTGTATAAAACTATTTTAGAGAACGACCCATATGCTGATAGCACTTTCACATTACGTCACTTCTTTCAGCAGGATAATGATCCGAAGCATACATCAAAGTTTGTGAAACAATGGTTTGCGGAAGAAAAAATTAATTTACTGAAATGGCCATCACAATCTCCGGATTTAAGTCCAATTGAAAACCTTTGGAGTACTTTGGATAACAAAATTCGCTATAAAACTTACAAAAATTTGGACGAACTCTTCTCAGCGCTTCAAAATGCATGGAATCAAGTAGATCCAATTTTAAATAATAATCTTTTAAAATCAATGCCCAGAAGATGTGCTGATAAGAACAACGGGTATTGGACAAAATATTAGTTTACACTTTAATTTTTGTATTTTTATATGAATAAATAATAAGTTTCTAATTGGTGCTCTTCTTTTTTCCAGCCTTATTACTAAATTATTTTACTAAGCCTGTAGTTTTTATTTTTATTTAATAAAAAAATTATGAAATATTGTAGATTTAAAGCATTCTTATTTTGAAATATTAAAGTTATTTGTTACAGAATATTATAAAATACCTATATGTTGCTCTACTTTTTTCCAATACTGTATGTTATACAATAAATTTATTCTTTACTTTTATCGTAGATTTAGCCAAGGAATCAACTCCTGATTTTTTGCATACATTTGCTTACACCCTGTTTACATACATAAAAAATAGTTATTAAATTTTACACTTAGGCACGGAATTATACTCTTGTTACATACTTAAAATAACCAGTCTATAAGATTGAAATAATTTTTTCAATTAGTTTTTTGCACCTATTTCATATTATATTTATATTTAAGTACCTTAAAGAGAGGTAGAGCTCAAATAAAGTGTTTTTTAAGTTCATTATTTGAAATTAAATTCTTACTCCTTTGTATATTTATAAATTGCGGGATTCTTAATTATATTTTAATCTATGCAAATGTTTTATTTTTATCTTTAGCGGGTTTTCATGTGTTTAAAATAACTGTTTTAATTTACAAAGTATAAAAGTTATTAGACCAAAGGTTTAATTATACAAAAACGTTAGTGTGGTGCATAATTTTTAATATTTTGCACAATAGTATTATATAGAATTAATTTTAATTTTTATGTTAATTTTAACGTGACTCTCTAAACTAACTATTAACTTCGGTGTTACTGAGTATATTAATTTAACTTTTCGTGTGATCTGCATAACAAGCCAACATCTCTTTGTAGTCAGTTGATGAAGATCACAAAAAATATTGAAATTTCTATATTTTAGGAAAATATAAGTAGAGACCTCTTCGAAATATTTGATAACAAGTATAATATAATACTTGGTAATTTTAATAAAAACTATTGACAATCAAGTTATTACTTTTGGGAAGATTTGTATCATCTATTTTCATTGTGTTTTCTAAAAAGCCTATACAATATTTATTTTAATGAGGGTAGAATTAGTAAATTAATACTTTGAACATTATTTATTTAACGCCTCATCAAAAGATTTTCTGACAAGTTGAGATTTGTTCAAAAGTACTTAGCCAGCTTCATTATAAGAATGCCGAAAAGATTGCCACTAATCAAATTAAAAACTTGTTTGAGAAATACGGAGTTTCGAGTATCAACTTGAATAATTGATAAGGGTTATAGAATGATAGATAAAAGTGGAAATGACATAATTCCAGGATCTAGTATACAATGAATCGCCCTATATAATAAAATAATATTAAAAATTTATTACAAATTGCTTAAAGTATTACTTTTAAATCACTACCCAACAAGCAATTTATTTTAAGTCAGTCGAAATTAATTTATAACCAAAATTGATGGAATTTTAGGGTAAATAACTAAAGAAATAATTAAGGGGTTTAGATGATTTTTGCCAGAGACGCAATAATTTTACAAGAAAACCACTTTTAAGTCTTTATTTTTAGAAATTGAATTATTGATTTCAAAACTCTAATACAGAAAAAAGAACGTTTCAACCCTCATCCTCATACATCTTGTATTATTTTAAAGATTCTGTGGAGCTAACGTTGATTGAAGGAAAAATACCTAACCAGTTAACAGAGTTGTAATTACTACACTTAAGGTTTAAACCAGTATTAAAAGTTTTTGTAATAGAAGGCAAAGAATCTTTGGTTTTAATTTTTTTTTTAATTTCCAAATATTGTAAGGTAAATTATGTGGAAGTAAAAAAACCAGAGAGTATAAATAAAATTAAATAGCGAAATCGTTTTCTTGTCAGAAAGCTGATATTAGTTTAAAACAACTACAAAGACAGAAATAAACGATGTAGAAAATAGCGGCGTCACCAACTAACGATTTATATTTCGCCTTTACTTTTGTGATCACGTCGTTAATAAAATGAAATAAAAGAGCATCAGTCTTTTCTATCTAGCAAAGCGTATTGTTTGTTTACAGACTTGCAGACTGTTTAGAGAATCAATATCCAGGAACTAGCATCAACAAACATCCAAAATTATTAAAATTATATAAATTCTAAACTTTGCATCGGTAGGATTTTCTTGAACAAAATAACGAAATTCAAGGAAACTTAATAAGCTTGGCATGGAAATGAGAGTTGTTGTTTGGAGTGTTGATCAATATTTTAAAGAATACACAAAAGACCCTTTTTGTAACAGTGCGCAAAATTATTTCCTTTCCCGATTCGCCAAAGGGTACAAGGCAAATGAATGCAAAACTAAAGCTGAAAGTAGTTGATGTGTACACGCTTAGACACAAAAATGAATACATTAAAATGCAGATCACGTCTTCATGTAATGGGTTTGCTAAAAATTTTCGCGGAGCCAAATTAAAATTTCTGTATTTATATTTCTTTTATTATTACGCCCAATCAAATACATGTTTTAACAAATTTACCCGAATTATTTACTTATAAAAAATGGAAGGAAATGTTGAGTTCAGACAAATTATGTATTCTCTTTATTTAAACGCAAACTGAATTCCTAGTCAGTTTGGGCTTTATCTAGTTTCAAAACATGTTATGTTGCAGAGATCTTCAAGCTATAAAATAAGATTGCAGTTTGACAAAGGTAAAAAAATTATAGGTAAGATAATCATCGAAGGAATTTATTTTTGATTTTCGAATATTAAATTTTGTTTTTATACTGATGTTAGTGACAGACCATATGTTGCAATAAGAGTGTTGGAACTTTGATGGAAATATTTAAGTAAAATTTTACTATGGGCCACATATTACTTACAAAAACCCGTCTACGGTTCTCTGAACCGAAGAATTTTACTAGGTAAACTCTGTATGCAGAGAAGATGCGGTGGGAACTTATCACTAATATTACATATTTATTTAAATAAGTTGGCAAACCTGTGTTATATCAAAATAAAATGTAGCCATATGTTATAAATTATGGCTAAATACTTTTTATAAGATATTAAATTTTTACTAAAATTTATTTTATCCTTTATAATTTATAAAAAATTTCACCAAAGAAGGTTTATTTCATTAGCTTATTAATTTTTAAATATACATACCTACTAGCTTATGTAAACTTAAGCAACCTTTTAGGATTTGTATTATTTAATCATCCAGATTTTCATGGAGAAAAGACAACATTAATCTTATTAAATTTTAATTTTAAAACCTGATTTTTAATATAAATAATTTACAAACTATCAATATGATTACTTGGTAACAAAATATTTAATATTTAATTTTTTAATATTGATTTCAAAATTATTTCCTAATTATCTAAAAGTCTCATATAGCTGTTACAAATTATCAAAACACCTTATAATAAAAATACATTTTGTTTTGAATTTTTTTAACTAATACAGTGTAAATTTACTATTGGATTAATAATAAATTAATTCTTTTTAATTTAATCCTTTTTATTTTAAGTAATGGCGGTCCCATTTGCATATTTAGGGTTAACAAGGGTTTAAATTGTCTTACCTCATTTAAAATTAGCGTAGCGTAGCAGATTGCTCCATTCCACAAATCTTAAGAAAGCCACGAGCAATGAGTTAAGGGATAAAGAAATATTAGAGATAAGTGATGTTTTATCAAGTAAGCAAAATGTCACACTAAGCCTCTCTAAAGCCCACGCAAAATTTATTTCTGCAGCCCTTACATGCCTTTTTAATCAATTTTGTTGAGAAAATATGAATTTTATAAAAAAAATACAAATACAATGCAAAAGTCATGTAAAATAATATTTTCGAAAGTAAAAGATTGTAAATGAAAAAAACTTTACCAAAAATATTCCGTTTACTTACGTGCTCAAAATATTTAAAAACCAAGTTATTAGTAATTAAAATATCCATAAAACATTATTTTAATTGGTATGCTTATTAAATGGGCTAAATTAATAATTAACTGTTTTGCATATTAAAACAATTTTGAATATAACAAGTTTTAATTAAAATAAATTAAGGTCAGCATCCGAGGATCAGATGTTTTGACTTGCCTGTGCTTTATTATTTTTAATTATTTTGGTTTGGTTTTTATACCATTTTTTGATGAATTTAATTACTTACTTTACCAAAACTATAAATACATGTCAGCTTTAAAAATCTGTACTTGATTATAATCAGTTTATAAACTAGCTTGAAAAGTTTCTTACATTTATTTAATTAACTAGATTTATTTCGTCCTTAAAATATGCAAGAATAAATAGATTACTGAGTGATTTCCTAGACGTCCGCGATAAATTTTCCGTCGGAGAAAAACAGGGAATAGAAAATTCATCCCAGTTTTCTGGAGCTACGTTGAAAATTATCGGCGAATTACTGATAATTCATGCGGACCGCTAGAGGGTGCGCGAATTTAGTAGAATTACTTTAAAATCTCCTATACAAAAATTTTTTTTGCAATAGCGTATTTGGTTAATCTCGTAAACCACTATATTTTTCGTTCAGGAAATCACCCTTAATTGTTAACAAACTTAGAAAAACGCAAATTTATTAGAATTTAATATACTTTAAATTAGGAAAAAATAAAATCACTAAAGTCTGACTTATTCGTGTAGATATAAACTAATATCTGTACGTATTGTTTTGCAAATGAAATGAAGTTATCAGTAATGCGACAGGATAAATTTAATAAAATCGTCATAATATTAGGATATTTTCGAATGGAAATATTTCAATCGTTTGGCTTTTGGGATTTCTCTTGAACCAGACATGTATCTCGTCGAATTTTCCTCCTTTCTATCAAATCTGCTGGTTATACGTGCATGTATGTAGATATCTATATATTAAATGAATGCGCATGACAAAGAGCAACGCCGCCACCCTTTAAGTTTACGGTTTTATATTGCGACAGGACCCCACTCCCATTTAATACTTACACCTCAATGCGAATATTACAATACGAAATATGGGAAAATCTATGAATATATTTAGGAAGGCGCCAAAATGGGTGTGATTCAAATTTAGATTTGTGTGCAGTATTGATTTTATAATAATACATTACATTAAATTTATCTGAAATAAATATACGAATACTAAATTCATCAAAAAATTTCGATTTGTAAGAAAATATTTTCTTACTTTTAAAACTATTCGAAAATTCAATCAATTTTAGCAGAAAAAGCCAGTCTCTCAAAAAAGAAAGATGGTGTTCCACAGAAACTTGTGCAGCATACCATTATTCACGCAAATTTGTGCAGTACATTTGTTCGGTAACAATGTTCAGCACAGTGTGTCGTACAATCACGTGCATAAATATCGATGACACAAACGAAATATTCTGATACAATAGCAAGTATTCGCAAACACGAAAGAACACGAAATTTGAAGGGACTTTCTTTAGTGTCGTCGATATCATTGCGCGTGATTGTACAATGTTTACAAAAATGTCCCGTCTCGTGTGATTGTGATATTAAATATAGGTACAGCACAAATGACGGTACGGCGGGAAAAAGGGTCCAACTTCAAAAATCATGTTTTGAGATATTAAGTTAAAAGTTTAGGCGAGGTGCAGTATAACTCTTTTTTATAAAAAATAAGGACATTATACTTATAAACACA
This sequence comes from Stenus bimaculatus, assembly GCA_963971135.1. Taxonomy (NCBI): domain Eukaryota; kingdom Metazoa; phylum Arthropoda; class Insecta; order Coleoptera; family Staphylinidae; genus Stenus; species Stenus bimaculatus. The sequence goes on along the minus strand of OZ020183.1, from coordinate 44,929,377 downwards.
AAAACAAAAAATCTAATCAAAATTTTTATCTACATATATGGCAGCAATTGCAACAAATTTTTCTTCTTATCCCTGCACCTAGGTTTTGGACAATTATAGAATTTTGGAAGTGACGTGATTTGGGGAAATATATTATAGGAGTATTTTTTTTAAGTAATTATTTTTTCTGAGAATACCTGAACATCTTCATATGTTTTTTGGACGTCTTTATTAAACCTTTTTTTGTAAGATATATTTTTTAAAAAGAGCAGAAAATTCACAAAAACCTTTATTACTCATTTCTTCTGCAAGAAAAGGACGAGAATTTCTACAAGAACGTACTAATTGAAAACATTTTGAGCTTCTTCTGTTGATTTTGGGGAAGAAATATTAATCGGCAATACATCCCACATAATCAGGTTGACAGTACCAATAAGAATTTCCATCTCTGTTTCGTATCTTAAAATTTTTATCGTTTAGACTACGATAAATGCGCGTTCAAAATTTACGAAATATGCCTTGTATTTTTTCCAAACTACAACCATATTTTGTGAATAACATTCAGTTTTATAATAGCATATAGCATAGTTTAAATAATATTCAAGGCTGTACTTCTAAAGGTCGACTTTTTCAAAAATTAAATTCTTATAGTTTGACAAATAAAAACAGGTAAAAACCCATATAATTTTCTATACTCCATATCCTCTTATAAATTTCTCAAAATCAGTCAGGCCAAGATTAAAGAGGGTATAATTGTAGGTCAACAAGCAATTGAAGAGGGATAAAATATTTAAAGAAAAACTTAGTGAGCTGGAAAAAACCGCTTGGTAATCTTTCATGGAAGTCACCTAAAATTATATCGAAAATCGCCGATCAACTAACAATAAAAGTAGCTGTTAACCACTTTTAAGGCTCTCATTATGTCCTTAAAAACTCATCATCTTAATTATCATTTGGACTTCTACCCTATAAATTTTGCACCGTTAGCAATAAGCACGATGAAAGATTTGACCAGAATATTATTGCAATAGAAAAACAATACCAGGGCAGTAGAAGCCCAAGTATGCTGGCGGATTACTGTTGAGCATTAAAATAGGCAATATTTTTATTTTATAGTGATACCTATACCGGGTGGAAACGAAGCACGGTTCCCCTCTATAACTTCTTTATTTATGAAAATAAAAATTTAAAATTTGAATATGTTGTATGCTTCAAGAAAACACATTTTAGGCACTCAAAAGTTTTTCAATATCACTTCCGGCAAAACCGGAAGCGACATCAACTTTATTTTTTTAAATGTAACACCTAATTTTTTTGTTCATAATTTAAGACTATTTTAGAAAAGTAGTATACTTGTGATACATTTTTTATTTTTTTTTTGAAATTTTGAAAAATCCCGATTACCAAAAATATGAATAACGGGCACAAGTGTATTGATTACACCCTACATATGGGATACCAAAATAATAATATTAAAATCTTCTTTTTGAAAAACTAAGTGACCCGGCATCTTTCCATTTAAAAAAAGAGATATTTGCAAAAACTTTACTCAAAAAACCTTAATGGATCTTAACTCAAAGTGGCCACGCGAAAAACTTATCATAATACGAAGTTTATCAATTCTAGAGAAAATATTCCGTCCTTAGTTTTTTACTTTGCTTCTACTAATTTAGTTTAATTAATAAATATTTGTTATTATGATTTTTCTCAGAAAATGTAGATTTATATTATATGGAATAAACCACCGTAACAGAGGTTTCTGGAAATTATGCAGAACTTTCAGTAACGATTTCTTGTAACTAACATCTGAATCGTCATTACAAATTTAAAAGCCAATTAGTCTAACTAGATTAATTAACACCAAACTATTTGTACCTGCACTAAAATTACTAATGTTTTGAAAGATAAATTGATAAAAAATGCTCGTTTTCGTTTGACTTCTTTGTAATATTTTGGTTTAATTTGTAGGTATTTTTTAAAACACATTTTAATTTAACTTTTAGACTTGGCTTATTTTATAAGTATAGTAGTCTATATTCTCTATAATGTGAACATGCCATATTTTTAATTAACGTGTACTAGACAAGATAAATTAAAACCGTTAGTTATAGGAAAGTCAAAAAAGGATTTTTTTAAATGTTTATTTTTATTATCATTTTATTAAAATAAACTTTATATATTATAGATACAGATAGCATAAATAATTTAATATTGGGAAAAAGTTGAGAATGTGAGTTTTGAAACTGAACCACTCAATTAATGTTTGTGTTATTTATAAAAAAAATGTGCGTTAGTAAATTTTGTAGCTCATTCTTAATCACTCAAACTTTTATACAGGGTGAGTTTTTAATGCGAAATCGGAAGATATATCTTTTATTTTAAGAGATAGGAAAAAACTTGAATTACAAAATTGCATAGTTTAAGAATCCGCATAACCAGAAATTATTTTTGGCTATACTGGGTGTTTCCTAACTGAAGCGCAAAAGCTATTCCGCGTTTTTTTAATGGGACACCCTGTATATATATTCATATTTGGATTAACACTAATTTAAAGAATACTAATATTTTTTGTTTTTTGAAAATTTGAATGTGCACTTCATTTTTTTCGGGCATTTTCTATAAAATTTATCAAATTTCGACATAATTTTACGAAATTTTAGCGAAAAATGGTTTGTATAAAAGTTAAAGAACACTTAAAGAGGAATAATATTTTGTAAAAAAATGCAGGGTGTTCCATTTAAAAAAATTAAAATGCATCCCTATCTAGTTTTCATTTTTTACGCCTCCATAGCTGCCGCCATTTATAATAAAATTCGAAAAAAAAATGTACTAAAAGTACATCGAAATCCATGTTTCAAAATGACATAAAAATTGTTTTTTATATGTTTATAATAAGGCCAGTATAAATTTCTAAAAATATGTCTAAATGTGATAAATTTTATAGGAAATTTCCGATAAAAAATTAAGGGCACACTCAAATTTACATAAAAAATATCGTTGTATTCTTTAACTTAATGTTAATCCAAATATCAAAAAATATATAGGGTGTTCCATTAAAAAAAAGATGGAATAACCTGCGCTCCAGGTACGAAACACCCAGTATAGACAAAAATAATTTCTTGATATGCGCATCCGTAAACCATGCAATTTTGTACTTTACGTTTTTTTCGTATCTCTTAAAATAAAAGATATATCTTCCGATTTCGCACTAAAAACTCACCCTGTATTGTATACCGGGTGGAAATGAAAACCTAACTTTTTTATTTATGAATAGAAAAATTTGAAATTTGGCTATGTTCTATGGTTCAAAAAAACAAACTTTATGTGCATTTTTTACTTTCGAAATCACTTCCGGTTTCACCGGAAACACCATGAACTTTGTTTTTTTAAATGTAACATTTTTGAGATATTAGTTTTTATGTTTTTTGAGAAAAAAATTTTCTTCAAAAAAAAAGGTTTTCGAAGTCGGTGAAATGTACCAAAACTAATTCTAAATAATTCAAATACCTAAATAAAATTGTAATGTAATGTAATTGACTTTTGGGAGCTAATAAAAGTTGAAATTCCAAAACTAAAAAATTGTCATTAATAGAGATTTAAAAACCAACCCTTAAAAATTTCAAGAGTTTAATGAGGAAATCATGCAATTTCAATGAAAAATTATCTTAACAATTTTTCTGGTAAAAAATAAAAAATTTAAATTCTAAAGTAAAAAATGGCCAAAATAAACATAGTTTATAGTGCGACATTTTAAATTTTTGAAAATTTAACGAGACAATCGCCTAAATTGCTTTAGAAAAATATCTAATTATTTTTCTGTTTAGGTGGAAATAAAAAATAGAACTTAAAAAACTCAAAAATAGCTAAAAAGTGGAGTTTAACCGCCCATTTATTAAATTTTCGATGATTTCACGGGAAAATGATTGGAATTATTTTAAAAATTATTAAAACATTTCATGTGATTAAATGGAAGTTAGAAAAATAACAAAATTAAGGAAAATAAAATTGAAAATTCCAATAAAATCAGCTTTTACTACGCTTACTTTAAGTTTTTGATGTTTTCAAAAAAAATTATTGAAATTTAATTTGTATTTGCAGAACTACTTTTTAGAACATTAAAAAATATTCAAATTATTTGCATGTTTGTAGATTCAACGTCAAAAATTTTGATTTGTTACAAAATTTTATACGAGTACATTTTTATGAAGAATAAATATTTTTAAAAATTATAATTTGAAGGCAGAAGTATGACCAATAAAATATTTTATTGTATTATCATTACTCATCTTTTGAAAACTGAAATTTAATTTATTCAAGCTCAATTGTATTCTTATCTCAAGGCTAAAAAATAATTTTGGTTGCTGGACAAATTCAGTTTTCGGCTAGAATTCGTCCAGTTCAGTCGAAGTAATTTTAATCGATCGTAATTTCATCCTAAATTAATTAATTTTTTTCTTTGCTTTCGCTTAAAATAATAGTGCTTAAAATTGTGTATAAGTGAGCTGAAAATTTGGAAGAATCCACAGCGAAGTGTGCGCGAGTGTAAAATTTTTCCAAAAATTCTGGAGGTTTTATTTCGGTTAAATCGCGAAATCCGGTATTCGGTAAAAGTACGGTTTACGGGAGTGCAAATTCGAAAATCCGATTACATGTGAAATTACAGTGCAATTTGTGGTAATTTAAAGTGCAAATAAAAAAGGTGCCCCTTAGGTTTTAAAAAAATGTGCCCACGAAATCATCAATTCATCATTTGGTTTGGAGGGTTGGTGCTAAAGGTATTTATAAATTTTTTTTTCTCAAAAATTGCGGGCTGTAATTTTTTTTACAGCAAATATATGCGCCTTTCGGTACAAAATGCGGTTTAAAAAGTGTAGTGATAATAGTGAAATAAGTGATTTAGTGAAGTGAAATCAAGACAAAAAAAGGAATAACCAAAATCCAAATTTAAAGTAAGTACCTTTTAATTTAAAAAAAAATCCATAGTGGATTAGGCCTAATGGGGAAACCACTTTAAAAAAAGCGCACTAAAGTGTTATACCTCCTGGGTGGTGTGGAAATTAACACATAATTTTCTAATTATGTATGATTTTACCTGGTAATCAAGAAAATACAGCGGAATGGATTGAGCGATTTTCCTGAAAACATGGTGGTGATTGGATAATTTAGAATTGTTGCAACGCAAATTTTTGGTATGTATTTTAAAACAAAAATTTGAATTAATAATTTCGTTAAGATTTATGGGGTAAAGCAGCTATTTTTTATTGATTTAACATCCTACTTTATGTATTTCGAATAATGTACATCAAAATTTTAAAATTTTTGTGTTTTTAATTTTCACCAAATATTTTAAATATTCATCATGACCTATTTATGTACAAATGGTGGAAATTTAACGATTTTTTAAAGATTATTTTCTTCAACTTTTTTTTGAAAAATTCATTTTAATATTCTTGATATTGTTGCTTTCATGAAAAAGAGGTGTATGAGCGAATTACAACATTTTACAGGAACAAAAACAAAATTTCAATAGGGTCTTACAGACCTTGAAAAAACAGAGAGGGAATGGTCTCACATGCCCATCTCTCTCTACATAACCTAGAAATTTTACGTGATACGAAAATAATATTTAAAGCAAATAAAATTTGTAAAACAATAAGAAATTGTTTAATAATTTATTTAATTATTTTTAGTATGTTTGAAATATAGAAATAAGCAATATTTTCTTATTATTTATTTATTTTTTTGGGGTTGGCAACGCAGAGAGAGATGGGCATGTGAGACCATTCCCTCTAGGTTTTTTCAAGGCCTGTAAGACCCTATTCTGATTATTTCATGTTTACATACAATAATTATTATTTTTAAACAATCTAAAACTTTGGTTGTTACGTCTTCTTACTTTAAATTTTTTTATAAAATTCTAATGGATTCTAATTTTACATTTTTGTCTTTTTTTTAACATAAAGGACCAATAGCTTTAGGAAATTAATCAATATTTTGGAATTTGAGTCACAAAATAGTTAATAAGATTTTAATTTTTATAAATATTTTTACAAATTTTTTGTATATTTGTTTATGATACTCCAATTTACCAGTATTAAATTTTTCGTCCAAAAAATTCTAAAAGAAACCTGAAAAACCGTTGATTTTGTGAGATATTTCTTATTTATTAACGACTCAAGTTATAAAATTATGTATAACAATTCATGAATTTCTAAATTATTTCGTATTTTAAAATGATTTTAATTTTGATACTCGAGTTACAATGTTGTTAATAACTTTTTTATTGTTGTAAATATTTTAACAAAATTTTGTCCAATTGATTTAACATACTATAGTAAAATAATGAAACACGTTTTACTGGAAAATTTTAATGGACTCTTTGAAATTTGTATTTTTTTTGAAGAAGATCAATATTTTAGGTATGAATTTTACGATTTGAGCTAGAAACTTGTTAATAACTTTTATATCGTTGCTAATATTTTTACAAAGATTTTGTACATGAATTCATGATCCCACTATTTTATAATTGGTAAATTTTTGTTGGGAAATTCTAATGGAAACTTGAAAAAATCCATGATTTTATAAGCAATTACCATAAGTACCCCATATGTAGGGGTATTATTTTGCATGTGCCTGTAAAATTATTTATTTCTTAAGTTGGAAAATACAAGCTATTAAGTATCTTTATTACAGGCACATGCGAAATATGCAAAACCCGGTTTTCATTTCCACCCGGTATATCCTACTTCTTCTTGTTTGATGATTTAAAATTAAACATTTTCCAAAAATAATCTTTGGGAATTTTAAAACCACTAGCCAACGAATTTGTCTGGCATCTACACGTTTTACAAATAAAGATTTTGGAGATTTGTAATGGTTCTGTTTAATATACTTTTCTCTATTACTGGCTCCCAGACTAAATCAAGTAATATCGGTGAAATAAAATCACCTTTATGCAAAATATTTTGGCTAGTAATTATTTTATAATTAAATTATCGTATCGTTGAGGTAATAAATATTTTAAAATTATTTACAATACTCACAAGGTAACATTATAGGTAGTAAGATAAAGTCTAAATATCGACATTAAGTTACACAAATTTTGCTGTAAGAAATTTATAATTGTATTCAAATTAAGCTTAACCATGCGAAGTTAAAATTGTTTGAAAATCAGATTTTTCTACCACATAAAAGCAAACTACTTATTACGCTGTAGAAATAATAACCACCTATAAATATCTTTGTAGATTCTTGATTTTTATAGATATAATATAAGCATGAAGGCCATTTCCTTTAAAATTAAACACAATTCATAATAAGAATGAATGTGCAATTTTCTCAAAACAGTTGAGTTGATAATTATTGTTAATAATTATTTAAATAAAATAACTTAAAGTTGCTAGATAATTAAAAATAATATGTTGTAAAGAAAAAAGATAATAATCATAAAGATGGGGAAATTATTTATGTAAAAAACATGTTGACAACATTTTTGGCAAGAGCATAAGTCGTATCTGAAAACATCCAGCTAAAATTGCAATATTATCCCATATATGGATATACATAAGAAAGGCTGTAAAGAAATATTTATTATATAAATAAAAGGGATGTGAATTTTCTTGGATGAAAGTAGGTGGGTGAAAATATTTTTGATAAATTACTGGCAATTCCGATAAAATATATTCTCCTATAAGTTGTCCATTCTCTATTTATTGCGCTGTATCTCCGTGCCACAGGAAACTCGGATAGTTGACTCTGGGCGCACAAAATAAGATATGATGACACTTTCATAGGCTTGCAAACTTTCCTAAAACACACACATACAAGCTCCTGAAATACTCATAAACAGACCCGCACATAATCCTTATGGGTTGTGATTTTATTTCAAATGCCAGCAACCCCTGAGCGAAGCAGCAATTATTTTTGCTCCTTGACGAGTTCCACGCCACGTCCGGTTCGTTTTAAAAATCTCAAAAGTCCTTTGCGTGTTTGATATTTCTTTGAACTCGACCAAATCGATTCGTTTCTCTTGTCGCCCTCTTTGTTACTGTATATGTGAGTAATACGATATTTTCTCAGAAAAATGGAAAGATGGGGACGAAAGGGAACGGGGATTATTATCATTTAATTCTTCTGCGATTTAATAAAACCTTTTCCTATAGCTGTTGCTTGTATATTCTCCACAGAGAATGTTTATATAACATTTGTTTCATTTATTTTGAATTATGTTAAAATAACAAAAAGTAATATACAAAAATAAAGAAAAAAAATTATTATTTTTAAATTTTTATATTTCAAATCATTTTACTTGTGTAATTGTATCATAAAATTTTCTTCCACTTCAGCGATTGCATTTACCAATTTTCTGATAATACTATTATATCGACAATTTTCATTTACACGACCGTTTTATCGGGTATTTTCCTCCAAGTTATAAAATATTTTTAATCTCTTGGGACTACTCCTGCATCAGCTAATAGAAAAATCAAGCAATGTATTTTAATAATTTTTACAACACTTGAACTGACTTATAAGTCAATTATATTGTTTCAACAATAAAAATGTACCCACAAAACCTTTTTATTCAGTCACCAAAAAGCTTTTTGTTTTTTTTTTAATAAGTAGGTAGATACATACAGGGTGTATCTTTACAACAGCTTACCACATATTCCTTAGAGCAAAATAAATTGATTGAAGTTATCTTAGTACAAAGTTGCTTAGTTTGGACGCTATATGGGTTGAAGTTACATTTTTCAAATTGTCTTTCTATTTCTTAGCGATTTTGTTCAACTTTGGTAAGTTTTAGGAGTCAAAAAAACCTATATCAAAATTTTGATTAAAATCAAATCAGGGTCGTAGAACTTGGAAGAAAAGGGGTTTAGGTATGGTTTTTAGATTAAACAACTTATTTACTAAACAAAAGGTACTCTTAATAAGACTGTGGTTAAAATTTTCCATAATCCATTGCTCTCAATAGGTTGGCCATTGCAGCTTTGTGATTGGTCCGCTCACGATCCGAATGACGTCAAAAATTTAGTAATGAATTTCGTTACTTATCAAAAAATTCAAACGTAATGAATCCTTTATCATGTAAAAACATAATTTCTCCATTTTTGAAATTTTTAGGTTAAGTTAGGTTTATTATATTTCCAGTTAGTGTTGTTGGATGAATTTTGCGACACCCTGTATATTATAATACCATCATAATTATATTAATATTGTATTTGTGATCAGGATTTTTTATTTTGTGAAAATGTATCTTAATTTGTGTAATCTAGTACAAGAATAATTTTTAATTAGTGCGTCTTTACAACAATAAATTCTATATGAATTAAACACTACAATAGAAATTATAAGATTTATAAAACAAGGTTTCATTAAAATAATTTATAATAATACATAAGAATTTTATAATATTCATTTAATTAAAATGTAATAGAACTTTAAACATAATGGAGTTTTGTTAATTTAAATGAGCTTTGAATACGTTTACTTCTTATAAAATAAAGTCATTATATTGAAATAATTATTACGCAATATTACCGGCAAATAAAGGCAAAAAATCATTTTTAAACAAAAAAGATTTTCCACTGCGTATTAAAATTTACCTTTTAAAAACTCTCATTATCTGTATTATTATATATTCTTAGTAAGGGGCAATTGCAAGAAATGAAGTATTAAATTACTCCAAAGTATTGTATTTTAGAGAACGAGAGAACTCGCATGTACATGTTTTAAAAATTTTCAAGCTTTACAACTCATATACATTCAGCTCCATATTCAGGTTCCATCCTTTTATTTTTTGTCGCACATATGGTAAAAAAATTATCATCAAAGGGAATCTAAAGATAAAACTTTAATAAAACTTTCAATATTATTGATTGTATTTATCCAACACACTGAACTTACAATAATAGTGGAAAATTTTTTAAAATATAATTAACTAAATTTTACATTCAAAGATTTAAATTTAATATACTTTACATGCACTTTAAACAAATTTGTTTAAGGTTTTAAAGTAAAAAAGTTTAAAAAAGCGACAGATTTTACAAGAAAGTAAACCTCATTATGTTTGGATTTGTTAAAAGTAAAGATATTGAAATAAACACGTTGCAATATGACGAACTGCATACTTCCACTTAAGAGATAAGTATCTGTTGAAGTAAAGTAAGCCAGCGAAGCGTTACTAGAATTTTAAAAGTACGGATTTTAAAGATTGAAGTACCACGTTTCTCAACATTTCCTAGAAAACAACGTAATTAGGTAAACTTTTAACCAATATGGAAAAGTTACTAAAAAAAAACATTTTATTATAAAAATAACTTTTTTGATCGACAAAAAAATAAATACAGCAATATACTTTTAGTTTCTGCTTAAAATAGAAATTTGTCGTTTTTATTATGTAAACTTGATTTTTCAAAAACCCTTGAAGTAAAAAGTTTAAGAAAAGTTAAGAAAATATGTTGATATTCAACTTCTTTTATTATTATAACAAACCCTTAAAATAACTTTTGGTTTGAGCTACCCTAATGTAATTTTTTTGAAAGTTTTGGAATTCGTGAATGTAAACGTATCTAAAATCTTTTTTCCGTGATATTATTATAACTTTTATATATAATTCTCATTTTTATACCGAAAATAATGACAAATAAGGGTAGTTAATATGAGAATAAAAGTTGTTAGTAATAAAATATTAATGGGTGTATAAATTGAATTAAGTACATTAATAAATTTATTATAGTTGACCCTACTATTTTAACTATTTTAACTATTTTTTAATTATTAGAAGAATTTCCTACATAAAATTTAAAAAAAAATAACTTATTTTTAATTGCTGCCCTTGGATTGCATTTTTTAGCAGATTTAATTTGCTATATCATAAAGGGTATTAACCCATTTTTAATTGGAGTAACACAGTATTTACGTATATTTCCGCCACTCTATACAGGGGGTCTCAAAACCGGCGCATAAGCTGTTCCTACATTCTTAAGAACCCTTGGTGGAGTATTGGTGCAAATTATAATAATGAATACAGAAAAATATAAAAAATTAAACTTTAGAGTTTATACTATTGTAGACTACGTATCACTAGGTTTAAAATTATTCAAGGTGAGACATATAAAATATCTAAAAACTAACGAGTGGACGATATACATTCTGTAGATTGAGTTTTAAAAGTTTTAAAACTACTGACAAATATATCAGCGTAATACTGAAATTCTTCATATGTGGAGTGTATTTTAAGAAGTGAGGAGTGATGAAATGTACGGCAATGCCTAGATGAAATGCGAGAAACATGTAAGTGAATAAGGGTACCCACATACCCATCATGCTTAAAGCAGACCCTTAAAGCAAAGCATTAAAGTAGAGCAGTCATGAAAAAGCATAGTGAGGCAATGCCGACATTCGGAATAAAATTGACCGTTTTTAAGAATGATTTTTCAGAGCGTTAGCGTGATTTGAAAAATTTAAAACTCATACGCCTCTTAGAATGAATATCCCCCTTTATGACTGAACTCGAATTTTTAAAATCGAATGAAAAAAACACCTTTTTCGTGAAGAATACACGGGCCAAATTTCGCTATCTTCATGTTTCTCGGCATCAGAATATGCTGTTCCAGTTTCCAGTTTGGAAAAGGTATTTTCATACCAAAAAAAAATTTACATCAAAGTTGTAGAACAATTACTGGATATCCTAAACTAGACCAACATTAACTACTTAGTCATATTCATATTCTTAGTAAGATTGCTCCTCCAAATATAAGAAGTTCTGGGGCAAGCATGTAGGAAATTCAATAAAATTACATTTTACATTCTCTCAATGGTAAAACTGCAGAATTTTATCATCGTAGGAACTTTTATCTACTCTTCGACATCTTTATAGGTCTGAATCTATTATTGAAATTCAGTTTTGGGATCAACCATTAATTTATAAAGAAAGGAACTTACTTTTAATTTCTAAAGAATGTCTTCCTCCTTGTACTAATGAAGATTGGGTAATTTGGAAAAACCTTTAGTAGATTATGCACATCAGTTGGTCGTTTCTTGTTGATATTATGAAGAATTGCAAACTATTTATTTAACTTCATAATTAATTTCTGTTTTCTTTTTATACACAAATATATAGTGAGATAGGCTGTATAACAAATAAAACACGCAATTTATATTTGCAAATAATTGTTCAAAAATAAAAAATAAATAATCCATTTTTCTTTGTAGCATTGTTTGTTAAAAAAACAAAGGATATTCAAATCGGTTGTTTTATAAACTTTGGCCTGTTTATCCCTGCATGAAAAATTTGCCAAAAAGTCTATTGTGCGTTTAGACGCGAACATAAAATTTGGGATGATTTGTAACCTTTCCCAATAAATCAATAGATGCAAAGGGTAAAAACTGTTTAAAGAGTTTGCGCCACATTTTTCGAACAAGCAATGTATTGGCCATATTTCGTGTTGTGTACATTAAATTCGACAAGGTGGAAAGCTAGCTGGCGACAAAGTGATAAATTGACACATAACCGGATTTAAAAAAGCAAATTTGTTAAATTATTTATAAGTCATTCTTATACTTGAAGGCTTGAAAAACTTGATGTATTAAAAATGGGCATACCTGTATAGGACATAGCTTCAAATTTTACGCACAGGTGTTAATTAGGATTATTTGAAAAGGTATTTTGGAGGAATTAATTTACACAACCCACCCAAGGCTTAATATAATACAACATTATATGCGATTACATTATAAGGTCCCTTGATTATACGATATAAATACATATACAATCTTATGTGCTTCAACGAATGTGCAAATGGTTCACTCATTAATTAACGACAATTGAAATAAATGTGCTATGGCACTTCTAAGTCCATTCATAAAACATCAAATGAAATGGACATCATTAATATCGTAATTCACACGAACTTTCAACTGCCATGAACACACGAAAAATAAGGATAGAGCGCTAATGTTCTTCTAAATGCTACAAAAAATCAATCGATTTCCTTTTTGTAAAGCACAACTTACAAACTTACATAAATATAACCAATTGAACTAATGCAACAAGCTTCACTTGAATAAAAACAAATTCTTCAACTTTCGTAAAAATATTAAAAGTTTTAGTTGAAGATGAAATATCGCAAGAGTTACAAAACACTAACTACATATCAAATATAAATTTCAATCTTTTAAAAATGAATATATGCAATGAAAGAAGTACTTTCTAATAAATTGGAATTCGACCTAACTAACAATAAATCAAAAAGTAGGTTTAAAACAAAAATTGTGTGAGTGGAGCAATGAAAATATTTTATTTTTTTAAATTAAATTTTAAATTAATGTTAATGTTAATGTCTTTTAAATTAAACTATTCAGATTTTACAGTTCAGGAAATTTAAGAATTTTTGATACACAATAACCATTGTGCAAGTTACAAAAGCCTGCTTCAGGAAGGAACAATCGTTTAAAATGGATTAAAAATTTTATGGATACAATTTTATCTTAATGTTTTTTTTTAATATCAGATTTATTATTCAAAAGGTTTTTTTTGCAACATCGGTCGATTTAGTTTGCCAAGTATTTTTCCATTAAAAGTTATGTACCTAAGTTTCAATTACCTGCTATATAATTTCTTTTGGAAAAGTAATATTATTGTTAGCCAAGAACAACTAAACAAGCTAGTACACACAGGTTGTTATGCTGAGGTCTGTGTTTACCTAGCGTTAGCCGCCAAACATTGATTCTTGAGGTAAAACCTAAATACTGTTTTAATTAAATCATAGAAACTCGTTTTTTCTAATAAATTTTGGAACGTATCATTGCACTTCAGGAATATAACAAAATTTGTATTTTGCATTTATGTGTTTTAAAATAATTGTGACTTCATCCATTGGTAAAATATACATACTACTCATTCAGGATACCAATGGATCCTACAAAATCAATCACAAATATAGATAAAATCAGTGGTTACTTAAGACGAATAAAAATATACGCTTGTATTGTTTCGCCTGTGTTGCAAGAATCGACCCCAGGAGTATGAAAAACAGCATTTTCTTTACTACGTGTCCATCTGAATCCTTGGAGAAGCTCACAATCACCCGCATGACCCTTTTTCGTAAATTTTTACTCTCGAGAGTTCTGTGTGAGCAAACTTGCGATGTCCATAATAAGTCCCTCTGCATGATGAATCAACAATTTCATATATTTATTTTTAATTTATTTATAAATATTACAAATATATTGTATTAAAACTTAATGATACAAAGGTACCGGTATGTACCTAAAGCAAATTCATAAATTACTTCTATTTTACAAAAATTTCATTTCAGTGTGCTTATATTATAACCACTTTCATTTAATCTAGAAGAGTCATGCAAATTTGAATATAAAGAGAAATTGAAGAAAATATTAAAAACATTTTCCTCTACATAAACGACTGATATAACAAATATTGTATAAAAGTGGTTCAAATTTTTCATTATATTACCGTGATTCTATAAATAATTCTAATATGTTTCTTACATTTTATACACTCCACTTCGACTATGTTAATAAAAAAAATATTCAAAACGAAGGGAGTTATTAATAATAAATAATACTTAATAGTAAGCAATAATTTCATAGAGAGTCTAAAATATACCAACAATACAAATAGAATAAGGATAACATAGAATCAGCAGATTTTGTAACAGTTAAAGGGGCAAGGCAAAGCTGCACACAAAACTAACATTATTTAATCTGGTGGACCTAAATTAAATTCTACAAAAATGTTCAGTGGGATAAGTAATGATAGGAACGCTGAGAATACGTTCCATATCATATAGGCAGATAACTCAGTTCTGATACAAAAAGGTGGTGTTTGCTAAAGTAGGTAGAGAAAAAATGAGAGATCTTATTGGCTGGGAGAAGAGATTTCAAAATTAATAGCATGACAATGAAGAGGAATAACGAAAAACCCGGGAAGATGCTTATAGACACAATGTTACAAAAAGCAACAATGATAGAAGAATGAAAGAAGATTAAAGAATAATATAAAATTGAGAACAGTGCTGTTTGATGCACCACGAGCTGGATTCCTGAATTTCACCCGAGTGAATGTTATTCTCACCTTCCTCGAGCGCATGCGTCACCGTGAATCTTGATTCGCCTTTTTCAGACCAAGTGAATTTGGATTCGCCGGTGAGATTTTGACGCATGCGCTTCAGAAGCATAATGTTGTACGGGAGTGAAGAAAATACTTGCATCAAAAAGGGAGACCAAGAAAAAAAAGCAGCCTAACCTCATAACATGAACAGTAGAACTAAATAGGAACACATCAGACTATACAGGGTGATTCACATTTATGTTAAAATCTCTCGGGTGGTAATTCCTTGGATAAAATAAGAAAAAAAGTTCCCATAAATGTGGGTTCGGAAATGCTTCGTTAGGGAGGTATTTCAACTCAAAGGAGGACGTAAAAAATACATTTTTGTTAATAAATAAGTTATTATAAGAGGTATTACTTTGAAAGTTTAGCAATTTAAGAAAACAATGTAGTGGAGTGGTGCTCTTTATTACACATATATCGAAACTTACAGGTCAAGATGTTTCAGCATGTAATGTTAACAAAATCAAATTATAAGACAACTTACTTGTTAATTACAACTTTGCACACTTGTAGATAACTATACATAAACGAATTTCACAAAATTTTAGCTTTAAAAAAAAACACTTTTTGAGATGCTTGAAATTTTACAAAAATATGCGTAAACGTCACTTTTCTGACTAGTTGGTTGCATATTCAAACATAAGATTTCCTAATTACTGGAATGTCGAGAATGGAATTTGTTACAAATTACGAACTAAATTCAAATCATTTTACATAGAGTTAATTTTTATCATTATTTAAAAAATAATTAAGAATGAATTGTTTGAATTCAAATATAAATTTTACTGACAGCTGTCAAAGTAAGAATTATTTGCGCTTTGACATTTAGGGTTGGTTGGGCCAAAACCGCATATTGGGAATTTTGACTACGTATATCGGGTGGAAACGAAACACGGGTCATCTGTATAACTTCTTTATTTATGAAAATAAAAATTTGAAATTTGATTTGTACTAATGCGTTAAATCAAAAAAGTATGTACTGAATATGAATGTTCATAATTTTGCCACCAGAGGGCGAGCGGAATTTTAAAATTCCCAATAAAGTCGACATGGTCCTTTAAATAAGGAAAAAAATTGGCATTTAATTTTCTTACATTAATCCATTAAAAGAGTTTAAAAAATTTTTGAGAGTGGTAAAGACTACCATTAGTTTAAACCTAACAATTTTCCCTTGCTCATTTCTTCATCGAAAAGATCTCTTGACTCATGTGGCCAATGTTCTTCGATTTCTTGTAAATGCAGATTTTATTCCACTACGTCGGGAGCTGAAATCTAATTTTTTCGAAAATCACAAAGTAGCCGTGAAAAATTACAATTAACTTTATTTTTAATTTATTAAAAAAATAACAAAAAAATGTAAATATAGTTTATTTATTACAAAAATATTTTTTTTTGTTGAGTCAAATTAAGTGTTTAAAGTGAGCACCATTTAAATGAATACAGGCATCCAATCGACGAACAAGTGACTGTCGAACGCTTTCAAAGATACCAGGATTATTCCGAATTACCTCGAAACAATTATTCTTTCTTTGGGTGTTCGAAAGTGATTAATAGGTTCAGAATAAACCAATGATTTTAAGTCCCTAAAGGTAAAAACCTAAAGGATTTACATCTGTAGATCTTGGAGGCCATGATGTTGGTTCTCCTGAACCTATCCGTTTATTCCAGCAAATCCGCATTTAACCTACGTCGTAACACAATCGACCCAAGTCTCCAATGATTCTTGCCCAACCATATAAACTAAATTGGTGCTGATGTTTACTTTGGATAATGGCCTAGGAATCCTCATCGTTTCATTGGTGATAATTATGGAAGTTAAAAATGCTGTCCCTAACAAATCCGACTTTATCGGTGAAGAACACACAGTTTTCAAAATTACGAATTTCGACCTTTTGTATTAAAAATCTTAGGCTCGGATTACGATAAAAGTGATACGGATACAATAACTGGTCGTGCAAGAAACTTGATTGAGGAAATTGCTCTTGTCTAGCAATTTCTCCAGTGCTAATACTTGGATCTCTCATACGACGTTGCACTTGTTCTTCCATGTTGGGTGACATAGCTGGAAGGACCTTCATCACCGTGGTGTATTGTAATAGAATTAGGAATTAGGCTAACATGCCTCAAGTGAAAGTTGTTTTTCGGTAAACCCAGACTATGCGATTATCCTGGACCATCACTATTTGGGTAATCAATTTTCTTTCAAGTCTACAACCTGCTGTTATATTGACCTTGCAGTCTGACCGACTTGTATTTAATTTGCAATTTTGAAAATTCCTTATATCGAATCTGAACGTTGTGCAGAACAATCCAGTTTCGACAAAAATTTTCTTATACATAGAGTCAGAGGAGGCTGATACAATTGTACATATTGTAAAGGGATGTTTTTGAAGGGGCTAATAGCTCGGAAACGCTAAATTTTCTGCTAAATTACCACAATACCACATCTGTAAATATTGTATAGAAAGTTTGAAGGGGCTGATAGTTCGGACAGTTTAATGATGAAATATGAAATATCTCTCTAATGAAGCATTTCTTGACTCATGTTTATAGGATTTTTTTTTAAATTTAACCAAGGAATCTTCGCCCGAGAGATTATGAATTTTAACATAAATGCGACTCATCTTATTATATATATGGTTTTCTATAGAACATGAAATAATTGAAAGCCCAAGAAGAGCTATCCTGTACGAGGGGAAAATTAGATCCTCAAAGGTATAGTCAACCAAATAATAAAGGAAGTAGCCAAGGAGTTAAATAGGTATAGAGGTGAAATAAGGCAACAAACTTCAGAAGAAGGTAAGTTAAATGAGGAGTTACAAAAATAGTACAGACATATTATGGTAAACAACAGTTACCCTATATATCTGATGATACGGTTTGAAGACAAAACATTCAAAATGGTTGCAAGATTCGTATGTAGAAATGAGAAAATAGAAAAAAAAACTGGTTAGTGGTAGAACAAAAAAGTGCAGAATATGCAAGATAGAAGATAGAGGAAGACACTGGACAACAAAAGGCTGATGTATGGAAATTGAAACTTAAAGAATTTTAAAGAAAGTAAATGGCTGAATATATTGGCAGAAGAGGAAGAGGACAAAATATATTAGGAGAAATATTACCCATATTACGAAGAAATAGATAATAAGATTTCACGTTTTGGTAATTTTAATGAATTTTTACTATTGTTAATATTTATCTAATATAGGTATAATATAATATGTAAGTGAAAAATGTAATGAATTTTTAATAAAAATGGTTTATAAAAATTAATTATAAGAAATAAGAAGAATTAAACAAATCAAGTTAAATAAATATTTAATATCTTTAAAACTTATTTAATCATTTTATAATTAGGTATGCAATTTCAAATATAAGTACCTATTTTAGTTTTAAAACTTTCTTAAGAATATTATAGTTATGTTTCAACTTTTTAATTAAAAAACTTTGAATTTAATTATATAAATAAACATAAGATGAAAAAATATACATAATATAAGCTGAAGCATATGATAAATAAATATTAAATTATTATTGACATTAAGTCAATTCTCATAACAACTGATTCGCTAATTTTGTAAATAAATAATGCGTATTTTTAATTCGAGTTTTTTCAGGTAAATACACACCCTAATGGAATAATTCCGTACGCAATCAATTTTGGAATTGTGTGGCTTCATACGCTTCGATAATACACGTTATAAATGATGAAAATTTAAAGGCTTGTTAAAAACCAAATAAAATTACAATCTGAACAAATAAATATTTAAATTAAAAATAAATTTTTATTCAACCACTTAATATTTCCAATTATGTATTTTGGTAAATATTTAAAAAAACTTTGATATTTGAATTATTAAATACAAGAAATATATTTTAGAATACATAAAAAAATTTAAATAATGATACAATTACTACATATTCTGCTTTTAATTTAAAATAATCAACCTGAAAAACTCATATTGTACCTTCCTATTGACATTAAATAATGAGATTCGTTCTTTGTTGAAGTAAATATAGACGTTATGTAGGTGGTGACACAAATGACTTTTTAATGATGCTTTTTGTCCAGTAAACTAATTATTGTTCTTGAAAATAAAAAGGTTAAGGGTCCTTTATTAAAAAACCAACAGGTAGAATGGTATAAAATGTATAAAATAATTTATTATTCTGACGGCAGAAAGTTTTCCTTACATCGTAATCTTCTTAGGGCAAAATTAAACGAAAAATTTTAATTAAAGATTTTTGAGAAAAAAACTGTTAAAAAGTTTTGGAGGGAAAATTCGAGGATCAACATTCGCACCATTTACATGCGTCGCGACGAACTAAGAAAGGAAGTGAAAAGAAAAGTTGCGGCAGTTTGTAAAACGTCTCAGTTATGTAAAGTAATTTCATCTCTAACATAGACTTTTACTTAAATATTTAGCTATTTCAAAACGGACGTAAAACTTAAAAACTTCCTTTT
Organism: Stenus bimaculatus; assembly: GCA_963971135.1. Classification (NCBI taxonomy): domain Eukaryota; kingdom Metazoa; phylum Arthropoda; class Insecta; order Coleoptera; family Staphylinidae; genus Stenus; species Stenus bimaculatus. Next base: position 44,909,791 of record OZ020183.1, on the reverse strand, counting down.
CTCTCTTTGCTTCATGCAGTTCGTTTTAAAGCAATAAAAATATAATTTCCTATAAATTAAATTATAGGGCCATTTTTTTGGAACTTAATTTAAGTTTCAAATTATAATAAAGTTGTTTTATGTTTGATGTTTTATGATTATTTTTTGTAAGAAATAAAAAAGAGATTAAAGTAAATTGGTTTTTATTATATTTCTTATTTTAAGGAAAATTGCGCGAAGGTTCTCTACATCTTGCGCCGGCTGTTCGCGAAGGAATAAGCTAAATTAAAGCTAATGTTCCAGGACTAACTATTTGCTGCACGTTGTCTCCAAAATATAAATTACACTCTGCGCCATCCCCGACTCAATATTAGGAAGATTAACCTGGCCAAAATGGTTTTATTAAAATTAAAAAAATACACACAGACAAAACTTTGCTCGTAATTTTTTCATAAGCTAACTGGGGCTTTTAGAGCAAGGCTGCCTGTCATGTAAGCAGGTTTATTTGCTTTCCGGCGCTAGCGTGAAATATTTGCCGCTTGTAAATCTTGCCAAAAAAACTTTTAAGCCGGCGACGTTTGAGGGGATGTGCTCGATTTGAATATTTTTCACAACCCAGCTTCGTTTTGCTGGCTTGCGTTTGCAGATGGCGGCTGCAATTTACTAAAGTAATCATTTGCATTTTAGAACAGCATTGTCTTCTATTTTTTTATGAAAATATTTATCTCCAAAGACAGCGACGAATTAAAGGAGCTCAATTCAAGCAGGATTATAAAAACTTAAATACGTAATTCCTAATTTAAAACATAAAGTAGCTAACCTTTTACAAATGAAGAAAAAAATATTGAAGTCTGACAAAATGATAAAAGTTCTCTTGGCATTAACCTTTTTAATAATGTATCAATCGCTGGAAAATTTATCATTCAAATATTTTTTCAAGGCTATTGCAGTTCTAGAACCATCAAATTTCTTTGCATATTTCAGATTAGATCATAAAACCGAAAAATTCGACCTTTAGTGCGCATGATTTCACTACTAGTTTCAAATGCATGGACAGTAATTTGTTAAAGTACTTTGAACATTGAGCATTAGATTTGAAATGACCAAGTTTATGAATATCGAATATGCAAATATATTGTACGGATTTTGTGACGATAATGCTGCTGAAGCTAGTCGAAAGTAAGGGCGGCAATTTCTCATCAAAACGCTTCCAACTGAAAGAGTATTAATTAATACTTTTCGTCATATCCATAAAAATTATCCTGATGAACAAGTGTACAGTCTACTCCAAACCCCGGTAATCATTGAGAAGAGGTAGGTACATGAAGACATTTTAAAATCTTTTGGTCAAGACCCAACAACTAGTATCAGAAAGGTTGCTCGGTAATTTGGCATAAAAAAGATGAAAGGTTATCATATCACTACAATACAAGGTCTGGCATAAGGCGAACTGATCAGAAGATCCATTTTTTGTGGGTTTCTATTGGACACTCATATTGAAGATAATAACGTTTCTTGTGAATTGAGTTTAGCTATACTGGTGAAGAAATTTTACGAAATTTCACAACCCTAATTAGATAATCCACATCTAAAAAAACCAGTCCCAATTTGGGCAGGTGAAGTGATCTTCCTGGAATATTGGAAGATGAGCCCTTAAATGTAAGAAAAAGAATGGCATACCAACATACCCAGCTCATTATCATGAAGACATGCGAAATTGGCTAACCCAAAACTATTCAAGATAAGCCGAAATGGTCTAATACTCTGGCCAACGAGATCTCCAGAACACCTCTGATTTCTTATGTTTGAGGATATATGAGGTGTATGAACTAAAAATTAAAACTTGTGGCTACAATACCTGTACTCCTAATACCGGAATTGTGACATTTTTTCTTTTTGATGTACATTTCTTCTCGGTTAAAAATAATTCCAACAGAGGTCGTCTAGAAATGCGAAATCGCGAAAATTCTTTAAGAAAAAATTCGTAGATCCCAATACCTGTATTGAAATTATGTAATCCCTACAGCTAGAACACCGAATAAAAGATGCAGATGTAGAAATAAAAGAAGAACTTAAATTAAGTATAACTACCATAGAAAAAAGACGTAGATTCCGTGTTGATAGAAATGGAAGATCATATTTGGAACAAGATTAAAGTTACTAAATTGGTATTTTATTGTTTCAGTTTTATTCATCCAACTTACACACCTTAAATAAGATTTAAAAACGAGTTAGAAAAGTTTTGAAAAATATTTTAAGAATAAATTCTCCAAGATACCTGTCGAGCCGGTAATGATATGAATAGAGAACAATTAGGATAAGACCAGAAGGAATTGTAGACATTTTAGGAATTGATAAAACCCTGTTCGAAAATAGTTTCTTAAAGCTTGAACAGGCAACATATAAACAGAAGTTTGTCACGATAATGGGATAACCAGTTGCATCAGTATTTAATTCATTGGTTATGCATAAACTATTAAAGTACGTGGTGAATAACATTACATTTGAGGTTCCTTTAATTTTTAACGATATCCATTAGTATTACCTGAAAATATGATAGAGGACACCCTTGATATATTTATTAGCTTTCAAAGAAAATCCAATGTATGGGTGAAATTGAGAATGAAGGAAATATTGCATTCTTGGATCTACTAATAATTGGAAAAGGTGATAGACTTATATACAGGGTGTCCCACTTTTTTACCAGCAAATTTTTTTTTACATTCTAAACAAAAATTTTCCTATGAACTATTATGTTTTTTGGACTCCTTACAAAGTTACAGGAATTTTAAAATTTTAAAAATTTAATGATTTTTGTGAGACACTCTGTATAAATATCATTTATTTTAAATCAAGTATGTTTTGGGTTTTGTACATCTTTAACTCAATATGATGCTGAATTTTAAATACAGTCAATAATGTTGAAATAACCCAATTTGGCAAAGAAAAAATCCAAATAATAATTGATTTAAATAAAAAAAATATAATAAGAAAGAATATTATTCCACAAAATTCATGAAAATTTATGAATTTTAAAATTGCTGTAACTTTTTAAGGAGTCAAAAAAACATAATAGTTGATAGGAAAATTTTTGTTCAGAATGACATTTACTATCTAAAAAAAATTCCTGGAAAAAAAGTTGGACACCCTGTATATTGGTTTAGAAAATATTTTAACTCTAAATGTTTTTTACATTGTAGATCTGAACATTCCCTCTCACAAAAAATGCTCTTATAAAAGGACTGAAATTTAGAATTAGAAAATTGAGTCACCCTGATTTCTGGAAAAAGAACTTTAATTTGGGATCTGGATATCTTATGGATTGTAAGTAACCCAGGCCTCTATTAAATGGCACATTATTTAACAATATAGCGTTAGAAAGGATGAAATAAGAAGTTAAACTTTAGAAAATGCAGATATCAAGTATTACAAGTTGCGTGAGTTCCCCAAGTTTCCAAGTTAACTAAAAAAGTAGCTGGATGGTTCAAAAAAAGATAACGAGGAGCTGGTGAATTACAATAGGAAGAACATTGTAAATATTTTAACTAAAAAAAAAAACAATATAGAAAAATAACAAAATAGTAACTTGATTTATAAGGATAGCTGCAAGGATTTTGTGGGAGTACATGTTGGGCAGAGGAAAAAATTATGGAACAACATTCGAAGGATTGTAAGAACTTTTCAAAAACTGACAAGACATGGTTAGTTCAGTTGCAATAACCATACTTTCAATTTTGATGATGTGAAAATCTGTGAGATTGAAAGGAATCTATACAAGAGGAAGATGTTGGAACAAGGGAGGGAAGGACTACCACAGACAATGTTAATATGATCTACTCTTATATCCTACAAAAATTATAGTGTAAGTTAGGCAGATTATAGTTATATTAAAAAATACAAAAAAAATATTTTTAGCCTTTTTAAACCATAAGTTTGTTTATATACATAAGCATACATGGGTAGACGATGTTGCGGCAGTTATTTGTTGTTATTTGTTTTATTTCGGGTGTTTAACAAAATGGTTGATGGACCTAAACAGCGGGTCTTAATTTTTGCAAAACGTGTGGCCTACAACATTGGCCCTTTTAGAACCAAGCCCCAGATTGAAGGTTTTAACGGCAGGGGCGGATTTAGCACTTGGGGGGTGGCCAAAAATTACTATGATGGCCCCGCGGCACTACAAAAGTGGTCTCATCCCGAGGAACATCCAAGGGAAACACAAAAAAATGAATATTTTATAAAAATTACACCATTTTAGTTGTTGAAATTATAAGAGGACTAACCACATGAGATAGAATTAATTTTGCGGTTGATTTCAATAAATTAAAGAATTCTGAAAAAATGAAACCAAGTTTATTGAAAAATTCTAAGGAAGATATTAAAAATATTGTGATTTTCTAAAAATTGCGCTATTTAACTTGTTGAAGCTCCAAGATAATTTTTAAAAATATCCGACTAATTTAAATAAATCAGAGAATTCTGCAAAAAAATTAATACGAGTTTTTTGAAAAGTTCCAAGGGGAACTTTAAAAAAATTGACATTTTATAAAATTTGTACAATTTTTACTTATTGAAGCTGTAAAATGATTTTTAATAAATATAAAAAATAGCCAAGTAAGCTAAAAGCTAGAATTAATATAATATAAAAATTGCACTATTTTACTTGCTAAAGTTATAAAATGATTTTTAAAAAATTATAAAAAAAAATAACTAAGCGAGATAGAATTAAAGGTAAACTTTAAAAAAATAGGATTTTGTAAAAATTGCACTATTTTATTTCCTGAAGCTGTGAACTGTTTTTTTTTTAATTTATAAAAAAAAAATAAACAAGTGAGCTATAATTAATTTTGAGGTTGATTTGAGTAAATTAAGGAGTACTGCAAAAGATAAAATGGATTCTGTTGAAAAACTCCCAGGGGAAAGTTAAAAAAGTGAGATTTTGTAAAATTTTTAATATTTTACTTGTTGAAACAGTAAAATTAATTTTAAAATTTAAATAAAAATAACCAACTGAGCTAGAATTAATTTTGTGGTCGATTTAAATAAATTAGAGAATTCTGCAAAAAAATAAATTGTTTGTTGAAAAATTCTAAGAATAAAATTAAAAAAAATTGAGATTTTATACAAATTGCACTATTTTACTTTTTGAAGCTGTAAAGTGATTTTTAAAAATTTATAAAAAAATAAATAAGTGCGTTAGAATTAATTTTGCGGTCGATTTAAATATACTTGATAATTCTGCTCAGGGTCGGACTTAGCACTTATTGGGGACAAAAATTTCTATGGGGGCCCCAGGATGCTACAAAACTGCTTTCATCCCGAAATATTAACAGGTATTTTTTAATTTTTTTTTTAAGTTTTAATTTAAATTTTCGGGGGCCTCAATAAGACTGCAGCCCTATTAGACAAAGAAGAAATTGGTAGCCACAAAACTCATTCGTGTACTAAAAAAAGAAATTTTAAAAAGGCTTCTCTGGAAAAAAATATATGACCAAAACCGCAAATATCAAGAGAATTTCAAAATCAAACACGTCTTTGGCGTCTTTAACCTGTAATTGAATCAGCATTCTATGCTTTCTACAGAAAACATAAAAGTCTTTGCTTTTTGAAATTATTTTCACCTTTATTTGTAAATATTTTGCCATAATTAGAATCAGCTGCCAAATCAGTATTTGGCGTTCGCGGTGGCTGAAACGACAAGGGAATACACCAACGTTGCCCGGTCACCTATTCCAAACTATGACGTCACAAAAATTTAAATTCTAATTTTTTAGCGTTTATACAGGGTGTCCAGAAATAAAGCGGCAAAATTTTAGGAGGCGATTCTACAATTGATTTTAAGAAAAAAACTATATATAAATCTATATCCGATTTTGCTTCCCTTGAAATATAGTCAATAAAATAGGTCGATTTTTAAACTTAAGAATTCTTAAAAGTACCCTTTCAGAGGATTCAAAAAATCTGAAAAAATCATAAAATTGTATCTTCAGGGTATAATACTTTAAACCAAATTTATAATCTCTACTACAATCCGTTTTCAAATAAATGACGAAAAACCTACTTTTAGGCACAATATTTCAAGGGCTGCTAACTCCCTTAGGAAGCAAAATCGGACCTATAGGAAGTTTGTTTTTTAAAATTATAGTTGTAGAATCGCCTCCTAAAATTTTGCTGCTTAATTTCTGGACACCCTGTATAAACGATACAAATAAAGTAATTACATATTAAGATTTAGTCAACCTTCGCCTAATTTAATGAAACAAAATTAAAAAAAATCGGGGAAAGGCCAATTACGATCCTAGCGCATCGACCTACCAAACACGCTGTGTTGTATAAGAAATAAATGTATTGACAATATTTCAATGGTTGAAACCGATAGAGGGAAGTCTGAATCTATTCATTTCGAATAGTTTAATAGGTGGTATTTGAAAATTGGAAATTTCTCTATAAACCTTTATACTTTATATTGTTATATTATACAGGGCTTTTATTAATGACTGTTCGTCAGGCTAGCAAACCTTAACATACTGCAGTTGGCTGGCCTGGCCTTTTAACAGTGGCGTCCTTAGAAAAATAACTTTTTCAATAATAATATATTTTTAATAATAGTAACAAAATATTTATTAGAAAATAATAAACTGAAAAAATAATTCATTTGCAATAAACAATATTTATTTGTAAAATTTACATAATTAAATTATAACTTAAATCTACAATGAAGGTTAGAAATTACAAAATAAAAAAGGATTACTTTCAGATTATCATTGTTACTTTTAGTTTCAAGAAAATGAGAAATAATTTGAGTTTACCACAAAACCCGGAGAAAACTTGTAAGGGACGCTTTGACTAATAATGACAGTTCAAAACCACAGAATAACTAAAATTGGTTGCATCGTATACTTGGTTGCCTAGAATCGTTACCTTGACCGAACAGTAATTTATGAAAGCCTTGTATTTACCCATATACAGGATGATTTTTTTAAAAATTCCTAAACCACCTCGCTTGATTTTCGTGATTTGAATTTCTTGGTCTTGAGTATCTGTGTAATTTATATTGTAACTTTAAGTTTTCCGGAACCTCGTCTTATACAAGACGACACCAAAATGTTTACTTGAAAAATAATCAAAACTTTTTAAAGATAATTAAATACTTAATGTATTATATACCACAGACCTCCATAATTAGATAGGTTAGTCTGTAATAACCTATTTCATATTACACTAAAATTGGTATTAAACTGATAACTGTTAAACATTTGCCCGAAGGCATATCGACAGAAATTTGAAAAACTAAAAATTGAAAATCGTAAAAGTTTTAATTAATATTTAGTTAGAGTGAACTCGACAAATAAAAGTTTTAAATTGTAAATTATGTGGAAAAGCTTAATTCGTTAGTTTAAATTAAAAAACATTATATACAAAAGCGAAGCGTTTTAATTTGTGTATGTGTGTGTTTGTGAGCATCCAACTAAAATTAATTGATAATAAATAAAAGCTGGAACAATAGTGAGGACGTTTTAATTAGTGGCCAGAAATCCATTGTGTCGGCCTTTTTAAATATTATATAATTCCGTGCTGCAAACGAGCAAACTTTGAAAACATATGTAAAATATTGCCCGCTCAGTACTATCCCAGAGATTTTTATTTGGAACCATTCAGAACAAAGAGGCCGAAAAGCAGCAAACAAAAACTCAGCGTTGGCCTCTTTTCCGCCAAGAGCGTCAACTCGAGGTTTTTAAAAAACGTTTAAGTATCTGCTGCCATTTTAATAACTCTCTGCGAGGATAATACGCGTTCCTTACACTCCACGCAAGGAAAGAACCAGGGAGGAAGGAAGGGAGAGAGCTTCCTGGGGCTTATAAATTATTTATGGTCGAAAAGTTTTTTCTGCACGAGCGTACTCAACAAACACAGAATATAAGTACTTACTACTTTTTCTTTTCCCTATTAATTTCAATGAAAAAGGTTCGGGGGGGGAGCTATTAAATAAGTTAATGTAGTTATTCAAGTTTCTTGTTAATTGGAGTCAGAAATAAACTTTTTAAAACGATTATACCTTGAGTAATTTGCTAACTTTAAGGTGCATATATTTCCTCCTGCAGCTACCTCGGTATCTCAAAACTTTATTTTTGCACGGAATACCAATGGGATAAAATTTCGATCAGAGACTAAAAATACGCTACAATATTTATTTTTCCGTTTAAGTATGCTCGGCTGCAACTCAACTGGTCGTGAAAAATGCGAATGAATATGAAATTATTGGAATTTTATTTATGGTAAAGCATTTTTGCTTTTAAGTTATTGATTCCTACTTTAACGTTTTTTGTTGATTTTTTGAGTTTGACTTTTAGATTTTATTTTCATGAATACTTTTTAAATCACTTCAAAAGCAACGTTTGAAATTTCTTCATACATAGTTTTTCTTTGGGTAAAACCAATTTTTAGGTAAATATTTTGGTTATAATCTATTTTTCATAAAATACAAGTCTTTTGTGTTAAAACAATCATGCATTATACCGGGTGGAAATGAAAACCGGGTCACCTCTATAACTTTTTTATTTATAAATAAAAAAATTTAAAATTTGGCTATGTTCTATGGTTCAAAAAAACAAATTTTATGTGCATTTTTTATTTTCGAAATCACTTCCGGTTTCACCGGAAACACCATGAACTTTGTTTTTTTAAATGTAACATCCCATATTTTTATTCATGGCTTAAAATACTTTTAAAAAAGAAGTATTTTTGAGATATTAGTTTTTATTTTTTTTGTAAAAAAAATTTTTTTCAAAAAAAAAAAAAAGGTTTTCGAAGTCGGTGAAAAATACCAAAACTAATTCTAAATAATTCAAATACCTAAATAAAATTGTAATTTGAAAAAAAAATTAAGTGGTTTTTGAACTATTAATTTTTAAACTTAGTTAATGAAGATTTTATCAAATATCTCACTTTTTTTAAATGCAATGATGCCGGGTCATTCGACTTTTTAAAAAGAGGATTTTATAACGATTATTTTGGTACCCCATATGTAGGGGTATTATTTTGCATGTGCCTGTAATAAAGATACTTAATAGCTATTATTTGCCAACTTAAGAAATAAATAAATATAAGATCACAAAAATTGTTCAAGTAAATTAACTGCTTTTTATGTTATTATTAAACTTATCAAAATGTGTGATATTCAGAAAATGTCAATGTTTTATTCGTGAATATTAAATAAATTTTGATCAACATTTGGCGTCAGCCGTTTCTGTTGAACAAATAAAATTTGATAAAGTTTAAACAAATCAGTAATCGTCCAAACATCTTGTGAAGAGTTGTATAATACATTAGATTACTTTTTTGTTTAGATAGTTTTAATTATCAAATCTTAAAAATGTTTTCGCGAGATGAACAAGTTGACATGTTGCTAATTTACGGTGAATGTCGAAAAAATGCCATGGCTGCTAGTGTACTTTATCGCGAAAGACATCCAGAAAGACGTCAGCCACATCGTACCTTCTTTTTTAAACTGGAAGCCAAATTTCGTAGAGAACCTAATAATGCTGAAGATAAATTAATAATTATGAAAGTGAAGTCGATATCATAGCCTATGTCGAAGTTAACCCAACCTCTTCACGACAAATTGCTTTTGAATACGGAATAAGCCACACTTCAGTTCTAAAGATTTTACAAAAGCATAAGTACCATTCCTACAAATACCAACTTCACCAACATTTGTATGAAGCTGATAACGCACGGCGTCTTGAGTTTAGCCAATGGTTTTTAAATATGATGCGAGAAAATCTACAATTCAATACACAAATTTTATATTCCGACGAAAGTAATTTTACCAACCTAGGATTGTTTAATAGAAATAACACGAGGTATTGGTCACAAGAAAATCCAAGGCTTATTCGAGAAGCCAATTTCCAAGTAAGGTTTAGCTTCAATTGTTGGATAGGAATAATTGGTACCCATATTATTGGTCCCATATTTTTTGAAGGGCATCTGAATGCCCAACGCTATTTGGGTTTCCTTGAAAACGAAATTAATGATTTAATTGAGGAACTACCTTTAATTAATTTGGGCGGAATGTATTTCCAGCAAGATGGTGCCCCTGCACATAATGCAGGAATAGTGGTAGAATATTTAAATAGACATTATAATAACCAGTGGATTGGAACTAATGGTCCAATTCGATGGCCTCCGAGGTCACCCGATCTTACCCCGCTAGATTTTTATCTTTGGGGAAAAATTAAAGATGAAGTGTATCTTACTCCATCAGATACATCAGATGAATTAAAAAGACGCGTTAGAAATTCTGTCATTAACATTACTCCAGAGGAATTAAACAGAGTAATTCATTCTACTATTCGTAGACACGAACTTTGTATTGAAAACAACGGGAGACATTTAGAACAATTTTTGTGATTTTATCGTTCGTTTCATTTTATTAATCATTTTTTATTTATGAATATTTTTAAGTTTTTTGGGGTGTAAAACTAGTTCGCCTCCACGCGGTGCACCCTGGATAACGCTAAATGAACTAGTAAAATTATTTATTTCTTAAGTTGGAAAATACTAGCTATTAAGTATCTTTATTACAGGAACATGCAAAATAATACCCCTACATATGGGGTACCAAAATAATCGTTATAAAATCCTCTTTTTAAAAAGTCGAATGACCCGGCATCATTGCATTTAAAAAAAATGAGATATTTGATAAAATCTTCATTAACTAAGTTTAAAAATTAATAGTTCAAAGACCACTTAACTTCGACTTCGACTTCGACTTCGACTTCGAAAACCTTTTTTTTTTTTTTTAAAAATTTTTTTTCGCAAAAAATAAAAACTAATATCTCAAAAATACTTCTTTTTTAAAAGTATTTTAAGCCATGTATAAAAATATGGGATGTTACATTTAAAAAAACAAAGTTGATGGTGTTTCCGGTGAAACCGGAAGTGATTTCGAAAATAAAAAATGCACATAAAATTTGTTTTTTTGAACCATAGAACATAGCCAAATTTCAAATTTTTCTATTCATAAATAAAAAAGTTATAGAGGTGACCCGGTTTTCATTTCCACCCGGTATATGTTTTCGTTGATCGTTTATTAAAGAGTATTTTTAATGTATACAAAATCATTCATTAATGACCCCTATTAATGCATGATTTTGTTTAATGAATGATTTTGGAGGTGCTCTCTGTTGATGACGTTTCTAACGAAATTTTCTACGAAGTATACGATAATTGTGGATATATTATTAGTCGCCCCTTTTAACCAACTCGTTGTGATTGTCTTCAATTTACTTTTAATTATTTAAAATGCTCAAAATTCTATACTAAAGCATGTAAAAAATAATTAGTGGAATGAAAAAGTGTATTTAAAAGCATTGCAAAAAGCTAATATTTTTGTGTATATAAAAAGCTTGTTTTATTTCGCAGTCAATTATTATAACAAAAATAAATAGAAATGAAAACATGTTGTCGTTGAAAAGTGAAGCTTTTATTTACTTTCCATCGATGCATGTTTCCTTGATTGGCAGGCACATGCTTTTCCAATATACCCACTTGAAACGCAATCCTAATTATATTTACTTATAACTGTACTAAAATGTTATTTTTGATCTAAAAAATAAAATTCGCAGTAGTTTTAACAATTTATAATAAAAAAATTCGTGTGATATAAAAATGTGTGGTGTTTTATTAAAATGTTTGTAAATCACAATTAGAAGTGACAAAATAAAATCAGTAGGGGTGAGAAAAAACAGGAGAAAATTGGCAGTTTGGTCTCCGAAACATAAACATGTCCATTTGGCGGGTCTTGGCAAGGATTCAATAAATCGAACTTCCTGGCTTAATCCCGTAAAAGAACGACCTGTCCGTGTTCAATTCATTTTGTTCATTCCACTAACTAATCCAGCAAGGGACATATACAGCAGAAAAAAGATTTAATTTCGCGAGCGCTCAAAAAATCCCAAAGTGCATTTTTTTATCCACGGCACGCCTTGCAAAATACCTCGCAAAGATTAATTGTCGGCGTATGATGGATTGCGTAAAGTTTTGCTTATCTGATTCTTTTCTTGTGCCTGCTTCAAAATTTATCATAATTTACAAATAAGGTTTTTTTCGTGTATAAATCCATTTTTGTTTTTTGAGCATAAATCTATCAACGTCATCTACTTTTAAAATTTTTATTACCAACTATATATTTAAATAATTTTCCAAAAAACATTTTATTTACTTATATCTACAACAAAGAAATTCAATTACCTCTATTTAATTATTAATGCCGTTTTTATATAATAAGCTTTACGTTCGCTAGAAATAAATTTCCACCGGAGATTAAACACTGTAATGGCTTATTATTATGATGTTAAGTCACTTCAGATTATGTCGGAAAGTATTTGTTATAATGCTTATAACTACATTAACATAAAGTAGCTATATAAAGTTATTTTCAAACTAAAAACCACCATCGAAAGTCTAAAATTTATGATATTGTAAATTATATGATTATCAAATACTGTTTACCATTTATTATAATTTGTTTGAAAAGGTTTATTAAAAATTATTGCCTCATAATCCAATTATCAATTTTGCGATAAAAAATGATAAATAATTTGAATTTGTCTCGCTTTCTTTTTCTAAAATTGAAATTCACATCAAAATGGAGTTATTGAGTATTTAGTAAACAAGTTCTAATGAAAAAAAAAAGTTACTACACCTAGGTAAAATACACTGTTTTATTTAATTAAAAAATACTCAAAATATCACTTTGTATAAATTAATATTAGTTTATTAGAAATCAATAACTAACCGATTTTTTGAGAATTAAAAAATGGTATCATATAAAACAAAGAGAGGGTTTTAGTTTTAAATTTAAATTATGCAAATAAGTAGAACCCGAAACCACATATTAACATTATTAATTTAGGAAACAAAATTTTAAGTAAGTCAGTACTATGTACTATAATTTAATTTTACTAGAAGTAATTTAAAGCTTAGATATAGTTTTAGTGTTGTTACTCATAAAAAACTACTATTATTGGAAGAATCTGATCAATATAATCGTCAAGCTTAACAGTTTAAAAAAACAAAGAATTTGGTTGAAATAATAAAGTTAGATAATAAAAGTTGGATGGTTTAGTTTTAAATTTAAATAAAGACTGATCATATAATGCAACGAAAAACTTATTCTAAAATTACGGTAAAAAAAGTTCCTCCATATTAAATTGTCATAAAATTATTTTATACAGATTCACACACAACACGGTGATTAATTGGAATAACACTGTATGTATACAGGGTGTGGGAAAAGTCCTGCTTAATTTGTACTGGGATTTTTTGGTGTTTAAGACGAAACATGCCAGTCGCAGCTTTCTCTATCATGCTCCTACAAATCACTGAAAAACAAAAATAATTCAAAGAATTATTTTAGAGCTTGAATTATTTTTTTCCTTAAAATCTAAAAAATCTCGGTACATATTACTCATTTGTGGACGACATATTGTTGTTGAAAGTCCTGCGTAATAGCTATAACTTTTTATTATTGGTTTGCCCTAAAAATGTTTCATACAGGGTGTCCCATTTTAATTAATTCAGCTGAATTTGAAATATGAAATGTTTCAGGTAAAAATTGTAGCGGCTTGAGCGGAACATTTAATTGTGCCAAGGGTTCTTAATTTTTCTGGGATTTTATAGGGGGTGTTATGGGTAAACATTTTTTTTAATGGGAATACATAATTTCTATTATACAAGGTGTCCCACTTTTCTTCTAGGAAAAAATTTTTTTTTAGATAGTTAATGTCATTCTGAACAAAAATTTTCCTATGAACTATTATTAAAATTCCAAAAATTTAATGATTTTTGTGGGGCATAAATTTATAAATTTCATTTAATTTTAATTTTATTTTTTTTTTATTTAAATCAAGTTTGCTTTGGATTTTGTATATCTTTAAGCCAATAAGATGTTAAATTTTAACGAGAAAAATTTAACGTCATTCACTTATGATAAATACCGCCAATAATATTCAAAAAACTAATTTGGCAAAGAAAAAATCCAAATAATAATTGATTTAAATAAAAATATACAGGGTGTCCCGAAATTAAGCGGCCAAACTTTAGGAGGCGATTTTACAACTCCCTTTAAGAAAAAAATTTCCTATAAACATGTGTCCGATTTCGCTTCCTAAGGGAGCTACAATCCTTTAACTATTGTGACTAAAACTAGGTTTTTTGTCATTTATTTGAAAACGGTTGGTAATAAAGATTTAAAATTTGGTGTGAAGACTAATACGTTTAAGATATAATTTCTCAATTTTTTTCAGATTTTTTGAAAGCTCTGAAATTTTTTGAAGGCTTTCAAAAATTCTGAAAAAAATTGAGAAATTATATCTTAAACGCATTAGTCTTCACACCAAATTTCAAATCTATATTACAAACCGTTTTCAAATAAATGACAAAAAACCTAGTTTTAGTCACAATATTTAAAGGGCTGTAGCTCTCTTAGGAAGCGAAATCGGATACATGTTTATAGGAAGTTTTTTTCTTAAAATTAGTTGTAGAATCGCCTCCTAAAGTTTGGCCGTTTAATTTAGGGACACCCTGTATAATTAGAAACAATATTATACAGGGCATTTCATAAAAATCATGAACATTTATCAATTTTAAAATTGCTGTAACTTTTTAAGGAGTCGAAAAAACATAATAGATCATAGGAAAAATTTTTGATCAGAATGACATTTACTATCTAAAAATGTTGCTGGAATAAAAGTGGGACACCCTAAATATTGGTTGTCTATGAAACTAATAAGCAACTTTTGATTAAAACATTTTTTAGAAAAATTAATATTTTTATGATATTCGCCAAACTTAACAGACATTTTGGGAATTTAATTCAGTTTTACTAGAAAACTCAAGTTTTTTTTAAGAAAAATCGGAGGAGGCAAAAATTGCTTAAATTTAGAGGATAGAGGGTAAATTTCAGCGTTTGATTTTGAAATTAGCTTGATATTTGCGGTTTTGGTCAATTTTTTTTGTGGAGCTTTTTTAAAATTTCTTTTTCTGGCCACAAATTTCTTTGCTTTTTGTTTTAGTAAGCCAAAAGTAGTCATTCGGCAGCACTAAAAAGAGTTCAATTTCTCGTTTTTTGTTTTAAGTACATTTATAAACTTTTTATAACGCTGCAAAATTTTCTTCGCTTTTACCATCACTGCGACCTTTTGTTTTTCTACATCACGTGACTGAGATGAGACTATCAATTTTTAAATTTCAAATGAAATAGTCCAATTTTTTTAAAATAATTTAAATCTACATAAGTTTCTGAATCCATTTTTTTTTATTCTTTTTTATTTATTTTTTTTTTACTTTTTCAAAAATATTTTTTCAATTTTATAATTGATTGATTTAAAATAAATAATATTTAAACGACATATAAAAAATAAAATATACTTGAGAACCATATGTGCCCAGTGAAGTGCATTTCATGACCTAAAATTTATTGAAAAAATTTACAATTTTTTTTAACCATAACTTTATCGAAAAATATGACTTATGGAGTATTGTTGAATTCTGAAAATTATGTATATACCTAGATTCAAATTAATAAGAAAAAGTTTGACTATTCTATTTGAGATTTCAAACTTGACAGTATTATCTATGTCACGTGATGTATTTTGAACCTTACAACACTTATACAATTATACAGCCAATTATGTTCAAAAAATTCAATTTGTCCAAGAAGAAATCCAAATAATAATTTATATTAATAAAACATATAATAATATACAGGGTGTTCCACAAAAATCATAAAAACTTATCAATTTTAAAATTGTTGTAACTTTTTAAGGAGTCGCAAAAACATAACAGTTCATAGGAATATTTTTGTTCAGAAAGACATTTACTATCTAAAAAAATGTTTGTTAGAAAAAAAGTGGAACACCCTGTAAAATTGCAAATAAAAAATCAAACAAAGATTTTTTTAATTAACAATTACAATGTATCTTTCAGAAAATTTATTAAGTATTCTATATTGATCCTAAATTGCTTTACTTAAAACCTTAAGTTTTTTTTCAGAAAAAAATTCTATAAAATTTGTAAATCTGGAGACATCAAGTGCTGGAAAAAATAAGCTTCTATCAAAGATTTTATCCAAAATTTGAATATTTCTTAAAAAATAGTACATATTTTGAAAAGTGAAAGGTTTCGTTTTTCTAGGATTGGTCAATTTTTGCTTCAGTCTGATAAGGGTATATTCGGTAAATTTAAGTAGTTAATACTTGCGTTTTTGGTCATAAAAAATTATATTAAATATTTTTTTAAAATTGCTAGTCTTATTTCAGTAAAAGCTTTGTGATTACTATGTTTTACAATTTTTGTCTTTGATAGATAAACAAAAAAATTAAATTCCTTACTACTTAGTAGCACCAATAAAACTCTCTAGCGTGTATTCAGCGACCGTGATGAAAACTTTAGTGATTAAAAATATTTCTTCATAAGAAATATTTTCTTAAAAACGTGATTAACTTTAATGACGTCTCGAAAATTTTCATCACAGTCGCTGAATACATGCTATTCTGCTTTTTTATTTTCGTAGTGATTAAAGCAAAAATTATACAAATATTCTTTTCGCTTCCGTATAATTAATTGGTTAGATACACAAAATGAAAAATTGATAAAGCCCTTTAGCAAAAAGGAAAATTTTAATTAAGCTTTATTTGATATTTGATCAAAAATTGATTAAAATCGGCTTATAACTTAAAAAAGAGGTTTTTCATAATTCTTTGCAAAATTTTGAATTTTAAAATATACTGGATTATAATTCAAAAATTGAAATATGTATTAAAGAAACGCGCTGATAAAAATTGTACTGAACTGTTAAAAAAACAATGCACACTTTAGTCGCTTCCAGCAATTTAATTTCAAAGAATATTTCCAAACCTTAAGCTCCACTTACCCTAAGTGTTTAAATGTCACTCCATTATTTTTAAAACCACGCAAAATCTAATGGCAAAGAAACAATTTAATAGACGAAAATTATACCACTATATTTTTTAATGGTTCTGTGATTAATAATGAAAATAAAATATTAATAATAAATAATTTCTAGGTATTTACAATCGTACATGTATTGTTAAAATTGCTTTTACTCCTTACCTGATTTCTAATCAAATCTTGGGAGGAATAGGCCCAAGGGATTACAAATATATTATTGTCAGGAGGAAAATGCCTACAGCCCTTTTATAATGTATTTGATTTAGAGTTTGTTATGTGTCAAGGATTGCTTTAGATATATCCAAATTGAAACATGTTGACAAAAAGATTCTTGCACTACATTTAACAAAAATCAAACTGACTAAAATTATCTTGGTTGAAATAACTTGGAAATTAAACGTTTATGAAGTGAATAGGCTTTGACTTCAAATGATCTCCAAAATTTAAATAATCAAAAGGAACGTATTAATCAATGCCTCGAATTTTCTATTGTTATTTATTAAGCGTTAATCAAAGGCTTCGAAGTCTCTCTCCAATTTATAGTCTAGAATAAACCTGGCGAGGTAAGTGAAGGAAAACGAAATCCTTCAAACCTGATCGATGCCTGTACACTTTGGACACACCTGCTGATATCAAAGGATAAAAGACAAAGCGACGCGATTTATATCCGACGAATAAACATTGCCGAAACATAACTCAGAGTCAGCGCTTTTTGTTTTAATCAATTCATAATTGCTCGCCAGCTCACCCGCCATATCGTAAATATATTTTTTTTCGGTGTCGAAACGAAATTTCAATTTGTTCGCCGTGGAGATTCGTTTAACATCCTCCCTTCCGGCCGGGTGGACCTTTTAAAAAAATACATTTAAAAAAGAAAACAATTTAGAATGGGGCGCACTCTATCAGCGCTTTTACAAATGGAAATATTTGTACGTGGGATGTTTTAGACCGCTTTTTTGTTTGAATAGAAATAACAAAATTATCCTTGCATGCACCGCGGACTTATTTTAAAACAAACGGCCGAACAACAATTAAAAATAATTAAAAAGGAAGATATGTGCTGTTTATTTGTTTCGTATGCGTAAATATTTTGAGTGTGCACAGGTTGGGGTCGAATGATTTATTTGTTAGGGTTTTAAATATTTATTTTATAAATAAAGTCTTCTAATTTAGGATTACCTGTATATATTAGCATATTAAGCCGTATTGATTTAGTGGACGTAAAATGATTAAAATAGGGACGACCCCATTACTGAAAATAGATAAAATTTATTACCTAAATATAAGCTCGAAATAAATTTTTTTATCGGAAAATTAGTCATTTTATATGTACTAGGTGCACTATAAAACTTTTTTATAATGTATAAAATATTTCAAGAATATCTTCTTTATTTTAAGATTATTTTAAGAAAATGTTTGTCAATGTGTCTCTATTATTCTTGCCTCTACCAGTATTGGATACTCTTATTTTTGTGCCCACACTATGATTAAATTTTCATCGTAGTCACAAGCCAAAATCATTAAAAAAGTACTGTAAGTTTTTCCACACATTATCATGACGTAGGTACAATCACGCGAGAAGATATCGAGGACACAAAAGAAATATTATGACCCAATAGTAAGACACGAGATCACACGAAATAAGATGCGAGCGGGATCGTTTCAAATTTTATCATCTCGTGTTTGCGAAGGCTTGTTCTTGAAGTAGAATATTTGTTTTGTCTCCTCAATATCTTTGCGAGTGGTTGTACATGGTGATCGTTTTCAAACGATTCACCCTAAATAACCTCAGTTTGATCAGATTTATAAAAATTCTGTAAAACAGGTTAATTTTCTTTAGGAGGGGGAATATTAATGGCATACAAAAGTTTACCCCACATGTCATCCCTTTTGCACCATCCACTTTAAAATTTTAAACTGCATCCCCACACTTGTGACACCTCATAAGTTATAATCAAAAGTTACTTATTAGAGGTCCAAATTTATAGTATAATTTCTTATGAGAAATATATCAAATTTTAGGTCAATCGTCCTCTCATCAACATGCAGGAAAGGAATAAATAAGAGAGAAACAAAATACAAGAAGCTGGGTATGATAACGAAGAATATTATGTAAATAAAATTAACAATGCACCCAACAAGCATAAAAATATTGGAAATTATTAGCAAGCAACCAAGGAAAATTAATAGGCCATCAATGAGTTACAGTTGGAAATAACGATACATTCCACTAACCATCAGACGTGATTAACATGTTTGGTCAGTATTTCTCAACAACCACATCTACTGCTCTCCAAGAAAAAATTAGAAGTGGACCTAATACAACATTTTGTTCCATACCTAAAATACAACAGCATAGCTTATTCATTAATCCAACCACAACATAGGAGATAAAACTAACCACCTCAAAAACAACTAGTGTGATAAAGTAGTGCTGTACGAACTTCATATTTTTCGAACTTTCCATTCGAAAGTTCGAACAAGAGCAAAATTACGGAAAAAGTTCGGGTTCGGAAAAAGTTCGAGTTCGCAAAAAGGTCGGGTTCGGAGAAAGTTCGAGTTTGTAAAAAGTTCGTGTTCGGAAAAAGATCAAGTTCGCAAAAAGTTCGGGTTCGAAAAAAATACGAGTGCGAAACAATTTCGAGTTCGAAGAAAGTTCGAGTTCGATAAAAGTTCGGGTTCGATAAAAGTTCGGGTTCGGAAAAAGTTCTATTTTAAAATGCCATTAATAAACAATAAATATTCTTAGAAAATTAGTAGAAGATTTATTTTTGTACCATATTATTCAGATATAAAGTCTATTATAATAACATAAACTAAGTATACATATACAGTAAAAAAAAGTACAATTTTAGCCAGAAAAGAGTAAACAACAATAACATAAACTAAGGGCCGGTTTATTTACCTTTCAGTAAAGTGTTCATTAGCGTTACTGACAGGATTGTCATCTGTAAGTGTATATTCACCTGTCAGTAATAGCAACCTTTCAGTAAATTTAGGTTACTGGACACTTTAATTTACTGAACAGTTTGACCTCCCAGTAAGGAGATAATGACAATATTATAACCTCAAATTTAAAGAAAATAGCGATTTTTTTAACTACTCTCTTTGTTTTTCAATTTTATTTATTAAAGTAGATATTATTATTGATGCCATGTATATAATAAAATCCTCGATGTCTTAGTTCAGTTGGTTTCAATAATGGGATAATTTAAATTATTGGGATGATTTGGAGTTTTTCCTTCCAGTGTATACTTACTGAAACTTCTGCAACACCACCGGTTTGAAATTTTTCAGACTTTCCTTCGCGATATTTTTGTTTTTTTTTAAATCCATCATATTTAATTTTTAGCATTACAAATTTTTAATTCCTCGAAATAAGCGTGCAAAATTTTATTAGTTTTTTATAATCTTTCAAAAGTCTGCAAAACTTCGGGAACTTTCAGACTCCTAATAATTTTTATTATGAAAGTTTTTAGTATTACAAAAAAAAACGGGAATCGAATGCTCAAACCATGTTTTATTGTATTGCGAAAAAAAAAATCATAAATCATTAAAATAGCAAAAGTGCCCAATATTTAAGATATACGATATACTCTTTTTTTTTGGTTTGCCCCAACAAAGATAAGAAGACACAAGACTTTAGACTTTTGTATATCAAAAAAAGAAATTATAAAAAAAATTAATCTCTAATCACTTAGTACATTCGCCAAAATATTTTATAGAAAGAATTTATTTTTTACTCATACAGTCATAAATGCAATAAAATTTATAAAAATAGAACAAAATAGAAGCCCAAAAAAACATTGTTGCCATGTCTTTTTCATCGCTAAATGTTCAGTAGTTACGTGACAGATAAAATAGAATGAATATACCCAATTTTTTTAAAGGAGACCTGTAACTTTAATGAACAAGTAACTAACTGACACTTTACTGGACAGATGAATAAACCGACCCTAAGTATACATATTACATATAAATATATACATATACAGGGTGTCCCTGAACAACTGTGCCAATTTTTGGGGGTCATAAAGGAAGCAAAACTACAACACTCTGAAATTTTACCAAATAAAATTTTAATTATCAAATATTTTGTATATGAAAGATTATAAAAATATTTTTCGTTTTCATAAAGAAAAATAAGTATTTCTGCATTTTCAGAAAGTAAACAATTTTTTAGCAGATATTATATTTCCTGCTGATGAAAAACACGCTTTTAGGGAGTTGCCGGAATGCTTAAATATTTTTTTGTAATATTACTTAATTTCCACCAAGAAAAGAGAGAAAATTGCTTATTTAACTATTTTCTTTAAAATATGATTCAACTTAAGAAGATGTTTTGAAAGAGTTAAAACTTCATCGACTTCGAACTTTATCGAGTTCGAAATTTATTGAGTTCGAACTTTATCGAGTTCCAACTTATGAAATTTCGAAGTTTATCGAGTTCGAACTTTATTGAGATCGAACTTTATCGAGTTCGAACTTATGGAGGATTATGTCGAACGTGTTCGAACAGTTTGAACAGTTCTAGCTTTTTATTTTTTAAAGTTCGAACTAATTTCGGACTTAAGTTCGAACCTCAAATAGGTCGGGTTCTGTGAACAGCACTAGATAAAAGTGGTAGTGAAAACTACCAGTGAACTCTTAAGTTACTTGGTAAACTTCCCCATCGAGACAAGTATCTTCCCAAGTGCCCTAAAAATCTAAAAGTCCTACAAGTCCTACAAGTCTACAAAAGAGTTGCAAACGCCAAGTGGAGAACTACTCTTAGTGTTACAGATATTACACTCAGAGAAACAAAATGGATTCAAGAAAGGCAAATCAAAAGAAACTGAATCATATAAATTTAGGTATCTCAGAACACATTGAAAAAAACAAACATGTGTCAGGACTGTTCGACTTTTCCAAAGCCAGAAGGTTGGTTTCTAATTCATTAAGGAGAAGCTCAATGCCTTACGGATAAAAGGTAACAATATCAAACTGTTGATATCCTTCCGACAATTTAGAAAATTTTATGTAGATTCAAATGATTGCACCTCACGAACCTATGAAATAACTGATGTAGTAGCCTAAGGTTCTACCCTGGTTCGCCTATTTTTCTTCTTTACATCAATGACCTTGAATATCACATGGATGGACACTTTATAAACTTTAAGGATGAAACCACTACTATAATCACTGCTGATATTCTAGAAGACATTAAACAAAAAATCGATGCAATGACTTCCAATATGGCAAACTACTGCAATAGAAACTTTAATGTTGGTAAAGAAAAATTTAGCCGTCCAATTCTACAACAGAAAACCACCAGAAAAATAGAACCCTCCTTGAAGAACACTAAATTCCTAGGCATCAATATTGATGATCGTTTGTTATGGGATTTGGAAATTGAACATGTGGTTAAGAAACTCAATAGTCCATACCATGCCATTCTAAAACTAAAAAGAACATTTTCAAGAGCTGCTTACTATTTGTTTATTATGCATCTTACGTACAACGTTATTCAATGGAGAAGAGCAACCAACGTCAACAGAATATTTATTCTCCAAAAACGAATACTTCATATTTAATAAAAATCTTAGAGAATCATGTGTCCCCAAACAAAGAAATCCAATGGCGAAAGATCAGGAGACCGTGCTGGCCATTCTATAGAACCTTTTCGTCCGATCCATCTTCCTGTAAATTGGTTATTACCGGTAAAACATAATGTAGTGATGCTCCGTATTATTAAAAGCATACATTTTCTTCGTCAAGAGACAATTTTTCTTCCTCATATTGCTGATTTTCTAAATTTTCTGTAACAAGGGGATCAATTATATACTTAAGGATATCTAAATATCGTTCTCCATTTAAATTTTCTTCCATAAAATTCCAGCCCAAACATTGATTTTCTTAGGAAACTGCGTGTGAATTTCAGTAGTTAGATGAGGATTTTCATTATCCCAATAACAAGTGTTACGTCTATTGACAAAACTGTTACAATAAAATGTACAATCATCACTAAACTAAATCGGAGTTTGGGTAATAATCCATCTGTTCGCAAAATGCAATCCTTCTCTAGAAATCATATTCATTGAGTTCATGAACTACATGCACCTTATAGCCATGAAATTTGTTTATTTTTTAGTATTTTTTAGAACTAAGCCATATGAAATATTTACTGTCTTTGATACAGCAACCCAATAAAAAGAAAATATTTATTTGAAAATATTTTTTATATGCAATTTCAATAGCAAAAATTCTCATTAAAATCGATACTAATAAATATGAATCTCTAATAACGTTGTGATTAGATTCTGAAATTAAATATACCACTATATTCTGCTTCTAAAATCCTCGAGGTATCACAAGTGTGGGGTTGCAACTTAAAATTGTAAAGTCATGGGGCTAGGGTAAAAAGGATGATACTTATGTACTTTTGTTCACTTATAACTTCCCTCTATTAAAGAAAATTAACCTGTTTTACCAATTTTATATACATCTGTTTAAATTGAAATTATTTAGGGTGGATCGTTTTTAAATGATCACTCTGTATTTAAGGCGATAGTCGGCAAATGCGAGCGCTTGATTTTGAAATTCGCTTGATATTTGGGGTTTTGCTCATAATTTTTTTTCTATTGAAGTTTTTTTAAAATTTCTTTTTTTGGTACACAGAAGAGTCTTGTGGCTACCAATTTCTTCTAGTTTTGTTTTTGTAAGTCACACCAAATACTCATACGGCAGCAGTAAAATTGGCACTTTTAAAAAAACCTGGTCCTAGAAAATACCATTTTTCTTTAATAAGGGACCTTCAAATTAAGATTTGTAAAACTTTCTCTTATCTAAATACACAACTTCACAAAAGTGTTATTCTGTTTTTCCGATTATATCGAGTATAAGGTTTAAAACAGCAAGCAAAACTTGCATATTTTTAGGTCAGATTTGATTGTCTATAAATCTAAAAATTCAATAAAAAATACAAAAACAAAAAAATAGACATGTTATGCCAAGTATTAATGAACTACTACTACAAAAAAAACAGAATTTCATTTGCTGGTTTGTCTAAAAAATTTCGCCGACTATCGTCTTAAATTTTAAATAAAAAACTCTAGGTACCAATTTTTCTTCTTCGTTTAATTGGATTTTTTTCCAAAATAAATATATAATTATGAACTGTAACTATGATTTATTATACTATGTATCCATTAATCAAATAATGGGATATTGCAATTGTTTGTAAAGTTACTATATTTTGCTTTCCTTGATACGTCTATCAAATATTATTTCATCCTATTGTCAATCGAGCTTTCAATCATTAATTCTTATGCACATGACATAATGCTGATCCTAGTTTACTAGCTTTATGTACTGCAATACGGTTTGTCACTAAATTGATTTGAAGGTTTGTGGTTCAGAATAACGGTTGTGTATTTAAGTGCAGTTGAATCATTTTCATTACAAAGCTTTACCATTTTTTTTAATTAAACTTAAACCAACTACCAAAATTTTGTTAGTGGTGACTCTTTTTAACAACCCGCATGCTCACAGTGTGGACATCACAAAAAAAAACATTGAATTATTATTTGTAGGATTTTTATTTTTATTCAAAATTCGAAAATATTGGAGTATTAACGATGTTATTCTCAAATGTTATTAGCCAGAAAAGAAATTGCTAAAAAGTTGTTTGTGCGGTTTGTTTGTTTCTTTCTTTCATCAAAAGCCGACTTTTAAACTTTGCGCCTGTTTTAAGCTTATTAGGCTCACGAGGTAAATCGCTTTTCAATGTCGTTCCTTTCGTGGGATTAACCTTTATTTCAATTTATACCAAATTGACCCTAAAACCAACATAAATTATTCAATAAGAACCCTTTTATTAATTGCTCCTGGATATTTTAATAGATTTTGAGATATTAAATTAAATTATATATACAATATAAACAATATTAATCTTTAAGTCACTAAAGTGAATATTATTCACTAATAATTTAGATTTACATAAATATTATATTATCTTAATTATATCTTCGCCTTTATCTGAACCTGATTACTTAATTAATATAATACAATAAGACTCCTGTACATTTATTTTATTATAACATTTCAAATCAGAATTATTATGTACAGTTATCAAATATTGAGATAACCTACAATTTACATTTTCATCTTAAAAGTTCATTTCAAAAAGTTTAACAACTAGATTTATAAAATAAACGTTTTGTTACGAATCCTATTTTTTCATACAAATAAAATTGCCCCCATAAAAATATTTCCCTGGATCAGCTTCTAGGGTGACAATATCATTCTTAAGCTTTCTCTCATTTTACCGCACTCCAAGCAGCTCACCAGTACATTATGTATGCTGATGCGTAAAAAATCGAGTATAGAAGTGATAACAAGCTAAATTCAGCTCTTGAGTCCTCTTAAAGATTAAAAATTTAATCTTTTACAATGGTTTGCACGATTAGGGCGAAGCGTTTTTTATTATTAATGCTAAGAAATATACGCTCTGTGGTTTAGAACTTATAATTTATTAACTTTATTTTAAATATTTATTAAAAAGTTTTTATTTATTTGATCTGGATTATTTGAAATCATAAGGGGGAAATTAATTTTTGGCTTGTATGTATTATATTTTATAAAAGGTCAAATATTTAGTACTTTTTAAACTAGATTACAACTCATAAAATAATAAAATTTATGAGGCAACTTCTATTTATGGTCAATATCAGTAATAAAACTTGAGCTTGGGCTTAAATTTTAAACTGCAAATAAACAATAACGTTTTTAACCGTTAATCATTTTAACAACGTACAGAGTTTAAGGTAAAATTTAGGATATTGCTCTTAGACACTTAAACAACTTTTTTTACCAATAAAATGGAATTGTTTGATTGGTGGCATTAGTTCTACGAAATATTACCTCAGTTTTTGTATTTAAAGTAATAATCCAAAAATAAATACAAAGTTATTATAGTTTTATTTGTGAAAAATCAAATTTTGGAAAATTGCCTAATATTAAGCCTTTTATATTTAAATAATAATATAAATAGGCAAAGGCAATTAATAATATTTATGTTCAACATATGCATTTCCTTTGAATTGTCACTTTTATACATAGTAAATTATTAATTAAAAGATCTAAAGGAGATTACTAGATTTAAGGACGGATTTAGTTAATGGTTTTACCGTAAACGTGAAATAATAATTCTTAATAAAATTGAGTGAAAAAGTGTTATACATTCTACTTTATTTTCACGTCAAAAAATTCATATAACTTTTCCAGGGCTTTTATTTATTGTAAGAGTATAAAACATCAAAAATTTACAACAAATCGTTAATTAAAATGTTGTTTAATTTAAAATCAATTATGACTATGATTGGTTTAAATGCCAGATTTGAAAACGATTTTATTAAAATATGATATGTATACAAATACTTTATTGTTAAAGCCGCTTTATACGAACCAATATTTTGAAAAATTAGAGATTTGATCACACGATTATTACTTAGGCCGCATTTAGTCTGCAGCCTCGCTGCTCGCATATGAAATAAACCTATTAATTTGCATTGGTGTATTCATGATGCAGCCCGACTGCTCGCCAGGCATCGTGCTTCAATCCCCACCACATCGATCATCGTCAAACGTCTTTAAATTAGCGCTGTGATTGGCCATAACTTGGAACATTAGTTAAAATGACGGATTTGGTATTACTCGTCGCATGAAGTTCGAAATAAACGATAAAAAATAAAAATTAGACCTAGAAATGGATACGAAGACTTCAGTCGGTCTTTTCCAAATATTTTGAAGAACCATGTAAAACCAGAAATTCAGAAATTTGATAAAAAAATGCAAATTATTTATTATTTTCATAATGTCATACAGAAGTCTATTGGCGATTTCAAATCAGGGTACACTGCAGCTACGAGTTGAATTAGATTTTTTTATTTTTCTTCAATTACGTGTTTGTACGTTGTTCGAATTATCGAAACAATTATTTTTTAAACATCTCTCTGCCTAAACTTAGAGATGTTCATGTTTATTACTACACATCTTCCAATTGCATTTGAGACAGCATCAATTGTACTTCAGATAAATCAATTTAATTTCAGAAAGCAAATTTCAGAAAGGACCAATTGTAAAACTTGTGGAAGCCAAAAGTTTTAGGAAGTAATTGGATACGTGAAACACATATAATTCATCAAAAATATACTTTGGCAATTTAACATTACACCAGTAGTTCTTATTCACAAATTTTAATCCCAATTGACATACCATGTTCTAAGATTAAAAGACAACTTCGGATTTATCCTTTTGTGTCTCCTGGTATCATAGATAAAATGTTGGTTTACTTAGAAACAATAATTATTGGTGAAGTCAAAAATACAATTTTGATAGTTGGTGGTGATTGCGCTCGTGCAGCATAACATAAATCGGTCGTCCAGCTGCTTAAAAGACATGGCTATTTTGGTGGCTAAAATTATACTTAAATAAAACAAAAGTTTTGAGGCATAATTTACTGTGAATGAAATAAAATAATTTGTTCTAAAATATGATTGGTTACTAAAATACAAATCATACTTTCTGAAATTAAGTTTTCATTTTCATTTTCAAATGCTTTTTCTGAAATAGAATGGGCCTATTCAGGATAAAAGATTTCTGAGCCATTTTTATGATATTAGTAGCTTTTTAGGAACTTATTGTAAAGTACTAATTCATTTTTTAATTTTTTGATGAGCCCAAGTAATTAAAAAAAATTACTTTATATTTGGGAATGTTCATTAGTAGCGTTCTTTTTGTTGTTCTAAGAAATTGCTTTCTTAGATAATGTAAACTTAAATAGAAAGTAAACTCAATACTAAATTTGGAAAGTTCAAAAAACTTGGCACCAAAAAGTTTAGATGGTGCCTCACGAAACGAAAGAATGTATGAGGGAAAACTCACAAATTTTATAGTTTGCATTCAAAATATGGGTTTTCATGGTTTCAAATGCTTTGAGGGGAGGTAAGAGGAGATGGGGAAGTCAACAACGTAGCGACGTTTAGCTAAGTAAAATTTTTTAGAACTCCTGGCTACTTTTTAAATTTTTGACATAAAATAAAAACTCAATTGGATTTTAATGTGGATCTAGGATTCAGCTTCACACGGTAAAAATTAAAAGATCTTGAATTGATGCTTCTGAAATTCAATTTATACTTTCTGAAATCCAATTGCTGCGATCTGAAATACAAATCACGTCTCTGAATAACAATGATTTCTGAAATTAATTTGATCTTTGAAGTTGAACTTTAAGAAGTTTAAAAGTGATGAAGTTCTAACTTATGGAAGGTCAATTATTGCTTGGGACTTCATAAATCTTCTTTGAAAAAAAGTTTAATCTACAAAATTGCACAAATTGAAAAAAAGTTTCTTTAAATACTCAATGAAACATGACTTTAATCATAGGTAAAAATGCAATTAAAGTTGGAACTTTCGAAATCGAAATACTTTCGAACTTCAACTTCTTTTCGAGCTAATCTTAGAACGGATCTAACTATTTTGAAGTTCGTACTATACAGTGCGGACATAAAGTAAATCCCCCCCCCCCCCTGCTAACTTTTGAACGGTTATGATTTTGATTCTGAAAATTTGTCTACGTAGGAATCTAATTGCGAACTTTCTAATAAAGATATTTTTGATATTGTGGAACTTCCGGTTATACCGGAAGTGGATGGCAACTTTCTTATTTTAAATGGAACACCTAGTACATTTTTGCATTTTCGTGTACTCCATAAAAATACTATTAAATTGACCTAGCATAGTGTGGTCTACGATTAATACTTTCGGAATTACGCCCATTCGAAAAATCGTATTTTTATGCAACTTCATTTACACCAGAAGTGGAAAATTAACGAACTTAAGGTTAAACATAATTTTGTTTAAATTTAATGTTATTAACTTAATTGCAAAAGAAAATCATTTAAAATAAGGAAGTTGGGGCAGTTGGCTCCAACTTCCGGTGTAAATGAAGTTGCATAAAAATTTGATTTTCAAATGGGCGTAATTCCGAAAGTATTAATAGTAGAGCACACTATGCTAGGTCAATTTAATGATATTTTTACGGAGAATACGAAAATGCAAAAATATACTGGGTGTTCCATTTAAAATAAGAAAGTTGCCATCCACTTCCGGTATAAGCGGAAGTTCTACAAAATCAAAAATACCTTTATTAGAAAGTTCGCAATTAAATACTTTAGTGGACAAATTTTAAGAATCGAAAACATAACCGTTCAAAAGTTAGCAGGGGGGATTTTCTTTATGTCCGCACTGTATTTTAACTTTTCTTTTTAAAACTGCGTTCCGGGCATCTTTGTTTTTATAGTCAACTGACATTCCAAAGAACTTTCTAAACCTTATAACACTCCGTAAACTCTTTATATTTTTCCAATTTGTTGTTTACAATTTTTTTCATTATGTTAAGAATGGGTAGTTGCAAGCATGGTGTCTTTGATAAATATACAGCGTTACAGAGTCATTCAATCAGTAACTATATACAGGGTGTTAAGAAAGTAAGCAGCCAAATTTTAAGAGGTGATTCTAGGACAATTTAAAAAAAAAATGAAATTAAGAGTAGTTAATTAATAGTATTTTATTAAACAATTTCAAAAAAAATCCAAACTTTTTTTGAAAGTTCAGAAACACTTTTTTTGTCACAAAAATACTACAAAAAATAGGGTGTTACATTTAAAATAAGAAAGTTAATGTCATTTCCAGTGAAACCGGAAGTGAATTTGAAACTTTTTTTAGTTCAATACAATAAATATGTTTCTTATGCCATATAACATAGATCCGGATTGAATTAAAAAGCTACTGACTCAGTCCGCATTTTTTGCGATATAAACATGTAGGATTGATTTCACTTTCAGAATTCAGTTTAATAATCCAATCCTACAAAATCATGAGATCGGATTTTAAAATCGCGATTGAATAAAAATTTGTAAGGACAACGCGATTGACTTTACAAAAGTTACTAGTAAATTAGGTTATCAAAGTTGGCAAATCTGACTGCTGACTAACAAATGCAAATTACACATAATTTTCTTCAATTTTTCTTGTTTTAGACGTCTTCAATAAAATACGAAACAACAGAAATAAACATGAACAGACCACTAAAAGTCGACGGAAAAACTATTTTAGGAAATTCCTTTCTCTTTAGTTGGTAACTATAGGATTAATCATGGATTGAAAATTCTAATCTGTCGAGATAAACACGTTGTTTACACGTGATTGACTGATTCCTGTCATAATCCTATTTTCAATCCAATCCGGATCGAGTTACACGAGATAAACGTAGTCATAGTAAAATTTCAAATTTTTATAATCATAAATAAAGAAATTACAGGAGAATTATTGTGTCTAAAAGTAGGTTTTTCGTTATATCTTGATTTTTTCAAATTGTTTGAAAGCTTCGAAAGGGTAGTCTTAGGTTAGGTCAAATATTTATTTCATAATACCTATTGTTTCGTATTTAATTTAAATTAAGGAAAACATTATTTGCTGATATGCGCCTCGAGATAAAAGGGGGTGTTTATCCATAATAGATTGTTTATGCATTGTTTGGGGCATCGTTTAATGCGTAAACACCACCTTTTAATTTCGGTAAATTTGAGTAAATATAAAAATAAAAAACGTCGAAATATTTAATATAAATTGCAATATTAAAATTTTTTTTTTCAAAAAGAAAAAATTAATTAAATTTGATATATTGTAAAGAATCAAAAATTTCAGTTATTTAAAAAAAATTGTATCATTACTTTAAAATGAAGCAAAGTAGATAAAAATAAACAAAATTTTGCAGTAGTGTTATTTCATAATTTCTTAGAGTACATTCTCTGTATTATAAAAGTTATATGAAGTTAATTGAAGAATTCAAACTAGGGTAGAGAGTCATTGTAGGTATATTATACAAAACGGCTGACCCAAAACTTTCAGCCTGTTGAACAATGGTAGTAATTGTAGAAGGTCTAGTAATAACAAAGGTGAATAAATTTTTCATGTTTGACCACCAAGAGGTTGTTTAAATAATTTCTAATTTTTGAAAAAATAACATGAAAAAGGCAGTGATCAAGCTTGCAGGAGTAAATTTTTTATTCAAGTGATTTTTTTGGGAAGTCGATAAAAGAAAAACAGAGCTTATCTTTTTGTTGCCATTAGAAGCTTGCTTCAACATGTACTTTTATTTTCTTTATCTAATCGGTTTACTGGGACGGAAAAGTCACGAGGAATTTAATACGAAAACTCGATAATGCTTCTACTTTATTTTTATAAGCGAATTATTCTTCTGTGCTTACTTTTATTCTTTTGGTAGAATTACGCGTTGTTAATTTTGTTGTGTAATAACTGTAAATCAAAAGGCCGTATTTTATGTTGAAACTAAGGGGGTGTAAACTAAATGCGTTCAGAGAGTTTGCAAGAAGTTACCTGTCCGCACCGTGCGCTCCTGTAGTCTCTAAGCTCTACCCGGGAATTGTTGGTACGGAAGGTAACACATAATTCAGAATAAACGATTTTAGATGACGCCGTACAAACTGCTTCCTAAAGTGGCACTATATTTCGGTTGGACTGAGCAATGAAACTCCTATAAGGGGAAATGCCTCTTTCAACACCTCTTATACAATTATTCACGGTAATAAAATGTAACTAATTGATTCCCCCCAAAAACTTTTAATTTTTCCACAGCCTTTTTTAAAAATTCTCAATTACTTAAAGTGGAAAATTCCAACTTTAGTTTTTATTTATCTTCGTAGGAAGCTCTTTTTCATCCTATTGTGTTGGAGCAGCGAAACATCGGGATGTATACGAAATGCCCTTAGGAAATAGATGGAAACTGAAAACGAAAATGATTCTGAAGACTTTCTTTCGCTCTAAGATATAGCCCAGAACCTTTTCCTAAAAAATTTATCGCCGAATATATTTTGGTATAATATTTTATGCAGAATGCAAACACCCCTTACTTCACTTCACCAAATGTACTTTAAGATTATGCCCAGAAAGCATCTTTTAAAGTAAAATGTATTTCCGTGTTAAGAGGGTTCCACACTTAATGCATTAGTTACCAGCAGTTTTTCCCATACGCCAAAAATAGTGAATATGTATATTATACTTATAATATTTTTATGTACTATAAAAGATTGTAAGTTTAAAAAATGAAGCAAAACACATTTTTTTAAGTTTCAAATGAAAGTCGGACACTATTTTGGATATCCAGTGTGATGGATTGAAATGATCGTTTTATTCGATCTTCCGGAATCTTTAGATGTTGTTGTTCAGTCAGACACAAAATATTTTTCATGGCCCAAAACAAAAACTCTATACGGGTTAAATTGTGAGATCGACAGCCTTATTCTTGGGCCGGGCGAGATCGTGTCGTCGACGAGACTAGAAGGACGAACTCTTATTTTTTTCATGTAAATGGAAAGGACGGAATGATGAATGTCGTCAACCACACAATCTCGACCGTCCCAAGAATAAGCCTCCTGGACGACAAATTTACAGGTCTATTTCTGCCAATCCAGTTTCCAGCTAGCCAATTATTAAATACTTTCTTGTCACTAAGTTAAATTTTCCAACAATAACGGTAGTGAATCTCGAGGTACATCTCTCCATCAAAAAAGTGAGGGCCAATAACATGGTTACTTCCCCAAACATTTAAGGACCATTCGATGATCAATATTACGCACCCGCTGTGGATTTTCTGTTGCATAATAGTGCATACAATGCCTGTTGATAGGTCCATTATTTTCGAAGGTGGCTCCGTCACTTAACCATTTTGTTTATTAAATTTACAACCGCGTTCATCATGTTTTGTATCAAACCAGAAAATTCCTCTCTCTACTCCAAATCATTACCATGCAGTGTTTACTACACTGATTGACTGAAAATTTGGAAACATCCAGAACAGAATTGGGGCTAATTCTTTGATTAATTAATAGTTTTTTTATTGTACAACATACTGCCAGTATTGTGTTTTCTCATTTCATTGGTTCAATTCTTGGTTATCTGGCCTTTGGATAACGTACTTTATACATTCTGATAGCTGATAGCAAGAACAAGATTTATTTCAGCTTCACCAAGCGCATACACCAAATTTACCATCTTTTTTAGAAAAGATAACTATTTCGGTTTAGCTATTATCAAAATTACAAAAAAGAGCGTAAATTAAATAGAAATCTTGTAAAAAATGCCATCGATTGACGTTAAAATATACAGGGTGTTCAATTTGAAAATTTGTTTAATTGGTTAATATATGTTTCAAGCGGCACTCTAATAAAAACCTATCACAAATGTAATGTTTACATTAAAGCTGTAAACTAGATATTAAAAATTTTTGTCAAAATTGGCTAATATCAGCAAAGCGAATGAAAATATTCTTATAAATATTCGCAGCGCTGAAACACCCTGTATGTATAAACGAATCTCTTTTAACATCAATTCGAAATATAGCAACAAATTTCTTGAATAGAATAAATAGATAATGATAAATCAATATAGGAACTTTGTATTCCAAGCACTTTGAACAACAAAAACTGTTATACAAAACCAAAATTGTGATTGATAAATCTATTTGGCGTAATATAGTAATGGTAGCTTTAAATAGTGATAGCTTATCTAAAATTACTATTAGTAATGTATTTACTGTGACAAATATATTTTACATGGGTTGCTCCTTAAGTTACAATTATTATTGCTGCTTGTACTAATTATGGTGCAGCTGTTATGGTGCATAGCATGAACATTTTTGAGATTAGGCGACATCTATCGCCTCCCATAATTGGCAGCACTAGCCCATAAAATTTGCACACCAATCGGTGCTTTATGAGGTAATTACTATAATCAAATAGGCGAAGAATTCCAATTTATAAACCAAATGATCTGCTTGCATGTTCTACAAGAAGTCCGCTATATGAAACATTATAATAATTTATTAAAGTTCTGGAATATATTATAGTTATCTGACATGCGAATGATTTAAGTATTTTGTGCACAATTTTTCTTTTAATATTAATTAGGTTACTTATATATTTCGTGTGTAAGTTTAAAACACTTCAAGCCTCATTAGTACCTTTATAAATTATACAGTTTAAGTATTTGGAAAAAGATAACATTTTAATGGGCACGATTTTAATTTAAAATTTGCATAAACATACAATTCTTAATAATAAATTTATCATCCTTGATCTAAATCGTTTTTTTTTAAATGAAAAATAACATTTTTAAAGCAAAAAATAAGTGACTTTCCAAGTTTTGTAATATATAACGTTCGGTTTCTCCTGCATCTCTTGAGACTAAACCAGATCTTAAGCTGCGTCTCAAGGCGCAAGTTTAGCTCGTACTCGGTTACACCACGCCAAAATCTTGTCTTATTCGCGTCAAGTAGAGCTTATACATATGACACCGATTTTGAGACCTTAAGCATCAAAACATAACCTAAACTCGTTAAAGCAATCCTATCTCCAGCAAACATGAATTTTGAAAATGTTGATTTTGTGGGTGACGTAGTTATTTTAATTTTTATGACGAGGAGTAGTTTTTTAAAAGATTTGGATTAACTAAATTGCCACTATTTACTGTTTACTAAACGAATGTATGTCGGTAATAAGGCCATGGTGCAATGCAAACTCGAGTTAAGCTGAGCTTGAATCTGAACTGAGCCTGGTGAAGCTGCGTCTAAAGACATGTTGGAGAAAATGGGCGTAAGCTACTTCGATTCTTCATATTTAAAAAAAGTAAAGGTGCTAATACACATAAAACGACATTTTTTTTCCTCGACTTCTTCATCGTATGTTGGCCGTCGATGGTTTCTGCTCGACTCAAGTGTGGGATATGTTTGAAATCCAAGGATACAATAAGAGTTATGGTAAAATCGTAAAATTTTTTCAACTCGTGCTCATTATATTTCATTCTGGATAGCTTTAATAAATGTATACGTAAGGATTATAAATCTGTCTCATGTGTATGTTCTTCTTTATAGTAAATGACTGTAAATAGGAATCCTGTTAAAATGTTTGTGTTTATAATTTATTTAATACATCAACATAGTATAATGTACGCTTAGTATTTTTAACATACTACAAAATATATTTTTATAATTAATTAATTTAAATTCTAGATTTGTAAAAATAATGTTTCATAAAAAAGACTTTACAAAATATAATCTTGGTTCGTATTTAACGGTTTTAGACATGGCTTAATCAGTTCACGTGAAAGTTGAGTAGTCATCAACCTTTACAATGACTAATATAAACAAGGGTTTATTATTTGAAAACAAAACAAAATAAACAAGCACTGCTTTGCCCTTTGCTTTATTTAATAAATATAAAATAAAGGATAATGTATTTCGTATTAAAGCATAAAAACCTTAATGTGTTTGATGTAGTCGTTTTTATTGTTAAAATGTTTGTCATCAGGGAAATTTCATTTTATTACGTTCCTGTTAAAGTGTTTAAAAACATTAGTTAGATTATTTTTAGTTTTTATAACATATGATTGTTTGACCGTTTTAATGATATTTTTTATTCTTCTCTGCTAAATTATTTAATAATTCTAAAAGCTCTTTTAATAAAATTACAAAGAAACAACTGTATTATGTTTTATAAAAATCACATTACGAGTTATTTTCATTTATGTAATTTCAAATGCTTTTATTTCTGGCTTGATTTTTAAGTAAATACACCAGTATTTATTCATACGTTATTTTCACTGTTTTCAGAATGAAAAATTTAACAAAATTAATTCAATTATTTGTTGCAACTCCTTTGAAGAACCTGGTTTAACTGCACAAACCTGATCATTTAAATGTCTGTATTCGGATAATTGGAAAATGTATTAATCCGGAGATCAGGGTGGCCACACCAGTAGAGAGACTACATAAAATTCATTGGCCTGAAAATATTATTGTAAAAAATTACTGTTTAATAGTACTTAATGCTCTCAATATTAATTATTATATTTTTTGTAATTATACATTTATATATTTAAAGCATGCTACGGTAAAAACTTTATAAATTACTTCTTTTAAAACAATTTACCCTGAAAATAATGACAACGTAGGTAACAAAGTGCTATGTTACTGTGGAATTTGTGGCGGTTTCACTGTGGTAGAATTGTTTCAGGCATGTATAGGGAAACCTTGATTTCGTAGTGAATATATAGGTTTATAATAAATTGCATTCCATTTGAAATTCAATGTTTACACCACCGTCATAAAAAAAGATTAATTTAATGAGAAGTTATTAAAATACAAATTTTTCTGGAGAAACGACTCTAAAATATGTTTTTATTACACCGACCTATAAAAAAAAGAAATTCCCTGAAATGAATATTTTCAAATAAAATTTTAAGACTTTTGAAGGAAGATTATTTTTTCTGTGATCATTTACTCTTTGATGTCTTTTGCGTCAGTCATCTTTATATAGATAGTGTTTCAGTCATCGTATTTTTAAATATTCTCCACTTTTATCAGGGTAAGCATTGATTTTTGGAGGAGCATTATATTTTAAGGTGTTGTGCTCATAAAAAATATACTTGTCAAGATTTAACCGGAAATCTTGTCTTTTTAAAATGACAAAACTTCAATTCTTATACTAAGTATCTTAAAATATTTTTTTTTGGTAATTAAAAATTTTAATCTATTATTACTATTTTATTGTCCTCATTTTTGAATTTATATAAAAATTTTCCTACAGAAATTATTAAATATCCCACACCACATTTTTTTAAATAAATACTTTACTTTTAAGTTTTTATCGTTTTAAAAAAAATATAAAATTAAATTATATACCCAAAAAAATTAAGGTTACTTCGAGTAGGTTAGTAGGGGAAGAGATTCAAGGATTTTAAATTGGGGCTTGAATAACAAAAAAAATGATTTATTATACTTCATATAAAGATAAATCACCTAAAATAAAAAGTATATTAAACCCTTCACCAAAATTACCGTAACTGATTTTTTGCAGTATCTTCATCCTTAAACTTTAAATTGTTAAATTTATTTATATTTTAGGAGTTTTAAGATAAAAAGAAAAAAGTTTCTTAAAATGTTTTTTTATACAGCTACTTTAAAATTGAGGTACTTACATATAAATTAAAATTTATAATTATTAGGTTTTATGTAGTAGAGGCTGTAAACGTGCTGCAAACTCCCAAAGCTATTTTATAAAATTAAAAAATATATTAAAAAAACATTGTTCTTCTTGAAAACCTAATTTTCTCTTTTATGGAGCTTTCTTGATATAAAAAATGTAACGAAAAGTTTCTAAAGTCAAGAGCAATAAAGTTAATATTCCGTGTAGTGCTTTTAACAACCTAATAATTTCAACAACGCAGAAGTTTTTACAATAAACCCTGAATTGAATTGTTAAAATAATAGATAGCAAAATAATAGCCGCATCAAATTAAAAAAAATATTGATTTCCTTTAATAACTCTGAAAAGTAATTCGATATTACTTTAAAATGATTGAATGCTTTGAATGAGCAGCTAATCAAATGTTAAAGTTTTGTAAAAAAACATTTATTATACTGAAACAATGGACAACATTTTTTTTAATAAAAACTCTGTTATGATGAAAAATAGAATATGGCTTTATTATTTCATCATATTTATAATCATATTTAAAAAAATTTAAGTATTATAAAAAAAAAACTCAAAAATCCATAAACAAAATGAGTTTTAAACATTTCGTTGGAATTGTATTGAAAACTTCAGAAATATTTATGTGGTTAACACAAATAATTTGTCCAATAATAGTATTTTTTTAAACTTTATTTTTTAAAAATACTCTGAATCAAAATAAATAAACTGTTACAAGAGGTTTTGACAAAATGTGTAGAAGCTTGCGAACAAGTGTTTTTTATGATATACGTGATTTTGCATTTCAAATTTGTCGCCAAAAAAAGATTAAAATTATTAAAATTATCGGTTCGTGATACACAAAAAATTTACATATGTCCAGTTTATGTTTAACAACAGAAAACAAAATTATGTAACTTTGTAGAAAATAAATAAAAAAATAACCTAGTAATTTAGTGCTTTTTTATCTTATTAAAATTGAATTATGTTGTCCCAAATTTTAGCATAAAAATATAGAACATGCAATATAATTCATTGATGCTTTTTTGGTAATATTATTAAATTCTATATTTATTTGTGATATTGAAATTTAGTGCGTTTCAAAATTAAATTATATTTCACTGCGTTTTTTGACGTTTGAATTTATTTCAAATTACTAATTTATTTTTAAATAATGTTAAACGGGATGGTTGACAAGTAAATTAATAAATAAAGTCTCTTTATTTCATCGTTAGATTAAAAGCTTGATAAATATTTATTACTGCACAGTTACTTTTAAATACTAATTTATTGGGCTTTAATAAAAGGTACAGCGCTATTTATAAATTCAAAAAACCTTTACAAATTTGCAGATCATGGATGTGTAATCCTTTGTGAGGATAGTCAGTAAATTATCTATTTTATAGGATACATAAAACAGATTTGTGGATATAAAGTTCCTTTAGTTTAATATTTTTAAGTTATACTAAATATTTATACAAAATCAATAGAAGTTTAAATAAAAATTATATTTTTCTACTTAATCAATACCTACTTAAAAATATGCAAAGAAAATTTATTAAACTTTTCTTTAAATAACTTTTTAAAGTGAATTTTAAGTTTTATAAGTTTTGCATTTACTGTTGAGCATAATTATATAAAATTATTTTAATGTGGAACTTTGTAACTTAACGAATTACACTTTCGTCTTTGTAAAACATAAGTTAACAGTTTCTAAAAGGTCTTAAGTTAAAAGTAAAAATTTAAATATAATACAGTTATTTAAGGATGTAGGACACTTATAAATATTTATATTGCATCTTTTTCTTAAACATTAAACACGACACGGTCATCATGATAAAATCCTTAAAAATCCTTAAAAAATCCTTAAAAATCCTTAAAAATGGTATTGCCTCCGTCTGAAAATGTGGTACACATTTTGAAAAAGGGTTGGGATTAACGCAGTGAAGTAACTACTATTGAGTCGGTCGACTTGGTAGACCCGTTTGGACCCAATAATTTTTAAATTTGCAACTTTATATGTATAAAATATTGATGACTTTTAAATACAGAAAATCCAAAAAACAATAAACGAATATTCATAGAATGGTTGGTTGTTTATAAGGTTGTTTGTAAAAAGAGTCATAACTGATCTTTTCTTTATACATATTATCAAATATTTTCACTTGATCGGTTTTGACCTAATCACTTCAGTGAACGAAACTTTTGAAACACAAGATGAAAAACATTAAACATAATTTTGTTATAAATGTTTTGTATTTGGATGGAATTTTTTTAAATGTTGACATTTCAACTATGTGAAACTTTTACGAAATATGAATGTGTCTTTCATCTCATCAAGCATCCATACTTGTAAAGTGGAAAATTAAAATTCTTTCCCTAACTTGGCTTTTTTTATTATTTCATGAAAGTTTCACATACATCACCTCTTTTTAGTTCAAATTTCAACATTTGTTTTTAAATATTTTTCCAAACAAATACTTCAAGAAATGTGCAACAAAATGTCTAGGTACTATACTTTGATGTTTTTCATCTTGTTTTTCTAAAGTTTTATTGACTTTCAGTTCTGAAGATGACTTAGGTCGAAACCGGTCAAGTGGTAATATTTGATACAGTTATGAGTCACTGTTTTTATCCTCAAAAAAAACAAATAGGCTCCTTTTATTCCTATATCATAAAAATTAGACTTTTCTATATTTTAAACTTGGGTTTCTAAACAAATTCGCTCGAAATTCCTCAAAAAATGAGGAAAATACGAGCAGACGGTGACTCATATTTTTTCTGAAAATCTAATTAGCCGATTTTAATTAAATTTTTTTTTTCATTTTTTTGATTAAATCATACCATTTTACATTAAATTTATTGAGCAAAGTTATACTCTTTTTAGACAGAGCTTGCTTTGATAATATTAATTATCTTTGAAATCTCAATTTTGAAATAATACTGTCTTATTACATCAAAATTCATATTTTTTTTACTAAACGTTGTAGACATCGTTTTATAAACAACATGCTAACAACTAAACGCTAAAATAACTTAAGTAGTTTATTAAAGGGGACTCTTGGAATATTTTGCTTAAGGGACTAAAATTCCTAGTTACGCCACTGGATTAACGAAATGAAATTGTTTTAGAATTCTTAATTTTACTTTCTAAATATGTGATTATGAAGTATCAAATACGAAAATTGAGCAAAAATATTCTGTAATTTAAAAGTCAC
The DNA here is from genome assembly GCA_963971135.1 of Stenus bimaculatus. Lineage (NCBI taxonomy): Eukaryota > Metazoa > Arthropoda > Insecta > Coleoptera > Staphylinidae > Stenus > Stenus bimaculatus. Next base: position 44,869,533 of record OZ020183.1, on the reverse strand, counting down.
TAATACAGGGTGTCGCAAAATTCGACCGAGAACGCTTATTCTAAAAATAAGTTGATATTACCATATTTCTTTATAACCAAAGTACACTCATGAGGAGTTATAATCCTTAAAAGTTGACTTTTTTTAAATATATTTTTTGAATAACAACCAAAGTAGAAAAGATTTTTGTATACATGGATTTTAATAATAAATGCTTATTTTGTAAATATTTAGCCAATAAATGGAAACTAGGAGAGGAATTAAGAACTTTTTTGTCATACAAAAATTTTATTTAAAAATTATTTGCTTTTGCAGAGAAATTCAAGAGAAATATTTTTTGACTCTTATAATTACTTTTGTTAACAGTGAGAAATTTAGACAACTCAATTGAATATAATGGCAATTTTTGGGTTTTAAATAATTTTTCTAATAAAAACTTATGTTGTCTATAGTTAGCTTTCTTAGAGTTTACTAAATCATGTTTATTAAATATGTTAATCGAGCAAAATTAAAAATTAAAATTGCAAAACCAAAAGTGGATTTTGTACTAAGCCTGTAGAGAAGACATTTTTCTTTATTTTATCCTAAACTTAAAAAAATCCCAAAATATGCAAAAATGTGCTCCACTTTAGACCGTATTCTCGGTGTTAATATTAGTTATTTATAATTTGCGTCTATTATATTGCTCTTTCGAAACCGCTAGTGGTGTCGAAATAGACCATAGTGCGGTCATTTCAGCACCCGCTTACGAAGTTGCTAGAAATGATGTGTCAAATGTGTTGTATTGATTATCGTAAATAAATTTCAAGATTTATGTTTTATGTTTCCTAAATTTTTGGTAGTATAGAAAATGATTCCTCGCTCGTTTTAAATTAAAAATTTCCATCAAAAAATTAAATTAAATTTAAATTCAACTGTCAAATCAGAAAAGTCAAATATTCATAAGAGGGATTTTAGTAATCTTTACAGTAAAAATTACTGATATTCGCTTCAAAGTTTAAAGAAATTTATTAATAATAGATCCTTTTTTCATTGTGTGGGACATCGTTTTAGAAGTAAACACCATCTGTTAACTTTTGGGTAATGGGAACTAATATTTCTCGTCAGATTTGAGGTCTTATAGCCGTAAATTAAAAATGTGGATCTTATTTTCGGACAAGATATAAATCAAAATGTATACGATATTTACGAAAGGAAGGAGTATTAATCAGTACTAAACGAGTACTACTTAAATATAATAATCAACAAACCGATAAAAATAAAATACATTTGAAAAATGACAGATTGATACTGTTGTATCGAAATTCATTCATTTGTTTTGATTTTCAGCAGGAGTGTTGCTTATTTTCTTTTAACTCCAGTAAAATTAAATAAAAGCTAAACATTTGAAAATTGTCAAACCTTGGAATGTACAGAGGGGTGCACAAAAATCGGCCAACGATGTAGCTTCGTTATTTCTTATCCGATTTTAATACGTGATATGATAAATTAAAAGGTTTAAAGAATACTACTATCAGATAATAAAAGATTAATTTTATTTTTGAAAACAATAGAGGAAGAGGGGGCAACTTTTTTATTCAAATGGCAACATATTTTATCGATTGAAAAAAATCATTAACAAAAATAATCTAAACCAATTATACCAATAATTTTTTTTAATTAATTTAAAACATTTTTTATAAATTATTTTTTAATTTATTTTTATTATTAGATATTAATTTTTTTTAATTTAATTCAATTGATTTTTTTTGTTTTTGAGTTTTGAGTTTTTTATTTTTATTAAGTTTTGTTTCTTAATTTATTAATAATAAATTAAAAAGTTTTAAGAATAAATTAAAAAACAAAACTTAAAAAACTAAAAAATCAAAACTCAAAAAAATATAAAAAGTTTTTCTATAGGTTTCCTTGGATCCTTGAGCGAATGCTTAGCGGTATTTAAGTCGGCCTGTAGACGGAAAATATAATATTTATATATTCGGATATACATTTATTATATTGCTTTTTCCAAATTAAGTTTTCTAAAATTGTTCCCTAAGCAACCAGATTTGTATTTTTCTGTCATTTAATGCCATTGATAAAGTCATCATTGGTTGACGAAAACGTTCTGGCTCATTAAATATTTTTTAAAAAGAGTGAGTTTTTTATTTTAATATTAAATACTAATAAAGCAATTGATTAAATTAAGAAAATTAATAATAATAAAAAAAAGAAAAAAAAAAGAAAAAAAAATAATTTAAATAAAACTATTAATATAATTGGTTAAGATTTTTTCAATCGGAAAAAAAATTTTGCAATTTGAAAAAGAAAAGTTGCCTCCTCCTCCTCTGATATTTTCAAAAATAAAATTAATCTTTTAGTATCTGATAGTAGTATTCTTCAAACCATTTAATTTGACATTTATCACTTACTAAAATCGGATAAGAAATAATGAAGCTACATCGTTGGCCATTTTTTATGTACCCCTCCCCATATGGTATACAAAAAAATTATAGTCTTATTAAAGATTTTTTCCTACGCTGAATTAAAATCTGCAAATAATATTTTTCTTTTACACCAGAATTCAGCATTTCAATTTATTCAAATTTAAAAATTAAGACATCCTCAAAAATCATCAAAAATGCTATTATTATTTTATAGTTATTTAAAGAATTAAAAGGCTATATTTTAGTGAATTTGGCCGATGTTCTGTTTCTTTTTAATAGTCTGGAGTATAAATTTGTTTATAAAATCCTATAGTTAATTGGTTAGTAAGAAGAGTTTCTATTTTTATACAAAGCGATAGGGTGCAATATTTTTTCAAAAATTAATTTCTTGCACAACGAAAGATTCTATCAAGATATTATTTAAATTAAATAATATTTTACCATAAAAATTATGATTTTGTCGAGGTTTTTGTCCTTAAATATTCAACTAAAAATATAACTCATTGAATTCTAAGCCAATCAGAACGCTTCATTTTGACTTGACAAGCTTCAAAGTTTTCAACTGATAAAATTTTGAGGTAACTGAGGAAACATACGGGTGTGTCACTGCAATGGCGGGACGGGCGTTTAAGCTTGGTATTTCATAATAAATTTTGAATTTGGCGTTAAAAGCTTTAAATAAATTAGAAGTTTAAATACTTTTTCATTCATTATACCGGGTGGAAATGAAAACCGGGTCACCTCTATAACTTTTTTATTTATGAATAAAAAAATTTGAAATTTGGTTATGTTCTATGGTTCAAAAAACAAATTTTATGTGCATTTTTTATTTTCGAAATTACTTCCGGTTTCACCGGAAACACCATGAACTTTGTTTTTTTAAATGTAACATCCCATATTTTTATTCATGGCTTAAAATACTTTTAAAAAAGAAGTATTTTTGAGATATTAGTAATAAAGATACTTAATAGCTAGTATTTTCCAACTTAAGAAATAAATAATTTTACAGGCACATGCAAAATAATACCCCTACATATGGGGTACCAAAATAATCGTTATAAAATCCTCTTTTTAAAAAGTCGAATGACCCGGCATCATTGCATTTAAAAAAAGTGAGATATTTGATAAAATCTTCATTAGCTAAGAATTAATAGTTCAAAAACCACTTAATTTTTTTTTCAAATTATAATTTTATTTTGGTATTTGAATTATTTAGAATTAGTTTTGGTACTTTTCACCGACTTCGAAAACCTTTTTTTTTTTTGAAAAAAATTTTTTTTACAAAAAAAATTAAAACTAATATCTCAAAAATACTTCTTTTTTAAAAGTATTTTAAGCCATGAATAAAAATATGGGATGTTACATTTAAAAAAACAAAGTTCATGGTGTTTCCGGTGAAACCGGAAGTGATTTCGAAAATAAAAAATGCACATAAAATTTGTTTTTTTGAACCATAGAACATAGCCAAATTTGTAATTTTTTTATTCATAAATAAAAAAGTTATCGAGGTGACCCGGTTTTCATTTCCACCCGGTATAGTCATGATGAATATCACGCGTGTTTTAATTTTCTCTAGGTAAAATTTATTGAATACTCTCGACTTCGTTGCACAATTTCATTTGTAAATTGTTCAAAAATCACTCGGCTTCGTCTCGTGATTTTTATGACAATTGTATTCACCTCATATACAGGGTGATTCAGACCACCCGTGCTACCCATTTATCTTGAGAACGCGTTATCGCACATCACTAAAATAAAAAACATAATTACCAAAGTGAACACAACCCGGAACTATCCGGAACCGGAAGTAACTTTGATTTTTTAAATGGCAACATAGATCGAGTTTGGTATGGTTTGATAGGTCTTTCAAAAACAAAAAACTTTTATTAAAATATTTTTTTAATATTTTCCATAGTTTAGAATTTATTCGAAAAACAAAATAAAATTGTTAAAAAAAGTAAATACAAATTATTGCATAGTTTGAATAATTTTATAAATTTATAAACTCTTTCTACAAATTCTACCAACTTTAAATATCATACTTGTCCATATTTCAACAAAATTCTTCTAAATATGCAATAATTTTTATTTACTTTTTTTAACATTTTTTTTTTGTTTTTCGAATAAATTCTAAAGTATGGAAAATATTAAAAAAATAATAACCACATCAAACTCCATCTATGTTGCAATTTAAAAATTCAAAGTGATATCCGGTTCCGGATAGTTCCGAGTTGTTCCGGAAAAATATAAGTATGGTTTGATAGGTCTTTTAAGAACAAACAACTTTTATAAAAATATTTTTTTAATATTTTCCATAGATTAAAATTTATACAAAAAACAAAAAAATTTGTTAAAAAAGTAAATAAAAATTATTGCATATTTTGAAGAATTTAATAAATCTACAAATTCTAATATTTTACCAACTTTAAATAAAACCCTTGTCCATATTTAAACAAAATTCTTCAAAATATGCAATAATTTTTATTTACTTTTTTAAACAATTTTTTTTTATTGTTCGAATAAATTCAAAAGTATGGAAAATATTAAAAAAATATTTGAATAAAAGTTATTTGTTTTTGAAAGACCTATGAAACCATACCAAACTCGACCTATGTTGCTATTTAAAAAATCAAAGTTACCTCGGGTTCCAGATAGTTCCGGGTTGTTCCGGAGAAAAATAAGTTCACCAATGGATTCTTTAGGTTCATTTTGGTAATTAAGTTTTTTATTTTAGTGATGTGCGATAACGCGTTCTCGAGATAAATGGGTGGCACGGGTTGTCTGAATCACCCTGTATATTGTATATCTCAAAACCTTGATGTACTAGGAAAATCTGGTTATAGATTTAATTTCTGCTTTAAAAAACCGTATAAGAATTGTATCATTTTATTTGAAACACAGACCTTTTTTTATTTTTTTGTAGAACAGTGTAATTAGGCACATAATAGAATACCTAAACTAATCTACATTTTAGATAAGAAAACAATCGTGATATTATTTATTATTCCAGGTAAAAAGAATCACTGACATTTCCATGATTTTTCCAGAATTTTCAAAGTACCCGACAAATCCAGGTTTTTCCTGTTTTTCAGGTCATTAGATACTTTTAGCTATTAAATAGTACAAAACAGTTACGGACAATTGCTGATGTTTGAACCGGGTAATGCTCCAGTTGAAAATCACATCCCTTGTTCCTGGTTGAAATGATCATAGATCAGAGTATAACTCTATACATTTTATTGCTATAATTTGCTGCTGACGTAGTGCTTTTTGGATACTTGAACCGTTATATTTGTCTGAATTACGTTTAAATAGAGTTAGATCAATTATAATCTTGATATTGCATATCACCAATTAAATGTTAAAACTAAATTTCATAAGAAAGTTTAGTTTAGAAAAATAGATGCCAATTTAAAGTTCTAAAGTGAAATGTTTTCCTTAAGAATTTTTAGATTAATTGTTTAAAACTTTTAATGATTGCTAGAGTGTAGAGTTTAAATCTGGAAAGGCAATTTCATTTATGTGTTTGCTTTTAGTTACTATCTTTGTATAGTATTAAAAAACAAAGAATAAGTGCAATGTTTTGACTTCAATTACTTTATATCTTCATGTTAAGTTGGCTGTGAATAATTTAATGCTTTTAATGTAAGCGTTTAGTTTTTATTATTCCCGTTGAAAACAAATTTTTAAGTTTACTTTGCTGTCAAGGGAATAAAGAATCCCGTCCTAAATCTTCATAAATATTTTAAAGAGTTTGTTGTGCCGATTTAAGCTGTTAAAATTGTAAAAAGTGGATTAAAAGAGAGCAGGAAGAAGCGTTGATAAGAATTAATTACCTTGAGCGGGGGCGTAGATGTTGAGATAAAGGCAATCCTCGCTCTGGTTCTTAAGATAGGGCAGTAATCTTTTGAGGTACTCCAGCCTTCCTTTAGGCATTCTCTTTAGAGCAGCAGTCTCATTAAATATATCCGGCAGTCTTTGAGGACATACCGGAGTGAATTTATCGGCGATTTTCACACCGGACCATAAAGCTCCGGTGACGGGCGGCATGAATCTGAGACTCCCCAGCGGCGGACTCGCGTAGGGAATTCCACGGAACACCTCCACGGGTTGAAGGTGTTTTGAGTCTAGCGTCACTATAATCCCGCTCACATCTCCGTATTTGGTTCTCACCGTACGAGAAGTCAAGGGGGCGCGATCCGGAGCCGGCTCGCCGCCCCCAGCCTGCACTACAACAACCACGCACAAACAAATTTTCAACATGTAAATAAGAGCCATTCTTAGGCTTCTGCTTAAATTTTTACGAAGAACTTTTTATAAGTATAACCTAAAAATACCAAAAACATGTTTTTCTTGTTTTTTTGGATTATTTAATTTTCTACACTCGATATTAAGTTATTACTTCTATAGATAAACACAGAGTAATATACATTCAAGTTTAATTTAAAACCACAGTATTCTTTCATAAACGAGAAAAAAGTCGTTTTTAACGTAATTGTAATGTTTCCGCAATATTACGCGACAACGCGTGCTACCTGACTGACGACCGAGGCGTCGCGACGCCTCTCGCACATCAGCGCCCTCCCTGCGCACTCTCGGCAACTCCAAGCACTAAACTTCGATTTGTTAATTTGCAAAGACGAGCACTGATAATTTTAATAAAAAATTACATCTTCCCTAAATTCATCAATAGTCAATAAGAAATTGACAATAACAAAAATTATTCATTCATTTTTCTTTTGTAGAAATTACTATCTACTCTAAAAATATGAAAAAATCCCAAGCACGATACAAAAGTAAAAACTCAACATCAAAACCACAACCCTTGGGTCCATGGATTTTCTGTTCTCAGGACTCCAAGGATCGAAAAATAAAATAAAGTGTGCAGTTATTTGATATACATATAAAGTTGTTTTTATAAACAATTTTAAATTATTAGTAACGACATATTCTTAGATCAATTTCCTGCAAACTAGAAAACTCTGTAAAGTAACTGTGGAAACTCTTCATTACAATCTTTCAGAAATGCTTGATTACTTTCAAATTTTTGAAGAAAAACGTTTAAAATAAATAAAACTATACTAGATAAGATTATGTATTGGGTAAGGCAAAGGAGGCTGCAGTGGCAAGACTGTGGGATCTGTGGAGAAAAAAATTCAGGGGAATTAAGGCCAAGGTTATCATAATGGATGTGTGTGTGAAACCAATTTTATTGTATGCGTGTAAGGTGTGGGGGGTAAGAATGGAGGAGAGATTGGAACAGTTACAAGTCAGGTGGCTAAAGATGGTGCTGGGAGTGGAAAACACTACTCCAGCATATATTGTTCTACAAGAGACCAATAAGATGAGATTGGAGGTGAAAACAGCCACTAGGGTAGAAAACTACGAACAGAAGGTACGATTAGGTATGGGTGGTAAATTTATAAAGGAGATTTGCAGATTGTGGAACCAAGAGAAGAATGAGAGTGAGATGGGTAAAAGGGTAAATGGTAATTGAGTAGACGAAGAATGTATGAGGAAATTAGATGGTCAGGAAAGAGGTGGAAAGGAGGCTAGGTATGGGAAATTTGGGGATGGAAGTAAAGGTAAGAAAGATGGGAATTGAGGGACACAAGAGCTTTGAGAGTATCGAAAATAGTAGGTATAATCAAAGGTACAAAAGTATATGTGCGTTTGGGAGGGTACCGAGGTATTTAGAGGGCTATTCAGCAACCTCACGAAACGAAACGCATGCGAAAAAAGAGTGGAAGAATGTCAATAGTACAGTGTAAGATAGAGACAGAAGGTCGCACTCGAAGTTGCAGAATAGGCCTGTTAGAGTGTGAAGAGTAGAATGATAGTGTAAGAGTGATAGCAAGGTTTAGATGCTATAATGAGGAACGAGGTAAGAAGTTCTGGATGAATGAGGAATATAGAAGATGTAGGTGGTGTGAAGGAGGAGAGGATATCTGGGAGCACTGGGTGAATGGATGCGAGGCAATTCATTTGGAAAAGGATGAGCATGAGTAGATAGTCTAAGCGGCGGCGACACTAGATCTAGTGTGATAAAACTTTTCAAGGTCGTACATATAATTCGTTACGTCATTGAGGGGGGAACACAAAATGGCACTGCTGCCACGTGTAGACCGAACGCCACTATAAAAATTTTTTTTTCAAAATTTTTATTTTTTTCTAATGTCTAGTATCATAAAACTTCAGGATTCTGATTTCTTCTCGCGACAGGGGAGGGTTAGGGCCATAAAAAAATCCGGTGCTGCTAGTCTCCGAGAGAACGCTTGTCAGTGGCAGCAGGAAAATAAGAGATCCCCCATATTCGATTTTCAAAAATTGGCAACCACTTTTACTGACGTTTCGTAAAAGTGGTTGCTTATTACTGACGTCTCGCAAAAGTGGTTGCTTATTTTTGAAAATGATTCCCACTTTCGGGTTGATGCCTCGGTTCCTCTCAGGTTTGGGGGCATTTTTTTATAGCCCTAACCCCCCACCTATCGCGAGGAACAAGGAATAATCAGAATTTATGATACTAGATATTAAAAAAAATTAAAATTTTGCAAAAATTTTTTTTAAGGTGACGTTCGGTCTACACGTGGCAGGAACCGAGGTAACAACCCGAAAGTGGGAATCATTTTCCAAAATAAGCAACCACTTTTACGAGACGTCAGTAATAAGCAACCACTTTTACGAGACATCAGTAATAAACAACCACTTTTACATGATGTCAGTTAAAGTGGTTGCCAATTTTTGAAAATCGAATTTGTGAGATCTCTTATTTTCCTCCTGCTAAGCGTTCTCTCGGAGACTGGCAGCACCCCATTTTTTTATAGCCCTAACCCTCCCCTGTCGCGAGAAGAAATCAGAATCCTGAAGTTTTATGATACTAGACATTAGAAAAAAATAAAAATTTTGAAATTTTTTTTTATAATGGCGTTTACACATGGCAGCAGTGCCATTTTGTGTTCCCCCCTCAATGACCTAACGAATTATATGTACGACCTTGAAAAGTTTTATCACACTAGACCTAGTGTCGCCGCCGCTTCTACTAAGATGAAAAGGTGGTGGGTATGTTTGAACGAAAAGGGGTGGGAGAACAAGCTATTAGAAAAGCTGCAGGAAAGAAAACCTATTTGTTAGAATTAAATATATTTTCTAAGTTTTCCTTTGTTACTGGTTGAAAATTTATTTGTATTTATTGTATTTAATGTGTAATTAATGCCAATAAAAAGTTTAAAACTAACTACTAGATAAGATAAGATTATTTGAAAACGATCCACTATAATTACCTTCAGTTTGAGGAGATGTATAAAAATTCAGTAAAACAGGTTAATTTTCTGCAGGAGGAAGAAACTTAAAGGCGAATAAAACTTCCCCTTTTCCCCTGCCACTCTGACTATAAAATTTTAAATTGCACCCCCACACCTCATTCTAAAAGAATTTAAAACCAGAATATACCTTGTAGTATATTTAATTTGTGAGGATGAAAATAAAAATTCCATCTATTCAACTTAGTAAAGTTATACTTTATTTAATAAATCGTGCGACTCGTTTCGGCAAATCAGTGGCATCATCAGGCACAAGAAGTATCTCAATGTAAAGTTCAAACTAATCCAGAAATTTAATAACGTAGCTTCCTACTGGAATTGCTGCCATTAAGAAAACTTTTACCAACGAGGGTATTATAGTAAGCGATTTCAAATTGCTTCGGTTCATTTTTGGTTCTTCGCATTCGAATGACTACATCTTAGATCGTTTGGTTTAAGCCAATTTAAGCTTGGTTAACCGAAACATGAACCGTGTTCATGAGCACGGTTCGATCTTTGGTTATTCGCCCCATCTCTTTCTATCGGTTCGAATGAGGAAGAAAAAACTGAAAAAGCTGTCAAATTTTTGGTTAACCACTTACCAACCATAGAAGCCATTGGAAAGCGCTTAATGTAAGATGTTATAGTGACTGAAACCCGTACCAACGAGGGTATTTGTTTCACACAAAAGTTAACAAATATCCTTCTTGGTAAAGGTTACCTTAATGACACCAATTCCAATCACTTTAGCAAAGTCCCAATTTATGACATCGATTTTATTGAGGAATTTATATCATTTTAGCTTCTAATCTTATATGTAGAAAAGGATTAATCTCATAATTTAAAGAATTGTGACTAGGGTCCAGTGGCGGATTTAAAGAGCGGAGTACCTGGCGGAAGCCAGAGGTGTCGTTGCTTTTAGGGAAGCCACCATAACATACAAAAATATTTTAACAATATTAATGAATTTCCATATAAAGTCCATAAGTTTATCAAACACGAAACACGATTTGTCTTCAAGAAATTAAAATATTTAAAGCCTTTTTTTAATACAAAATAAACTAAGTATAAGTATTTTAGGTACTTTGTTTTTATACTTTTAGCCAGTGGCGAAACTACGTTTTGTGCCTCGCCAAAAATCATGATGGGGCCCTAAACTCAAAAAAACGTCGAATATTTGGTTTTTAAAAATAAATCAATTATTTTTACCTACAACAATAATAAAACTAGGTAATTAATATTCAAAGATGATATGATTAAAGAAATAAGAAAAAAAAAACTAGTTAATTATGATCTAAGTGTTAAAAATGCGTTTTTATGACACGGCTATGAGAGTTTTGCGAATAATATTAATTAAATTTACTAAAATATTAGTAGTAATTTTCTTAGTATCCATAGTTTTCTTAATTTCCATAAAGATTTACAGTTAATACTAGTACGTGAAAGTGACAATTTTAACGTTTGTCATGAGTTATAGAATAGTGACTTTTAAAACGTTTGTATCAAAATAACATTTGATAAAAATAAACTTCATATGCAGCAATAAAAAAACAACAAATTAAAATAACAGAAAAAATATAAAATGTCATAAATTTTTCATTTTTGTCATATTTATTTAAATGCACGTCTTCTTGTTTATTGATTGGCAAAATCTCTTGTTCAGATCTACTTTTTTAGTAACATTGCTTTCAATTTCCAATGAATAAAAATTCAATTTTTGTTGCGTCATTGTGTATTTTGAATTTTAGTAGTGGTAACTGTTACAGGAAGTAATAATAATAAAAGAATTGCTCTAGTGACTTCAAAAAAGTCAGTTTCCATAAAATTATTTATTAATTAGTCTTAATTGTTGTCATTTTTAATAAAATATTTTACATTTATCATTTGAGAAGAAATATTTTCATTTTTCATGTAGACTGTGGGGGTTCATTTTTTCTACCGCCAGGGGCCTCAATTATTCTAAATCCACCACTGAAATGTCAGAAGGTTTTTGCAAAAAAAATGCTATTGAAATTGCGTCATTGTCAAGACAAATAATAAAAATATTTTTAAATGAATGTTTTTTTTGGGATCTCTTTTTGGGACGGATCAAGCGTAATTTCAGAAGACAATTTTAACATGTTCCCAAGTTACTGTGTAGGGGGTCGTTTGTTTTTACATCCATAAGTGGCGGCATAGTTACACTTCAAGTATTTCGTATATGATAATGATGCAAAAAAATTAAATGCTGCCAACTCGGGTAACTTTGGCCCAAATCTTGGTAAAAAATAGTTTGATCTATTGTTAGTTACCAAGTAGATCTATTGACTTGGTTCTTGTGATAGACGACAGGTAACAAACAGCATTGGCTAGACTCCAATTGCAAGAGCGTTGTAGTTTCATCTTTTGCTACTGCTAGAATTCTGCTCCATCTTTACCATTTGGTGTGTATCTTTTGTTACAAGCCAACTTTTGTTTGAACTATTTATGATTTTTGAATGGTAAATATATTAGGCTTTCATTTATGTTATACATATTCATAGTATTGAAAAAGTATTTTCTTATTATAACTGGTAACTAACAGTAGAGTTGTGTATACAAATTTTTGATTCCCGGATGTCCACCCTTTTGTCTTTTGTTGTTGTAGGTTGCGAGATCTTGTTTGTATATTTGGTAATAGCAAGGAATGGGGTATTCATCAGTTCTATTCTTTGCTGTCCTAACGCTATCGGCACTTTGAGGAACAGATTCATTCTCGATATCAGACTCAGGAGTCCTTCTCATTTTTTGACCATTTCTGGTTCAATGTCCGATGCCTCTAGAGCAAAATCATCCGCTTGTACAATATATTTTTTGTCATCAGATCCAAAAAAAATGGGGTTTCCTCATATTCACCTTACAATAAAACAAATTTGAATAGCAAAAAAAGAATTAAGAATTAGTACCTAATATTTCTCAGTTTCCTACATAAAATAATATGGTAGTCAAAAATCTAAGTTTAGAAGAACTGTCCGTGTGTTTATGACAGACATTCAGATAAGCAGGTAAGACATAAATAAGTAATAGAACTGTTGAAAATTATTTCGAACTGAAAACTAAACGAGGCGACGCAAATTGGTATCCTAGGATATTTTTTAATAGATCCTAATATCTCTCTTCGAAAAATATCAAAGTTTGTAAATATTTCATATGACTGAGTTGAAAAAGTACTAAAAACATACAAATTTTATCTCTATAAGATGCATCTAGTTCATGAACTCAATGAGACGATTTCGATAGAAGGTTTGAATTTATACGATAAGTAGGTACTAAATGCATCGAAAATGTGAAACTGTTGGGTATAACCTTACAGGAAAATCTCAAATAGGATCTGCATATTGGAAGTTTGAAATCAAAGCTAACCAGTGGCATTTACGTTGTGAGAAAAATAGCAGGTATATCCGCATCCTTAGATAGCATTATTAAAAATAAGCAGCTCTTCAAACTGTAGAAAAAAGCTTTCAGGGCAGTACATGGTCTCAAACAGAAAGGTAGCGTTAAAAAACCATTTTGAGGAGCTTGGTTTCATGACTCTTCCTTCCATCTTTATTTATTAAAGCTAAAACTCATGTACTTTTCCGGGTATAGCCACAATAGGGATTACCATGAATATGATACCAAGAATAGAGATCTAGTAACCATTCCACTGCACCGGATGGCTGGAAGCCAACAGGGGATACAGTATTGCTCGATAAACGTTCCCAATCTGCCATTTCATTTGTATAAAAATGCAGTAAGAAAGTGCGCCCAATTAATTTAGCATTTATGATTTATTAAATTAAATATTTTATGGTAATATGTAAAGTGTATTCGATATAAAATGCGCTATTTCTTCATTTTTAAAGTTAATATTGCTGTATTATAGATATATCCTTCTTTTAAATTATTTTAACTTTGTATTGACAATTTCAAAGTTGAAATTAAGATTGAACTAATTGAGGTATTCTTAAAGTAATCATATTATCATTGCAAAAATATTTTTGGTCAACTTTAAAAACAGGATAAAAACTTATAAAAAACAATTAGTCATGTTAACAAAAATTTCATTTAAATGAAACTCATTACTATTCCGAATGTAATCCTCAATTTTAGATTTCTTAAAATAGGATTGATCGGTTTTTGAAAGCGAAACTCATAATCTTTTGATTATATTTTTAAAGTCTAATACCAATTGCTCTTCTAAAGCTCTTCACCAATTTAAATGTAATCGTGTAAATTATTTGAAAAATGCTATTTTTGAGGTTTTTCCCATTATCCTGAAGGCATTTCAAATTCAAATGCATGTTCATGGGAACACTGTATATTTAAACTAATATAATTCCTGTTTAAAATTCCCAATAATTTTTCTTTGTACTTTTGGGCGCTTTGTGTGCGTTAAATCGATGCTGCAAATTGTAGACACGTCTTGAAAAATTTAACCGCTGACAATTTAATATATTATGTGCATTGTAGTCTCTGCAATGCAGCGGACTTTAACGGATAAAATTGTAAAAGTGGCACGTACCGAATTCATTACGTACTCCCACACTCACTCTAATAGTCACCGTGTTCAGTAATTAAAGGGAAAATATGTAGCCCTGAATACGATATTATTTTGTCATAGTGCCGTTGTTTAATAAAAAATTAATAGATAGAAAATAATATATAAAAATTAAAAAAAAAAATCGTTTTTAAACTAGAAAGAAAGTATATGTGAAAAAGAGTATTTATAAATCAAAAATATTTTTGTCCATTTTTTTTGTTGGTGAACTTTTAGGGAATTGGAAAGTAAAATTTTAGTACGAATATAAAAAAGCTTCAAATAATGCTTTTTTCTTGAAACGTCAATAAAGTACAGTATTCCGTGTTTGTAACAAGTCATTTCTTTGTAAGTGTGTTTATGATGGTATTCGCACCACTTTAAACATTTCCGACGTAGATTGACTATATTTTTTAATTACTAGGTCACTTTTTCGCCAACTCAAGAAAATTATTGTAATTAGCGTTTCATAAATTTTGTCATAAGTAATTTCTCCGTTAGTTGAGGGTACTTTATAGTAGTAATATTACAGTGACCTTGTATGACAGGTTGAAGGTCACAATTTTTAAAATGAAGCATTTTTGGAAAAAAAAAGTATCTATTAAAAGTTGTACGATTGTTGGTGATTACTGATACTTATGCCTTTGAATCGCATTTTGGATGGTCACTTAATTTTACCAATAAGTAAATTTATACCCAAATTCTGGTAAAATCATTTAAGTTTAAAGGCCTTTAAATTTAAATTTGTTATATGGGTTGTAATGGACAATTTCCATGGTTTCATTATTTGCTTCTAATTAAAGGTCTTTAATTTTGACCAGAATCTACCTATTAAACTATGTATTATAAGTTTCAATGTATTTATTTATTAAAAATAATAAAATATATCTTATTGAGATCTTAAAATAAAGTACAATAATATACATGGTGTCCTAAAATTCAGTTTACAGGCCATATCTCTGTTAGTTGAAGAGCCTAAAAATCAAATCAACAACAGTTTTTAATTTAATGAAATAATTAATACATTGCGAACATGCTTCGCGCCTGGATGTCGGATGATCTTCTACAAATTTGTCCATTGGTTGTTCTGTGTTCAATGGCAGAAAAATTTGTCACTGCATCGTATTATTGGAAGAACTCCATTCCGAGCATTATTTTGAACTAAACCGAAAATTGGATTAAAATGTACCTACACATCTTCCGGACAAGGTATTAAAAAATATGCAAAGTGGAGAAGACCTTGAAAATATACAATATCGACAAGTTGAACAGTAATTTGATAAAAATGTTCATAGAGCAAAACAACAGGAAGAAAATACCGAAATTAATAACGAAAGAAGGGAATTCAGGGAATAAATGATACTCAAAATCATAATCCAGTATGTTGCTATGTATGCAGAGGAAATTTTAAAGTAAATTATGTGGTTATCAGGTATAAATAAATTATGCGCACTGGAATCCTTAACCATCCTCATTACCATTTTTTGAAACCTTCAAAGTCATTGGTTTATTTACCCTTAATAAACTTTAAACATGTTACAATTAAAAAATTTCTTTTTAGAGATTATACAAAATTCTACAATTTAAATGTTTTCTCAAAATTTTAGAAGAAAAGCTTTTCTAGATTCTAAACAATCCCAAAAACCATAAGGTACCTACATTTATTGGGCCATGGAAATAATTCAGTGCTGAAGGCCGAATACAAATGTGTTTTATTTTTAAATTTTTATTTTTGTAGCATATTTTTAAAACCAGTTTAACCCAAAAATTAATCCCTAAAAGGGGACCCTAAATTTTCTAATCACCAGATAAGTACCCAATTTACTCAAGTTTGGCTTAATATTGGCAACTCATTCGCAATTAAATCGAAATACTGATATATTACTAACATTTTTTATCTTTTTAATTTTGGGTATTTCATGTACAAACTCTTATAATCCAAAAAACAAAAAAGGTCCCCATTTTTTTAGGTTCTATACAAGTGCCTACTTTGGCTAGTTGGTAACACGGTCCTGGATGTGATAATAAATGATGCTAACTTTTTTTACCTATGATCGGATCCCAGATAGAATTTCGCGGGAAGGGGGGGGGGGGGGGGGTAAAATTTTTGGCTACGCCACTGAATGGTTGTCATATCGGCTACTGCAAGGAAACCATCCAGTTTTGCTCACTTTCTTTTACATTTAAAAATCCCTAAACAACGCAAGTTTTTTATGTACAGATGTTGGGCTAACAAAATCAATACGCGTTAGGTTGAGGTGGCAGAAATTATCAATCCAGAGAGGCAGCTGTTAGGTGTCATGTTAGGTTGGAAAAGGAATTTATGCGCTGTATGTACTATACTAACTTTATATTATATTACTCCTAAAATTAGGGTATTTTTATGGACCTGCACCTGACTCAGAGTTGTTGATGTAGAGATAATGATTATGAGTGATTTCCAAATAAATGATCGAGTAGAGTGGTATTCATTCGTTAAATTTACAATTAGTAACTGCGAATTTGACACTAACAATATTATACAATTCGTTTGAACTGAAAACCGTTACTTTTACTTGATACTATAATTGGAGTTGACTAAAGCTTGGACTCTACTCTCTTTATCTCTGCACTCGGTTCATCAGAAGCGCGTCCTGGGAACTGCAATTCAGCAGAATTTAGAAGAAAAGTTACATTCTAAATCCAAATTTACAAGCAGCTATTTTTTTATTGTTCCATGAATATAAATTAAAATTTTAATCCCAAATGATAATTAAGCCTTCCACAATTTTAGTGAATTTAAAAAAAATAAAACCAAACGGTTAAAGCCAATATTTGCAGCCAATAAATGTATTAATATACTGAAAACTTATTATTTATTGAGAACGTTGCTTGCAATCACTTTATTGGTTTTAAATTTGAATCTATTTTAATAAAATTTTTGATGCACTTTTCTATATTGACATCCTTTTTAATGCAATATAAATTTTTAATATTAAATAAACATCTCACTATTTAACAATTAATTCATACGACACGTTGTTCAAATTTACAAGGAAACCGCAACTAGTGTTTTAAAGGGTTTTTGGAAAATAATTAACAAAAAGCTTTCATAAAAGCTCGTCTCTGGCAAATATTTGTGATATAAATATTTTATTATGTAGGAAAAACGTTTCGTGTTCATAAAATTTTAAGCCCATGAAAACTTTAAATTGAAATAAAAACAATTTTCAGTAAAATAATTAAATTTTCAAGGATAAAACATTGATGCTGCCATATCGCAGACAAAAAATATTTTAATAGCGTTTTCCTTCATCTTCCTGTTTTTTCTTTCCTTTTATCGTCGCTAATTTCGTCTGTCTGTGGCAGTATATTTACGACACCTTTTAGATTCCTAAAAGGATCGTATTATAGAAGATTAATAGCCTTAATTATGGTCTTTCATTTATTTTTCTAGAAGCAATAATGTCATTATAACGGTTTTATTTTTATATCATAATACTTAGGTTTGAAACGCCTGTGAGTCGCTCTACAATTCCATTATACTACTATGCCTGCCTCACTGTAATCTTGGCTGTAGTAAAGCACTTACAATACTAATTATTATTTTTATAGTTTTTAATCATTAAACAGTAGCGATTTAATGCAATAAACCTTGCAATTAATTTTTAAGAAATTTTTCGGTCTATTTTCATTTTTCAACTTGCTGCATGAAAATTGTATGAATACGTTCATATTCATAAAAATGCGAACGAATAAAAATGCTTTCATCCAAGAAAAACTTGAAAACTTGCACACAAAGTTTTCTTCTTCGAAATTTGTTTGCCTTTAAGCCTTTTTCCACTCTGCTCTTAAATCACTGAGTATGCCAAAATATATTTTATATATTTACAATTACAAAAGAAAAGTTTTTACCTAAAAACGGTCCTTTGGGTCGCAATTACTATTTTTAAATTTATTTGTTAAAAATTAAGCATACCATTGCACTTTGTCGTTGAAAATAATAGCGACGTAATCAAATTTGCGTATTACAGCAAGTCATCGGGCGCCCTTTGAACAGTAAAATTAACAAAATTGCTTTTATAATCCAATTGAAATTGTAATATCTGATTTGTCCCTCGAAGAAAAAGATTGTTTCCAGTAATTAAGTTAAGGGTGATGGTGTCAGGAAAAGAAGGGATTGCTTTGTGGGAGGAACGAAAACTTTTACAAACGCCACGCAAATTCGAAATTCCATTACGATCTTTATTATAATTAAGTATTTCTTGCTGAATCATAATTTATTTTCTAACAATTACTGTTTAAAAATCTCAACCAATCAAACTAGTAAAACTGATGAATATTACAAAGGTTGTAGCTTTTTGTTTAATAATAAAAGAATAACTCCTAAAGTAAGCACATGATTAATTAAGAGGTGTAATAATAAAAATATAACATGTAAAATGGGTTTTTATGATGGGGTAGCAATGTGTTTTAAACTGGCCAATGTAAAAACCTCATGACGTGCATAGTTAAGTAGAGGCTTATGAATATTTGAGGGCGCAAAACTAAAATGTTTACCGCCTTTATAGCCCCGGAAATTTTTATTTGCACAACACGGAGAGTTAAATTAATTAGAATTTTAGGAAAGGTCGTACCTATTAAAGCCACCTCACATGAATACAAAATGTATTCTAAAGCGCGCCCTAAACTCAAGCATGTAGGAAGTTGCACTTGTGGTTTAAATGAAAATTCGCTTTTTCAACTGATGCACTATAATGACTTCGCTTGATTGGTTAAAAGGACGTTTCTCATCGCAGTATTATTGACCTGGAAATTGATTCCAACTGAAATCAGAAAACATCATTTTAAACATATTTCTAAATTCCCTGCAGGTGTAGAATTTCGTATCATCTCAATAATACGAAGTGACAAATTTTATTTATCACACCATTTTTTACTATAATTTAATATACATTACATGTGATAAATAAATTTTCAGGGCCTAAATTTATAAGCTTTTAAATAAAACGGTGGATAAAATAGTGTATTTCATATTTTAGGGAACAGCTTTTTATATCTTTTTTACATTACTTGCAAGGTCTGAGAACCAAAAGGGATTTCCGCTTGAGGAACCTCACAGCCCTTCCTCCGTCAACTCCGGTAGAAGCAGCAGCGACATTATTACATCAAAAATAATATATCGTAATATATGGCGGAAAATAAATATCTTTATAGCATAAAAAATATTTATTCAGAAAATATAGTTGAATTTGCAAAAGGAGAGCTTAAATAGGGGCTTGTGTAAATAGCAATGGAGAATGCTCTCAATAAAAGGCTACATGTTTTTGAAAGGGTCTGTACAAATAGTCAAAGTTTCAGTTTCATATTTTCATACTTAAACAAAAGCCTGTTTAATATTTGTGGAAGCATAAAACAATTTTTAATTATAAATAAAAATATTTTTTACATTTTTAGTTCGTTTGTTTCTCTCTTTACGTTTTCAATGTAAAGTAATTTTATTACGGATGGCTTCAATTGTAAAGTCATTGTTTAAACTAGAAATACAGTTTTTTACGAATTTACCGAGTTATCTCTGAATTGTTTACTAATCCAAGAATGCAATATTCATAGTATATTGTAATTTAAAGAACAGGCAATAAGGAATCTCGTATATAACTTAAAATTAAAGATTCTTTCGTTTGAAACAAAAAACATCAGATTTATCAATATAAAATTGTTATGAAGGAAGCAGTTTCAATTTTGATTTAAAAACTGCAAATGTTGCATGGAATAGTAAAAATGTTCACTTGCCGAAAAATGATTAGCAAACCTCATCAATCTTGTTATTGGGTCATTGAAGCTGTAATATTGGCTTTTCAAAGTATTTTCCTCTGGCGACTGGGCGAGAAACTGATATGCTAATGTCAAAAGTAGGTTAGTTGCATTGCGTTGACACATATCTTTCAGTTGTTTGGTGGCCAAGATAAATTTCCATCGCTAGTAGTCGTGCGAACAGCATTAAACCATTTGTAAGTTTGTAAATAAAACAAAAGTCCAAGAATGTTCTTTTGTATTAAAGTGATTGTAAATTCTGGGTATAAATAATTTCATTGTATGTGATTAATGCCCTATTCTCGCTCATCTTTTTAAGGTAAGTCGGGAGGAATATATTAAACTCTGGTAGTGAATTCTACAGTCTACACATTCATATAAGGCAGTGGTTTCCAACCTTTTCAATACTTAGGAATACTTTTGAAATCAATCTTAACCGAAATATAAGAAAAAGTAAATACTTTTTTATTTCAGTCATTCATACCTTTAGTAGTATTTCAGAAAAGATAAATTCATTTTCAGCAATCATCAATTATCATAATTCAGAAACGTGAATTATATTTCAAAAAACCCAATTAAATTTCAGAAAGCATCAATTGTATTTCAGAATCATCAATTGCATTTCAGAAAGCATCATTTCAAAATCAGAATTTGTAAATTTAATTTCAGAAATTATAATTTGTATTTCAGGAATTTTGGATTACCAAAATATAATATCTTAGCCATTAAGGGCCATTTCCTAAACGGCAAATATAGTAGTTTAGTTCTGCAGTTATAAAAGGTAGTACGAACAAAATTTTTGTATAATTATTTTTGTAGATGATTTAGAAGTCATTTATTTAATTCTTGCCAGAAGGAAAAAAAATTGGAAAATGTACAAAAAAAATATAATGATCTAAAAGTACCTTAAGTTTGGACCCCTCTAATTAATTATGCGCTGATTTGCAGAAAGCAACTCTTTGGCATGATGTAGCCTTATGAATTTAGATTACAAATCAGAAAAAAATTGAAAATCTAACAAGGGAAACTTGAGTTGTGACTGCAGAACGAATGGTTGATTTCATGATTTTTCACAATTTTTCATCCCAAACTCGCGCGCCCTCTAGGGATTCGCATTAATTATCAGTTAACTTGCAAAGAAGCTCCAGAACAGTAGGATGGATTTTCTATTCCTTGTTATTATCTCCAACGGAAAATTTATCGCGGGTGTCTAGAAAGATGCTCTTAACAGCTATATTTATTACGATGCACGAGCATAATCAGCACCGACAATTGTTTTCATCAATAATTGTTTCTAAATAAACCAACATTTGCTCCATGAAACCAGGAGCCAAACAGAAGAAATACGAAGTTGTCTTTTAAGAATACTGCTTTAATCTAAGATTATGTCAATTGGGCATAACATTGGTGAATCTATGCAAGTTGTTACTGGTGCAATGTGAAATTCATAAAGCACATTTTTGATGAATTATATGTGTTTGTGTTTCACGAACCCGATCCTTTCTGAAATTGATTTTTCAGAAATACAATTTATGCTTTTTGAGATTCAATTGATTCTTTCTGAAGAACAATTAATGATTCTGAAACAGAAATGATGCTTTCTAAAATACAATTGACAATTCTGAAATCTTTTTCGATGGTCTTATTTTAAATGCGGTAAGGAATTTTGTAATCCTCCTTATGATCGCACTTTTTCATTATTTTAATCTCACAATATTGCTACCATTTTCGGGGAACCAAATTGGAGATACGTACGCTATTTGGGACCATATTAGTGTATTATAAAGAGTTGATTTCTTTGATGCTTATCTTCGATGGTTTTCACATTAGGTAGTAAAACTTTTCCACTTTTTAAAATAATTTGTTATCTCTGTGATGATCTAGTTTAAGTCTTTGGTTCCGATAAATTCCCATTTATTTCGAATTTTTGCTCCATTTAAGATAAGTTTCCCCTATTTCGATTTTACAAGTTTTGCTGGCAGTTATTCTGGTTAGATGGAAAAGTATTGTCTGTGATTTTTGTGGGTTTAAGTTAAGTCTTCATGTAGTGAACTATTCATGTGTGATTTTCGTTTGTCCGGTTGGGTTTATAAGTTATATTAGGTCGTCTGCAAATAGTCCAATAAAGGTGGTAAGTTCGATTGATCCTTGCAGCAGTACTGCTAGAATGTTTTTGACAGATGATGTTTTAATATCAAATTTGGTTGTAAATGTTTTTTTTCAAGGATGAATGTATTATTAGGATCATTTTTTGAGCAAATTTATTTTGTATCATTTTGTATATCAGGCCGTTATGCCACACCCTGTGAAATGCTTCATTGACATCAAGGAATGTGTCGGCTGTGAACATTTTCAACAAACTTATGCTAAACTCTTTCGATAATATAGAGCTATGATAATGAGTTCTGATACCGTGGCCTTCAAATTTTAAAGGCGTACTCCTAAATCTGTATGATATGGAAGATCATTCAATTGTTAGAGATCAGGTTATTCCTTTAATATAAGTCTGATGTACACAATTAGCAAAAAAATTTTTTGACATTTTAAAACTGCCATAACAACCTAAGGAGTAGAAAAAATATAAGTTCATAGGAAATTTGTTATTCAGAATGACATTTACTATCCAAAATTATTTTACTGAAAAAAGTGGGACATCCTGTATAATTTATATCTAGGTTATTACTTAATGTGATTTTAGGTCACCATTAAACCAAATTGGATATTCACTACTGAATGATTTTTTACCAGAAACATATTGATAAGTCACTTCAAAAATAATTTAGTAAAAAACTTGTACAATACCATCTACTTGCGAATAAGAAATACTTTATCCCTAATTATAATGTATATCATCTATAATTGTACTTACTCCTATATCATCGTTAACACATTTAATGATCTTTATCAGAATTATATTAAGAGGTCGTGGTCAAAGGTTTTTTGAATAAATTAATTTTTGTATACTTGCCAAATTAATATTGAGTGATCTATAAGGATATCAAGTTATAATTCTTGGGAGGATACAACATTGCAAATAAGAAAAATATGGTTTTGCAGAAAACCAGAAAATTGTATAAACAACTTTTATTCGAGATTGTTGCAAAAGGGGATTGTGGTCCAGTTTTTGTAAGAAGTAAGTTTATTCTTTGAAATTTTATATGTATATGGAAAAGTCAGTTAGTTTAACTAGTTTAGTATAATAATAGTATTATGAAAGAATTATTCCCATAAAGTGATGCTCGAATATCGGTGTATTACAAAAATGACGTTACTTCTCTTTTTGCATATGACGTTATGTCGTAGGGTCCAAAAATAACTTGAATGGGGAATTAATAACTGGGATGAGACTATGTTTGGTTGCCTACATGACTAATGTGGCAAATTCAATTTGATGTCAATGCTTTATGAATTATTATAAAAATAACCGAAAAAGCAAACAACATTAACTTGTTATTTGTTTCACCAAAAAAAACATTTTTTGTAGATGGTTTTATTTTATAAGTTTTTAGTAAACTTGACTCAAAACTAATTTGCCATATGTCATTGGAATTAATAAAAATATATTTGTATACGATATATTCAATGATGTAAAATGGGTAAAATTAAAAAGATATTTATTTGTTAAATTAAATTTCGCATTTTTTTCATCTTAAATTTTGGTTGGTTCTTTTTTTTTCCTTTTTTTTAATAATATTAAAGATATATCAGAAAATTGGTTTTGACATTTGAATCGGCATCTTTGCTTTGAGATACTTCACGATATAAAAAATGTAGAAAATATAAAAAAGTAACATTAATGTATCAAAATTCTATTGAAGTGGTTTTTATTTATTTTGAATTGCAAAAAAAAACTATAAAATTTTATTAGTCTAATGCAAAAATAGTAAACAAAAACATTTTCCTGTAATTTGAATTTTCCCAAAAAATATTCTGTAAATGAACCTTATTGTCAACCAACGAAATTCAAGAATTTGAAAATTACCCAAATTTACAATATAAAATTGTATAATTGAGTTTAAAATTATTTTTTCTATTGGTGCGTTACTATACATATAAAGAACTAAAAGCGGTGCTATAATATTCAGTAAAGTACCGCTTTCGGTGCTTTATTGAGTAGTAATTTTTTTAAGTTGGTAGTACGCAAATATCAATAAAAAATTACTAGTGAAATGCATAATAAATCTTTAATACCTGTCTCTGAACTCAAAAAATAAGTTAAATTGAATTATTCCATTGAATTATGAATATTTAAAGCTACTTTAGATGGATTTTTACCACCTTTAAAATTCCGCTCGCCCTCTGGTGGTAAAAATCTGAACTTTTATATGCGGTACATACTTTTTTGATTTAACGTTACATTAGTAAATATTTTTTTTGAGCTTTACTGAAGATTTAAATAATAAATCTATTTGTGATTTGTTGAATATATAGTAACAAGTTATAAGAATACATTTTTAACACAAGTTTTTGACACCAACAAGTACCGAATATTCTCCATTTATAGCGCTATCAATACTTAAAAATTCCCAATACGGTATAACTTTTGCTGACTTTTAACCAATTAGAGACGTTAATTTTTGGCGTTTTATCGCAAGAAATTTAAGACGCTCCTCCTAGTTTAAAAATGAATTATAGTGAGTTGAAATAATTACTTAATTTTTTGCATTCGTTGTAACATATTAAACATATTTTCAAGCATTCAAAATCCGTACACAGGGTAACCTGAAATCACATGGACAGACATAGTAGAACGAGTTTATCACTCTCAAGATCACAAATACTTTAATACTTTGCCCAAAAATGCTTCTCTACAAAATTACAACCAGTTAAAGTTTACTTTTCAAAAAATAAAAACTTTTATTTTCATAAATATTTCATTTACAACATTTCATTGCTTTACATTGAAAAGGTTTAGACTATCAAATTTATATTCATCATCAGTGTCAGTATAAATTTTATAGTCGAAACGTTTCCATTGTAAAGCAGGGATTTGTAGTGAATAAAATTTTGCGGTTAAAAACCACAAAATTGTTTTAATTAATCATTCACGGAGAAAGTTCATCTTCTTTACAATCGCTAAATGGTTTTCGAGATAATCTTTAGGCAAATTGGTAGTAAATTAATGAGAATTGGCAAAAGTAAATTTCATGGAAAGAAAAATTATATCGGTTTTTATTTGTTGAAAAATCAATTTGAACTAATTGAAACTATGCAAGAAAGGCGAACTTCTTTTTATAAATTTAGGTGATTAACTGATTTTACTAAGTCTCTCCAATATATTACGTTGCACCTAGTATTCAGGGTGTACCCATACCACCCCTTTATTTGGAAAACTATTAAGAATCTTTTTTGTAATTCCCTATTTTCAATGCAACCGCAACGTAATGTTGAAATTTTATACAGGGTGGGCCAACGAAAACGAAACAGACGAGTTTTAAAATAGTTAATAAAAAATTTTGAAAAAACGCTCGGACAGGTCAACTTTGGTTTCGAGGGGGACATATTTTGCAATAGACCTGATTCAAAAATCCATTCATCCCTCGCCCTTTGGACACAACCCCTAAAAATTTAATAGGGATGGTGGGGTAAGTAATACCTCGTTAGAAAGATCTTTTTACCCAGAGTAACATGCCAAAAAAAAAAGTTAAATCCTTCGATTCGTTTTGAAGATATTCAAAATTTAACATGTAGAGTTTTCATGCCTTTAAAATTGTGCTATGAACACCACGGCTTCAATTTTAAGTGTTTTGATAGGGTAAGTAATACCTCCTGGGAAAGATCTTTTAACCCAAAGTAACATACAAAAACATGTAAAACGCAATTTATTTTCATTTTCTACAAAAGAGAGATTTTAAAAAACAAATTTAAATTTATTCGAGGAATTGTTTAAAATTTTGTAACATCTGGAACAAAACAATGCAAAACATAAAACGATTTATAACCACATTGAGATTCTTTTTATCAGTTGTATTTTGTATTAGTGGTGATTTTCATCGTGTTAAAACTGTTTATGACTAATTATTAGAAATCAACATTTAAAATTTTGTGAACTTCTGTAAAAGCTTCTGCTAGCAATGGTTTATCCAATTCCAGAAAGGGTTGAATTAATCACTTTTTATTTTAAAAACGATGAGAATGCTCATCGTGCAGCTAATTTATTTAATGAACAACATCCAAACAAATACGAAAATACGTTCTGGAGTTGGTTGCAAAATTTAAAAATACTGGTTCTGTTGGTAAGAAGAAACGCGATCCTGATCATGTTCGTTCAATAAGAAATGAGGTCGTTGAAATAGGTGTTTTGGGACAAGTTGCTGCAGATCCAACTTTAAGCACAAGAAAACTGGAGACTGAGACTAACATCAGCAGAACAACCATTCGCCGAATATTGAAAGGTCACAAATATCATCCCTATAAAATTCATTTAATTCATGAGTTAAATGAAGATGAATTGCTGATGAAAATTATCTTTATAATATCTATTTTTCTGATGAGTGCACTTTTTTCTTAAACTCAACCGTTAATCGTCATAATTGTCGATATTGGTCAGATGAGAATCCTAGGGTATTTCATAAAGTTCACACTCAAACTCCTCAAAAATTGAATGTGTGGGTTGGAA
This sequence comes from Stenus bimaculatus, assembly GCA_963971135.1. Classification (NCBI taxonomy): domain Eukaryota; kingdom Metazoa; phylum Arthropoda; class Insecta; order Coleoptera; family Staphylinidae; genus Stenus; species Stenus bimaculatus. The sequence continues at coordinate 44,842,884 of OZ020183.1, read as the reverse complement.
TTTTTGGAGACCGTCTTATTGGTCCTTATTTTCTAGATGACAATCTAACAGGGGATATGTACTTGGATCTACTTCAAAACTTTGTTCATCCATTTCTTGACGATATTATCGAAAATGACGATCGTTATTTAGAAGACCATCAGATTTTCCAACAAGACGGAGCCCCTCCTCATTACACACGGCCTGTTAGGGAATTCTTGGATACGACGTTTCCTTGGCAATGGATTGGGCGTAGAGGAGCTTTGGAGTGGCCGCCGCGATCTCCCGATCTTACTTCCCTTGATTTTTTCCTTTGGGGGCATTTAAAAAGTAAGATTTACGCAACGGAACCAGGATCTCTAGAGTTACGACAGAGAATTATTAATGAATGCCGAGAAATTACTGCTGAAATGTTACAAAATGTAAGAATTCGCTTTGAGCAAAATTTGTACGTTTGCATGGAGGTTGGTGGAACTCAATTCGAACATTTAATAAAATAATGAAAACATCCTTGAAAGTGTCGGGATCGATGGGATTCTTTAAAGTGTTAAGTTTTCTTCAAAAAGATTAGTTAAGTTTAGTTTGGTTAAATAAAAAGGTATTACTTACCCTACGATCCCTATTAAAATTTTAGGGGTTGTGTCCAAAGGGCGAGGGATGAATGGATTTTTGAATCAACTCTATTGCAAAGTATGTCCCTCTCGAAACGGTATTACTTACCTTATCAAAACACTTAAAATTGAAGGTGTGGTGTTCATGGCACAATTTTAAAAGGCATGAAATCTCTACTTGCTAAATTTTGAATATCTTTAAAACGAATCGATCGATTTAACTTTTTTTTTGTATGTTACTCTGGATAAAAAGATCTTTCCAACGAGGTATTACTTACCCCACCATCTCTATTAAAATTTAAGGTGTTGTGTCCATAGGGCGCACGGATGAATGGATTTTTGAATCAGCTCTATTGCAAAATATGTCGAAACTAAAGTTGACCTGTCCGAGCATTTTTTCAAATTTTTGTACTAACTATTTCAAAACTCGTCTGTTTCGTTTTCGCTGGCCCACCCTGTATAGCAACCTACGTCGAGTGTGGTTACGTTGGGATAGTCTTTTAAAAAGTAACAAGTTTTATTAAAAAAATTGTTTCAATATCTTGTATAAACCATTTTGTTTTAGAAATTACAAATTACACCAAAATATTGTTTATATCACAAGACAAAGCGTTATTAAAATAAAAGGACGGTGCGGTTAGTCTGGGACACACTGTATATATATTTAATGTTAATAAGAATTCAGTGGAGGATTTTTATATATTTCTTATATTTTCACTTCATGATTTTTATGTTTTTTATATTTGTAGTTTTTCTTTTAAATTAAGGTAAAATAATGTTACCAAATTAATCTCATTTGTACTTTTAGTTAGTCCTGAATATGCCACATCATTTCCGTAGGATGTAGATTTGTTTTTAACTGGATTTTCACCTAAAAGAAATAGTATCCAAATAGTCGTCTATTTATATTAATTATTGAAAATAGTTTTACTTTCATCGACGTAGTGTGATTTAGTGTTCTATTTTATAAAATGAATGTTAGCTCTAATAATAAGTTAAACCTAATTTTTAATTTTCCACTAAATTTTCGGTTGGTATAAAAGCAAATATTTAGAAGTCATAAACAAAATTTTTGTTTATACGGTATGTATTTTATGGTTTGCCTATAAGAAATATCTGTACAATATATCATTTTTATCACCGTAAAGGAACAGTGGGTGCATAAGATATTCTCTAAATTGAAGAATAAATGGGTCAAGCAACACAAAGTTAATACATAGACAGGGAGAGCTACTTATTGGAAAATAAAAAAAAAATATTTTATTCAATCTCATCTCAATTTTTGTGCAATTTTCAAATAGAAATAGATAAATTTTACTGCTCTAACTATTAATACCTAAAATGTTCCAATATAAAATTTTATTTTAAATGTAATAGCTATAGGCGAATTCAGCAATATTTTCATAAAATTTCTATAAAATACTTTTTTATTTTAGCAGGAGTGTGACAGTAAAAATATTAATCGTAAGTTTCTACTGTAACCTAAAAAAAATAATGAAAGTGTTTGGACTTGCAAGCATAATATGGGAAGACTTTATTATTAATGTTTATTTATTTAAAACCTTTTGATATAATTATTATTATTATGAAGCAAAATTATTGGGATTAGGTATTATTTTCACAATAGCACAAGTTAATTAAATAGTCTTAGGGGATTTAATTACTGTTAATTAAGGTTTAACTGTAATATTACGTTTTCAAATACAGTTACACATAACTAGTTTAACTAATGCAGTTTTTGATAATAAAATTTTCTTGTAATTAAAAATTTAAAGCAACATCTGTTATTTCAATTACCTGCAATCTTTTTGTTTTTATGTTTGTCCGCGCGTGTTTGTGAAGATACAACATGGGGTTATTTTTAGTGCCGTATTTAGCGTCTATTTATAAATGAAAATCATGTTAGTAACGACGTACGTCTTGAATATTTGTGTTCCCTAACTGCACTGAAAATAGCTACATCTCATTTCCCGACTTAACTCAACCGAGAGGTTAAAATGGTTCAAACTGAATTCTTTAAATTTAGGTTTCAGTATTAAGTGCGAAGTTGCTGAAAGAGTGCACTCTCTAATCTCCATCTAAATAAACTTATTACGATATGTAATCGCCTTTATGGGTTTATTTATTTTGAGGATTTTTTAAGCACAAACTTCGCGCGCGAACTCTAATCGCATTTGTGTCAGATTGTATTAATGTTTAATACATCTAGTGAGCTTTCGCAAAATTTGCATCTTGTTGTTAATTAACATTTGCGCGCAGTTTGGATATTATTTTCTACAAGTGCATCTAAGTACTTCAAAAGCTTGCGAAAAGGTTGGGAAACATTTCAGAGTATTACTTTAACTAAAAGAAGATGAAATCATTTTAAAATAATTATAGCGGATTATAAAAACTTTAGTTTGAATTTTTTAAACATAATACAGGGTGTCCCGTATTATAGCGACAGACATAGTGAAAATATATATTAAATAATAATTATAAAAAATAATCGTTTTTTGTAATAAATTTTGATATAATATTTTTAGTCAAAATAATTTTTAACATTGTTTGAAATTCATTGTTTTCAAAATTTTTTATGATTAAACAATTCAAAATCTGTATTTGTGTTCTAAATAAATATTGAAATTATGCTAAAATAATTGAAAATAATATTGAAAAATTAAAAAAATAAAAACCGAAGCAATTGAAAAAAATACTCCTATATATTTATCTTAATAATAGTTTAGAAAATACCTCCTGATTTTTTTGCTTGGTTTTGAATAACTTGTAGGGGCATCCCATGTATTAAATTATAATAAACTTATAAAAGATGTTTTAAATACAAAACGAGAAAGTTTTGTAACTCAGCCAAAATTATTCGAGATTAAAAGTTAATGCGCTCGAAATCTAAATAAAACATTTAAATCGGATAAACATACAATTTATTTTACTCAATATTTATATATCAAAAATAATATTTACAAGATAATATTTTTTGCTAAACTAGACGTTTTCATAAACCCAACTGGTAATTAACAAATAAAGCATAAAAAGGGGAATTCTCTCTGTACTACTTTTCATTATAAGCTTACATAAAATACTTTGAAGTTATAGAATACCATTCACAATATTAGTCATTTTATATCAGGTGTTAACTATAAAATTCCGCATCGTTTTTAATTTTAAACAACCATTTTCAAATTATTATTATTTCTTATAACTTACAGTAGTTTTTTCTTAAATATTTATTAAATTCCAAAATAAGTAAATAAATTTAATAATAAATTTGCTCATGGAAGTTAAAGGAGAAAGGATTTTAAAATACCACAATGTTTAAAAGATCATTTTTTCCATTCTATTTTAATTTTTTTTTGGACCTTAAGATCCGAATCATTTTTTTCGTGCCTGATGATGTTACTTGAAACATACCATTTGTTATCATTCAGAGAACTTTTGATTGAAATCTTTCCAGAATTTTTAAGATGGAGACTGATGCCGTTCCCCATAGTTGGAACCCATAACTACATATTGGTTTCAAGATGGTTTTGTACACGAGAGCCTTATTTCGAATTGTCAGCTATGATTTGTTTCCAATAAGACAGTTTCTGTAGTTTGATACCAAGTTGCTTGCTTTTTGTGAAAATATGTTTTTTTTTGTCAGGTTAGTATATGATCCAGGTGCATACCTAAGTATTTGACATCTTCTTTTTGTTGGATTTGTTTGTTATTTAGTGAGACTGGTGGGTAGGTTTCATTTGCTTGAATGCGCCATTTTTTAAACCAACTTTGTATTTTATCTAGACGAGTTTGCAATTTCTAAAATACCATCTTTGGGTCTTGGTGTGTTGATAGTATTGATGTATCATCTGCATATGTTGCTGTGGTGACTGGATTATTTATGGGCAGGTTTCTTGTATAAATCAGATACAGTATAGGTCTAAGGTCGCTCCCTTGAGTCCTTTGATCTGGGAGGTAAGATTTTAGGATTAGGATGTAATTTAGGGGTAGGGCCTTTCTCAATTTGTATTGGAGAGTATTTTTGTCCTCCATTCCTTGGTTTATTTCTCTGCATATCCTATGAACTTACTCTGTGGTTGCATGTTGCGGTCTAAACCCAAATTGGTGGGTTGGAATTAGCTCATTTACTTTTAGGAACGATTCTAGTCTGGATAGTATAAGCTTTTCTAGGATTTTTAAAATTATGGGAAGTAGGCTGATTGGACGGTAGGATTTTACTTCCTCGGCCTTTTTCCCCGGTTTTGGGATTAGAATAATTGTGGCTACTTTCCACACCAGGGAAAAATGTCCTTAAAATTGCATTGAGTATGTGTCAGGTGAAGTATTCCTTTTATGAGCAATTCTTTGAGTATTTTTCCTGTAATAAGTTCATATCCTGGTGCTTTTTTCTGATTTAGGTTCGATTTGATTACCTTGTTTACCTGCCTCACTTATAAATTTTTCTGACGGGTGTTCTAAGTATTCTAGGATTTCGTTTTCGATTTTATGATTTTTTCTGGTGGATATGTTTGAAAAACTTCAGTTAGATGATCGGCGATACTCGGGCTTTTTCCTTGTCGTACAGTCCTGTGTTTTTGAGTATAGGTAGGTTGGATGTTTGTGTGTGAGTTTTCAGTACCTGTTAGTTCCCGGAGATAATTTTGAATTTTGTTGTTCTTGTGGTTGTTTAGTAAGGCTTTGAGTTGAAAAGTAACTTGATTTAGTCTTGTTTTGTCAAGTGAGAATCTGTTCGTTTGCCAGATCCTTCTCAGCCTTCGATTGTTTTTTCCCAATTTACCAGTGGAACAGAAGACAGTTCTGAAATAGATCTCATGAACAATGTTACAGGAAAATGCCAGAAAGTAAAAACCAGTAATTCTTAATGTTGATAATGGAGGTAATGAAATCAAGACTATAGCAACATCAAAAATTTCCCAAAACTCCACTGATACCGAAATCATTTGGAATACAAAAATGTTACTACTCCGCCAAACAAGAAGAATTTCGATGAAAAGAAAGTATTTAATCACCTGTTTCATGAATTCTGTGATACAATTCGTCAAATTTTCCGAAATTAAACGGCGGTGTTTACGTCTTGAACGATGTCCCAAACAATGGATAAATGATCTATTATTGATAAACACCGCTTTTTATCTCAAGACGAATATCAGAAAATGTCTCTCTAATACTTAGCCTCTTTTAGAACATCTCTCAAAAGATTTTTATGTAAGTGACATCAACAATTATTCCGAAATGAATGGAACTTTATTTAAAGCATTTACACGATTTGTTAAAAAATTGTAGTTAGGGGATACTGAATACAACTTTAAAAAATCTAAAATCTAACGTTTTGGTACACATTTTATAGGTTACTCACAACAGGATACTTACGAATTCCTCACTAAAAATACTGAAAAATTAAATGATTCAGAAAAAGGAATGCAGCTTGGCGTAGGTACTTAAGATGAGAAAATTCCAAGAGCACTGACTGTGGTTACTATCCTGAAACATTTGTTCGATTTTGGGACCTCACTTCCAATAACTCTAAATGAGGCGATTTCAACTTTCTGAGTGCCTTGAAAACTTTACTAGAGAAGAAACGTTGGGTGGTGATGAACAAGCTTATCTAATTGTTCCTAAGTTACCTACAATTCTAGTTATCCATTAGAAGAAATTTTCAATAGAAGATATTTGGAATTTCAACCACCGCTATTTTGTCATAAATTTTGTAAAAATATGGAGGAAGGCGAGTAATGGCTTTGTTGTGCTTTTAGTTTTTATTGCTTTTAGTAATTGCACTAGCTTTTTGGTGGCTAAGAAAATTATTTAAGTCGAAACATACTAAACAGGTTTTCATTTTTTACCACTAGCATATAAATGACCACCAGAGATCGTATCTGATCTTCGAAATCGTGAATAGAAGAAAATCGAATGTGACAGTTGTTTTTCCTCTAGATTCTAGATTCTCCAGAAGGATTAGATATGACAAATTATGCTACGGAACACTATAGATATAGATTTAGATTAGGTAGGAGGGTGATTGGCTATGAATGATCTTAACAATTTGATCTTTTGTTCAAACCCTTGCTCAAGTGAAGTCCTTGGGTATCTAATGCTTAATACAGCTAATAAGGTTCCTAGGAGACATAGTCATGATTTCGTCTGGTATAAGTGTTGTCTAGTTTTGTTTCCGACATCCCCATTTTATTGAGACGAAACCTCAATGAGTAGCGACCAGTTCAAAGGGGTATGGTTAGCCTTATTAGTTAATTCCTGCTAAGGTCAAGAAGCTTCAAGCTTTCTTAGGCGAGTAATCAATAAATTTCTTCGCCTGCCTTACACCCGGAGTTTATCTCCAGTGGTATACTATATTATCCCTTTCCCACCGCAAAATCTCCCCTCATATATGCGTCTTGTTTAATCTACAGAACGGTTCGGGACCTGTCGGTGTAAGTTTTGAGGCTGAACTTGCTGGCTCATCTGCAATATCAACGTTATTTGGACAAATATATTAAATATTCGTTAAAGGGTATACGTTATTTGAGCAAATTTTATGTTTACGAAAATCAACCTAATTTGTTCGTAAGGGCTAAAACCTCTTCTGATTTATGTTCTACCTGTCATTTATCCTTTACGGTTTGGGTATAAAACTTGCTCAGTTGAAGTCCATCCCTTTTCCCTGATGCCCTGGCACCCACATAAGGAAGGGTTTGTTCCTTTTTGCAAGTTGTTTCAAGGATTTCCGGCATTATCTGGGCAATTTGGACTCAAGGGTGTGGGCCTTTAGTGTCCCAATCGTCGCCTATATAAATCGACAGACATGCTTTTTGCCTGTGCGATGGTAGGGAAGGTTCCCAAGGCCAGAGGAACCCTGTAGTTGAATCCGTAGATGCCTATACTTATCCCATCGATTAATTTGGATTCGTCCATGTTGGTTTTATTGCAAAATCTGGCTTTAAAACTTCCAGAAACTTAGGGCAGCAAGCAAGCCTTAATTCGCACATTTTCATTTTTTTGTAGTTACATCAATGTTGAAGGCCATTGCCTTTAAGAAGTTTACAAGTGATACTAGAATTTTTAGGTCTTAGGACAAGTAAAATAACAATAATTCACATTAAAACTGACCGGTTTCGGTATTATATTAACCTTCTTCAGAACTACAAATTTTAATACTAAAAATGGGAAGAAAATTGCCATAAAATCGATGTCAAATTACAAAAAGAAAATATGTTGTTCTGTTAAAATATCAATAATTTAATTCCATGAAGACATATTTTAAAATAATCAAAGATGCTTTTCTAAAATGTAAAATTACTGCTGAATATCTCAACACCAGAAAGCACAAGCTCATTCATTTATTTAACTACTCCTATAAATTATTGAAATTATGTATAGTTCTTTATTCGATAGTTTATAGGTTTTTGTATTATTCTTAATATTATCTTTTTTTTATTTTCGATGACATAAGAAGAAGAAAAGTTTAATACAAGCATTTTCTTAGTTTTTTTTATAGAAAACTTGATATCAAAATTAAAGGCCTTTGTCTTTAAGGAAATACCTTTAAGATAAACATGGAACTTGTTCATTAAAACTCGTGTAGGAAATTTATAGTAAAACTTAAATAATGTTAGCAGAATCCAGGGAAATAAGGAAAATTTAAATTATTTTAAGGTATAACTTTACGGGATTACAATTATTAGAGTTAATAAAAAAACTTCATAGTTAATTTAGTCAAGGTTATATTTTTCTAAAATAACTATTTATAAATCAGTATAATATTAATATCTACTAAGTCATTAGTAATCAGTAACATAAACGGATTAAAATAGAATAAGCGATGTAATCATCCTAAATCTTTGGTATTGAATGTTTATTGAAAACCGCGAGGATCTGGGTTAAACTAGCTTAACACGAAAATAAATACGCATATGAAGCTGTTATTTGCAAACTAAACGCAAACAACATGCGCTAATAGAAAACATTTGCAGAGTATAATACACAAATAAATTAATCAATTAGCTGTAATACCACCTTAAATATTCATATAAAATCATGCATATTCCCAACAATAACTAAAATACTCAAATAAAATACAGTTCATAATTTTAGAGGTAAATTTTTTACTGTTTTACAACAAGGATTAGCATGGTAATGTTTATGTTTATTTTTAAAATTATGGGGTGAATGCGCCGGGGTTACATGTATTAAGTCATAAGTTTTTTAATATTGTTTTGTAATGTATATTTTCATTTTGTTTTTTTTTTCAAAAATAAATGTAGATACATAATTGTATAATGTATACATCCTATCATAAATAATTTTTGAATAAATAAAATGGAAAATAATTTATTAGTCAAATGTAAACAATCTAAAATATATGTTGCAATCATTGTAATGTATCACATTTTATACAAATTACTAGAAGTAAATCAACATTGTATGTAATATATGAAATGCTTTCCGTCAATTTAAAATTTATAACTCTTTTAGCGCAGCTCATATGGTAACCGAAGAAGCTTTGAAATGGAAACTTTAAGCTTGGTGTTGATTTTATTTTGTGCGTCGTTTGTTCGCGTAAGTGTGCGTGGCCAATCCTATGGATACGAACATATTTACGCCTCAACGACGAAACAATATACACGCCAAATAACTTTGAAACAGGGCGTCCTTCAGGGAATCGTTGTTGAACCCAGGGTCAACCACGCACTTCCCCCGGTCGAGCAGTACTTGGGCATTCCTTACGCTGCTCCACCTGTTGGAGAATTAAGGTAAATATTTGAAAAGAAATCTGATAACATGATCTTATTTAATGCATGACCACCTGATTTTAAATCTTTTAACAACTTAATAAAACATCCCTGTCGAAAAATTCTTTTATCACATACATGATCTGTCGTAAACGTGATGTCATAGAGTATATTCCAAATTTCATGTATTTTAATGGGCCTAAAGAATGTCTAAAAAAGTGAACTTTAGGACTTTTTAATGCGTTAAATATTTTATAAAAGTGAAGTGGGGTAAGATCGTAAACGGGGCCACGTCGTAATTGTATTTAATCTAATATAAGTAAAATTGAAGCGTGGTATTCTCAAAGGGCCCATGTCAATAATTTAGAGAAAATTAAATGTAAAGATTAAATATTGAAAACCTACACAAATAATCGCAAAACAAATATTTATTTACGTAACTAGATCAGCCCCTTATATTTATTCAAAAAACACAAATAACAAGTGAATCCCGTAGTTTCAAAACCCGACAAATCCAATTTTAGTAAAAATTCTTTAATCCGTATAAAGATTTGCGTAATTCTATAATAGTATATTAGGCAACGAATTTCATAAGTCATGTATTATTGCACGCGTCCAAGTTTAAAAAACGGAGTTGCTTATACTATTTTTTTATAATTTGAGGAAAAATTAAATAAATTTGGAAATCATTCGTCGTACAAATATTTCTTTATTTTTTTAGCAGTTGGTGACAATGATTTCTTATTTAATCGTTGTTATAACAACAGAAAACATAGAAGTCTTGACAGTGACAGTTTAATTTAAGGTTTCAGTTTTTAGATTTTAAGTTGCAGATTTTTAGCATAAAACTAGTTATAAGTTATCGTGTATCCTACCAGATATTCCGAGAATAGCAAAAAATAGTATGCCCTTAATTTTTGATAAAACTTCACAAAAAATAATACCACATATTTGACTTTCCTCATTTGACAGTTAAATTTGAAAATTATTTAATTTAATTTTTTGTTGGAAATTAATAATTTAAAAGGATTGAGGAATTACTTTAAATCTTGAAATTTATTTACGATAATCAATACCACAAATTTGACAGATCAATGCTACCAACTTCGTAAACGGGTGCTATAATGAGCGCGCTATGGTCCATTATGAAACCGCTAGCGGTGTCTTAAAAGCAATATTATAGACGCAAATTATAAAAAGAATGTGTTAAAACATATTTTATTAATACGGGCATTTCTAAATTCTAAATCTCTACATTGGAAAACCCAACCATACAATTCGAAAAGTCTACAATCCATTTCATTTTGGTATCTAATCCCGATATATCCAAATAAGCCAATAACATATATAAGTTGTTTAATGTCATGTGACCAAAATTCATATGATAAAGATTGCTCTGTTTACTGAAGTTCTCAATATTTTCTGTAATTTAGTATGCAATTAATTGTGCCATTCTCGGTAACTACAAATTTTAAAAGTACAATGGTCAATAGCTGTTGCGAGTGACACCAGATTTAAGACGTGAACGTGTTTCCTAACCAAACACGTAGAAATTGGGGGTGCAAAAGAAGGAAGGGTAAGAGCGTGCTGCGTGCTGTTTTTTTCCTTCATAAAAATTGCAAATTACATTGAAACTTTATTATTCTTAGATATAAAGCTAAAGAAATACCTTTATGTCCAACTTGCCACTATGCAACAAAATCAGAATTATTCAAAGAATTTAGTGTAATCTATAATTGGCATTGCTTGTACTCCAAAAAATTTCAGTATGGTAAAAAGCATTTATTCAGATTCTAAACGTAAATAAAGATCAAGTGCTGGGAATACTAAAGCGATTTCGAAAAACTTAAAATTTGCGGAAAGGAAACCTTGTACTATAGAAATAAAAGTATCCGTTTATACTTACTTTTTGATTTAAATATATTAATAATGTGCAGGCAATATTGTAAGGAAATAGAAGAAATAGTAGATTTCTTCGATGATTTTAGTAAAAAACAGTTATTTTCGACACATTTTTAACACCTGCTATAATATTGGCTTTGGTTTTCCTAGAACCGACGTTTGTTTAACTTGCCTTCAGCTAATGAAAAAAATAAAAGTAATAAAGGATCACCAACGAAAAACAGGACTTATAATGCAGCGTCGTGTACATAAATCACGAGGAAAACATTTTTTGATTCTCTTAGAGAAGAAATATAAGTCCTTAGGGTGGGTTGTAGGAGACAGTTTAAGCTCGGTTTTAACTAAAACGAGGCTTAAACTGACTAGTATGATAGTTTTAGCATATATTTTCTGTGATTGTCTGTCATACCTGTCAGTTTAAATCTACACCTTTCCCAATTGTATTTCAGAAAAGCTCAATTCCATTTCAGAATAGTCAATTGTATTTCAGAAAAGATCAATTTAATTTCAGAAAGTATCAATTGTATTTCAGAAAAGATCAATTGTATTTCAGAAAGTATCAATTGTATTTCAGAAGAATGAATTTTATTTCAGAAATGACCAATTATAATAAAATGAGGAAGTCAAGAGTTTTTCGCGGTGATTACGCATGTGAATCACAACAGCACACAAATTTAATCAAAAATGTTCTTTCGAAATTTTACATTTAACCAGTAACGCCAGGCTTAGGTTTTTTCACCAATGTTGAACCCAATTTAAATAATGTGCCAAAAACTCTTGGCTTCCTCAATATTTTACAAAGGTCTTTTCTAAAATTAATTTTTCTGAAATAAAATTGATCTCTTCTGAATTACAATTGATGATTTCTAAAATAGAACTGACTATTCTGAAATACAATTAATACTTTTTGAAATTAAATTGATTCTTCTGAAATTCAACTGATGCTTTCTGAAATGCAATTGACTATTCTGAATTATAATTGAAGATTTCTGAAATTGAATTGATCTTTTCTGAAATTCAATTGGTAAACGTATAGTTTTACCTGAAAATATTTTGTGCAATCTATCCTTAAAACGATATCATTTGATATTTACAAATTCGCAGCTGTCACTGGATAATTTCATGCAAAAGTATCAACAGAAAACGTCTTCTTTGACTGAAGATCAATACCTCAAAGGAAGGAACGAGTTCGCAAATATAATTTATGATTAACTCTGCAATACCAATCTAGATCCTATAGATTGGTACTACTCGCCTTATTACAAATGATTGTGGGGGTCAAAACCAAAATTCAAGAGTAGTCACAATGTGTACCAAGTGGTTTAGTTATGATGCTCCCCCATTTGTTAAAAGTTTATTCAGCTTTTTGAAGAACACGGATTTATGTTTAATTTGGGTGGTGATAATATGGAGGTCTACTATTGGAAAAGGTTTTCCCAGTTTGCTATTAAACCAATATGTGCGAATGATTTTTCCTTAAAAGAACAAATTTAAACTGTTAAAACTAGAGGGGAACAATCCTATAAGTCAGATGTTCAGGCATACAATAGAAAATCTAAGGTATTTCTCAGAACTTCTAAGAAACTATAACCTAGTTGATGCTATCACAGAATAACCCAGAAAAGGACTTATGCGAATAAATTGATGAGATTTCGGATTAAGTAGTGTGCCTAATTATATTTTTTAATGTTCTTGAATTTTGATGGTATAATATATATTAAGCCGGTGTTTTTTTCATAATATTTTACAGATATATTTTACAAATCATTAAAATGTTCTTGGAATGTCTAAATCACTGGTATATATATATAGTTCTTACTTTCATTAACCACATTTAGTGATTGTTTACATTTACTAGTGAAAGTGATTTAAACATGATTTATGGTACTTCCACTGACTATCTTGTGAATGTTTACATTCAGTTCTATCTACTTTCACTGTAACATTTGTACAGAAGAAGCAACATGTTATCCTTATTTTCTCCAATGTAATTATCTTACCAGCATACCAAGTTTCTTTTTAACAAATTACCAAATGAATTTAGGCATATTAGACTGCCTTATGCTACTTCATTTCTTCCTCTGACTGTTATAGATTCATCCCAAAAATATGTACATAAGCACTTGAAATGTCCAAAATATGGATTTATAAGTTGTAACAGGAAAGTTGTCTACTATAAAACATTTGATTTGCCTCTTATATTGAGAATTAATAATTTTTTTTTGAGTAAATTTATTTTTTTTTTTTCAAAAATGGTTAAAATTTTTTTAAATATTTTTATGTGATCATTAATATGATAAAAAGGTCTATGAAAAATGTGTAAAAAAAGTAGGGGTTTCCATTTAAAAAAATTGATGATGACGTCATAGTGAAGTTATCAGTGACGTCATGAATATTTTTTCATTCCAAAAGATGGAATTTTTAAAACAAAAATTGACCTGTCCGAGCGATTTTTACCAAAAAAATTTTTACGGAAGTTATGACCTTGGTTCCAAACTTTATCACCACCCTGTGTAGACTGTATAAACAACGGTATTTAACGACGAATTTTTCATGTATTCGTTCTTTTGCCATTTCGGCTTCTACCTTATTTACAATTTTTTTCCTAATAAAATCTTTGCTTTACAACATCAGATAATTTGTAATAATCCATAAGAGAGTAAATTTTAGTAAAAATGTTGAATTCGTGCATTGATATTTGCAATGGAATGTTGCCTAAAAATAATATTTATTCATGTAGCAAAAACATTATTTTCATTTTGATTTTCATATTGTATACCACTATTTTTCATTTGGGAACACAACACAACATATGTATAATAATTCGGTAAAAAGCATTTTACAGAATGTTTATAGCATATACCATAACGCTTCAAATAATTTTTAAGTATTTATTGGAGCTGCCATAATTTCGGGGTAAGTGCGAAGTAGTTGACATATTTTGCAATTTCCTAAAATAATGCAAATTTACAAAAAAAAATAGCGTTGTATTAAATTTAAATTAAATAGAAATAACTGTATAATCCTTTGATTCCAGATATTTTAAGTATTTATACCCACTCCATCTTACCAAAAATTTGGCACCTCTTAGGTATTTAATGCATGAGATAGATACTCTATGATTGCATGTAGTAATGGGAAAATAGAATATATAATTTGTTAGCTAAAGCCAGGAATGATCAGGTCAAATATACCAAGTGGTTCTTTTTAACTTGAAGTAATCATTTTTGTTCATTACCTGTAGATTCTTTATTACTTTTGACAAATTTTCGGAAAATTCAAAGGTATAAATATTTACAATCCCTAAATTAGTACATAGAATTAACACGTCAATTATACTTAAACGTAGAAAAATACTTGACAACAAACATCATTCACAACTCAAAACAACTACAATTTTATTCAAAATTTTGGTATTTTTTCGGTAGTTTGAAAAATAACTTACTTTTCTAAACAATTTACAAAAGTCGAGGTTATAATATGACAACTGAGAGACTAATAGAAGAAAAGTCGTTGAAAGGAATAATTCTAAAAATATCCGGATGTCAAAATTAATCTTAAGACTTGCAAGGTTTAGCGTAGAGTGCTTATTTTAAGTTTACTCCAAGTACTAATTTGGATGTTTTGAACAACTTCATAAAATCACATATGTCAAACTCCTAAGTATATTGGGCGTTGATTTTAAGTCATAATTTAGAGGTTGTGAATGTATCGTCCATAAGTTATCTAATCTTTTAGGATTTTTTTGGACACCCGGTATAACGATAATATTACTTCTTATAAAGTTTTATTCTCGTACCGATTTAAGGCTTAAACTAATTTAAAATGACTGAAATAAACACTGTTTTGATTTATGACCTTCGAAAGGCCTGGAAAATAAGATCTTAAAAATTGCGGAATCGGTTTATTATTTCCTTAAAATTTAATACATAAAAATATAAGAATTAACACACATAATATAAAAAAAAATTATTTTTTTTATAAAAAAATCATTAAAACAACTTCTAATTGTAGGGCTAATCCGATTTGTGTTCATATTCATGCGTTCGAACTTTAAACATTCTTTTTATTAAACTTGTTTGATTAAATTTCCTTACTTTCTTTATATTTAGTGAGTTCATTAGTTTGGTATTAAAAATGATAGGTAAACAAAAAACTATTTTTTTCTTTTTAATTTTTAAATTTTATTTCTAGATTTATGCCGCCTGGTAGTTCTCCATCTTGGTTTGGGGTAAAATATGCGGATCAAATGGGTCCAGTTTGTCCTCAAAAATTTCCGAATAAAACAACGATGGAAGATAGCAGAAAAAAATATTTTGAACGCTTGGTGAAATACTTATTAAATCAATCAGAAGATTGTCTTTATCTTAATATCTACGCACCATTACAAGGTAAGCAAATTGTGTTAGCACCCTTGTAATTTAAATTAAAAATTAATATTATTTAATTTTAAACGCCTTGTAAAATTGTCCTTAATTTAATGTGGAAGTTTGTTCTCAACAGGACAGGAAATAAAACGCCTTATTCTAAGAAGGTGCTTTTAGTAATTACTTAAATATCCTAATGTCACTAATTAAGTTATCAATTTCCCTACCGATTAACTAGCTCCGGGGGTGTATTCTTGAATCACTCGACACGATGTCGTATACGACTTCCATCATTCTATACTTGTCATTCAAATGAACAATTAGGAGTTTTGCCCTTATCAGATCGTATACGACATCTTGGTGAGTGATTCAAGAATAACTCACCTGATGAAGTCTGTAGAATATAGTTGAAACGTTAGCAAGTTATATAAACCGTTTTATTTCTTGTCCTGTGGAGAATAAACCTTCACATTATTATTTATTTTTTTAATTATTATTTTAATTTTTTAAAGTTTGTTATGAGATATTACATAATATGTCAAGTGATAAATTCTGAGGCCAGCTGAGCTGCAGCTGGGGATTAGAGATTATGTACACTCATTAACCACCCTGGTTGGTTGGCCTACAAATGATTATTTCATTTAAAAATCTATTTTCAAATTTCCTCGGGACACTTAATATTATTTTTCAAGAGATATTAAATACATTTACCGTTTAACAGTTTGTAATTTTTTTCAGTTATAAATTGCTAATGTCGAAATAATTAAAAAGTGGAGTAAAGGGCCTCGTTTAAACTTAGTTTAACGTTAAACCATAATGAAATGAAGGAATTTCTACGTTAAGCAATTCTATTAGACTTAAACTAGGTTTAAATATAGAGTTTAGATGATCTTTGGAATTTCAAAGGTTAGCTTGTCATGTCAAAAATATTTAAAAAAATACCTGGAAAAATTAAATTACAGTATATAAAGTAAATTCATGATGAATTGAACATGTAATATTAATTACCTGAAGTTTCTTAAAAGAAATCTTAAAAAAATCTCTCATTATTGACAACAATGTCTGAATTTTTTAGAACTTTGCATCTTTTATTAACGGAAAGTTTTTCTCCATCCAAAGTTCGGAAAAGTCTTCTTATTCCTTTTATTAATTAACAATTCCATTTTAAAGTTATATTAAACTGGCTATGATTTTAGGGTGATGTAAAATCGAGTAGGTACATGTGTAGTTAACTTTATGAAAATTCAATACCAACTGTACACTAAACGAGGGTTTGTTAAACCAAGTTTTAATCATGTAAAACACAATTCAAGTAAAACCAAGTTAAAAAAATAATCTAAACTTAGTTAACCTAGAGTTTAACTATTGATTTTCATACTGGACCTTAAACTTTATTGAAATTACGCGCGTAATTACGAAACCAGAAAAATAGGTTGTTTGTAAAAAATAAGGAGTTTTTTTAAGAAAACGTGAACTTACCTTGCAAAATCCTGAATTCATGTACTTGTGTAATTATTGATATATGAATTTAAATTAGTTCCACGATCTTTGCAGTGAAGTTAATTAATGACTGCAGTTGTTCAGAAATAGCTTAGAAGTTTGTATAAGGTTTGCCAGAGTACACATAAGTAGCAATACATCAAAGAGACATTTCCCAAGCATTTAAAGTTCATTTGTCAGAATGTTATGGTAAATTACAGCATTGGAATACTGAAAAATCATTTATAATCAATTTAATAAATGATATTTTTTTAATATTTTGTCAATAACGATATTTGTTGATTGTATTGATTAAATTATTGGCGTAAAAGCAAAGAGTTAAAAGCCCTAAACAAAGTTGGCGTTTACATTAGGGTTAATAATTGGGTTTGCATCTGGGTCCAAGTAGTAGCTGGGGACTAAATTGCAAGATGATTAAACTGCTTTAAGACCCTGTCCTTTCTTATCCCCGAAGAGAGTCATGTACATGAAAATAACTACTCCAACATTGCAAGGGTTGCTTGCTTCACTATAAGCTGGATTCGCAAGACTTATTCTACTGTTATTATCTACGCAAATTCATTAATTATATTGGGAAGTGCTACGTGTACGTGATTATTAATTACATACATAAATTACCACTCTATCATGTTATGTGTGTCATATATTATACGACGGTGTGGTTACAATTATTACGTTTTTAATAATTTAATAATAATACTGGAAGTGTAATAATTATAATTAATTACACTTTATAAATAGAATATCTAATACGTAACTTCCTTATCTTCACTTGGAATTTTATTTACGCAAGCTTTAATATACGTGTTAATATTTCATAACTACATTTCGTTATATAATTTTATTTTAGTCTTTTATACAGGGTGTTCACTAACCATCGCGGAGATCTAAAAAGAGTTATAGGAGACACCATTAAAAACAAAAAAGAAAAGAAATAAATAAAATTACTCATCGTAGATGCGGAAATTCCCTTGCAACTTATGAAAAAAAAATAAATACCTCAATGTTGTCACACGAGAATTGTATTCATGCAATTCCTGTAAAAAGGTTTGTTTTAGAGTAGTATAATGTCCTCTCTAAGACGAGCCACTGTGGTTACTGAGAGAGTATAAATTATATCGACATAGTGTCTGATTTGGCAGAGTAGTTTGTCATATCTAAGCCCTCCAGAGGAAAACCAAGCATCACATTCAATTTTCTTCTTAAGTTTTTTTAGAAGGAAACTAACATTTTATGAAACTTATTGATCTTAAAGTACATTTTCTTCGGCCTTTGCCCTTTGAACATATGTGGTATTGGAAGTGATAAGTCCTAGATAGAATCAAACGTAATTGAGCAGTGACCACAGTGGGTGCATTTAAGAGTTGATTTAAATTGACCGACAAAAATATCGTAATTCTCGATTTCTTTCTGTGAATCAATTAAGTTTTCATTCATTTAACGTGAATAGGTGATTGTTTTGTAACTCAATTGTAAACATTCCAATAAATATCTAAGAAATTCTTGGGCATCCTGGGAATTGCTTATAGCGTATATAGACATTATATTCACGACACATCCGGAATAATCTTCTGACAACAATTCTTTGATTATTTGCATAAATTCTTTTATTAAAGATCCTTTTATCCTGGAGGTGGTAGTTTTGCTGTCACTTACAAAAGAATCATTTTTGAAATATTCTAAAAAGGGCTTTGTGTTAGATAGGCAATGAGTCACAAAGTTCATGAAACAAGTGTTTCCGATATTATTTAATCCAATTAGATTTCCATCTGCTGATTACGGAGAATTAAAAAATTTTGAGCTACGACCACTAGTTTAAAAGCTACACCCGTTTTTATGGCCACCAAAAAATGATTGAGAAGGGTCCCCCCTTTGCTTTAAAACTGAAAAATTTTTAAATTTTTTTTCGCGATTTTTTGACTATATCTTATAGATTTGGGTTCGCTGATAACGAATCAACCATTGTTAACGCGATCCGACGCGTACTTTTTAAACTACAGCGCTTTGAAAATTGCAGAAATTTGGAAAATTTGAAAAATTCATATTTTTTTCTAAATTTTTTCGAATTTTATATAACTGATAGGTTATATTTATAGATTTCCGTCTGCTGATTACGGAGAACTAAAAAATTTTGAGCTACGACCACTCGTTTAGAAGCTACACCCGTTTTTATGGCCACCAAAAAATGATAGAGAAGGGTCCCCCCTTTGCTTTAAAACTGAAAAATTTTGAAATTTTTTTTCGCGATTTTTTGACATTATCTTATAGATTTGGGGTCGCTGATAACGAATCAACCATTGTTAACGCGATCCGACGCATACTTTTTAAACTACAGCGTTTTGAAAATTGCAGAAATTTGGAAAATTTAAAAAATTCATATTTTTTTCTAAATTTTTTCGAATTTTATATAACTGATAGGTTATATTTATAGATTTCCGTCTGCTGATTACGGAGAACTAAAAAAATTTGAGCTACGACCACTCGTTTAGAAGCTACACCCGTTTTTATGGCCACCAAAAAATGATAGAGAAGGGTCCCCCCTTTGCTTTACAACCGAAAAATTTTGAAAATTTTTTTCGCGATTTTTTGACATTATCTTATAGATTTGGGGTCGCTGATAACGAATCAACCATTGTTAACGCGATCCGACGCATACTTTTTAAACTACAGCGTTTTGAAAATTGCAGAAATTTGGAAAATTTTAAAAATTCATATTTTTTTCTAAATTTTTTCGAATTTTATATAACTGATAGGTTGTATTTATAGATTTCCGTCTGCTGATTACGGAGAACTAAAAAATTTTGAGCTACGACCACTCGTTTAGAAGCTACACCCGTTTTTATGGCCACCAAAAAATGATAGAGAAGGGTTTTGAAAATTGCAGAAATTTGGAAAATTTGAAAAATTCATATTTTTTTCTAAATTTTTTCGAATTTTATATAACTGTTAGGTTATATTTATAGATTTCCGTCTGCTGATTACGGAGAACTAAAAAATTTTGAGCTATGACCACTCGTTTAGAAGCTACACCCGTTTTTATGGCCACCAAAAAATGATAGAGAAGGGTCCCCCCTTGCTTTAAAACTGGAAAATTTTAAAAAAATTTTTCGCGATTTTTTGACATTATCTTATAGATTTGGGGTCGCTGATAACGAATCAACCATTGTTAACGCGATCCGACGCATACTTTTTAAACTACAGCGTTTTGAAAATTGCAGAAATTTGGAAAATTTGAAAAATTCATATTTTTTTCTAAATTTTTTCGAATTTTATATAACTGATAGGTTATATTTATAGATTTCCGTCTGCTGATTACGGAGAACTAAAAAATTTTGAGCTACGACCACTCGTTTAGAAGCTACACCCGTTTTTATGGCCACCAAAAAATGATAGAGAAGGGTCCCCCCTTTGCTTTAAAACTGAAAAATTTTGAAATTTTTTTTCGCGATTTTTTGACATTATCTTATAGATTTGGGGTCGCTGATAACGAATCAACCATTGTTAACGCGATCCGACGGGTACTTTTTAAACTACAGCGCTTTGAAAATTGCAGAAATTTGGAAAATTTGAAAAATTCATATTTTTTTCTAAATTTTTTCGAATTTTATATAACTGATAGGTTATATTTATAGATTTCCGTCTGCTGATTACGGAGAACTAAAAAATTTTGAGCTACGACCACTCGTTTAGAAGCTACACCCGTTTTTATGGCCACCAAAAAATGATAGAGAAGGGTCCCCCCTTTGCTTTAAAACTGAAAAATTTTGAAATTTTTGTTCGCGATTTTTTGACACTATTTTATAGATTTGGGTTCGCTGATAACGAATCAATCATTGTTACCGCGATCCGACGCGTTTTTTTAAAACTACAGAGCTTTGAAAATTGCAGAAATTTGGAAAATTTGAAAAATTCATATTTTTTTCTAATTTTTTTCGAATTTTATATAACTGATAGGTTATATTTATAGATTTCCGTCTGCTGATTACGGAGAACTAAAAAAATTTGAGCTACGACCACTCGTTTAGAAGCTACACCTGTTTTTATGGCCACCAAAAAATGATAGAGAAGGGTCCCCCCTTTGCTTTACAACCGAAAAATTTTGAAAATTTTTTTCGCGATTTTTTGACATTATCTTATAGATTTGGGGTCGCTGATAACGAATCAACCATTGTTAACGCGATCCGACGCATACTTTTTAAACTACAGCGTTTTGAAAATTGCAGAAATTTGGAAAATTTGAAAAATTCATATTTTTTTCTAATTTTTTTCGAATTTTATATAACTGATAGGTTATATTTATAGATTTCCGTCTGCTGATTACGGAGAACTAAAAAAATTTGAGCTACGACCACTCGTTTAGAAGCTACACCTGTTTTTATGGCCACCAAAAAATGATAGAGAAGGGTCCCCCCTTTGCTTTAAAACTGCAAAATTTTGAAATTTTTTTTCGCGATTTTTTGACATTATCTTATAGATTTGGGTTCGCTGATAACGAATCAATCATTGTTACCGCGATCCGACGCGTTTTTTTAAAACTACAGAGTTTTGAAAATTGCAGAAATTTGGAAAATTTGAAAAATTCATATTTTTTTCTAATTTTTTTCGAATTTTATATAACTGATAGGTTATATTTATAGATTTCCGTCTGCTGATTACGGAGAACTAAAAAATTTTGAGCTACGACCACTCGTTTAGAAGCTACACCTGTTTTTATGGCCACCAAAAAATGATAGAGAAGGGTGCCCCCTTGCTTTAAAACTGGAAAATTTTAAAAAAAATTTTCGCGATTTTTTGACATTATCTTATAGATTTGGGGTCGCTGATAACGAATCAACCATTGTTAACGCGATCCGACGCATACTTTTTAAACTACAGCGTTTTGAAAATTGCAGAAATTTGGAAAATTTTAAAAATTCATATTTTTTTCTAATTTTTTTCGAATTTTATATAACTGATAGGTTATATTTATAGATTTCCGTCTGCTGATTACGGAGAACTAAAAAATTTTGAGCTACGACCACTCGTTTAGAAGCTACACCCGTTTTTATGGCCACCAAAAAATGATAGAGAAGGGTCCCCCCTTTGCTTTAAAACTGAAAAATTTTAAAAAATTTTTTCGCGATTTTTTGACATTATCTTATAGATTTGGGGTCGCTGATAACGAATCAACCATTGTTAACGCGATCCGACGCATACTTTTTAAACTACAGCGTTTTGAAAATTGCAGAAATTTGGAAAATTTTAAAAATTCATATTTTTTTCTAATTTTTTTCGAATTTTATATAACTGATAGGTTATATTTATAGATTTCCGTCTGCTGATTACGGAGAACTAAAAAATTTTGAGCTACGACCACTCGTTTAGAAGCTACACCCGTTTTTATGGCCACCAAAAAATGATAGAGAAGGGTCCCCCCTTTGCTTTAAAACTGAAAAATTTTGAAATTTTTGTTCGCGATTTTTTGACACTATCTTATAGATTTGGGTTCGCTGATAACGAATCAATCATTGTTACCGCGATCCGACGCGTTTTTTTAAAACTACAGAGTTTTGAAAATTGCAGAAATTTGGAAAATTTGAAAAATTCATATTTTTTTCTAATTTTTTTCGAATTTTATATAACTGATAGGTTATATTTATAGATTTCCGTCTGCTGATTACGGAGAACTAAAAAATTTTGAGCTACGACCACTCGTTTAGAAGCTACACCTGTTTTTATGGCCACCAAAAAATGATAGAGAAGGGTGCCCCCTTGCTTTAAAACTGGAAAATTTTAAAAAAAATTTTCGCGATTTTTTGACATTATCTTATAGATTTGGGGTCGCTGATAACGAATCAACCATTGTTAACGCGATCCGACGCATACTTTTTAAACTACAGCGTTTTGAAAATTGCAGAAATTTGGAAAATTTTAAAAATTCATATTTTTTTCTAATTTTTTTCGAATTTTATATAACTGATAGGTTATATTTATAGATTTCCGTCTGCTGATTACGGAGAACTAAAAAATTTTGAGCTACGACCACTCGTTTAGAAGCTACACCCGTTTTTATGGCCACCAAAAAATGATAGAGAAGGGTCCCCCCTTTGCTTTAAAACTGAAAAATTTTAAAAAATTTTTTCGCGATTTTTTGACATTATCTTATAGATTTGGGGTCGCTGATAACGAATCAACCATTGTTAACGCGATCCGACGCATACTTTTTAAACTACAGCGTTTTGAAAATTGCAGAAATTTGGAAAATTTTAAAAATTCATATTTTTTTCTAATTTTTTTCGAATTTTATATAACTGATAGGTTATATTTATAGATTTCCGTCTGCTGATTACGGAGAACTAAAAAATTTTGAGCTACGACCACTCGTTTAGAAGCTACACCCGTTTTTATGGCCACCAAAAAATGATAGAGAAGGGTCCCCCCTTTGCTTTAAAACTGAAAAATTTTAAAAAATTTTTTCGCGATTTTTTGACATTATCTTATAGATTTGGGGTCGCTGATAACGAATCAACCATTGTTAACGCGATCCGACGCATACTTTTTAAACTACAGCGTTTTGAAAATTGCAGAAATTTGGAAAATTTGAAAAATTCATATTTTTTTCTAATTTTTTTCGAATTTTATATAACTGATAGGTTATATTTATAGATTTCCGTCTGCTGATTACGGAGAACTAAAAAAATTTGAGCTACGACCACTCGTTTAGAAGCTACACCTGTTTTTATGGCCACCAAAAAATGATAGAGAAGGGTCCCCCTTTGCTTTAAAACTGAAAAATTTTGAAATTTTTTTTTCGCGATTTTTTGACATTATCTTATAGATTTGGGTTCGCTGATAACGAATCAATCATTGTTACCGCGATCCGACGCGTTTTTTTAAAACTACAGAGTTTTGAAAATTGCAGAAATTTGGAAAATTTGAAAAATTCATATTTTTTTCTAATTTTTTTCGAATTTTATATAACTGATAGGTTATATTTATAGATTTCCGTCTGCTGATTACGGAGAACTAAAAAATTTTGAGCTACGACCACTCGTTTAGAAGCTACACCCGTTTTTATGGCCACCAAAAAATGATAGAGAAGGGTCCCCCCTTGCTTTAAAACTGGAAAATTTTAAAAAAATTTTTCGCGATTTTTTGACATTATCTTATAGATTTGGGGTCGCTGATAAGGAATCAACCATTGTTAACGCGATCCGACGCATACTTTTTAAACTACAGCATTTTGAAAATTGCAGAAATTTGGAAAATTTGAAAAATTCATATTTTTTTCTAAATTTTTTCGAATTTTATATAACTGATAGGTTATATTTATAGATTTCCGACTGCTGATTACGGAGAACTAAAAAAATTTGAGCTACGACCACTCGTTTAGAAGCTACACCCGTTTTTATGGCCACCAAAAAATGATAGAGAAGGGTCCCCCCTTTGCTTTTAAACTGAAAAATTTTGAAATTTTTTTTCGCGATTTTTTGCCATTATCTTATAGATTTGGGATCGCTGATAACGAATCAACCATTGTTAACGCGATCCGACGCATACTTTTTAAACTACAGCGTTTTGAAAATTGCAGAAATTTGGAAAATTTTAAAAATTCATATTTTTTTCTAATTTTTTTCGAATTTTATATAACTGATAGGTTATATTTATAGATTTCCGTCTGCTGATTACGGAGAACTAAAAAATTTTGAGCTACGACCACTCGTTTAGAAGCTACACCCGTTTTTATGGCCACCAAAAAATGATAGAGAAGGGTCCCCCCTTTGCTTTAAAACTGAAAAATTTTAAAAATTTTTTTCGCGATTTTTTGACATTATCTTATAGATTTGGGGTCGCTGATAACGAATCAACCATTGTTAACGCGATCCGACGCATACTTTTTAAACTACAGCGTTTTGAAAATTGCAAAAATTTGGAAAATTTGAAAAATTCATATTTTTTTCTAAATTTTTTCGAATTTTATATAACTGATAGGTTATATTTATAGATTTCCGTCTGCTGATTACGGAGAACTAAAAAATTTTGAGCTACGACCACTCGTTTAGAAGCTACACCCGTTTTTATGGCCACCAAAAAATGATAGAGAAGGGTCCCCCCTTTGCTTTTAAACTGAAAAATTTTGAAATTTTTTTTCGCGATTTTTTGCCATTATCTTATAGATTTGGGGTCGCTGATAACGAATCAACCATTGTTAACGCGATCCGACGCATACTTTTTAAACTACAGCGTTTTGAAAATTGCAGAAATTTGGAAAATTTTAAAAATTCATATTTTTTTCTAATTTTTTTCGAATTTTATATAACTGATAGGTTATATTTATAGATTTCCGTCTGCTGATTACGGAGAACTAAAAAATTTTGAGCTACGACCACTCGTTTAGAAGCTACACCCGTTTTTATGGCCACCAAAAAATGATAGAGAAGGGTCCCCCCTTTGCTTTAAAACTGAAAAATTTTAAAAAAATTTTTCGCGATTTTTTGACATTATCTTATAGATTTGGGTTCGCTGATAACGAATCAACCATTGTTAACGCGATCCGACGCATACTTTTTAAACTACAGCGTTTTGAAAATTGCAGAAATTTGGAAAATTTGAAAAATTCATATTTTTTTCTAATTTTTTTCGAATTTTATATAACTGATAGGTTATATTTATAGATTTCCGTCTGCTGATTACGGAGAACTAAAAAATTTTGAGCTACGACCACTCGTTTAGAAGCTACACCCGTTTATATGGCCACCAAAAAATGATAGAGAAGGGTCCCCCCTTTGCTTTAAAACTGAAAAATTTTGAAATTTTTTTTTCGCGATTTTTTGACACTATCTTATAGATTTGGGTTCGCTGATAACGAATCAATCATTGTTACCGCGATCCGACGCGTTTTTTTAAAACTACAGAGTTTTGAAAATTGCAGAAATTTGGAAAATTTGAAAAATTCATATTTTTTTCTAAATTTTTTCGAATTTTATATAACTGATAGGTTGTGTTTATAGATTTCCGTCTGCTGATTACGGAGAACTAAAAAATTTTGAGCTACGACCACTCGTTTAGAAGCTAAACCCGTTTTTATGGCCACCAAAAAATGATAGAGAAGGGTCCCCCCTTTGCTTTTAAACTGAAAAATTTTGAAATTTTTGTTCGCGATTTTTTGACACTATCTTATAGATTTGGGTTCGCTGATAACGAATCAATCATTGTTACCGCGATCCGACGCGTTTTTTTAAAACTACAGAGTTTTGAAAATTGCAGAAATTTGGAAAATTTGAAAAATTCATATTTTTTTCTTATTTTTTTCGAATTTTATATAACTGATAGGTTATATTTATAGATTTCCGTCTGCTGATTACGGAGAACTAAAAAATTTTGAGCTACGACCACTCGTTTAGAAGCTACACCCGTTTATATGGCCACCAAAAAATGATAGAGAAGGGTCCCCCCTTTGCTTTAAAACTGAAAAATTTTGAAATTTTTTTTTCGCGATTTTTTGACACTATCTTATAGATTTGGGTTCGCTGATAACGAATCAATCATTGTTACCGCGATCCGACGCGTTTTTTTAAAACTACAGAGTTTTGAAAATTGCAGAAATTTGGAAAATTTGAAAAATTCATATTTTTTTCTAATTTTTTTCGAATTTTATATAACTGATAGGTTATATTTATAGATTTCCGTCTGCTGATTACGGAGAACTAAAAAATTTTGAGCTACGACCACTCGTTTAGAAGCTACATCCGTTTTTATGGCCACCAAAAAATGATAGAGAAGGGTCCCCCCTTTGCTTTAAAACTGAAAAATTTTGAAATTTTTTTTCGCGATTTTTTAACATTATCTTATAGATTTGGGGTCGCTGATAACGCATCAACCATTGTTAACGCGATCCGACGCATACTTTTTAAACTACAGCGTTTTGAAAATTGCAGAAATTTGGAAAATTTGAAAAATTCATATTTTTTTCTAAATTTTTTCGAATTTTATATAACTGATACGTTATATTTATAGATTTCTGTCTGCTGATTACGGAGAACTAAAAAATTTTGAGCTATGACCACTCGTTTAGAAGCTACACCCGTTTTTATGGCCACCAAAAAATGATAGAGAAGGGTCCCCCCTTTGCTTTAAGACTGAAAAATTTTGAAATTTTTTTTCGCGATTTTTTGACATTATCTTATAGATTTGGGGTCGCTGATAACGAATCAACCATTGTTACCGCGATCCGACGGGTTTTTTTAAAACTACAGCGTTTTGAAAATTGCAGAAATTTGGAAAATTTGAAAAATTCATATTTTTTTCTAAATTTTTTCGAATTTTATATAACTGATAGGTTATATTTATAGATTTCCGTCTGCTGATTACGGAGAACTAAAAAATTTTGAGCTACGACCACTCGTTTAGAAGCTACACCCGTTTATATGGCCACCAAAAAAGGATAGAGAAGGGTCCCCCCTTTGCTTTAAAACTGAAAAATTTTGAAAATTTTTTTCGCGATTTTTTAACATTATCTTATAGATTTGGGGTCGCTGATAACGAATCAACCATTGTTAACGCGATCCGACGCATACTTTTTAAACTACAGCGTTTTGAAAATTGCAGAAATTTGGAAAATTTGAAAAATTCATATTTTTTTCTAAATTTTTACGAATTTTATATAACTGATAGGTTATATTTATAGATTTCCGTCTGCTGATTACGGAGAACTAAAAAATTTTGAGCTACGACCACTCGTTTAGAAGCTACACCCGTTTATATGGCCACCAAAAAATGATAGAGAAGGGTCCCCCCTTTGCTTTAAAACTGAAAAATTTTGAAATTTTTTTTTGCGATTTTTTGACATTATCTTATAGATTTGGGGTCGCTGATAACGAATCAACCATTGTTAACGCGATCCGACGCATACTTTTTAAACTACAGCGTTTTGAAAATTGCAGAAATTTGGAAAATTTGAAAAATTCATATTTTTTTCTAAATTTTTTCGAATTTTATATAACTGATAGGTTATATTTATAGATTTCCGTCTGCTGATTACGGAGCACTAAAAAATTTTGAGCTACGACCACTCGTTTAGAGGCTACACCCGTTTATATGGCCACCAAAAAATGATAGAGAAGGCTCCCCCCTTTGCTTTAAAACTGAAAAATTTTGAAATTTTTTTTTGCGATTTTTTGACATTATCTTATAGATTTGGGGTCGCTGATAACGAATCAACCATTGTTAACGCGATCCGACGCATACTTTTTAAACTACAGCGTTTTGAAAATTGCAGAAATTTGGAAAATTTGAAAAATTCATATTTTTTTCTAAATTTTTTCGAATTTTATATAACTGATAGGTTATATTTATAGATTTCCGTCTGCTGATTACGGAGAACTAAAAAAATTTGAGCTACGACCACTCGTTTAGAAGCTACACCCGTTTTTATGGCCACCAAAAAATGATAGAGAAGGGTCCCCCCTTTGCTTTAAAACTGAAAAATTTTGAAATTTTTGTTCGCGATTTTTTGACACTATCTTATAGATTTGGGTTCGCTGATAACGAATCAATCATTGTTACCGCGATCCGACGCGTTTTTTTAAAACTACAGCGTTTTGAAAATTGCAGAAATTTGGAAAATTTGAAAAATTTATATTTTTTTCTAAATTTTTTCGAATTTTATATAACTGATAGGTTATATTTATAGATTTCCGTCTGCTGATTACGGAGAACTAAAAAATTTTGAGCTACGACCACTCGTTTAGAAGCTACACCCGTTTTTATGGCCACCAAAAAATGATAGAGAAGGGTCCCCCCTTTGCTTTAAAACTGAAAAATTTTGAAATTTTTGTTCGCGATTTTTTGACACTATCTTATAGATTTGGGTTCGCTGATAACGAATCAATCATTGTTACCGCGATCCGACGCGTTTTTTTAAAACTACAGAGTTTTGAAAAATGCAGAAATTTGGAAAATTTGAAAAATTCATATTTTTTTCTAATTTTTTTCGAATTTTATATAACTGATAGGTTATATTTATAGATTTCCGTCTGCTGATTACGGAGAACTAAAAAATTTTGAGCTACGACCACTCGTTTAGAAGCTACACCCGTTTATATGGCCACCAAAAAATGATAGAGAAGGCTCCCCCCTTTGCTTTAAAACTGAAAAATTTTGAAATTTTTTTTTGCGATTTTTTGACATTATCTTATAGATTTGGGGTCGCTGATAACGAATCAACCATTGTTAACGCGATCCGACGCATACTTTTTAAACTACAGCGTTTTGAAAATTGCAGAAATTTGGAAAATTTGAAAAATTCATATTTTTTTCTAATTTTTTTCGAATTTTATATAACTGATAGGTTATATTTATAGATTTCCGTCTGCTGATTACGGAGAACTAAAAAATTTTGAGCTACGACCACTCGTTTAGAAGCTACACCCGTTTATATGGCCACCAAAAAAGGATAGAGAAGGGTCCCCCCTTTGCTTTAAAACTGAAAAATTTTGAAATTTTTTTTCGCGATTTTTTAACATTATCTTATAGATTTGGGGTCGCTGATAACGAATCAATCATTGGTACCGCGATCCGACGGGTTTTTTTAAAACTACAGCGTTTTGAAAATTGCAGAAATTTGGAAAATTTGAAAAATTCATATTTTTTTCTAAATTTTTTCGAATTTTATATAACTGATAGGTTATATTTATAGATTTCCGTCTGCTGATTACGGAGAACTAAAAAATTTTGAGCTACGACCACTCGTTTAGAAGCTACACCCGTTTATATGGCCACCAAAAAAGGATAGAGAAGGGTCCCCCCTTTGCTTTAAAACTGAAAAATTTTGAAAATTTTTTTCGCGATTTTTTAACATTATCTTATAGATTTGGGGTCGCTGATAACGAATCAACCATTGTTAACGCGATCCGACGCATACTTTTTAAACTACAGCGTTTTGAAAATTGCAGAAATTTGGAAAATTTGAAAAATTCATATTTTTTTCTAAATTTTTACGAATTTTATATAACTGATAGGTTATATTTATAGATTTCCGTCTGCTGATTACGGAGAACTAAAAAATTTTGAGCTACGACCACTCGTTTAGAAGCTACACCCGTTTATATGGCCACCAAAAAATGATAGAGAAGGGTCCCCCCTTTGCTTTAAAACTGAAAAATTTTGAAATTTTTTTTTGCGATTTTTTGACATTATCTTATAGATTTGGGGTCGCTGATAACGAATCAACCATTGTTAACGCGATCCGACGCATACTTTTTAAACTACAGCGTTTTGAAAATTGCAGAAATTTGGAAAATTTGAAAAATTCATATTTTTTTCTAAATTTTTTCGAATTTTATATAACTGATAGGTTATATTTATAGATTTCCGTCTGCTGATTACGGAGCACTAAAAAATTTTGAGCTACGACCACTCGTTTAGAGGCTACACCCGTTTATATGGCCACCAAAAAATGATAGAGAAGGCTCCCCCCTTTGCTTTAAAACTGAAAAATTTTGAAATTTTTTTTTGCGATTTTTTGACATTATCTTATAGATTTGGGGTCGCTGATAACGAATCAACCATTGTTAACGCGATCCGACGCATACTTTTTAAACTACAGCGTTTTGAAAATTGCAGAAATTTGGAAAATTTGAAAAATTCATATTTTTTTCTAAATTTTTTCGAATTTTATATAACTGATAGGTTATATTTATAGATTTCCGTCTGCTGATTACGGAGAACTAAAAAAATTTGAGCTACGACCACTCGTTTAGAAGCTACACCCGTTTTTATGGCCACCAAAAAATGATAGAGAAGGGTCCCCCCTTTGCTTTAAAACTGAAAAATTTTGAAATTTTTGTTCGCGATTTTTTGACACTATCTTATAGATTTGGGTTCGCTGATAACGAATCAATCATTGTTACCGCGATCCGACGCGTTTTTTTAAAACTACAGCGTTTTGAAAATTGCAGAAATTTGGAAAATTTGAAAAATTTATATTTTTTTCTAAATTTTTTCGAATTTTATATAACTGATAGGTTATATTTATAGATTTCCGTCTGCTGATTACGGAGAACTAAAAAATTTTGAGCTACGACCACTCGTTTAGAAGCTACACCCGTTTTTATGGCCACCAAAAAATGATAGAGAAGGGTCCCCCCTTTGCTTTAAAACTGAAAAATTTTGAAATTTTTTTTTCGCGATTTTTTGACACTATCTTATAGATTTGGGTTCGCTGATAACGAATCAATCATTGTTACCGCGATCCGACGCGTTTTTTTAAAACTACAGAGTTTTGAAAATTGCAGAAATTTGGAAAATTTGAAAAATTCATATTTTTTTCTAATTTTTTTCGAATTTTATATAACTGATAGGTTATATTTATAGATTTCCGTCTGCTGATTACGGAGAACTAAAAAATTTTGAGCTACGACCACTCGTTTAGAAGCTACACCCGTTTATATGGCCACCAAAAAAGGATAGAGAAGGGTCCCCCCTTTGCTTTAAAACTGAAAAATTTTGAAATTTTTTTTCGCGATTTTTTAACATTATCTTATAGATTTGGGGTCGCTGATAACGAATCAATCATTGTTACCGCGATCCGACGGGTTTTTTTAAAACTACAGCGTTTTGAAAATTGCAGAAATTTGGAAAATTTGAAAAATTCATATTTTTTTCTAAATTTTTTCGAATTTTATATAACTGATAGGTTATATTTATAGATTTCCGTCTGCTGATTACGGAGAACTAAAAAATTTTGAGCTACGACCACTCGTTTAGAAGCTACACCCGTTTATATGGCCACCAAAAAAGGATAGAGAAGGGTCCCCCCTTTGCTTTAAAACTGAAAAATTTTGAAAATTTTTTTCGCGATTTTTTAACATTATCTTATAGATTTGGGGTCGCTGATAACGAATCAACCATTGTTAACGCGATCCGACGCATACTTTTTAAACTACAGCGTTTTGAAAATTGCAGAAATTTGGAAAATTTGAAAAATTCATATTTTTTTCTAAATTTTTACGAATTTTATATAACTGATAGGTTATATTTATAGATTTCCGTCTGCTGATTACGGAGAACTAAAAAATTTTGAGCTACGACCACTCGTTTAGAAGCTACACCCGTTTATATGGCCACCAAAAAATGATAGAGAAGGGTCCCCCCTTTGCTTTAAAACTGAAAAATTTTGAAATTTTTTTTCGCGATTTTTTGACATTATCTTATAGATTTGGGGTTGCTGATAACGAATCAACCATTGTTAACGCGATCCGACGCATACTTTTTAAACTACAGCGTTTTGAAAATTGCAGAAATTTGGAAAATTTGAAAAATTCATATTTTTTTCTAAATTTGTTCGAATTTTATATAACTGATAGGTTATATTTATAGATTTCCGTCTGCTGATTACGGAGAACTAAAAAAATTTGAGCTACGACCACTCGTTTAGAAGCTACACCCGTTTTTATGGCCACCAAAAAATGATAGAGAAGGGTCCCCCCTTTGCTTTAAAACTGAAAAATTTTGAAATTTTTGTTCGCGATTTTTTGACACTATCTTCTAGATTTGGGTTCGCTGATAACGAATCAATCATTGTTACCGCGATCCGACGGGTTTTTTTAAAACTACAGCGTTTTGAAAATTGCAGAAATTTGGAAAATTTGAAAAATTCATATTTTTTTCTAAATTTTTTCGAATTTTATATAACTGATAGGTTATATTTATAGATTTCCGTCTGCTGATTACGGAGAACTAAAAAATTTTGAGCTACGACCACTCGTTTAGAAGCTACATCCGTTTTTATGGCCACCAAAAAATGATAGAGAAGGGTCCCCCCTTTGCTTTAAAACTGAAAAATTTTGAAATTTTTTTTTCGCGATTTTTTGACACTATCTTATAGATTTGGGTTCGCTGATAACGAATCAATCATTGTTACCGCGATCCGACGCGTTTTTTTAAAACTACAGAGTTTTGAAAATTGCAGAAATTTGGAAAATTTGAAAAATTCATATTTTTTTCTAATTTTTTTCGAATTTTATATAACTGATAGGTTATATTTATAGATTTCCGTCTGCTGATTACGGAGAACTAAAAAATTTTGAGCTACGACCACTCGTTTAGAAGCTACATCCGTTTTTATGGCCACCAAAAAATGATAGAGAAGGGTCCCCCCTTTGCTTTAAAACTGAAAAATTTTGAAATTTTTTTTTCGCGATTTTTTGACACTATCTTATAGATTTGGGTTCGCTGATAACGAATCAATCATTGTTACCGCGATCCGACGCGTTTTTTTAAAACTACAGAGTTTTGAAAATTGCAGAAATTTGGAAAATTTGAAAAATTCATATTTTTTTCTAATTTTTTTCGAATTTTATATAACTGATAGGTTATATTTATAGATTTCCGTCTGCTGATTACGGAGAACTAAAAAATTTTGAGCTACGACCACTCGTTTAGAAGCTACACCCGTTTATATGGCCACCAAAAAATGATAGAGAAGGGTCCCCCCTTTGCTTTAAAACTGAAAAATTTTGAAATTTTTTTTCGCGATTTTTTGACATTATCTTATAGATTTGGGGTTGCTGATAACGAATCAACCATTGTTAACGCGATCCGACGCATACTTTTTAAACTACAGCGTTTTGAAAATTGCAGAAATTTGGAAAATTTGAAAAATTCATATTTTTTTCTAAATTTGTTCGAATTGTATATAACTGATAGGTTATATTTATAGATTTCCGTCTGCTGATTACGGAGAACTAAAAAAATTTGAGCTACGACCACTCGTTTAGAAGCTACACCCGTTTTTATGGCCACCAAAAAATGATAGAGAAGGGTCCCCCCTTTGCTTTAAAACTGAAAAATTTTGAAATTTTTTTTCGCGATTTTTTAACATTATTTTATAGATTTGGGGTCGCTGATAACGAATCAACCATTGTTAACGCGATCCGACGCATACTTTTTAAACTACAGCGTTTTGAAAATTGCAGAAATTTGGAAAATTTGAAAAATTCATATTTTTTTCTAAATTTTTTCGAATTTTATATAACTGATAGGTTATATTTATAGATTTCTGTCTGCTGATTACGGAGAACTAAAAAATTTTGAGCTATGACCACTCGTTTAGAAGCTACACCCGTTTTTATGGCCACCAAAAAATGATAGAGAAGGGTCCCCCCTTTGCTTTAAAACTGAAAAATTTTGAAATTTTTTTTCGCGATTTTTTGACATTATCTTATAGATTTGGGGTCGCTGATAACGAATCAACCATTGTTAACGCGATCCGACGCAGACTTTTTAAACTACAGCGCTTTGAAAATTGCAGAAATTTGGAAAATTTTAAAAATTCATATTTTTTTCTAATTTTTTTCGAATTTTATATAACTGATAGGTTATATTTATAGATTTCCGTCTGCTGATTACGGAGAACTAAAAAATTTTGAGCTACGACCACTCGTTTAGAAGCTACACCCGTTTATATGGCCACCAAAAAATGATAGAGAAGGGTCCCCCCTTTGCTTTAAAACTGAAAAATTTTGAAATTTTTGTTCGCGATTTTTTGACACTATCTTATAGATTTGGGTTCGCTGATAACGAATCAATCATTGTTACCGCGATCCGACGCGTTTTTTTAAAACTACAGAGTTTTGAAAAATGCAGAAATTTGGAAAATTTGAAAAATTCATATTTTTTTCTAATTTTTTTCGAATTTTATATAACTGATAGGTTATATTTATAGATTTCCGTCTGCTGATTACGGAGAACTAAAAAAATTTGAGCTACGACCACTCGTTTAGAAGCTACACCTGTTTTTATGGCCACCAAAAAATGATAGAGAAGGGTCCCCCCTTTGCTTTAAAACTGAAAAATTTTGAAATTTTTTTTCGCGATTTTTTGACATTATCTTATAGATTTGGGGTCGCTGATAACGAATCAACCATTGTTAACGCGATCCGACGCATACTTTTTAAACTACAGCGTTTTGAAAATTGCAGAAATTTGGAAAATTTGAAAAATTCATATTTTTTTCTAAATTTTTTCGAATTTTATATAACTGATAGGTTATATTTATAGATTTCTGTTTGCTGATTACGGAGAACTAAAAAATTTTGAGCTATGACCACTCGTTTAGAAGCTACACCCGTTTTTATGGCCACCAAAAAATGATAGAGAAGGGTCCCCCCTTTGCTTTAAAACTGAAAAATTTTGAAATTTTTTTTCGCGATTTTTTGACATTATCTTATAGATTTGGGGTCGCTGATAACGAATCAACCATTGTTAACGCGATCCGACGCAGACTTTTTAAACTACAGCGCTTTGAAAATTGCAGAAATTTGGAAAATTTTAAAAATTCTAATTTTTTTCTAATTTTTTTCGAATTTTATATAACTGATAGGTTATATTTATAGATTTCCGTCTGCTGATTACGGAGAACTAAAAAATTTTGAGCTACGACCACTCGTTTAGAAGCTACACCCGTTTATATGGCCACCAAAAAATGATAGAGAAGGCTCCCCCCTTTGCTTTAAAACTGAAAAATTTTGAAATTTTTGTTCGCGATTTTTTGACACTATCTTATAGATTTGGGTTCGCTGATAACGAATCAATCATTGTTACCGCGATCCGACGCGTTTTTTTAAAACTACAGAGTTTTGAAAAATGCAGAAATTTGGAAAATTTGAAAAATTCATATTTTTTTCTAATTTTTTTCGAATTTTATATAACTGATAGGTTATATTTATAGATTTCCGTCTGCTGATTACGGAGAACTAAAAAAATTTGAGCTACGACCACTCGTTTAGAAGCTACACCTGTTTTTATGGCCACCAAAAAATGATAGAGAAGGGTCCCCCCTTTGCTTTAAAACTGAAAAATTTTGAAATTTTTTTTCGCGATTTTTTGACATTATCTTATAGATTTGGGGTCGCTGATAACGAATCAACCATTGTTAACGCGATCCGACGCATACTTTTTAAACTACAGCGTTTTGAAAATTGCAGAAATTTGGAAAATTTGAAAAATTCATATTTTTTTCTAAATTTTTTCGAATTTTATATAACTGATAGGTTATATTTATAGATTTCTGTTTGCTGATTACGGAGAACTAAAAAATTTTGAGCTATGACCACTCGTTTAGAAGCTACACCCGTTTTTATGGCCACCAAAAAATGATAGAGAAGGGTCCCCCCTTTGCTTTAAAACTGAAAAATTTTGAAATTTTTTTTCGCGATTTTTTGACATTATCTTATAGATTTGGGGTCGCTGATAACGAATCAACCATTGTTAACGCGATCCGACGCAGACTTTTTAAACTACAGCGCTTTGAAAATTGCAGAAATTTGGAAAATTTTAAAAATTCTAATTTTTTTCTAATTTTTCTCGAATTTTATATAACTGATAGGTTATATTTATAGATTTCCGTCTGCTGATTACGGAGAACTAAAAAATTTTGAGCTACGACCACTCGTTTAGAAGCTACACCCGTTTATATGGCCACCAAAAAATGATAGAGAAGGCTCCCCCCTTTGCTTTAAAACTGAAAAATTTTGAAATTTTTGTTCGCGATTTTTTGACACTATCTTATAGATTTGGGTTCGCTGATAACGAATCAATCATTGTTACCGCGATCCGACGCGTTTTTTTAAAACTACAGAGTTTTGAAAATTGCAGAAATTTGGAAAATTTGAAAAATTCATATTTTTTTCTAATTTTTTTCGAATTTTATATAACTGATAGGTTATATTTATAGATTTTCGTCTGCTGATTACGGAGAACTAAAAAATTTTGAGCTACGACCACTCGTTTAGAAGCTACATCCGTTTTTATGGCCACCAAAAAATGATAGAGAAGGGTCCCCCCTTTGCTTTAAAACTGAAAAATTTTGAAATTTTTTTTCGCGATTTTTTGACATTATCTTATAGATTTGGGGTCGCTGATAACGAATCAACCATTGTTAACGCGATCCAACGCATACTTTTTAAACTACAGCGTTTTGAAAATTGCAGAAATTTGGAAAATTTGAAAAATTCATATTTTTTTTTAATTTTTTTCGAATTTTATATAACTGATAGGTTATATTTATAGATTTCCGTCTGCTGATTACGGAGAACTAAAAAATTTTGAGCTACGACCACTCGTTTAGAAGCTACATCCGTTTTTATGGCCACCAAAAAATGATAGAGAAGGGTCCCCCCTTTGCTTTAAAACTGAAAAATTTTGAAATTTTTTTTCGCGATTTTTTGACATTATCTTATAGATTTGGGGTCGCTGATAACGAATCAACCATTGTTAACGCGATCCAACGCATACTTTTTAAACTACAGCGTTTTGAAAATTGCAGAAATTTGGAAAATTTGAAAAATTCATATTTTTTTCTAAATTTTTTCGAATTTTATATAACTGATAGGTTGTGTTTATAGATTTCCGTCTGCTGATTACGGAGAACTAAAAAATTTTGAGCTACGACCACTCGTTTAGAAGCTAAACCCGTTTTTATGGCCACCAAAAAATGATAGAGAAGGGTCCCCCCTTTGCTTTTAAACTGAAAAATTTTGAAATTTTTGTTCGCGATTTTTTGACACTATCTTATAGATTTGGGTTCGCTGATAACGAATCAATCATTGTTACCGCGATCCGACGCGTTTTTTTAAAACTACAGAGTTTTGAAAATTGCAGAAATTTGGAAAATTTGAAAAATTCATATTTTTTTTTAATTTTTTTCGAATTTTATATAACTGATAGGTTATATTTATAGATTTCCGTCTGCTGATTACGGAGAACTAAAAAATTTTGAGCTACGACCACTCGTTTAGAAGCTACACCCGTTTATATGGCCACCAAAAAATGATAGAGAAGGGTCCCCCCTTTGCTTTAAAACTGAAAAATTTTGAAATTGTTTTTTCGCGATTTTTTGACACTATCTTATAGATTTGGGTTCGCTGATAACGAATCAATCATTGTTACCGCGATCCGACGCGTTTTTTTAAAACTACAGAGTTTTGAAAATTGCAGAAATTTGGAAAATTTGAAAAATTCATATTTTTTTCTAATTTTTTTCGAATTTTATATAACTGATAGGTTATATTTATAGATTTCCGTCTGCTGATTACGGAGAACTAAAAAATTTTGAGCTACGACCACTCGTTTAGAAGCTACATCCGTTTTTATGGCCACCAAAAAATGATAGAGAAGGGTCCCCCCCCTTTGCTTTAAAACTGAAAAATTTTGAAATTTTTTTTTCGCGATTTTTTGACACTATCTTATAGATTTGGGTTCGCTGATAACGAATCAATCATTGTTACCGCGATCCGACGCGTTTTTTTAAAACTACAGAGTTTTGAAAATTGCAGAAATTTGGAAAATTTGAAAAATTCATATTTTTTTCTAATTTTTTTCGAATTTTATATAACTGATAGGTTATATTTATAGATTTCCGTCT
The DNA here is from genome assembly GCA_963971135.1 of Stenus bimaculatus. Taxonomy (NCBI): domain Eukaryota; kingdom Metazoa; phylum Arthropoda; class Insecta; order Coleoptera; family Staphylinidae; genus Stenus; species Stenus bimaculatus. The sequence goes on along the minus strand of OZ020183.1, from coordinate 44,804,399 downwards.
GCTGATTACGGAGAACTAAAAAATTTTGAGCTACGACCACTCGTTTAGAAGCTACACCCGTTTATATGGCCACCAAAAAATGATAGAGAAGGGTCCCCCCTTTGCTTTAAAACTGAAAAATTTTGAAATTTTTTTTCGCGATTTTTTGACATTATCTTATAGATTTGGGGTTGCTGATAACGAATCAACCATTGTTAACGCGATCCGACGCATACTTTTTAAACTACAGCGTTTTGAAAATTGCAGAAATTTGGAAAATTTGAAAAATTCATATTTTTTTCTAAATTTGTTCGAATTTTATATAACTGATAGGTTATATTTATAGATTTCCGTCTGCTGATTACGGAGAACTAAAAAAATTTGAGCTACGACCACTCGTTTAGAAGCTACACCCGTTTTTATGGCCACCAAAAAATGATAGAGAAGGGTCCCCCCTTTGCTTTAAAACTGAAAAATTTTGAAATTTTTGTTCGCGATTTTTTGACACTATCTTATAGATTTGGGTTCGCTGATAACGAATCAATCATTGTTACCGCGATCCGACGCGTTTTTTTAAAACTACAGAGTTTTGAAAAATGCAGAAATTTGGAAAATTTGAAAAATTCATATTTTTTTCTAATTTTTTTCGAATTTTATATAACTGATAGGTTATATTTATAGATTTCCGTCTGCTGATTACGGAGAACTAAAAAATTTTGAGCTACGACCACTCGTTTAGAAGCTACACCCGTTTATATGGCCACCAAAAAATGATAGAGAAGGCTCCCCCCTTTGCTTTAAAACTGAAAAATTTTGAAATTTTTTTTTGCGATTTTTTGACATTATCTTATAGATTTGGGGTCGCTGATAACGAATCAACCATTGTTAACGCGATCCGACGCATACTTTTTAAACTACAGCGTTTTGAAAATTGCAGAAATTTGGAAAATTTGAAAAATTCATATTTTTTTCTAATTTTTTTCGAATTTTATATAACTGATAGGTTGTATTTATAGATTTCCGTCTGCTGATTACGGAGAACTAAAAAATTTTGAGCTACGACCACTCGTTTAGAAGCTACACCCGTTTTTATGGCCACCAAAAAATGATAGAGAAGGGTCCCCCCTTTGCTTTAAAACTGAAAAATTTTGAAATTTTTTTTCGCGATTTTTTGACATTATCTTATAGATTTGGGGTCACTGATAACGAATCAACCATTGTTAACGCGATCCGACGCATACTTTTTAAACTACAGCGTTTTGAAAATTGCAGAAATTTGGAAAATTTGAAAAATTCATATTTTTTTCTAAATTTTTTCGAATTTTATATAACTGATAGGTTATATTTATAGATTTCCGTCTGCTGATTACGGAGCACTAAAAAATTTTGAGCTACGACCACTCGTTTAGAAGCTACACCCGTTTATATGGCCACCAAAAAATGATAGAGAAGGGTCCCCCCTTTGCTTTAAAACTGAAAAATTTTGAAATTTTTGTTCGCGATTTTTTGACACTATCTTATAGATTTGGGTTCGCTGATAACGAATCAATCATTGTTACCGCGATCCGACGCATACTTTTTAAACTACAGCGTTTTGAAAATTGCAGAAATTTGGAAAATTTGAAAAATTCATATTTTTTTCTAAATTTTTTCGAATTTTATATAACTGATAGGTTATATTTATAGATTTCCGTCTGCTGATTACGGAGCACTAAAAAATTTTGAGCTACGACCACTCGTTTAGAAGCTACACCCGTTTATATGGCCACCAAAAAATGATAGAGAAGGCTCCCCCCTTTGCTTTAAAACTGAAAAATTTTGAAATTTTTGTTCGCAATTTTTTGACACTATCTTATAGATTTGGGTTCGCTGATAACGAATCAATCATTGTTACCGCGATCCGACGCGTTTTTTTAAAACTACAGAGTTTTGAAAATTGCAGAAATTTGGAAAATTTGAAAAATTCATATTTTTTTCTAATTTTTTTCGAATTTTATATAACTGATAGGTTATATTTATAGATTTCCGTCTGCTGATTACGGAGAACTAAAAAATTTTGAGCTACGACCACTCGTTTAGAAGCTACACCCGTTTTTATGGCCACCAAAAAATGATAGAGAAGGGTCCCCCCTTTGCTTTAAAACTGAAAAATTTTGAAATTTTTTTTCGCGATTTTTTGACATTATCTTATAGATTTGGGGTCGCTGATAACGAATCAACCATTGTTAACGCGATCCGACGCATACTTTTTAAACTACAGCGTTTTGAAAATTGCAGAAATTTGGAAAATTTGAAAAATTCATATTTTTTTCTAAATTTTTTCGAATTTTATATAACTGATAGGTTATATTTATAGATTTCCGTCTGCTGATTACGGAGAACTAAAAAATTTTGAGCTACGACCACTCGTTTAGAAGCTACACCCGTTTTTATGGCCACCAAAAAATTATAGAGAAGGGTCCCCCTTTGCTTTAAAACTGAAAAATTTTGAAATTTTTTTTCGCGATTTTTTGACATTATCTTATAGATTTGGGGTCGCTGATAACGAATCAACCATTGTTAACGCGATCCGACGCATACTTTTTAAACTACAGCGTTTTGAAAATTGCAGAAATTTGGAAAATTTGAAAAATTCATATTTTTTTCTAAATTTTTTCGAATTTTATATAACTGATAGGTTATATTTATAGATTTCCGTCTGCTGATTACGGAGAACTAAAAAATTTTGAGCTACGACCACTCGTTTAGAAGCTACACCCGTTTTTATGGCCACCAAAAAATTATAGAGAAGGGTCCCCCTTTGCTTTAAAACTGAAAAATTTTGAAATTTTTTTTCGCGATTTTTTGACATTATCTTATAGATTTGGGGTCGCTGATAACGAATCAACCATTGTTAACGCGATCCGACGCATACTTTTTAAACTACAGCGTTTTGAAAATTGCAGAAATTTGGAAAATTTTAAAAATTCATATTTTTTTCTAAATTTTTTCAAATCTTATATAACTGATAGGTTATATTTATACCCCAGTAGCACAACAATATTGGTACAATCATGGCCTTCAATATTGGCTGGAGATGCATTTGTTCAGATGGAATTATGTGAAATCCAATATTGGCAACCCAATATTGGCAAAAAACGAAGGCCCAATACTTGTTTACCTTTATTCCCCCAATATAGTTTACCTATTGCCTGCCAATATTTGTTTACTGACATACAACAATATATGGTTGCCTTTATTGTACCAATATACTTTAGCCAGTGAACGCTGTTATGGGTTAATGGGTTTGTATTTTATACCAATACATGTATTTCTAATTTATACGTATTGTATTAACCAAATAAAAGCTTATAAAAATAAGAAATTTGCTCATTTATTTAAACAAATAACAATTAGCTAAAACAACCTAAAAATCCCCAATAGGTAATTTTCAATTTTGTATTTTATGTTTTCAATTCAAAAACTGTATTTACTTTTAATTGTAAAACCAAATTGGGCCATCAAATACATGCTGATAAAAGATAATAGATTAAAAAATATTATTGAACCAATTTTGGGTCAATATATAAATACCAATATATTTTTAAATTGGTTAACCAATATCAAATATATATAGTACCATACGTTTATATATTGGGCCAACATTAAATATTGGTACAATAATGGTTATATAAAGGTGGAATATTGTGTGCTACTGGGAATATTGGTCCATTAAAGGCAAATGGATAAAACATATGATAAAAAAATATTGAACCAATCTAATCCCAATATATTTTACTATTATTTTATTACTCCTACATTTTTTATATATTTTAAATTAAGATTTCACCTCTATCATCAGTTATGCTCGTACATTACCTTTTTACTTCCATTTAATTCATTGTATTGAAGTTTGCTTAAAAACAATAAGCATACAAGAAAAAATATTTTTACAGTAGTGATTAGATCTCCAAAAACTATTTTGAAAATTTTATTTTAATGGTATTATATTGGCATTTCTTTAAATAAACAACGTTTCAATACAAACATTAGTTTAATATTGGCCCAATCATAATAAAACGATATATTTTTTAAATTGATAAACTATATTGGGCCATTAAAGGCAAATTTTATTTTATTTTATTTTATTTTACTATAATTTTATTTTAAATTGTATGTATACAGGGTGTCCCGAAATTATGCGCCCAACTTTTAGGAGTCGATTCTACAACAAATTTTAAGAAAAAAACTTCCTATAAACATGTGTCTGATTTCGCTTCCTAAGGGAGCTACAGCCCTTTTACTATTGTGACTAAATCTAGATTTTTTTGTCATTTATTTGAAAACGGTTTGTAATAAAGATTTGAAATTTGGTGTGAATACTAATACGTTTACGATATTATTTCTCAATTTTTTTCAGATTTTTTGAAAGCTCTGAAATTTTTTGAAACGTTTCAAAAAATCTGAAAAAAATTGAGAAATTATATCTTAAACGTATTAGTCTTCACACCAAATTTCAAATCTTTATTACAAACCGTTTTTAAATAAATGACAAAAAACCTAGTTTTAGTCACAATATTTAAAGGGCTGCAGCTCTCTTAGGAAGCGAAATCGGACACATGTATATAGGAAGTTTTTTTCTTAAAATTAGTTGTAAAATCGCCTCCTAAAGTTTGGCCGCTTAATTTCGGGACACCCTGTATATTTTAAATTTAAATTTCACCTAACATCAGGTTATTCTCGCTAGTACCCATAATTTAACATCAAAAACATTGAGCCGTGTGAATAAAAATGAAGCAAATGCTTTTACTTCAATTGTGATGTATATTTTTTGAAATTTTTTGTTTTTCCAATATGTTTCTATTCTATTTAACTTCTAGACTAATCTTTAAACCTTACCCTAGATAATAGTTTATAATTAATATCCAAGAAAAATATTTTCACAGTATTATGATTAAAAATTCACCAAAAACCTATTATGTATTTTGAAATTTGATTTTAAATAATGGTATCATATTGGTATTTCTTTAAATAAACAACGTTTTAAAACAAACATTTTATTGAAGTTTTTTTTAAATATTAAGGAAAACATATAGGAATTTACTAATTGGTTAAATCTCCAAAAACCTATATATTTTAAAACTTGATTTTAAATAATGGTATCATATTGGCATTACATTAAATAAACAACATGTAAAATCAAATATTTTTTTAATATTGGTTCAATCATGATAAAACTATATATTTTTTCAATTGATAAATTATATTGGCCCATTAAAGGCAAATCGATAAAAGATATTATGAGTAAAAATAATATTGATCCAATCTAGGCCCAGCATATAAATACATATACCATACCTATTACCTATTAAATTGGTTAAACAATATGTAACCAATATAGTATAATATGTTTATATATTGGGCCAATATAAAATATTGGCATTTCTTGGGTATTTTCTTCTCGTACAAATCTTGCTTGGTAAATTAATAAAAACTTCTTTATATAGACAATTTTGAACTCTCCAAAAATAGAAGAGTGTCAATTGATAAAGCAAAAAGAAAAATTTGGACCCAATAGCTCTTCAATTTTCTTAATTGATCCATAAAAAGGTGACAGAAAAGTTGGCAAAATTTAAAAAGAAACCGAACGAATTCCATTGTCTTACGAGAATAAAAAAGAAACTACCCAGCAAATTCCCGGACCAAATTGTCTCACGAGAAGTATTGTAATATATTTTTGTTTGTCCAATGTATTTCTCCTGGGAGATTTATTCTGTCAATTATACAGGGTGTCCCTGAATAACTGTGACAATTTTTTGTGGTGATAGAGGAAGTGAAACTAAGCATTTTTGACATATAAAGTATTGTCCGGAAATGCTTCCTTAGAAAGTTATACCACTTAAAAAATTTCCAAAAAAAAATTTTTTTTAAATAAAATAAATATTATAAGAGATATTAATTTGAAATTTTGGCCACAGTTTTTTCAATAAGGATACACATTTGCATAAGCTCGATCGATGCAGTTTTGTGACGATCAGAAAACTCGTTGTTGGAACAAAGCTATATTTTCTGACTTTACGAATAGTCTAGTTACGTATTTAAAATTGCTTCGCACCATATTCGTTTGGAGTAATTAAAATTATTTAAAATGAAATTACCCAATAATGAAATATTGAATTCAAAATAAAAGAGTGTAAAGTATAAGAATTTATTCTTGAATGTAAACAAAATGTATGAAAAACGTTTTAAATATAACCAAATGTAACTGGAATTATCCCAAGTAAGATAATGGGCCTTTAACATAAAATAAATTAAAATATTTCCGCGTAGCCATGTGGACAAAAATATGAAGTTATTTTCGCTACGCGAAGTCGTTATACAATTTCGTAACTGAACACAAATCAACAGTCAACAGTAGCAAACAAGCAAATGACTTTATCAATTGCTGATAATTGGTACATGCGTTACGATTTAATAAGTAATAAGGGCATCATTAATAAAGTAAATGACAATCCCTTGTAATGCCACAAAGCTTTATGTCAAACTAATTGTTAAATTTAATAGATCGAAGCTGCAAATCGCTGGCCCTAATCTCATTTATACATTACAAACTTGTGGTAAATACAAACTGCCCAAGTAAACTAACACAAGTACGGATGAACCTATACAAACAATCGACAAATGAAACGTGCGTGGAAAATTATTTAATAACGACTTAAACAGTATTTATATAAGAGTTTAACGGATTTAATTTAATTCCAATGAAGCTCTAAAAACATAATTAATTCATTTATTAACTACATAACTAATAACACTAATAAAAAAGCAATATATCTTTTTATAGCTGCATCCTTTTTCTTATAATAGAATCGATAAAAAATGTATTATATGTTTTACTACTATTCTATATCAATTCTGTTCCATTCATTTTTCATTAAGAAAAGTCCCGGAAAGCTTGAGGAAAATAATACAATGTCACCGAACGAAAACTTTAAGTGGTCACAAGAACTATATTGCTTTCTTGATTTTAGTCTCCCACTTAAAACAAGTGCACTCGATTGTTCGATGTTTTTCTTAAATAATAAACTAAACCGTTTTCCCATTACCAAAAGAAACATTTCCTAATTAAAGAAATAAGATCATTAAATTTAGATACTCGAATATCGTTCAACAAATTATACTATTAAGGGTTTGGTTCATTTATTTTACCTTAATACTTAAAGTAAACTAGTTAACGAAGGCAATCCCAAGAACATTGCACTTCAGTATGATATTGAGCTTAAACCCACATATCTTAAATACCTAATTTAAAAATAACAAATTAATGAAGTTTTACTACAAACATTTTTCATATACGAATTTTAATTTAATTAAATGTTATTAAATAATAAAGTAGCAATTGATTTCGGAGCATTATGCGCCATCATCAGGTAAATATAAGAATCTACAATATAAATGTGAATATACATACAATTACAACAAAATCATACTTAATAAATTTGATGTACAAAATTTTATGTGTAAAATAATGTGGATATTGACAAAATTATTACTATAGATGTTAGTATAGATGTTAGTATGATTAAGTTTTGTCCATAACATTACCAAAACTGTTTCGTGACGTTTTTGGTTTGGATGGTTCCGGTAAAATCGGCGATTTTAAATTTTGCAAGAGTGTTTCGGGCGAAAAAGTAGAATTTTTGCGATTTTTGTTTTGATCGCTAGGTATAAATTTGACGGATTACAGGGTATTGAAAATAAAGTTGTTTTTTCCGATTTCTTTCGTTCTTTACGTTTTTCGCTCAGGGGCGTCGTTTTCTAACAGGACCGGATTCGAGATATTTTCAAAAAACGGGCACTTTTTTATCGGGGGCATCTCTTTAAATTCTGGAGATTTTTTTAGAAATTTGACGTACCGCAGGTGGTATCTACAATTGAACGTTGGGTTGCGTGACGTCGAGTTTTTTCAAATTTCCCTCCCCGCGCTGAGATATCGACGTCTTTTGTTTTTACCCTTTTTCGACTTTTCTCGAGAAATTTTTGGAAAAAATATTTTTTTCGCTCCGACCAGAATTTTCAAGTTTTTATAATGACCAAAATTCAAGTTTCGACTTTGAGCCAAAATTAAAAATATGTCGCAACGGTTTGCGACATTTCAGTATATACCGGCGTTTTCAGCGTGAAAGTCCTTTTTCAGCGGTATTCTACTATGAAGGGGACAAATGGGGCCGCGAGTTTTTCGTCAACAAAATTAAAGTGCCTCAAAATTTTATAATTTTCTCTTCAGGTTTTTAAAGAGGACGACGAGCCGCACCGAACAAATTATTTTTCGCTCAAAAATTCTTTTAGGAACGGATACTGGGTCCAAACAAAGAAATCGTTTTTTTTTTCGGACGAGTCGCGGATATAAATTAAAGAACTACTCCAAAGCCGCTCCAAACCCCAAAAATAATATAAGATGACGATATCTTAAAATTTGACCGAATGCGAGCCGAATTAAAATTTTCGGATTTTTCGAGCTTTTTCCGGAATATTTTTTAAATTTCTCATTTTAGAAAAATAAAAATGGATGAAACATGTTCAGAAGAACGTTCTTGATTCGACGCAATCAATTTTTTTCAAAAATTCGCACGTTTCCCTTAAAAATCGAAAATTTAAGTTTCTACAAAATTCCACTAAAATGACGCGCTTTCCAAAACTTTCATCCATAAATTAAACAACTCCTTTAAAGCCGCTCAAAATCTATACGACGTGGAATAACTATATTTCGTCATGGTGACTTAAAATTTGACTTTACACATCAAAATGGTCGATTTTTGTCCAATTTTCTTTAATTTTTGGGGCGAAAACATTTATTGGGGTGGTTTAAGGGGCAGTCGACCCCCTTAACTTCATCCGTTTTTTATTATCTATCACTTGCGGGGTTGATCTTCAAAATATTCGAAAAAATTTTTTTCACTTATTTTTGCTGTGGGCTTGAAAATTTTCTTATAAATCGGTTTTTAATTTTTTAATCCAAAACTAGGAACGTTAGGGATTTGAAATTTTTACCGAAGGTGAGCATCGTGCAAGGACTCATTTTAAAAAATATTGCGTTAAAATTGGTTCATTTTTTTTTTGTAAAAAAATTCAAACTTTTTGTAAAATTTTACAACAAATGCGGCCCTGGACGACGCAATTTTCAACAGACAATTACAATTTTAACAAAATTTTATGGGCCAGATGACGGGGCGAATTTTAAGCTATTACACGTCCTGCTGGGTTGAATAGTTTTAAAGATATTAATTATATTGTGAAAAGTAAAAAAATTCATAGCAAAATTTTTCAAAATTTTCATACTTTTCACAAGTATCAAAATTTTCATAATTTTTAACATTGGTAATATTTTTGATTCTTCTGAATTTTGAAATAAAAAGTAACCTAGTTGCGCCACGTCACCTATTTCAATTCGAGCCACAATTTTAAAACCACACCTTACTGAAAATAAAAGTAACCTTGATGTTCCTGGAACATATTATTCCACTTATATAGGGGGTTCCTGGGACAAACTATTCTAGGACATACTATTCCACATATGGTCATTTTCTCCGATATCGGTTGTTTTTTAATGGCTATATCTGTTTTTATTATAACATAATGTTGTATTTGTAAAACTTTCATTAAAAATATTAAACAGTTCTAAGTAATATGAACTCCTTTAATTAATTAATCATTACAATTCAAAAACAATTCAAGCAATGTCATATTAATTTTCATACTATAGCAACCCATTTCCAATATTTTCAATAGGTACTATACAAAATAAAAATAAACACAACACATAATAAGATTTCTAAAATTTTATTCTTTTTTGGTGGTTGAAATGAGGTATTTATAACGATTTGAAGCGGAGTTTAGTTAAAGCAAGGGGATAAACACCCTCAGAAAGTTATTCTAAAGTAGTGTTTATGTATGTACAACACGTTTTGGGATGAAAAGAATTTTGTTTATTTGTTTACGGTCTAATTTAAAAAGATAAGGGTTGTAAAATTAAAAAAGGAGGAAACATCATCGTTGGTTTTGTTTCTAAAAATCATTTCGTACTTATATTTTTTAGTAAAATAGTTGAATATATTTAGAGGATTGCAAAAATGACATATGATGTTCAAATTTTATTTAAGATTCTTATTCCTCTTTGTGTTTTGGAAACAAAGTGTGGTGTTCTGCTGCACCCTGTTTTTAAAATTCAATTTGCATGATTAAATGCACAAACTCTTTTTCCAGTTTTAAAAGGATTAAACTTTCATTAAATTATTTTATAAAATCATTTATTTATCTTAACGCTGCAATTTAACAGAATTAATTGAAAACATGCTTTTGTGCAATTAAAACAAAGTAATTAAACAATAATTTTTAACTCGGTATCATTATTTTAATTATCCTACCTAAAAAGTTAATAAATTTAATAAAATCCCAAACTATATAATAATATATTTTGATGTTGGATGTTTATTTATGTCAAACACCTTTTTGTTGTTAAAATAAAGGGATTGACAATCACTGTAATTAATAGCTTAGAGCAAATCTGTGACAATGTGAGCATTGGAATGATTTTCATTGTTTTATTTTGCCTGATTGATGTCCCTGCGCAATAAAGCATGATAATTACTTTTTTACGTTATGGTAGTAATTAATTTGTAATATAATTCTCCCCTCTCAAATAACGGGAGATAAACGAGATTTACAACAAAACACGATATGTGAAGCATGATTTTTCTAGAACGTCATGTAACAAATGAGATTAATTTGCGCCTTGTCGTAATAGTTGATAGTTTCAATTCCATTAAAGAGTCTCAGGGTGGTATTGAAGTTGAAAGTGCTTTTAGAGATTTGCCACGATGTGTTAAGTAGATATATATAGTAAAGGTTAAGCAGAGAGGGTGCGTGAGTTGTCCATACACAGGCAACGCATTTTATTCCCACAGGGATATTTTATACACCTAATAAACGTACCACTATATCGGTTTTGTTAACCGATCTTTCGAACGCTGCCGATAACGTTTTCTAATAGCTTGTTTTATGTTCGGACCCAATCTACACTTGCTGCATTTAAATTTTCCGCTTTGGTAATAAATCGAAAGCCCTTTTTCGTCGACATGCTACGCGAGTGAATTGCGTAATTCGACAATTTTTCACAAATGGGGGTAATATTTATAAATTGCGAATTAATTTCCGGCATTAAGACGCCCATTAAGGGGGTCCATGGAGTCATTGCTTGGATAAAGAAGAGGGGTTTCCTAACGAAATAATGGAAATGAGCAAATAAGAAATGATGGCATCCAGCACGGTCGCAATTATAGCAATTTAAGGGGCGGACAACTCGTCTACGACGAGAGTTATGGAAGGGTTAAGATTACAACATAACATGATTACAACAGAAACTTGCCATGTTTCTTAGACATAACACCCACAATCCCCAACTTTACATTTTAATAATGTTACTATTGATTACGTTTTAGAATAATTAAGCCATATTAGAGAATTAAAATCGCCTTTTACCCTATCAAACCATCTTTATTTGAATTTATCCTATAAAATTCATCACTTCAAAATAAAATATTCAAATTTCAAGCAGAATACTAGATGATTGTATAGCAGATTCCCATAAATTCACACTAAACCTACTAAATATTAAAAAAATACAATCAGCTTTAAAGAGAAGAACATAGTTTAGAATGACCACAGAACTACTACTAATCTCATGATCGAAAATTAAATATTAGTATATTTTCAAAATTAAGTTTCTTATTAGCTCGTGTTTATTTTATAAACACTAACGAATAGTAAACAGTTACTGTTTTATACTAAACCATTCATCAAAACAGAACGTGACTCCTCTTTGCTGACGAACGAAATTAGTACAAGTATTGTGTATAATTTCTAGAGCTTCACTGGTTCACGTTTAAGGACATTTATGCGTTTAAATACAGAATACAAGAAAATTATTAGTAGATTTGTAAGAATATTCAGTAGGAATAAAAACAATGAACTTCAGGTCTATGAAGTTGGCGGGACCAACACCTTCAATTTTAATGAAATTGTTCATTAATTAGTGCTTAATTTGTGCTGTAGAAATTTTAATATGTCCTAAAACCGTTTTGCAAAAAAAAAAAATAATTCCGTTTGCCCCGCAAACTTCACACTGGCTTGGCCAACTTTTAATTTTTTTATTATCATTAATTACTCCTTAATTTGTGCTTATTTGTTCCATGAAAATTAAAATTTGTGTTTAAAGAGTTTTCAGCAAAAAATTGCGATGCCAACTTCTTATTTTTAATTTTTTTATTGTCAATAATTTGTGCTCTAAAATTTACATTTGTGCTTATAAGGTTTTTGCGAAAATTTTAAAATGTTGGTCCCGCCAACTTCACAAAATCTTCGCAAATAGACAAATAATTTACAATTGTAATATAAACATTTTTGCACTTTCTATATATAATGAGCTAGTTTAGTGTTGTGTGCCCATCCACATGTACCATGTGTGTTATCATAAACAATATGTTTATTAACATTTTTAATATTAATTTAGTATTTTGTATGTAATGCAGTTCTATGTAATTTGTATATCTATTGCTATCATTTCCTTAATCCTTCTATGAAATGTCTACCTTCCACTTCCTTTACAACGACCTTGTTCCTGGAAGATTATCTTAAATCCCTAAATTAGGCATTTCTAGTATTAAGCAGAATTTTGTAATTGAACATATTTAATTTAAGTACCTGTGAGTTTAACAAATCAGAGAGATTCTACGAACTACGAGACCATCGACTACGAGCACCCTTAAAAGGGCTGCACACGAAGAACTCACTCTCTTTCACTCTTTCATCAAACACTCTTTCAAGTTACCAAGTTCTAGTGAACAACATCGTCGGTTAAACCTAGTAACTGTATATTTGTAAAACCAACTGTTAGTATTTTTCTCCAAATAAACTTGTTGTATAGTAGTTAAAGTTGTTTCTTGCAAATTTAATTATTAACTACGACGCCTATCGTCCTGACCGAGTAGGTACACAACATTAGTCCTTATTGATAGAGACTAAAACGTCACATTTCCTGTCTCTTGTCAAATTTTACTTTACTCCCTGTCTTGTCATTACTTTACTCCCGCCCACGTCATTTGTCATCACTTTACTCCCGCTCACGTAACTTGTCATTAAAAATTAAAATTAGTCATAATCTTGTAATTTGTCTGAATTTGCCGCGAAATCATAATCGTTGCAAACTTCAGTCTAGTCTAAACACCACCAATATATTGAGTGAATTCTAACCTCTAATAAATTTATTTGGTTTGGAACGGAACTTGATTTTTATTCTGGGGTCGGGGATTGTATTATGTACGGTTTATTATTTTATAGATTGATACTAAATTTTAAATTTAAAGGTGTTTTAAGTGTACACAGAATCGATTCAATCAGTTAGATCTGTAAATGTGGCATAATCTTTTAAACTTGGTAAACTTTATTCCTGCATCAAAACTTACCTACTTTATTTATTGTGAAGTTAATTATTATTTTTTTAAATTTATAAAATCAATTACAATAATTATAATATTAATCTACAATTATCTATATTTTATGAAAGTTGCTGTATAAATCATTATGACGGGCGAATAAAAATACCCATCGCCATCCGATGACAACCGATATTAGTCACAGCGATAGCCATATAATTAAATTATTGTGGAAACTTTTACCTATTAAAAAACTGCAAAAAATTCTATATGCACCGAGGTAGTAAAGTGAATTTAATCCCTCCTCTGATTGTTTCCCTCTGCTTTGCCTCGGGAAACAAAACATCGTCGGGATTAAAATCAGTCACTTTACTACCTAGGTGCATAAATAACTATCACAGGACAATAATAAACTAACCATAGACGGAAATGTGAAGCTCGCAGGCAAGGACATTGGGTCGTATGAATAAAAAGAAGCATAACCTTATTATTCCAAAATAAAAAGTAAATCGTATAAATGGTATGAATAAAATTAGAAGTAAACTCTTAAACTTTTAGAAAGGAAATGCTTTAAGGCGATAGTCGGCAAATTTGAGCGCTAGGTTTTGAAATTCGCTTGATATTTGCGGTTTTGGACATTTTTTTCCAGCACAGCTTTCTTAAAATTTCTTTTTTTGTTATATAGGAGAATCTTGTAGGTAACAATGTCTTAATTTTTTGTTTTTGTAAGTCAAACCAAATAGTCATACGACAGCAGCAAAACGGGCTCTTTATAAAAACACCGCCAAGCGAAGGTTTTTTTATAAAGAGCCCGTTTTACTGCTGCCGTATGATTATTTGGTTTGACTTACAAAAACAAAAAATAAAGAAATTGATAGCTACAAGATTCTTCTATATACCAAAAAAAGAAATTTTAAAAAAGCTCCACTGGAAAAAAAATTATGACCAAAACCACAAATATCAAGCGCTCAAGTGCCGACTATCCTCTTAAGAGTAAACCATTTGCTCAAGACAAAAGTATATATTATGAATAAAAGTGATAAAAATGAAGCATAGCCTTTAAAATACGTGTATCTAATCGGAGGTAGACTCACTGGTAAAGTAAATTCAGTTTAGCTGTGTATCGAGCTGTCATTGCCGAAGTTGTACATTTGCGAAAACTTAAAGAATACAAAACTCATGTCTCAATACAAAGTAGTGACTTCAAAAGTTCATTTTGATTTTAAGAACAAAATCTCTGGGTGCTATCTTTTCTTTGCATAAGAACTATGAGATATTTAGCTGAATTCCAGAAAGGTGTTGATGAGGAATTGGGTGTGGAGCTGTCAACTGTTTCCAGAACTTTGAGTAGTGTTTTTATAAAAATAATTGCTAAAACATATCATTGGATTAAATTTTCAACATCTCCAAACTCAATAATGAATGCTGAGGAGTTGTGGCTAATAGATACAATTTTTAGACTGCATTTAGTGTGGTTGATTATGATTGGCGTAGAAAATCCGAAACTTCATGGAGATGAGTACGTTAACCGGAAAGTTGAAACTACATTAAATAAACAACTTGTAATGTAAAATATATGTTTAAAAGTGTTGATGTTAGTTGGCGCATGAGTCAGTTCTTGATCCTAGAAAACTAGAAATACCTTACATCTTGGTGACCAACGATATGGAGCATTTTCTTATGATTTCATATCGTAACCTTGATAAGCGATATTAAGAAAGTTTTAATACCCTCTATTAAAACAGGAAATTATAATAATAAAACCGTGTTTTGCACAAGTTTAAAGGCGATAAATAATGTTTGTCGCATTAACTTTAAAATATATTTCAAATATATTTATAGCCTGTTTTATTTTGCACAACGTCGCTAAAATATTAGGAAATATTGATTTTGATGAAGACATACTTGAGAAAAATTATAATGAAAAAGAAATTAATGAAACTGAAAATGGTAACATATGTGACCGAAGAATAAGACAAAGTTTAGCTGCCATAATCAACAATAATTATAACAAATGAATATATTATTTTATTTTGTCTTTTTACATATTTTACTAATACCTACTAAAACTTAACATATAAATTATTCTCTTCAGAAATAATATCTTCATTTGTAAGCTAGATTTGTTCTTAAATATTTGTCTTGAAGTCTGGTAGTGTTCTCAATCGTATCAATCGTTGTGGCTCTGGGTTAATCAACTCTAGTTTCTTCAGTTTAGTTCTTTTGTAATAAAGGTTTTTTACGAAATGGTAAATCAACCTGAACAACAGTTACACTTAATGTGCTCAATTCAGCTTCTGTAAGAGTACAGTGACAATGACAACGAGAATCCAATAAAAGTAAAAAAAAAAAATTATTTAGACACGAGTGATTATTATTTTCCTATACAATTTGTACTAAATAAAAGTAAAATAAAATTTGTAGGTACTACTTGAATAACCAAAATGCTGATATTTTTATAAAATATTTGATCAGAAACAGTTTTATCTTTTTATTGCCAGTTTTCTTTAAATATGTTCTTTCTAACCGCGTTTTCATGTTTTTTGATAATTTTGAAGCATCAATTGTTTCCCAAAAATTCCTCCATGTTTTAGACTTACATCTTCAACGGTTGTTTCTTTTTTTTTAAGTTCGTTTTTGGGATTTAAATAACATTTCTGGATATAAGAGGTAATCGCATCAGCACTAAAATTAAGTTATTTATTACCGCTACCAACTTCATTCTCATAAGAAGACATTTTAATTTTAAATATCAATAATTATTTTGCTTGCTATTTAGAAGCATTAAGAGTCATTTGATTCACTAGATCCTGTTATAAAACATCAATCTCGCCCTTAATTGTTTTATACAACTTCAAATCATCAGAAAAAATTAAAAATTTTGAATTTTTAATGACATTAGAAATATCATTAATAAATTACAAAAACAAAATCGTACCAAAATGAGACCCCTCGGGAAATGCACTTGGCAGCACCATAAATTTGGACTATGCAGATTTTAACTGGACTCGTTGGATTCTGTTGTTGAGAAATGATCGAATCCAGGAGAGTAGATATTCCGAGTAATTTTGAAAATCTTTTGCATACGAGTTTTTTACGTACTTGGGTATATTAATAATGGTACAAATAGTTTTTACCATAAAACTGGAATTTTGCCAACTATACCATTTCAATTTCAAATTGACTTATCAGTTTCAAATTGAAACTAATCAATTTCAAATAGAGGACAATCAATCTTAAATTAATAAGTTTTACTAAAAAGGTATGCATGGCCTAAGTTATCAGCTAGCTTAGGAGTTAAATTGGGTATATAGAAAAATAATAGAATAAGAAATTTGTTGAACTGAAAACTGATCGAGCTAAAAGGGAGCGATTTTCTTGCCCCAACTTTCCATTTATCCAAGTAGTATAAAAATAAAAAAAGATTTTGATAAATTTCTTAAATACGTAGAGCTTGTTGTTCTACTCCTCCCTAAACCCCAAAGTGACTCTTAATTTGATTGCTATTCCATTGTATTTGTGTCAATATTGGAATTTAATAAAAAAACTTGTATACAAATTTTATTACCAAATTAGAAGATATGTAATTTGATTTTTTAGAATCAATTGCCTATGACCTATAAATTATACAAGTAATAAGGATCCTCTGATTGTTTAAACATGTATTTGATGACATTCTCTACCAACCAAAGGGCGGTTTAAATCAGGTAGAAACATTTGAATGCGAATGTGGGAGTAGGGTAGGGAATAAAGCAATTTATAGCATCTCATTTCCTATAAACCCACCATTCATTGATAGTAGGCTTTAAATTCCACATCAACTTTTATATATTTAGTAAAAAATTCGAAAATGGACAATTTCCATTGTTTTCATTATTTGTGTCTAATCTGCCTATTAATCGTGAAAATAATTGTGTAATAATACGAACACGTTTATTGTTTAGAAAACTAGCTAGCTCTAACTTCACGCCGTGAGCAATAAATCCAAAATTCACGGGCGGTAGCCAATCAAAAGGCTGTATTTCAGTATATATCTTTATCCACGGGATGAAGCTAGCTACTAAAGCATTTTTTTGCGTTGGTAGCAATGGTTAGGGGTTAGGTTAAACTTATTTGACAAAAATAACTAAAACATAAAATATGTAGCCGACAAATAAAAAGTAGTCGATAAAGCATAGTACTCGGTTTTCGCCTCGTGCCACAATTCCTCCTCGTGAATAATGGCTTATCATACCCGCTCCCCGCTCGTTGAATAATATACTACTATTTTTCCATTGGAAATTTATTTCAAATTCTCATGAAACGAATAATTAATTTAAACCACGTATTACCTTGTTATACAGTGAGGATCTACATGATCTGTACAAAATCATGCCACATACTGTGACCAAATTAAGACGATTTAACCAAAATTATTTCTCTCCAAATGTGCTTCGACCATCAATATTCTTGAAAATATTTCAATCTTTTAAATTACAAAAAAATAGTTTAAATGATCAGGATAGAATTTGTAATAGAAAAAGATATATTTAGCCATTATGTAAATTATCTATAGTAGGTCATCAGAATACACAAATCTTGTAACTTTTTGATTAAAACTAACCATTGTTATACAAAAGAGCATTAAACCATATTTGTAGCTAAACTGTCTAATTATAAACATATTTTTGTCTCCTATGAAATTTCTCTATCTGCCTTAATTACGGTAGAAAAAATAACTTCCCTTTACTACACAACATCACCTCAAATTTGTATTAAAAATTTTCGCTGAAAGGTCATTACCAAATAATACCACATGTTATAGAAACTAAAATAAATTGATTTTTAGGTAACTAAATTTATTTGTATCCAAAAGTGCTTCGAGAAGCCTCTATCGAGCATAAAAAATTATCCTTTTAAATATTTTTCAAGGTCAATGATGGCTTTAGACAGCATTTTGTACAAAGATTTGGTCAAGGAATTAAGTAGTGTTTTTTGTATATTTCATTTCAGTGAAAATTTTGAATTATGTATTGCATCAAATTATGGTAGGTATGACAAATTTGAAAGGAGACATTACGTAAAATGCCAAAGTAAAAACATATTGTCTAAAAAACCTTTTTTTCTGTTTAAATTCATATGCCAAATTTAGCCTCGATCGTTCAAACCAATTGTTACTAATTTAAAATAAAAACGAAATATTATCCAGAACTTTGATGGATTAAGGAAGCACTTTTGGATAGAGATTCGTTTGGTTAAGTCATCATATTTTGTATGATTCTGTATGATGGGTTGTAATTTAAAGGTTACTATGAGGTTATTTTGTTAATGGTTTTAATTTTGAGGAAATCTGTTGTAGTAAAGTTTAAATTTATCAACTAATAAAGTTTTTTAGTGCACATTTAGTGACTTTCTGTAGGGGAAGAAAAATATTATGATAATTTTTAGAGGAAGGTAGGATAGTAAAGTAGGAAGTCCATTTCTCACCTAATAAAAATACAGTGTCCCGATAGCTGAACGCGATTACTGAAAACGGTGCATCGTCGAGTTTATATTCAGAATTGAAAGCAAATAACGTGCTCTTGTATTCATGGCACATGCAGGTAACTTTGTGTGAAAATGGGACCCAGAAATATGCTTGAGACGTGCTAGATTTTGGTTTACGCGTGACACCAAAATCTTTATTTCATAACGAAGAGCTATTTCAATGGAAAATTTCCCTCTTGCATATCTCAACCTAACCAACTTAATAATTCAAAGGTAATTGTATTTTTCTCTCGCTTCTTCTGCCTCAAGAGGAAATATACTAGATTGCAATTAAAGAAAACAAATGTGGAGGAAAAGCAAAAAAGGGGTTAACGGAGATAAAAAATGAGCGGATGGTGGAGTTTAGGTTCGGATGTGACCTGCAAGCGGTCGTCTCGCATCACCTGGGATTCGCGCGCCTGGATTGCCACAGCCTCTACAGATTTACGCCTACACTTAGCGAAATTGGCTCTCGCTTCGACGTAACACCTTTAATTACTAAAAAATAAATAAAAGCAATTTACTACTCCCAAAGAATGTTTTAACTTTTATATTTCCTTTAATTATTTAATAGTCTAAGACGTCAAATTTTACAATGTTCTGTAATCAACAGAAAAAGTATAGTTTAGAAAATTTTGATTTCATGAACATACATGCAATACATTGCAAAACCATTAAGGACATTAAAAATATAATACTACTACTAATGGTTTTAAAGATTTAATGTGTTTCGAAGAAGAAACTAAAACGATGAAAAGAAAAGATCAGGAATATCTAATCGTAGCAAAACATCATGAGAGAACTCATCGCACAAAAACTTATTGCCAAAAAAATCATTTCAGGAATACTCCTTATCAGTAAAATATATCGCAGGAAAATTCATCGCAGGAACTCTGAACTAAGTGTTTTCGTTAGTTAATTTTTCTGACCGTAAATATTTAATAGCGATACATTTGCTTCGGATGAATTTTTGTTGAATTTTTCATATTTAGCAAATCTGGACTATTTAGTACCAAAATGGTTTTTATACACTAGTACCAATAATTAAATTTACTTTGATACTAAAAACTAAGAATAAAACAACTTAAGACTGTAGTTCACCCAATGGCGCCCAACAGATTGTTCTATTTTACTTATTGCACTATGTCCAAAACTTGGAATTTATCTTTCGCACAATACACTAGCTTAAAAGATTTGGTCCCTTTTAATCAATATTATTTCATTATTATCCAGGAACTGGATAGCCTCAGGATTTATGTCATTGAGGAGTATGGATCTCGGTGAATGTCACTCTTTGGTAGATACCATGGCGCATCCACGATATTACGAAGGTCTATATTTTGGATTGTTTGTATTTGTTTAGTATGGCAATCCTTAGCACACCCGCAGAGTTGTATGTCATACAGCCATATTGGTTTTAGGGTATGGTTGTAAATTATTAGCACTTAATTTCAATGGACAGCTTTAAGTTTCTTCCCAAGAGCCAGTACATTTTTCTATTTATTTCTTCTTTTTTCTTTTTTACATGCTCCTTCCAGCATAGTTTCGTATATAAGGTCGTACCTGTATTTGACCTTATTTTCATGAGGGATGACATTATAAATAGTCTGTAAGTCTATATAGTTTGCAAATTTTGCTTCATTTAGTTTGATTTTCTAATTTATAGTTCATTTAGTTTTTCAATCGACATAATTTCAACTTCTCCTACTGTCAGAATTCCAAAGGGGCTGTTATGGTGGTTATTGCCTCTGATATGTTACTCGTGTATTAAATACAGCAACTGCCCGGAGGCACCACGGTGTTCATTTCTTTGAGTTCTCTTCTTTCAGTTTAATTCTAAATACCCTATTAGACATGTATGACTTTAGCAGTACCGCATACTGTTTTATCCATAAGCCCTCGTGCCACACCTTGTCTAACGCTTGCGCGACATCAAGTAATATTGCTAAGGAGACATGCTTTTCTTCTAGTGCCTTTTCTATTATGTTGGTAATTCTGTGCACCCGGTCAATATTCGACTGTTTGCTTCTAAATTCAAATTGCTGGTTGGGAATCAAATATTTTAGTTCTAATATTCGCTATATTCTTTGGAGAAGAAATTTCATAATTAACTTTGAAATTATAGGCAGCAAAGATAAAGGTCTGAAGGATGTTACTTAGTTGGGGGGTTTCCTGGTTTGGGTAACATAACTTCTGCAACTTTCCTACTCATTGGTACGTGTTTCAATCTGTAAGCTGCATTTATTATATAGGTTAGCATCACTATTCCCTTTTTAGGTAGCTGTTTTAATATTTCAAAAGAAATAAGATCAAACCCAGGGTTCTTTTATTTAGATTATGATTTTTTTCTAAATGTTTGATATTCATGTTGTTGAAAGGAGCGGTATGTTAATTAATTAAAAAAACAAAGTTGCTTTGTATAATATACTTTATCCTTTCGTATAATAATTTTTGCATAGACTAGTTTCGGCTCTTCCAAGCCATCTTCAGTATGCTCTACACGTATAGTTGAGTTATTGAAATATTAATTGCATATAATTAGTTAAGATAATAAAATATTATATCTTAAAATTTAAAATGTAAAAGTTTAAAATCCAAAAATTCAATTTAGGTTTTATTTTAATTTAAATGTATCTAAGGAAAATCATAAAACAAATTTTTAGGGTTAATAAACTTAATGAAGGAAAATTTAAAGTTGTTAAAATTCTTTGAATTTGGCTTACCGTCAAGTAGAAATTATAACTTTTGTTATTATTTACTAAATTGTTATATTTTGTAATGAATTGCAATATTTTATACTGACTTTGAAGTTTTGTGACCATTTAATAAATTTTAATATTTCAGACAATATTTTTATTTAGTTTGAGTGTTCAGAGTGATAAGCAAATAGTTTTGCCTTCTTCTCGCTGCTTTTTTACTCATCTGCCGTTTGGGATTGTTATAGGTTATGGGCGGTACATAGGAGATTATTCTTCAGTACTTGTATCAACACTTAAAAGGAGTTGACTAAAACTTACAACAGCCTAAACTACATACACTTAGACAGGTAGTTTTGGAATGTTTTACGTTTTTGTTTTGTTGACTTTCTAGAAAACGGTTACCAAGGAGAGAGGATAAATGGATGTGGAGATGATATTTTTTTTAATTTAGTACAATGGAGGTGATTGACCGAGCTAACCTACATCTCACCTTTTGTGTAGGAACATTTTATGTAAATAATCATTCGTACATATAAGTTCATCGATAAAATCGGGCGTGTTATCACGTTATGACGCAAATCAAGTTCCAAGCGCAAATCTAATGAAGTCTTGGATTAAGAATTTAAAGGAAGAGAAAGTAGAAAATATCGAGGGTAAAGCTGATTGGTTGTAGCAGCAGCAGTAAGTCGCGGCTGGTAGCGACGGAAAATTTTATTTTAGTACATTCTTTTAGTAAAATATGTCTCCACCCCAAAAATTATTAAGACAATCATTAAGATTAGAGTTAAAATAAGCTTGTTATCAAATAGAAAAAAAAACGTACATGGGTTAAAAGTTGAACATTAAAAGTACATAGAGAAATATTTGCCACACCGCACAATGGGTGCGTTCAAAATGAGATATATACATATATTTGACCAGGAAATATTGTTTTTAGGAAATTATTAAATATTTTAATAATTCCATTGAAAATAGACTAACGGATATCTAAACTAAATTTTTCTTCCGTCTTTGGTTTCGAGGTCTTCAAAGAAATAACGTTCTCGCTTACTAATATCGGTAATTTAATAAACTTGTTGCTAGTCAGTAATCTATTACTGATAATAAAACAAACATCTATGGGTGCAATATTTTGACTATCAACTAGTCAAAAAATAAGAAATGGGGTAGAATACAAAAAAATGCGCATGCGTTCATATCGTGCACAAGGAGGCTTACTCTTGGGATGGTCGGGATCGTATCGTCGACGAGACTATAGAAGGACAGACTCTTATTTTTTAATATGAATGAAATGGACAGAATGATGAAAGTCGTCGACGACACAATCTCGGCCGGTGCAAGAATAAATAAATCCAAAGGTGCTGCACGATATACTCAAGTATGCTTGAAGGTAGGTGTGACTCAACAGGAGTCTCTATCTACATGTCTAATTAGGAACACTTAAGATGCTCCATATGCAGTAAATGCACAATTCGGAACGAACCCAATGTTTATATGTATGTGCTGTGGATAGAAGCAGGACATTAAACTTTTCGGTGAAAATTTGAACAAAATATGTGTATATTATAGAACTAACCATATCATATATTTGATAAGCGATGTTATTAGGGCCATCATATTATAGGCAATGAAGTGGCGGACTTAGTCAAGGCAGGTTTTTCCTAAAATTATGCAGATATTAAGTTTATTTTTTCAGAATTTATCAAAGTTTACAATAATAATGTTATGGTTGAAGGTCAAGCTGAAATTGATGAGTCCAGTACCTCCTGGGGTAGGAATTATAGGCGCATCAACAATAAGTTATCAAGTAGCCATGGTTTAAAAATATTTTCTTCAATTCTAGTGCAGAATTAGACTAGGTCATACTTTTTCAAATTTTGATTAACACAGAATTGAGAAGTCGATTCTTATAGTTGCACTTGAGGTGAAAGTCATTCAATCGATGACAATACAGCTTTTACGGTGTACAGATAATGTTCAGAATTTGAATATCAAGCTCCAAAGTTGGAGTGCAATGAACGTCCCTTTGCCTTCAGACTATATTTCCTTATTACATAATCGTAATATTAAAATTTAAGATGCTTTGTGTAAGTTTCTTAAAGACTCCGGAAGTAAACTCTAAAATTTTATTTCTAAGGAATCACTAACCACTTGGGACTTTGTTAAATGTTTCCCGAATGCTTTCTTTTTCGGTTGTCTAAGTCGATCTGGAGAAGGTCCTAGATCGCGAACAGACTTAACCTTTGTTTGTATTATCTAATCTAATCTTCCTTTAATGAACTTGTAACTGGAGGATAAGTACCGAAAGGTATACGTTTCCATTAATCGTTTTAGAAGAAGAAGAAGAAGAAGAAGAAGAAGAAGAAGAAAAAATTTTCCTGTGTAGCTGCTAGCTCGACATGCTTAAATAACCCCGCCTCAGATCATAA
Organism: Stenus bimaculatus; assembly: GCA_963971135.1. Taxonomy (NCBI): domain Eukaryota; kingdom Metazoa; phylum Arthropoda; class Insecta; order Coleoptera; family Staphylinidae; genus Stenus; species Stenus bimaculatus. The sequence continues at coordinate 44,780,318 of OZ020183.1, read as the reverse complement.
GATTCAGATATAATATAGAATGCTACAAGGTATTAAGACACCCTGTATTTTCCCGAATATCCGTTATTCTTTTGAAAAACTGTTTGGATGTATGTATTAAAACCATGATAAAGTATGTAGTTGTTAGACTAAATAATTTGATCAAAGGAAAAATTATTTGTGCAAAAGTTAAAGGACTTTTTGGAATTAAAGAGGCGGTGGAACTTGGAGGTTTATCAATTTCCATCAATAATTTATCAAATATCCTCAGAATCCGGATCTAACTTATAAATTCCGAAAGTTGTTCATTTAAGTGCGCAAGGTGTAATTTATGTTAAATAAGTTTGGATGCGCGGATGAAGGAAGGAGCGATTAATAATCAGGTCTCGCTTTGGTGGTGTGGCGTGCATAGTTTCCAATGTTTGCCACGTAGAATCCACGCGAACCGATAGTGTCCTGGCTGTTTTATGAGGTAGCGCCTCAATTTACGGTAGCGTCTAATACGTGAGGTAGGTGAGGCCGTTTAGTGCTTTCTGTTTGTCACTGTCGAGATTTAACAGGCTCCTCTATTAGTGTTTTTGAGAGGTGCCCACGTTCGCCCTAATGGCGCTCTCTTCGTAAAGCACAAAGCATTTTTCTCCCCTAACACACAACGCTTTTTTATTATAAAAATTGCTGAAATATCTCGGAAACATTTTATTTCATTAGTTTTATAAACGATCAGTTTGATGTATTACAAACCTACGCCAAAAGTATTTAATTTAATTAAATTAATTATGCATGCAAAGTATAAACTGAATACATTAAAAGTTAACACATTTAATTGGGTACAACCGACACAATTTAATAAAAATAGTATTTTCCACGGTAAGAACATACAAATCGAAAATTATTCCTGTTTATTAAGTAAGTATAGGAATCTTCTTGGCTTTCCGTTCCTAAACTTCAGACCCAAACTTACTTGAAATACGCAAGACCTTTCGGCACAATCCCATTCCCTTACGAAACCCTCAACCTTCTCAAACCCTTACCACTTGTGCGCTTTTAAGATTAAACTGGGTCAGATTTGAAATGCCAATTTAAAATGGTTTAAAACGCTAATTTACTGCAATGTCGTGGTCAGGCTCAAATGTCCGCAGGATTCTCGCTTGTTAAATAATAATAGTTGTGTCTCTTAGTAATATTCATGAACAGAGAGACTAATAAGAACAGTACCGAGCTCTACAACCCCCCAGAGTTCGTGCCTTGCTCCCGAATGACTCCTTTTTACTGATAAGAACCGCAGGCTAATAAACTTTATCTGGACCAGGCTACTAGAGCTGTCCCTACATATGCTCAACGGCGCGCCTCAATAACTTTATTTAACTAATAAAATGTTACGAGCATTTTTCTATTTTGAAGATTATATCATCTAAAGGAAATTTACCAATGATTTTATATTCATGATTGGGATTTTATAAAATATATTAAAGACTTACTTTGTACACATCATTTTATTACATTTACGAAAATTGATTCACGTATTTATATTAAGGACATTTTCATATCTAATAATGATTTACTACTGGAATTTAAAGGTAAAATAATGGGAAAATAAGTATACTAGCTTTTTCACAAAACCGTAAACTTGATATATTTTTATATAAAATGCATGACACGATTTTATAATGGAAGAATAATGACTGAATTCTTTTACGTAGGAAGGTAAATTACTTTTAATATAATAAAATTTATAACAGCATAATTAAACCTGCTTTAAATTAATTAAAATATCGACTGGATGTAGGTAGCTAACCGTAATTTTATAGCTTAATTAAAATTACATTACAAATAGTTTTTATTTAAAAATTATATAGTTTATTTGGTATAGAATAATAATTAATTTAAAAGTAAATATTTAAATATTATAAAGTTATTTTAGTGGCTAAATACAAAGTGTCCCAAAATATATCTATTTTGATAAATGGGGTAAAATTAGCAACTTTAAACCATAACACAATGTCGGAAAAAGTTACTGGATTTAATAATTTAATGCGTTGAATTTTCCATAAACCACAACAATGTGCAGGTTTATACATACAGGTTGAAAATTTCAAATGATCAAATTTTGGTAGCTGTAATGTAAAGCTAAAGAATAGGCTGTCTAAAACCAAAGGTCTTGTTTGGTAAACTATGAATTTTAAATGACCCCAAAAAAGTTGTTTAGTGTTGTTAGGTCACGTGATCTTGCTGGCCATTCTATTATACCTCTACAGTCAATCTATCTGGGAAAAGTTCTATTTAAAAATTTAGGTATAATTAAAGTATAATCTAAAGAGGCTCCATCCTGCTGAAACATTAGAAAGTTTTCCTCTAGAGTTTCATCATTAGAATGTCTATGGGATTGATCACATCCTTCAGTATATTTAAATATTTTTCACGTGTCAGGATTACATTGTGGTTTACATCAATAAATATTGGACCTATAATGTGGTTATCATAGATAAGAGCCTAAACATTTAAATATGCATGTAGGTATCTGACGCTATTCTTCTCGAATACAATGCGTGTTATTGGTACTCCAATAACGACAATTATTCTTCTTTACTTCACCGCCCAAAAAATATTGCATTATGGCTAAAGCAGATATTTTGTAACTGATTTGGAGTGTCTATCAGAAATTCTGAAAATCTTATTTTTTTAAGTTCTGTTGATATAATTAATTTTAGATAACCAAAACAATAATTCCAGAAATACTACAAAATGTATTTGACTAGGTATTTGTGATTATTTTAAATGGCATCGGAATAAGTATAAAAAACTGAAAAACATTGCCTATTTTCCCGAATCTGTAACTTTATTAGTAACAAAGATTATTTATCAAATATTTCCTATTTTAGTTTTAATATTTAGGATATCATCCAATGTATGTCTAATACATAATGGTCACCAAATACCCTGCAGCAAACAGGGACTTGTTTGGATCTGGAAGTTTTATTATACGATTTTGAATATTTTCAATCCGTGTATTCTACAGTGCGGACATAAAGTAAATCCCCCCCCCCCCCGCCTGCTAAATTTTGAACGGTTATGTTTTTGATTCTGAAAATTTGTCTACTGAGGAATATAATTGCGAACTTTCTAATAAAGGCATTTCTGATTTTGCGGAACTTCCGGTTATACCGAAAGTGGATGGAAACTTTCTTATTTTAAATGGAAGACCCAGTATATTTTCAACACCAAAAACATTGAAATTTATAAGTGTAAAATTTTATTTTAGAAATATGTCCATCATATCAATATTACACCTACTTTTAATTTCATTTTAAAATTATAAATCGAGTAGAGCGCCATAGTAGATGTAGTCAGAACTACATATTTCGACCTTATAATCGAAAAATAATACTATATTGGAATATTTTATTGCTTATCTATATGAACTGAACGCTGATAGGGCAATTGTTGCAATTTGAAATAGTAAATAATGGTTGTGCTGCCAATTCATTTATGGAAGAATTAATAACAGGTCTAACAATTTCTGCAGTTGACATGGGAAAAGAGATACCAATGTCAGCGTTATCTCAGATTCAGAGATATTTACATAGTACGAAACACATCTAGTGGCTACTTGTTAACAGAAAAGACGGTTGTATAGTTTAATTGTTATTGGACGGTTTTTTAATTTCTTCAGTACTAATAATAATTAGTTCAGCAATTTTCCTCTTATTACATAAAGATTCTTCAACATAACCCCGAGAAACTGTTACGAATTTCCAACCCCCGGGTTTTAAAACGTCATTAGAAACACGTACATTAACAAGAAGAGATTCTGAAGAACGCCTTGAGCAATAAAGGCTCAGGGATTCCAAGATAAGCAGCTACTTCTTTAGGTATTATACTGAAGGAGTTCTTACCAAAACAGATTAATTGCTTTATTTTCCAGAACGGTAATAGCCAAAAAATCGGTCAAGCTTTTCTGAATTCAATATATCCCGGCGTAAGGCCATATATGTACTTCCTACAAACATCTGCAAAATTTATAGAATTATCATCCCAAGTGCTTATACTAAATATCCGATCCACGTTTGCTTTTGTGTTTTTTAGATTCAATCCAAATCTTGTACGTCATTAATCCAAATCCAAAAATCACTACAACCTAAACGTTTTTTATAATAATATTTTTATAATATATATTTTATTTATAAATATAATAAATTTATATCTTTGATGATAAATGTAACTACAAATTTCAATTATTAATAGTACATATTTTATTTATAAAATCAAAGATATAAATTTATTCCTGGGTGAGAATTCTTAGTGATTTTTAAATTCTAGACGCCCACTGGTGAGGTTTTATGGACTACGCAAAATGAGTAAAAGTCAAAGAAAAATATAAGTTTAAATCATATTCTCGCGCTGATAATAGGCGAATATTACCTGTTTAACATGTTTTATGAGTTAAAATAATTAAATAATGGACTGTTGTTTAAATTATAATTTAAATGGGGAAACAGTACACACGAAGTTCGTCAGCAGTTAGCGAACATCTCGGTACCTGTTCGCGAGCTGTTCGAAAGCTTGGTGTGGACCCTCAACTGAACTCTTGTAGTAGTAATGGTATTATTACAAGGGTGTGATTGGGTGTGATAAGCATACAATTTTGTTAGTTATTAAAAATAAATAAGGATACATACATATTTTCACAAACCACCCTATTTATTGAACACAGAATATACAAGGTGTCCCTGAATAACTCTCACAAATTGTTTTTGTGGTGAAAGAGGAAGTGAAACTAAATATTTTTGATCTAGAAAATATTGACCGGAAATGCTTCCTTAAAAAGTTATACCACTTCAAAAATTTTCAAAAAAAAATTTTTTTTTGTAAATAATATAAATATTATAAAAGATATTAATTTGAAATTTATGTTTTCAGATAAATCACGAAATCTTCATTAAAAAGCCAAATTTTATGTTGTTTTTTAAATTCATATTTTTAGCTTAAAATTAGAAAATCTACTTTTACTCCGAAATGAAGCACCCGGCACGATATACAATAAGAGTACCTTTTCTGTAGAACATTGATCAAGGATTATTTTTGTACTTTTAAAATTATCAAAAACGTAAAGAAATAAAAGTAACGACAGTAACGACCCTGAAAATATTTAAACTTTTATTGGCTGAAAATTTGTATCCTAATGTGAGAAAACTGTGACCAAAATTTTAAGTGAATATCTGTTATAATATTTATTTTATTTACAAAAAAACATATTTTTTAAAAATTTTTGAAGTGGTATAACTTTTCAATGAAGCATTTCTGGACAAAGTCAAAAATGCTTAGTTTCACTTCCTCTATCACCACAAAAAATTTGTCTCAGTTATTCGGGACACCCTGTATACAAAAATTAAAATTTAAACATTTGTTAAGCATTTTATTTCGAAATTACAAATCGTGTAGAGTTACATAAAGTAGATTCAAGATGCCATAAAAGTAAGAGTGTATGATTTACCCAAAAACAAATTACAATATATAAATTCAAAAATTTTGGTTAGGAAGTCTGGATAACTTACAATGTCTCACTTATTCGTTGCAAGTACTCCTGTGCACCCAGTTTAAAAGTATTTTTGAAAATTAATAAACTATTTTAAAAATTTTAAATGTGAGTAGAAAGAGTAAATATACCTAGAATCTAAGTTTTCTGAAGCGTCATCTACACTTTTAGCAGTGGCGGATTAAGCCATTTGGAGGCCTGAGGTGCAACCTGATTTTGAGGCCGCTATTTTTTTGAAATAAAATAAGATGACCTTTTTAGTTGAAATCAGTTTCAGACGATTCAGGGGTTAGTTTAAGGAAAACTTAGATGTGCAAAATTTGAATATAGCGCCATAGGTGAAATTTTTAAAAAATGGCAGGTCGAGCATTTCCAGATACTTTGGAAAAACATCTCGTTTTTCTCTTTTTCAAAAAATTTCATGGAATTAGATGAACTGTAAAATATAACCAAAAGTTAAAATTAAAGAAGAAACTAAATTATACAGGGTGTTCCAAAAAGAATTATTCAGAAGAAAAACTTAATTGACAGAGTTTAATGTGAAGTTTTACGGATATAAAAAATGGTACCTTTATGGGGCTTGTTTCAAAGATAGTGAAAATATCAAGAAAAAGGTGAAATGTCGTTAATTTTTTGAAAGAAGAATTTTTTTTCGATCAAAACATTCTTCTGATGATATTTTTTAACTTCAAGCCAAAGTGGCATTAATTAGCTTGACTTTTCAACTTATTTCTTTTAAATTGATCAAATAGTTTATGAACTACAACAAAATTTCGAATTAACAACATTTTTTGTAGGAACAAAATTCAATGACCCATCAAAAAAGCTGATCCTGCCTATTAGTTTTCTTGTTAATGAAACCTCGTATATTGTCTAGGGTTTTCTTCTGAGCACTTCTTTTTGGGACACCCTCTATAGGTGTAACTGGTTCGTTCGAACCGACAAAAAGGTCTCAGAAATTTCAGAAAGAGAATCTTTTTTAAAGTCAACTTGTCTGGAAGTGGAAAGAAAAACTCCTTTGTATAATTAGTTTGTTAGGTTTATGGTTTATTTGAATAGAAGTTTTCAAAAACGATTATGACTGGTAAAAAAATGTGACTGCATAATTTTTTTTCAATTTTTTTGAGGCCGGTTCAATTAGGAGGCCACAGGCGTGCGCCTCATGCGCCTGTGCGATAATCCGCCACTGACTTTTAGGGTCAAGTTTTTTCGTGTTATTAACATTTAGCATCGAATTTTCAATCTATATAAATTATATTTTCGTTGATCGTTTATTAAAGACTATTTTTAATGTATACAAAATCATTCACTAATGGCCCCTATTAATGCATGATTTTTGTTTAATAAATGATTTTGGAGGTGCCCTCTGTTGATGACGTTTCTATCGAAATTTTTTACGAAGTATACGACAATTGTGAATATAAAGTAAATTTAATTTCTTTTAACCTAAATTATAAATTACATAAATACATGTAATTTAAATACATTTCAAATTATCGGTACACCAATACATTTTATATTTATTTTATAAATGTGAGGTTATGTAAAGTTGCTCTCAGCTGGAAGTAGGACAATGAATACGCGATCGTGATTACTTTTATCCTACTTCCAGCTGGGACCAACTGTACACATCAAGTCATCATTAAATGACTATAGAACTCTCTGATAATAGTCAACCCTGTTCGTTTAATTCGACTTCGGTTATGATCGATCGGGTTCGTATTTTTTAATGGTGACATTTCGAAAAATCTTGTAAAAGTTTTTTCTAGTTAATCAAATGCACGATCAACGAAAAAATATTGTAACCAACTCGTAGGTTAAAAGCGATTAATAATCTCAAAAATTAACGCACTCGCATTCCTTTCGTGCTTTAAAATTTCTCTATTATTAATCGCCCTTTTTAACCAATTCGTTGGTTAAATAACTATTATTTGTATTCGTAAAAACAACACAACCATTATCTGTGGATACGGGTGTGATTTTAGGTAATTTTGTTTAAATAGCAGAAAATAGCTTATATGATTTTTGAAATTGAAAATATCAAGATTGCGGTAGTTTGAGTTGCTTTCGTACCAATTTAGCGTTTAACGTTTGTTAACCATTGTTATAGTCAAGTAAATAACGTGAATTTACCTAATTTACTTTTTATTATTAAATGCGTTTGATTATTTCTTTGCAAGTTTAAATTTTTATTTATTTTGTTACTGACGTGACGTCACTAGAATATGTAACCAAACATACATTTGCGCGGGAAATATTAATTTGAATCGCCAATTACACATATCGGGATGAAATCATTCATTTTTTTTCGCTTGGTGCATTAGTGACTATTATTTTATGTATAATGCATACACAGTAATACATAAATAAGAATAAATATGTATATTTTTCATTTTCATATTTTATTTAACATATCAACATTACAATGCCACAGAGCTCTGCATAATACATATAAATATTTACTTTGCGTTTGTAATGTAATAATTTTTTGTAGCCAACTGATTAAAAAACTTTATATTTTAAAATTATTATTAAATTTTCCAACTTTAACATTTAATAAGTTTCATAACATTGGATCTTAACCCCGGCAAAACAAATTTAATTTAAACTATTTACACGTATATTGCACCATACTTTCAAAGAAAAGTAATTGAATTATTTAAAAAATTGAACTTTAAATACATATTTAATAAAATAAAATTACAAAAATCTGAATTGATATTGGAAAGAAAAATATAACATGAAGAAAGTTTATTACAGACTTATATATTTTATGGATGTGCTCATAACAAAAATTTGTGACCAAAAACATAAAACTAGTATGGAAGCACGACTTCGCTTGGAATGTCAAAAGTTCTTTAAGAAAAGCATAATAAGAAATACCGGGTGTAAACGAATCATGAGACACCTATCTACAGTCGAATGCAAAAAAATTGGACAGGGAAATTTGAGCTGTGTAAAACGTACTATCAGCGTCTTGATTAAATTATCATAAATGTAGCTTCCAGTTTATTGGAAAATAGTATATTGTTTTATTAGGAGTAAAAGAAGTAAAAGAAGTTCTTTTACTACGAATAAAACATGCTATTTTTTCTTCAAACGTCGAAAAATTAAAAATAGGAATATAATAAATAATTTTAAAATTTGACGTATAATTTACATACAACACACAATACAATGTTAGTGTGTATTGGGTTACCTAAAATTAATTTTAACTACGTCCTTTTATTCCTTGTCATTGCAAAGTAGTAATGATTGGCAATAAAGTTCTATTTACACAATAATTTTTGGGGAAAACATAATTACGGGAAACTGTTTTTGTCAATTTTTTGTATTCAACTACAAAAAACACATTTTGTGCACTAAAATTGTACTTACGGTTTTGCTGGAAATAAGATCAACTTCATTATATTAATGTAACACTCAAGATTTGTTCATAGTTTAAAACAATTTTAGAAAAAGAAGTACGATTCTGTCAATTTTTTTTAAATTAAAAAAATATTATATCCCGAATACAAAAAAATGAAAACTGGCTTCTGCAAAATCTTACATTTAAAGTACCAAAATAATCGTTATAAAATCTACTCTGGTTTTTATAACTTATATTGATATTAATTTTTCTTATTTTTTCGTCATTATTTTGAATTAACCAATTAATACCCAGAATTAATGTTATTAAACATGATAAATAATTGTTTATCAAAGTGCTATCTTTGGCAACATAACGTTTTAAGTCGAGGTAAAACTGAGTTTGTTTAAAAAAGATTAATCTCTACTCTCTGTCCTTAAATATGCCATGATGGAAATACTCTGTTCTTGTAGCCTTAAATCCCAATGTCCTCAATCAAATGTTGGAAATGTTTACCAAGCTTTGTAAACTGCGAGTAACTATTATAAGAAACTTGTGGTGACCACAAAAATGTTAATGTACGTGAATGTGTATTAAAGTGTGTGAGTAAATTATGAAGATAAAATTTCGGATGAATATTTATTTTAACAGTTAGTTATTATTTTAAGTTAAAGCGCCACAGCGAGCAACCATAAATAAGTTAGGTTTCATTAAAATAATAGTTTTTAGACTACTAAATTAATCCAATTCTTGGAAGGTAGTCAGGATTATTTATGAAAGCATGTTAAAAGGAAACCAACTTGTACTATATTCACTTATTAATAATTTACTGTTATAGTTTTAGATATTTTTTATTGCGTATTTTGATGCGAAAATGATATTTTGATATAAACAAGAGTTTATTATTATATTATACTATTGTCAATATTTTATTCTCAACTCAAATCGCTTTGATGCACATTTCTGTGAAGTCAATAAAAATAGAAGCAGAATTTCCTTTCCTATTTTGATTTATAAGATAATATTTAATATACTTTTTCTCTTCGGTTTAGTTACTAGAAGTTATTTATTTTCTGGGAATTTTAAATCATAAAAATATCAATAACAAAATGGTTTGAATCGAGTTTAAACTCTTGCTTAAATTTTTTACACTGCACTATATTTATTGGGTAAATTACTTTCAAATTTTTTTTCTTAAAAATATCTAAAACCTGATAAAAATTATATTATAAAACCCGGAGACTTTGGGCGAATCCCGTAGACCTGATTCAGACTACTAAAAATAGCACAAGAATATTATTATAAATGTGTCCATTTTTTATTTTGATAATATATTAAATTACTATTTGTGGAAGCCAACGAACTTTAGTATAAAAGGAAAAATGCCTAATTTAATTTTATTAGATAGAAATTCCTATTGATTCCAAACCACATGCCACAGAATTAGGTTAATTAAAACTGATTTTGGTAGGTTTTCTTACTTGCAATCGAAATTAAGGCAATTTAAAATATCTTGACTTATTTATAAGCTTTTATAAGGAGCACAAAATTATTTGTAAGTTTATTTTGTAATTTTCTATTTAATAAAGTATTTAATATTTTATTCAATTATAAATGACACCATTTAATAAAATAGGTAAGTCTTTTTAACGCATTTCAGTTCCATTAGAATTTTTGTAATAACGATGATGATATCAATTGACTATTCTTATTATTTTTGTGAAGGAGGGGTATATTGTGACATTGTATACAGAGGATGTCATAATTATATTTCAAAATTTCTGGCAGTGGTTCCTTGAATGGACAAAAGATAAAGTTATTTCTATAAACATTATCCAATTTCACTTCCTAAGGAAGCTGCAGTTCTTTGATTGTGTTGGAAAATAGTATATTACGCAACGAGCTAGAAAGTGACGAATTTTGTGCGAATGTGAAAATTGTCGAGTGAGGATTTACACGAACACGAAATTTACTTTCTTGCGCATTGCGTACGCTATTTTTCTGATGACCACGGAGATTTTGCGACCAGTATTAATATTTTGTAACTACTAAAATAATGTTTTGCCCTTAAAATATGCAATATATATATATTAGTTATCTATTCAGTCAGGTAATAAGAAAGGAACATATTTAAGTTTTTTAAAAAATCGATTTAATCAGCTAAGTACAGAGTACAGACACTAAAACTTAAAGCTTCTTTAACGTAACGCTCTTGTAAAAAAATCCCTAAGCTTTTTAAGTTTATCAAGTGAAAATTTTAATATAAAAATTAGCTTTCGTGTTAAGGCAAGAAGAATTTTAACATAAAAGCTCTAGCTGCATTAAATCACTTTGAAATCTAAAAGATGAAATTAATTTTTAATTCAAAAGGATTATGGCTTGTACTTAAATAGTTTATTAAAATCATTATTTAAAGTTTACGATTTTAAACACATTTTTGCATATTTCTCCAGAAAATAACTTTAAGGTTAACGTTTGAAATATAAGAGCCTTCTAATTAAAATTATAACATGGAAGGGAAAACGTACCTAAAATAATAAAAATAAATGTTTCACTTTACCTAAATTTACATTTAAAGGGTAAAATAACAACGTTTGTATTACATTAAGGTTTAGAGGTGTAAGACATAAAAAAGTTTCCTGAAATGATTTATGCTGCCTTTTAAATACGAGCGTTTATATTTTTAAAATGCTGGAACGTAATGAATAGATTTACATAAAAATGAAATAATTCTACAATACTACCTTCACCAGCAAGATGAATTGACGTAAAGCAGAAATAATAAACGTTTTCACGTTAAAGTCGGGACAGAATAACAGACAATAAGATAATCTATGAGAATTTATATTAACATTTTTGTTTTAGAACCAAATAAGCTACACATAAATAAAACGAAAACGTACTCAATAAAAACTTATTTTTTCTTCAAATGTCATTAAAGTACCGTCTCCTGTGACGTTTTAAATGTTAACTTTTTATGTTCGTTGATTCTGTGGTCACTTCGTACTGCCTAGGAGTAGAAATTACTACTTTGCACTGACAAGGAATAAAAGGGCGGAGTAGAAATGAATTTTAGGCAACCCAGTATACATTAACATTGTATTGTGTGTTGTATGTAAATTAAAAGTCAAATTTTAAAATTATTTATTATATTACTATTTTAAAAATTTCGACGTTTAAAGAAAAAATAGCATGTTTTATTCGGAGTAAAAGAACTTTTTGTGGCTGTCGTGTACACCTACATACTTGCCACAAAAATTACTTCTTTTACTCCCAATAAAACAATTTTCTAAAATAATATCTAAATATTTGTTCATATTTTTTAATTTTATTTTGGCATTTTTTTCACATTTCGGTGAAAATTCGTGCATGAAAGCAATTCGTTTTCTTTGGGACACTGTAGTTAAGGTGATAGCGAGTCAAATGTTGAAAAACCGATGTTTTAATCTTTCCTGAATTTTTTTAAAGTGTTTCAAATTGGAAACTTAAAAAAATAATTAAATACCGAACTTAAGTAAGAATTGCACTTTTATATGCAATTTTTATTTTTCATTTATCTAGATTTATACGAGCATAGTTTTGCAAAAATCAAAATATAAATATAGAAGTTTTTCTTGCAAAATTACACAAATGTAGTTGTAGATACATAAATAACAAAAATTATAGATGAAAGTAAAATTCTTAATTTAGTTTGGTATTTTCTTATTTTTTTAACTTTCCAATTCGAAACACTTTTAAAAAAATCATGAAAGGTAAAAACGTCGGTTTTTCAACATTTGACTCCGTATCACCTTAAATAGTAAAATTTGAATATAAAAAAACTCTTAAGCAAATCAAAAGTGTTTTTAAGCAATTACCCGAATTACTTCTTAAACTACCCTTCCAGAGTATGTATGGGTATGGAACTGTCAACAAATAATAATCCTGAAAATACAGTTTAGCAAAACTTGTTGTTTAGGTACCTGTTAGGACTGAAACTTTTGCTATTAGTCTGTTACAAATTTGTTTCCAGAGATTACTATACTCCCTAAAATTAAAATAGACATCAAACATTATATATAAATATAAATCAAAATATGTATGTATTTTAATTTTTAAAAGTATTAAGCACAAAGAAGTTAAAAAATGTTTTTACGAATTCTTTTTTGAAGTATCTTTAATTTTTTTATACAGGGTGTATCTACGCTTACTCTAAAATGAAAATGATATCTACATGCGGTTTTCTCAGAATGTACAATACTTTTAGGCGTACACTCGAAAATATTATTAATATACTGGGTGTCCATTCCAAGATAGTGAACCAAAGTTGCATGTTTTTAAATGGGACACCTAGTAAATTATGGCATTGTTAGACAAAAAAAAATCATACTTGTATAACCTTTCATGGGTCTATATTCATTCATTTTGCTGATATTTGCCGACATCATGGTATGGACACCCGGTATATTATCAAAAGATTTTCTCGCCATGAATTAGCTCGCGATAATTTTTTAAGTGATGATATACAGGGTGTCCAAACGTCAAGGTTAGAAAGTAGAGTAAATTTTATATAGAAAAAACCAAAAAAGTAGGGGTCTATCTTTTTATGGTTTGAAAGTTACAGGGGTTTGAATTTGGCAGAAATCAGTAAATGATCAATAGCTGCTTAAAAAACTTGGTAAAAAGATTTAAAAAATATTTAATTTTAAAGCTGAAAGTATCCTCTTTCCATTAGTAACAATGATAAAACACAATTCGTTTATCAAGTATTAAAAAAAATTTTAAAGAAAAAAAATCCAAAAAAAATTGTTTTTTTAGCAGTTTTTGAAGATTTTCTCCATTAAGGGCGTGGTTTTCTTTAATTTTCTAAAAATTCGTTAAATTCTCTAGAAATTATGAAAAATTTTGAAACCCTAACTGTTTTTATGCACTCACTAGAGCCTTCTAAACTTACTCCTATGAGAATTGATTCTAAGCATAGTTAGTTACAATTGAGGTGCGCCTTCATTTTTGTTATTATTTACTGTTTCAAAAGCCATCAAAATTTAACTTTTGCTTATAAAAATTGATAATTAAGCAACTATTGATCACTTACTGATTTCTGGCAAAAACGGGCGATGCCAAAGTCAAACCCCTGTAACTTCGAAACTATAAAAGATAGACCCCTACTTTTTTGGTTTTTTCTTGATAAAATTTGCTCAACTTTCAAACCTTGACGTTTGGTGAACCACGAACGGGACACCCCGTATATTTTGATAAATTCCTAATTTTACTTTAGTTTTATTCTATGAAAATCCGATATTAAATAAGAAAGTTTTTTAAAATATAACAATATTCGATCCCGAGAAAATTTAAAATAAAAACTACTAATTATGTTTATGCTGAAAATTATAAATAAAATCCAGTTTTAGCTGACTCATGCACCAACTATAAAGTTATTTTATTTTCTAATAGAAACTTCCTGGACATTTGTGATTGCATGATAACAAAATTATTATAGCTACCAAAAAAGTGTTATATTTCTTTTTAACGCGATTCTTCGTGTTCGTTAATTGCACCGTGAGGACAATAAAAATTTTAATTTGTCACTAACTTCCTGTTAAATTCTTGAATGTGATCCTTAAATATATTTATTACCTGTAAATTACTCATAAGAAAATTTTACAGTTTTACGAGTAAAGTAAATTTAAGTGTATAATTTGTGCTAAAAATACTTTTTGTATTGTTATGCGTATTTTAATAGCAACCCATATAGATTTTACGCTCATTTTAAATATTTTTAGTACACCTTAATGGATTTGTTTAAAACGAGTAAAATCCTTGAAGTAATTTTTTTTTGTAAATAATTTTCTTAAAAAATGTGATAAATGGGTAATATATTATAAATTAATAAAGTAATGGAATAAACTCCAAATAAAAACAAAAATTATATTTTATAAATCTCTTATTTCACTATCCTCCAGTGGCTACATTTATTTATAGGATTTACCACTAGACGTGTACATTATTTAAAAAAAGATACTACCACTAAATTTCCAGGAATGCATGTAGGTGTGTGCAAATCTAAATAACGAATGAGGAAAATAAACACCGAAAACTCATTTTATTGATTTGCCAAAAGCTTTATAGTAGATTCATCCAACGCCCAAGTATAGAAGATTTCAGAAAGCCAGCGACATCTTTAAACAAAAAGCTCAATCCAACAATTTCCACCACAATTTTCTGTAATTTTCCAACACAAACTTAATATAATTTATATTTCGTCCAACAGATTTAGTTGTCAACTAATTTTTAATTTTATTTTAAGAATCTTCACAATAAACCAATTTTTAAATTAATTAGGAACTATAATAATAATTATTATTCAAAATAATTACTTAATGAATACTTTTGATATTTTGTTTAGAGTTTGTATTTAATAATAATTGATTAATGTTTGTGTTTATAAATGAAATTAATGATTTTAATAAACTAATGTTTATGTAAACAATAAAATAAATCATAGTTTAAAATATCAATAAATTACAAAAGGAGAGTATTCACTACTATTATTAAATTAAAATATATAAAATACTAAAGAATTTTATAATAAAAATTCATATTTATTACACCTTCAAAAGTAATTTAAAAAAATGTTTTAAATTTTCTCTTTGACGCTTTGATATTTTGGTTTGCTTTGTTAAATTCAGCCACCCGAAAATTCGTTATTTTTAGACCTGCATCCGCTGTTTTGTTGCTTTTTTTATAATTTCTTCCTTGCAAATCTGTCTATGTAGTGGAATGGAATGTGAAAATAATGTGTCTACTTTTTGGTAATTATAGAATGGGGCTTGGTCGGCAAAGATGAAAAGGAAGCAGTAATTTGCGTGAGCAAATAAATTAAAGGATGCATATAAATCAAAAAGTTGCTGATTGGATTGAGGAATTATAGTTACGAGATTTATATTTCTTGCTCGGAGTTGCGTAACGTTTTATTGAATCTGAATGGATTACTTTTAAAGTAATTACATTAAACTTTTCTAATGCTCGAACGTCTTCATTAAAGTTATTTGTAATATTCAAAGTTTTTGCTGATGTCAAATATAAAGTAAAAGGTATAAATTTGAACTTATAATAGGATTATGCAAATATTAGATTAACGGGTGAATAATCAGTATCATTATTTATACCATATGGAATTAGGAATTTCCCAAAATTTGTAATGAGACAATTAATTATTCATGTAACCACATCCGAAATACATTTGGATAATGTAAACTATATTATTTAGCTTTTTTCTAAACCATGATGAATTAAAAATATCAATTATTCGTTATTAACATTGCATTTCGTTTTGAATTAATTTTAATATTTTAAGATGTAATTTAATCCTTTAATTATCCTAACACTATCATGTTTATTTTGAATTGAAGAGTGACATGTTTGCTAATTTAAGATTTTAAAGACGAAAAGCATTGCAATTGTTATTTTTCTTCAAAAATCCAATCTTGCAAAATATTGGGATAAGAATATTGGATCATGATATCTGATATAATAGTATATCAGAAATATGATGAAAATTTTTACTAAAAAAATATTCTGAGGTTACTAAACCTACAAATAATGAATCAAGAAACAGAAAATAAATCACCAAAATTATCTAAATAAAAAGCTTTTTTAATGCATTGTTTGAAACGTAATCCATACGAATTTTACTGGGATGAATTGGATATAATATGATTTGGGAGTAATCCTTAATTGATTTCAATCCCGATTGAATTACTCGAGATAATCGTTATCATGAATCATGTAGTTACTAATTCGAAAATTAAACATTTTCTAATATATTTAAAATTGCGGCAATTTTGTATTGTAAAGTCGTCCAGATTTTTACACATCGAGACTTAAATATAATATGTAGTTTGATACACCATAAATCCATAAGTGACACTTACATTCTTTTAAATAACAGATTTTCTATTGGATTTCTGTCAATTTTTGAATTTAAGTCACTCTTAGTCTTTAGTGGTTTAAGGAAAAGTGGTGCAACTGGCCCTTAATAACAGTTTATAACAAGTTACTGTTGTCACATGTCCCATGTCAAAATGTTTAAAAAAACTCGTTGTTCCAGAATTTTACCAAATAGTAAAAGTAAAAAACGAACCCCCTAAAATAAAAAATAATTTATTTTGCTTTAGAGAGGTGACTTAAAAAAAATTCGGTGTGCTTTTAATATACAGGGTGATTCAGAGCCCGTACCACCCATTTTTCTCGAGAACGCGTTATCGTACATTACTGAAATAAAAAGTTTTATTACCAAGGCGAATATAGTTGTGCTGTTATTATTTTCCGGACTAATAAGCTTTTTTTATTTTGCTAGTAGTCAAGATCTTAACATATTTATTATTATTTTTATTAATTTGCATATTTACAATTTTATACAAGGAGATGATAAAGTTTCGAAAGTTCTGAAAAAAATTGAATGCAGCAGATATGATTTTATTCCGAAATTTATCATCACCACATGTAAATGCTAACGATACTTTTTTAATAGCTTCTATTAAAAAATTTGGTGTTATCGTATTTGTTTGGAAAAGAATTTTTCCCACGACAATATGAGAAAATCGTATATGTCATGCATACTAGTTATTTAGAAAAACTTTAGGTTTCTGTTTTGTAATTTTGAGAAACTTCTTGTAATTTTCGATAGAAGCGCTGCGAAGGAATCCCGGAAGCCCTCTCTTGGATTTTTTTAAAGTATCAAAAAAGGATAGGTCAAATAGAAATTTATATTTAACCGCGCTAATATTACTTAATTATTATGTATTATTAAAATCATTACCTATATAATTAACTTTTGTGTAAATTTTAAATAAAATAGGAACATTTTTTATTCGTTTCGATCAGTTGCTTTCGTTAAAACAGCGCCACCTACAATTAGGTATATTTAACTGAAAATTATCGATAACTGTAATGTCAGCTGTTGTCAACACAGGTTATGTTATGACTTTTGGTTGATACTATAACAACAAATTTTGTTTTTATACAAAATATTAATAATGGTCGCAAAATATAGCGTACGCAACTCGCAAGAAAGAGAATTTCGTGCTCATGTAATATTCTCACTCGGCTACCTCCTCTTTCGGCTGTTTTCACACTCGCAAAAAATTCGTCACTTTCTAGTTCGTTGCATAATGTACTATAAAATTATAATGCTTTTAAAGAAAATATTTATGCAAAAGATTTAACAACCGTAGTTGCAAGAATATTCTGCAACTTCAAGAGTACAACTATAAAATAGAACATCAATTAGTAAGTCATTATCCGATTATGTTGATAACTGTTCACATATTTCCAAAAATATGACGTACACAAAAAATGACAAAATTCAGAAAATAAAGGCTATTTTAAAAGATAATGAATTTCATAATTATTTTTTACAGAATCGTACTTACATCAATTCAGAGCGAAATTATTAAGAAAACTCACCAAAAAGGTCTGGAAACCAATCGAACAGGAGTATTATATTTATAATCTTACGGCCTAGGCTATATTAATTTCAAATTGTGTTTCTTGCTTTTTCGAGAGGCTGGTAAAAAAAATTTCAAAAAAAATCTAGGGCCACTTGAAACCACTATAACAAAAATTATAACTAATTTTCGCAGATACTATTCTTGTGTGGCTTTACAAAAAAGTACAACTACTGGAGGAGCTATTTTGAAACTTTTGTTACAAAAGAAAGGAAATGGTAATCCTACGAACATTATTTTAGATAAAGATTCGGCAATTCAAAATCCGATGAAGGAATAAAATACATTCAAACAACAGATGGATTGAAAAGAGCTAATGGCCAAGTAGAAAGTTTAAATGAAAGCAAATTAATGTAAGGTAATTTTAGATAATCCATCCAAATGTCATAAACTGGTAAAATTCAATGAAGCATTTCAAGAAGTTCTTACGTTTGGAATAAAAATGAAAAACAAAGATGAAATTTACATACAAGAATTGTTGATTGATGATGTGATTCAAATTTTTGACAGCAATATAGAAAAAACTGCTACAAATTGTAAAAATGCAGGAAGAAAATAAGAAGGGATGCAATAGGAAAAGAACGGATTCCATTAACTAGTTGCAATCAAGGGAACACAATTTGGGTCTGGTCGTAAACTGAAACCAAAGTTTTTTGGTCAGTATAAGATTAACAGAGCAAAATACAATTACTCATACAAAGTATCAAAGGAAGTTCCAATTCATACCTCTACATGTTCTTAATAGTGAAGTAATGGATTCTATTGAAGAAGAAGATCTCATCATAATGACCGAATGTAATAATGTTCTGCGCATGTGATCGTGTTCGAGTGAGTGTTCGCAAAATTGAGTTCGATTCTATGCACTTCCGGCACTAAAATATTTAATTAGTTCACATTTGCTACTTGCACTGAGAGTTAATCGACAACAATTTATTATTAAGCCTCCCGTTTTATCAAAACGGTAGAAGATTGGAATAGCGATTGAATTTTCGCCATCTAAGGAAGAAAAAGGAGGGCAAAAAAACTTGACTTTAATTTTAATCATAACCACTTTCACGATTGCAACGACTGGTATGGTCGGCCTAATCTATAAGTCGTTTCAACTGTTTCAAGACCTGTAGGTAAATTTGGTACTTAAAACTCAGACAAATTTGAATTTGTTTATTTCTTGCATTTTAAAAAAGTTGAGATTTTTTCTTTCCTTGGTCGGAATTGTCAGAGATGTTGTTCTTATTGTGGTTGAGTTTCAAGGGTTTCTGTTCTGATGGTGTTCGAAGGAAAAGATTTGTTGTTCTTCTTGTGGTTGATTTCAAAGAAAGATATTCTTAGGGCTCTAAGAGATCGATAGATTTCCTCCATTTTGCCTTAATTCCTCCTCCGGAATGGAGGCTACCACACATGCTTTTAGGTTCATACATCATGGTACCTACTTTTATTACGAAATTTCCCAAAAATATTCTTTGAAATAGGTACAGTTTTAAGAAATAGTAATATACAGGGTGTCCCAATTTGAGTTGCATTACATGGGTATCTTTGTTATTAATAAAGTTACAGATTCGGTTAATTGAGCAATGTTTTGCAGTTTTTTAAACTTATTCTGATACCGTTTAAAAAAATCAAAAATTCCGAAAACATCAATTTTTGACAAAGTCGATTACTTCATTAACTAGAAAAGTTACAACAAAATGTTTCGGATAGTAGTTATTTATTTATTAAATACTAATAAAAAATATAAAAATAATATAATTATAACGATTTTATTAAAACACTTTGTGATTTTTTTTTTAAAAAGAGCAGCAAGAAAACTTTTTAAATAAATCGTTCGGAGGCCTATTTTTACGTATAAAAAGTGCGGTGTTCCAAATTAAAATTAAATGTAAATTTTATTATAAACATTTAATATCACTAGGAAAAATAAATCAATCCCAACTGTTTCTAGACAATATTTATTTGGTGTTCATGTTCATGTGACTAGTTTCGCTTTATTGAGGGCATCATCAGACATCTATCCGCAATAAGATGTCGGTCTCTTAAGGAACAATTATTAATCTAGTCATAAACATCTGTGATAATTTTGTGATAATAATATTTTAATTAATTTTATCAATACTCCAAATACGTGTTTTAAACAATATTTTTAATAATCTAATTCAAAAATTATGACTTTAAGTAATTAAAACAAAAGCACATGTTGATCGACCTGTAAATATTAAGTCGACATCTCGTAGCAGAAAAGAGCCCAATCGAGGAGGAAAAAAAATTGTTATAACTATGCGCCAGTGTTAAATGTTTAATTTCACATAGTTGTGTCTGATGATGCCCACAATAAGGCGAAACTTGTCACATGAATATGAACACCAAATAAATATTGTCTAGAAACAGTTGGGATTGATTTATTTTTCCTAGTTATATTAATTGCTATCCCAAATCATCGTCAAATCGTTTACTTATAAACATTTAAGCTTCATTGTTGGAATTCTAAGACCGTCTAGAAGATAAATTCCACATCAGCATCCCAAAGTTTACCGAACGTGTTCAATAATATAAAATAGACGGGTAACAAATATTTTTTAGTAGCTTTATTCTGAATTTTTGTTAGAACGTCATATATGATAAATATTAGAAATATTTTACAAAATATTACTATAAAATCATTCTTAAAATCTTGTTGAATAATAATACATATTAATTTATAATAATTATAGAAGATTACATGTATGAAACTTAAATAATTAATAATAATAATTCCACATTATCGTTATCACATATGGCGTGATTGAATCATAATTGTGCAAATTTTGCTATACAAAGAGGTAAAACTAAATTGTTATGCAGCGTCATATTAAAGATTAACTTTACGGGAATATTTGGGGTGTGATTCGAAAGCAATAATTATACTAAAATTACCACATTATCCTGAAAGGTATTGTTACAAGTTAAATGCTTTGAATAAAAAGGCTTCTAGGAATAATATTTGTAGTAGTAGTTCAACAGGTAACTTTATAAATTTATATTAGCAAAATAAGTAGTGATACCTAATAGATTTGCCTTTAATGTATACTCTATTTCGTGTGACTTGTTTATGAGAAAATATTGTATTCATGCATCTAAAATTTAATTAGTCGTTGCGTGTTATATTGAATGCACAAAGGCAGTATTAGTAAGTACCAGTAACTTTAGTAGAACATCAATATCAGGAAAATAGCAGTGCTTTACCATACCTAGAGTAATCGAATATATTGTGAATGGAATATACACATCAGTAAGCAGTATCCATTCTATATGATATTCAATAAACTTTTGATAAAACTTTTAAAGGAAAAAAATGTTTTAATATTTTATTTTTCATAGCACAAATGTTAAAAATCAGCTCATAAATGATATCACATTCCCAGTTTTTATAATTTGCTTTTGATATATTACATTTTAAATTTTGTACAAAATTTTTAAAGGTAAAAATCAATTTGCGTTTATAGTTTTAAACATTGTTATAAATTAATGTTTTACTGCGATAAAATTTCACTAGGCATATATTTTTTGTTAAATTTAACTTTTGTAGGGTTTGATCATTATTTATTAGACGCCCTTAAAGTCTAAATTTTGAAATGATAAATTATATTTTATATTACAGATATTAATAAGCCACATTCTAAAAAACACCCGGTGATGGTTTTTATTCATGGAGAATCGTTTGAGTGGAATTCAGGAAATCCTTACGACGGGAGCGTTTTGGCGTCATACGGAAAAGTTATAGTCGTTACTTTAAATTATCGATTAGGCATTTTAGGTAAGCACTTTCATTTATAAATGTCCTACCCTTATTTTCAAATTAACATAAAAAAATTCCAAAGAAATAACGTTAATTTTATATTCTCACTTAAATTAACGTCGTTTTGATAATTACCTCTCAGTATTTTAAATAGAGAATTTATATTTTCGAATTAACACGAACGTAATTTAAGAAGAATTTGTGTTAAAACAATAATTAACAGGATTTAAATTATTTAGCAACTGGTTTAATCCAAAATTGGGACGTTTCGCATAATGAATTTATTAAATTATCCTTCAACCAAATGTAATGAATTTTTGCAGGATTTTTAAAAGTTGGTCTTGATGATAATTCAAGGAGTAATTTTGGTCTCGTGGATCAAGTTGCTGCATTGTTATGGGTGCAGGAAAACATAGCTGCTTTTGGAGGCGACCCGAACTCGGTAACCCTTTTTGGTCATGGAACAGGAGCTGCATGTATTAGTTTGCTTATGTTGTCCCCAATGGTTGTCAGAGGCGAAAAACGTACATAAATTTTATTTAAATTATAATCCTCACTACTGCAATTTAAAATAACTACATTTTTTCCTTTTAATCTTATATTCCTGAATAAAATTCTAAATTAGAGATTGTTATATTTAAATATGTAATTTAATTTTAAATATGTTTTTTTATTTTAATTAAATTTAAGTGCAATTATATGTATTTTTGTACGTTGAATTTTAAAAACTCAAGTGTCATTGTTTATTTTTTAGCATTGTTTCATCGAGCGATTTTAATGAGCGGCACTGCTTTGTCTGATTGGGCGTTGGCAAGTACTTCTCGTCAAGTGACCTATCAGGTGGCCGAATCATTGAATTGTCCATCAGATGAAAAATTGGCAGCCTGTCTTCGGAAAAAAAATCTAAAAGACATAATGGAAGTAGGAGCGACGACGCGAGACTACATGACGAGATTCGGACCCATCGTAGATGGCCTCGTTGTACCCAATGACCCTAACAAAATAATGAGCTCGTATAACGATTTTTTTAGAAGGTTTGAGCTGATGTATGGCTTAACGGAAGTAGAAAGTGTACACCTTTTGAATCCAGTATCGCTGGCCTACGGTCTGCTGGAAAAGGAACGAGATCAAGAACTTAGAAAGTATCTGTATACCCGGTGCGAATACAAGCCGGAACTCTACTTGGCACACGCTTTAGAAGAATATACGAGGACAGAAAGGATGGGACTTGGGGAGCAGATGCAAGCTGGATTTACGGGACATGAGCCCGACAGGGCGTCTGTTGCTAGGGATACACTCCTGGATATGCTTTCCGATGCTAGATCTGCAGCTCCAATTGCACTTACAGCGAAATACCATTCTGCAGTTAATCCGCAGAGCTATTTTTACATCTTCGGCCATACAACTGCATCAAGGGACTTTATTGTAAGTAATTGTATTAAAATAAAAAACGTGATTTTATCATGCGGGTTGCCTTTGCCTTAGGAGCATTTATTTAATTTTCACTGCGCAATAAATTTTTGTGACGGGAAGTCTCTAGGTGAAAGCCTCCACGTCTCTATAGAGCCATACGTATCTACTAAAGACATTACTTGTCCCATGAGACACATTAGCCTCGTATAACCGCCGCACCACTATACCTTTTAAAATGATCGGCTCTAATAAAATTATAAATCTCGACTTATTAAATTTTAAACCCTTTTGTTCATTTTTCTACGAATATGATATTATTATTCTCCAGCGCAACAAGACAACTCATGGCGAGGAGCTCCCTTATGTTTTCGGAGCGCCTTTGGATGGTCCCAAATTTCATTTCACGGATCATTACAACAACCAAGAAAGGCTATTCTCCGAAGTAGTTATGAAGCTTTGGTGTAATTTTGCTTTTTCCGGGCAAGTATATGTTTTCATAACACAGGGATGTTCGCTGTTTCACACACAATTATAACCATATGCATGCATTCTTGCTTGGATTAGCTTCAATTTATATTATTTAGATTAAAGCATATTACGTTTAATTTATCAGTCGTCACAGCGGGTCCTTTGCAATTTAGATCTCGTATAATTGGATGGTCCTGCCCTTTGTTGAGTGTAATAAAGTTATTTCATTATAATTGTCAATACAAACTAATAACGAGAAACCTACAACAATCAGAATATCCTTACAACTTACCCCTCATATTTTCATCCAATAAAATCAATTATTATCACCAAATAGCAACTAACCTAAAGCTTGTCAATAAATAATTAAATGACCAGCAATAAATTAATCGAAAAATAAAAAGAATCTTTAAACTAGACGTTTTAAAAAATTGCATTAATTTGTGGTAAACAAATCAAACAATTTTAATTATCTTCAGCTTGTAGCTTAAATAATAAAATCCGGAAAAAAATAAGCGATTATTTTTCAAATGGATTCCTTAAATGAAAAATAATCAAAGCTTTTTCCTTAAGATTCCTTAATTTTTAATGAAATCCTAAAATGTGGAAAATTCTTTAACGTAAAAACAATTGTTTTGTTTAGAGGATGTGGAAATACTTTTATGCACTCACCTGATTGAAAGAGCAAATCAGAGTGTGGGACTCGTCTACATTAGGCATTAGGCCCACTGAAACCACAGCACCTAGTTACAGAGTTTCCTCTCTTACATACTTACATATTTAGGAAGTTTATCCTTAGTTATGGTTTATAGATAGTTGAACTTGAATAATAACACCTGAAGGGGAAGAGAATTTTGGATGCTATTCCTCGAGAGTGGAGAAGAAATTTAGATTTAACTTTTTGATATGGTCAAAAATTGGGGTTATTTTGAAAACAATTCCAATGGTTTGGTTACGGGTGTAGTATGAGGCTCTTACAATATTCCTGATTATTTTAATTTCACGTTGTTGAACTCCGTTCCCCGTTGTATCCAGTCAGATAGGACTGGCATAGAAGATTATTAGTCTGACAAGCGATTTGTACAAGAGAAGTTTTTCCGCTGCTGATTTTAGGTTTAGAAATTTAGTTTAATAGATCTATGGGTCTTAAAGTTGGGCTCAGAATCGAAGTGTATACCGAGGTATTTTGTGGATTTACTCCAAAAAGTTAATCGTCTCCAATGAAGGCATTGCAGGTTTGTTGGTGCATTTATATTTATGAAACAGCATCGAGATGGACTTAGTATTACTTATTTTTACACGACATTGGTGAAACCATTGAACTGTAGATTCGACGTTCTCATTTAAACGAAATTGTGTTGTCTACAGGCAATTGCGGTGTCATCCGCATAGAGATTGATTAATATGTGGTCTTTATTTAGAGTAGAGATGTTACTGACAAATATATTAAATAGATCGGGCGCAAGGATAGAACCTTGTGGGACACCCGAAGTAATGGTTTTGAGTATATTCCGTCTAACAATATTCGAATAGATCATTTCATAATGATCTTTCAGGCAGTTAAGAGAAAAGAAGCTTTTAATTTGGGTTGAAAGTCAATAATTTATGTATGAGTCCTCGATGCCACATTCTATCAAAGGCTTGCGCAATATCCACATGTTGGGGGAGATTGTTTCTTTAAATTTGGTAGGCGTATTTATGATTTTTTTTTTGAGAATTTACTGATGAAGTAAATGTGATTGATGTCTGAGTTTTCATGTATTTGGGAATATTGGTATTCTAATAATTTGGTAAATCAAGTATATCAACAATTTGCTTCTTCTTGGGGCACTCAGCGCGTGTTTCAACAAACCTAGGGGTTAAAAACTAGATAAATATACTTTAGTTTTGGAGCTCCAGCGCATTCAATTGTACGATTTTTATCTAAAATCACAAAATCGCTAAATATATTTTAATCAATGTGCGTAGGGTTTTAAAGAAATATCATTAGAAAACTTAAACTATCCTCTTTCATTTTGTAACAACAGTAACATAAAAATTGTTGCTAAAATTTTGAAAAAATAATTAGAAATTTTGTTGCTTCTTTAGGAACATTACTTGTTAATGATTCCTTCAGAATAGCAATTGGTCTTCGGCTTGTTACTTCTCTGTGTATTCAACACACTTTTTTTTTCCTGTGGTTCTACTATCAATGAGGACGGACTTCGTGGATTAAGCTATAGATTTAGCAGAGGAAGATTTTCTCGACACCATGAAGTGAACGATGATTATTAAAAGAGCCATTATCTTCCGCAAATATTCCTTTCACTTTGGAGCCTTTAGGAATAAGCAGAGACGATGGAAAAAGGCCTGATGGAATGAGTATGATTCCTTGGAGTTGCAGGAAACCTATAATTTAGGATTTTACTTGTGTCGATACCATGGCTCCTTCTCATTTATCAGGTACCTCAATTTCTTCTGGAGCTGCATCACTTAAAAGGATTAAAATTTCTAAATACAGAAATCTTGAAAAAAAAATTCATTTTTTTCCCACTTAGCATCGAAACTTTTGGAGTTGGGGGTCCTCCTAGTATACAATTTGTTAGTGAAATAGGAAACCTATTAGCAAATGTTATTCGGGGGGAGGGGTAATGCTGCCTCTGTCTTGGGTACGCTTCCAGAATAAAAAAAACATTTGATGAACTTTTTTCAATTCCATATTCAGATTTTCAAAATAAATTTTCTTCCTATGGCTTGTCCTCTTCGAAGAAGGAAGATGTTTGTAATTTATTATTTGATGGCTCCCTTTGTTCCTTCAATAGATCCAGTTCATCGGAGATATCAAATCAATCTTTAAGTCTGCCAAGCAAGAACATAATATAGAAAAAGTTTCTTCTAATCAACATCAAAAGAACATCTGTCAAAAAATCAAACGATGATAAAGATGATAAAGAAACCATTAGAGGATGAAACTAAATCACCGAAAAAGAAATGTGTTGATTTTGTTTAGTCAGTTGTATGGTTGTACTGATATATTTTTCTTAATATATTTTATTCTTCGAACCACAGTTATGCTGACAGACTTATTGATCTGAATAAATTTTCTTATCTTTCTGGACACATCTCTTGTGGTGCTACAATAATTATCCGCCAGTGAATGGTTTTCCTCTTTTCGCTATTGACTAGTACGTATTGCTGCTTCTTATTTAGTATTTATTACTTTCTTAAGTATGAAAATTTCCTTTTCTAGCTCCATAGTAGTATAGCACTACAAAATGTTGACAGTCCTAAGTGTGTGTTTAAAGAAATGTATATTTGGCCCTCTCATACCAAGAAGTTTGAAGACCCCTGCTTTAGCCGATTGAATATTGGGAAATCATTTAGCTATTGCAGGATCTCTACAAAAATACGAATTTTACTTGGTGACATTTTTAATAGTATAATTTTGTTTATTTATTTTTATTTTTTCAAGAAATATAATTAAGTAGACTAAAATCCATGCAGCCAAGAGATGTGACGTCATCTAATTAGTTTTTTTGGAGTTTGTTTTAATAGAGCTGACAAACTTTAACATTCTAGCAAAAACTAAATCAAATTTTTCTGTCAACGAAAAAATCTTACCTTAGGGAGAAATACAGGAAAATGGTCTTATTCTTTTAAATTACCACCCCATATTTCAAATATTGAATGGTAATTTATATTTTTTACAGTTAAAACGAAGTTACTAATGCAGTGAGATTTTGTTTTATTAACCTGATTTAACAATCTGCTGAATTAATGATATTACAAAAATAACATACATTCTTATCTTCTATTTTTTTATAGGGATCCAAACATAAAGCGTAGAAATGACTATCTTACACTTAATCCATTGGAGTGGATGAAGTACGAAACACCTTGGCCAGAATATGACACTACATACGAAAGATACTTATATCTAGGTACTCTTAATAAACCAATTTTTTTATAGTGATTAATCTGTATTTATTCTTAGCAATTCCAATTGATGTAAGAAGCCATTATCGCAGCAAAGAAATATACTTTTGGAACGTCGTTCTTCCTTCACTTTTAATAAATCATACCAATCTAAATGCCTATACTAAACCATCACCAAAACCCTCCAATTTTCCACATTTCATGAAAAGCCCACCTAAAAGCATTCCACCTTGGTTTTCCTTTGGAAGAGGCACATCAACAGATCGATTAAAAAAACCTCTAGAGAAGAAGCCATCAAACGACGTGACATTCGGAACAGTTAAACTACGCGCTGAAGATGTACCACTAGCACCAAATAAACCAGAATTTGGTACCATAATTACATCACCAACGCAAACAAAAAGTGGTGGTACCGCTATGATTGTTTTAATTGCAGTAGGTGGTATTTTCCTACTTATTAACGTGATACTTTTTGTTGGCCTATATTACAAATGTTCTAAACTCAAACATACAAGTAATCACCAAAATAGTTTCGACAACCCCTTGGAAGAATCTACAGAGAAACAAATGCAAATCGATGAAAATGGTTGCAGTTTAATGAAAATAATTAGTAAATCTTCTCGTAGTGGTGACACTTACGAAGCTGTTAAAATTAGTGAGGATGGTTCTTCAAAATATAAATTATCAAGACAAATATCTGCAAGTACAATAGATCCTCATACCAAAGTACGCGATTGGATTGCACAAGAAATAGTACAAAAATGCAGCCCAAAATTTTTACGTAGATCAAAAAATGTAAGCAACTTAAATAAAGAAACGAATTCATCCGATACAAGCAAATCACGAAAGGAAGTCAAATCAGTAAGTCTTTCCACCTTGGGAAAAAGTCCAACTCGTCCTGTTAGTACAGTTGATAATGACGATTCAAATATACCACAAGTAAAAACCAAAGTTAGTGTTGCTGTAGACGCTACACCAGCAGCAAGAAGCCCTAGTGTTTTGCGACAACAACCAATTGAACTAACGAAATCCTTAGATTTCCCTCATGAAGATAGTAGAGAAATACCGTTAAGGCGTTCGGCTACTCTAGATAATTTCCTCGAAGGAAACCTTTCAGTGCAGTGTGAACCAACTGTAGTAAAAATCGAACACCATCACATGAAATCTAAATCTGAACCAGCTAAAGATTCTAACGGAGATCCAATTTACGCATGTCCAACTAAAAATTTAAAAAGTTTTGATCCTAACTATGAAATAAATGTAACTTCTAAAAATGAAAATGAAATTATTCAAGCATTAACACCTGAAGAATCTTTGCAAACTATTAAACGGCGTAATTTTCCAAAAGTACTTCCAGACTATCCGGATAAGGAGTATTTAGCGAATAAACGACGATCGATGCCTGCATCTTCATATATTTATGCAACATTATCATTAGACTGCAAACCTCACAATAAACAACCTCCTCCACCACCTCCTCGGGTATGTTCCACTTTAGGAAGAAGGGTTAATCTATCACCGCTTCAACAACCGGCAATCATGGCAAAAGAACCTCCATTACCAGAAGAACCTGAAATTACTTGTAATAACTTGTATGTAGGCTCATTATCGCCTAGGAATAGAGAAAATATTTTAAATACCCAACCAATTTATGATAATCTTAGAAGAGCAAACGAAGAAACTAAAATCACAAAAAGAGCTGATACAATTCCTAAAACTATAATTACAGCAGATCCTTGCAATCCAATAATTAAAAACGATTCGAAAATTATTATAAAAGCTAATCCAAATAAAACAGAAGTTAAATCAAATGTTACACGTGTAGTTGCGAGTGATAATGTGTCTACAGGAACAAATAAAAATGAAGAAAAAATAAAACATGTCGAGGTAAATTCTTCTGAAAATATGGTTGATTCAAAAGGTCCAGCTGATATTGTAACAGATGATGATAGTGATATTTCTAAACCAGTTAAGTGTAAGACTCCTTCACAAATACCTAAGTTAATTAAAACTCCTAGTATCGGTAATATTCTTAGTAAAGGTAGTAGTTCTGAATCAACTCCATCTGATGACTCAGAAACAGGAACTATTATAAAAAGGGTTTAAGTTAGTCGAAAAACTTTAAACTGTATATATGGACTATTTATTTGAAATTGTATTAGTTATTACTTTTTGTGGCTAACTTATTTATGATTACCTACTGTACTTGGTAAATATGTACTTAGGTTTATTTAATTTGGTTTTAATAAAATAGCCAAATATTTTATCATGTTAATTAAATATCTAATACTAATTTTATATAATATTATACTAATTGGTATAAGGTTATTATTACTTTTACATTAAATTTTATATAACATGAATATAAGTAACTAGACAATTTTATTCTATTTTTATAATTTTGACTGATTTTACCATTTTCTTTTTATAATATTTTTCTATAAATTTATTATAACAAGAAAGTATTTTTTGTTTTTTGAATAAGACTGGTGATTTTTGAGTATATTATTTTTAATTAGATTTGTAAGTACATACAATAAAATTATAAGAATCATTTAAGGTTAAGAAATCTTTGCAATGTATTATTTTTTAATCTCATTTACTAATCAATGAAGATACAAGAACAACTATTACAGTATTTTAATTAATAAGCAGTATTTATATCTCACGTGTGTAAGAAAAGTTCTCTTTTATATAATCTGCCACTTAATTTTTATAGTTCAATAAAAATCAGTTTTCATACCTTATTGTTTGATTTTAATATAATATTAATAGTATACTGTTTTATTAGAAGTAAAAGTTCTTACTCCGAATAAAACATTTAATTTACATGCAATACACAATACAATGTTAGTGTATATTGGGTTGCCTAAAATCCTTTTCTATTTCGCCTTTCTAATCCTTGTCAATG
This sequence comes from Stenus bimaculatus, assembly GCA_963971135.1. NCBI lineage: Eukaryota > Metazoa > Arthropoda > Insecta > Coleoptera > Staphylinidae > Stenus > Stenus bimaculatus. The sequence goes on along the minus strand of OZ020183.1, from coordinate 44,749,493 downwards.
CAAAGTATCCCCGATTGTAACCGATTTACTTCGGAAATGCACGAATTTGACCATAGAGTCAAGGAACATAATAATGATTTGTTAAAGCCTGTCAGGAGTTACATAAGGCTGTACATTAATGACGTTTGTAGAAAAAATATATTGTATTTACCTCAACGATAATTTAATTGTGATTTTTTTATTTACATCTCTAATCGTAGATTAAAAGAGATAAAATGCTGAACCTGTTTTACTTGGTCTATCAAACTCTAGTTTACGAAGGATTTAACATCTTTTCATTCAAATTGATCCAATCTTTTAGAAAAATAACCCAGATTTTATTAGCACTTCGGAACAAAACATGTTAATGAAATATCTTGTTTTTTTCACATTTTTTGTCTAAGTTACTTTTTCAGTAACGCCCTGTAGGTTATAAATAATTTAAAGAACCTAGTAACAGTCACAAAATTCAATAATCAGCAAAACTATCTGATCTATATTTCTTTTTTGATCAAGCATCTTTTAATGGTGTTTGTAATCATTTTAAATATTTTATTTATATTAAAATTAATCTATTTTTGTATCAAATGTAATAGATGGTAATAGTTTCTAAAATCTCTTATAAATTCGTACTTATTTTATGTTCTTTCTTTTTCGCCCGTTTACTGCAGCAGTAAACTGATGAGTAATCAATAATAAAGCTCTTTAAAACCTATTTGCTGGTAAATTTTATGGTTTGCCATTACTTTACGTACTTTATGATGTTTTAAACATTAAAATAATTAAATTATATTATATACAAGTTCTAATTAAAATTTATTTTTTATTAGATTTTTTTATTGAAATTAATATCTGTCTATTATATCTTGCACGTAATTTGAATAGAAAAAAATGAAATAAATATCGTTTGTAATTTTTGATCTTTTATAATGGTCTTTGTCAAAAATCTACGGTTTAAATTTTAAATTTATTTCTGTTGCAATATCTATTTTTATAAACAAAATATTGCTGAATGAAAATCTCCATAATTGTGGCTACTCATAATGAAATAAGGATATCCTATGTTCCTCTTTGGATTCAGATATATCTACCTACGAAATTTTTTTAGATTCACGCTTATAGGGTCTTTCTCGTATTATACAGGATGTTCCATAAATGATGCTTGAGCTCTTCAGTGCGTTTTTGGGGACCCTCTTGGAATCCTCGGAAATATAGTAGTTTTAGAAACCTTTATTGGCATAGGATAACTTCTGGTTCCTTATTATGGGACACCCTGTTCTTTGATCCAAGGAATCAACTAAGGTTTTAACATCAACTAATTAGGGCTTAAAACCATGCCGATTTAATAAGTATTTTAGCATAATTTTTTTTTGATATAAATAAAAAATCCAAATATAATGAAATGTATAAAGAGTGTCCCAAAAAAATCATTAAGATCATCTATCTTACAAGTGCCACACTTTTACAATAAATTTCTTGCCTACAAATGGACGAGAAATCAAATCGACATTTCAATGTAAGTTAATTCAATAAATATCGATTCTACATTACTTTTAACAATTTATTTGGGGTACTTATATTAAAATGTAAGTTATGATAGGTATTTTTTTATTTTTTAAGTATATTTTATTAAAAAAATGGATAGTATTAAATCTGTAATAAAATAAAATTGATCAGATTTTAGGAGAAAAATACATAACCATCACAATGTATGAAGCCTATACAAGCACCAGAAACTATTTTATATACAAAATTTACCAGTATTTCTTCTATAACATGCTTATAAAGTGAAGTTATTTTATGTAACATGATTTATGGTGCTGCCCCCTGGCGATTCGCTTGGCAAATTTTATCCTCTTAAAGTAGTCAAAAAATATATTGGTTCATAGGAAAAGTTTTGTTCAGAATGACATTTACAATAAAAAAACTTTTGCTGGAAATAAAGAGAAACACCCTGTATACACTAAATTTCAATACTTAACCTAACAAACACACAAAGAGCACATTTTTCCATCAATTTTCAAATATAATAACTTTGTTGTGTTCTTAGTTCTTATTTTGTTTTGATTTAGAAATTTTAAAATATATAAATGTCTTCTGACGCATGGACCTTCATGGAGAAGATTTAGAAATTATATGACTTGTGAGTATATCCGACTTCTTAATTAAAATTTTGAAACCTGGCTTCGGTCCTATCGATCTTAAAAGCCAAAATATCGAGATTATAGCATAATCGTTAACTTTGGGTATAATCATTGAATCATTTATTTCAAAACCACATAAGTCAAAATAGCTGATTTTTCAGGAGAGCGAAAAATTTGTTTTGTATAAAAAATATCTATTTAAATTTAAAAATACATATTTATTTAATATTCACTATGTGACTAAAACGAATTTTAAAAATTACTGTTAAAATATGAATAGTGGTTTGGTAAATTTTTTTTTAATAAAAAATGTGGATTTTACATGGATTGTTACTTTTGTGCATTAAATCTTAGTTTGAAAAATAAGTATATAGAAAAATGTTAAGGTAAATGGTTTATTTATATTTTGTAAGACATACTACAACGGGAGCGGGACAAAAGGTCCCTATAGACAAATGGCCGATGAATAGAAGGCCAATGTGTACAAAAGGCCAGAATAAAAAAGGCCGAACGATAAAAGGCCGATTTGGATAAAAGGCCAACGAGGACAAAAGACCGAAGGAGAAAATGCCGACATGGACAAAAGGCCGGACGGTAAAATGCCGAAGGGCACAAAAGGTCACTAATGAAAGTTAATGTGCACAAAATTAAAAAAATATGTTTATTCTGTTTGTCCTTTGAAAGCAAATGTTTATTTGAAACATTTTTTAATAAAATCCCTAGTTCCGGAAATATTTTCATCTTTCAGGTTATGTGACTTTAGCATGTACAGGTTTATTTTTAAGTTGATACTTTTTCGATGTAAGACTCAACGCACTAAGTCATTTGCAAAAATATTATGCATATAAGTCTTTAAACAAGATAGGTATAACGCGAATAAGACAAATAATTTCCTAATTAATTTAACATTTATTATTGACTTTATATTTACGAAATAAACAAATAGCTATCCGCAGTTAACGCAGCAAAAGACCCTGACGAAATAAAATATGTGCATAAACATCTTACAGCCGTTTCTCTTCGTCGGCCATTATTCTTTAGGCCTTATATCATTCTGCCTTGGTCGGTCTTTTTCCTTTCGGCTTTTTGTCTGCGTCGTCCATTTGTTTAATTCGGCCTTTTTTCGTTCAGGCATTTCCCCTTCGACCTTTTTTCCGCGTCGGCTTTTTATCCATGTCGGCTTTTTGTAATTCGGCCTTTAGAGATTTGGCCTTTTGGGGGTAGACCCACTACAACACATAAATTAATAACAAAAAATCTTTTCAATATCTGATTCATCATTTTCCTCTCAAGTTGGAATATATTCTTGAATTACACAATTTTTTACCTGTTTGATACTACATTTTGGGGGTAGTGCAGTGCTGGCTGGATATACACGTTTTTTATGTTCGTAGTAGAATGGCACTACCTTTGTTTATGGTCAAGTCAAATCTATGTTCACTTAAACCATCTATAAACTCCTCAACACAATTTGATTTACTGATAACTACTTTATAATTGGGTTTGCTTGATATAATATCATATTATTCTGTAGGCACATCTGGTTTAGCTTACTCAAATCTAATTTATCCTAAATAAAAAAATTAAAATTTCAGGATAAACTGACTTATCCTAGTTTAAACTGATTAGGACTAAATTTTTTTATGCTAAACTGGTATTGGCTTTGTCTACGGTGGGAATAGGTATGGTTAGGTTGCGTTAGATTAGGTTACGTTGTTTCCAATTTCTGCCGGACTGATAACCTAAACTAACCTAAGGAATCCGTTGTTTATAAACACACGTTGTACACTGAAGGAAGCCCCGGGTGGGGATTCGACAGTCGATAGAATGTCCTGGAAGTAGCACTTTATGTTAGGATAAACTAGATTGGAATATGCTAAACTAGTTCGTCCTAAAACGCTTCGGATAAATTAAAATCAACTAGGCTGAATTAGTTCGTCCTAACGTGCTTCGGATAGAGTTTTAGAGTTAAATCAATTTTGACTTGGACTTTGTCTCTGCCGAATTGCTTTTTTGAACATTATTGGTTGTTTTTCAACTAAATGGACTACGAGGTGGATCATTTTAAATTTCCCTCTATAAAATCAATCAATCTTAAAATTGCTGAATCTTTTTAACGAGCCGAAAAAACTTACTTCTTCGTATTTTTATTTAGAATGACATTTAATAATTGAAAAAATGTTTGCTGGAGGAAAGTAAGACAACCTGTAGATGCGATTTGTAGTTGAAACGATTTAATTATCTAATGAAGGAACATAAATAAATTTCAGGAACTTTTAAATCCAAACATCCTGTATGTTATTAGTTTTTTAACTGGGACATGATGTGGCACTAATACAATTCAATTTATAATAACTTATTGATAATAATTCTCAAACGATATTTTTTTCTTGACTCACTAAAATTTTATTAAATATTCATAGAGTTTTTTAAACTATACATAAAACCTGCTAGTATTTCTACAAGATCAGCTGATATTTTAAAAGAAAATGTTTCTGAGTAAATTATGGTTTCAATAAGCCGGTAACAAGATTGATGTACTTCTTTCTTACCACGTCACCTCAAATAATTATTTTCAATCATTCACAAACTACTTTTTACTTTTAGTTACAATTTCGTTTTAAAATTGAATTGTGCAATTGAATTATATTTTTTAACTTACAGTGACTTACACAAATTTAATTGTAACTACTTAGATTTTTAATTGAAACTCCTAAAGGCTTTTGCGTTAGTTTCATTTAAAATGAACCACTTTAAAAGTTGCATTAAATACTAATTGTATAAAAGTTAGAGGAGAGGAAAAAGCAAACAAATTTAAGACTTATTAAATTTTTAATAATTGTTTAATATGATACATTTTTAAACATTTCTTGTTAACAAGTTCAAAATATTACATATCATTTTCAGAAAATCTAGAATGATATATTCAGTTTGTGACAACTAGTTCCAAAATTCACCGAAAAAGGATTATACATTTCATTATTTTATCAGTTATCGTATTTTATTCGTAAATATTATTCATATATACACCTCCTACATAAATAAATAGGTTATTTAAAGCTATTGAAGTAGACTATAATTTTTTCGTTGAAGTTTGAAACACTTCTACTAACTTCGTCCTTTCTTTGTCTTTTTATATATTTATTTACATGTATATTTGCCTAGATTGTCCCATTAGCACACTAATTTAATGGTTTGGCCGAAACCAATTCACTTTCGGCGCACTTTTCTTTAATTTGTTTATATTTTAACTTTGGCACATTGTAAAAAATATGGCAGTAAAATTAAAAATTCGATAACATGATAAAGAGAGTTGGTTTTAAATTAAAATGTGCAAAAAGGTTTTAGTTGGGGATTGTGGGTTTAATTTAATTTTCTTTCTAAAAACAACTCCCTTGGGGATAATATAATAAAAATGGGTTCTTAACCAGGTGATAAGATAACAGAATTAAATTCTAGTATAAATTTTAAACAGAGGTGAAAACACTTATACATAGAAACATTTATAATAAATTTTATTTCGTTAAAGTTTAGTTTTTACAGTGTACGATATTTTAAGGATTTTTGAATAAATGCGCCTAGAAATAATGTAATTAATACCTAGGCGGATAAGTAGGAAATAAATAATAAAGAGGTTGGACGAATTTATTTAACGTTCTTAATATTATCACACGCGCATTTCGCTCATTGCGGCTTGTGGTACCCGCATATTATTCTTCTGATTGTGGTGCGTTAAGAGTGGTTGTGATTCAGGAGGTGATTTAGTACGAGGTGGTGGTGGTGGCCTAGGCACGTTCATGTGCATCGTTGCATTTCCATTTGGTGGTTGGACTATGCCCTGTTGTTGCATTTCAGCCACGATGCAGGCAGTATTGTTTAAAAGTGATGCATTTTTTGGAAGAGTCATACAAGAGTGCTGCTGCTGTGTATAATTCTGCATGTAATTCCCTGCGTTTTTAGGCAATGTCATGCAATTGCCTTGCTGCATCACGTTCGGACTGGGCGGGGGAGCTTTCAATGAATTTCCGATTTGTACATTTTGCGCACACAAATGTTGCTGCATTTTATTCGAATCTTGCTGGGAATTAGCCGCTAAAATCATTGCAGTCGTATCGTGCTCTACATCCACAATTACACTAGCACTTTGAGAATGTCCCATGTGATAATGCCCGTGCTTCGAAATTGTTTCGAAATTCGCCTGATTTCTACTTTGTTGTTGTTGTAGGGATTTAACTTCCATGCGAGTTTTATCTCGCTGATAATACACCCCGGCGAAAATTAGGACGTTTAGGATCAGCAAAGAACATCCGATTGCAATTGTAACGCTTAAGGCCGTGCTGTACGCTGCATATCCTGCTGCTTCTAAACTCGCTAATGGATCAGTGGAAGAATTGTGGTTTTGAAATGTTTGTTGGTGAAAATTTCCTGATGATACCACGTTGACGCAAGTTGTAACGATCGTGTCCATTGTGGTAGGCGAATCTATGCTGGCAAGGCTCGTGTTCGGTCGTCTTCTGAAGAGCTCCATAGTGGGGTCGTAGTAACTAATTCTGGATAAAGGATCGGGACGAACCGCACCATCGTACAGTTCGGCGTTGTTGTGGTTTCTAAAGAGATTATGCCTGGCCACGACGTCTTCCATCCCAGCACGATGCAGCTCCGGGATTAATCTTAACCAAACGCTTAGTTGATGTGCTCTGTAGTGGTTTTTAACCCTTGGTTTCATACCTAGAAGTAAAAAAATTAAACATTAAAAATAATATGTACTTCCGTTTAATATCTCAATTCTAACATTCATAAATTCCCAAATGCTTTATATTTTAGCTGTTTTGAATTATTCAAGATGTTAAAAGACTGTTATGAAATACAAGAATCATCATTATTTAAAAATAATTAATTAAAGTATTTTATGTATTATTATTTAAAGAGAATATTACACGGTGTCAGGTGTTAAAACGATCGATTTTAAACCTCCATCTGAGTCAGTGGCGTAGCAAGGAGCGGTGGGGAAGGTCAGAGGTTGATTATCACTCCCTGACGCCCAAATCCAGTTTAGGATTTTTTTGGCATTAAATATTTTTTTAATTAAAAAATTAAAATACCGGGTGGAAATGAAAACCGGGTCACCTCGATAACTTTTTTAATTATGAATAAAAAAATTTGAAATTTGGCTATGTTCTATGGTTCAAAAAAACAAATTTTATGTGCATTTTTTATTTTTGAAATCACTTCCGGTTTCACCGGAAACACCATGAACTTTGTTTTTTTAAATGTAACATCCCATATTTTTATTCATGGCTTAAAATACTTTTAAAAAAGAAGTATTTTTGAGATATTAGTTTTAATTTTTTTTGTAAAAAATTTTTTTTTCAAAAAAAAAAAGGTTTTCGAAGTGGGTGAAAAGTACCAAAACTAATTCTAAATAATTCAAATACCTAAATAAAATTGTAATTTGAAAAAAAATTTAAGTGGTTTTTGAACTATTAATTTTTAAACTTAGTTAATGAAGATTTTATCAAATATCTCACATTTTTTAAATGCAATGATGCCGGGTCATTCGACTTTTTAAAAAGAGGATTTTATAACGATTATTTATTTTATGTATTTGAATTATTTAGAATTAGTTTTGGTAATTTTCACCGACTTCGAAAACCTTTTTTTTTATGAAAAAAATTTTTTTTTCGCAAAAAATAAAAACTAATATCTCAAAAAATACTTCTTTTTTAAAAGTATTTTAAGCCATGAATAAAAATATGGGATGTTACATTAAAAAAACAAAGTTCATGGTGTTTCCGGTGAAACCGGAAGTGATTTCAAAAATAAAAAATGCACATAAAATTTGTTTTTTTTGAACCATAGAAAATAGCCAAATATCAAATTTTTCTATTCATAAATAAAAAAGTTATAGAGGTGACCCGGTTTTCATTTCCACCCGGTATATGTAGGTATACATGTTTCTCACTTTATTCCAGCAAAATTTAATACCAATTATGATTTTGAAAAAAAATTCAAATGAATAATATAAACATTTTTTCACCTCCTAAAAATTAAAGCAATTTTGAATTTTTTTTGTTCTTCACTTCAAGAACATCAGATACATACATTTTAGTAAGGGAAAATAAAAATGCTTCAATTAGTTTAAAAACAGACTTTTTGGGGTTCAGAAAAAGTAATTGGGCCCATAGACAAAATACAAATTATTATTCTCTGAAGTTTTTTAAGGACGATTTTTTGTTGAAATTTAAATAAAAAGTCCAAAATTGTGGAATAAATCGTGTAATAAATAATCTATTTTTTCTTCAAACGTCATTAAAGTACAGTCATCTGTGACGTTTGACCGGTTTTAAAATGTCACTTTTTATGTTCGTTGATTCTATGGTGACCATTAGTATGGTCACTTTGTAGTGCCTTGGAGTAGAAATTACTACTTTGCACTAATAAGGATAAAAGTGCGGAGTAGAAATGAATTTTAGGCAACCCAATATACACTAACATTGTTTTGTGTGTTGTATGTAAATTAAATGTCAAATTTTAAAATTATTTATTATATTACTACATATTTTAAAAATTTCGACATTTGAAGAAAAAATAGGATGTTTTATTCGGAGTAAAAGAACTTTTTGTAGCTTGCATGTATCCGCAAAGCTCGTACCGCAAACCTACATGCTCGCCACAAATAATACTTCTATTACTCCTAATAAAACAATATAGTATTTCTCTTGTTATTAAAATGATATAAAAAAAAACAAAATATTTAATAAAATGAAATTCAGTAAAAGTGAATAACCTAAGTCCCTTTTACAAAACTTCAGAAAAATGTTTTAAATTTAAAAATATATAAAAAGAAAATTGTATAGGTTTCTACAAAAATCTGAATATATTGCAATTTTAAAAATGGTGTAACTTCTTAAGAGCATCTTCCTAGACGTCCGAGATCAATTTTCTGTCGGAGATAATAACAGAGAATAGAAAATCCATCCCATTTTTCTGGAGCATCCTTGCAAATTATCAGCGAATTACTGATAATTAATGCGAATCCCTAGAGGGCGCGCGAGTTTGGGAGGAACAATTGTGAAAAATCATGAAGTCGAGCATTAGTTCTACAATTAAATCTCAAGTTTCCCTCGTTAGATTTTCAATTTTTTTTCAGATTTATAATCTAAACAAATTAGGCTACATCCTAGCGTATAGTCATGTTCTGCGACCTAGCACAAAATTAATTTGAGGCGACCAAAGTTAAGTTACTTTTAGGTTATTATATTTTTTTGTACATTCTCCAATTTTTTTTTCTTCCACTAGGAATTTCTATAAAAATGACTTCTAAATCATCTACAAAAAAAAAATTATACAAAAATGTTTTTCGCACTAACGTATTTGACTGTAGAACTAAACCATTATATTTTCCGTTTAGGAAATTGCTATTAAAGAGTCAAAAAAATATTATTTCATAGGACATTTTTTGTTCAGAAGGTCTTTGACTACTTAAAAAAGTTAACTGCTGTCGGTTAATTTTATGATAACCTGTATACATTATTATTTTTTTCTATCCTTTTGGATTAAATTCAAATTCTTTATTTTTTTAAAAAAATACATACTATGTATTTATTTTTTAGCTGATATATGATGTTAAAAATTTCGTTTTCAGAGCAAGGAGATAAATAAATTGATTCTTTAACAATATTCTGAGCAGTACCCTCCGGTCTTCCTTCATAGCGTTTGAAAAATGATTACCTAGGTAAAAAATAATTATTTATCAAAGCCTGAATTTTCACATTATATTATTTAAACTTCTAAAACACTTTGGTAGTTAAAAATGTAGTAAATTTGAATATGCAGCACTCAGCTGAAATTTGAATCTCAATTCCTGGCCACTAGTCTGACTTGAAAATTATACTGATAAAGTAGATTTGGCATGGTTGTCAAAAAATTTTAAGATTATTGTGATATAAAAAAATACTTTTTTATTTTATTTGAAATACAAAATACTTTTTACTTAATTTTATTTGAAACACTTTCTATATAATAATACACCGAAAAAGTGTTTGAAATATAAGTAGTATTTGAAATGCTTCTATATTATTTGAAATACAAAAGAAATATCAAATTACTTATGAACTCATTACTCGTTTAATTTAAGTTTAGCACTGGGTTCATCAGACACCAAATGGCGGCACATAAATCGTTAGAACGATAATGTGCTAGAACATAGAACGAATAATGTTAGAATTGGAAAGTGTTTGAATCAAAAAGTGTTATAACCGTAAACTATTAAAATTTAAAAATGACAGAACGAAAGATGTTAGAACCTAAAAGTATTAGAATGTAAAGGGTTGGATCGAAATATTGTAGAATGAAAACTGTTTGAATGAAATGCGGCAGAAAGAAAATTGTTACATCATTAATAATATTAAAAATAATCATTCATGTACATTTTTTTACAATCGCTTCTAGGTATCTTCATTATAACAATTTTCATTCTGCTGCAAGCAAGTAAAATCTATAAACACGAATGAGAAAATAGAAGTTGGCAGTGTTGTTGATTATAAGAGATTTAATGATAAAGTTAATAAAATTTTATATAACAAGAGAAGTTATTCATTGCAAAAATTGTTTAAAATCACAGATTTAGGTTAATTTTATTTATTTATTTATTTAAAATATTTACATTTGCAAAAGCTAAAAGAAAATAGCTTGGGGGCAAATAACAATAACTACAAATTAAAATATTAACATTTAAAACAGTAATATACAAACATGAATGTAAAGAAAAACTTTCAAATTATTAACAAAAAAAGATGAGAGAAACTCAATTAAATAATAAATTAAATATTGAAAACATATAATATATTTTAATATATTCTTTAATTTTATATTTAAAATTTAGTTTTTGTAATTTAAAATAACTTTTTGTTTTTACAAATGGAAGTATGTTATACAATTTTGGTATTTTAAATTAAAAAAATTGTTATCCTTATGGCAAAAATACAGAAATTATAAGAAATTACATCATTTTTCTGCATGCAGATTTGGAATATATTTATATAGCCTCGTTGCTAAGGGTTTCTTAATTCTAAAGTCAACTACGCTGGTAAAGGTCTCCTAAATTTAAATACCCTCGTTGGTAAAGGTTTCATGGTTCTGGTTGTTTGATGGAAAACAAGTTTATACCTTCGCTCGTAAGGGTTTCCTAAATGTAAATACCCTCGTTGGTAAGGGTTTCATTATTCCGGTAGTTGGGTGGAATACAAGTCAGTATCTTCGTTGGTTAAGTTGTCTTAATTGATTAATAACTAAACACCCCCTTGGGTTAGGGGTTCATCTTTCGATTCTACAAATATCGCTGGTCAAGGTTTCAGACAAGATTGAACAAATACCCTCGTTGGTAAGAGTTTCATTAGTGACTCCAACTCCATCAGGAGGGTGGATGATAATAGTTGAGAATTTTATACATTACTTCAAAACTGTATGTAAGTATAGTAAGTAATTGACTGTATTTTTATTTAAACATAATCGTACATGAATAGGTTTAGATAATTTTAATTTCAGGAAAATCGTCAGCTTACACATTGTTTAGTTCAATCGACCCAAACTTATCGGATTTATGGCAGATTATCTTCTGGTGTTATTTCATTATCGGTTGAAATTACATATTAATTAACTAGCTTATTGGTGGCTTAACAAGACATCTTTGTTTTGCATAATCAATAATAATTATAAACTACGTTTAAAAATTATTTCTAAACTTTAATGTTGCCTGGTTAAAATACTCTCGAATTTGTCCTAAAAATTGTTTTTTGCACCGTTCTTGAATAGGGTTTTTGTTTCTGAGCGAGCATTGTCATTTTATTAAAACCATTGTTTATATCTTTACTAATTTCATGAGAAATTATCATGATTGCGAATTCAATTAATTTTAACCCTTTTCAAGTAAAGATACCTACACCAAATGCATCAATGATAGATCCGAGTTTATTTTAGTATTAAAAGATTGAAAATGATTTATTTTTTAAATTGAACAAAGGAATAAAAACAACAATCAATAAAAATAAAACTACCTGAAAATCAAATAAAATTTTAAATTCCATTAATTTATTTGGTATTATTAGCAAAAAACGAAGTAAAATGAATAAATTTTTAAATTGTGTTAATAAAAATGCTATAATTTCGCTTAATTCGCAAAGGATCCATTTATTAAAAACATTTAATAATTAATTACTTAGAAAGCCTTTATATCGTAGAAAAATATTGACAATTATTCCAATCTTATATTCTAATCTTAATAATTGTAATAAGCATTAATATGCATTATTCGAATTTCAAAAGACAGTATTTAATATTAAATTTCTGCTCTAACGCTTCAAGGAAACGTAACTTCCGATGAGGAAATAATTAAAAAGTTGAATCCACGTGAAAACTAAGTCTATTATTATTTCAATATTACTTGATAAAATGTGTCGAATTAGTAAACATAATTATAGAAGTCAGATTATAATTATATTATTTAAATGGTGTCTGATTCGATTTGATGGTCTTGAGTTAAGAACAAAGATTCACAATTTACAGCAATAATGAACGAGATTCAATGCTTGGTATTAATTTAATCAATTAGTACAAGATTTTCCTGGACATCATAAGGCAGAGAATTAAAAAGAATTAGTGATAAATACAAGTGAGTAGCGTATAAAATTAAAAATTTAAATTTAAAGTATAAAGATGTAGAAAAAAAAAGGAAAAAGAAATCAAGTCTCTACGATGTTTCGTTTAAAAGTTATGAATTTTTATATAAAATATGGCATTCTGATAAATCAACAAATGTGTATTTTGAAAAATTCATATTTCGCTTAATAATTAAAATTAAGAAAAAAAAATTCGCACAGATAAGTTTCTAAAAATTACTGATATTAACATTAAATTTTTTAAATTTAATTATTTTTTGAGATACATTGCCTAAAATAATTTTGATTTTTTTGAGTTTTGAGGAGAAAAATTATTTTGGGGGGTGTAGAGAGCAAGTGAACACCTACATTTCATCCATTTTTATTTTCTTTCATTTGCGGGGTCGATTTTGAAAAAATTCAAAAAAAAAAAATTTTGAGATATTTTTTTTTAAGGTTTGAAATTTTTCATGGAAATCGGTTTTTATTTTTTTTTTCTCGAAAACTATAAAAGTTACTGGTTGCAAATTTTTATTAAAAGTAAACACCGCAGATAGACGCGTTTTAAAAAATATTTGGTTAACATCGGTTAAATAGTTTTTTTGGAAAAAATTCGCCATTTTTGGAAACTGGGGGCCAATAGTGGTGCACCCATCTTACCACGTTTGGTCCCATTTTTTGAACATTTTACTCGCGATTTTTTTTCAAAGTCCAGAAATAAAATTGAAACATACCGATTTTTTTCATTATAAATAGCAAGACGGGGAGGAAAATACATTATAAATAGCAAGACGGGGAGGAAAATAACAAATATTCGGTGTCTCTAGGAGGTCTAAATCAAAAGTTACGAATTTTCAAAGTCGGCATCGAAAACGCACTAATTTCAAACCACAAATTTGAGGTTGCCAAAAGTACAGAAAATAATAAGGTATCATAAAAAGCGCCCGCTTCAACGGAAAGCATTGTATGCAGATTTGAAACAAAGAAACCGCGATTTTTTTTTTCACCTGCCGATCTTCTTATCGAAACCGCACAGTTGGAGCACTTTTACCGCCCGAGAAATAAAAATGGCCACCGTCCATCCCCAGGATTTGGGAATAAAATCCTCCAAATTTCGTCGCTTCCCTTAAAAACCAGCCGGGGGTTTTCTACCATGTAATGTCAACAGTATCAAACATTTTTGAAGACTGTGTATATCTCAAAAGCTACATCTGATAAACCAAGTCTGACATGTATTTTGGATTCTGAATCCAAAATTTACTTAAAAACGGTATCAAAATTGGCAGCAACAAAATCTGTTGAGGTGTAAAATCCCTGTCCACACATTTAGTAAAAATCTTTGGTGAAATCCTCCTTCAGTTTATTAACTTGACATGATCCAATGACCATGCATGTTTATTACGGTAGTTTGTTCAAATTTTTTTTATTGCTTTAATGAGGTTTCAAACTTAATTTAAATGTCAACAAAATGATATTTTTTTCTTAAAATATGTAATTTTAATTGTTTACGCTATTAATGAACCACGTTGTATAAGAGTGACCAAAAAAGTACAGGGAATGCAATCAAACATACTAATTTAGACTTGCTACGTTGGTATACCTGTTGACATTCATTTAAACTTAAATCTGATCGAATTTTATTAAGCATAGTTTTTTTCAAAACTAAGGTTAGCTGAGTACAGTTAAAATTTTCGCGATTTTTCTACCAGAGCACAATACATTCATTTTGACTCTACTTTGTTATACTAAAAAATGCCACTGAAGTATGCCAATTGTGTCAAACTTAAGTTTCCTACCATACAAGTGACTATAGTAACATTCATTTTTGAAGACCCTGCACTTCAGTCTTGAAATAAATATGAAAGTAAAAAAAGGACCAAAATTGCAAAATCATTCAGGACTACAAACCGAACTTTATTATTAATCTCTGCTTGTTGGAATAAAGTGTTATTACCTAACCACCCTTCAAATTTATTAAATTATTTAGGTTTCGCAAAAAACTCTAATTAGTTTCATAAAAATAAAAGTCGCCCCAATCTCTTTTTAAATATATTTCTCCTAGGAGTTTTTTTGCTGAAACCTGATATAAGTTAGAAGCGAACTAATAATTAAGTTTTCTTTCGAAAGTTCTGTTATAAAAAGCACAGTTACCGCATATTCAATTATATTTAATTTAAGCCCGAAGAAAAATAAAATTTTAGAATAATTAACGTTATAAAATCATTAATATTAACAAACTATTTTAATACATTTAGGTATATTATAATTTTAAGTAACACCCTAGAAAATCTTTTGAATAAATTTACATAAAGTACGTAATAAATTTAGAGTGAATAAGAACTTTTTTAAATGAGGTAATTTTTAAAAGTTATCTATGCTAGTGTTTTTATACATTCCTGCATTAATAATATAAACCTTCTTTTACGCAGTATAATATTTCAACTGTTCGTTATCAAAGATATTTCTGCAAAAATATTTTCACAAATATAGGTATTCACTTTATAGTTCAGTCATGTAACATCATTATGAAGAATCTTTCAGAAAAATTTATACTTTACATTTTATATAATATGATTATATTTCTCATATTTGACTTAAAAAGAATCAAAAGTGGTTAAATAAATTTAATAATAAAAATAAAAATATTTATTTGTATATTTTCATGCTATATTTTTTTAAATTAAAATAATTGATAAATGTGTTTTCATAAAAAAAATAATAATAAATATCAAAGCCAACGAAATCAACAAATTTTCTGTTTAAATTTATAATGTTTCCATAATACGCAAATTTCCAGTTTCATTTTCATTCCAGCTACTATTTCATTTCGATTTGTCGCTTTTTCCTCTTTTTCATTACGCAGCTTTTATTTTTTTCGCCTTCCACATTTCCATATATGTAATTTTTCAGTTTTCTGCGACCTTTTCTTTATTGTTTTTATAACCCCCGCGGGCAAAAGTTTGCGACTGTTTTTTTATCGGGTGCACAGACTACACTAACTTTCTTAAAGTGGAAAATTAAAAACAAAACGAAAGTTGGCTCGCTTGGCCCGACATTCGGGTTTTATTTAAAATTTTATATTTGTCAGCGCTAAGAAAGATATAAGTATAAAAAGAATAATAATCGTGAAAACCATAAAAGTTTTTGTAATTATTTTTTTTAACTTATGAATTTTAAAGTATTTGATTTTACTATTTTTTATGCAATTCGTACTACAATATTCCATGAATATAAATAACTATTTCTAAAAATTTCAAATTATTGTTTAAATATTTATTTGAATGGGATATAAAATATTTACAAACAAGCATTTTCGAGTAAAACGAAAATCAAAAGCCTGAGTATATTTAATAAATTAATTTTCAACAATGTTCGTTATAATATAAAAACAATATCAATTTCACTAATATTAATTACATTTATACAATTTTATATTTCTATAAAAGTAATAGTGTTTATCGGACTGCGTAACAAATTTATGATTTTAGCCAGTTTAATTATCTCCATAAAATTTTTGCTGAATTAACAGATCCATAGTTGAAAAACTTGTATTCTTTAGCGCTTCTTAATAACACACAATGCAGAAGGGGGCTTCTCGAGGAAAATCTATATAACATTTTCAATGAGGTTTGTATAATAGAAGGTAATAAATCAATGCCAAGCTCACTTTAATCCCTAAAGGTTGATATATTAGTGCATTTTATGAAAACTTGTAGGAACACGTTTTCAGGCTCGTCCTACTCAACTGATAAATAATACCAAATCCAATACATTGCTATAGATAATTTACAGTTCTTTTAAGAAACGTCAATATTACAATAGCTTTTCTCATATAACTACAAGTTTTATTTATGTCTACATTGTTTTGATTTTGGAATGGTTAATTAATCATGGATATCAAATTACAATCCATTATATTAGAACACATATTACCTAATGAGAATTACCAGTTACATTATGTGACAATGAAATATTATTTGCATCATTTGTTTTAGTCAGATTTCCACTGCATAATAAACTTTAAATCATAGATCTCTTCAAAATGAATAATCCGTTAGGGTCATTATTATTGGAGATAGAAAGTTAGTTAAATGAATATAGAGATTTGATAATATTTGGATTAATATTTTTCCATAAAATATCTCTAGTTAATAACTTTTATTCGTGGAATTTTATACATGGTCTCGGGAAAAAAGGAGATAAGTTGAAAAATGGGATAAATGATTAAATACGTTGTGTAAACATTTAAATGTCATCAAACAGTGCATTTTAGAAT
Organism: Stenus bimaculatus; assembly: GCA_963971135.1. Taxonomy (NCBI): domain Eukaryota; kingdom Metazoa; phylum Arthropoda; class Insecta; order Coleoptera; family Staphylinidae; genus Stenus; species Stenus bimaculatus. The sequence goes on along the minus strand of OZ020183.1, from coordinate 44,732,439 downwards.
TATGTGAATTTAAAAGGTCATTTCAGAAACGTTCCAAATGAAATAAATTGAATTATCCCCTTTTTACATATTTTCTTAAACATACATGTAGTTGTACTACGAATAACGACTACGTTCCTTCTAGTTTAGAATCTTAAATTGATTCGGAGATAGAGCTACATTCTCATGAAAATGAAATTGAATAAGACAAAGAAACTGGCTGTGGTATGATTAAAAACAGCAGAAGGTACAGTAATAAGAGGTGAACGTAAAAGAAAAAGATATTTTGATGAAGAATATACAACAGATTCAGGAAAAACTACTAGTAGTGAATGTTTTTCGCTAACTCAATACAGAATGAAATGCATGAACAGATTTAGCGATGAAATAGATTCAATATTTTTAAAGAATATTGGGTCATTAGTACTTTTAACGGCTTTTGTCGTTGGGCTAATTACCAGCACACAAAAAACTGTTTTAAAAGAAAAACTGGATGGCAAAAAGACGAAATATTACTAACAAGTAGAATCCGAGATTCCGAAAATGTTGCCATTTGCCAAGAACATCTCGTGGCGAGACAAACAAGTTTTTGAAACTTTGCAGTATGCCACTAAACTCTTCTTGCTTCGTAAATTTTGAAAATGATCGACGGAGAAAACTACCACCTTTAAATAAATACACGAATGCGGATATTAACCAGGTGTGCCAATTTATTTTGAGCATTCCTCTTTATGAAAGTAACTATAACAAAACTTTATGAGTATCAGAGTCGCTCGAATGAGGTTATGGTTAGTCGGGCAAATTTTGATGAAATATTTCAGTTTAATTATTGGATTAAAATTCCCCGGGAAAGACACTTTCAGCATAAATTAAAAATGAAAATAATTTTGAAAATAAAAGTATTGATTGATGATTACTATAAGCAGAAATCTGAAGACAAAAATATCACAAACATTGATAAATTTAAGCAAACAGCGGTTATGGATCTGCAACAGTGTTTTTCAACTCCACTGTTAGCATCTTGCATCAAATTCTATCTTCGACAGCTGGACAGTGGAGTTTCAATGATAGGTAATGGATCATCATCATCATTGATGTAGTTTGGTTTCTGAAGGCGTTTTATCCACTACCTATTATGAATCACCAAACGTTAGGACATTTTCGTTATGAAAAGAGTTTCAATGACTTTCCTGTGCAGAACAGGAATAACATATTGTTTCCATGTACTTTGCTGTTTGCTGTTTTCTGTTTTCCAAGATCATATCTCGCTTAAAGTTATTGATTGGTACCAATTAGTTCGATTACGAGAAAGGATACAGAAATGTCGCGGGAGTTGAAGATAAAAAAGAAGAACCAAAAACCACCATCTTCGGCAGACGAGTCAAAATTAATAACATAATCTTTGAACCGAACAGGAGGTTTTCGCTGTCGAGATAATTTATGATATGTTTTTGTTTTTTGAAGATCATTTTTAGTATAAAATGTTTTTACTATTCTGATCGCTATTATTATCTGGTGCTTCGTCATCCAACATTGGTTCCAAATCAGATATTTCTGTCCTTTAGAAATACCCGATTTCTTCTTACAATATTTCCATGTTCTTTCTTAACCAATAAAGCCCTCCCATTTTTTAACCATTTTTTTCTTTAGTCCAAATTTTGCCTTCTTGTAACCAAGCAGTGATCTAGAACCTTTATCATAATAAGATTTTCGGTTATCTGCCTTATTACTCAATTTTTCAATAATGTGTTTTGTATTGTTCGGTATCTTCCCAATAATAATTGTGATGGTGAAAATCTAATTGATTGTACTTTTGGATACATTGGACTTGAAGTAATTACTTCAAAATCCAATCCCCTTGCAAATTGTCTAAATGCAAAACTATCATTAGCAATTATTAGTTCAGGTATGGTATGCGTTAGTGTGAAAATATTTCCATTCAATGAATGAAATATAACCTTTTTTTTTAAACGAATCCATTATTACAATATAATCATAATTTCCCCAGGTAACTATATCTTATGAAATTCTCTAAGTTTTTCAGAAATTTACAAGGTAATAAAGGCTCCTTTTGATCCTATTACACAACTCAAATTTAATAATTAACTTTTCAATATCACGTGAGATACCAGGCCAATATAATGACATTCTAGCTCTAGCTTTATATTTTTCAATTTCCCAATGTCCTTCATGTATTAAATTTAAAATTTTGCTACATAACATTTTTGGAATATCAAATTTATCTCCTACAAATAATAATCTGTATATAATATTTTATTCATGTCTTGTTGCTTCATACATTCCTAATTCTTCAGATAATTTTTTCCATGATTTTGGAAATCCATTATTACACATTTCTATTAAAGCTTTAAAGGTCAATTATGTAGTCTTCTTCTTTATCTTCTTCATTTAAAATACCATGTATATGATATCAGAAAAGATAATCTACGATAAGCTTATCTCTACCCGGTATATGCACTACTGACTTAAATAATTTCTTATTCTTTGCAACTGACTGTGGATTTTAGTCAAATCTTTTAAAAAGATTGCTTCCAATGGTTTATGATCACTATGAATTACTCCTATAACAGATCTTCCACAAATATAAAACTTTTTTGTTGTGAATAAGATTACTAATTTCAATTTGAGAATAATTTCTTTTACAATCTGATACACTTTTATAACCAAATGCAACAGATTTACCATTTTGAAGAAGACAAGAACCTAAACCTTTACTGGAGCATAAGTTTGAGTATTAATAACAACATTTTAATTAAAAAATACCAAAATTCGCAAACTCTTTAGAATGCTGATCATTCCAATGTCAAACTGTGTTTCCTTTGGATAATTCTCGAAGAGCTTCAGTTAACTCAGATGCTTTTGGAATAAATTCAATTTGATAAACCAAGAAATTTAAAATGTTCCTGTTTATTACTGGGATAATCTATTTTTTTAATAGCTCCCAAATATTTAGAATCAAATTGTATCCCATTCTTAAATATAAGCATTTGAATTTACTGCATATGTCTACATTTATATTGAAATTCCTCTTTACTAAACTTTACTCCACAATCTTCAACATGTTTGAACATAGTTTCTAATCTTTCATTATGTTCCTCTTGTATTTTACTAGAAACAATGATATCGTCAAAATATACTCTTTCACCTAATAAATCAACAAATATTTCTTGTAAAAAACTATACCAAATGGAAGTAGTTCAAATTTATATTTAGCACATAATTCAGCACTAGAATCATCTAGTTTAATTTGCCAAAACCCATTTTTCATATCAATAACAGACAACCACCCAATCCCATTTAATAAACTCAATAATTCTTCAGGTATAGGAATAAGATGATGTTCTCTCTTTATTGCCTTATTTAAATCTTTATTTTTAATTATAACTATGGGATTTACCTAAGAAGGAGGCTTGTCCTATTTTTATGAGATTTCTAATGTTACAAGGTAATTGACTCATAAAATATTCGAGGTGGATGTATTATTGGAACAACTTCAGAGGTGGTATTTTCGAATCACACGAATATCGAATCACACGACACGATGTCGTATACGACTTTTATCATTCTATCCTTGTCATTCAAATGCAAAAATAAGAGTCTGTCCTTGTGAGTCGTATACGATTTTATGTCGTGCGATTCGAGAATAACCCCCTTATGAGTTTTATCACGCTTGATAAATATCAAGAGAAAAACAAAATCATGTAAAATATGATGAGTTCCATATAAACGATTAAATTTTAAAATTAAATTATCTTGATCCATTTTTTAATGGATTTACTAGTAATATTAACTCAAGCTCTTCACAAGTTTTTAGTCCCAATATCGGAATCAACTTCAGCAGCCTTGCAGTTAATGGTAGTTTGCGATCGTGTTTTTATTTTGCACAGTCATTTCACAAAAACAAGAGCTGGAGAATTAAATTCTTCATTTCCATATGACGTAAAATTATCTTACATGGTTATAAATCTACTTTATGTCCTAATTATTTTAGAATATAAAGAGATATTACATTCTCATCTGAGGTGGAAGTCTGTAACACCTAACGTAACAAGAATGGTGGATTGGTTACCGGATAACTATAGTTACAAGTTATCTCTTGCTTCCACCTTTTGGGCGTTGTTGTGTGTAAGAGGGATACAGAAAATATCTACCGAGTCAACTCTCAACCAAGATCAACACGGTTAGGTTAGGTTACAGAGCAGCTCAATACGAGAATAAAATTTAAATATTATTTTCTTTCCAAATATTGTTAAAAATTCAATCCATTCATGTCCATTTTTATTACTACCATTGTCTCTCTTTTTGACGTATGCTTAAAAATTAAATCTTGGAATTGCTATATTCTTTCTAAAAGAACAATATCCATCAAAGGCAATGAATTTGGATGTATCTTCATTTAAATTTAATGAATTAACTACGCTTCTATCATCTTTTCCAAGTATTTTTATAAATAATGCTACTTTTATAATGTCTTGAGAGTGATCATTTCCAATAGCTCTTAAATATTTTAAATTCTCGCTCCCACTCTTTCCACCATGTTGCTAAAATTTCATCAAGAATTGACCTTTCGGGTTTATCAATTAATTCTGACATGTTGAAATATATTATTAAATATTTCAAGTCAATACAACTTTATGTTCATTAATTAGGGACTTCGTGGGTTTCGTCTACCTGACAACATGTAATGAGTTGTTCTTTTAAATCTTTATTAAACAGGAAAATAATTATATTATACAAATTGATGTAATTATTTTTATGATTGATTGTTGACACAACAAAATATGATGTAACAACTCTCTATGGTCATATAATCGGCAGCATATTTTTGGTGATGTATTTTGTAAGAAGTTTATAACTTTTTTATGGAACTAGTAATAAATTTTTGTGGTAAATGTGTGAAAGAAATAAAAGGTGAAATATAAAGTAATGTAAATCCTTATAAAATAAAACTAAATTTGGTCTGTTGAAGTATAAAAATACGATTATTACTCTCTCAGCTTGCGTACGACATAGAAAAAGCTTCCAATTATTTCGGCAATCGCGCCAGGCCTACATGCCTCAAAGATTGCGAACCTGTGGAGCTGGCGTAAGCTTCAAACCCTAATCCAGGAATTTGAGATTATCCTACTTATTTGAAAAATGGATTGTGGGAAATTCGGAAATTTCTAAACAAAATCCTTGCGGTTTTTGTTGTGACGTTGGAAACTAATTTTCTGTATATGTGTAATATGTAAATGGAATAAAGTGGAGCAAATTTAATTTCATAGTTAAAATCTTGGCATGGTTTTAATAGAGAAATGTGCTGGCGGCGTATAATAGCCATCAGTCCGTTAAAATTGGCTCCAGCTTATGGCCAAGGGTAGTTCGGGGTGGGATGAGTATGTGGGTGAAGGAGGACTTGTAATAAATGATCACGAGAGGACAAACTTTGAATATTGATGTCCGAACGTTCCAGACGCCAGACCTTATCCGTCCAACTGAATGGAAGGAGGAATAGATTTTAAAATTACCTCGCCAGATTCTATGAGTGAAATATGCTAGGCGTGAGTTTGTTCCCTGCGATACCACCGTGCAAAATGATAGATGCTGTATTCGCTTGGGGGAAAGTTTATGCAAGTATCGTTATAAAATTTACGAGACTTGCCAGGAACTTTATCTATGCTATTTACAAATAACTACCTAAAAATGTATACAAAACTTAGTTTACGCGCAAGAGGAAACTTATGGGATATAAATATAAAGATATCATCGTTAATTTTCTTGGAAAATATTTAGGTGTGGCTTTCCAGGCTTTCCAGGCTTTCCAGGAATTGATTTTAACATTTAAACAAATATATCTGTTCCACTATCATCGAAGTAGAAAAATTTAAAATCCGGAGGGAGAACGTTCCTGATAAATGATGAAATAGATTGAAGTAGACACAAAATAAGCCTGGATAGAGCTTTGAGTGCATGTTAAAAATACATTAAACTCACTTACTCGCTGTAAAAGCGATGAACACATGGGACAAAGAGCATCCCACTTACACAAGTAAATTCAACACAAAAACCGAAAAGTCCTTTCTTTTCCCTTTTAGTGCAGTATAAGTAAACCAAATCGAAATAATATTAATTATCTAATATTATTGACCGAGCTAAGCTCCAACGTATTATTTTGTTAATAGTCCCAGTTCCCAGTTCCACGTGCAGAAGTTGTGTTGCATCATCACATTTATTATGCAATCGTGCAAACTGCTAGTGGCAGATTTGATTGCGTTTGTTGCTGAGGGTCAATTAAAATAAATTTACGAATGTCTCGTCAGGGATGATGTTTATATTAAATTAAAATACTCTAATAAATGAGGGCGACACGTAATTAAACAAAAATAATGTTAATCACTTATTAAACGAAATTTTTGTTAAAATTTCATTAATTATTAATTAAAAATTTTACACTTTCATTAAATAAATTTTATCGTTCTCATTTTTACTACCTATTTAATTAACGTATAATTACCTCCAGTACAGTTTCAAATAAAAAATATACTCCCCATTAAAAATCCGTAATTAAATCAAATTACTTCTAGTACTCACGGGTGAATAATTATACATATACCATATTTTTATTAACTTTTTATATAAATATACTGACCTATTTCCAAATATTTTTGATGTACAGAGTCATATTCTTCCCACACAATCGATCTGAACCTATTTCGTTCTCTGGATGCTGCCAAGACTGGTTCCTGTTTGTGATGTTCATTTGGATTACTGAAATAAATCAAAATGATTAGTTAGGTTTTGTTGTTATGATACAAATTTAATTAAAGAAACGTTTATAATTTTCTTTAAGTAATCTGTTTTGAAGATATTTATAACAAAACATACTTTGTTAATTAAAATATTTCTATAAATTTGTTGATAATCCAATAAAAGTATTAAAAGAAAAATAACTTTAAAGTATTTGCTAAGAATAAGAGGCGTAGGTAGGAAGGAAGTAAAAAATAAAATGTCGTACTTTTATTAAATTTTCTTGTTGCATCATAACTAAATAAATTATAAAATCTAAGATATGAATTCCCAGTATGCTTAAAAATCTCTAAAGAAAGTCCCTGTGTTATTTTATTTTATTTTATTTTATTTTCATTCACATGTAATATAACGTTCATACAAGTTAAGTACGTCCCGGATATTGATCATATAAGAAGCAGAAGTTATCATATTATGAGAATACAAAAGTATACAAATGAAAAATGTCTCATTCGTTTTGTTCAATAGGAAAGAAAGTTTGAATAAGTATATTAATAATCTCGATACTACTTTATTAATTTCTGTATTGTTGAAAAATGAAATTTACTGCTCTGAATTAAAGTAATAAAATTCATTTGAAAAAGAAAAACAGTCAATTACTACTGTAATTTCATTCCAAAACTTTTTTACAATCCTTTAAAATATAGGTATAGGTATACGAATACTTTATGCTTATACAGGGTGTTCCACTTTTTTTTCCAGCAAAAACTTTTTTTAGATAGCAAATGTCATTCTGAACAAAAAGTTTCCTATGAACTATTATGTTTTTGCGACCCGTAAAAAGTTACAGCAATTTTAAAATTTTAAAATTTCAATAATTTAATAATTTTTGTGGGACACTCCGTATAAATTTCATTTTATTTTATTTTTTTATTTAAATCAAGTATGCTTTGGATTTTGTATATTGTATAAGCTGCTAAATTTTACCGAAGGAAATTTTACCTCGTCGTTCACTTATTTTAAAACCACCCAGTAATGTTCAAAAAAACCAATTTGGCAAAGAAAAAATCCAAATAATAATTTATTTAAATTTAAAAAATATAATAAGAAAGAATATTATACAGGGTGTTCCACAAAAATCGAAGTCGAAAAAACATAATAGTTCATAGGAAAGTTATTGTTCAGAATGACATTTACTATCTAAAAAAAATTAGCTGGAAAAGTTTTTTTTTATGTTATTTACTTTAAAAGAAAATATATTTCTCACGCAAAGCATTCGGTATTATTTAAAAAATGCTAAATGAAAATGATTATCAGGGCAAAATTTTAATGTAATTGTCAAAAGGGTAAGGAAAGGAATTACAGTTTTTTGAGTAGGGAATTGAAAGTTTTTTGGTGAATGGATGAGAAAAATTCATGTCAAAAATGTAAAAAAAATATTTTCGACCGGACTACCCCGAAATAGTTATTTATACAACAAGTGCAAAAAGTGAAAATTGTACAACGAGATGTTAATTGCTTGAATTTTATACACTATTTTTCCTACGATCGATGATCATCAACCATTCAAAATAATAAAATTCCATAAAAACATGAAATTAATGACATACCGGGTGGAAATGAAAACCGGGTCACCTCTATAACTTTTTTATTTATAAATAGAAAAATTTGAAATTTGGCTATGTTCTATGGTTCAAAAAGAAAAATTTTATGTGCATTTTTTATTTTCGAAATCACTTCCGGTTTCACCGGAAACACCATGAACTTTGTTTTTTTAAATGTAACATCCCATATTTTTATTCATGACTTAAAATACTTTTAAAAAAGAAGTATTTTTGAGATATTGGTTTTTATTTTTTTTTTTTTTAATTTTTAAAAAAAAAAAAAAAGGTTGTCGAAGTCGGTGAAAAGTACCAAAACTAATTCTAAATAATTCAAATACCTAAATAAAATTGTAATTTGAAAAAAAATTTAAGTGGTTTTTGAACTATTAATTTTTAAACTTAGTTAATGAAGATTTTATCAAATATCTCACTTTTTTTAAATGCAATGATGCCGGGTCATTCGACTTTTTAAAAAGAGGATTTTATAACGATTATTTTGGTACCCCATATGTAGGGGTATTATTTTGCATGTGCCTGTAATAAAGATACTTAATAGCTAGTATTTTCCAACTTAAGAAATAAATAATTTTAGAGGCACATGCAAAATAATACCCCTACATATGCGGTACCAAAATAATCGTTATAAAATCCTCTTTTTAAAAAGTCGAATGACCCGGCATCATTGCATTTAAAAAAAGTGAGATATTTGATAAAATCTTCATTAACTAAGTTTAAAAATTAATAGTTCAAAAACCACTTAAATTTTTTTTCAAATTACAATTTTATTTAGGTATTTGAATTATTTAGAATTAATTTTGGTACTTTTCACCGACTTCGAAAACCTTTTTTGTTTTTTTGAAAAAAAAATTTTTTACAAAAAAAAATCAAAACTAATATCTCAAAAATACTTCATTTTTAAAAGTTTTTTAAGAAATAAATAAAAATATAGGATGTTACATTTAAAAAAACAAAGTTCATGGTGTTTCCCGTGAAACCGGAAGTGATTGCAAAAATAAAAAATGCAGATAAAATTTGTTTTTTTGAACCATAGAATATAGCCAAATTTCAAATTTTTTTATTCATAAATAAAAAAGTTATCGAGGTGACCCGGTTTTCATTTCCACCCGGTATATTTACATTTCTAAATTTTTCAATTATGATCAGTTGTCAGTGCATAAAGTTATACTTTTTTCCACAAGTACAGAAAAGCATTACTCAAGTCATGTCAAGTCATGTTTAGTGCACTCGTGCAAGAAAGCACATGACTTTATGCACTGACAACTGATCATAAATTACTTACTTTTTACACGATCGTAAAAAAAGCTATTCGGCACCATAGCTAATTTCGATTATAAGGGAAAATGAATGATCTTATTTAATTTTTGGACCAGAGTCACATTTTTGTTAATTTCAATAACAACCAAGTGTTTTAAAATGAAAACCTATATTTTTAGCAGTTTTAACATCTACTAAAAAACAAATTACTATAGTCTAAAATATTTGTTTATTTTGGCAGATTTGTAATTTCAAGAATTCTATAAAATAATTATTGATACTTGATGAAAAACCTAATCTATTATTTAATTTTTTCCCCATTAAACCAAACCATTTTTATTTGAAACATTTTTTTCAAACCATTTTGAAGCTTTTAGCTTCTTAGATATTTATTTGTCTCATGTCATATGGATCACCCTGTATATCAAGATCAGGAGAGGAAAACAAATCGTGTTTTTATTTGTCATTTACATACTTTTTTTTGACCGAGTTTAAAAACTCGGCTCTACTTTGTGAACCAAAAGCATCCACGCCCTACGCATAGGGTTTTTCGAATTTCGCAGAAAACAATTACCACATACACTTCCAACTACTTTTACACCCCAATAGCTCAAAATAAAATAAAAATTTTGTCAATACACCTTATAAAACACATAAATTAAAAATATGAATTTTTAAAAATTTACATTTACTTATTTATCAATGTCATATTTTATACAGGGTATTTCTAAAATACTGCTCACGGCTTCGCTTAAACCATAAGTGAAAATAAGACAAAAAGTCCGGATACACATTTGTCCACAATTTAAATTTGTTTATAATTTTGAATATAAGTTTGATTAATAGGCAGATTCTTGTCAAAATTAAAGGCCTTTAATTAGACACAAATAATGTAACCACGGAAATTGTCGATTACAACCCATATAACGGTATTAAGCAAGTTTATTGAAACATCAAGTTACAGACATACCACTAATCCTATCAAACTTAAGAAAGTGTATTTTTTTGTGATAAATTCAATGAAGATTTTAAAGAATCAAACAAAATTGTAAAATTTTGCAGTGGCGTATCAAATAAATTCATGAAAATGGGTCACCTTAACCCGCTTGTGTGCCACTGGATTGTTAAATTAGGAAACAAGTAATAACCAAAGTTGAATTGTATTAATTTTCAGCCGATCTAGAGATAATATATAATAGATTAATTGTAGTATGAGTACACGAACCCGTGATACCATTTTCGAAACACCCTGTATAAAAATTCATAACTTTTGAACGAAAAGTTGTAGAGAATTCATTTTTTCCAATAGAACATAAACTTGATTAATTTTCAAAATTTAATTTTAATTACAATTGTAACTCACCAAAACAGAAGTGAAAAATTATTTTTAATAAAACGCCATATGTAGATTATTTCATGGAATATTATTGTAAAAAAGTCAGAATATATAGGCCAAACAATTTTTATAAATTTTGCCGTTGATAAAAGCTCTAATCAAGGCCAATCGCGTAAAATAATACATCCATCAGGCAGTAACATGGATCAACTCATTTATTAATATTTATTGCCCAATAAGCGATAACGTACTAAATATAATATATTCTAATTAAAAGAGTAAATGTATTAAATCACAGATGATATATTCACATATTTTCGCTCCGATGAATCGTATAGGAAATTTCCATTAGGCCCTCTTTTGAAAAAAAAAGCTTAATAGTTTCATCTGATTCCATCCAAATAAAACATTCTAATCAAACAAACAAAAATACTACCAAGGATCTTGTTCATTCTTTTTCCTGCTATTCGCCTCGAAGATAAAAGAATTGTTTATAAATAAAATAGATTATTTTCCTTGGTTTTGGTCTTGGTTTAAGGCTAAGGAATTTTTATTAGTTTATGAGGTATTTTGATAGAAGAATTTTGACGTACAAAAATTTTATTACATGCTCTGTTTATATGTAGGTATCAAATCACATAATTAAAAAAAAATCTTAAAAATAAAAAAGCAAAAAAATAAAAAAAAAATAATAATAATAATTTTTTTGTAAATATATTTAAATTAAAATGTAAATAGAATAGATTTACGTGGATTTTACTGTTTGATTTTGATCATTGTGAAAGCAAAAACATAAAAAACTTCAGTATTTTTAATATTTTTTTAAAATTATATGATTCGATACCCACCAAAAATCTACAAGCAGAGTCAATAATAAAAGTTTTATATGTCAAAATTTTCCTATCAAAATACTTCAATTTTACCGCACACCCGACGCTTAAGGAGCTAAAACATCGGTAAATGGGTACAATTATGTTTTTCTTATTTTTTTCATTAGGTGTTTATAAGAAATTCTTATGAATACTTAAGGGGTCGCAATGAATGTTATTGTAATACCTTGTTTTGTTGCCGCTAATTGGATTAATTGCTGAAAGATACTTATAACAATAATACTAAAGGTCCAACTATTATATTAGTGTTTATCAACGTACTTAACAAAAAACACAATGTATACAGGGTTATCATTTTGAAAACGATCCAATCTAAATAATTTCAGTTTGATGAGATGTATAAAAATTCGGCAAAACAGGTTAATAATCCCAATGGCGTATAAAAGTTTGTCCTACGTCATTCCTTTTATCCCACCTACCCTATAAAATTTCAAATTTTATCCCCACACCTGTGATACTTCATTCTAAAGGATTTTAATGACAGCGGATCGTTTTCAAATCATCACCCTGTATGTTATGGTCTAGGTCTAGGTTTGCCTAGTCAATCCTATGTTGCCTAGTCAATCCTGAGGATTAACCAATTGCCTTAGGGAAAGCCACAAGCAAATTAAAGTTTCGGTCTTTAACTAGGTATGTTAAAAAACTAAAATACTTTATGTTAGTTTTAACCGCTATATACAGAAAATTTATTTATCCTTGACTTTATAGGTTTTTTTTTTAATTTAAATTTAAAGTTAATTATTTTATCAAAATAAATTAATGTAATCCTAATAGAATTTTATATTTATGCTTCGTTTTGAATGCATTAATTATAAATCTAAATCTTGTATTATTAACTCTCTGTAATTATTTTCACAGTACGTACATTTACACAATTACGCAGCAAATTACTTGCACTATTAATGAGAATTTAATTTAAGCGTAATTGTATTTAAGGTTATAATAATTTTAATTGAATTTTTAATCAAAAAGGACCGGCCCATTGTTGGAAATTATAAAAATATGTTTAACTATGCTATTGTTAATTTAGTATTATTTATCAAAAGTGTAAAATATTATCTTATTCTCATACTTTCTTTTTATATTACGAATATTATATTTTGCTTCTTCTTAATTGGCAGTTCTGAAAAAGAAATGACCGATTACTTAGCTTTCGTATTTTAAAGTACGATGATTTTTTTGAACTGATGTGTTCGGAAACAAATTGGTTTTAGAGTGAAACGTAAAGTTAAAATGTTATTTAGTTTTAGTTTTTAGATAAGCTTTAGAAAGAAAGTTAATGAAACACTACAAGAAATTTTATGTTTAATTGATGTTGGGTTTTAAAAGATAATTTATTAAATTCCTCTTTTTGGGGATAACGTGTATGATTCCATTTTAGAAATTTTTATTATTCATCATAAAATAATATTTTTAGCTTTTTTTAATTTTAAATAAAAAATGTTAAGCAGGAGCTTAATAGGTTAAATAAAATAATAATACAAAAATTTAATAGACGCCTACAATGGAAGAAAAAAGTATGGAAACTTGACTAATTATTAAAAAAAGAGAAGATTAATAACAAAGTGACCATTATTGTTTTGCTGAAATCCGGGACGTCAGACTTCGGGAGGGGTTCCAAAATTTATTGAAACTACAAAATCAAAACATCAAATTTATCTCAAAAATTAATAGCCAAAAGAGGTAATTGAAAGTTCTACGACAAAAAAGAACAAAGGAAATAATACTTCCAAAAAAATGGAAGCTGTGGTGATATTATTTTCTTGCATCGAAGACCTCTAAAGTTTCATATCGAAAAATTCCGAAAAATTTACTTCATTTTCCCTTCAGTGTTCAATTTAGACTAAAACCTGGTGTCCAGTTTTTAGTCCTTGCCGGAAACAGTTAAGTGTGCCTTATAGCTCACATCGAATAATTTCGAAAAATCATGATATTTCAATTCTTTGATAATTCGATTAAGTTCAGGATTTCCTACCCTAGTATTTAAAGTTCTATTTCTCTTAAATTTTGCTTCCCAATAACCCAATAATGGCTAATCCTTGAAATACAAAATATGCACAATGTTAAAAAATACATGGTGTAAAATTTTACATGAATCGAAAACATTAATATAAAATTAATTACATAATACATGATACAATTAAAACAACGTGTTATTATTAGTTTCCAATGTCAGTCTTTGAAAATAAAGTGGAAAATACTCTAATATATATAAGAAAATTTGATTGATTTGGAGGTTAAATTGAATGAATTTGCATCCGAAACGCACGAACAGTACATAGGATTCAACTAATAAAGAAATGACTTACATCTTGTGAAGTGCCACAGATCTATACTCTATTGAAGTGCAAAAAAAATATATAAAAATTAAAACAAAAATATTGTTGCCTTAAAGAATTCAATATATTTTAAAAAATATCTTCAGGCTTCTAATAAAATTGTGAATACATAAGGTGATTGTAAAAATATTTAAGCGTTACATAACTACCGTTGCACCCGGTATATTCATATATTACCCAAGCAACTTGATAAAAAAACAATTACTAGAAATATTTTAAAATAAATAACACTACCTAATTAAAATATTACGATTTGTATATAATGTCCATGTTACTATAATTTTCTTATAGCTAATCACATATCTGCTTAAAATAAACATGAAGTTTACAATAATTGTCCTTGTTGTTTTGGTGTGTTTGGCGGTTGGTATTCAGTCACAAGGTATTTGTATAATGTAAAAGTTATATTTAAAATGTTTTAAATAAGCGATATATTAAAATTAATCCGAATAATTTTGTTATTTTTTGTCAATTTAAAATAATTAAATTAAAAAATGCAATACTGCATTTCGTACAATCCAGGTAGCACATTAATCACTTGACCAATAGTAATGAAAATTCAAATATGTCTTTGGAAAATAATATTCTACATATCGGCGCAACCCAATTCTTAATTTTTTGTTAATATTTTACATAGTTTTTACAGCAACTAACTTTAAAATTTTTAGACAATATTGCTATTAACAATTCATACATTTTGCGATTAAAGAAGAAATAGCTTGTTATATTCGGAGTAAAAGAACATTTCATGGCTCGCATGTATATCTGTAGAACTTGCTGAGTTTGTGTTCAGAATACTTTTTGTGGGGAGCATGGGTTCAGTACCCATGCTCTCCACAAAAAGTACTATTCTTTCTAACAAAACAAAATATTATTTAGAGCCATATATTAAATAACAAAATATTATTATACAGTCTTTTGCCTTATTTTTTAATGATAAATCAAAATATAGTTTCAGGTGACCAGGAAATGTGCGTAAAAGGTGGAGATCCAACTGAGAATATCGCGAAATGTGTTTCCTACTGTAAATCTCAGGGACAGACTCAAGGTTTCTGCAAGTTAGGGAAATGTACATGCAGTTAAGCTTAAGAAGCTTAAAATATTTAAAAATCGTAATTTCAATGAATATTTACAATTTAAATAAATCATTTTGAAGTATTTCAGTTTTTTCTAATTTATTCCAAAAACCAGTATTGGTAACTACAAAGATAAGTCAATCGCTTTTTCTATTTTTTTAAATTTCCTATCAAAGACTATACAATAGTGAATAATCGTTTGGCAATGATTACTGTTTCTAGTCTAACTTAAGTAATTAATAGATACTTAACCAACGAGTTTGTTGGAAGAGGTGATTAATAACAAAGATAACATTTTTGTTTTGCGGAAATCCGGGGGTTGGATCCAAATTGGGAACAAAATTTATGCAAAAAAAAACAATCTATCCTTGTTTAATATTTTTGTAAAAATGGGCACTCAATTCGAGAAGGTTACATTTTTTTGGGAACCTTCATGTCAGTTATCACTGTAATCGAAAAAAATCCCCTATCTAAATAGGGGGTGGCCCCACTATCATGCCATTTGAAAAAATAAAGATATTTGCAAAAAACGCATTTGAGAAATTATAAATATTAATTTGTCTAAAACGGCCGAATGAATAATAATTTATAATTATTTTACCTATTTAAAATATTTAAGAGAAGTTTTACTAGATTTTATTAAAAAAAATTACCAATTCAAAATCCAATTTTTTTTTTAAAAATTCAGAAAAATAACAAACATACTCGGAACTTACAATATTTAAAAATAAGTACAAAAAATAGGGGGTATTACATTTAAAATTAAAAAGTTAAAACCGAAAGTGAAATTAATTTTTTTTAGCTCAATAAATGCGTTTTCTAATGCCATATAACATATACAGGGGTGGCTCTAGTTTCGTGGACACCCGGTATACATCATATTATCCAAAAGTAAATATATTTTTTATTTATTGTATAAATAACGTAAAAAGATATTTAAAAAAAATTTACTAGGCCGGCAAATTTTCTGGTATTTGACAACACTGATCACGAAATAACCTACAAATTGCTCCGCAACTGCCATTTGAAATCAACAAATTTCAGTGCTACCAACTTCGAAAAGACACATTCCACTCCTATAAACACACTGAAAACAGTTCGTTTATTGCTATAAATTCCTGTTTTTGTAATATTTAAAATAACAAAAATACTAATAATTTCGATGAATACAAAAACAGGAATTTGATTCCATTTAGTTTTGACGACTTCCAACAATTCTTCTTTATTTCTTATTTTATTGTGGCTAACCCGGTAATAAAAAATATCCAAAAGACGTTCTATATGGAATTGATCTGATCACTGAACGGCCATTGAACAACAGTAATTTTTAAATTAAATAGCTGTTAATTTTAATGACTTTAGATGACTCTTAGCGTATATAAACAGTTGAATATGTAATGAGAAGGTAATGGTAGTAAAAAATGTTTCACAGATCTCTTTTGTATAATATACACCCTGCTTGAGAAAGTTCTGTTTATCCAACATAGTACACTGAATTCTTGAAGTATTTTTGTTGGGAGTATTTAACAAAGTACAATTGGAGAATATTTAGTTTTAAGCTGTTATTATTTGACTATTGTTCTATTGTTTCTGTAGCAGTTTGTATTTTTGCTGATAGATGTTCTGCATTATCAGCATTACCCATAGTGGAAGTATCATCAGCATAATGAGTAAATAAGACTGAGGACACTTCCAGGTGGTACCCCGTGACTTATCGTTTCTTTTGTAGAGATTTTATTATCCCACATTACATATTAGTTAGTATTTTGCAGGTAACTTTCAACTCAAAGTAAACTAGTTCCTCTTATACGATGATCTTATCTTCGAGTATCTGATGACTAATAATGTAGAAAGCCTTTGTCTTTGTCCACTTAACGATGGATTCGTAAGAGCTTTGAACAGCATGCTCGGAGATATTCCTTTACCGAAGCCAAATTGCCTTCGGTTGATAATATTGTGTTTATTACAAAATTCTAATAGCCTTCATAGGAAGGTCTTTTCAAATACTTTGAAGAATATCGAAAGACGTGAAATTGGAAAAGCTTGTTGTTTATCATTTATCACTTGATTTAAAAATAGGAATGATTTTTGAAGATTTCAGGGCAATTATTGAATATGACTCGTTATTTGAAAAACACAGAAATTGGGAGACATAATTACAGACTCCTTTCAGTATATTGCAAGGTACACCGTCCATCCTACAAGAACCTTCGTCACAAGTACTTACCAGAATGTCATAAGCTTCTGGGCATGTGGTTGTTGTTAAGTACATAGCTTATCCATTAAGAGGAATATTTGTGTGTTCCCTATCATTCAGCAAATTGTTTGTTAAATGTTTGGCAGCTGAGACAAAATAGGAATTAAATTTAGAAGCAATATTTGTTATATCATCAATTGTATTACCATTTGAATCCATTATATGGGAGGACTGAGATTTTTATTTTGCTAATTGCGATGTATGGGTTGATAGCCTGGTGGAACCTTCACACCAAAGGCATTTGTTACCAAAGACAATCATGCATATAAAAAAAGAAAATGACATTGATTTCTCCATGGGAGAATTTAAAATATTTGAAAAGGAGTTAGTGAGTATAAATATGAAATAAGATTGAAAGAAGCTCAACCATTGTTTCACGCATGTCAATGTAAACATGAAAATATTATCGCTTATGGTTTTGACAATGTTTCATTTATATACATATACGATAACACGATCATCTGTAAAAATTTGCACATCTGTGTACTGTGTTGTAAGCCTAAAGTTATAAAATGATTAAATTGAAATTTTATTACAAATTGGCTTTATGAATATTTAAGTAATGGTTAATATTATTCATAATCCATAAATGAAAAACGTGATAGTAATGTATATTAAACTTATAATATAAAGCGTGGCTAGGGGAGATGAAATTAGTTGAAGCAATATAATTTTCTCATTATTTATACTTATTGCACCACAACATGCCATTAATATTTCGTCATGTTCGCATATTTCATACCGTGGTGCGTTCTTATGAGCCGCCCCTAAGTGCCGTTTGTTTAATCTCCTCCAACCACATTATTTACTGCATTAACTACATTCTACATATTACATAAAACTCAAAAACAACACCCGCTATTTATTTTCATACGCGCCTAACTTCTTGATCAATTTTACAACGCTCATATATTTCCACTTTCTCCTGTTGGGAGTTGAGAGTGGATTTAGGTAAACATAATGATTTTGAGCTGTTCTACGAAACTTTCAAACTTATATTTAATAAATTAAATTACGGCAACTTTTTTAATAATTTAAAGTTGAAATAAATTTCTAGAGGATATAAATTTGTAATATGTAATAGGAGTAAAAGGTAACTTGCGCCCGCTCCAAGATGTATATAATTATAATAAAATGAAGAATTTTTCATTATAATGAAATAAGCTCAATGTATGGCTTTTATATTACATAGGAAAAGGAGGATTTAAAATATATAAAACATTTTCTTTTTATATGAAAAAGAAAAGAATGATTTTGAAGTACTACTAAATAAATTTCAAGCACATTTTTTTCCAAAAGAAAACTTAAGTTATGAAAGATATAAATTTTTTAAATATAGACAGTCAGAAGGACAAACTTTTGAACAATTTGTAATGTAATTTAAAAATCGAGTTTAGTTAAATCCATGATAATTTGTAAAGTAAGTGATGTTGAAATTAGAGAGGGATTATTGGAAATTTATTCTTTTAGTGTCCAACATTTTTAAAGGGAAAAAATAATTATGCTAAAATGTGCAGGAAAAAATTTAATCCAATTAAGACGATTGGTTCTAAGTAGAACCGCGTACATTTTGAGCTTCTTCTTGAATTTGGGGAAGAAATCTTGACCCACAGTACATTCCACATATTTAGGCTGAAATTCTCAATAAAAATCTTCATTTCTGTTATATTTAAAATTTGTATCACCTAGACACCTAAAATGCGCGTTCAAAATTTACGAAATATCCCTTGCAATTATTTCAAACTACAACCATAATTTGTAAATGTCATTCATATATATAATTGCATAGTTTAAATAATATTGAAGGCTAGACTTCTATAGGACGACTTTTTCAAAAATGAAATTATTAAGTCCAAAAAATAATTTTAAAATAACCCAAATTTTACGAATATTTTAATGATTTTTTTTGCCTTTTTGGATATAAAATATTAAAAAACTGTCACATACAAGTCTTAGGCAGAGGTTTTACTTTCATATTATATTCTTATTGTGTATATAGCTCAATACGTATTCGCGTAGTTTGATAGATAAAAGCAATGAAAAACCCATATAATTTTGTAGACTCCGTATCCTCTTAACCATTTACCGTTTGTTGACAGGAGACTGATCCATCTAATAATTTTGATAAGATAAATTTTGAATTTTGAATATACACACACCGGCAAATTTAAAGGAACAGAGATAAAATTATTTTTAAAAACACGTGTTTTTCCACGAGTCCAGTTTTTTGCCGCCCTGAGCAAATCCTCTTTTTCCCGCCCCATCCCCGCCTATAACATGCTTAAATAATAGTTATTTTTTGTATTTTTTATATCTATAGTTTTATGTATTTTTATCCTTAGGTCTTTCTAAATTTCAAAAAAACTCTTATAATTGAATTATTTATGTAATATTTGTCCAAAATTAACCTTTTCTTATTATTATCATGATCAATGAAACAAATCAACAAATGAACTCTTAAAACTTTGAAAATTTTGTCCCAACATTTTGATTATACATAGAATGCGTAACAATGCCGAATTGTAATGATTAATTATAAAGTCTATACCTCTTTCGATTGTTTGAAAAGTTTAAGTATATGGCACTATTTAAACCAAAATGACTTCTTGAAACTTCGTGGGATTTTAAAATATTCCTAAGATGCTTCCAGTTGTTGTAACTTTCCCTTGAGAAACGAGAAGATGAAGCAGATTTAAATAGCTTGCAACAAAAGCAGAAGAGCATATATTTTTGCACAGAGTACACGAGCCAGTCCCGAAAAATTTCTTCTCCATAATTGGACTTTCGATGTTTATTAACATCAGAAGGAAAATTATAGTTATACAACGGATTTGGAGGCCACATTTTAACTTTCCTTTCAGAATTTCATATATAAGGGTGTAAGTTTATCCTTACTTAAGTTAAGAAAAAAAACAAAATTATTACAAGAAATATAAAAAAATATGCACACATCATTCTGGGAACTCGCATATTTACAACGGTCCCAAAATGAAAAATTCTTTATATCTTAGAGTCGAAGTGTTATCATCAATCCTGGAAATTCCAGGATTTTCTTGAGAATCGGAAATATCAGAGACAACCAAGAGTAACAGTAATTAGGGCTTGATCTTCTTTCATAGCAGAAATCTGTATTTCTGTGTCACACGCCGAAAGCAATATACTTTATTTTAGTTTTGGGTGTAGGGTCAGTTAGTTTTGATTTAGTTTCGGAGTGACATTCCGAATTTTGTAATAAAGAACCCTTGGTTTCCTTAGTTTAGAAAGGAATCTAAGGTCCTCGCTTGGTTTCGAAGATTTGATTCATTTTGAAGTTTTCGATTTTTGTACTAATGCTCCGATAGTAGTTTCCTTCCTTCAGACATTATTTAAAGAAAAGAAATCCCAAACATGATTAACCATATTAAAGTCTGGATAGCATGCTGACCAACTAATTTTTCTTATTTCAAATCGTTTAAAAAAGCCAATTACATAGCAAGCGAATTGCGGGTAACCATTATTTTGCAAAAGGACGAAATCTTCCTCAATATATGGTACTAAAGGTACCATGTGCGTTTGCAAAATATTTTAAATACATTTAAAGCGTTACCATCAATGACAACCAACTCTATACTTGCCCCTAAACATATTCCGTCCATCACCATACCTGAACCCTTACTATAGGAGTAAAATTGAGTTTTACATTTTGTTCTCCTTTATGTCTGTCCTGTTTTTACATACCATCAAATGAATTTACGCAGAAACTGCAGACATCCATGAAGAAAACTTCCCCCATTGGTCATAATTTCAATTCTGGTGTTCTCTATCAAATAGTAGTCGCATTGCTCAATGGGATCACTGGAGTTTTGGATCCCTTCTTAGTTATAAGCAACTTCAAACCAATCTTTTGAGTCTTCTTCTGACTTTACACTCACTTATCCTGATTCCATGAACTTCTTCCAGTATATTTTTTTGTTTCAACTGTAGTTTGACCCTATTTCGAAGTGTTTGCTCTCATAAATCGATCATCTATGACTGGATAGTGTTTTCTACCTTGACCTCTTCTTCTTAAATGCTCTTCGGTTTGTCTCCAACGTCTAATAAATGGCATGGATCGTCGATTTCGATTTATCAAACATTTATGCAACTTCACTATAAGTTCTACAATTTTCGACTATTGAGACTACTCAGCTATATAAGTCTGTACCAAATGACTCATAATGAATAGGTCTACTTTTAAATAGATTTTAAGAAAAAAAAAGATAAATTTAAACAATTAGGTACTTACAAATAAGTATGAACTTCTTTCATAGTTTTAGAAAAGATTATCCAACTTAAAAAGATGTGAACAAGTTCCACGTTTTTCCGGATATTTCAAAAAATGACATAGTAAAAAATTAACAAGAACAATATAATTACGTAAAGAAAAAAATGAAAAATCGTATTTTTATCCGTTCCTCTAAATTTGCCGGTGTGTCTAGTTTCATTCTTTTGAATACACAGGCTCCAATTTTTCAAAATTTTACATTTACGTTTTCGGCATAAAATCGTCTTTACTAATTTTGACCATACTATTTTAAAACAAATACGTTTACAACCCAAGTTATATGTGAGCAGGAATAAATAGAAAGTAGTTTTCACAAATTGATAATAAATATACCACTAGAAGTTGGTAAAATTTAATTTAATGATTTTTATATTTTTCTATGTTATTTTCCAGATTCATATTGAGCCCTCATTAACTTTAATAGACTCCATTTTGAAATGAGCAATTTTAAACAAAAATACGAGTAATTTTCCCCTGTTAACCACTTATTATTTTAAAATTTTTATGATATTTTAAAATTGACTATATCTTCCATACTAGAATAGTTAACTTAAATGGAAAACTCTTGAAACTTAGTTTAAAGCTTGCGTTCTCGTAAAATAAACCCCGTCTCGGCAATCTCGTTATATCGCAATGCGTTAGACGGATAGACTTCATTGTCTGAAAGCTAAGACACAGACATTACCGAAATATGGAGGAAGCCACCTTACGTGACAGGCGAATTACGAAAAGAAATTCGTTTTCTTCCCAACACTTCTTCCTAAATAATCCAACCGATCTGGTGAAAACTACAATATCACCACCCACCATATAATACATGCGATACATTTATTAATATTTTTTGTTCCCTCCCTTTCTTCCGAAAGGCATTAAAGTGTGAAATACATTTTCACAGCTCTGAATCGAATATAAAACTCCGCTTTTTAAATCCCGATCCCTTTTACAGACGGCTGTTTTCCTGTGTAACCTTTTAACAAAAGGGATCCTGCAATGGGGAAAATATAAAAAAGGACTCTCGCCACGACGCCACTCGAGATATAAAACTGGAGGCGCGCATCCCAATCATGGATGGCCACCTCAATTCTAAACGAAATTGGAAAATTTGTTTTGATGGACGAAACATTTTATTTTCGCAAGAATTGCACCAGTTGTTTCCCTGAAATATTATTGATTGCGGATCTCAAGACGACAATTTTCAGGTCATTAAATAGATGCGATTATCGTAAAGTGATTAGTGAGAGCATCCGCCATTGCCAGTTCATTCAACTTGAAAGCACGAGAAATCAGAGAGAACTTCACAGAGAATTAGAGTTACTTTATTACACTTTAAAAATGTAACTAAATTAGTATGCATATTTTACAAAAGACCCATTGTTTCAGCTCTAAAAAGAATAATTTATCAAATTATGTGTGCCGTTGAAAATCTAGTTAACTTATCCTCAAAATAGAAAAGTTCTTCATAAAAAATATTAAGTATGCTTTTTTATATAATAGTACATGTTGGTATATTTTTGAATTTTGTGTTCCATCCAATTAAAATTTTAATTAAATACAAAAATTATACGCTCCTGCCTACAGTCAAATGAATTTAACAAGTTTTATATGCATAAATTTCAACTCTAGGACTTTTCCATTTTAAATTAAAACTAATAACGTGTAAACAATTGCTTGAATTTTATTTGTGGAATATAAATGATTGTACTTACAAAAATTGCAAACCTAATTGGCGTTTGTAGTAATATTTACATTCTTAATTATTTCAGAAAACAATGTAAACATATTTTATTCATTCTTATATTAAATGCTCAAAATTACAAGAAGCAGTTTTCGACAAAAAATAAGTGGTATTTACACTATTCTTTAAAATGCAATTAAGAGCATCTTCCTAGATACTCGCGATAAATTTTCCGTTATAGATAATAACAAGGAATAGAAAATCCATCCCACTTTTCTGGAGTTTATTTGCAAATTATGACCAAATAACTGATAATTAATGCGAATCCCTAGAGGGCGCGCGAGTTTGGGAGGAAAAATTGTGAAAAATCATGAAATCGAGGATTAGTTCCGCAGTAACAACTCAAGTTTCCCTCGTTAGATTTTCAATTTTTTTTCAGATTTATAATCTAAATTGAGTACACTACATCTTGCCAGAGAGTTACGTTCTGCAACCTAGCACAAACTTAATTAGAGGGGTCCAAAGTTAAGGTACTTTTAGATCATTATATTTTTTTTGTACATTCTCTAATTTTTTTCCTACTGGCAAGAATTTGAGGTGAACCGGGCTTCCTTGTGTAAAGTGTAGGTGGCGCTAGTGCGGTCTCGAAAGAGGTCGTTGGTTGGTATCCCTGGGTGGAGCGAACAGCATGGCCGGCTAGGCGCAGCGAGGCGTTCGGTAGAATTGTACCGCGGATAAAAACGCATGTAATTTCAAAAATAAAGATTGTCACCACCTAAGTGTTTTTCTTTTAATTAACAAAAGGCGAACCCCAGCAATTGGCGCTCAACGGGGAGCACTTACAATAGTGACAATCAGTGAAAAAAAAAAAGTAACAGTGTGGCGTGCTAAGTTAAGGTGCACGATTTTATTCTGGTACGAATAAATTAAAAATCAAAGGATAAGAAAACCAATCGCAAAAAAAAAGAAGAAAGAAGAGAAACCAATCCAGTGTTCCAGGTTGAACAACGTAGTTGGTACGGCGTACGTCGGGAAGAGTTGCAGACGACAACAAAAGCGTTGAATCAACACGGCGCGGCGGCGGCAACATCAAAGGAGACGAACAACGAACGACGTTACGCGACTAGTGAATCAGTGAAGTGAAACTGCGAGGTATTTATTATTATAAAATTTTAAAATTAATAAATACGGTAGATAAAAACAATATAACCAAGAATATAAAATTTTATAGTGGATTATAGAATATTGTCATATATCTGCATTACAATATTGTTGTATTTAAATTAAGTAGATTAAGGGTAAAATTGCGGTATTTAATAATGCCACCAAAAAAAAATAATACCACGGAAGATACTGAGGAGGGAGAGGAGCTCAGGGAAACTGTAGCGTTTTTAGCTAAAAATTTAAAAGATATGCAACTAGCTGTAACAAAATTAACAGAGGCATTATTAGATAAAAATAATGAACAAGCGGAGAAGGCGGTGTTCACTAATCAAAGCAGTGATAAACAGTATTTAATGTTGTTTAAAGAAATGGGGGGTAATAATATCAATTTTAATCCAAATGGATCAACTCATCCAATGGTGTTTCTAAAAAAATTAACAAATCTATTTAGGGAATGCTCTGTTCCGATGGAAAGTCAGCTAACGTTAGCTCTTTCGGCATTGAGAGGTTCAGCTGCAGACTGGGGCATGACAAAAGAAGGAACGTTTAAAAATTTTAAAGATTTTGAAGAAAATTTTAAAAATCGTTATTGGGGTGTCAGTCAAGAGAGAGATTTATACTATAATATTAAATACGGGGAATACAAAAATGGGAGTCGCGCAGATTATTTCCTAAGATTAGCACAACAATCATCATTCCTTAAAGAACCGTTATCGGAGGAAAATTTGGTGGAGTTGTTAAGTAATCATTTTTCACCTGATATTAAAAGGGGTATTCTTATTTCGGGTTTGAAAAATATTGAAGATGCGGAAAACTTTTTGAGAAAAATCGATGAAACGGTTACTGGAAATGTAACCCATAATAATACAAATAATAATGGTCTAAATAACCAACAGAGGAATGTCGGTTGGCGTGATAATAGAAATTATAATAATCGCAATCAGTCGGGAACTAGATCTGAAAATTCGAGCTATCGAGGTCCCAGACAAAATGATAACAGCGCGGAAGAACGAAACGGAAACGATCATGCTAATAGAAATGTACACTCGGTTACGTTGTTTAATGCCGATCCGGATGAATGGCTAAGCGATTCAGATGATGAACCATCGGGGGAAAAATCAGCAACCCCCATTGTTCATGTTAAAGTAGCTAACGATGTAATTACGGCTCTGATTGACTCGGGTAGCCAGGTTTCAGCGGTGTCTTTAACATTGTATGAAAATTTTAAAGAAAAAATCAAAATTCCTGTATTACCGGTAACCGGTATTTCTGTAGGAGGTGCTTTAGGTACGCGAAAACATAAGATCGACAAACAAATTCTATTGCCAATAGATATCGGAACATTAACATTTGATATTCACTTTTTGGTCATACCAGGCCTAAATCATGAATTGATCTTAGGGTTCAATTGGTTAAAAGCGCACAAGATTAGTTTCCAAAGCGATCCTTTTACTTTATTAATTCCGAGTGGTGAGGGGGTGGAGATAATTACTCTAACAGAACAAGAAAATTCGGACGGTATATCGGTAAATCTGTTGGATGAAATTTCTTATGATAATATTAAAATGCACCAATATTCAGTAGAGGAGTTTAGAGCGGCTGCTGAAGAGGCAGAAACTTTTAGCGAAAGTGCAAAAAATGAATTGTTTAAATTATTGATAGATTATTCAACCGTGTTTTCGGAATGCCCTGGGCGTACCCATGTATATGAGCATGAAGTAATAATGAAGGATAGTAGTCCTTTCTATTTGAAATCTTACCCTATTCCAATCGCCTATAAAAGTGAAGTAGAGCGACAGATAAAAGAAATGCTACGGTGGGATATCATTGAACCTTCCCATACCGAGTATGTATCTCCCTTGGTTACTGTTAAGAAAAAAGACGGTAGTATTCGAGTTTGTTTAGACGCGCGATTTTTGAATTCGCGAATGGCCAAAGATCATGTAATTCCACCAAACCAAGAGGAATTATTAATGAAATTTCAATCAGGAGCATATTTAAGCTCAATTGATTTAACTGCGTCCTATTGGCAAGTGCCTATAAAAACCGAGCATAGAAGGTATACCGGGTTTTGTCACAACGGTGTTATATATCAATTTAAAGTTTTGCCTTTTGGTCTGTCTACTTCGGTTGCCAGTTTCATTAAATGTATTAATAAAATATTAAATCCGGACTCATTGCCGTTCGTATTGGTTTATGTAGACGACATATTAATTATATCTTCGAGCGAGGAAGATCATTTAAATCATATCAAATATATTCTAACAAAATTTCAGGATGCTGGAATTACAATTAAATTTAAAAAATCGAAATTTGCAAAAAAATCTCTGGAATTCTTGGGTCATCGAGTCTCCACCGAAGGAATTTTTATAAATCCTTCTCGCGTCAAAGCAATTCAAGAATTTCCTGTACCCAGGAATATCCGACAGTTAAGGGGTTTTTTGGGATTAGTCAATTACGATAGAAGATTTTGTGAAAATTTCGCAGAATTAACGGCCCCTCTGGTAAAATTATTACGGAAAAGCACTAAGTGGTCGTGGGGAAAAGAACCACAAACGGCGTTTGTAAAAATTAAAGATTCTTATTTGAAGGAATTATTTGTGGCTCATCCAGATATGAGTAAAACCTTTTATGTTCAAGCCGATAGTTCTGGTTTTGGCATAGGAGCTTACGTGTATCAACTAGGAGATTCGGGTGAAACCAAAATTTTGGCATTTGCTAGCAAAATGTTAAAAGGAAGTGAAATAAATTATACGATAACCGAAAAGGAAGCTTTAGCCATTGTGTTTGCACTAAGGCAATGGAGAACATTGTTGTTAGGCCAAGATGTCATAGTCGTTACTGATCATAAGGCATTAACTTTCCTATTAGAAACTAAGCTGCGAAGTTCACGTATCACGCGCTGGGTTTTATATTTGCAGGAATTCAATTTTAAGATTCAATACTGTAAAGGTTCAGAAAATTGCGTGGCGGATGCATTGTCTCGTAATCCAGTAGCCAGTAAAATTGAAATGCGTCCTCAAGAAAGTAAAGATGTTTTAATTTCACTCATAAAATTATCTCAAGAGTTTAACATTGTTAAGGAAAATCTTAAATCAATTATTCAGGATCAAGAAGAAGAACCGTGGATAAATAATATAAAAAAATTATTAGAAAAAAAAGATGCGGTTGGGGGGTTGAATAACGCTGAAAACGAAAGATGCGGTTGGTTTGTTGTGCATGAGGGGATCATTTATAAAAAAGGTGATCAACAAAATAAGGGGGGTAAATTATGCGTTCCAAAAGCTCAAGTGGGTGATTTAGTCCGGCAACAACATGCGGAAATTCGCCATTTCGGTGGGAAAAAGACATTTGACTATATGCGTAAATATTTTTATTGGCCTAAGATGAGTCGACAAATCAGACAGATTGTTGCAACTTGCGATTTATGCCAAAAATCTAAGGTTGGTAAGCGTAACATAGGTGAATTGCATTCGGTCATTACTAATAAACCGGGTGAAATGGTGTGCACAGACCTTATTGGACCGTTACCTCGATCCAGATATGGTGCCACCCAACTTTTAGTTTTAGTTGACGCCTTTTCGCGATTTGCTAAGCTTTATGCTTTGCGTAGAGCTACCACAAAGAGTATCCTTAATAAAGTGATCAATGATTATATTCCTAATTATGGAAAACCTGCCGCTATTTTATCTGATAACGGTACTCAATATACTTCTAAACTTTGGACCAATACTTTAAAAGATAATAATATTTCGGTAAAGCATACATCTACATATTTTCCTCAGGGCAATATGACAGAAAGAGTTAATCGGGAAGTCGGTCGAATTATTCGTGCTTATTGTTATGATAAACATACTAGATGGGCTTATATATTGGATGAGATTGAAAAAGCCATTAATAATGTAGTTCATGCCGCAACTGGATATGAACCTTCTCTCCTACAATTGGGAACTGTAGAACCCAACCAGATTTCTAAATTGCTGAACTTTCCTGCCGAAGAGGGCATTCCTAATAACAAGGAATACTTATGGGTATTGGCCACACACAATATAAACAAATATATACGGAATCGTAAAAAAAATCATAAGTTGCAGGGGATAACAGAATTTAACGTAGGTGATTCTGTCTTGGTTAGAGCACATCGTCTGTCTTCTGGTGAGAAAGCGGAAATAAAGAAATTTTTCTTATTGTATGAAGGTCCGTATATCATTTCTCAAAAGGCGGGTCCTAATTCTTATAAATTAAAAGACGACAACGATGTAGACAAAGGACAACATAATATTGTAAATCTTCGTTTTTATAAAAGGGCCAATACTTCTTAAATTGTGTTTCTATTGATTCTAATTGTATTCTGTTTACTGGTTTTTATAGTAAAATGTAGTTTGATTTTGTTATATGTATCTTGATATATGTATATAATCTGTTTTTATTTTATGCCCGTAATCTGGGAATGTTTAGTTTTTAGTTTTACTAGGTTAAGACTTAAATCTTCGTGATTGCCACTTATATTTAATTCGGGGGTGATGAGGTGAACCGGGCTTCCTTGTGTAAAGTGTAGGTGGCGCTAGTGCGGTCTCGAAAGAGGTCGTTGGTTGGTATCCCTGGGTGGAGCGAACAGCATGGCCGGCTAGGCGCAGCGAGGCGTTCGGTAGAATTGTACCGCGGATAAAAACGCATGTAATTTCAAAAATAAAGATTGTCACCACCTAAGTGTTTTTCTTTTAATTAACAAAAGGCGAACCCCAGCAAATTAAAGAAATGACTTCTAAATCATGTACAAAAAAAATATACAAAAATGTTGTTCGTACTAGCTTTTATGACTGCAGAACTAAACCACTATATTTTCCGTTTAGGAAATTGCTCTTAACAGTTAATATTTTTACAGGAAAATCTCTATTCTGCGTGAACGAATTCATGGCTTTAGTTAATGATAAAACATTAAAATTGAAGATATTTATATATTTTTATACATAAAAATGTCGTTAACTAGGGTTTATTTTGCTTAAAATGCAGGAGTTTTTTTTATGATTTACGAAATAAAAAATGTATTTTACATTCTAAATTTGAATAGATATAAAGCACAATAATAAAAATAAGTGGCGACAAACTGTAAAATTATGCCCATTTTTATATTTAACATTTCAAAGCTGTATTTTGAATATTAATTATTAAAACTACTTACATTTTATAAATAGGTATGTGTAAATTAACGGTTTTTATTTTTATTTTGTAGTGTCTAAAATATCACTTCATAGGTAGAGTAAATTTTATGTTGACTTAATCAAATACTTTTAATTGAATTGAATATTGAAGGGTCTGTTGCAAAAAGAAGGTAACTCCATTTTGGGGGAGATTGGTCGTAGATGTATCCACTATGTGTCAAAATTAAAACTTTTTCGTTTGTTGTAGGCAACTTAGCTAGTTTTTGATGCCTCGTTAAACGCCTTTGGGTTTTCCATAAACAACGAATAAGATTTGTTTTTTTTATTTAGAATTATTCCTAATCGCGCCAAATTAAAACAAGTTGTTTACTCCTTTTTGCATTTCTTTACATATAATATGATAGTAAGATTTTTTTCTTCTATTTTTTTTCCTAAGTTAGATGGAACATCAATTTTGTGCCAAAAAGAATCTATGCCACGTCCTCGGATAAATATATTTTTGAATGAAAATAGGGTCCTAATTATGTAAAAACAATACACAAAAAAATTTCATAAAACTTTGAATATTGAATTTTTAAACGTTTTTTTACCTGTTTTCTCAAAACTTACAAAATTGTAGTTACGTCCTTTTTGCAGCAGACCCTTCTATTTTAAAAAGAACCCATCTCAGTTACTTTTTTGCTATGCAAACTTAAAGACTGATGTTTTATTATAAGGAAAGTCTCCTCTATCTGGGATTCATAGTGAAACAAAAAATTCAAAAAGGTCTCAACTGGCAGTGTTCTCCGAACTCAAATTTTCTGAGGTTCGAACTTTAAAACATAAAGAGTTCAATCTGTCCGAACTGTTCGAACCTATTCCTTATAGTTCGACATCATAATAACTTAGAACTTTCATAAGTTTAGTCGTTATGAAAAGCCGATAAAGTACGAACTTGATTCAATAAAACTCGAACTCGATCAAGTTCGGACCTAGTAAAGTTCGAAGTGGATGTAATTCAAACCCAAAATTTCAATTAAGTTGAGCTAGGTACTAATAAAGTTACTTTATTGTAGCTTGAGCATTATAAATAATTATTTTCAAATAATATAACTTTTATTTAACCTTCATGGGTCCGGGCTCAAAAAATAAATCATAATAAAATTGTCGGTACTGAAAAAAAATCTTCAAAAAAATATGAAGAAAAATTAGGGTGCATTTGCACCCCGTTTTCACCTGTGAAGGTTAATCTACAACACTGCGAAAAACATTTTTAAAAAGTTTATGTTGATTGTCCATATCTTCGGAACGACAGAACATTCGTAAATGAAATTTTGCATGAGTATCTTAGCCTAGACCTTCTTCCAATTCCTATACTTAAAATGTTAGCGTTTCATTTAAATAAAATATGATAACTTCAGGAGAACGTTATACGATGACGTCACCTAAATTTGAAACTGCGCAATCAAATTTTTCCAAACCCCATTTTTTTTCGAAATCGAATTTATCTGAACCCAACCTTTTTCCTAACTCTAACTTTTTATGAACCCGAAGTTTTAGCGAACTCGTACATTTTTCGAACTTTTTCCTAATGTTCCTGTGCTGCACCATGTGTTAACCCTTAGAGAATTGTCATGTAGTCATAAGGCACACACGTGTGGTTATTTTGGCCAAATATACTCCATTCTGAGTTACTACACACTACTCAAATTTAAACACGTAAGACATGGGTACTCAAGTTTTAATATCGACGTTATAGAACAAACAAATGAAGCCTGGGCCTCCTTGGAACAAACTCGCGTAGTTCAGAGTTACTCTGAACTACTCGGAGTAATTACTTGAAAAGTTCTTAATGTTATTGGGTGCGGAATAAAGATCATAAGAGAAAAATATTGTTTTTAAAAAGCGGTGTTCACCGTATTGCATATTTGCCAGGTAAAATAATCCAATTTATTATTTTCCTAATTAAATTGAAGACAATGCTTTGAGGAAACTGTATTATAATGTCAACTTTAATCGAAAAAGTTACATGCTCCGAAGTTGTATTACAAGGGGTTGCAGAAATTAATTTCTACATTTTTGAAGGTAAACTTGTAAGACAAAGTTTGAATATAATCCTATGAATATTAAACGTTCCTTTGTACTTGGAGTGCGATATGTGTAGACGAGTAGAAACAGCGGAGTGAATCAAGCACTCAATTTATTTTATAAATTTCAGCCGGAACTAATTGCGTTAAAGGTGCCGGTGTTATAAAGTAAGCCAGAAGCGCACTCTCTTCCATCTATGCACATATGTAGTTCTTCTGAGAAATTAGCATAAAGAAAATTTATTCTGATTTCCATGAATACGAAATTTGCGAGGCGTGCGTATGAACAATGCAAACGTAAATTGGAAGTTCTGCCAAGTTTAAGCGGTGCCGCACGCCCTTCGGTTCCTTCTCGCCCATAATCCACGCCATCAATTTGTCTTAAAACCACTGAAACTCCTATAACCATTTTGTATTAAAATTGAAAATACGGCTTATAAGCGATTATGAATTCTTTAATTATTTAACAGGAAAAGCTGAAAAGTATCATTTTATCCCATTTCCTTAATATTAAGACATAACTTATTTACCATAATTTAACTCAAAAATAATGATAAAGATTAAAGCACCTGTTCTTCGCTCGTCATCGCTTATTATAATCGTAAATAAAGTTATCAATTGGTTATGTACCCTATATAATTTTAAAATATTGTGATAAGGTTGTGTACAATATTGTGTTGATATTGAGCTGGAACATAACCACAAGTTGTTGCACGTGCCTGTTACAATATTCTTACACGTTAAAAAAAAGATGGTACGAAGGTTTAATCCCTGGATCTTTAGACTACTAAGCATGAACAACCTGCTTCACGATAAACTGGTACACAATAGCGCCAATAAGAAGCTTTCATTCGGCTTGAATATCCCTTAGTCACGCCCACCGCTATTCAGTAGTTAATTCCTGGCTATGCGTTTCCAACGCGCATCACATTGTGAGTAAAGCTTAATTAGGTAGAATTCTAAGTAAAGTTGTTCGAATCGCAAAGTCGGGGAGTGCCTGGTTAATCTCACCACCGACTTATTTTGTGTACCAGTTTATCGTGAAGCAGATTGTACAAGAAACTGCAAAAAGTGTGTTAATTTAAGGTTGGTCCATTTGTATTTAGTTTACATAAGAACGTATTTGTATATGAAAATGAATGTATGTAGGTATTCCTTCTGCAAAATTCAGAGTAGACCATTCGTAGTTCTGTACTTTTACGATTTGTTTCTTTTCGTTATGCAAAAGTAAGTCATGCAACTTTCCGGTTTCTGGATTATGGTGTTTTTCATTTTGGCTATTTCCCCTTATGAACCTTCCGTTATACTAAAATACCTTATGCTACTTTTTGGATTTTGTATTTTCCGGTTATGCCTCTTTTCATTATGCAAAAGTACGGTTACGTTGATTTCCGTTCTGCTGATTTTCAGCGCAGCAATCTCTCTGATTAAAAGCAGTTTCGATGATTGCATTTGCTGTATAATTACCTTTAACTATTTATGCATGTATCAACGAGCTGATTTATACCTTTGAATTTATTAAATTATTTTATATGTTTAGAAGTAATTTGTAATTAATCGAAAAAAAAAAAGGTTTTTATAATTTTAATGAATTTATTAAATAATAATCCCCATATATAATGTATAGTAGTAGTATAATCAGTGTAAAGCAATTGCGTTTAAAGCAAAAATATGTCATTACTTTAAGGGAGCAAATTGTTGATAATGGCATTAAGAGAAGTCCATTATCCCAAGAATCCCTCCATTATATATTACCTTCGTCTCTTAAAAAGGGTGTTTTTTACATCCACATTTAATTTAAAACTTACTTTTATAAAATACACTAATTACTATTCTTTTCTTTTCTTATTTTTTATTATAACTGAAAATTTGCTAAAAACATGTCGTTATTTATATTAGAAGCGATTAACCTAAATGCTCTTACATTCCATTTAAGTTTAAATTATTTAGGTTTAAGACAATTTCTCTCTTTGACTTATTGCATTGCAGTGGTTAAAAATGTTTGGATCTTCCCAACATAAGTTTGTGGAATAATGTATTACGAATGGTGAGCGCAATAATAAAAAAAAATGATTTATTTAGAACGTAGAGTTGAAATTTTCTACATTTTAATGTATAACAATTCCAAAAAAATATTTATTACAGCTAAAGGTCTATTTATGCGCAAAGGTTTAAGACTTAAGATTTATGATTTAAAATTTTAGAATTAAATCTCTGAGTATAAATAGAACATAAATAGTCTATGTATGCTCAGCGATTTAAGACCTAAGATTTAAGATTTAAAATATATGATTTCTTAAGACAGCGTGCATAAATCTTATAATTTTCCAAAAATCTTAAGTATTAAATCTTTGAACCTAAATAAACCTTAAGAAATGTAAACTACTATTACCAAAATTAATGTAAATTATTATAGTGAAAAATTTGTTAATTATTTTATTTATTCTCCGCCTTTTTGTAACTAATTAATCCTATTTAAATATAAATAAATTGCTAATTAACAAAAATAATATTTGCTTAAAAGTTTACTTGTTAGAGAATCAATACAAGCGGTCTACGCTAATTTAATTTATGTACACTGGAGTTTTTTATTGGAATTTTCCCGTACACCTTTGTTGGTTCAGAGACAGTTTTTTATTTGGTTACTAAAAATATAATACAAAGAAAATAAATGAAAAATATGTAAACAAAACCTTTAAGCAAGAGGTAAAAAGTAACAAATGAGTGAAGACCTACTAACCGTAGAAACAAGGTAATTGAAGACTATTGGGCCAGGTGAAAAATAGGCATTTGTTTTTACTTAAAAATTATTATTATTAAATTAGGATGAATATTAAGTTAAATCTTGGTGATCGAATGATAACTTTCATACAGCGTGCTGTTTGCTCATCACTCATTTTTTTTTATGTAATGTGATCACTGTACACGGCGTACTGATTGTGACCTTTTACTCTCATCTGATCCTGGTTTACTAAATCCAGCGATTTAAATAAACGCCTAAGTACTTGATGGGGATCATCTCTGTAAAGAGTGATGAGCACTGGTAGTTGGGGATTTCCGTACCTTAATTGGTATTAAAATTATTTCTCTCAATCTTCATATAAACAAATACATGTATATTAATTAAAGCTAAATACATATTTACATCTTAATAATTAGCCTAAAACTCCTAGATATTCAAATATAAATTATACCATAAGATACTACTCCTATTATATTTTTAGGATATTCAAATATTGTACGATATACGAACTATGTACGCCCTAAGGTGATTTAGAAAATCTCCCAACCTTACTGTTAATTAACATTTTCATACAAAAGCTTTGCCTTTTACATTACAATAATGAGGGTAATGAAAATTTTGTTGTTCTCCATTTATGAAAAAGTATTTTTTTCCTAATAAAAATGGCTGTACTATAAAGTACTCTAAATAATTAAAAAATGGGTAACATACAATATTAAATTTTATATTTAAAATTTAGATTTTATGTAGATCTCTGATATTATTAAAAGGAATTTTACATGAAATATTAAGTATAATAAGTTTATATTTAATGTTCTTTAAGAATTTAAAATAATTAAACGGGATTAATTACTTTTCGTCAAATTAACGCATTTGCAATCTTGTAAACTTTCTTCTCAAAATTAAAGGAATGCTTTTAAAATTGATTATTATTTTTGAATTAAATAAGGTACTAAGGTGGACGACAAGAAAACATTAATTAATTATTATTTTTACTGAACCATAAAATATATATTTTTTTGTTTTTCGTTTAACAATTAATATTTTTAAAATAGAGGGGGACTCACTTTTTTCTAGCAAAATATTTTTTAGATAGTAAATTTCATTCTGTGCAAAAAAATCCAATGAACTATAGTAATATGTTTTTTTCTTGAAACGTCATTAAACTACAGTTTTCTGTGACGCTTGATTCTATGATCACTTTGTACTGCCTAGGAGTAGTAATTACTACTTTGCACTTTGCACTGACAAGGAATAAAAGCGCAGAGTAGAAATGAATTTTAGGCAACCCAATATACACTAACATTGTATTGTGTGTTGTATCTAAATTAAATGTCAAATTTTAAAATTATTTATTATATTACTATCTTAAAAATTTCGACGTTTGAAGAAAAAGTAGCCTGTTTTATTCGGAGTAAAAGAACTTTATCGCATGTATCCAACATGCTCGCCACAAAAAGTACTTCTTTTACCCCTAATAAAACAATATACTGTTTACCACTGCTTAAAGATTAACAGAAAATTTAAAATCTTAAAATTGTAATGATTTTTGTTGGACACCGTGTATAATTTT
The DNA here is from genome assembly GCA_963971135.1 of Stenus bimaculatus. Taxonomy (NCBI): domain Eukaryota; kingdom Metazoa; phylum Arthropoda; class Insecta; order Coleoptera; family Staphylinidae; genus Stenus; species Stenus bimaculatus. The sequence continues at coordinate 44,696,247 of OZ020183.1, read as the reverse complement.
CTTTCATATTATCATTTTTAGGGCTAAATCAATTATGACTTGGATTTTATCTTTGTCAAATTACTTTCTTGAACATTACTGACTGTCTTTAAATCAATCAATCTGATTAGCTTAAAGGTAATGACGAAATCGTTGGTTTCTAAAGGGTGTCCCACAAAAATCATTAGAATTTTACAATTTTAAAATTGCTGTAATTTTTTAAGGAGTCAAATAAACCGATTAGTTCATAGGAATTGTTTTTTGTTCCGAATGCCACTTACTATCTTAAAAATGCTGGAATAAAAAGTGAGACACCCTGTATACAAAATCATTCATTAATGACCCTTAGTAATGAAAGATTCTAGAGGAACCCTCTGATCATGCCATGTGAATTTAAGTTGGTTTTTTAACCCGAATAACATAGGATTGTATAGTTTTCAAAGCATATTTATTGTAATTACTACCTGCCACTGCTTTGATTATAGAGTAGTTCTGTAATAATTTACATAAGACATTTTTCATTTAAAAAAAATAATTTTAAAATGTGACATATAATTTACATGCGCTGTGCCATGTGTCTAATTTATATTGGGTTGTCAAATAAGCTAGATCTTGTATTTCTACTCCTTGGATGTACAAAGCATAACCGATTGTACCCGATTTACGTCGGAAATGTAAGAACATGAACTCAACGAATAAAAAATTGACTTGTTAAGGTTTGTGAGAGGCGTCCATTATTATAGTTAAAGGAAAACATAATTTGTTTTCTTATTATTAAAATATACATACGATCAACGATAAAATATTGTTACCAACGCGTATAATAAAAAGCGATTAATAATCTAAAAAATAATGCACTCGCCAACGTTCGTGCGTTAAATAACTATTAAATATTACATGTATGTATGTCTAACTATAATTACCTTTTTTATTTGTCATTTTTAGTATTACGTGCAAAAGCTGTGACATTTGGTTAACTACAAACATCTATGCCATAAACGTAACGAGTATCTACCGCAATAACTAGAGCTTTAGTATTATTTAGTTTTAAAAGTAATTTATGAAAAATGAAAAAGTTGTCTCGGAAGTGGTTTTAAATAAATAGAAATTCCAGTAGTAGATTCTCTAAAATAACTTTAATTTCAGATCTTTATAGTAAAAGGTTACAATTTTGTTTTGTTTTTTCGATTATTTGAAAATAGGGCTAGATAAAAGTAGGGTAATGTTTATTACAAAAAAGGAAAGGACACTTTTATATCGTCAAAGAGCACACTATTTGAAAGACCTTTTTTATCCAACATACAGGATAATCGTATTCATTTCCACAAATTTAAATACCAATTGTATTAAAGTAACTGGAGGCTGCAAGGTGATAACATTAAAAATATATTTTGCTCAGAATTTATGCATTTATTGCTAGAATTTGTCACATTTTTCCTTTAGGGTATGAAATTTAATGAAAACGTTTTCTTTTCCAAAACTAAATATTGTATTCTTTAATTATTATACAGGGTGTTCCAAAACTAGCGCAAAAGCTCTCGCTAAATTGTCAAGGATCCTTGTTAGTTTAGCAGAAAAATATTTTAAAAATCCTTTTTTGTGTTTTCTATGTGAAAATGGGACACGAAATTAACATTTTAATCAATAAAATTCTCTAGAAATACAAATTAGATGATTTTCAAATGAAGTAGTCAATAAAATGTTCAAATTTATTAAGATACAAGGATTTTTCAAATTGAAGTTTTGAAATGACATATTAGGAGAATAATTCTGGCACCGATTTTAGTTCATACCAAATTGTTTTGTTAAAACTGTCAAGCTTCGAAATGTTTATTTGACAATATCCATCAAAATTCAGTAGAAAAACTAAAATACCAATTAATACACTCCGCACCTTATGTATGTACTACAGGTATTATTAGATATTGCCAAATTATCCATTTGATAGAGTTTTTAAAATATTTTCGACAAAGGGTTCCTAAAAATGTAACGAGAACTTATGCACCAACTTTGAATTGATAAATTACATTAAAAAAAAATTAAAAAAAATCGAATATAAATTAATTATTTCAAGTAAGTTTTAGCGAATTTTGCACTCATTTCTTTTCTTAGTATTTTTTGCTTATATATACCATATTGTGGGATATACTACATTGTTTTACCATGCAGTCAACTAACAATATTTTCATCTGGAATTTTAACACTTTTGAATATCTAATGTAAAATCGACGTTATTATAATTTATTCCTAATTACTATTTTATTCCAATAATATAGTATTAATCTGTATTACAGATCCACATTATGTTGATGTGATAAATTGATAGATAAATCATTCAATTCGAGATGTATAAAGCATTAGGAGGCCTGTCTTGATACATTTACTTTGGGTGAAGTTAGGAATGAAGAGGATGTGAATTAATTTAAGTTTTTGCCTGTAACGTTATTGGAAGTTGAGAATTCTTTTTGTTTTTTCATGACTGGCGCATATTGTACACATATGATTTTGAAAGTAAATGGGCCACGATTTCTTAATTTTTATTTAGTCTTAAAGATAAAGTTAAAATAAAAAATAATATCCAATCAAGTTTTTGATATCTTTTATGTAAGAGCTAAAAATTTGAAATTATTAATCCGAGATGTCATAATGTTCAAAAGTTCTAGTCCGGCAAAGCTCTCTGTTTTGACAGATGACGGTTACACAAGCTAACCAACAAGGAAATAAATTTGACATTGCAATCTGTCATCACCAATCACAGACTCTAAAGCTGGTAAAGTTGATAGAGACGACTGCACACGAGAACACACGACGGGAACACCAGCAACGTTGCCGCTTTTTTGAACTAAATTTCTAAATAAATTAATTTAAATTTTTTTGGTGCCCTTATTAAAAAACAAACAAGCCCATTAAATTAGGTTTTTTAAGAGCTATGCATACCATAAAATTCATTGAAAAATATTTTACTGTGGAAAGGCCCATTAAATGGTATGGTTCATAAAATAATGGTACGTATACGTAATAATAAATATTACTACCTATTACTTTATTTAAAATTTTATAGTTTTTGGATTCTATTCTATTACAGGTGCTTTATTTATCGCTGTGCAAAAAAGTTAAAGGTGGAAAATAAAATTTAAATTACCTTGAAATTTTGTTTCTCATGTGTTGTTTTTAGTAAATGTAAATATAATTTAATAATAGTTGTTGTACACTTATGAAATTTAATTAAATTTAATTATAATATACAACATAATTCAGTACATGCTCTCATTTTAATATTCTGAGTGTAAACTGTAATAATCCACCTACGAACAACAGTGTAGAAAATAATCAACGTCTTGGTCTGATGCCCCTTGATTGTCTCATTACTCCCTATTGTTCTTGGATTAATGAGCCTTAAACAGAACTCTTCATAAATCGCTTACGCACATATTTCTCTGCCATCTTTACACTCATTGCTTATCCACAATACCTTTCAAAATATTTAAGCGAAATCGTACAGGAGATAATGGAATCTACTTTTTATTTACTTTTACCTCGTTACAGCACACATCAGTTTTGCCATTGAAAACCTTTCGACAAATTTTTGTAAAAATAACTTAATTTTCTCATAATTATCAAAATAGTATTAAATCATTTATTGGTTGAAAAATATATGTTTGCACATAATTATTAAAAATTTATTGTATCGCCTTGATTATTTGAAGATCACCCAGTTGTTTGCTTAATTACGTCCATACTAAGCCTATGCAAACTGATTAAATCTCATCGATTGATACTATGCGGCAACACAGAGATTATACACCTATAATATGTATGTAGCTGGGGGTTATCTTTAATTAAAGATGAGTATAGAAATTATTATTACCAATATTCCATTTAAAGCTACACAAAGGGTAACCATTTCAAAACAATCCATCCTAAACAATTTCACTTGGATGAGATGTATACAAATTTGGTAAAACTGGTTAATTTTCTTTAAGGTAAGGAAACTTATTGGCGTACAAAAGTGTACTCGACATATCATCTCATTTTCCAGGGTAAGTTATGTGACAGAGCACCCCGAGACCCCTAAAGATGTCTTAAAGAATGAGGATTCTGCTGAATGGAAGGAAGCTATGGATTTTGACATATCTTCCACCAGGTGCAAGAGCAATTCCATGCAAATGGGTCTTTTGACTGAAGAAAGATCCTGACGGGAGCATTGACAAGTAATCAAGGGGTTTTATCAGCGTCGTGGCATTGATTATAACAAAACTTTCAGTCCAGTAGGAAAGATGGGAACAGTTCGTTCGATTCTCAGTATTATGAGAAACTGTATATGATACAATTTATGATGTATCAACAGCGTTTCTGAATGAAGAAATTCTGGAAACAGTTTTTATTAAACAGCCACCAGGATATGAAGACGGAACAACAATGTTATCTTGCAACAACAGATACACATAAGATAGAAATTTTTATTGAGGGCTTAAAATCTGGAATCAAGATTGTTTCTAAAAAGTATTTTCTAGCCATTGAAATTGAACAAGAAGAAAATTGAAATTAATAAGAACACGTATGAAGGAAAATTTTAGAATGCTTTATCGTAAAATATTCAGGAGGAGCAATTTCCTGGTTAAGGCAGCCACAAGCAGGTGTGGCAACCTCAACAACCGAAGAAGGATTATTCCAGCGAATGTGGGAGCCAAATAGGCAATTTGGCTATGCAGACTTTTTAGAGGGATTATAAGACTCAAGGAGGTTCCTATAATTCAAATTGACAACTCAGTAGCAGTAAGGCTCAAAATCTAGAATTTCACCGCAGCACCAAACATATTTCCATTAAACATTCTTACATCCGAGAGAAAGTGATGGAAGGATTCCTTGGAGTTCAACAATTTCTACGGATCATCAAGTAGCAGACATTATGAAAATGGAGCTTATGTTAAAAGGGAAGCGATTTTTCCAAATTCCTGATATAAAGATATCGAATTCCCAACTTTGTCTCTTCATTTCACGGTAAATTGGCTAGGAGGATTTTTTAACAATTTTCTCTGAAGGGTCCCAAATAAGGTGAGAGCTTATACTCGAGTTCTGGAACACCCTGTATAAAAAATGATAGAAGCATGTGACAAGTAATTGATTATGTTAGTAACATGTTTCTAATCTGGTAAAAATACGAGTATTTTTCGTAAATAAAGTATAAATATAATAACATTTTATAATTTTATCTTTAAGAATATTAGAAGCTGAAATTTGATTAAATTCTCACTAGAGAATTATTTGGACCTCCAATAACTAACTTTTGGTTATAAGTTGTCATCAAGTGATTACATGTTAAAGTTAAATATACCACTGCTTTTAAAATACTTCAAAATTCTTAAGTCAAGATGGCTGGGGTAAAAGGGGTAAACTTTCGTACGCAATTAAGATTCGCCCTTCTAAATAAAATTAACCTATTTCACCAAATTTTTATACATCTCAGGGTGGATCGTTTTTAAATGACTCTCATGTATACGATTATAGAATAATAAATCTCAATACTTAGAAATTTATAATATAAAAGTTCAATTATATTTACCTAGAAGCATACAACTTGTGGAGCTAGCAAGTTGTGTTTGTTCAGAAAAAATCTCTACATTTTTTATTGTTGTGGATATCTTTTGTAAGATTTCTGCAAGACATGAAAAAGTTACTAATGTTATTAAGTTTGAAAATATTGCACATACAAAACTCTGCAATAACTTTATTGTGATTCGACTTCGCAATAGATTATCCATTTATGAAAATATATGTAGTTGTGTACATTATGAAAGTTATAAATGTGATATGATTTATGGTGTACCTTTCAAATTCTATTAAGGTGTAAGTTAAAATTTAATATCACAAATGTAAATAGCGTGAAGAAATATTCTGTTTGTAGATTAAATTTTGCCCAACTTTTGGTATATCATGCCTGTAGCGCTATGAAAAATGGTATAAATTCACATTATTCGGTCTGTAATATCTGCAAATGAAACATAAAAAACAGACGATGTTTTCCAACGAATTAAAAAATAAATATGACGCATTTTTTATTTTGTAGATGGTGCGAAAATGGCAAGGAAGATTAGATGCTAAATTAGGGTAATATTTCGCGCATCTGCGGTCTTGCGCCACATGCACTCTCGAAAGCTTCCCAACCCTCTTGTAAAGGAAATAACTGACAATTTCTAATTTACTGGAAATTTCATAATGTCTGTAGTGTGTAATCGCATGCGTAAATAAGCGACGAGATTTCGAAATTAATTCAAACTTGCTTCGGCACGCACGCGTCTCCAACTGTAGATTTAATCCTTTCTATTCCCGACTGCCTACAAACTTTACAGGCGTGTTTCGACATTTCAGCTTATCAAAGTTGATAAATTAATTTATACATACGTGAATGGTTTTATAATAGTCTTTTAATTAAATAATATTACGGAAATTATTATTATGCAAAAGGGAATAGACGAGCTAGCATGTTTTGTCAAAGTTGATATCAAATATTTTGAATGCAACACATTCAATTGGGATTACAAACATATATCGGGTTTTGTGTTTTGTTTTATCATGTACATGGTTGTATGTGAGTATGATCTGTGTAGTTCTCGGCTACTTTGTAGTATTCCATCCTATACATTTCTATTATTTCAACAGAAACGGATAAAATATATTCACCTATTTCACCCAATTATTTGATTCATTAAACAACAAAGCATTGTTCTAGATTATCACCAGTAAAAACTAATTATTTTCCTAAAATATTCAGATGGGCGCTAATGAATTATGAATAGTTTTATTTTAGAAAGTTAAAATCTTTAATTTTCTTGTTTTAATCAATAAAAGCCAAAGCCAAAAGTTTTTGAAAAGAGTTTTTTCAACGAACAACTCATTGTGCTACAAAGTCCTAATTGGTTTAGACCTACATATTCTAATACTATTATAGTTAAAACAAAGTAAAACTGTTAACGTCACCACAAATCGAAATTGTTTGGCACAAGATGTATTGGATTTCGCAAATACTTCACATAACAAAACCTTACTGACGACGAAAGCTTTAAATCCACCCAAATAAAATATTTCACAAATATTTATTACGTTCCAATTTTATCGCAATAGTACAATAAATTAAAAAACCCGTTATAACTTAAAATCACTTAATTTATTCTGAATCAAGTAAAAAGCATGATATTAAAAATAGTTAAATAAATCTACCACCTGGTTATTACAAAATTGCTTTATCAATAGCTAAGGACAAAAAGAAGAAAGAAACGTGGTTAATTGTAGAAAAAATCTAAATAAATTATGAACAAAGAGACAACGAAGTTTTTCAGAAAAATTATTCAAATAAAAGTGATAAAATATTTCGAAACGTTTTAAACGTCTATTTCTTCAAAACCAGTCATATATTAAAAAAAAAATGTTTCAAATAAAAGTTTTATGTTTCTTATAGTAAATAATACCATGACATTTAATACATGCTTAAAGGAATACCTATTATCACATAACTTTTTAAAATAGTTAACTGCCATTTTTATTGCATGTTATTTTGACTTACTTTCAGAAGATAACATGATACATTTTCTTATTTTTATTGAATAATTGGTTTGGAAGTTACAAAGGTTTAAATTTCCACTATAAAAAGGGGATGCTGGTTCAAAAAAAAAATAAATTACTATCGCATAATCTTCAACAGAATGACAATTCAAGGTCATAAGTATCAATAGGATCGTAGCATTTTTTAATGATTTTTTTAAAATGCTTAATTTTAAAAATAAATAGGTGTTTTCAGGCTATTTAAATTGTGATGGTTTATAAACCTCGGTAACTTCCAGAATATTTTTTCAAAAAAAAAATAAGTTCTGTAAACATCTGACAATGATCTCCAATAAAATTTGGGAGTTTCTATTTTTAAAAAGTTAAGTTATTATTTTATGACTTTCAAATAGCTTTTCAAGATCATGTTAATATTCCTAAAATATGTGTCACTAAGAATTATACAATCTTCCCTGTAAGATAAAGTCATATGACTACAATATTACCTTTCAATTAACCACCATTTTTGGCCACTTGTTTTTCCTCATTTCTTCCGTGGCTATTGTTAAAGCAATCGCTAGTCCAACCTTCTACCGAATTGACAAGATGGTAGCCATTAGTATATTAAATTGTTGACAACGGCCTCTTAGTACAAGTAGCAACAGTGAACTGAATAAATGTTGTAGCGCATGAGGTGCGCAGAACCGGCGGTCGGGTGGATGGCTGGAATGACCGTGTGGATGCAGCATCCAATTTAGTCAGCCCAACTAATCAGCCGACCAAATTGGATCGTGTGCAGGTCTTTTAACATTAACGGTTCCCGAGTTAGTGTAACATTATCGTTCCCGTATTGTCAAACCGTCGGATGGTCGGTTATACTGACTAAATAGGATGTCGCATCTATCCGATCAACCAGTCATCCACCCGACCATCAGTTAACTCTTCCTACATGAACGTTAGCAATTTAATATTATGACTTCTGTGGCAAAAATGGTTAATTCAAATTTGTCGAAATCATCGTCCAAATGGTCAACTTCTTAGTTATGCAGTCAGTAGGTGCCTCCACACGGATTTGGCTTCTGACCTGACCAAATTGTATCCGACCAAGTCGGATCATGTATAGGCCCTTCTAGAACGGCAAAAGATAGTAACAGCTATTGCTTAAACCCTAGTTTTTATTGGTAGGATAAGTGATGTAGTACACTTGCCTGCTGAGTCAGGTGAGTTAGGTAGAGCAAGTTCTTCACACAATTCAACAGTTTAATTGTTTTTGTTTCAAACCACTTCATTTTCGTATTTCTTTAATCAAAACAGCGAATAAAATTTCTATTTACCCGATTAGCTCAAATGCGTTTTCATTGAGTTCAATTTTTTAGTTCCTAGGATTCCCGGCAGTGAGTCCGCATGATGCTGTCAGTGGAGTGTTCTCTCAAAGTTTTTCTCCAGTTGTCAATATTTTAAGAAAAGTTTTCAAATTCGGTTTTTTATAAGATAACCTCTTATGTTATTGGATAATGAGCTATCTAAAATTGTTAATGAAGAAAAAACACTACATTCTTGTGAAATTAAGAAAATTAAAAACATGAAAACTTAACTGAATTTTATAATTAAAATCTACTATGACGATGTTGGTAATGTGGAAACATAAAACTGGGGATAATGTATATAGATTAGATAATGTAAAATTTTTTATAGTCTTATAAGGAGTTTCTGGTAAAATTTAAATGCCTTCAGTTAAAAACATTTAAGGTAACCAAGGAAATTGTCCATTACAGCCCACATAACTAATTTAAATCCAAAGGCCTTTAATCTTAAATGATTTGACCAGAATATGGGTATTAAGCCTTTATATATTTTAGTAATGTATTATAAATACATTCTTTGATATATTATTTCTTGGTTAAAAAACTATTTAACCAAAAAAAAATATATACAGGGTGTTTTTTCCAGCAAACATTTTTTTAAGATAGTAAATGTCATTCTGAACAAAAGTTTTTTTTGACTCCTTAAATAGTTACAGCAATTTTAAAATTGATAAATTTTCATGAATTACTAATCTAAAAAAATTTTGCTGGAAAAAATAGTGGGACACCCTGTATATATGTTTCCACATTACAAGCACATTTTGAAAATCTGATTAAGTGTCTGATTTTAAAAAAAATATATTATTTTTATTTATTTATTATTATGGTAAAACTAGTAACAGTTAATGTTAATAATTACTTGATGGAGGTTTATACAGATATTTGAAACATTTCATGGTTAAATAAAAAAGATATTAAAAGAACAGGGTTTCCACATTTGCTCCACTAGCTCTACTAATCAATCTAGAGCAAATTTTTTTACCATTGAACCAAAAAATGAAGTGGCCCATTAGTTATGATAGCCATCAAGAAAGTATTAAATGATCAGGGTGCAAATCTAATTCTCTTTGGTGTAAATAATTTGGTCGGCGCGGAAATCTGCCAATATTTTTAGTAAGCAGTGTCAAGCAGATGTCAAAATAATGTTTAAGTGGGGAACATTAATATATAAAAAAATAACTTTTAAAAAGGTAACCTTAAAAAAGTTATAACATTATTTTTAACATCAACCTTTCTTAAGTCAACCCGTTCAAGTTTGAAAAAAAATCACGAAAAGATGTCTTAATTATGTAATGAGCACACCAAATTTCAAATTTCTACTTTAATTTATTTTAAAGTAGCACGAAGAAACATCCAATTTGAAACTACATTTAAAGGGCCTTAGGAAGCAAAATTGGATATAAGTTTATATGAACTTTTACCATTCGTTTAACTCCTACTACCCACTGTATAAGTGAATACCGCAGATATGAAACACCCCATGTAATAAAACAGTTAATACTTTAGACGCGCAACACGATGTCAACCTGACCATCCAATCCCCCAATTTGGTTGGCAATAAACTTTGACACCGTGACGGGTTAGCATCCGAACCGATCAAATTGAATCCAACCACCCGACCAAATCGGCCCGTTAAAACATGGGAATTAGATAATTGGGATCTAACTAGCTGATTCATTTTCAAATTTACATAATAAATTTTTAAATTTGTTGATTTTTTTTTTAAATTTGCATTGCCTGTGGTTTGAATTATCCATCTTTTTTCGGTCATTACTTAAAATACTATTTCGTTCATCGATCGTTTATTAATCAGCAATTTTAATGTACACAAAATCATTCAGTAATGACCCCTATTAACTAATAATGAATTACCAACTCGTATGTTAAAATAATCTCAAAAATTAACGCACTACGTTTACCACGTTTTATTTAAAAAAATATGTTTTCTTTAATAAAAAAAAAACATAATGTTAAACGGTATAAATTCATGATGTATTAGAGAAATCCCTTTATAATTGCTGTATAATACAAATTTTACAAAATGTTCGTTTAAATTTACAAGGAATTATTAACACTTTCTTTCTATCTTAAATACACAGCCCTACATTCTTCCCGCAATATTCTTGCAAAGTTGACATATTTCAAGAGCAATTATCAGTGAGCGCTTTACATTCGAATCTCGTTTAGAAAGTGGCAGGGTTGAAATTCTATTATACGAAATTTCACCTTCCATTCATTCATTTTTGACGTATTTTTAAGAGAGCTCAATTCATAAGCAGAATTTACGCAAAGTAAGCTAGTAGTAATATAGAGAAATATTCTAATTAAAGTTAGATTATAAATTCAATTTCGTAACTTAATTAAAACATATAATGAAGTTAAGTTTAGTGGAAACTAACTAGGTCGATGTAAGTTTGTTGTAATAATTTTGGCAAACATGAAAAAAGTAAAACTTACCCAGTTCTGGCAAAATTTGCAATGTAAATAATGACAGCCTCTGCGAGAGCTAATTCGGATCTTGTGTAATTTCTGGGAAAATGGTTGAATCCATCCACTAATGGAGCGCCAAATATGTAAGGAAGTTCTTCTCCGTGCACAGTTCCCATTCGCTGTAACAAAAAGTTTATTAGCAAAGTTGTAGGAAGATTTGTCATGCGGTCAATTTTAAAGATGATAAAATTTTCGCGCGGTTAAAATGTGATAGGACTAAAGCCTCTTTTGGCGTGAGGACGGGTTGAGTAATTAAATTATATTCGATGAAATTTATAACCGAAAAAACAAACGTTTTATTTTAATTATGTTCACAGATTCTTACACCAACCCAGCTTAATAGAATTTAATTAAAAAGGGTCGGATTATTTAATTAAAATAAAACGTACGAAGCACGCTTATGTAATTTATTAAATTTGAGTGAATAACGTATTAACACCACCACACTTTAGCGATTTGAAATTATTTTATCATGGTGAAAAATAATATAGGTTATTATCAAAATCTCATTTTAGAGATACGTGGACGTGACCATGCTTCAAAGTAAAGTTCCTTCTTTTTAGTATGCACACCAGGTGCTAAACAAATGAGGTATGCGAATGCGGGGATTATGTCAAGTTCTTGAACAACTAAGTGAGCGTACAGTAGTCACACATGCTGTTAAGACGTGCGGACCACAAATAGCATGTGCCTTCGAGCACATGCCTCTCTTATAACTAATAATCCAACATTTCAAACATAACATTAGTTGTAACGAGAACTGCTTACGTGATGAAGGCACACGTCTGACATGAACTTACAAGAAATATTTTCAAACATAAACGGTATTATGCCAAGCACATACTTTAAAAATCGATAAATTTCCAACATACAAAGATACAGCAATGTTCGTTATAAAATTTTATATATCATATATATCGGTAATTAATAGTTATGAGTATATGTTCACGCCAGATATAAACCAATTGGGGACTTCTTTAGCAATTTTTAGTCCATTCAAGAGAATTTTATTGGAAATTCCATGCTCTTAATAACTTCCAATGAAATGCTTCCATTAATATCTTATTGACTGATCATTTTCAAATCTAAGTAAAAACTCATCCCGGTATAATTTCCGACCAGTTTCAATTGAATCATTTATTACATTCGATGTTACTTTGGATTCTATCCTGCAGTTTATGTACGAGTTAATTAATTTTTTTGAATTTATAGATACGTTCCAACACCGAGCTTTTGTAACATCACGAAACCGTAACATTGAATTGGTTTTATGCGCAGTCGTCAACTATTATCCATGTCGGTTTTATGCATACGCAGTGATTATAAAAATGTATTTTTGCATAATGGTAATCCCGCTATCATTTCATCTGGAGTTTGTAAAATCTCATACTAAGCAATAATAGGTGTCATTGCAACCTTTCAATATAATATTAATATAAATTGTGACCAACAAACCACGAACCATTAAAAAGATTTGAATACTTTAATTTATTATTAACGTTTAGATTTTATTTGACTAGGTAAAACGAATCAGTCAAATTGTTGTCTGTAAATACCAAAGTTGATGTTTATCCTGGACTGAATGAAGATGGACGATCTCCTCGAAAATTTATAGGCAACTCATAGTTTTCAGTTAAAACGTCAGTCAAGGCGTGATATGTAGCCCTTCCATGTTTAAAATATGTAATAATAGCCTGAAAGAGCATTGTCTGATTCGGTGAAACTTTAAATTCAAACAATAATTTTCACATTAGCTACTGTTAGCTACTGTTAGCTACTGCAAAACATGTAACACATCCTTCCATTCTTTCATCAATTAAAAGAAAATAATTCTTAAGCTTCATATTATAAATTATAATTCCTTAGCTCAAGAAATTGAAATACCCCAATAGTTTCCTGCTTGTACAATTTATATTTTACTCTCAAAAAGCCAATACATCACGTTTTTGCAAAGAACCATAAACTAGGTGACCTAAATTTTGATACTTCAGCCTTCACAATATATTACCTAAATGCATGCATGGTCAATAGACCAATATAAACTTTTATTCGGGATTGATCTCTTTTATATTCAATGACGTAACGTTTAAGCTTTCTAATTGTTTTTATTCTTCTTTCTATTTTTCGTTTAAATAAAATAACGTTTTTCAACAATGCCATCTATAAAGCAATCCAATTATTTATACAAACTTTATAAAATATTTGATTACTTTTTGGTGTCATCATTTCAAAATTAATACAATCTCCACGTTTAGAAATGTTTTTGGTTAAGTCGATGTTGGTGTATGAAAGATCTGGAATTATGAAATAAATAGAGTATTTAACAGCGTAATTTTTGCTAGCTTATTTTTCATACTCAGATTGGTAGAAAGCAATTAATGTAACCAGATAAATGACATCTCCAGTTGCACTACTAAGAATGGTACTGTATATTTTCATTCATGGTTCCCAAAAAACCGCATCCCTATAGGCCTGTAGGCTTATTGAGCCCGGCGCATTCACCAATGTTTATTTTAACCCTTAGCGCACGAATGCCGCCATACTCACGACATTACAAATATTCTTAACAAATCGAATGCCGCCATACAGGCGACAAAATATATTATAATAAAGCATCCGTCGACCTACTGGTCATTGTTCTAGAAAAATGCTATCTTTCGTTAAGGGTTAATCTAGTCTTTGAGATTTGTGCCTTGTACCAGAAGGCGCAGGGTTATTAGAGATATTTTTTGGTTCTACAAGATCTCCATTAAATTTTTCAATTTTCCACAGGTGCTGCTTTAGAGTCTTGAATCCTGTGAATAGTTCTGTGGTTGTGCAAACATGTTGATAGTGTATAGCGTGTATGTATAAGACAGACGAGACTTATCCTGGGTCTCTCTCCGTACAAACTCGACCCAGTGCCAACGTAAGTTCTCCTTTATAATTACCTCGAAAGGATTATCGCTGACTCTTCTAGAAGTTATTCACCCTGTCCACATTTCTAGAATGGGACTTCCTAATTTTTCCTGTTAGTTTCATGTGTCTTCTCTCGTAAATTCAGTAGTTTCTTCTAAAGTATTTGGATTCCAAGTCTTGCCTCCTTTTCTATTACTTAGTGTAACGGAGAAAGATCCAAAAGGGTCTCCATAGCTGCCGTGGGCGTCGTTCGCATGCTCCCATTGTGCCAAGCCAAGCACGAGTTTGTATTGTTTTTTTTTTTCATAATTTGATAGACCACCAACGTCTTAACCTTCAAAATTTTTGAAATTTTCATTTAATAAACGATTACGCTATATAGAAAATGACAGGAAATTAGCAAACCAATAAAGTTTTCATTTTATGAAACATAAGCTAATTATATTAATTTATTCTACCTTAAAATATAAATTATACCTAGTAAAAATATTAAAAGAAAAACTCTGCCAATAAAGTAAGCCTTTCCTTTTTTCAACTCTGTTTCTTTTACAAACAAGAAAATTGTGCAAACGATTTTAATTAAGAATTCTAATACTGGCAAGAAGTAACGAAGGTACGTTCCCGGCTTTGATTACTTAATAAATTAACAATTAAGATGAGATCCTTTGTTGAGTAAAGCGTTTTTAGTTGTGTTCAAAAATTTAAATTTCTCGAAATTATTTAGAAATTAAATTAATCAGAGATTGTGAATTAAATATAAATTGATTATCGCTTTTAACTGTGTTTTTATGTAATTTACAAAGGTAAAACGGGTTTCTAAAATAAATAAATTGTCCATAAATTAAAATTCAATTTCCTGCCAGTCTTATGAATTGTTAAATAGCCTTAGGCATGAATAATTTTATGTGGTTGTTCACTAATAACGTAATATACAAACAAACATTCACAAATATAAATGAGAGCCCCGATTGAATTAATTAAGTTTATAGTTGATATTTTGCTTAAAATGCAATTCTATGGTCACATAAAATAAAACACTAACATTTATTAAAAATTATTATCATCAATTGACAAAAACTAATTTAATTTCAGAAGATATCAATTGTATTTCTGAATTATCAATTATAGTTCGGAAAGTATTAATTGTATTTCTGGTATACCTATTTAATTTCAGGAAACATCAATTGTATTTCATAATCATGGCAATTGTATTTTAGAAATATCAATTTAATTTTAGGAAGGACTAATAGTAAAAAAATGAGGAAACAAAGGATTTTTGGCGGTGATTGTGCACGCGAGCCACGATTAACACATACATATAATTTATCAAAAATGTGATTCGGCAAATTAACATTATATCAATAATAATATTACGGCTATTAGCTCCAATTTTAAACCCAATTAAAATACTCTCTTTTAAGAGTAAAGCAGTATTGTTAAAACACAACTTCATATTTCATCTGTTATGGCTCCTGGAATCGTGCAGCAAATGTTGGTTTACTTAGAAACAATTATTGATGAACCCAAAAATTCAAGTGTTTGTAGTGATTGTACTCGTGCAGCACAACACATTAATATCTAAAATGCAGCTGCTTTAGCAATGAAAGACATGGCTGTTGGTAGCTAATTTATTTTATTTAGGTAACCCAAAATTTACTTTGGATGAAACACAATGATTCTATTTGAAATGTAATTCATTACTTTTGAAATAAGAATCATACTTCTGAAATTAAATTGTTTTTTTTTTAAATAAATGGATGCTTTTTGATATAAAATTTAAGTTTCTGAATTAAAATTGATGATTTCTAAAATTGGATTAAATTTTTTCTGAAATACAACTGGAAGAGGTATAGTTCTACAAAAAAGAAATCAATTAAGTTTTTTTCCAAAACTCGTGCGCCCTCTAGCGGTTATCAGTGATTCTCTGATAATTTGTAACGAATCTCTGTAAAAGTGCGATAGATTTCCTAAGAGGGTATTAGAACCTTCGACGAATAATTTATCGCATTTATCGCATTTATCGCAGGCGTCTAGAAAGGTGCTCTAAAGTTATTACAGTTTTCAAATAATTTTTAAGAAAAATCCAGCAATATCTGTTTTAATAGAAATTGTAACAAAATTTGGAAACTCACCTGTGGGTAGTCTCCATCCTTAGTTTGATAATCAAATACATAAAAGAAAGTCTTTGGGCCTGATGGTTCCTGTCCTGGAGCAGGAGGTTTGGCACTAAGTAAATCACCTGTTTGTACTAATGGAGCAACAAACTGAGCATCACTTAAAGCAGCCACTGCAGCATCTCTGGTATTAATGGGATGTTGTACCGTCCTTTCCCAATCAGTATACTCATTAACTACGGTAAAGAAAATCTCACTTAAATGATACGTATATGCATTCCGCACATAAGTTCTGATAATTTTGTCTCTACGATCACCCTCAAAGCCCGCTTGAATATCACTAGCCGAAAACCGCCAAAGTGCTTCACTGGTAACGACACCGAAAAGAATATCGTAGGGATTGGTCCCGCGCGGGGTTAAATTTGCTTCACTACGTTTCATATTTGCGTTCACTGGACTAACAAAATTTTGCAAATCTGATGGCTTAAAGTAGGTCACCAATTCTTTCGCAAAGTCCGTTTTTATCACTACACCGTCAACACTTGGCCCGAAAGCACTCAAATATGCTGGAGGCGTCACGTCTGCTGCCAGCAAATTATCAAGCGGAGTTTCGCGTAAGCAGTCCACGATCTCTTCGTGATCCTTTCCCACATCTTCAGGTATAGAGCAGTTAACTTCTTTAGCTAATTTGACAGCATAATTGACAGGATCTTCCACTAAAGCCCAGGAGGATAATGCAGATCCGGAAAGAAGGATTGTGCGATGAAATAGGCCCGGCATTACCGTAGGTGATATCATGAGGAAATTGATACAAGCTGCTCCACTCCCATGACCCACTAGAGTTACATTACCAGGATCGCCACCAAATAAGGCTATATTTTGCTGTATCCAATGTAGTGCGGCTATTTGGTCCATTAAACCGTAATTCGCAACTCGGGCTTTTAAGTGCGGGGCAGGATTTGCATTTAAAAAACCTTAAACAAATACAAGTTTAAATTGGAAAAAACATTCAAATGTTTTTTTAAACAATTGTAAAAAAGTCTACCACTATTTACTTTACTTTAATAGGTTTTAAATTACTCAAATGTTGTTTTAAAAGTAAAATATACTAATGTTTTAATAATTAAAATTAAATCAACTTATAGTTGTGTACATAGCGTACCACATACCAATGATAAAACAATTTACTTTTCTGTAAAGGAAGCTAAGCAAAATTACTCTTATTTACTCTTGAGATTCAGGTCTTTCCAACATTACGTGATACTTATTTTAAACGTTTTATTATAAAAGTGCAATGCTATGAAAACGCCATCAATTCGGTTTGAAAATTTTATTTTAACGAAGGTTTAATATTTGTAACTTGAACTCTTTTCTTTCCAAATAAGTACACTTAAGTACAAAGATAGTTCTTATTTAAAAACAATAGTATGTAACTTTTAAGATCAGTAATAAGATCAGTAATATTTATTGATTCTTGTTATAACCTCGTAAAATAAAAAACCATCTGGCCTTTTGAAAGTATAGGTAAAATATAAAAAAATGGTTAATGTTTTTATCTCAAACTATTTAAAACTAAATTTCCCTATGTAATTACAGGGCGCTCCACTTAAAGTGTAACGAATTTTTATCTCAAAAACTAGCACTCTGAGCTGGACGTGAACCAAAGTGTTATGCAAGTGGCGTGGCAACAAAGTGGCAAAGTCCAAAGGACTGTATAACAAATACAATAGCGTAATCTGAAGTGGCGAGGCAGTGTCGACGAATCCAATTACAAAAATTTACATGATTAAGGAAATCGATACCTTAAAATCTTTGATGAACACAGATGTGAAAGGATGGTATTTATTTTTTCCCGGAATTTTGAAATAGATGTCCTACTTACACCACTTTCTCTAGAAATTTGTTGAATGCCACTTTGTGAATTAGTAGTGAATTAGTAGTATTTGTAGTGTTTTATTCAATAATTGATAACGATTATTATACATATCACCAGCATTCCTGTAATTTTGTATGCATTATCCCAAAATAACAAACGCTTCTTCAAAGATAATCATCTTATAATACTTTGCCTTCTCAATTAAATTAAGTAGGTATTTGCACGTGTGTATGGACTTATTTTACAAAATGTATGTTGAGAAGAAATTTGCAATTTCATGGAACACTCAAAATTTCGACCTTGAAATTACCTTGAAAATAATTAGAATAACAAATAAAAATTTGTATTTTGTTACTCGATTCAAATCAAACAACTTTTATTAACAAAAAAACTCTAGAAGGTCTACACCTTCTCTAATTGAATTTGAGAAAATATCAATTTAATTTCAGAATAGTCAATTGTATTTCAGAATAATCAATTCAATTTCAGAAAGTATCAATTGTATTTCAGAGTAGTCAAATGTATTTCAGAAAAGATCAATTGTATTTCAGAAAGCATCAATTGTATTTCAGAAAAATCAATTTAATTTCAGGAATGACCATTTATAAAAAAAATGAGGAAATCAAGACTTCTTGGCGGTTATTGAGGATGTGAATCAGAACAGCACACATATTTTATCAAAAATTTGCTTTCGAAATTTAAGATTACACCGGTGACACCAGGATTAGGAGGTCTTTATTCAACAATTCAACCCACTTGTAATAATGTGCCAAAAACTCTTGGCTTCCTCAATATTTTACAAAAGGTCTTTTCTAAAATTAACTTAATTTTTCTGAAATACAATTAATGCTTTTTGTAATACAATTAATGCTTTTTGAAATACAATTCAATATTCTGAATTACAATTGATGATTTCTGAAATTGAATTGATCTTTTCTGAAAAGGTGTAGTTTATGGGATAAAAAATCGTTACACTTTAAGTGGGACACCCTGTAAACATTACTAATCACCTTTGAGTTTTTTATCTAAGAGTTCCACTGATTGAACTTCTTATAAATCACTAATTACACTTGAAGTAATTTTAATAAGGAAAATTATTTAAAAATCATTTATTTTAATTGATTACTTACCGAGTATGCCTAGACGATAATTGAGCGTAACCACTACTAAATCAGCGTAGGAAGCCAATACGCTTCCGTCATAAGGATTTCCTGAGTTCCACTCAAAAGATTCTCCGTGTATGTAAACTAAAACGGGGTGTCTGGCTTCTGTGTTAACTGAAATAAAAAATACAGTTTTAGTTAATTTGATATTTAATGGAAACGCTTTTTTAACGTCAGCAGCTTAATTAATTAACGAAAGAAACTGTATCTTCGATACAATTAATATTGTTTCTATTAAAGCGCTTTCTTATTTCGTTTGGAATGTGGGGTCGTTATCACAACGATTTATCACCGAAATAAACGTTGGGAAAGTCAGTAAATTAAATAAAGGCATAAAAAATAAGTTTTCGAAACGGTTAACAATGGCTTTTAATGCGACCGCAATTGAAAGATGACGTTAACCCTCTATAAAAAGTCCAGTTAAGGTAATATGATATCGTGCAGCAGTTCGTAGACGGTTCGCTAGTCTTGGAGAATTCGATTGAGACAGGAAGCATTTTCCGGAACTGCGACGGATCTGGTCGGGCGATTGATTTAGAATTTCCATATAAATTTGGTCGGTCCGGCCATTTTCAACACTTCTTGCGCAGTTTACACCATTGATTTGCTCTAAAACCTATAGGATACATGCTGAGGTCTTTCCTTTTATTAAAACCTTTGAATTTATTGAAGGTGAGAAGCTTTTATATAAATAATTATTAAATGGTCTTTTCTTTCATTCACTCTTCGACTCTTTGAATATGGTGCTATGATAATATAACTAAAATAATGGTTATTATGTACAGTTTAAAACGAAAATTATGATTCTCTTTAGATATTGATCATAAAAATAATTGTTAAAGCAGATGTCACGATATTTTATGATATAAAATTGGAGGTTCATGGAATTAAGACACATCTGGACTGTTTTATCTATAATATGTTATTAAACTGTTTTAGATGAATACCAATATACTTATCCAAACTTGTTAAATATCACAAATATTTTACATGTTTTGTACATCAAAGTTTACATTTAAATTAAATTATGAGTAACGATCCTTAGTCCCCAGATTCTGGTCAAATCATTTAAGTTTAAAGGCCTTCAAATTTAAATTTGTTATATGGGTTGTAATGGACAATTTCCATGGTTACATTATTTGTGTCTAATTATAGGCCTTTAATTTTGACCAAAATCTGCCTATAAAACCCAAATGTAACAATTTACGATTTAAACTAAGCAATCTCCTCCTAGCGGTCAGGCGCGGAACTATGAAATTACGTCACATGAGTGATAGCTGAGCAGGCGAGTTTAGCAATGTATCCTCAATGATACCTCAAATATATCTTCTATTATTGCATATTTTAGTACCTATATCAAAATTATAAAAAAAAATCATGGAGAATTAGACAAGACTTTTTTCGATTTGGAAAAAAATCTCCAAGGCCAAGTAGCTTCAGGGCTTCGCTTTGGAGAAATGCGGATTTTATACCTGATGCCCACTTTAAATTAAATATTTTTATTTAAGCACTAAAAACGTCTATTATATGCCGGGTGTACAATTTCTTTTTATCTTTATTAATGAAAATAAAAATAAAAATTTTAAATTGTACTATGTCATATATGGCATAGGAAAGCGCATTTATTGAATAAAAAAATCAATTTCACATCCGAGGTGGAAGTTTGTAACTCTACCGACTTCCTGAAATAATAACATAACCCTATTTTTTTTACTTCTTATTGA
This sequence comes from Stenus bimaculatus, assembly GCA_963971135.1. Classification (NCBI taxonomy): domain Eukaryota; kingdom Metazoa; phylum Arthropoda; class Insecta; order Coleoptera; family Staphylinidae; genus Stenus; species Stenus bimaculatus. Next base: position 44,675,100 of record OZ020183.1, on the reverse strand, counting down.
ACATAGGTAGTTCCAAGTATGTTTGTGACAAAAAATTTTTGGATTTCTAAATTTTTTTTTCTGGGTGATTTTTTTTTAAATCCATTAAAACTACTCTTAAATAGTTGACATACGAGAAATTAATTTTAAATTATGAAATTCATTCAGTCGTTTTTAAGAAATTAATTTTTATAATTTTTAAAATGAGTTTTTTGCAAATATCTTTATTTTTTCAAAACGCGTGAGAGTGGAGTCATTTGGATACAAGATCTTTTTCCGATACAATGATACCCTACATTTAGGTATAAACCTTAAGATTACTTACATATTTTTTTACTTGTTTTTGTTTTTAATAATCGTCTTACCTACTATAAAAAATATGTTTCCAAATTCCAAAAATATTGTTTAGTTGCCTAGGAAAAGGTTTGTTAATATTTATACAGAAAACTTTCAAAATGTATTCACGATATGAGCAAGTTGATAGGCTTTTAATTTATGGTGATTATCAAAAAAAATGCTGCAGCAGCTAGTTTATTATATCATCAGCTTTATCCAGAAAGACGAGTCTCTTACCGTAGATATGTATATAAATTTGAAAAAAAAAATTTAAAAATTTGAAATTCATCAACATGTCTACGAAGAAGATAATGTAAGATGATTTGAGTATTGTCATATCAAAATTCTCGTATTGTTTAATCAAAATAATCATCGGTTTTGGGCAACTGAAAATCCTATATTAGTTCTAGTAGCAAATTTTCAAGTAAGGTTGATGGTAATTCTTAGATCGGAGTAAGTGGTACTAATATTACTGGGCCTATATTAGCAAGGAATGTAGTTTAACAGGATAGTGCTCCTGCACATAATGGAATTGTGGGGTATTTAAATAATCAATTTAACAATTAATGGATTTTAATAAATGGCTCGTTCCGGGGGCCACCAAGGTCACCTGATCTTGCTCTGTTGGACTTTTATTTATGGGGCCGATGTGTATAAAAGTCCTTCGGCAACACCGGATGATTTTCAGAGAAAAATTAGTACCTATGTAGTAAATGAACGAAAGAATTGGAAAAGGTCATAAATACTTCAAAAAAGAAACCATACGTTTAGCACATCCATGTTGAACTTTTTTTTACTTTATTAAATCTGTTTAGAGTAACGATTTTTCTCCCATAGCAATGATACTCAAAATGTGGTAGAAATCCTGAGTTTCCTTACTTATTTATTAACAGCTGTTGATAAATTGATAAAGTAAAAAGTTATAAAAAATGAGTAAACACACCTAAGGTTTATATCTACTGCAATTGGACCTTGATCTAAATTGAGGTGGCCCCACTATCATGCCATTTGAAAATATAAAGATATTTCCAAAAAACGCATTTTAAAAATTATAGAAATTAAATTCTCTGTTTACAATTTATATTACAGTAGATTTACAAGATTCAATTGAAGTAAATTACAAAAATATTAATTTTTTTGGTTCAATAAATGCGTTTTTTTATGGCATATAACAAAGTCCAAAATATTTTTTGAGTTTTGTATAATTTTGACTAATGCAGGCATTATGTTTTTTTATCTTATTTCTAGGAATTCCAAACTTCAAAGAATCTCTTAGAATAAAAACCCAACTCAACTTTTTTAATAAGAAAGGGAGTAAATAAAATTTTAATTAAAAATTGTGAATTAAGAAACATAATCAGGAATTTGAATTGTGCGACAAGGAAAAATCATCAATTTATAGTCTCGAGAAAGTAGCTACCCAACAATCTGGAAAATATAATAACAATCCAACTTTAATTTTACTTTTTAGTTGAACTTTCGGAAAATTAAATAAACAATACAAATTAAATTTAGATCGAAGAAAATATATGGTAAGTAAAGTTGAACAATATTATTAAAAAATAACAAACAAAAAAACTAAAACGCTCAAATATAAATATCACGAATGACATACTTAAAGAAGAAAGAGATGAATGTAAAAAACTTAAATTTAATAATAATTATTTCATTTTTATTTAATTAGGTATTTTTATGAATATATAAAAATTTAAATAAAATATTTTTTTATTCTGAAGGAATTTATTGGCCTTGTCTTGTTCTTATAAACGTAGCAATATCTGTAATTACATTTTTCAATAATAAAAAAGCGTTTGTTTAATGTGAGCCAGTAAACACAACAATCAATAAAATGCCGCAATGCGTCCCAAGGGTTTTATTAAAAAATATTAAAAAATAATAAGAGTAACGCATGAGAAATTAATTAAATTTATCGAACATGTTCAGGAGTAAATTCAGTGCAGCACGCTTCAGGATATAAAGGGACCACTTTCATTTAAATTTGCTATTTTGTGGGTTTAATTGAATATTTAGCAAAAGCGAAAATGATTAAATTCTATTAATACTTAGCTACGCTTGGTCACTCGATTATATTCAATTCCTTTTATATTTCTCTTACTAAACTTACAAGATTAAAAGTTCAATATTAGATAATTAAAAAATATATTTTTGATATAATATAATGATAATATTATTGAATGTTGTATTTGATATAAATTCCACGCATAAAGTGTTACTGAAGTTTAATTCACAGCAGTATTATACCAAGATACAATTGAAGTGAGATTATATTAGTTCCTATTGTTATATTTCGATCAATTAATTTGAGAGTATGAAATTCTACCAGTTCTAAACTAAGAGTGTAGATTGCATAAATGCATGCATGCATATTATTCATAAAAACCTTTTATATTTTATTTGTTTGATGTATATCAGTATGATAAATCACGATATTTAGTAACTCACTTCAAGTACTTTTGTGTTGCTGTTAATTTTATACATGCTATTTAGGTACATTAGATTATTAAATGAAGCTTTTAAATAAATTAGTAGAGTATGCGTGGTTATTATTAAAGTGGATAAATTGTTTTAAAATATTAAGAAAATTAATAATTGAATAATTCTAATGAAAACATTAACTGATTAAGTAAACTTGCAAGGTATAAAGATAAAATTACAGTGAAATAAATCAAATCAATTTATACTTAAACTATAATCTATAAATTGCATGTAGGCGTACAGTTGGTCCCAGCTGGAAGTAGGACAAAAGTAATCACGATCGCGTATTCTTTGTCCTACTTCCAGTTGGGAGCAACTTTACAACTAGCTATGCTCATCACTTATTGAGCCTTTACTTAGCCCCGTGCCCTTCTGTCTTATTTTAAAACTATTATATTGATGGAAATGTTAAATTGGCTTTATATTCTTGGGTTGGAACTTTCTTTTGAGTAGTCTAAAACGTTTGTTTTCCAGATTCGTCAATCTGCTTAAAAGTCAGGGCACCGATTCTCTAATCCATACGACCAAGTTTCGTATACATTTTCTGTCAAGATTCGACTAGTTTCTAGAAGTCTCAACTACATGCGGTAAATTGTATGATGTTTATTTCCATAGAAATATCATAATAAATTCTCTTTTAAATATGCAAAGCAGTACCCAAATAGTCGATTTTTTCTATTTTTGTACTTTATTAACTTTGTTAGGAAGATGGATAGAAATGTGTGTATGATTCTATTACACTCCATTATAAATCACCCTGTATAGGTATATTTAACGAGGAATTCTTATAGAGGTAAACGTCGTTTTACGCCGCAGCGTTTTGAAAATTGCAGAAATTTAGAAAACTTTATAAATTCATACTTTTTTCTAATTTTTTTCTAATTTTATATAACTGATAGGTTATATTTATAGATTTCGATCTGCTGATTAAGGAGAACTAAAAATGGTTGCGCTACGACCAATAGTTTAGAAGCTATACCCGTCTTTCTGGCGTCCAAAAATGATAGATGCTTTAAAACTGAAAAATTTTGAAATTTTTTTTCGCGATTTTTTGACTTTATCTTATAGATTTGGGTTCGCTGATAACGATTCAAACATTGTTAACGCGATCCGACGCGTACTTTTTAAACTACAGCGTTTTGAAAATTGCAGAAATTTAGAAAATTTGAAAAATTCATATTTTTTTCTAAATTTTTTGTAATTTTATATAACTGATAGGTTATATTTATAGATTTCGGTGTGCTGATTACGGAGAACTAAAACATTTTGAGCTAGGACCACTAGTTTAGAAGCTACACCCGTTTTTATGGCCACCAAAAAATGATAGAGAAGGGTCCCCCCTTTGCTTTAAAACTGAAAAATTTTGAAATTTTTTGTCGCGATTTTTTGACATTTTCTTATAGATTTGGGTTCGCTGATAACGAATCAACCATTGTTAAAGCGATCCGACGCGTACTTTTTAAAGTACAGCGTTTTGAAAATTGCAGAAATTTGTAAAATTTGAAAAATTCACATTTTTTTCTAAATTTTTTCGAATTTTATATAACTGATAGGTTATATTTATAGATTTCGGTGTGCTGATTACGGAGAACTAAAAAATTTTGAGCTACGACCACTAGTTTAGAAGCTACACCCGTTTTTATGGCCACCAAAAAATGATAGAGAAGGGTCCCCCCTTTGCTTTAAAACTGAAAAATTTTGAAATTTTTTGTCGCGATTTTTTGACATTTTCTTATAGATTTGGGTTCGCTGATAACGAATCAACCATTGTTAACGCGATCCGACGCGTACTTTTTAAACTACAGCGTTTTGAAAATTGCAGAAATTTAGAAAATTTGAAAAATTCATATTTTTTTCTAAATTTTTTGTAATTTTATATAACTGATAGGTTATATTTATAGATTTCGGTGTGCTGATTACGGAGAACTAAAACATTTTGAGCTAGGACCACTAGTTTAGAAGCTACACCCGTTTTTATGGCCACCAAAAAATGATAGAGAAGGGTCCCCCCTTTGCTTTAAAACTGAAAAATTTTGAAATTTTTTGTCGCGATTTTTTGACATTTTCTTATAGATTTGGGTTCGCTGATAACGAATCAACCATTGTTAAAGCGATCCGACGCGTACTTTTTAAAGTACAGCGTTTTGAAAATTGCAGAAATTTGTAAAATTTGAAAAATTCACATTTTTTTCTAAATTTTTTCGAATTTTATATAACTGATAGGTTATATTTATAGATTTCGGTGTGCTGATTACGGAGAACTAAAAAATTTTGAGCTACGACCACTAGTTTAGAAGCTACACCCGTTTTTATGGCCACCAAAAAATGATAGAGAAGGGTCCCCCCTTTGCTTTAAAACTGAAAAATTTTGAAATTTTTTATCGCGATTTTTTGACATTTTCTTATAGATTTGGGTTCGCTGATAACGAATCAACCATTGTTAACGCGATCCGACGCGTACTTTTTAAAGTACAGCGTATTGAAAAATGCAGAAATTTGTAAAATTTGAAAAATTCACATTTTTTTCTAAATTTTTTCGAATTTTATATAACTGATAGGTTATATTTATAGATTTCGGTGTGCTGATTACGGAGAACTAAAAAATTTTGAGCTAGGACCACTAGTTTAGAAGCTACACCCGTTTTTATGGCCACCAAAAAATGATAGAGAAGGGTCCCCCCTTTGCTTTAAAACTGAAAAATTTTGAAATTTTTTGTCGCGATTTTTTGACATTTTCTTATAGATTTGGGTTCGCTGATAACGAATCAACCATTGTTAAAGCGATCCGACGCGTACTTTTTAAAGTACAGCGTTTTGAAAATTGCAGAAATTTGTAAAATTTGAAAAATTCACATTTTTTTCTAAATTTTTTCGAATTTTATATAACTGATAGGTTATATTTATAGATTTCGGTGTGCTGATTACGGAGAACTAAAAAATTTTGAGCTAGGACCACTAGTTTAGAAGCTACACCCGTTTTTATGGCCACCAAAAAATGATAAAGAAGGGTCTCCCCTTTGCTTTAAAACTGAAAAATTTTGAAATTTTATTTCGCGATTTTTTGACATTATCTTATAGATTTGGGTTCGCTGATAACGAATCAATCATTGTTACCGCGATCCGACGAGGTTTTTTAAAACTACAGAGTTTTGAAAATTGCAGAAATTTGGAAAATTTGAAAAATTCATATTTTTTTCTAATTTTTTTCGAATTTTATATAACTGATAGGTTATATTTATAGATTTCCGTCTGCTGATTACGGAGAACTAAAAAAATTTGAGCTACGACCACTCGTTTAGAAGCTACACCCGTTTTTATGGCCACCAAAAAATGATAGAGAAGGGTCCCCCCTTTGCTTTAAAACTGAAAAATTTTGAAATTTTTTTTCGCGATTTTTTGACATTATCTTATAGACTTGGGGTCGCTGATAACGAATCAACCATTGTTAACGCGATCCGACGCATACTTTTTAAACTACAGCGTTTTGAAAATTGCAGAAATTTGGAAAATTTGAAAAATTCATATTTTTTTCTAAATTTTTTCGAATTTTATATAACTGATAGGTTATATTTATAGATTTCCGTCTGCTGATTACGGAGAACTAAAAAATTTTGAGCTACGACCACTCGTTTAGAAGCTACACCCGTTTTTATGGCCACCAAAAAATGATAGAGAAGGGTCCCCCCTTTGCTTTAAAACTGAAAAATTTTGAAATTTTTTTTCGCGATTTTTTGACATTATCTTATAGATTTGGGGTCGCTGATAACGAATCAACCATTGTTAACGCGATCCGACGCATACTTTTTAAACTACAGCGTTTTGAAAATTGCAGAAATTTGGAAAATTTGAAAAATTCATATTTTTTTCTAAATTTTTTCGAATTTTATATAACTGATAGGTTATATTTATAGATTTCCGTCTGCTGATTACGGAGAACTAAAAAAATTTTAGGTACGACCACTCGTTTAGAAGCTACACCCGTTTATATGGCCACCAAAAAATGATAGAGAAGGGTCCCCCCTTTGCTTTAAAACTGAAAAATTTTGAAATTTTTTTTCGCGATTTTTTGACATTATCTTATAGATTTGGGGTCGCTGATAACGAATCAATCATTGTTACCGCGATCCGACGCGTTTTTTAAGACTACAGCGTTTTGAAAATTGCAGAAATTTGGAAAATTTGAAAAATTCATATTTTTTTCTAAATTTTTTCGAATTTTATATAACTGATAGGTTATATTTATAGATTTCCGTCTGCTGATTACGGAGAACTAAAAAATTTTGAGCTACGACCACTCGTTTAGAAGCTACACCCGTTTTTATGGCCACCAAAAAATGATAGAGAAGGGTCCCCCCTTTGCTTTAAAACTGAAAAATTTTGAAATTTTTTTTCGCGATTTTTTGACATTATCTTATAGATTTGGGGTCGCTGATAACGAATCAACCATTGTTAACGCGATCCGACGCATACTTTTTAAACTACAGCGTTTTGAAAATTGCAGAAATTTGGAAAATTTGAAAAATTCATATTTTTTTCTAAATTTTTTCGAATTTTATATAACTGATAGGTTATATTTATAGATTTCGGTCTGCTGATTACGGAGAACTAACAAATTTTGTGGTACGACCAGTAGTTTAGAAGCTACACCCGTTTTTATGGCCACCAAAAAATGATAGAGAAGGGTCCCCCCTTTGCTTTAAAACTGAAAAATTTTGAAATTTTTTTTCGCGATTTTTTGACTTTATCTTATAGATTTGGGTTCGCTGATAACGAATCAATCATTGTTACCGCGATCCGACGAGTTTTTTTAAAACTACAGAGTTTTGAAAATTGCAGAAATTTGGAAAATTTGAAAAATTCATATTTTTTTCTAATTTTTTTCGAATTTTATATAACTGATAGGTTATATTTATAGATTTCCGTCTGCTGATTACGGAGAACTAAAAAAATTTGAGCTACGACCACTCGTTTAGAAGCTACACCCGTTTTTATGGCCACCAAAAAATGATAGAGAAGGGTCCCCCCTTTGCTTTAAAACTGAAAAATTTTGAAATTTTTTTTCGCGATTTTTTGACATTATCTTATAGACTTGGGGTCGCTGATAACGAATCAACCATTGTTAACGCGATCCGACGCATACTTTTTAAACTACAGCGTTTTGAAAATTGCAGAAATTTGGAAAATTTGAAAAATTCATATTTTTTTCTAAATTTTTTCGAATTTTATATAACTGATAGGTTATATTTATAGATTTCCGTCTGCTGATTACGGAGAACTAAAAAATTTTGAGCTACGACCACTCGTTTAGAAGCTACACCCGTTTTTATGGCCACCAAAAAATGATAGAGAAGGGTCCCCCCTTTGCTTTAAAACTGAAAAATTTTGAAATTTTTTTTCGCGATTTTTTGACATTATCTTATAGATTTGGGGTCGCTGATAACGAATCAACCATTGTTAACGCGATCCGACGCATACTTTTTAAACTACAGCGTTTTGAAAATTGCAGAAATTTGGAAAATTTGAAAAATTCATATTTTTTTCTAAATTTTTTCGAATTTTATATAACTGATAGGTTATATTTATAGATTTCCGTCTGCTGATTACGGAGAACTAAAAAAATTTTAGGTACGACCACTCGTTTAGAAGCTACACCCGTTTATATGGCCACCAAAAAATGATAGAGAAGGGTCCCCCCTTTGCTTTAAAACTGAAAAATTTTGAAATTTTTTTTCGCGATTTTTTGACATTATCTTATAGATTTGGGGTCGCTGATAACGAATCAATCATTGTTACCGCGATCCGACGCGTTTTTTAAGACTACAGCGTTTTGAAAATTGCAGAAATTTGGAAAATTTGAAAAATTCATATTTTTTTCTAAATTTTTTCGAATTTTATATAACTGATAGGTTATATTTATAGATTTCCGTCTGCTGATTACGGAGAACTAAAAAAATTTTAGGTACGACCACTCGTTTAGAAGCTACACCCGTTTATATGGCCACCAAAAAATGATAAAGAAGGGTCTCCCCTTTGCTTTAAAACTGAAAAATTTTGAAATTTTATTTCGCGATTTTTTGACATTATCTTATAGATTTGGGTTCGCTGATAACGAATCAATCATTGTTACCGCGATCCGACGAGTTTTTTTAAAACTACAGAGTTTTGAAAATTGCAGAAATTTGGAAAATTTGAAAAATTCATATTTTTTTCTAATTTTTTTCGAATTTTATATAACTGATAGGTTATATTTATAGATTTCCGTCTGCTGATTACGGAGAACTAAAAAAATTTGAGCTACGACCACTCGTTTAGAAGCTACACCCGTTTTTATGGCCACCAAAAAATGATAGAGAAGGGTCCCCCCTTTGCTTTAAAACTGAAAAATTTTGAAATTTTTTTTCGCGATTTTTTGACATTATCTTATAGACTTGGGGTCGCTGATAACGAATCAACCATTGTTAACGCGATCCGACGCATACTTTTTAAACTACAGCGTTTTGAAAATTGCAGAAATTTGGAAAATTTGAAAAATTCATATTTTTTTCTAAATTTTTTCGAATTTTATATAACTGATAGGTTATATTTATAGATTTCCGTCTGCTGATTACGGAGAACTAAAAAATTTTGAGCTACGACCACTCGTTTAGAAGCTACACCCGTTTTTATGGCCACCAAAAAATGATAGAGAAGGGTCCCCCCTTTGCTTTAAAACTGAAAAATTTTGAAATTTTTTTTCGCGATTTTTTGACATTATCTTATAGATTTGGGGTCGCTGATAACGAATCAACCATTGTTAACGCGATCCGACGCATACTTTTTAAACTACAGCGTTTTGAAAATTGCAGAAATTTGGAAAATTTGAAAAATTCATATTTTTTTCTAAATTTTTTCGAATTTTATATAACTGATAGGTTATATTTATAGATTTCCGTCTGCTGATTACGGAGAACTAAAAAAATTTTAGGTACGACCACTCGTTTAGAAGCTACACCCGTTTATATGGCCACCAAAAAATGATAGAGAAGGGTCCCCCCTTTGCTTTAAAACTGAAAAATTTTGAAATTTTTTTTCGCGATTTTTTGACATTATCTTATAGATTTGGGGTCGCTGATAACGAATCAATCATTGTTACCGCGATCCGACGCGTTTTTTAAGACTACAGCGTTTTGAAAATTGCAGAAATTTGGAAAATTTGAAAAATTCATATTTTTTTCTAAATTTTTTCGAATTTTATATAACTGATAGGTTATATTTATAGATTTCCGTCTGCTGATTACGGAGAACTAAAAAATTTTGAGCTACGACCACTCGTTTAGAAGCTACACCCGTTTTTATGGCCACCAAAAAATGATAGAGAAGGGTCCCCCCTTTGCTTTAAAACTGAAAAATTTTGAAATTTTTTTTCGCGATTTTTTGACATTATCTTATAGATTTGGGGTCGCTGATAACGAATCAACCATTGTTAACGCGATCCGACGCATACTTTTTAAACTACAGCGTTTTGAAAATTGCAGAAATTTGGAAAATTTGAAAAATTCATATTTTTTTCTAAATTTTTTCGAATTTTATATAACTGATAGGTTATATTTATAGATTTCGGTCTGCTGATTACGGAGAACTAACAAATTTTGTGGTACGACCAGTAGTTTAGAAGCTACACCCGTTTTTATGGCCACCAAAAAATGATAGAGAAGGGTCCCCCCTTTGCTTTAAAACTGAAAAATTTTGAAATTTTTTTTCGCGATTTTTTGACTTTATCTTATAGATTTGGGTTCGCTGATAACGAATCAATCATTGTTACCGCGATCCGACGAGTTTTTTTAAAACTACAGAGTTTTGAAAATTGCAGAAATTTGGAAAATTTGAAAAATTCATATTTTTTTCTAATTTTTTTCGAATTTTATATAACTGATAGGTTATATTTATAGATTTCCGTCTGCTGATTACGGAGAACTAAAAAAATTTGAGCTACGACCACTCGTTTAGAAGCTACACCCGTTTTTATGGCCACCAAAAAATGATAGAGAAGGGTCCCCCCTTTGCTTTAAAACTGAAAAATTTTGAAATTTTTTTTCGCGATTTTTTGACATTATCTTATAGACTTGGGGTCGCTGATAACGAATCAACCATTGTTAACGCGATCCGACGCATACTTTTTAAACTACAGCGTTTTGAAAATTGCAGAAATTTGGAAAATTTGAAAAATTCATATTTTTTTCTAAATTTTTTCGAATTTTATATAACTGATAGGTTATATTTATAGATTTCCGTCTGCTGATTACGGAGAACTAAAAAATTTTGAGCTACGACCACTCGTTTAGAAGCTACACCCGTTTTTATGGCCACCAAAAAATGATAGAGAAGGGTCCCCCCTTTGCTTTAAAACTGAAAAATTTTGAAATTTTTTTTCGCGATTTTTTGACATTATCTTATAGATTTGGGGTCGCTGATAACGAATCAACCATTGTTAACGCGATCCGACGCATACTTTTTAAACTACAGCGTTTTGAAAATTGCAGAAATTTGGAAAATTTGAAAAATTCATATTTTTTTCTAAATTTTTTCGAATTTTATATAACTGATAGGTTATATTTATAGATTTCCGTCTGCTGATTACGGAGAACTAAAAAAATTTTAGGTACGACCACTCGTTTAGAAGCTACACCCGTTTATATGGCCACCAAAAAATGATAGAGAAGGGTCCCCCCTTTGCTTTAAAACTGAAAAATTTTGAAATTTTTTTTCGCGATTTTTTGACATTATCTTATAGATTTGGGGTCGCTGATAACGAATCAATCATTGTTACCGCGATCCGACGCGTTTTTTAAGACTACAGCGTTTTGAAAATTGCAGAAATTTGGAAAATTTGAAAAATTCATATTTTTTTCTAAATTTTTTCGAATTTTATATAACTGATAGGTTATATTTATAGATTTCCGTCTGCTGATTACGGAGAACTAAAAAATTTTGAGCTACGACCACTCGTTTAGAAGCTACACCCGTTTTTATGGCCACCAAAAAATGATAGAGAAGGGTCCCCCCTTTGCTTTAAAACTGAAAAATTTTGAAATTTTTTTTCGCGATTTTTTGACATTATCTTATAGATTTGGGGTCGCTGATAACGAATCAACCATTGTTAACGCGATCCGACGCATACTTTTTAAACTACAGCGTTTTGAAAATTGCAGAAATTTGGAAAATTTGAAAAATTCATATTTTTTTCTAAATTTTTTCGAATTTTATATAACTGATAGGTTATATTTATAGATTTCGGTCTGCTGATTACGGAGAACTAACAAATTTTGTGGTACGACCAGTAGTTTAGAAGCTACACCCGTTTTTATGGCCACCAAAAAATGATAGAGAAGGGTCCCCCCTTTGCTTTAAAACTGAAAAATTTTGAAATTTTTTTTCGCGATTTTTTGACTTTATCTTATAGATTTCGGTTCGCTGATAACGAAACGACCATTGTTAACGCGATCCGACTCGTAGTTTTTAAACTACAGCGTTTTGAAAATTGCAGAAATTAAGAAATATTGAAAAATTCATATTTTTTTCCAAATTTTTTCAAATTTTATATAACTGATAGGTTACATTTATAGATTTCGGTCTGCTGATTACGGAGAACTAAAAAATTTTGAGCTACGGCTACTAGTTTAGAAGCTACACCCGTTTTTATTACCACCAAAAAATGATAGAGAAGGGTCCCCCCTTTGCTTTAAAACTGAAAAATTTTGAAATTTTTTTTCGCGATTTTTTGACTTTATCTTATAGATTTCGGTTCGCTGATAACGAAACAACCATTGTTAACGCGATCCGACGCGTACTTTTTAAACTACAGCGTTTTGAAAATTGCTGAAATTTAGAAAATTTTAAAAATTCGTATTTTTTTCTAAAGTTTTTCGAATTTTATATTACTGATAGGTTATGTTTATAGATTTCTGTCTCCTGATTACGAAGAACTAAAAAATTTTTACCTACGACCACTAGTTTGGAAGCTATACCCGTTTTTATGGCCACCCTTTGCTTTAAAACTGAAAAATTTTGAAATTTTTTTTCGCGATTTTTTGACTTTATCTTAAATCAACCATTGTTATCGCGATCTGACGCGTAGTTTTCAAACTACAGCGGTTTGAAAATTGCAGAAATTTAGAAATATTGAAAAATTCATATTTTTTTCCAAATTTTTTCGAATTTTATATAACTGATAAGTTATATTTATAGATTTCGGGCTGCTGATTACGGAGAACTAAAAAATTTTGAGCTATGGCCACTAGTTTAGAAGCTACAGCCGTTTTTATGGCCACCAAAAAATTATAGAGAAGGGTCCCCCCTTTGCTATAAAACTGAAAAATTTTGAATTTTTTTTTTCGCGATTTTTTGACTTTATCTTATAGATTTCGGTTCGCTGATAACGAATTAACCATTGTTAACGCGATCCGATGCGTACTTTTTAAACGTTTTGAAAATTGCAGAAATTTAAAAAATCTGAATAATTCATGTTTTTTTCTAAAATTTTTTGAATATAATATAACTGATAGGTTATGTTTATAGATTTCGGTTTGCAGATTAAGGAGAACTAAAAATTGTTGCGCTGCGACCAGTTCAATATTCTTTTAATTTTATAATTAAATAAAAAATATAATCAAATCTTTTTATTTTTCTTAAAAACAAAACGAAAACTAACTCGGAAACTAGGAAAATCCCACGCCGGCACCAACCGGCGTAATTGTGAATTGGCTTAAATCGAACCGGCGCAAAACGACGTTTACCTGTATTTGTAATATTGTCCACACAATTATTTAAATCTACCTCATCTATAATATCTACATATTCACATGGTAGACAAAGCGGACATAAGTTTTCTTTGAAAAGTATAAAATGTATTGTTCCGAAAATTAATTACTTGGTTCGTAATATAAGAAATTTAATTTTTAAGCTCTTCATAAATGAGAGATTTTATTTAGTCCTTTTTCATATTCCTAGTTATGTAGGGATTTGAAGGTAATGATTTGGCAAATTGATAGGCTAAAAATGCTTTATCTTCTGACATTTCTGTGACGACGTATTTTTGGACTAATTTTGTTTCAGTAATTAAACTTTGTTGTAATATTAAGTGGCAAGAAATAAGGGATTCAGCAATTCCTTTTAGTATTTATCATCAAATTCAAAACGATATTCCTGTGTCTCCGTGGTTTAATAGGAGTTCTAAATTTCTTGGGAAGGTTTAGCTATTCGGTCTGTAGGATGAGTGAGATTGGGTTGTTCCACCGTCTCTCATCTGAATAAAATTTGTGTGTTGGAATTGCCCTTCTGGTGTGGTTGATAATTTGCATCACATCTTATTTGATTCTGTGAATTTTAGAGTTCAATGCAATAAACTATATTTTGATCTTTTATCTTTTGATTATGTCTTCTATTAACCTTATTTCCTTGTTCTAGCAGTGCATTGCTTTTCCGCCCAAGTTGCGAATTTCTAATTTTCTTTGTACTTTTGTAACATATCTCTATTTTACGTAGAAATAGAATACGTTGAAGTAAATTTTGGTTAATAAGGTTAAGTTGCCAAGGACCAAGATAAGAACGCATTAGAAGAAGATAACAGTGCGGTTCAGCTAAACTGCAGTTCAGCAAAATCGTTGATTGAAATTAAAAAAACCCACAGCTTGCTTATAACCACTCTAATTTAAATCAATGTGTTTACTTTTTCGTTTGATCAGTAAGGATGTGGTAAGGATATTCATCCCCTTACTTTGTAAGCAGGGTTAATTTAATTATTTAATAAAACTACGGGTTACAAAATGATTTAGTTCGTCTTCCTTCCCAGAGACATAATAATTAATGGGAAAAAAGTATTTCATCTGTAATTTTAAAGTTTTTAAGCAAAATTCGAAGAATGTGTGTAATAAAAATGTCAAAAACATCACGCAATAATCTTGATATATGCAAAAACTTTATATTTTATGGAATCCTGATCGCAAGTTAAAACATTTTTACCATAAAGTGGATTTTAATAAAATTACAAGATTTAAGTTCTTATAATTGGATGCTATAAAAAACGCCGGATATTATTTAAATATGTCATAATAAATTATAATTAACACATAAAAATAGTAACTATGTTTACGCGTGACACTATTTGTGATATTTTAAGAATCTGTTAGGAATTTTCCGCGAATACACGTGGAAAATATGGGTACGTGTCGTTGTTTGGGGCGGCATTCCAGAAAGAAATATTTCATAATAAACTTAAGCGCGTACGCAAGCCCTCCCCAATTCTGCTTGATCCGTATTTATACGTTACATGTAAGAACAGAGGGATTTTCTTCGCTTACGAAAAGTAATGCTTTACGAATTCATGCCAGTCGGTACAGTTTCGCACGTTTTTATGAGCATATATTTTATTTCTTGCATTATTTTTATATGACAGTTCACTTTTTAAAATGGTCTAAATAATTGTTAATACAAAAAGTCGGCTTGAAATTTATGCAAGGGTTTGTATTTTAAATAATCGAACTCTTAGATCTATGGAGGAGATTTTGTTTTAAATAATTCTTACTTGAAATATTTCCAACTTTCACCATAAATAAACTATGTTAAAGGCATCCTTATTTATTTATTTATATAAATCGGTATCTATAAAACACTATTTTAAAGAAGATTAATATACAGGGTGGTGATAAAGATTGGAACCGAAGTCATACCTTCCGTAAAATTTTTTTTGGAAAAATCGCTCGGTCAGGTCAATTTTTGTTTTAAAAATGCCATCTTTTGGAATGAAAAAAATATTCATGACGTCACTGATAACTTCACTATGACGTCATCATTAATTTTTTTAAATGGAAACCCCCATTTTTTTACACATTTTTCATAGACCTATTTATCATATTAATGATCACATTAAAATATTTAAAAAAATTTCAACTATTTTTGAAAAAAAAAATAAATTTACTCAAAAAAAAATTATTAATTCTCAATGAAAATATGGCAAGAAAAATAAATTAAACTAATTTTTAGTTTAAAAATAACAAATTATTATTGAAAATATTCGAATTGTTCTTTACACAATTGGAATTTTCTTAAAACTAATTTTAAATAACTTTTAATAAAAAGGTAATTAAAATAAAATGTTTAAGTAATAATAAACTTTAAATAAAATTGTAATTTATTATAAATTTGAAAATGCTTTTGATATTCAAAATTTATTGAAATAAAAATTGCCTTTATAAAAGTGCTTTAGTTGACGTTATTTTGTACGGCAAATAAAATTTTAAATCCATTTACCAATGCTTGAATAGCTTACTTCGTTTGTTTAATAATAATCAACAATTATTAAGTTTTGCGAAATTAAAAATGCCTCGTTTAAGCGAACGCGAAAGAATCGAAATTTTAATTATGGTAGGATACGGCGATAGAAAAAGAACCCATGGGGAAGCTTGTGCTTTGTTTAATGAGCAATATCCAAATAGACCGCAAATCTCAAGATCTACAGTAAGTAAGTTAGTTACCAAATTTGCAGAAACAGGATCTGTAGGAGATTTGCCTCGACAAGGACGGCCTCAAGTGAATGAAGAAACCAAATTAAATTTATTACTTGCGATTGAAGAAAATCCCAATATTTCAACAAGAGATATTTCAAGAAATAATAATGTGGATCATTCCTACGTCGCAAAATTATTAAAAAAGGAAAAGTATCACCCATACAAAATAAAACTCATACAAGAGTTAAATGAAGATGATCCCGATCGCCGACTGCAATTTTGTGAAGAAATGATGGCGCGATGTGATCAAAATCCAAATTTTTTAAGAAGTATAATTTTCTCCGATGAAGCTACCTTTCAATTGAATGGATGAGTGAATCGACATAATTGTAGGTATTGGTCACAGGAAAATCCTCATTGGGCCGTAGAATCCCATAGTCAAAGACAGGGAAAGTTAAATGTATGGGTGGGAATGATTGGCAAACGTTTTATAGGACCTTACTTTTTTAATGAAAACCTTACTGCCGAAAGATACTTGAATTTTTTGCGGACTGATTTGCTACCAGTTTTACTTCGTATTTTCCCCAATTATGAAAATCGCAACATTCCTAACCAAAACATTTGGTTTCAACAAGATGGGGCTCCTTCACACTTTGGCAGGGCGGTGCGAGAATTCCTTTACACCACGTTTCCTAACAAATGGATAGGTCGGAGGTCGGAGGGGACCAATTGAGTGGCCTCCGCGATCTCCCGACCTAACGCCCTTAGATTTTTTTTTGTGGGGACATTTAAAATCAAAAGTTTATTTCAATAAAATTTGTTACTTGTAAAATAAAAATGTACTTTTTTTTATAATATTTTCATTGAGAATTAATAATTTTTTTTTGAGTAAATTTATTTTTTCTTTCAAAAATGGTTGAATTTTTTTTAAATATTTTTATGTGATCATTAATATGATAAAAAGGTCTATGAAAATTGTGTAAAAAAAGTAGGGGTTTCCATTTAAAAAAATTGATGATGACGTCATAGTGAAGTTATCAGTGACGTCATGAATATTTTTTTCATTCCAAAAGATGGCATTTTTAAAACAAAAATTGACCAGTCCGAGCGATTTTTACAAAAAAATTTTTTACGGAAGTTATGACCTTGGTTCCAAACTTTATCACCACCCTGTATTCCTGTCGCATACAATGTACCAAATTAAAGGCCGTTTCACGTACACTCGAAACGCAAGTTACATGTAATCAAATGCTGCGTTTTACGGATTGCTACGTGAACGCTCTCATTTGATTACATGGAACCAGCGTTTTCTGCGCGACTCGCAGCTTGCGTTTCGACTGTACGTGAAAGGGCCTTAAGAAATATTTTTGTTTTGAACTTTTATTCTAAAGTATAAATCTTTAAAATTTTGGTTGAGTTTGATATATTTTTACGACTAACGCAACCCTGGTTTGAGCAGTATGGTATTTAGTTTAAGTCTTGTTGCGTTTTTTCTTTTCAAAATGAAAATTTACATACAGTAAGGGACATGATTTATGCATTCTCTTGGAGTAGACGGTATTAATAAACCGAGCTGTATGAGCTACTACATTTAGCAATTGATTTTCCTAACAATATACTTAATGTTACATTCGTTGCGACCCTAGAGCATTGAGAAATCTCCAGGAGAAAGCTGCCTTAAAGTAACTCGGTGGGCATAAATTCTGTGCCAGGCGGTATAGCATGCACACATCATTTTGAAAAGAGCTGGTACATTTATTTAATCATCACCATTTCCAACTAAATTTCAGAAAACATCAATTGTATTTCAGATAAATCAAATTAATGTTAGTATCCATCAATTGTATTCCAGAAATCATCAATTGCATTGCAGAAAAATCAATTTAATTTCAGAAAGGAGCAATTGTAGAAGAATGAGCAAACCAGTAGACATGTACAATTCATCAGAAATTTGCTTTGTAAATTTAACAATACACTAGTAACAATATTACGCTTAGATCTTGCTTCACCATTATCAAAGCCAATTGAAATAATTTGTTTCAAGATTTGAGTAGAATTGTTAAAAAACAACTTCGGATTGATCCTGTTATGGTTCCTGGTATCATGGAGCAAACATTGGATTACTTAGAAACAATTATTGATGAAGTCAAAAAATACAATAATTGGTGGTGGTTTGTGGTGATTGTGCTCGTGCAACACAACATACTACAATCAATCATGCAGCTGCTCTACCAATGGAAAAAATGGCTTTTGATGGTTAAAATATTGTATTTATATAATTCGAAACATAATGGTTCTTTCTGAAATACAAATGATTACTTCTGAAATACAAATCATACTTTCTAAAATTAAAGTCTGATTTATAAATGATGCTTTTTGATATATAACTGATGATTCTGAAATTCAATTAAATTGGTTTTTCTCTAAAATTCAAATAACGTTTCTGAATTACAATTAATAGGCCACACTACACAGGGTTAGTAGACTAATAAATTCCCGAAAAGCTGGAAACGGTTTTAATCTTCATTTCTAAATAGTATATTATTCATGTAATGATAGCCATTACTCACGAAGACCGAAATTGCGACACGAGCCAGTAGGCGAGAACCTCAGGTCAGTTGAATATTATACTTTTTCTATGGCTATTTGGTAAACACAAAAATGGTTTTCTACAAAAATTTGGTTATTTGACGTAACAATCTCTGCATTCATTAATAAAGGTTTTTTCTTCAAACATCATTAAAGTACAGCCTTATATGACGCATAACAGGCTTTAACAAGTCATTTAGTGTTCCTTGATTCATGTTCGTGCATTTCCGAAGTAAATCGGTTACAGTCGGGTGTACTTTGCATTGACAAGGATTAGATAGGCGAAGTAGAAATGAATTTTAGGCAACCCAATATACACTAACATTGTATGGTGTATTGTATGTAAATTATATGTCAAATTTTAAAATAAGTTTTTATATTACTATTTTAAAAATTTTGATGTGTAGGTAATCGACAAAACACTCAAAAAATTAAATTGGGAAATAGTAATGATAAACATAAAGTAGAGCTGACTGGAGAAATTGGTCTGATCGAAGGTCCTCTTCATCCAGAAGGTCTTCTAATTCGTCGTCAATATTGGGGAGCATATTTTCGCCGTTGTTTGTCATCAATTTCATCTGGTGTATTGGACGTTCCTCTGCAATTATAGCATGGTGGGGAACTTTAATTTGATCCCTTGCCCTCTGCAACCACAAGCATTTCGGCACCTCTTCGAACATTTGCAGGCACTATTATTAATCAGTTCCTGCGAGGCTTGTTCGGCCTTTGGTGGTAATGGGAGCAACCCATACTTGGTGTCTTTGTAATCCTACTACCCCATTGAAAAGTTTAATTTATTTTCAAGTATTAGTTATCCACGCATTTTAGAGTGCGTTAGAATCGACGTTTTGTGAAAAGTGATGTAGGATTCACAGTGTTTTA
This sequence comes from Stenus bimaculatus, assembly GCA_963971135.1. Taxonomy (NCBI): domain Eukaryota; kingdom Metazoa; phylum Arthropoda; class Insecta; order Coleoptera; family Staphylinidae; genus Stenus; species Stenus bimaculatus. The sequence goes on along the minus strand of OZ020183.1, from coordinate 44,655,337 downwards.
TTCTTGCTGATGGTTTACAAGGACAGTTAACGATAGTAAAATAAAAGAGTATTCTAACTTCCATTGACAGCAGCAATAAAGAATGTATGCATGGAACACATGAAAACATCATCAATTTAAATATTACCAATATGGTATACAATGTTTCATTGTAAATCACATTGAAATGCGTTGATAACTAAAATTTTAAAATATTTTGAACTTATCGATGGGATTGGAAGATTATTAAAAATTATCTCCTCTCATTACCAGGAACGGTTCAAGAAAGCCCGCAGGAACTCATTAATAATGCCTGCAAATTTTTGAAGGAGTGCCGAAATGCTTTTTGGTTGCAGAAAGCGAGGAATGAAATGTTCCCCAATATGGAGGAGCGTCCTGCACTATACGAAATTGATGACACTTGCCCTATGTTGCCTGGCTTATAATAATTTCTGAAATTGCATTGATCGGTTCTTAAATACAACTGGAGATAGTTTTGAATTTCAACGCACCAATAAAAATAGTTACGAAATTGTTCATGCGTCTAAACGAAGAGATCTATTTTACCATAATGTGATCATAATGAACTCTTCAATATTTATTTAAACCACTATTTTTTAAAACAAGAGACTGAAAAAATAACGTTAATATGTTTAATTAAATCGATTACATAGGTATTCGTACATTTCCCTTTAAATTTATTAAGAGATTACAATAAATTATAAACAATTAAGTCAAAGTATCACATAAACGATGCAATTAACCTGAATATATAGGGAGCACAAAATTATATTTCTTCCTTGTTTGCAGAGGTAAAGGGGATTTCAGTTGGCCTTCCTAATGACCACTAATCCTACACCCCAGTTCAGGTAATCGATGATGATGGGCCCGCCCTATTTACTCTCCAATTCTATAGACTAAGAGAGAGAGTCGGAGTGACAAATGTAGATTAGCACCGTGGCCAGGCATGGCGAGGTGTTGAATACACCCCAGCTGTCTATTTAGGCGGACGCATCAATTATCGTCACTTGACTGGCCTCATCAATTCATAGGATTTGCTGGACAAACTATTCTTGTTCATATTGCTAACTAGTATATATTGTTCCATAATCATACGTTTCTGTTCGAGTTATTCGAAATTAAACGGTCAAGTGCCCTAATACGCCCCAATTAACCTTTTTGACTCCGATTATTTTTATTCATTCAATCAATAAATTTATTTCTAAAATATTAATAAAAAAGTTAAATAGTGAAGGAACACTGCACTTTAGTGCATTATTCGTACCGATTTTTTTATCCTCATGATCTCCAATCGGCACTCTTCAAATATGCCCTACCATACCCTTCTCTTCCCTCAGCGCTAGACTGAATCGTTGAATTTAGTAAAAAGATTGGATGTTTGGTAGTTCTAATATTTCTCCAAAAGTCCCCTCACTAGTAAACTCAAAATTTATTTATCATACATTGTTTAGACCAGGTAAAAATTATAAGACAAACCGAACTTAACCAAGTGGAGATCTATCTTAATTGTACTTCGGGCCTCTTCCTCGAATCAATATGAGATGAAGAGAACTGTGGAAATTATAGAACCAAAATCTTCCCCTGCGTTGTGGGTTTTTAAAGTCTTATTCCCGTTTTCACCTACTTTTGCGCAGTAGGGATAAATAATAGGGATCAAAGTGAACAGACGAGTTGACTATAAAAAAGTCAAACATTGCTAAGTGGGGAAGAGGGGAGGCAGCATTGAATAAACGTAACCATTTTGGTAGTAACTTTGCAAAACTTTTTTTCTTCAAAGAGCTCCTGGGATTATTTTAAACAATACAAAGGGGGTACATCTGAAAGGCCACAGTATATATTGGAAAATGAGAGCCAATAACAGTAGGAGTACCAACCGTGTGCGAGGTTCTAATCCATCTGAGGTTTCTATCACTTCAGAAACACCAGTCATAATTTCATTTTCAAAAAACTCCACCCAGGAAAAAATTAGGCAGTGGTAGAAAAAAGGTAGATCTAGTATCCTTACTGATTCTCTCGAAAAACAAGAAATGGAACAGACTTATCTTCGTCTAGAAAAGTCTTCACTGAAGCGAAGTGGATGGAAATTTCACAAAAGACCCAGAAAACGAATGACAAGGGGAATTTAACACTTACAGATTCTGATACAGATACAACATTATTCTAAATTCAAATTAAGATACAAAAATGTGTTTAATTAAAATGAAATAGTATGTATTGTTATTTTAAAAAATTTTTCAATATGACTTCTGGTTTTACCGTAAGTGACATCAACTTTATTTTTTTAAATGTAACACCCATTTTTTTAATTCAAAATATGAAATTATTTTATAAAACGAGTATGTTTATCATAAATTTTTAAATTTGTTTTGAAATTTTGAAAAAAAGATTTCTTCATCCGAAGTTGATAAAAACTACCAAAACTCTTTCCAAATAATACAAACACCTAAGGAAAATTGTATTTTGTCAAATTATTTAAGCAGTTTTTGAGATATTAAATTATGAACTTTTTTGAGTATCATTTTTGCAATTAACTCATTTTTTTAATGGAAAGATGTCCGATCACTTGGTTTTACGAAAAGAAGATTTTAATTCGATTATTTTGGTATCCTATATGTTTTTCATATTTTTTGTACTCGGGATTTTTCAAAATTTCAAAAAAATAAAAAATGTATCACAAACATACTGCTTTTCTAAAATTGTCTTAAATTATGAACAAAAAAATTAGGTGTTACATTAAAAAAATAAAGTTGATGTCACTTACGATATTGAAAATCTTTTTAGTGCCTAAAATGTGTTTTCTTGAACCATACATAGTCAAATTTCAACATTTAATTTTCATAAATAAAGAATTTATAAAGGTGACCCGTATTTGGTGTCCACTCGGTATACAGGGATCCCACTGTTTTTCCAGCAAAAATTTTTTTAGATAGTAATATCATTCCGAACAAAAAATTTCCTATGAACTAATATTTCACTCCTTAAGAAGTTACAGCAATTTAAAATCTGGTAAATTTTTATGATTTTTCTGATATCCACTGTATATTTTTCTTCCTTATCATCAATTTTTTTATTTAAATCAAGCATGGTTTAGACTTTCTGTTTACCAACTTGTTTCTGTGGGCATTATTGGCTATTTTTAAACTAAGCGGACTCTTGATGAAATTAATCAATCTGATTGGTTTAAAGATAAAGACAATATCCAAAGAATACTTTATATAAATAAAAAAACTTCAAAATAAAATAAATTTTATACAGGGTGTCTCAATAAAATCATTAAAATTTTAAAATTGGTGTAACTTTTACAGGAGTCGAAAAAGAATATTAGTTCATAAAATTTTTTTTGTTGAGAATGACATAAATTATCTAAAAAAAAATTTTGCTGGAAAAAAAGTGGGACACCCTGTATATTTGATCCTATAGAAAAAGAATAGCAAAAACTACATAACCAAGCAAATAAAGTATAAAAAGTAATAACATTTTTGAGATTTACTCAAGGGAATTAATACGTTTTGCATGTTTGATCAACAAATGTTGACTATGACTTGAATCAATTGTAAAAACAATGAGTGCACTTCTCTAAACATTGTTGCAATGGTCTTGATTTTGTTCTCTAGATCAACAGTTGTAAGATTAGGAATTTCCATCTCTTTGAGAATAGAATTTTCTCTTTCATCTCTATTTGTGGATTTGTCTAATCGGTTTTTCCAAATTCCAAATACAGTCGTGTTTATGATATAAGTTTAAAAATCATACTTACCGACCAGGTAACGCTTATTTTTGAACTTTTTTTAGAAATTATGAAATTAAATACACGTAGCATGACCAGTTGAAATCAAACTTGACAATCAACTGAACTGAAGTTCACTGGTTTCATGTTGTTCATGTTTGTACAATAAAATTTGACTTGATTCACTAAAAAGTTGATGAACTTCTTTGAAACAAAGGTTTTCACTATAGTTTTCGTTTAACTTTTATTGATCAACTAAACTTAAATCATGAGGACGCCGCTTAAGTTTAATCTTACTTCACGCCATTTTCAGATCAATTTACTTAGCTTTTTATGTAAGAAAATTAATTTACTACAATATAATTTAATGCCAAAATCAATATTATTGAATTTATGAAAAAAGGACATATCACAGAACCCACAATGCAGTTAAAATATTAGTTTTTTACTTTCGATCAATAGTGAATCCATTTCATGAAAGTATACGGTACTACATATTGATCCGAGGAAAAAGCGCGAAGTAGAATTTTGTGTTACAAAGTTCGCGAAGAAAGTTTAAATAAAGTTTTCACGAATGTTGATGAAACGTCACTGTCTATATTAAAAATATTAGAGAATGTTGTGCTTGATTAAATTTTATTTTTATGTAAAAACATTTACCATGATTGTTCGCGTTTACTTAACTAGGTGCATATAAATAACATTGAAAATGTCCATAAAAGCTTTTATGCAAAAAATTGAAATACTGCATTTCCTGTTATAAGATAATATGTGAGGCATAAAATCAAATAAAACAATACAGTAGATTTTATATGTTGTTATGAATGAGTTGTTTTATTTACAAAGTATGTTACAAAATTGAGGTTTAAGTTGTTCTACCGAAATGCAATCCTTTAAAATGCTGTTTATTGTACAATCTACTTTGAAAACTGCAGCAGTTTTATATTCGTTTACATTGCCCCTTAAAGAGATCACAAATAACTTGTTTTGCGCCTGAAGAAGCGCAATAAATCCGAAAATAAAACGGTTCGTTTTGTGTCGAGCCTCAAAATTTGCATTTTAGAACGATTATTTAAAATTTTCCCTAGATTTGATATACTCTACGGGTTTAACATTGTAGCTATAAGGGTTTTAGTCGAATCTTGTTGGAACACCGCCATCGAATGTTTCGTTTTTTGTTTATTTATTTTTGTCAGCACGGCGTCTTTGCCAGAAAGCGCTAAACTTGTAATCTAATTTAATTTCCACTTGAAGAGCGAAGCGGTGGCATTTTTCTATTTTATGTCCGAATATTGATTCTGGTTTTCGATGTGCACATACACATGTATCAGACGTAAATAGTCTTGAGAGGAGTAAAGTCAAGTATCTTGAAAGTTGGCGGTTTTTATGTAGTGAGGATTTATTCTCCCGCGGTGGTTTATAAAGTTCTTGAAAAGTCACTTGAATTTCTTTCTTTTTTAAATTACTTGAAATCCTACAACAACATGTTTTATAAATTAAAAAAAAATAAATTTAGACTTTAAAAGATTTAAGGCTTCTATATTTATTTCAACCGAATGGAAAAATAATTCATTAAAATAGTGTTTAATTAATAATAGGTATTTAATTTATAAAAAATAAACAATTTAAAATGAATTATATGAACTAATAAATTAATAATTAGTAGATAGTATTTGTAAATACCTGTATTAATTTTAAATGTTTGTATCTGTAAATTTAATAAATTAGTTAGTAAATATTAATGACATAGAAATTTATGTTAATTATCTTTACAGTAGTTAATTGTATTCAAATTAAATTGCGAACATCTGTTTATTAAATCAACAGTTTAAAATATTTGAAGTAATTATTTAAAATTCTATTAAGTAGTTGGGGTTGGAAATAAATGCTCGATCATTAGCAGACTGAGAGGAGCTTAGTAATAGAATATCACCATTAACCATTACCTGTATCGATTTGAACATTAGGTTAATACGTCCTTATAGGTTGTGGTCGAAAGGTAACCTAAGCTATGACGCTGTGGTTGTTGACGAATTCTCCTCATTAACGATCAAACATCTGCGATTGGCGCATTAATTTGCATCAAAGATCCAAACATTTAGCAACATTAAATGTCAAGTTCAGAAATAACGCCCAATTAATATTTAGAACTATTAATAATTTATTGTCATATTCAATAACGGGCAAATCCGCACACTGCGCGCGTTATAAACAACCATAGCTCTTATCATAATTAATTAATTCACTCCTGGATAAATTAATCAGTGCAACTATTAATTATAAACACAAACATATACGCCCATATGTATGTCTAATGCAAAGCTCTGCTTTGTTCCTTAAACTAACTGCACCTCGCTCTGATATACGTTTGTTAGTAATTTACTTTCATTAAAACAAAACTAACCTAACTTTTAGTAAATTTCATCTTAATTTTACTCTTTATTTCCTTTGAAAGTACTATATACAGGGTGGTGATAAAGTTTGGAACCAAGGTCATAACTTCCGTCAAAATTTTTTTTGTAAAAATCGCTCGGACAGGACAATTATTGTTTTAAAAAGGCCATCTTTTGGAATGAAAAAAATATTCATGACGTCACTGATAACTTCACTATGACGTCATCATCAATTTTTTTAAATGGAAACCCCTACTTTTTTTACACATTTTTCATAGACCTTTTTATCATATTAATGATCACATAAAAATATTTAAAAAAAATTCAACCATTTTTGAAAAAAGAAATAAATTTACTCAAGAAAAAAATTATTAATACTCAATGAAAATATTACAAAAAAAAAGTAAATTTTTAATTTACAAGTAACAAATTTTAACGAAAATGTTCAAATTGTTCCCCATTGACCATTTGGAATTGTCCCATTCGAATGTAGACACTCTGAATACTATTGTTAATAGCTTCTTCGTCAATTTGTTGCAATTCCGTCCTAATTCTAAGCTCCAATTCTTGTAAATTATTAGGTCTATTGAAATAAACTTTTGATTTTAAATGTCCCCACAAAAAAAAATCTAAGGGCGTTAGGTCGGGAGATCGCGGAGGCCACTCAATTGGTCCCCTCCAACCTATCCATTTGTTGGGAAACGTGGTGTTAAGGAATTCTCGCACCGCCCTACCAAAGTGTGGATGAGCCCCATCTTGTTGAAACCAAATGTTTTGGTTAGGAATGTTGCGATTTTCATAATTGGGGAAAATACGAAGTAAAACTGGTAGCAAATCAGTCCGCAAAAAATTCAAGTATCTTTCGGCAGTAAGGTTTTCATTAAAAAAGTAAGGTCCTATAAAACGTCTGCCAATCATTCCCACCCATACATTTAACTTTCCCTGTCTTTGACTATGGGATTCTACGGCCCAATGAGGATTTTCCTGTGACCAATACCTACAATTATGTCGATTCACTGATCCATTCAATCGAAAGGTAGCTTCATCGGAGAAAATTATACTGCTGAAAAAATTTGGATTTTGATCACATCGTGCCATCATTTCTTCACAAAATTGCAGTCGGCGATCGGGATCATCTTCATTTAACTCTTGTATGAGTTTTATTTTGTATGGGTGATACTTTTCCTTTTTTAATAATTTTGCGACATAGGAATGATCCACATTATTATTTCTTGAAATATCTCTTGTTGAAATATTGGGATTTTCTTCATTCGCAAGTAATAAATTTAATTTGGTTTCTTCATTCACTTGAGGCCGTCCTTGTCGAGGCAAATCTCCTACAGATCCTGTTTCTGCAAATTTGGTAACTAACTTACTTACTGTAGATCTTGACATTTGCGGTCTATTTGGATATTGCTCATTAAACAAAGCACAAGCTTCCCCATGGGTTCTTTTTCTAGCGCCGTATCCTACCATAATTGAAATTTCGATTCTTTCGCGTTCGCTTAAACGAGGCATTTTTAATTTCGCAAAACTTAATAATTGTTGATTATTATTAAACAAACGAAGTAAGCTATTCAAGCATTGGTAAATGGATTTAAAATTTTATTTGCCATAAAAAATAATGTCAACTAAAGCACTTTTATAAAGGCAATTTTTATTTCAATAAATTTTGAATATCAAAAGCTTTTTCAAATTTATAATAAATTACAATTTTATTTAAAGTTTATTATTACTTAAACATTTTATTTTAATTACCTTTTTCATTAAAAGTTATTTAAAATTAGTTTTAAGAAAATTCCAATTCTGTAAAGAAGAACAATTGGAATATTTTCAATAATAATTTGTTATTTTTAAACTAAAAATTAGTTTAATTTATTTTTCTTGCCATATTTTCATTAAGAATTAATAAATTTTTTTTTTGAGTAAATTAATTTTTTTTTTTCAAAAATGGTTGAAATATTTTAAATATTTTTATGTGATCATTAATATGATAAAAAGGTCTATGAAAAATGTGTAAAAAAAGTAGGGGTTTCCATTTAAAAAAATTGATGATTACGTCATAGTGAAATTATCAGTGACGTCATGAATATTTTTTTAATTCCAAAAGATGGCATGTTTAAAACAAAAATTGACCTGTCCGAGCGATAATTACAAAAAAAATTTTTACGGAAGTTATGACCTTGTTTCCAAACTTTATCACCACCCTGTATCTAGTCCACGACGTTGCAAATCCGATTTTGTATTTTTTGTTTGATGCAGAATCTTTACAAGACTACTTGACGCTTAGGCATGATGCGTGTTAGACACAAGTAGTATAGAAACTCTGTAATTTATTTATGTAATTAATAACTGTTGCAGCCAAAGTGCGCATATCATGAAGTATGGATACAATAAAAATAGTCTCCATAAGAGCTTGCAGCTTGGATATCGCCACCAGGACTTTTATGTTGGCCGCCTATAATGCGATTCTAGAACTAATAGAATCTAGACTAGCCCAAAGGTGGCGCTTTATTACATAAAAAAATAGTTTAAATCGGCAGCTCAGTAGTCTCAATTAAAAATAATAACCGCTAATATCATGCATGAAACATAAACAAGACGTTTGTTTGCAGCGTTTCAAGAGATACGAAATATTTCAACTACAGAACTCTGTAAACCAATAAGTTAAACCTAGCCTTTCCCGGTGGCAGCACATTAGTATAAACACGCAGAGTGTTTATCGTATTGTAATCATACTCCCTGGCGATATGTAGAATTTCAATTCTTCTGACTAATGTTGTTATTACATTATTGGGAATAATATAAAAAATATGTTTTAATTTATTAAAATTTTATCTCTCTGACGACGATAACCAGATTAATTTTTTGTTTAGGGCTAGTGGTTTCATTGTAGTTTTACTTCTGGCATCTCGTTTTATTATTTTGATGTTCATTATCAAAATAGCGATGAGTTTGGGTGAGCAACTTGGAGCTATGTCTTGATCCGAGTCACGTAGTGGCGAATGTAGTTTCTTGAAACCACTTTATAAGAAATTGTTTCAGTTGCTGTTCGTAAAATTTATTTGTTGCTGAGTCCTATTTTTTTATGATAGTCCTGGCCACCAATGGTCTTCATATTAAGGACACGACACCGAGATTTTTTACAATTTCCGGATATTCTATTGTAACGTCGTGGAGTTGTTTAATTTTCTTGCCCGACTCTTCTTGAATTAAATAGTTGAGTAAAACTCTTGAGTAAATTTCTTGTATCCAACTTTATTATATTAAATAATAGGTTATACCGTAGGTATAAACATTCACTATCGATTTCGAGATTATTAAAATCTCATCATCAGGTGTATATGTATAACAAATGCACAAGAATTTAAATAAGCACATATGAAGTTCACAATACTGCGAAAAATATGACAAAATAATAGTGTCACTTACCCAATTCTTCTTGAATTATTGGTAGATCGGGAATTCTTTCTACCAACTTGGAAAGAATTAGGCATTAAGTTTAAAAAGAGGAACATTATTATGTTATTATACAGGGTGAACAAAAACTTCGGCAACGCCCGTTTATTTTAGAAATGAAGCATTTTTGAGAAAAATTTTTAATATAAAAGTTGAAAATTCTTAGTAACGCACCATTTGAGAATAATGCCATGACCTTGAACCTCAAGCAAGCTTTAATAATACGCAATATAAATGGGTGGTTGCTATTTAAAAAAAGTTAACAAATTATCGATTGACCTTCAACTGTTTCACTAACATTTTTCTGTAAAATGCTTAGTGTACAAAATAAAGCAGCGTTGCCGAACTTTATGTATTGAAAATTTAAACCCTTATAACCTTTAAACTGTATACTTTAAAAAAGTATGTTTCGTAAACCTTTGAAAGCAGGCTATAATAAGTTATTATCGCCTGACCTTCATCTTGCTGCTCCAGGTCATGAGCAATATTTCCATATAGTGCGTCGCTAAGAATCGTACAACTTTTATTGGTAAGTTTTTTTTCAAAAATGCTTTGTTTCAAAAATAAACGGGCGTTGCCGAACTTTTTGTTCACCCTGTATATATTATACATAAATTGTGCATAACATCACACATGTATTAAGTAATTTTTAAGGCTTTCTTCAGGATTACAATGAAGGGCAAGATGCTTGAGTAAACGTCTGAAGATCATCTTGAATACACTGTTGCACTTTTCAATAATTGAACGAATTCTTTGTTGGCCTATAAAAACTATCTTCATGTAAATTAGATATAGACTGACTAATTTGAGTCATAAGCCAACAATGAAGAGGATAATCGAATTTCCCTAATAAATAAAGAATTTCGGCCATATCTATGAAACATGGTAGAAATATTGGGGTTGGTTAAAATACACGCAAGGGGTGCTTCCTGGATATTTGCATTTTTATAAATTTTCTATCTGCACCTAAGGACCTCAAAAGGGATTACACCTGCAACAACTATTAACTCCGCTAAATGAATAATTTCATCTATTTTTTAGTAGCTTGTAAAAATAACTATCACAAACCAACCTTGAAAAACCAGATAAAATCTGTGACTCAAATTCGTATACAAGTTCGAGCGGTCTCTAAAATATAGTTTTTCAAGTTCATTCGATAATTTGACATTAGTTTGGATACGATCAACTTGGAACGACTCGAAATAGCCTCCCAGGATGCTTTTTAGTGGCCCTCGAAGATTTGAATTTGAATATTCGGAAGTTCTATATTTTGGGTTTGGTCGATGACCCTCTAATCATAGAAGTTTTTGTTACCAATTCTTAGATTGTTTTCTCCAATAGTTATTCCATCTTAAAATACTTGTTGATAGTGAAGTAAACTGAGGAAAAGTCAATTTCATAAACCCAAATTTTTTCATTGAGTTCCTGGATCACTGATTGTTGAGTTTTTTCATGAACGACTCATACCTTGCTAGTGTTTAGTCTTCCCAGAGATCAGTGATTCCCTGTGGTTGAGAGCTTTGTTGAAGTATTTTATTCTTACTTCTTACCTCCTTAGCCGAAAGTTTTGATTTCTGAAATTCTTTTGTTTGAGTTCGTTGAGATTTTTACGTTATACGTTACGTTATACGTTTTTTACCTTAAATTAATGAGAAAATTACACTTCCCAAGTTTGACGCACTCCTCCCGACTCACCCTGTATATAAACTAACCCAACGTTATAATATGTTTTACATTTATTTATGAAATTAATAACTGGAGCAGCCAAATTGCGCTGCTGGGAATGTTTGAGATATGCATAATTCGTTGTAAATTATCAGCAAATCACTGATTATTAATTAGCTAGATGGTGCGCGAGTTTGGAAGGAAAAATCGTGATGAATCATGAAATCGATCCTTACTTTAGAAACGAGATTTCAAGTTTCCTCTGCTAGATTTTCATTTTTTTTAGATTTGTAAGCTAAATTATTTTGGCTACCTTGTAATGTATTAAGTAGTGCTGGGATTTTGGCTTTTAAGGACAAGATTGGTAAAAATAATGAATTCACATTAAAAGCTGACCGGTTTCGGTATTTATTTCTGTACCATTTGAAAAATGATACATTACATTAAAGCTCTGATGATGGTACAGAAATAAATACCGAAACCGGTCAGTTTTTAATGTGAATTCATTATTTTTACCAATCTTGTCCTTAAAAGCCAAAATCCCAGCACTACTTAATTATTATTTTGGACATTCAAACTTAATACATTGTAATGTATATACAGGGTGGTTACTGTTACGGTGCACACCATTGGGATCTTACAAAGTTGCTTAAATTAGAAAAAAGTTGCCCCTTTTCAAACTTCTTTAGAATCTATTTATAAATCCGAGATATCTTGCTCTAGTCCTGAAAAATCATGAAATATCTGAAATTTCGCATTTTCGTTTTCCTTCCATATTTTTGTAATCGCTTAACTTTTTCGATTGCAATTTGGCAATTTTACATGATTTGACATTCTCTATCGATTGGCCTTAAGAAATAAATTTTAGGTTAACTAGATTTCATTTATTTTAAACCAACTTTTGATTTTCTTATGGGCGCGATATTTGATTTTTATACCATTGGATAGAGAAAAAAAAATACAATTTAAATGATGTAACACACATTGTTCTTTTACTTTAATTTAAAAAAAAAAATGAAAAAAATATTAAATTTTTATTTACAAAATCAAGTTGGCATAAAATAACAAAAGAAAAATTTTGTTATTTTATTTAAAAATAAACAGATGTTAAATTTTTATTTACAAAATCAAGTTGGCATAAAATTTAAAATAAATAAAAATTTAATATTTTTTTTCAATTTTTTTTTAATTAAAATAAAAGAACAATCAGCATTTAAGCCGTTCCGACTCGATATCAGTACAAATTTCTTACAGTTGTATTGTATTGTCAACAGCATTTCAATTAAATATCTAAAAATATCGAAAAGCGGACTTTCACTTTCAAAATCAACTTAAATCTTTTAGAAAAAAATTTTACTTCTTTGGCTGCAATAAAAAAATTCTATTTTAAAAAATCAACTTTGAAGCCTTATAACTGCTTTGGGGTGCATTTTTGGATATAGATAAATAGGTATCAACTTATTTTTAGATCCACTATCTCCAGTTAATCGTTGTTGGTCGAATTTTGGGACTCCCTGTATACATATAAATTTTTTTTGCACTATCGTATCTGGTTGCTTCCGTAACCCACTATATTTCCCGTTTAGGAAAGTGTTTTACTGGACGAGGTGCTCAATTTTTTTTATATTTTGCGCCAAATAAATATGACTAGGGGTGTGATTATAGTAAGGCGGCGAGGTTCGAGGATAGTGGAGAGGACTCTCGTATTACCCTAATTATCCCTATTACTTTATTATTATTTGTGTAGCACCTACATCTTACCTCTATCGTCTTCGCTCGCAGAAAGCCTCACTATAAAGGCCCAGTTATAGTAAAGTATCTACGCTACATACTTCTATTTATTTATAATTAGGAAAAAATGTAACAATTAAGGTAATGGGTTGAGTAAAAATTTATAATTGATTGTATTAAATCGACGAATCAATACTTCATAAATTTTGCTGGAAATTCGCTTCTTTATAATAACATAACGAGTTCAATTACGTTAAGACGGTGAAAAAGAACCTCTTAAACATTGTTTCTCTTTTTAATTTACTAAATTTCAACGCTTTCCATAATTCTCGAATAATTTATAACTTCCGCAAATGCAATAAAGAGCTTATGGAAACTTTTAAACAGGCATAAACAATTATTCAAATTAAAAAATGAAGGCGGCACTCATAAAACTTTTTCGCCAATAACTTCGCGCTAGAGAAAGATTTTATATCTCATAAAATATTAATTTCGCCCTAAATGTTGCGGCGCTGCGTTTTTTAAATCGTCGCGAGTTTCCGTAGAGGGAGTTAAGTGAAACGTTCGTCCCTCCTACTCGTGCTTTTTTACTCCATAAACTGCAAACACGATGTGTACAATTATAGAGAACTAAGTAAAAAGTTTCGCTTGCTTTTACCACAAACTTTCCCGGAATATTAAATACGAAGCAGAACTGGAAATACACTCCGTTACGTCGACGTCGCGGAAAATATTTGCTAGGCTAAATGAAAACTTTTATCTTAATACAAAATAAAATAAACGGGCGTATATCAAAGTACAAATCTTAATTTTCTTTCCAAGTATATAATTCGTTGAAAGAATACAAAACTGTTAATATTCCGTACGTATTTTCCTGCAATTTATACTTCCTACCAAATTTACTTAAATTGCGTTTAGTAAAGTTTTATCCTACTTTTAATAGTTTCAAAATATAGTTAAAAATATAATGAGTTGTTAGTAGGAAAAGTTTCAAAAACAATTATAAGTTATAAGAATGTGATTTATGTAAATGCACGTTAGCACAAACTAAACATGATTTCAATAAGCTATTTATCACAAAATCTTATTAAAATACCGGGTGGAAATGAAACTAGGGCCACCCCTGGCATTTCTTTATTTATGGAAATAAAAAATTAAAATTTTAGTATATTATATGATCTAAGAAAACAAATCTTAAGAATCGAATAAATTTTTAATTTTACTTCCGGTTTATCAGGAAATGGCATCCACTTTCTTACTTTAAATATAACCCCCTGATTTTTTCTACGTAAAATCAAACATTGGTTAATTTTAAGTATGTTTATGATAAAAAAATATTTTTTTTCAAAACTTTAAGAAAAAAATTTGAATTTTTTTTTTGGTAAAAAATTTGAGTAAAACCTACAAAAACTATTTTTAAACATACATATGGGATATCACAGTAACCGGAAAAAAACCCTCTATTTAATTAGGGGGTGGCCCTTATATCATCCCTTTTAAAAAAGTAAAGATATTTCCAAAAAACGCTTCTTGAAATTTAAAAAAAATAATATCTCAAGAACGGTGAAATAAATTTTATAAATTACAATTTATTTTACGTATTTGTATTATTTAAAAATAGTTTTTGTAGGTTTTACTCAAATTTTTTACCAAAAAAAAATTCAACATTTTTTCTCAAAGTTTTCAAAAAAAAATTTTTTTTGTCATAAACATACTTAAAACTAACCAATGTTTGATTTTACGTGGAAAAAATCAGGGGGTTACATTTAAAATAAGAAAGTGGGTGCCATTTCCTGATAAACCGGAAGTAAAATGAAAGATTCGATCCATAAAATTTGTTTTCTTAGATCATATAAGATACTAAAATTCTAATTTTTTATTTTCATAAATAAAGAAATGCCAGGGGTGGCCCTAGTTTCATTTCCACCCGGTATAAGCGACATAGTATAGAAGCACGCTGCAGACGAAGCGTAGCGACTTCAAAAACGCGCTGATCAACTCCATACTATAATCATGCCCCATCATATTAATATCAAGACTTGTAATCAACCTAATTAAAACTCAAAATCAAATTATATTTTAAGATGTTTAGAATCTTTTAAAGCAATAATTCATCTTTGGGAAAAGTTGGATTTTTAATATAAATTCGAATCAACGTTCTAGCAATAACTTAAAACCTTTTAAATCATCGGTAAAAATTGGATGCTTTTTGCAATCCTTTACTAGATATTTTCTCTGGTATATGTATTTCATTTGAACTAATCAATATTTGAGCTTTTGAAATAGCAACTACAATAAAGCTTATTTCATAAATTTGTAATAAAATTATTTTATAACTAATAAAAAACCATACATTTTGTCTTCGTTGGAGTGTATAAAATATGGAATACTTATGTATAACTATGAAGTGTTTCATTTATTATATTGGATCAGTTTAAAGAAACTTTATTTTTCTGGAAAAGTTGTGAGAAATAAAACATATGTATTGCGATATTGATCAGTATTTTAAAGTAATTTAGAATACTACTTCTATAAAGTTTGCTTTAAAAATTTTAATTTTAAAATAATTCTACAGATCCCAAAATCCGATTTTCTTGATTTTAATATACGACTTATACACTCTACAATATGAAAACCGTTTTCATTTATATAAAGTAAAGTAGAGTAAAAATCGTAACCTAAATTGGAACGCAAATTTTACACAACTTTAGTTTCAGTCCAATAATGGTCAAAATTTTAGTGCTCATGAAAAAAATTAATTTACAATATGAGTGATATAATAAAAATAAGTATATTGCGGTTTTGGAGATAATTTTTTTCCAGTAGAGCTTTTTAATAATTTCTTTTTTTGTTGTATAGAAATATCTTGTAGCTACCAATTTCTACATTTTTTGTTTTTGTAAGTCAAACCCAATAGTCATACGGTAGCAGTAAAATGGGCTCTTTATAATAGCGGTGTATACAATACAGATTTAAAACTGTGTAAATTAATATTATTAGCAATTAGTTAAGATATAAACGAAGAAATCATATAATTTGTTTTCTTAATTTAAAATTTTTTTAAACGTTTTACAGTGCTCCAAAAATTTGGTAAAATTTTAAAAAATTTTTGGAGCGCTGCAAGAAGTTTAAAAAAATTTTAAATTAAAAAAACAAATTATACGATTTCTTCGTTTATATCTTAACTTATTGCTGCCCTTGAAAGGCAAATATTATTTCAAACAGTTTTAAATCTGTATTGTAAACGGCGCTTAGTGAAGGTTTTTTTATAAAGACCCCGTTTTACTGCTGCCGTATGATTATTTGGTATGACTTACAAAAACAAAAAATGAAGAAATTGATAGCTATAAGATTCGTCTATATGCCAAAAAAAGAAATTTTAAAAAAGCTCCACTGGAAAAAAAATTATGACAAAAACCACAAATATCAAGCGAATTTCAAAATCAAGCGTTCATATTTCCCGACTATCCTCTTAAGGTGATAGCGAGTCAAATGTTGAAAAAAACGACGTACTTATCTTTCATGAATTTTTTAAAGTGTTTTGAATTGGAAAGTCAAAAAAATAAAGAAATACCAAACTAAAGTAAGAATTTTACATTCATTTGCAATTTTTGTTATTTATGTATCTACAACTATACTTGTGTAATTTTGCAAGTAAAACTTCTATATTTATATTTTTATTTTTGCAAAACTACGCTCATATAAATCTAGATACACAAAAAACAAAAATTGCGTATAAAAGTACAATTCTTACTTGAGTTCGGTATTTTAATAGTTTTTTTTGTTTCCAATTCGAAACACTTTAAAAAAATTCGGGAAAGATAAAAACATCGGTTTTTCAATAAATGACTCCCTATCACCTTAAGAGCATTCACATGTAATTTTGGTTGCCTAAAAATTATAGAACAACTTCTAATTTTTTTAATATATTAATAATATATTAATTTTTTTTTCGGTCGAAAATTAAGTTATATTAGTAGGTACTTGGATGTTTAAAGTAAGATTTAATCAACTTAATACTCGATCGAAAAAAAATAATATTTAAAAATAAATTGCAAAAATTAGAAGTTGTTCTTTAATTTTTAGGCAACTAAATTTACACGTGAATGCTCTTAAAAATTTTGCCGAAAAATGCCTCCCTGCAAAGTTGCACCCAGTTAAAAATCCATATAACTTTTTTATCCACAAAGGTTACTCGATAAGAATCACCATACGGGTCTAATTTAAAGATAATTGCAATATGGTATTATTGCTTTATTTTCTCATTCATTTACTATCAGTTTACAATTTAAGTTTTACCGCACTTTTTTTGCTGTCACCTATGAAAAAGGCTTACTTGTTTATAATCGATAAATTCAATACTTTTAAAGATAGAAAATAATGTCAATTGAAGTTTCATAATTTAAAGTAAAGTTGTTTATTAGTGTTAAATTAAGAAGACTATTTCCCAATACCAGTATTTAAAGAATGTCTGATAGAACATTCTCTTCTCTCTGTTTGATAAAATCTTAAAAAATGTTTTCATTTTAAAAATGGTGTGCAGTCCAATCAATTTTCATATGCCAGAAACTTTAATTGAAATTATCAATTGTAATAACATGAGTACGTGTTGCAAACAATTCAATTGTCAATAAATCGATAGAATTTTTAGTGATTTTAACCTACGAATTGTATTTGGTTAGATTATTTCAAGCCTTATTACCGCAACATACAAAAATTGTTTGCAAATTTTTACGTCAGTCTTTAGCCTTATGTGAACGTCAAATGTGGACTAAATTATTATAATTAACTAATGGTTAATGGAGCAATCAGAAAGTTTGCCAGGACAAACGTGTAAAATAATGTTTTAAACTATTGAATGTATCGATTATAAAGAAGTATATTTTCAGATTTCATACGAATAAAGTAAAGTTTTTGCTTCGAAGACCAGATGAGATTTTACTAAACATGATTTGAGTTCAGTATACATACAAATATCCGATTCATTTGTGGTTTATTGATGAACTAATGGTTAATGGAGCAATCAGAAAGTTTGCCAGGACAAACGTGTAAAATAATGTTTTAAACTATTGAATGTATCGATTATAAAGAAGTATATTTTCAGATTTCATACGAATAAAGTAAAGTTTTTGCTTCGAAGACCAGATGAGTTTTTACTAAACATGATTTGAGTTCAGTATACATACAAATATCCGATTCATTTGTGGTTTATTGAAGAATGTTGATGGTTAAATTGTAGGAGACACTAAAACAATCAACTTTTGTCAATAAACCCATGATCGAAAATATGCTCTTTAGTCACTGGGGAGGATAAAAAAACTTAATCAAAAAGAGGAGAAGATGTTGGAATTCATCAATTTTGCAAATGCCATGAATATAATTAAAAAAATGGCCAATGGATTAAATATGTTGTATGCAGGGTGTTTCGATTAAATTTAGTGTAGTTTCTAACCCTTACGTTTGGTGAACCAAGAACGGAATACCCTGTATAATGCAACCCAAGAAAATTGATAAACACGGGAAGTTTTCCTAGCACTGTTATGTAGGTGCTAATAGTTTTCCAATTTTGCCCCTAATTCTGCATTGAAGATGGCTATGGTTTTGAGAATGATAGATTTTTAGGTTAGGATTGGACGAAATAGTCTTCAGAGCGCGAAGCTCATAACTGAAACACCCTATATATAATTATTACTATTAATTAATTATAATAAAAATTAATGCTAATAAATAAACGAAAATCCCTATCCCGAACGAAAACTTGTTTTTCGTTTGGAATAAGGCCTCGTTGGTCTATTAAAAATTAATGCTACAAATCAAATGCAAGTTAGTAATTAAGAGAATCCACTCACTTTAATATTAAGATGTACTTTTTCGAGTTATCTCAGTTTTATTCATACCACCGATTTTCTTAACTATTGCTTTTATTGTTCTTTAATCTTCTTTAATAAATACATATAGACCCACATTTTAGAGAAAGGGAATTACATTTTAAATACAAGATTTTTTCGTAGGCAATAAAATCATAATTTGACATTGGATGACTTTGGGACTAAAGTTGCGTTAAATTGGGGTGGTAGTAGAAATGCGATCCAACTCTACTCTAAAGTTGTACAAACTTCAAATGTTTGTAAGTTTGAAGTTATCATTTAAATGTTGAAAAAGTTCAATTTCGAAAATAGAATTTCAAGTTCGAAAGTAGTTAGATTTCGAAAAAAAGGTAATGTTCAGAAATACTGTATAAAAACAGGTCGAGTTCAAGAAAAATTTGAACTATATAAATAATCATTTTTAAATGAATGTTAAAAAAGTAAACTTTCATTTTAAATAGTGTTAATAATTATTATCCATGGTGTATGTATTCCTTTGATTGTAATCAAATAAATGACACCTATATCATCTGATTTTAAAATACAATTTAAAATCATAAAATACTAGTGCAATTTCGGCCCTTTGGCCTTTTCCACTCATTGGTTTTTGAAAATGATATTGAAAACCTGAAGATGGCCGAAGGGCCGGAAGTGCACTAGTATTTATGTTAATAAAATGTATACTAAAATCAGACAATATCCGTGTCATTTATTTGATTTTTATTTTATATCTTGCTCATTTTTGTATATAAATAGTATATTATTCAACGAGCGAGTAATGATAGCCGAAATTGCGACACGAGCCGGTAGGCGAATGCCGTAACAGGCCTGAGTGAGTAATGGCTATTTACTCGCGAGTAGAATACTATACTTTTTCTATGACTATTTGGTAAACGCAAAAATATTTTTCTAAGATATTAGGTTATTTGACGTAACATAGTATGCATTCATTAAATAATAAAAAAGGTTGTATAAATTTTGGGTCATCGGTAGCTCAGTTGATTGATACGTCGACTGTGGATCCGAAGGTCCCCGGTTCTAATCCCGATCACTGACGATTATTTTTAGAAGTTGTTTGAATTTGGTAACATAGAATCACTAGTGAGATTTGGTTACCGGTAACCAAAACTCACTGGTGAGAGTAATAGCTATCATTACTTATCTAGAAACGCGTTCATAAAGTACCCATTATTATACAATAGTCATAGAAAAAATATTTTTTTTTCAAATTCAGAATGAATTATTTTAAAACAAATATTTATGAAGTAACAATAGATCAAAACTTAAAATAGTCATTTACTTCCAATTCCTTGAACTTTCTTAGGTTCGACCTTCCTTAGGTTTGAACTTCGTCAGTTTCGAGCTTCGTCGAGTTTGAACTTTCGCAAGTTCATCAAATTTGAAGTGTAGTAGATTCGAGCTTCGACCTTATGAAAGTTCGAACTTTCATTATTATAAAGAATATATACGAACAGCTTTTTATGTTTTCGAAAATCAAAAAGTTCGGGCTCTTAGAACAGCGCATTACTCTACTCTACCAAAATTTTAGTACTGTACTCCACTATTTGGATTTTCATTGGTAAAGTTACAAGTTAATATTTGCTCAAACTACTTTACCAATTAATCTACTGATGAAAACTAGTGTCTCCAATCGCTGTAAGGTAATAGGATGGATGTGTTTACTTCTACAAAGATTTGAGGCTGGGTAGAGAAAAGTAGAATCGTAAAAAGGAAGAAGGGAAGTGGTAGAGTTTAGATTTACTCTATTACAAATTACAAGGATAGTTAGCTGTTACTCTACTAATGAACACTAAGATTAATATTTATTTTGATAATCCAGAATGACTCTAATGTTAAGTGTTATTATCCATAATTATAAAATCTTTATCATTTTTGAAACTGCAAAGATTTGCATAAAGATAATACAAACGGTGGCGGTGTAATTTATTTTAATGAAACAAAATCTCATCGCTTTAAATATCATTTAGGCGGAGGCAATGTTGTTTGAATTTCGCATTGTTTTGGGCAGGGTGGAGATTTATATAGCATTACGTGTAACAGTATTAATTATAACAGTGTTTACGGTCAGCTGGAGTTTACTCAACGTCGCCCTAAATTCTTGTTTAATCCTCAGTAAACTGATCAACTCAATCACAAAAACCTGGTTATTAGCAATGTAATTTAAATTTTAATAAAAGTTGAGCTTGGTCACGCGAAACTTTTAAAACTTCGAATGCAGGTAATTATTGTGTATTAATTTTAATTCCCAAGTTTTGTCATAACTTTAATGGTATTCTAATGTGTAACTCCTGAATTCCGTGCTTGCTAACAAAACAAAGCTTAAAGTATTTACATTCGGATTGCTTATCGCACCACGCACGTAATATTGCAAGGTGCAGCTTGTTTTATCAAAGCTTTCCTATTGTTTGCACATACTTTTCTCGAGTTTGTAAACTTTATTGTATTTACACCACTAAAACGTTTTATTAAAATAATTTACTTATATTTGTTATAAGTGTGTGCATTCCAACAGCTGCTCGTGATATATTTTTAGCTTTGTCCTGATAAAGGATAATTACTTTAAAATTATAAGGTCTTTAATTGAAATAGTTTTATATTTTTGTTTTGTAAACTAAATTCGCTAATATATTAAATTTAGCAATTTTTAGATCAAATATTTTCTTCTTTAAGTATGATAATGAATTAAATAAATCATAATTTTTATGTTACATTACTGCCAAAGTCTTTCATATGTGCTAAATCTGTTTTTAACAATTATTGTGAATAAACCAAGAAAACTTGAAACGGAATGGGCGTTTTTTATTGGGTGAGTTTCTCTGTTATTGCGATTGTGCCCTGGGTGCAGATAGATTCAAATGTTCACTAGGGATATTTTTGGGAATACAAAAGTTTTAGAAGTTTTCCATTAGTATCAACGACCATGACTTATGATTTTATAACATTTATTGATATAAATACGATATTATGGTTAGGAGGAAATAATATATATGTAAAATAATTACTTAAATTAAAATTTATACAATATGGGTTTGAGCCATAATTTAGTTGGATGAGAAATACACTAATTATTGAGAGTTTCTTAATGATGGTAATGAAATTTTAATTTGAAATATGCTTAAAATACATTCCAAAATAATAAAAAGTACTTTCTGCAGCAAACAATTTATCTTAAAATTCTTTGCTAAAATTTTATTACTTTATGCGAGGTTCGTTATTTTAATTCAGCAATAAAGTATGAGATATGAAACTGTGTACATGTATGAAAGGATAACAATTCGGCACACGAGGATGTAAATCTAAAACTTTACTATTATTTGGAGTTAAAGAGAGCGTAAAGCCCAAAGTCTGTATACCCAAGCACTTACGGCCCGAAGTAATATTTAATATCGTAATTAACGCCTTGGAACTAATACTTCAAGCAAGTTTGCCTACTACTCTTTGTTGAAACTGAAACGCCATCCATGCATCTCTGTATGGGTTTAAAATACGGCCTTCCAACTGCCAAGTTAAACGAACTTTAATAACGAACCCAAATCGTAGAGTATTTTTATTGCAGTGAGCATCCCTACATCGTTTTAAATGCACGTGTAATTTAATTTCGTTGATTTATAGGTGGATGTTTTACAATCGTCCCAATCACGTAATAAATGCTGAACACGTATGGATCATTCTGGTCAACATTATGTTCGTTATTCGTTACGTACATAACAAAATACAAACATGAGTTCGAATGAATGTAATAATTACACAAAAACCAAAAAAGTTCTTACAAAAATAAATCCTAACGACAATTAAAGTTAAGAAACCCGAAAGGATTTCAATAAGCCCATTATCATCCTAAAGCAACTGTACTCGTTCGTTAGTTAAAGAATTAAAACAATTATAAGTTCCCGTTCTTTATCTCCGTAAAACTTTAAGTTAGACTTAAAAATAAAAATATTTTTTTATTTAATTAAATTTCATTGGAATTACTGCTAACCATTTTCTTCTCCTCGTAATCTTATTTTAACTCACAATATGCTTTACAATTTTATTTAATCTTTTTATCACTACCAATTCATGAGTTTCAGTGATATTTACGGGTTTTAATTTCAAGTTTCTTGTTACAAAAATGCACCCCACTTCTCTAACTTAAACCTTGTTAAAATTGAGATGGAACAAGATTGGTGGAGTCTAGCGTAAAATATTAGTCGAGATATAAATTCTTTTTAAAATAAACTCGACTAAAATTAAAACGGTTTTAAATTATTTCTATTTAAAGTAGTTTCAACTTGATTTATTTTTTCCTCAATATTTTACTTCCTTTATATTTGGTTTGATTTAAATAAATTAACTGAAGTAACCAAAATTATATATTTAAAGTGTATTTTAAATTACTTCGTTTCTATGAATATTGTATCTATTAGTTTTTTGGTCAAATACTTTGGGTTTAAATAAAATAGGGTTTGCAAAATCTAATATTCGTGAAGTATTTTTAGAGTTTTAAATCGATAAACGAAGAAGGCTCTGTATGTATATATATTCGGTACACATTCCTTCACGTTCCAAAGTGATTGTCTTTTATCAGGCTTCGTAAGGAATATTTCGTTTAGGAATCAATATTTAGTCAACGTTATCTCCTCTGCAATAAACTACATTCAACTATTTTCTGTATAAATAAGAGTTTTATTTTATTACCCACGAATGAAAAGAAACGTTTTTTAAATAAATTAGAAAAAATCCTGCCTCTGTTTTAAGTCAATTTTTATAGTGCAATGCCATCCAAATCCGTAAGTCCCTATAGGATATATCTGTAATGTAGGCAATAAATGTAATATGGGCGAAAGGGCTTGCACTAAATCGACCCATTAGTCTAAAGATGAGAAAATTGCATTTGAAATATGTGAAAATTTTCATTCAACAATAGTGAAATTATAAAAATTTCGTCTTTAATTTTTACTGTATCTAATATTTCAGGAGCTAGTGATTTTTTTGGTTACCAACTTTTCCAGTCAGCGAAAATTGATAAAATTGTTCACTAGGTGATTTTAAATAAAAAAATTCTTATTTTCTATTATACATAAGGGTTTTCCAGTGGGTTGGGTCCGAAAATACCTTGGAAAGAATCTATACTAAAATAAGGGATACTGAAATTATGTAAACAATAGTCTGGATTGTAAGCATGGAAAATAATCCAATCTGAATAAAATGCGAGACCGGACTAGATTAGTTCAACTGAATATGGGTATACTTATCGCAAGACATCTAATGTATACAGGGTGGTGATAAAGTTTGGAACCAAGGTCATAACTTCCGTAAAAATTTTTTTTTTAACAATCGCTCGGACAGGTCAATTTTTGTTTTAAAAATGCCATCTTTTGGAATGAAAAAAATATTCATGACGTCACTGATAACTTCACTATGACGTCATCATCATTTTTTTTAAACGGAAACCTCTACTTTTTTTACACATTTTTCATAGACCTTTTTATCATATTAATGATCACATAAAAATATTTAAAAAAATTTCAACCTATTTTGAAAAAAAAAATAAATTTACTCAAAACATTTCTTATTAATTCTCAATGAAAATATTACAAAAAAAAAGTAAACTTTTAATTTACAAGTAACAAATTTTAACGAAAATGTTCAAATTGTTAATAGCTTCTTCGTCAATTTGTTGCAATTCCGTCCTAATTCTAAGCTCCAATTCTTGTAAATTATTAGGTCTATTGAAATAAACTTTTGATTTTAAATGTCCCCACAAAAAAAAATCTAAGGGCTTTAGGTCGGGAGATCGCGGAGGCCACTCAATTGGTCCCCTCCGACCTTTCCATTTGTTGGGAAACGTGGTGTTAAGGAATTCTCGCACCGCCCTGCCAAAGTGTGGAGGAGCCCCATCTTGTTAAAACCAAATGTTTTGGTTAGGAATGTTGCGATTTTCATAATTGGGGAAAACACGAAGTAAAACTGGTAGCAAATCAGTCCGCAAAAAATTCAAGTATCTTTCGGCAGTAAGGTTTTCATTAAAAAAGTAAGGTCCTATAAAACGTCTGCCAATCATTCCCACCCATACATTTAACTTTCCCTGTCTTTGACTATGGGATTCTACGGCCCAATGAGGATTTTCCTGTGACCAATACCTACAATTATGTCGATTCACTGATCCATTCAATTGAAAGGTAGCTTCATCGGAGAAAATTATACTGCTTAAAAAATTTGGATTTTGATCACATCGCGCCATCATTTCTTCACAAAATTGCAGTCGGCGATCGGGATCATCTTCATTTAACTCTTGTATGAGTTTTATTTTGTATGGGTGATACTTTTCCTTTTTTAATAATTTTGCGACATAGGAATGATCCACATTATTATTTCTTGAAATATCTCTTGTTGAAATATTGGGATTTTCTTCAATCGCAAGTAATAAATTTAATTTGGTTTCTTCATTCACTTGAGGCCGTCCTTGTCGAGGCAAATCTCCTACAGATCCTGTTTCTGCAAATTTGGTAACTAACTTACTTACTGCAGATCTTGAGATTTGCGGTCTATTTGGATATTGCTCATTAAACAAAGCACAAGCTTCCCCATGGGTTCTTATTCTATCGCCGCCAATCCCATTTGCTATTTTCATAAATGAGGTGCTAATCGGAAAAGTGGCGCAAGTCAAAATAGTATCATTTTGAGAAACTACAAAAACTAAAAAAAACATCCATTATATTTTGTCCTACCAAATAAGCTTACTAGATTACCAGATCATTTTTATTTTCTCAAATGTTTTGAATTGTTAGAATCATGGAAGGGAGTGAGTTTTTGGGGGTTGAATTAACTTATACCAATTTACCTGGTGAATTGGGATCTTACACCCTATTTCTAGTGATTTGGCAAAATATTTTTTAAGAACATTAATTAAAAGAAAAATTTATTTACAGATCCAAGTAACAATTACATTTATATTGTACTTAAACCCCTTCGACATCTGGTAATAGTTCAACTTAAAAATCTTCCTTGACTCCAGTGGTCAAAAGAGTGTAAAAAACCAGTGGTGAATAGGTGGAATATGCGGAAGTAAGTTACACATATCACTCTTCTTCATTGCTGTAACTGGTCTGGGTCCTTTGTAACCAAGTCCTGAACCATATTCTTTAGTTCAGGTGGCCTTCTTATGCTTAATTTCTTGGAAAGAGAAAAGATCACTTTTTACGCATCGAGTCCATTGGAGCCAAGGCACTTGATGCTTTTGGGTAGGAGTATTAATTTTGCTTTTAATAATAGATTTGTCAATATTGAATAAAATAGAATCATTTGACAGAAAACAGTTACCATTTACCATAAATTTATGGACAGTTATCTGGATGTTATTGGTATTACTATAGTCCAGCTTTATTAGTGACAGATCGACATTCCAGTTACTGTTTTGGCATGAGTCACTGCACATGATAACATGATTGGCTTCAGAAACTCTACATTCAATATGTTTAATTATAGAGGTGCTGATTTATCACAATCACATGCTGCATGTATCATTATTTGATGAACAAAAGTGGAGATTGTAGAAGTTATCGAAGAAAATACCCTCGGTTATAGGTAGGATACCCTTTACACATCTCTTTGTATAATTGATACAAAAAGGGCACATTTATATCAGGGTACATACATCTATGGTTATTAGGGGTCTTCTCTAGTGAAATGAGACTGGTAAGAGAAAAACGTCTCAAGTGCTCACGAAGAGAGTTTATCCTTCCCCGGATATCTAGTTTGAAGGTTTATCCGATTCAGGGTGTTCACCCATTGTTACTATTTTTATTGCTCTGGACATATGTCCATCTGATATCTGGGAAGTATCAAGAAAATATTTTTTACAGACATTGACTGTTTGTTCAGCAGTTTAAATGTAATATTGATTGTTGTTTCTTGGAATCCTAGCTTTGGGAGTATTCTGTTTAATCAAACCACAAATTTCCTTCAAAGTGTATAAGGTACATGCAATAACGTTCATATAGAGACTAATGGTACATTTAGCCAGCTGCCTCGCTGCTCGCTTCTTGCTCATCGCCAAATATTCTCGCTACTTGAACATCGACATGCTGCTCGCCATCTATGTACATTTACGCTCGAGGTGCCACGTTCCATAGGACGTTTGCTTCTCAAATGAAACAGTACAGTATGATACAGGGAGTGGCGTTTGGCGATGATCGATGTAGCCCAGATTAAAGCGAGCCTGGCGAGCAGCCGGGCTGAATACTAAATGCTCCAATACAAATTAATAGGTTTGTATGACATGCGAGCAGCGAGCATCGAGGCTGCAGGATAAATGTACCCTAAGGGGCAGCAATCACAGCGCTAATTTGAAGACGTTTGACAATGATCGATGTAGCGCTAATTGAAGCCCGAAGCCTGGCGAGGACACGGCTGCAGCATGAATGCACCAATTAAAATTAATACGTTAGTGTCACATCCAAGCAGTGAGCACCGAAGCTGCACGATAAATGCACCCTTATGGTAGTTTACTCTTTACGTATTGATGTAATTCAGTCATCATGCACTCTTTCTCCTTAATATCCATGGCAAATATTGCAAACGATAGTGGTTTGTTAAACTTATGCTGCCATCTGTGAAGAAAAATATGACTTACATTACCTTTCCCATTAATAATATCGAATTTGGGTATTACTTTTGACCTCATGTAAAACAAGTTAAAAATGTGACTTACCACTTTCACTTTCAGTTCCTCAAATCAGTCACAGACATGTTTTTAACTGCATTTCATGATAATTTCAATTTTTATAATAAGTATCAAACATGTAAAATAAGGGTAGGTAACGTATCCGAGAACTCCAACTAATTTTCCGATCAGTGGATTTATTGAAACACTTCGGCCAGTTACTTTCTTCCACTGGAGATAAGCCAGACTTCTTTTTTGTAATCTTTATGATCTAATTTAGTAAATCAGAAAGATTCATAATATAAAAATAAGTTTAAATCATTTGTATTTTCCACCCAAAAACACATTAAATAATTTTTGCCAGGTTTATTGATAAGTATTATTAGTAACAGACCAATCCTAGTGATCCTAATGATGAAACTAGTATTTATTTTGTTTAAAATAATTGAGCTTAAGGATGTGTGTTTTTGAGGAAACAAACCTTGCGCCTATTCCTTCTCCAGTTAGTGGGGAAATCCTGCAAAGAGCTCTATTTGTGTACGTGTGGTTATTATGAGAAGGAAAATACCCACAGGCGAAATTTTGGGAGGGAATATTTGTAAATATGTTAAATTACTGAGTGATGACAATGAGGTGGTGAAGCAATGAGGGTAAGTAATAAATTGTTTAAAGGTCGAGTTTGTGTAGATTAAGTTCTTGGTGTTAAATATTTAACGCGGTTCTTTATTATAAATCAACGTTATCGATGCCCACAGGAACGGTAATAAAATAATAGGGAAAATAGAGTTTCCGAGTGAGAAATATGCGGAGGAACGAGCAAAGATAAAAGAGGAAGGAAGGCAGCGGCAGCAAAATGATGTACGGCTCAATAGCTCATGTTTTTGGGACAACTTAAGTGGTGGCTGGTGCAGTGACAAGGGTTGGGTGGTGGAGGAATGTTGGACGCCTTGGCCGGGTTAAACATTAGCACTTCCCTGCAGATAAAAGCATCACAAATTAGTGTGCCGCTCTATGCTCGTGGCATGTCGGGAAACTGGGAAACTGGGAGGACGCGAGGGAAACGGGCGCCACGCGCTTGAGGAAAACACAGACTGCACCACAAGGCGCGCGTAAACTTTGTTTCCCGCACAAACACGTATCGAACAGCATATGTGCTCGCAATATGCAAACGTTGGTGAAATTTTCGGAAAATTGGAGAGAAAATCAATTACGGACAATTGATACATAACCACAGAAGCGGCAAATTAAAGTAATCGAAAAATTGAGCTTCGAGTAAAATTGCCTGGAACGTAAATCAACAATAATTTATCAACGCGGGTTTCTATCGGAGATTAATTGCACTCCGAAATCTTGAAAAAAGTTTGAGATGTTGACATAGAAATAAAAAGAAAGTGCGTCGATAAAGTATAACCCGGACGTCTTGGATCAATGGTGAACCTATATTACACAAATGTTAGACTAATGGCAAAGATTTGTTTGATGTTTTGACAGCTACAAATCGGACTTCTTAAAATAATAAGCCCTTCTATGTTTACCATAAATCTGGACGTCTCCGACACTTCAGATCTTTTTTTGTCGCCTCTCTAACTCTAAGAGACTCTTTATAAGATGTCTTCATACCCAACATGACACTTAACCGGTCTTACTGAATTATAAATAAATAATGAACTTTAAATTAAAATAATACTACCAAACATTTATAGTTTTCATTTATGAATTGTGCAACATACTAGACCACATTGTTCACTTCCAATTAATTACTATGAAATGACTTCAGTAGATACTCAATTTTGCGCATAAATTTTTTTGTTTTTAAAAACTCTATGTAGACCAATAATTGTATATTATTCAACGAGCGAGAAATGATAGCCATTATTCACGAAGACCGAAATTGTCAGGCGAGTGTCCTAATAGATCTGAGTGAATAATGACTATTTCCTCGAGAGTAGAATACTATACTTTTTCCAAGAATTTCCCCTATGTAAATTTTTTCTGTGGTTGAAATTACCCATAATCCACTGCTTATTACCCAATAGGTTATCCACCTTAATATGACACCTTAATATGACACCTTAATATGATTCGTATACCCTAAGGAATGTTGGGGCCTCTTATAATGCAAGATTTGCAATGTTTTCTAAAATGTACATTCTAAATTTGAAATGGTAGGTGCTTGGTTATTTGGATGCACATTCGAAAGGATATAACAGCTAGGAGTAAGATGCAGACATATAATACAGACACTCTGGAGATAGATATGTACAGATGCATTCTCAATAATGATAATTGGATTTTGAATTCCTTCATAAGCACATATCAATATTAAATTTCGTAGACATACTTCCTATGTGCGAATGCAAAAATATCTGTGGATGTCATTGCACCAATGCAATGTTTATTGATCATTCTACTTGTTGGAATGATAATCTTTGCTCTATGACCAATTTTTAATCTATCTTTCTTTCGGTGACAATAAAGATTAACATTGGTTTCGCCAATCCAAATGAATGTACGATTACCTGCTCCTTTCCCTTTTATATAAATTCGGTGAACATAATCTCTTGTATTTTCTCTATTTTTTTCAGAATATAGCCAGCTTTTTCAATATTGTGACAAGCTCAAACTTTAAACTCATTATTAACACTGTCCCTAATATTTTTTATCAGGGAAATTTTCAGTGTAGATGCATAAACACCTTTATTTTTGGGAATAAGTTGACCATTTTTTTAAATTCATATTCTCTCCAATCTTTATCTATTCCATTAGCTTCTGGTTCTGTCTCTAGGCCAAAATTTGTTACATTCACCATGAGGTGTTTTACAATGTTTTATAGCAGTTCTTCAATCTTTTGTAATTAGAAATTATTTTTATTGTGTTTTACTGTTTATAATAATCTAGTAAATTTATTACATACAATTCTGCATAATCTAGAAAAATTTAAATAAAAAATAGATATAAATAGAAAATTTCAAGCAGGTAATCAAGGAATAAAAACACTTATAATCTGTATTTTTGGTTTTAGTTAAAGTTTTCAAAAATTTTTATTCTGTCTTCAATAATTCAAAATTGAAATTCATGAATGAATAATTCTCTTAAAATTTGCGCCAATAAAATTTTATATTTCAATTATGTGTTTTCATTTGTGTGAAAACATACTGTAACAGGTATAGTAAGTATACTAAGATCGTGTCAGGTAGTAACTACATTTATTGTAGTGGTCATTCCATTGTATCCCTACTGCTAATCCGTCTGGGAAAAGTTCTATTTAAAAATTGACGTGAAGTATAATTGAAGGAGCTCGATCCTGTCGAAACATCAACAAATTTTCCTCTAGCATATCATCATTTTCTAAAATGTTAGTAATTATAGGATCGATCGTATCCTCGAGCATAATTCAATATATATCACCTGTCATTCAATAAATATTGAACCTATAATTTGCTGCCATAAAACTAACTAACAAAAATAATTAATTATTCATGTAGCTGACAGCGTCATTCTTGAATCACGTGTGTATTGAATTTCAATATCGACAATTGTGCTTGTATACTTCACCTCTTAAATAATCTGTCTTCATCGTTAATGCAGATATTTTGTAAGTGATTTGAAGTGTATAAGAATATAACATAGATTCACAGAATTCAATTTCTCGATCAAAACTATCCTATTTTAATTCTTGATGACAAAAAAATTCTTACAACTTTTTGTTATGGCACAAAATTTTCGAACTAAAGTTTCTGGACTTCTGGGTCTTTCACTTATGACCTCTCCTTCATCTTTAGGCTCAGTAGTTCTCTTTTTATTTTCTACTTCTACTTCTACTTCAATATCGACAATTGTGCTTGTATACTTCACCTCTTAAACAATCTGTCTTCATCGTTAATGCAGATATTTTCTAAGTGATTTGAAGTGTATAAGAATATAACATAGATTCACAGAATTCAATTTCTCGATCAAAACTATCCTATTTTAATTCTTGATGACAAAAAAATTCTTACAACTTTTTGTTATTGCACATAATTTTCGAACTAAAGTTTCTGGACTTCTGGGTCTTTCACTTATGACTTCTCCTTCATCTCTAGGCTCAGTAGTTTTCTTTTTATTTTCTACTTTACCTGAATAGCATATCTTTTTAGCTAAGTCTAATTTTATCCAAGTCTAAAATATCCTATTCGGATGTAGACCAGCAGTTTGAAGTAAACGTAGTTTTTATTCACCTTATACCGTGCTAATCTTTAGAATAGGCTCTATTCTAAAGATTAGTACGGTACTTTTCAAAATGGTCTATTTAATAGATGCTGAATTATGAAAAGTTGGCCACAAAAGTCAAAAATCCAAAAACATTTGCAATTATAAGAGTATGAAATACAATTCCAAATCATGGTCATTGAAAATTAATGTTATTTTAAATTTGTCCGGTAGAGGTGTTGTAAAGGAAAGTGACTAATATACTAGGTACTTTTGGTTCAACCGTTAACTTTTGAAAAGGCTATACTATAGGGGTGAAAATAAGATTGACAGAAAATGGGGGTGCTGCTAAAAAGTGACTTTTACACATTTATTTCCATTATACTTTTTAAATTTGGTATAAATTATATATTAGGTTTTTGAAATTTGATTTGAAAAGTTATTGACAAAGTTTGATTTATTTTTAATTGTTATCTTGAATATATTTGCTGTATGTGATTATAAATATAAGAATTTATTCTTATTTAATTATAATTAGAAAACAATTATTATAAGTACTTTACCAGTCTAAAAAAGAACAACTGTCCAAGAAAGTGTAATTAATGTTTCCTGTTTTATGTTAACACTTCACTCCACTTTATTCTTTTATCATAATTTAATTTCACCACAACAAATAATAATTATTAGTAACTACATAGGGTGGTAATTCATGTAGGCACTATATATTTACGTTAATTATGTTGAATATAAAAATTTCAATTTTTTGCCTCCCTATCTGATGAGTTTTATGAATATATACATACAGGGTGGTGATAAAGTTTGAAACCAAAGTCATAACTTCCGTAAAAAATTTTTTTGTAAAAATCGCTCGGATAGGTCAATTTTTGTTTTAAAAATGCCATCTTTTGGAATGAAAAAATTATTCATGACGTCACTGATAACTTCACTATGACGTCATTATAAATTTTTTTAAATGGAAACCCCTACTTTTTTTACACATTTTTCATAGACCTTTTTATCATA
This sequence comes from Stenus bimaculatus, assembly GCA_963971135.1. Lineage (NCBI taxonomy): Eukaryota > Metazoa > Arthropoda > Insecta > Coleoptera > Staphylinidae > Stenus > Stenus bimaculatus. The sequence continues at coordinate 44,622,619 of OZ020183.1, read as the reverse complement.
TTATTGATCACATAAAAATATTTAAAAGAATTCAACCATTTTTGAAGAAAAAAATAAATTTACTCAAAAAAAAAATGAAAATATTACAAAAAAAAGTAAATTTTTAATTTACAAGTAACAAATTTTAACGAAAATGTTCAAATTGTTGCCCATTGACCATTGACCATTTGGCATTGTCCCATTCGAGTGTAGACACTCTGAATACTATTGTTAATAGCTTCTTCGTCAATTTGTTGCAATTCCGTCCTAATTCTAAGCTCCAATTCTTGTAAATTATTAGGTCTATTGAAATAAACTTTGGATTTTAAATGTCCCCCCAAAAAAAATTCTAAGGGCGTTAGGTCGGGAGATCGCGGAGGCCACTCAAATGGTCCCCTCCGACCTATCCATTTGTTGGGAAACGTGGTGTTAAGGAATTCTCGCACCGCCCTGCGAAAGTGTGGAGGAGCCCCATCTTGTTGAAACCAAATGTTTTGGTGAGGAATGTTGCGATTTTCATAATTGGGGAAAATACGAAGTAAAACTGGTAGCAAATCAGTCCGCAAAAAATTCAAGTATCTTTCCGCAGTAAGGTTTTCGTTAAAAAAGTAAGATCCTATAAAACGTCTGCCAATCATTCCCACCCATACATTTAACTTTCCCTGTCTTTGACTATGGGATTCTACGGCCCAATGAGGATTTTCCTGTGACCAATACCTACAATTATGTCGATTTACTGATCCATTCAATTGAAAGGTAGCTTCATCGGAGAAAATTATACTACTTAAAAAATTTGGATTTTGATCACATCGCGCCATCATTTCTTCACAAAATTGCAGTCGGCGATCGGGATCATCTTTATTTAACTCTTGTATGAGTTTTATTTTGTATGGGTGATACTTTTCCTTTTTTAATAATTTTGCGACATAGGAATGATCCACATTATTATTTCTTGAAATATCTCTTGTTGAAATATTGGGATTTTCTTCAATCGCAAGTAATAAATTTAATTTGGTTTCTTCATTCACTTGAGGCCGTCCTTGTCGAGGAAAACAGATCCTGTTTCTGCAAATTTGGTAACTAACTTACTTACTGTAGATCTTGAGATTTGCGGTCTATTTGGATATTGCTCATTAAACAAAGCACAAGCTTCCCCATGGGTTCTTTTTCTATCGCCGTATCCTACCATAATTAAAATTTCGATTCTTTCGCGTTCGCTTAAACGAGGCATTTTTAATTTAGCAAAACTTAATAATTGTTGATTATTATTAAACAAACGAAGTAAGCTATTCAAGCATTGGTAAATGGATTTAAAATTTTATTTGCCATACAAAATAACGTCAACTAAAGCACTTTTATAAAGGCAATTTTTATTTCAATAAATTTTGAATATCAAAAGCTTTTTCAAATTTATAATAAATTACAATTTTATTTAAAGTTTATTATTACTCAAACATTTTATTTTAATTACCTTTTTCATTAAAAGTTATTTAAAATTAGTTTTAAGAAAATTCCAATTGTGTAAAGAAGAACAATTCGAATATTTTCAATAATAATTTGTTATTTTTAAACTAAAAATTAGTTTAATTTATTTTTCTTGCCATATTTTCATTGAGAATTAATAATTTTTTTTTGAGTAAATTTATTTTTTTTTCAAAAATGGTTGAAATTTTTTTAAATATTTTTATGTGATCATTAATATGATAAACAGGTCTATGAAAAATGTGTAAAAAAAGTAGGGGTTTCCATTTAAAAAAAATGATGATGACGTCATAGTGAAGTTATCAGTGAAGTTATGAATATTTTTTTCATTCGAAAAGATGGCATTTTTAAAACAAAAATTGACGTGTCCGAGCGATTTTTACAAAAAAATTTTTTACGGAAGTTATGACCTTGGTTCCAAACTTTATCACCACCATGTATGTAAGTCCTAAATTTACTAGAAAATAACTAAAAACTATTTTTAAATTTGCACCCCCTTCCTATGGTTATTTAAGCAATTGATCACGTTATACTTTTATGATAACACAATGCAACATATAAAAAAATTAAGGAAAGGTTTTACTGTATATTTAATTATAAATAAATAGCAATGCCAGGTTTCCTTGTGAGATGCATTTATTTATTTTTTTAAATTATTCATTTCTTAAGAAAATATTTGTATTTTTGAGCACGATTGCCATTTCTCTTGCAGGCACAACTCCATGTATCTCTTAAATGGATCAAAATTAATCAACAAGACTGCCAGACTCTTATTTATCCTGGTAATGCTCTTTTACAAAATGCAAGCGTTTGCTTGAATCCTTTCAAAAACCGCCCATGTTTCCCGAAAACATAAACTTAATACATGTTGCATCCCAATTTATTATTATTATTTTCTTTTTTAAGAAAAGCTAATGATTGGGATTCCATGGAAATTTATAAAACCAAACCATGATTCCTTATCCAGAGGTGGTAGTATTGGTCGAATCCTCAAAAAATATGGTTGAAGGATACATAATAAAATAGCATCTTTTACTTCTAGGGATGGTAAATAAAAATTGATTTTAAGTTATAAATAAGTTGAAGAAAATTTGATGAAATTTAATATTTTTTACAAGTTTTTCAAAAATTATAATAACTGAAACTTCTTTCCAGATACGATATGAAAATCAAGGTTCTAAAAGATGAGAACGAAGTGTGTTGTAGAAAGTGTAGTCACAAGTATAATAAGCAGGTGTTTTAGAAACTTGTTGGGATAGAGAAAAGGTTATGAATTTGGGGGTAAAATTTTTGTATGAAAATTTTGTGATTAAATTAAAAAGTGCAAGAGTGATAAGTAATTTTAATCCTGAAGTGGTTAGAATAAATTCCAAAAGGAACAAACAGCTCTACTTGAATTTTCAAACACCGTGCTGAATCCATTATGTAAATATATTCACGCAAAGTGAGTGGCTCTCGAGTAACAGAATTAATCGACTACACTACAATATTTATTTCAGCAGCAGATTTTTAATTTAACCTCGCGCCTGATAAGTTAATTAAAAATAAATAAGGCGGAATAAAAAAGAAACACTTTGGGACGCCTATACAAATACGACAACAAAGGCATCGCTGGAGAAGAAGAAAAAATACACGAGCCTTTAACAATATAAAGGGGAGGCCTTTTCGAGTGAAACACGATTGCTCGCTTCATTAAAAAATAATAGGTATATATAAAAATCTATTGTTCAAAATTCTAGACCCAGCTCCTTTTTCTTTCAGCGCGAGTGAATCTTAAAATCGTGTAAAACACATCGCTGCCCTGCATGCACATAAGTAAAAGAAAACGTGCGCGACCTTACTTTCAGGAAATCGAGTTTCCTTTTTCTCCATCCTTAAACGCCAGCTCAAATTTCGAACAAGCCCATTTGCATGGAGATTTTTGAACTCGGGAAGGAATTTACATGGAAACAATCACCAGGACAATGTTTCAAAATGAAGGAAAATATGTTACTGAACGAAAGGTGTGTTTATGTGTGAAAAGCACGAACTTTTATTCATATTAGAAACTGTTCTTTTCTAAAAATAGTTTTTGATTTAAAATAACGACAGCAACAATCTACCTTGAATTTACTTAAAAGCTTGAGCAATTTACTTTACGTATACCTTCAAAAATTTAGTTTTCTTAGTTATTCCAAAAGCCTTTTTTAATCATTTTACTGTTACTTAAATTATGGGAAAAGACTCAAATCCAGTATGATCTTATAAGTTTCAGTAAGTAATTAAAAGTCTGTCAAAAATACATAAAGATGTAAAATACCTAATTTACTGTTTTTATTAAGAATTTTTAATTACATAAGCTAATTTTAATTAATCAGTAGGTTTATGATTTTCATTAACGTGAAAATTAATATTTTTTATTATAATACCTACCTTTAGTATTAATAAAATATGATATAATCTTTTAATGGTTTTTCGCCCATAATAATCTTTACTTAAAACATGCACTATTTTATATTTAAAATTTATCTCGAGCGTAGCTGCCGGACTCGGATTTACGCTAGCTCGTCCTAAAAATGCTGCATACTCACTACAAAAAGTATCACTTTTGCTCCTAAAAAAACTATACATAAACTTTTCACAAAATTTAAAGAAGTCGATAATTTATACTTATTTCATCATCACACCTAGGTAAAATATTATGCTCATAAAGTTCAAATATGTCATTAATTTTTGAAGAAAAGAAAATTATTGCACAAATTAATTTTGATAAATAATTGGATTAAATTAGTTTGTAACCATGAAGATACAATTGATAATTGATAAATTGCTAATGCTGTAATTTATGGAACTATTTAACGAACACAATAATGCAGTTAGAATAATACATTTTGACAAATAAGGCAAATTACTTCACATACATATATTTAATGAGATTCGATTAATATAAAAAGTTATTATAGTTTAGAATAAAACAAAATATGTATTGCAATTACACTATCAACTTTAGATAACGATTTTTACTCAAATCAGAAATCTTTTAAAATAAATTTATTGCCTGAGGAAAAAACAACATCACTTGGTCATCCTCTGTGTCTTGCAACAAATTGAATTGCTACTTTTTTTTAAATCGAGTAAAAATATTTTCTTTAGAAAGCTAAGAAAATCCTCTTTCATAGCAAAACAGAAAAAGTTAAAAAAAATGTATAATAAAAAATCTCAAAGAAAAAATATTTGTTTTAGTTTTTCGCATTTTATCTAAAATAAGACTCATTAATGTTGTATTTTTTAAGTTTTAAGTTCTTCATATGCTCAACAAATCAAGGCAAAATTTGAAACTCTAAGCTCTATTCCTTCACGTACTAGAACTTTCTGAAGTTATTTTTACAACACGTATTCTGAGGACACTACTCTGTCACCAATTGTGGATGGACAAGCATGTATGTGTATTGTCATTTGATATTCCATCAGGCAAGGCACCAGTTTTGTGAAACTATCCAGCCTATTTGACAACCTATGCTCAGACCTACTTCTCATAGACAAAACTGCAGAAGGTTTTAGTAAGTGAAGGAAAATAGCTGTGCTTTTAAAAGTTTCCTTTTTTCTTCATAAATTTGCAAATCACTCAACATAGGCAGATATGAACGATAATGGATAAGCAAAAGAATAAGACTTAAAACCATAATAATAACAAATTAGGTTTCCCCACAAATATGCAGGTTAAACAAGTTTATGAGTAGGTTTAACCATCTTCACTTAATTTAGTACCAATGTTTATCTAATAGCCATTTTTTCACCTACTTTTTAAAAGGTTCAAGAGATAGAGTTTCTAAATTGTTAGATATCATATTAAACAATGATGTTATAGAATATGAGAACCCATATTCAAATTCACTAGATGGGCTGAGATGCAGTTAGTAATCCTTTGAATCTAATGTTGAGGTTGTGCAGATCTGTTCGAAATGTAATTTTTTAAATAAGTATAGGTTTTCCTGTAGTTATTAATTTGAGAAAAAATGCTGCGTAACGAAGAACTCGTCTATCCCCCAAATTTAGCCAGCATAACTCCTTCGGTTTATGAGAGATGTGATAAAATTTCATGATGCCAAAGATCAATCTGAGGCATGAACATTGGACTTTTTGAAAGCGATAGGAATTGTACTGTTCCTTGAAGTTATGATAAATGGAATCACAATAATTAACCACAGAAAGAACCAAGGCTTCTCAAAGAATAGTTTTTACCTTTCTTGTTAGAAATTCTAGATTTACCTTTAATGACCTTTAATGACCTTTACAGTTACTTAAGCTGTAAGCTTAAGTTTCTAGTCAATCTCTAACCTCAGATTTTTACTATATCTTTGGGCAGTAGTTATACATCATCCAGATTAATTTTTAAATTCCATGAACTCAGGATTTTATAACGTTTATTTTTTGAACCAAAAAGAATGAGGCCAGATTTATTTGGAATAATGATAAGATGGTGAGTTACAGAAAAAATCTTTAGGTTTTAGAGAAATTTATTTGTTGAACGGAATTATTTAAGTTTTTTCCTTTAAAGGCAAGAAAGATTTGAGTTTCGTCTGCATGAATAATACTCGCAAAATTAAATGGAAGATTTAAGGTGACTTGTATAGATAGCGCATAGGAGTGTTCCAAGGATTGACCCTTGAGGTATCCCACTTTTCAGAAACAGAGTATTTGATAAGAATTCGCCTACTTTTACTCTTTGGCACCCATTTGTTGGGTGCCAGGAGAAGAAGTCTACAGATTTTGACTTCAATTAGTGATTATCACTACTTCAATCCAATTGGCTTTAATATAGTTAGAAGCAAATCTAAAGTTGGCGCAGTTTGCCACATTGAATTAAAAAAAAAACAAATTGCGGTAAATTTTAATATTTTTCTTATTTATTATTTAAGTAATATCTAAAAATAAAGCTTCTGATAGGTTATTTGGTTTAAATAAAAGATCAGAAATAAAATTTAGTCGAAACAGGTAACATTAAAATCCCTAATAATTACTACAGTTGCCTAGTTTGGGTGACAATCCTAATTGAATATCCTGTGGTTCAAGGTGTCAAATGCTTTACTGTAATCTATAAGCATTAAACCAATTAGTTTGCAATGATGAGTGTTACAGTAATATAGTCAGTAATTGAGAGACAGCAGTTTTGCGGCTATACTCTTCTACGAAACCAGATTGATTAGAGGGTAAAATATTATGCAAATCTAAGAAATTACTGAACTGAAATGCTAGTATTTTTTCAACTACTTATCTTTATTAGAGGAAAAGGAATTACTAAAACTTCCTTCAAAATCTCAGGAAATTCTTTCACCAAATTGGAGTTGACTATGTTTGTACCAAATATTTTAGAATGTGAGGGCAACACATTTTTCGTAGTTGAATTGAAATCCCGTCAACGCCCGTGTATTTGGTTTTTATTGAAGAGATTAATTCTTTATATATTTTTTATTTTTAGCGTTCAAATAGTATTTTTGACAAAAAGCGGTGAGCAAATTTAAAACCTCTTTACCTCCAAAACTAAACAAAGATAGTCATCCAGTAATTTGTTCTTAATTAAATTTGCTCTGGATTTTAACCCCAACAAATGGAACACCATGTATATGAAATATTTCTTAATCAAAACGATATTAAAATAGTTGGAAAGATTATACAGGACTTTTTCCGCACCCTGTATAACCGTAATTTAGTATAAAGTCGTTATGATTATTTTTGAAAGTTATTTGTGGGGAAAAATAAATTTTTGATGGCAAATAAAATTTTGTAATTTACTTCAAAAGTAGTTGTTCTAGAAAATATGTAAATCGTGGGAAAGTCAACAATTCTATCGTAGTTCTATCAAAGTTCGTAAAAGTGGAGGTAAATTTAATTTAATGTTTCAATAAGTTGAAAAGTTTTAGTTCAATATAAACAACAAAAGCTTTATTTGCAAGCATTTATACCCAGAGTGTCGCGTTGAAAAACAAATTTGGCAATTTCCAGTTGAATTAGAACGTGCCGGAAAGCAATTAGAAGTAACTTTTTAGTTTACATCTGGAAGACAGATAGTAATTTTAAACGGAGTGTTCTCTCGTATTCAATGCACAGGCAAGTGTTTCTCATGGAGTAAGGCGATTCAGAGAAATAATTACCGATGAGTTGACAAGGTAACGAATACCGCGTCTGTTTGCTGCATATTGATTGGCCCCCTTGAGCTTCAGACAACGAGAAAATGGCGAAAACGGAAAATAACGTGCCGTCGCGTTTAGTGTTTCATAAAACATTGCCGCCGTTTATCTTTTGTTCCCTCCTGATGTGCGATACTCACACATACAAAACACATCAACAACACATACACATCCAACATTTATGCCATGAGAACACCAATATTTACTTTAAATTTCCTGAAAGTAAAAACTCACATCAAAAATAAATTAAAAGTATACTTTTATTTTTTTCCGGACTATCCAAGCACTTGCGTAAAAAATAAATATGTAACGAATATATTTTTAAACCTCTATCCGTTTTATCTTGGAGGTTTTTACAAGCCATCTAACTTAATGACCAACAAACTTTAAATAATGTTGCCATTTTGTTGGAATTTTATAGTATAACACTTAAAAATATATGAAAATCTTAAAGTTTACAGTACTTCCTTCTCTTTAACAAGCAATTTTATAACAACTACCAGAACACTAAATTTTTACTGTTATTTCAACTTTCAGTTAGATAAGTATTTTCGACATAACTTCGATGTGCTTCTGGACATCCAAAATCTCGTTAATAAGCGTTTAACTCTTTGCTAGCTCGATTAAGTCTGATAGTTTCAACACCTGTTCTAAGAAACATAAATTTAATATTTATTGGTAACTGTACAGATGTAGTCCATACAGGGTGTTCTGTTAATTTATCACCAAACGTCAGGATTACAAACTACTCACAGCAAATTTATTTTTTTTAGTTTTGGAGCTACAACCTTTTCAAATTTAGGTCACCTATTTTTGTCAAAAATCACAAAATCGCTAATTACGTTTTAGCCGATGTGCATAGGGATTAAAAAAATATCATTAAATAGCTAAAACCAGCCTCTTTCAATTGGTAATAACAGTAATACAACAATATTTGGTAAAATGATGAAAAAATAAATCAGAAAGAAAAATTTCTCCAAAATAATTTTCTGGAACTTGTGAATATTCTCAACAAATCAAGGAAATTTTTGAAACGTTTACTTAGTAAAATCAATGGGGGGAAATGCAAAGTTTTCCGCCTGTCCACCTGCCGTTGGTAACAGATTGTGGTCAGAACACTTCTTGTAGGAGTAACATTAAAAGGGTAAGTGACACAAAAGCTACTGTTAAGTATTTTTCCTCATTTATTGTAAATATGAAGAATTTTCATAGAATTTAAAAAACCACAACCTTAATAGGTCTTATCTTGGAAAAAATGGTCCAAGAAAGAAAAATAAATTTCTTTTTAATTTTTTTTCTTTGCTATTTTTTATTTAACATTTTATCAACTATATCTTTATTACTGAACTTACCAATTGAAAGGACATAGTTTTAAAATAAAATAAAAAATTCTTGCGAGGATTTGGATAATCAATATTAATATCAAAAAATATATTATAATATTTTTTGATATTGACATAGTTTTAGTTTTCTACAGATATATTTTTTTATCTCTACATAGACTGGTTAAAAAGTAATTAGTGACTTTTTGCCAAAAATTGATGACCACATATTCAAAATGCTGTAACTATATAACAAAAAAAGAAGGACCCTTACTTTTTTCTTCTTTTATAGATTAAATTTGGTCAAGTTTTTAACCCCGAAGTTTGGTGAACCACGAACGGCACACCGTGTATATTATACGGGCATCTGTATGTAGGATGTAGGTACATGTAGGTAGCAAATAAATGCAAATTAGTTGTCATGCATGAATTCGTTCATGTAATAATTTCATGTTAGGTGCTGCTTCAGAGAGTTTTCAAACCCTCTCTCTTTTTTCACTTTCCATTCTCCAGGGCAAAGATTTACCTCATTGTACCTTGTACCTTTCCTTTGAAATTTTGATGTTGCCTGCCTGATGGCCTAAAGCTTCAGTTTGTTTCCAGTTCTGAATTGTTTTGTGTTCTATTGGTGCGATTCTCCAGTTGTAGTTATTTCTGGTGCTTTCAATTGAATATATCTAAGCGTCTTGTAAATGTATGTAGGTATAGTGCCTTGAATTGGACAAACAGTGGCTTACAAGTTGTCTTGGATGTTGCATTGGCTACACTTCGGACTACTCTTTTCTGAGCTAATAGAATTTGTCCATATGGTTTTTGAGTGTGACCATATTTCGATTATATATGACAGTAGATAATGGAAAATTCTACCGGGTTACCTGCTTTATTGTGTATAGTCCGGTCAATTTAGACATGCAAGGGTGCACAAATTAGCGTAGAGCTAAACATTGGTTTGAATGTTCGGAACACCATTATAAATGAATGCTGAAAAGTTCCCATCGATCCCGTACCCATTTTTTAGAAATAAAATAAGATGACCTTTTTAGTTGACATCAGTTTCAGACGTTTCAGGGGTTAGTTTAAGGAAAACTTAGAAGTGCAAAATTTTTATATAGCACCATAGGTGAAATTTTAAAAAAGAGGCAGGTCAAGCATTTCCAGATACATTGGAAAAACATCTCGTTTTTCTCTTTTTCAAAAAATTTCATAGAATTAGATGAACTGTAAAATATAACCAAAAGTTAAAATTAAAGAAGAAACTAAATTATACAGGGTGTTCCAAAAAGAAGTGTTCAGAAGAAAATCTTAATTGACAGAGTTTAATGTGAAGTTTTACGGATATAAAAAATGGTACCTTTATGGGGCTTGTTTCAAAGATAGTGAAAATATCAAGAAAAAGGTGAAATCTCGTTAATTTTTTGAAAGAAGAATTTTTTTTCGATCAAAACATTCTTCTGATGATATTTTTTAACTTCAAGCCAAAGTGGCATTAATTAGCTTGACTTTTCAATTTAGTTCTTTTAAAATGATCAAATAGTTTATGAACTACAACAAAATTTCGAATTAACAACATTTTTTGTAGGAACAAAATTCAATGACCCATCAAAAAAGCTGGTCCTGCGTATTAGTTTTCTTGTTGATGAAACCTCGTCTATTGTCTAGGATTTTCTTCTGAGCACTTCTTTTTGGGACACCCTCTATATGAGTAACTGGTTCGTTCGAACCGACAAAATTTTAGAAAGTGGGTCTCAGAAATTTCAGAAAGAGAATCTTTTTTAAAGTCAACTTGTCTGGAACTGGAAAGAAAAACTCCTTTGTATAATTAGTTTGTTAGGTTTATGGTTTATTTGAATAGAAGTTTTCAAAAACGACCATGACTGGTAAAAAAATGTGACTTCATAATTTTTTTCAATTTTTTTTGAGGCCGGTTCAATTAGGAGGCCACAGGCGCGCGCCTCATGCGCCTGTGCGATAATCCGCCACTACCCGTACCTTTATTTAAGGTCAAAGGTCTTAAAATGGGCTTTTCGCGTTTTTCAGCAAAACGGTAAGTTTTATCATAAAATTAGCTAAAACAAAAATTGTAGATTATATAATTATCTATAAAAAATGTCCTAATACTTTTTTTCTAGGAGCCACCGTTTCTGAGATATAACGATTATAAAAGTTGTAATCTTCATAATATGCACATTATTCGTCAGATTCATAATCGTCTAAAATTCACGATAACGGGTACATTTTTTTACCCAATTTCAAAAACCCGGTCTCGAATTAAAGGGCGATGTTTGTTTTATAATCCTATCGGAATGGACTTTTTTAAGCGACAGGAAAGCTTTCAAAAGCGCTCCCGAAAAAGTTAATTTTTTCGCGTTTTTTTTCGAGCGTCCTTCGCGAATTTGAAAAATCGTAGCTCCGCCGGGTTCGAAATCGAAACGACCAAATCGGGGTCCCTTTTTTCCCACATCTTCATTTAGTATATCTAAAATTTCCTACCCTCCCAGATTAATCCTGTGGCGAGGGCGAATTTTTCTTTGAAAACGTCAGGATGTCGCGTTATTTAACGAAAAAAACAAAAGGGTAATATTGTTTAGCTTTTCACTGTAGCCGGAGGAAAAAAATCGCGAATGGCATTTTTGTAAAGAGGATACAAACTTACGTACCCGTAGCGGAGCACTTTTTCGAAATTTTTGTTTCTATTTCATATTCTGACGTTTGAAAATCCGGGTACAATTTTGGACATTTTTTAACGAAACTTAAAAAATCGTACCTACCAAACGATCAGACCGATTTTAACGAAATGCAGCTTATATTGTGGCTAAAAGTACCGTTAATACCTAGAAAAATAATCGGTTATACCCGGCGCATTCAGCGGCTTCGGTATTTTTTTCCAAAAGCGTAGAATAATATCGATAAAAAATGGTGCGTAGAGAAAATTGGTAGAGGAAATGGGGCCAAAATGGGACAAAAAATGAAAAATCGCTACACGTGACCTGCAAGAGGATTGATCGATCGATCGTTTAGAAGTTATGACCGAATAACCGTTGAAGTTATATCTCAGAAACGGCGGCTCTTAGGAGAAATAGTATTACATCATTTTTTATAGATGATTATATGATCTACAATTTATGTCTGACCTAAATTTATGATAAGACTTGCATATTTTTTTCACTTTGATTAAAATACTCGATAGTTGTTCACATGCTCCATAGTCTACAAATTGGTCTTGTATTTGACTTATGAGGTCTAGTACTGATTTTATGTTCATTAGGTCTTTACTGGAACGTTCACACCAGTTTTGAGGTTTTTTTCGGGCGAGTGGATAAGCTTCCACAAAATGTGCCATAATTGTACTGTGGAATATGTTAAAATTTAGCTGGGCATCCTTGCTTTTGTAGAGGTCAGCCCATTTGTCATTAGTAATTAGCTCGAAGAATACTTCCTTGTTTTTCTGAGGACTTTTAGTTTATGAAAATATTGTCGATGCAAGTTGCTGTGTACCATTCCATATTCATCACTTTTTCTAACTTCCTACATAACCCTTACAACCAGAATGATAGCAACTTTTGGTTCACTCGATTGTATTTTTTACCAGGAAATCAGAACTTTCGAAGGACTCCGTATATTAAATTTTCGGTCGGGTCATGTAATGGGGGTAATAGATATTTCATGTTGAATAAACTTTCTAACAACAAAACTTTGATATGTATCCCTCTTTTGGTAAAACAAAACTATGCTTGAATATATTTAACTTATTTTAAATAAAATTGTGGTGAAGCAAAATTTAATCCTGATATTTATATTTAGAAGAAATTACAATAAAATGAAGATTCAATAATATATATTTACGACTAGTTGTTGCTTTGTTTTGGGTTTGTAAATGAACATAACAATTTTGGAATAGATCCGATTTCATCCATGGATCGGAACTACATATTGTACTATTCCTGAAATGTTATGTAAATAGTTAAGGAATATTTAACTAGAAGGTAATGCACCGTGAGTATAATAATATTTTAGTATTGCATATAGATCAACCCTACAGAAACATAAAATACACATTTGATGTTACGTTTATACAAACAAGATTATGGTTTTAAATTCTCGGTGTAATAAACAAAGCTTGAGGGAAGTAGTGAGTTAGTAAAATATGATTGTTTGGTTAAGTTGTAGTAAAACTAACTCTAATTTCATGTCACATAACGCTTGTAAAGTAAAAACCAACACTAATTTATAATTTACAAGTTTATGAAGTTGAGTTTATGTTGTATAGAATAAAATTAATGATTGGCGCCAACCGTTTGGAAACAGAATTATTTTAGAAGCGACGAAAATTACGAACGCATAATTTTTTACATTATTTTTTTGGTGGGAGTGCTGCTACGATTTGCCAATTTGAGAGAAAGCGGCTCTAGAATGAAACTGAATAATGCGACGCAATTTGAGGGCGTGTAAGCTGGCATTATAAAAAAGCTTTGTAGAATAGGAGTGATTTATAATAATTGAACATCAAGGCGCTGACGTGAATCGACTTAAAAAGCTTTATAAAATATCTAACAGGAATTATATTTGTAATAGATGCAATGGCTTGTTTGGAAAGTATTTCTGGTTTTATGTTGGAAGAAAACAAAGGCTAAAGCATACACACAATAAATCAGACGGAGGAGTGATCTTGTAAGTAAGAGCAAGCCTTTGAAAACGGATTGAGTTAATGGACACTTTAAGTAAACTTTAAAGGATTCCGTTAAGGAGGGTCTTTATTATAAAAGATGTTTATTTTGTATAAATATTGCTTTATCCCATTCAATAAATACTTTTATTTATAAAATTTAATCCAATTTAGTATTTAGACACCGTGATGTGGTTAGTATGGTTAGAGTTTTATTTGGTGGTATTTTGAGTAATTATTCCGGTGAGGTTTTAGTATGCTAAGTTGTTCGTCCAGGGCGTTTGATTGAATTGAACATCGGGTATGGAACAATGGTCCAGGAAACGGCAGCAAATCAACCGTTGGGAGTCTAGAATAAACTCAGGACAAAGTAAACTGATCGACCGCAGGAAGGACGTACACAAACGAACCGCAGGCTAGGATTTATTTCAAAAGGAACGTCGTTTTCACTGCTTTTACCGCAAAACTAATATTCTTTGAGAACATTCTTGCCTTTTCGCACGTTTTGGCTGCATTTAATTTAAATTAAATCCTCTTTAATAACGTCTACTGACTTTTATGAAATGATAATACCTAAATAAAACCATTTTCAAAGCTAGGCGTTTCAAAGAAATAAATACGTACGTGACGTAACTTTTTGGTTTGTTCGATAAATGATGGTCTCGTTTTTATCCACATCAAACGGTTTTCATTTCGACGAAATTACGAGGCCGGCCACAAATGTGATTAACTGACTTGTTTAGAATTCTGTTCGAGTTGGCAGGCTGAGGCCCCTGGGATATGATACGGCGCGCGCGGTTGAAAATGGTGATGTTCACGAGAGACCCTTTTCCTACCACCCACCTTACACGAGCCCAACAACGAAATGGGTGACGTTCCTCTCCATCATAAGACACCTCGTATACCTGAGAGAAATTGCACTCATTTTTATCTCATGAAATCTCGGTTTTACTCCAACATCAACGGAAATGTCCCTAATTATTTAAATTTTGAGTTATCCCCAAGACATTTCTTAATTTTCTTAGATATAATCCTTTTTTATATATATTTTTGGGATTTATAGCATGAGTTTTTTAATACTCATACTTTATATTCATGGAAAGTGTTTTCCTACTTTATCACCACCCTACTTTTTATCAGGAACAAAAGCTTAACATGATAAAAAATCCTTTAATTATTTTCAATTCCCAAAATAGATTAGGTAAAGTACCTAGATCACGTGTTTACAATTATTAAAATTTGATAAATGCGAAATAATGATATCGGTTGCTATGGTTATCTTTCTAATCCAAAAGTAGTGCCATTAAAGTACCTGGGTTTTAGTTGGGACGAATAAAGAAACAAAATAGTAGGAAAATCTGAGGGAAGCTTTAAAACTGTATACCAATATATCTGTTTTGATATGCCTTTACGTAATTCTTCCTTTAGAGATGATGTTAAGAAGATTCTGGTGGTAGCTAGTATGTCTCCTCTAGAGCTTTGTAAAGATATGATTGCATAAAAGAGAACTTTGCAAAATAATATAAAAATTGCAATATTACCTAATTTTGGACCCAATAATTTTTGACATACAAAAGGGGGTAAAGAAGACCACGAAAATGATTGATCGCATAAAAAATCAAAACAGATACAAATAAATGGTAGTACTGTAGAGAGAAGGTAACACTCCTGTCCACGCAGTTGCACCTGCGGCTTAAGGAAAATGAGAAAGTATAGTAAAAAAAACAGATAAGAGGCTCTAAAGAACAAGAGTCTTTGAAAAAAAGGGACAAGAAATGAGAACAATAAACGAATGATAAATGAAAAGACTATACCTGAAAGATGAACGAATTCCGTAAAACTAATAGCATATCCGCCACTAAGTTCTAAAGTTTTGTATAATATTTTGGCTATTGGATTAAAAATACCTATACCGGGTGGAAATGAAACTAGGACCACCCCTGGCATTTCTTTATTTATGGAAATAAAAAATTAAAATTTTAGTATATTATATGATCTAAGAAAACAAATCTTATGGATCGAATAAATTTTTAATGTTACTTCCGGTTTATCAGGAAATGGCATCCACTTTCTTATTTTAAATATAACCCCCTGATTTTTTCTATGTAAAATCAAACATTGGTTAATTTCAAAAAAAACATTTTTTTTCAAAACTTTAAGAAAAAAAATTGAATTTTTTTGGTAAAAAATTTGAGTAAAACCTACAAAAACTATTTTTAAACATACATATGGGATATCACAGTAACCGGAAAAAAACCCTCTATTTAATTAGGGGGTGGCCCTTATATCATCCCATTTAAAAAAGTAAAGATATTTCCAAAAAACGCTTCTTGAAAATTAAAAAAAATAATATCTCAAGAACGGTGAAATAAATTTTATAAATTACAATTTATTTTACGTATTTGTATTATTTAAAAATAGTTTTTGTAGTTTTTACTCAAATTTTTTACCAAAAAAAATTCAACATTTTTTCTTAAAGTTTTGAATAAAAATATTTTTTTGTCATAAACATACTTGAAATTAACCAATGTTTGATTTTACATAGAAAAAATCAGGGGGTTCCATGAATGTTTTAGAATCATCATCATGGATTTCTTCTGTCAATCTCGTCAATTTTTTTAGAAAATCACAAGTTAGAAAATAGTTCAAAACATTTGGAATGTTATAAATGTTTGGATCTAATATTAGCAATAAAGTCCACTATAATCATACCCATTTGGGCAAATTTCCCGAAAAGCTTGGTTCTTACAGTAAGGAACAAAAAGAGAGATTCCACTAATTCTTACCCATTTGGGCAAATTTCCCGAAAAGCTTGGTTCTTAAAGTAAGGAACAAAAAGAGAGATTCCACTAAGATCTAACACCTATAGAAGCAAGGTATTATAAACAGTTTGGATTAGCACATGATGGCTGATTATTACTGGGGAATCATGCGAGACTGTTATCATGAATTTAGCGGAAAACAAACTACTGAAAAAAAATTCCTTGAAAATGAGGATACCGATCTTGAGCCCCGTAAAAAAGCATGTCCGGTCAAAGTACTTGTTACTCGGTGGTTGTTTAGCAAATTTCCATAAAAAAGTTTTACCTATAGGATATTTTATCAAAGAGAAGTCGAATACTGCTCCTGAAAGTTGGTATTTTGATGACGTTATTGAATCTTTGTGCATATACTTTTGGGGCAAGATTTTAAACCCACTGTTAATATTTCCACTTGTTTATTACACATGGGGCATTTGTCATCTGTTATAGACCTGTCCTTAATAATATATTTTTTATAGTTGCGAGTAGCAATGATCTGGTGTTGTATAGCTTCAATAAAACCTTCAGTAACCACTGGAATGAATTATTTGTGTAATCCAGTAATATATTCGCAATGTATCACCCGTGAAGTCCTTTACTTTACAATGTTTCCACATTTCCCTCAATAGAATAAACTGTATTATTAATGACATTTTCCAGTAGTTTGAGTAGTGTATATTTGTCTGCCTTTGATACAGCTTCATGAATGGAGCAGCTTTGACTTTTTTTTGTGGAAATATGATATGTATTAAGTTTCCAGCAGAGGTTGAAGCAGGTTTTAAAATATCCGTTTCCATCACAAGTATATAACAAATATCGAAATTAGTTTCAATACCATCGTTTGGTGGCGTTTTGGCTAGACCACGTTTTTAGTATTTAGAGTTATGAATAAAATATGTATAAAGCGTCATCTGGTACTCGGCGAGGTGATGACCGTTTTGCGCATGATCGAGTCCAAATTCAAGCCTTCGAAGTGTTTCCATACGATATTTTTCAGCTCAATTCTTATGAGGCTAAGTAAGATCTCGAAATGATTATTTTCGCATTTCCATCCAGTTTTCAAGAATAATCAAAAACTCAATATCTGATGGAAACGTAGTAATTATTATGTACTCGAAAAGTACTCTTATAAGACTGTTGACTTCTTTAAGCTCAGAAGAAATGTACTTCACTATCCCAAGTCTACAAATTACGATTGGATTGGCATTGGCATTATATTATAATTGGTGCAAACAGCCCAGTAAGGAGACGAGTTCCAAAAATCAAGATCAAGACTAATGAAAATACTAGGTCGAGTCGAGTGGTCGTTCTTTTAACAACACCAAGTCTTATCATACATATTTTAACACCTCGGCCACGATTTACAACAGTCTTTTTATTATGGTCTTTAAATTTTGTGAGTAAACTTTCCTCAATATTAAATGTCATTCAAACATCTAAGAAATATAGTGGGCAACTCCAGTACTGAGGTCCAGTCACTCTACCTATGACTTATACACTTAGCATAGTCCGGGACTGGTGTATGTACATATACGTAGTCAGTGTAAACCAATTTTAAAGGGGGATATTTTCGTTTTTCGCATTCCGAAATGATCAAAAAGTGCAAACAGATAAGGGGGGCTATTCTCGAATCACACGACACGATGTCGTATACGACTTTTATCATTCTGCCCATGTCATGTCATGTCCAGTGGCGGATTATCGAAAAGTTGCAGGAAGCGCTCGCCTGTGGTCTCCTAACTGAACCGACCTCAAGAAAATTGAAAAATAAATATGCAGTTTTTGAAAACCTGCAATCGAATAATCCACAAACATAACAAATGAATCTTACAGCATTCGTTACCAGGCAAGCAGATTTTAAAACGAAATCCTCTTTTTTTAAATTTTTGAGACTAGCCTTCTAAAATATTGTCGGATCGGACGAACTGGTTATACCAAAATCATTTTGTTTTTTCTCTATTTTTAACTTTTGTGCATTTATCAAAAATGTTCAGATGAACGTTCAGATAATTCCATGAATTTTTTTTGAAAAAGGTAAAACTATGATTCCAAAGTGTCACGAAATAGGTTGGAAGTTCGAACTACAGATTCCTTCACACTAAGGTCGCAAAATCTAATTTTACACTCCTACGTTTTGCTTAAACCAACCCTTGAAATGTCTGAAATTTATAACAACTGAAAAGCTCATCTTATTTTATTTCTAAAAAAATAGAAGTTTCATGCTTCTATTTTTTTCAGGTTGTGCCTCAGGCCTCCAAATGGTTTAATCAGCCACTGGTCATTTCGTATGATGTCGAGTTATTAGAGAATAACTCTCGAGGAACATCTATTGTAAAATTACTTGTAATTGGTCTTGGCAAGCTCTTACTCCTTACAAACATTGTTAGAATATAATCTTTTTTTTAAGGTATTTCCATGAGTTATAAATTTTATAATAGATATTTTTGTCGAAAACAGATTTTAAATTTATTTTAATTGGACTGAACAATTATGCTATAATTTTGGTTTTATGGGAAAACTAAATTATTCAACAATCATTATACTAATAATGATTATGAATGAACATAAAGGTTTATTATAGCATTTGAAAGTACACTTTCATGTTAACTGCAAATTTGAAAATCCCTGCATAACTTAAAAATTGTATTATTCTAACTTATTTAACATACAGTTTTGTGAAACAATCATTCGATTTTCGCAGTGATCCATGAATTGTAAAAATAATGTAAAAAAATGAAACTATAATCAGGTAGTTTTTTGAAAGGATTTATTGAAAAAATAAGTAATATTATTAGGAAATAGGCAGCTTGTGCACTTATCCAAGAGAATGTACAATCTTACTAAATCTAATATTTCCAATAAAATCGTTTAGTATTAAAATTTTATAGCGTAGGTACTTGAGTTTTATGAAATAAGAAATAAAATCAAGGAAAATCCCAGGTAATAACTTTTTGGTATGTTCTGGAAAATACAGAATATACTTTAAAATTTCCATTATTTGTCCTATGAACATTCAAGTAGAAAGCTTAGGAAAATGTGCAGCAGAAATGCATTTATTGTGAAGGCGGAATCCAATCAGAAACAAGAAATCTGTTCAATTGGCGCTATACTGAGTGCCGAATAGAATCATCAGAGCGACTAGAGAATAGTCCGTGTATTTCTAAGATAAGTGCCGAATTGTATTCATCTCATGGAAACATTCGCTGATTTTCAAATACACAATAATATACACTATTTTACAGTTCAACTGGTGCAGTCATTCCGCACATGTCGTCGACATGCCCAGTTGAACTTTATTTGCCACTTCTTACACATTATCATCATCACAACTTGGGGTGGCCGACTGCATTTCGAATAGAACGCTGAATGCGGCTTAGTCTAATCCGATCCGTTGAAATCTTAAATCAGAAGTTACGGCGCCCCTTTGTGTCTCTCGTTATTGTCCGCCATCTTGTTTATGCTTCCTGATTTATGACCCAGTAGCTGTGACATCTCTAACTAACTACTGGATTATCTATTTAATAATTCTTTAATAACTTTGATAGTAATTACACAAAGTAAACATGAAACTACTAAATTCAAACCGTATTTTTCTACATATTAACCAATTTAATAGTTGGGGTTTAGGTAAAAATAAAGAGCTTTACAGTTGGTGATTAGTTGGGATCCGCTTTCTCACAAACACATCCTGTGTTTCATTAGCTTACTTCCTGTGGTGTCTCAAGTAACTTTCTCTCTCTGAACTATATAATCGCATAAATGTGCTTTGAACTTTCGATAAGTATGTACAACTTTGATAATTATATTTTGTAATTAGGTATTATATATGTATATTTTATACTCGACTCTAAAGTCACATGAATTAATGGGGCAAGTAATATCGTCCGCTTCAATTGTTAAAACATTAGAATAACAAAAAGGATTTGTTTTATACGTACAATATAGAACTAAAAAAGAAACAAAAAGGTTTGGCTGGAAATGCCTTTCCGCAGGTGCTCCCGCAGTTTGGAGTGTATGGTCCAACAATGCTATGCTCCATCTTCCGTTGCATTCACATCGTGGAATTTATTACATTTTTCACTGTATTTTTATTTTCAGGATATCCTATACCTATTCTGTACAATATAATATAAGAATATCACACAAAAATGCAGCGAATCTTTTTGTTGGTACTTTAGCTACTACTTCAATAATAAGTTATCATTAAAGTATTAGAAAAGAACATGCAAATACTATGTTTGAAATCGAATTGAAAATACTTAATTCTGTTTAGAAGATTTATTTGGAAAGCCAATCAGAAAGAAAACTACATGGAAACGTGGTAATTAATATCGGTATATAAAAGTACGAACGTTAAATTTAGGATGTATAAATTTATTACTCTCTTTATAGCTCTACTATAAATTTATTCTTATTTTATAATTTTGTTTTTATTTTTTAATATACATCTTTTAAACCATTCCACTTTACTGCACATTAAGCTTGTTTTAACGACTTGAATGTAGAAAGGGTTTACCAATTACTTCGCTTTTGTTCTTTTGCTGTAATTTGAAATTAGAAGACTCTTTAAAATTAAATTATGTGGACTGCTTTATATACATGTATATTAAAACACAAACCATATATTTTCACATAATGTAAAATTTGTTTTAAACATACAAAGGTTTTGTATAAACCTGTAATCTGAATGTAATTTTAATTGTTCAATTCAACTTTATTCCAATAAATAGGTATTAGCTTTATAAATGTTATTTTACGGAAAATTTCAGTTAAAATGTTTTCATTAAACGAAAAATTGTAATGGCAATATTAAATTTATTTTTTTTCTCTTACTAAACAATGATTCAGAGTGACCATACACCCCCTGATCATTTTAAAACGATCCCACCTAAAAATTCATAAAATTCGGCAAATAATTTAAACTTATTTACATAGCACATATTCGGGTAAGTTTAGTTTTATATTATTATATTTGATATTATTCTAAAACGTTGTATATATTCATCAAATTTCAAAATTATATATCTGAGAGTATTGTGAAAGTGGAAAAGTACAATTTAAAATTCAGGATAGCTGTGGCAAATTTGTTAAGTTGATTAGGATTGATCATTTTTAAATGATCACCCTGTATAATAAGCGACTTGGGCGTTCGTAACTAAAATTGAAGCCGGAAACCTTAAAAATATTAATGTCTAACGACGTAGATATTTTTATAACTGAAAATAAAACAATACACACGGATTAAAGTCATAAAACTTTAAGAACATTTCATTTGAAACTAAAGAAAATTTACAGAAAATTTAAGTAGGTTTATTTCTAATTAAAATAGAAAAATGAGTAAAAGTGAATTCAGTAAAAAATTTAATTCTTCTATTTCATTTAAAATTCATAAAACTTTAAGTCATTTTTAAATATTATCTTAAGCGCATTTTTCAAAACCTATTACCAGCAAAAGCAAATTTAATTTGATTAAATTAAATTTGAATTAATCACGTAAGATTAATCTTCGACATGACGTTTTAAGATTATGACATCGACACTTGTGAAGCTCCTTAAGATATCACATTAAATTGCCGTAACCTATAATATCTCCGACGTAAAGTCAAGCTGATACTATTAATAAAATAATTGATTATTGAGATAAAATTCATAATATTTGGCTTATTACACGATGCTCAATATTGGTTTCAAGTAGAGGTAAACATGATGAAGAACATGGAAATATATTAATATTCAAAAACATGGAAAACAATAATAAATTTTATTAATATTTACTTACTAGAACTTTGTTCAAACAATATGGATCCGGAATATAAACGTACAAATTTATTAAAAGTATACCTATTTAGGATAACTTTAAAAAAAAACAATACATAATAAATATTTCGGGGGGCTAATATGCTTGTATAACTCGACGAGATGTCCTAGACGACATGACATGGACTTTTATTTTTGCTTATGAATGATAAGGATAGAATGATGAGTTGTATACAACACCGTATCGTGTGGTTCGAGAATATGACCCCTAGTAATATTTTATTATTATTATCCATTTTTAAAATACAATTTAATGTCATAAAGCCAATTTGTAAGTCCGTTATATCCGTCTAATTAGTCTTATACAACCAATTTTATTTTTTTATATATAATTATAGCTATAATAACCCACAAAACCAAATACTCCTATTAAAATAAATCAAATAGTAGTATTGATTTACTAACAAAAGCAATTAAATGCTCCTTATTTGCTGCAAGTCGTTGTTTTATTTTATTTTTTTGTTTTTATTCTACACTCACAGGTAAAAAATCCATCTTGAAATATTTCTCGAAAGAGGTTAATTATTCATCATTTCAACTACAAAATGGTATTTAGTAAAAGAGAAGAAATCTACTATTGATATAAAATGGATAAATGACCCAGTAAAAAAGTAAAACAAAAAATTTAAATTAAAAAATTAACAGAAACATAAAATCCGATGCAATTATCGGTCAAGTTTTATTTTTTGTACATCATTTTTTTTCTGAAAAATAGTTTATTGTTTTATTAGTAGTAAAAGAAGTACTATTTTTTGCGAGCATGTAGGTTTGCAGGACGAGCTTTGCGAGACCCGCGGAGACATGCGAGCCACAAAAAGCTCTTTTACTCCGAATAGTCATTTATTCGTACATACTGTATCTGCACATGACGGTTTTCGTTCTAACAGTTTTGGTTCTACCATATTTCGCTAACCCGCATTTCGTTCTAACACTTTACATTGTAATACTTCCAAACTTTATCAACTTTTGTCCTGCCATTCAATTCGAACAATATACGATTCCATGAAACTTCAATTCAAAACCATTTCGGTTCTTAGACATTTCGATTTGAACAATTTCCACATTGTCGTTCTAATGTATGCACCACATGCACACATGCTGAAGTTGTTGGATTCATTAAGGATAGTCGTAGTCGGCTCTAAGGGGCTCATTATTTAAGAAAAAGTAGTACCATTTAGGAAATCTGGAATCGGTAGCAGACAGATTCATGAGGAAAACATCATCGGTGACTATATCATCAATTTGGTCTTCTTTACTCTGTTTCTAGTCCAACACCTCATTACCAAAGAGTCCAACTTCCGTGTAACTGCGCAAACTGGAAACATGCCTAGGTAGTAATTGTGGACCTGTAGAAGGTCGTCTTGAAGCTTAACCTTACGTACCTTCTGCTGATCATTGGTTTACTTATTTTAAATCATAGTACTGCTAGTAATTGATGTTGAATTTGCTATTGATTTGCTATTCCTTTGTGGTTGAGCACAATCATCAACTGTACTTATGTAAGTCATTTTCTTCTCCGCTGCTCTCATTACAAATCCGTGTGCAAAGAGCAATCGATTCTAGGCTACCTAAATGGTACTACTATATATTCTCAAGGAATGAGGAATTTTATCACCCAAACTGAATTACAAAACTCTCTGAGATACACCAATTTGTATTTAATCATTAAAGGGTGATTTGCGATAAACTACTAATATTGGCAGATTATTTTGAGTTTTGAGATTAAAATTAATGGTGTTTTTATATTGGTAATGCATCTTAAAGCACTGATAATGAAATACTACCTACGGACAGATTACGTTTGGTCTCAAGTAATAAAAATTTGTAATCCTTGGACGGCAATATCTTTCCTCTCACCCATGTTAGCAAATATGGAACTTGTAGGAGTCTTTATTATTTATTAAAAGCAATATGAACAACTAATTTATAAAAAGGTAATAATTTTGTTCAGCGTTTTTAGCTTCCATTGTATATTGTGACCAAGAAACATCAATGAAGAACAAATCAATAATAAAGTTACTCCAAACCCCGAGAGCAAAGACGTTTCCATCCTTGCATAAAATACTTGCATTTTCAGATGCTGTCGTAAAACGGGAGCAAAGACGGTACGTCTCTACCTATTTAAGTAAAATAAGTGCGTGATTCTGTTGTCTTTGATAAAATGTTTTAGCAAGGCTGATTTTTGTGTTGGTCAGTGTAGTTATGATTTCATGAAATTGAAGTTCCTGATTGCGATAAGATCGATTCGTTTACCCCGATAAATCCAATGTAAAAATACTGGTAATTTAATAATCTTGTTTAACCTTTTAATCCGAGTAAATGTCAAAGGTTTGCGTTTTCTATTAACTTTTTTAAATTTCAAATTGAATTACTTACACTCTAAGAAGTAAAAGGTAGACATTAAAAGAAATAATACGTAACATAAATTTTAAAAACAATAAATTTAATTAACTTTTTTAATAAATCTAAAATTTAGAAATCACAGATAAATATTCCTGGTTAATTAACAATAAAATATAATTTCATAATGTGATCACTGCATTGTACGTCATTGTCAGCTTATTTTTAAAATTATGGTAAATATGCCGGTGTTGTATTAAAATAAATAATTTTGGGGATTATTTATAGATGTTGGTTTTAAAATCAAACTGACATTTTATGAAAATAAATGAAAATATAATTAAAATTATATCGTTATAAAATGAATGTTCATTATGCTTTGTTTAAAAGATGTTTTAATTAAAATTAGGTGTGTTGATATAATGAGTGCATAAATGTGGGCTTTTGTGGAGGTAAATGAAAATTTTAAGTAACACCCTGCGTTATAATAACTAAACTACAGCGCCCTCAGTGCACACCTAATAAAGCTGACTTTTATTTTAAAAGTATTTGCATGCTTCGCCACCTGGTGTTAATAAGTATAACTAAAATTCACTGTCGCAGCTGCATAGTTTCTTCACGAATAGTTAAAATGAATTATTTCCTTCATTATTTAAGCGAGACTTAACCAACACCCAAATTTATTAAAATGCGTTTAATTTTAATGTAACAATGTTTTTATTCAAGATTTCAAATAAACATTTAATGATGATTTAGTTTATGTACAAATAATTTAATCAAATGTAAGATCTTTTTAGGTAGAGAAAAAATAAGTATTATCACAATAATAATGTTATTATTTATACTTGTTGAACACATAATTTTGAACGTAGCCATAATAGAAAATTATTGATGCTGGCGTTGCTCTTCCGGTTAATTATGTTAGTTAACTATCCTCATTGTATACTCAAGTTACCAATTAGTGTCTTATATAAGTGTGGAAACTTTGCATAATAATTTACTATGGATTAATAAATCAATCTGCTCGGAAAAATATTTATTTATCCAAAATAAGAGCATCAAACTTTTCATTAATACGACGAGCTTTTAAAAGGTTTCTTTGGACGCAGAAGTGGATGCAATTACTTTGCGTTATGACGTGAAATAATGCCATAAAAGAATTTATTAAAGGCCATAATCATCCGAGAAAATTTAATGAGTTCAATTTTTAATTCGCCAACTTTATAATGAGTGAAATTTTCAATCATTATTTTTTCCATGCATATGAAAGCTTAATTACAGGAACTTTAAATTGGTAACAAAAGTGTTCAAAATAATCAAATCAATCATAATCCTGCATTCAACTTTCAGTGTTTAATAAAGCAAAGTTTTCTTTTAATTAACTTTTAAACAAAGACGTGGGTCACTTTAAACAATGATCTATCAGTACTTACTCAACTAAAGCTTAAAGCCATCCATGTTTGGGTTGTGGATCCTATATAAACAGTATAGCTTTTGCTCTCTTTGATAACATTTATACCTTCTCTTAGAGGATTTAATGCAAAAATATTTTCCAATTTTTCACTGCTAGAAGAATTATGGCAGGAAATAAAACTTTAAAAGGGTTGTATTGAAATTTTATTACCCCATAAAACTAAGCTGGGTATCAACGTCATAATACGTGAACTAAATTTAAAAATTAGTGCGTCTAAAAATTAAAAACAATAAAATATTTTACATAGTTACTTAAAACCCTTATTTCAAAGTACTAAAAATAAAAGCTTGTGATTTAGCTTGATAAAAAATTAACTCATAAAAGGTCAACGCATTGAAGCAAATGTTTGCTTTATTAATAATGAATTCCTTAGTAATTAAGTATACTTCAATCTATAATTACTGACATTGTATACTTTTATTTTACGTGGACATAAAAAGGAAATGAATGTAATATTAACAAAGGCTTGTGATTAATATTTGACTTTAATTATAGTTGCCAAGGTATTTAAATAAAACATTGTTATAACTGGTAGTTCAAGAATAATTTAGCTTCGCTTATCGTTATTAATCAGTAATTTGTTTTCATAGTGGAATGAAGGTAATTTCAATCAATTCGTCTAACGTTTGCTTAGAAGTATGTCACTTTTGTATAATAAAAACGAATTTTATTATTTACATTAAATTAGTATTAATTTATATTAATTAGATTTTTTTAAAGCATCATAAATAGTCGGATTTACCCAACACACATCATAAACAACATCAAGTGTATAGTCAACTTTCTACCTCATGACTTCAATTTTTAAAAGGAAGCACCAAAAATTGCTTTAGACTTGGAGAATAGGGTAAGTTATTGCGAAATTGCTGGCACAAAGTACGATATAGATAAAATTGAAAATGACACCATCAATGACATTTTTACCAAATTCCTAGAATTAGAGGAAAAGACTCAATATAATACATGACCAAAAAATAAAAAAAACTTATCTAAAATGTAAACATAAAAAGTCAAGAAAAATCGATTACAAATCCAAAAAATAATATCATACCTAAAAATTTTGAAACCATAGTAGCAAGAAGGGAAATATATCTTGAGACTGGAATCATACAAAGATGATGCTAAGGATTTCATCAAAAAATCTGAAAATATTATAGTCATAAAATCCATTGAAGGATAGTAAAACGGTCATCATGAAAGAAACTGAATTCAAAGACAAAATAAAGAGGATGTTTGAAAACCAAAAAGTATATGAAAAACTGTATAAAGACCCATTAACATCGTTAAAGAAATTATTGACAAAAAATACATACTACTATAAAAGCAATTGAAAAGAATTGGGAAAAAATAATAACAGTAAACATATTGCAAAAAAAACATAATTTATTCCAACATTTTAGCGGTCAGCAAATTTACGAAAGATGATTTATTTAAACCCAGTCCCAATCCCAATCAACCGATTAATCAAAAATAACGATAATAGTAACCAATTAAAAATTTGAATTTTTATGAAAATTTACCTTCTTTGATTTTATTTCGTTATTTATTTAAAGCATTAGAAATATTTGTAAAAATAAAGATAATTTTAAAGATACGGATTTATATAAGTACCATAATATTTTTCTGAAAGATATTGCTTTAGTTAAAGTGGTTCAGTGGTTGGAGTTTTTAGTAGAGCATTTGTTGCAGTGAAATAAAATGGAGTACAGTATCTACGTACGTACAGGTAGCAAAAAATAAGATTCAATGGCAAGAGGTAAGCGTCTCTGCATAAAGTGGGTTGTAAAGTTTAACAAAGCGTCAGATACCGCAGACTCGCGGTTAGTTGTCCTTCTGAGGACGGTGACCGCTGCCTGATGAGGGTCATATAGCTATGGTTTAAGGGCTATTCTACCTTTTGGTCCTGCCTTAATTATAGTATAACGATACAGAGAGTAGTAATTCTTTGAATAATTAGGATTTCATAAAAGGGAAAATGTATTAAAAATTAAGACCCCAGTCAACTTTATGAACCAAATAATTATAATTTGGAGCTTGCGGAAATGAAAGCTAAGAAAGATGATGTGTACAAATACCATCACTGCTAAAGATAACGTCACGAGTCCCGGAAGGGCACATACTGTAGATTAAGCGGCTTTATGGATGTTTTATGAGTTCTGAAACCGTGCGCATCCTCTTTGAATTTAAACCTAGAGCGTATGTTAACTTGAGCTTTATTATAAAAAGTTTACTACTTATAGAATCTTATCTTACAAATTTGGATTTTGATAGGGCACTTAAGACCCTCACTCAAAAACATGAATTTCAAAAATCAAATTTTTAGTACACAATGAATCAAATTCAAAGCACTAAATTGTAATTAGTAATATTAGCACATGAATATGATACACGCATAGATGTAATTACTAATGTTGCTGTTTACGTTTAATGTTTCGTGGGTATTTTTAATTAATTAATCCCGACATATTAATTGATACCTACTGCCATATAGGTGGTTAAATATGACAAACATGCTACAAATTAGATCAAAGAAAATAAATGTTATGAATATGTAAATTGAGATTTAATTAGTTTCCCTTTATTACTTTTTGATTGATACGCGGATTAAAACACTTTGTACTCAATCAAATTTTTAATCTAAAAATTTTTTCCACAATAGAAAATCACGGTTACCCAAGTAACTATTGTAATCAGCAACTCTTTAAATTGCTTAAAAATATTAGTTTAATTAAATAGAACAACTTGTTATTATTATTTTCTTTTAGTTTATTATTATTTATTTATTAGTTTAAATTGTTTTGTTATAATTTAAACTTATAAAGGGGTAAAAGTTTGATTTATTTGGAGATATTTTGGAGTACCCCTAATCAACTATATGGTGAAGGCGCCGGGCACATATCCAGGAAATTTTTAAGAAGGTTGTATTAAATGATACCATCTACTCCTGAGAACATACTAAGATGATTTAACCGAATTTATCTTTATGCAAAAGTCTTTAGTTAAGGTGATAACCACAGTTAAAGTTCTAAAAAATACTTTAAATTACTCAAAATTGGTTTGAGCGATTTGTGTAATGAAAAAAAGTATTTAGGTATTTTTACCTTTGGGCAATATATAAGTGGTTAATAGTTGGTCATCGGTATCCAAAATATCTTGTAACTTTTTAATGGCTAATCAATATTATTTATATTGCGAAAAACACTTTTTTTAAACGTGTATAAATATTTGTTGCAATAAAATCACAAGGAGGACTCTAATAAATACAATTTCGTTAACGTAAGATTCTTGAGAGTGTACTATAAAAAGATCAAGTATTTTTATGCAAATCAATCCTTAACAAAGGGTAGTCCTTATATTTGAACCAGAGTTTTGAAAGTAAAAATTTATTTTTCTAAGAAGTTCTTCACATTCAATGTAACTATTATTAATTAAAACTACATTTTTGGAAAAGCGCTCGAATAGGTCGGTTTTTTTAGGGTGATGGATTTTTAGATTTTTGATATCACCTTTACTATTTCAAATGGCAATAGGGGTTAAAGTGAATAAAAATAAAAAGTATAAGAAACCAGATTTACGACAGTACCTTTATTTTAAAAATCGGTGCAAACCTTGAGAGAAAATTCGGTTACAATTTTTAAAATTTAAATGAACCTATCATGTCTATTTTTCAGAATTTACCTTCAATTTTGGAAAAATTAATCCAGAATATATAGTAAAAATATAGTGTCATGTCAAAATACTGAGTAGTTTGTTTTAATTCCTGAGAATTGAAGATTTTGAATACAAATTTATTAAAGAAGTGGTCCTGGAACAGAACCTCTAAGAACACATATTTTTATATATAATTTATCACATTATATTTACGTTTCTTGTATTTGGTGTGTTTATTAAGTATGATATATTTCCAAGCATCTCATCTGATATATGATTGATATAAGAATTCCAAAAATAATCATTTTTTTTGATAAACTAATAGAAACTGCTGTAATATATTTATTAGAATAAAGTTTAATCATTTTCTATCAAATTAATAAGTAAAATAAATTTATATTTATATTAATTGTTCCTAAATTTGTCAAATAAGATATTTTTGTAGAATATCTTATTAAAATAAATGATTTGATTTAATTATGAGGAAATGTAAGGGTGAGATCACTGTATAGCAGCGATAAAAAATCAACCCTCTGCGGTTCTCGAATCTTACTCTCGCATTTCTCCATTTTAAACTTAATTTAAACGACATTACACAAGATATTATTTGATGCAAACAAAACTAATTACAGATTTCATACCTATAGAATAAATTACAATCTCAGATCCTGAACACGATATTAATTTATTGTAAGGTACACTATTATAACTTTAAGTTTATAATACAAAAACGAAAACACTAAGTACACATTTTATTTTGTTTCAATAATATAACATGGCTTAATTACATATTTTTTACTCATACCAATTATAAAATATTACTTATTTAATCTCTTTATTTATTTAATAATTCAGATGTTAATTTAAATTGGTTTATCATCATCTGTAAGTAAATACTAATTTTAATTATTATATGAGAATTTTATACTCGTATTAAAATAATTTTATAATTCCACAAATATTAGCTGAATTTTTCGTGAATTTTTTTAAACGAAAAAATAAATTTATTTCGTTTTATTTTTGGTAGAAAAAAAATCATATGTATAAACGAAAATTGAGTTGGCGTTAAAGAATTGCGTGAATGACTTCTGGCATACTATTTTTCGGTGTTAAGTTGAGAGAAAATTTCATTAGAATTATTTACATAAAATACCCACAATACTGAACACCTATAAAAATAAACGAACACTTTACTATATATTATATAAACGGGTGGGAATTTCATTTATTTTGTAATTTAATTTTATGACGTGGCCTTTATTCAAAACACACCCCCTCAATTATAAAAACGACGCATATTTACATACACAATACAAAATGCTGTTTACAAATCTAAATTCATTATTGGGTTTCACGCTGTGCTTACTTGCCAACAAATATTTGCGTCGTTCTAAAACCAGATAACATTTGTACATTAAAATTTTTATAATATTTTCGAAGCTAATACTGCTTAGTAAACAATGTAAACATATTTTCTAATTTTAAGCGTTTATATGAAGTTTTATGAAATGGTGTACTATTTTATAATGAAGGATTTAACAAAAATTTTAGGAATTTAGAAAATATTTTATAACGGTGTAGCAATATTTAAGTAAATAATGGTTAAATTTATTAGTAAAAGTAATGATAAAAGTTTTGGTTTTATAAATTAACTAGGATGCTTGTAGTAATTTTAAATTAAAAAGTAGTTAGGTAAGTTTTTGTATAAGTAGAAAATAAATAATTTCGAACTTCACATCAATCATCTTTGTACATGAGTTTCTAATGGTGCTACTAGAACAACAGTAACAATTAAAATTAGTAACCTATGTGCCAAGACAGTTTTTATTTGGCAGCTGCAATGCATTTTATTTTAATTAAAACTTTGTGCGAATGAAAATCGATATTGTAACTTACCCTGCTAACATTTTTTGACCAATGCAATTTAGATACAAAATTCGATCTTGCTTTTAACATCGGAAATGTGACCTATTTAGAGATTTTAAGTTTTTTGGTGGAAAATAAAAATGATAAAACATATTATATATAATTGTTTGAAAACGACACACCAAAAATGAAATTTTAGGTGCTTATCTTTTCAAAGAAGATAATAAAAATACAATTTCATAATTAAGAAAATAAAATTTAAATAAGCTGCTTTTATTGAAGAAAAAATAAAGTCTCAAAATATCTCAAACTTGGAAGTAATTTTGTATTTTATCCAATAAGTATTGGAGAAAACTTTTAGAGTTTGGGCTTCTATTGGTTTACGTTTTTTAAAAAAATAACAATGAAAATTATTATTTATAATAAATTTATGAAAATTATCAATGTAACTACGATCAACTTCTTTTTTAATTTAGTATAACTGGCAATAATTCAAATGTTTTTTTCTGTTCTACATCATTCTCCAATTATTGAAAATTTTTCAATTTTTAACGATTCTTTAAAACTACCATATAAAGAAACTTTGGAGAGAATATTCTAGATAAAAAAAACCCTTTTCTTTGGAGGTTCCAATGTTATAAATGATGAGAAAAAACATTGAAAGATGAATTTAAAAACACTAAAATGAAATCTCCTGTGCCAATGAATAAAATGTGTAGAGGAGCAAAGAAACAAGTTGTAACTCCTGTTGAAGACGCAACATCCCTTCCTGAAACCAGAACATAGAGAGGTGAAGACCAGGTTGAGGAATCACCTGAAGATGAAGAAGAAAACGATAAGGAAGAAGGGAAGCCTGATAGGAAAGGACGTGGACGCAAACAAAAGGCTGTCCCTGCAGAAAAAAAGGAACGAGTTATAAGAGGAAGACCCGGTAAAAGGCAGGCAGGGAAAACCGAGGAAGCAACCTCTGATGATAAGCATCCGAAACGTCTATAAAAACGAAAAGTTGAGAATGCAGAACCGCCCAAAAGAGAGAAAGAACCTGCTTTAGTTAATAAAACGAAAACAGAGTTTTCTCAAATTGATTTTACTTGTTCGAAGAAAATTTCTGTAAGTGCAAAGAGCAATTTTAAAAATTTCAGCCAGAATATAGATGGTTTTAAAGCTTGGTGTAAAAAACAAGGTTATGAATACATTGAAAACGAAAATACAGATATCCTTTGCTTACAAAAAACTAAGTGTTCAGAGCTACAGAAATGGAGAGATTTAAAGGTTATAAGAAATTCTGGTTTCTAGGTAAAACAAGGACTACGCCAGAGTTTCCTGGTTTAGTAAAACAGAACCACTTAAAATTACATCTAGGATAAGTGATAAAGAACATGATAGGGAAGGCTGGTGTATTACTCCCGAGTTTATTAACTTAATTGTCGTTTCTGCTTATGTACCTAATCCAGGCAGAAAATTAATAACACTACCGAAACGTTTGGAATGGAATAAAGTCTTTAAATCGTTTATTTAAATTAAAGCCAGTAATTATCTATGGAGACATGAATGTTGCTCATGAAGAAATACATTTGGCTAATCCCAAAACAAATTAGAAAAATGCTGGATTAATTAATAATGCTGGTTATTATGCTGGTTAACACAAGAGGAAAGAGATGGTATGACTGACTTTTGGGTTCTGGGTTTGTTGATACTTTTCTTGAGTTGGACCTATGATTGTACCCAGACAGACATACATACATAATGAAAACTCAAAGCAAGAATACTGGATGGCATTTGGATTTCAACGTAGAAAAAGTTTATTAAACAACATAGGTTTTTATTTAAAAAACAAAGTAGACATAAAAATAAAAAATAAAAATATTTATTATGTCACCCCTTTCAATCAAACAAATTTTTTTCACGACCATTAAATAATAAGTATATTATTTATTTGTTTTCTGAAAAGTGATAATATATGTTTATTATCAACGTAGCCCATCTTTCCGCTACGATTTTGTTTTCTCACACGCATTTTGAATCAATCAGAAAGCTGCATTTCAATTCCGACACGGTATTTTAGTTAACCTTGCAATAAAGAGGTGGCGCGGCGTGTAAAGAAATGTCAGAAATACGAAAACTAACCTTATTAAATTTTCATATAATATCATTTCTCGCTCGTTGAATAAAATACTATTATTAACAACAAAAAATCTACTTTTTGAGATAAAAATTCATAACACTTTGGGGCACCCTGTATAGCAATATAGCATATAAATAAAATGAAATATTTATTTCAAAATATTTTTATTGTTTGCATGAAAATACCGCAATTGTAATGGCAAATTTTTTGTAAACACAATTGTCAGAATTCCTTAAATTATGAGATCACATTAACTATCCTTTATTAAAAGATTAGAAGCAAAAATATTATAAATTTCTCATGAAATTCAATCTTAAGAAATTTTGATATCTCATAACAAACTTTTTGTTATAAGATGTCATTAGGTGATGAGATTTCAAAATTAAATATGACACAATATTCTGTTATTAGAATCCTTTAGAATGAGGTGTCACAAGTGTGGAGGTGGACTTTAAAATTTGGGGCAAAGGGGCTAATACGTGGAGTATACTTTTATATGCCATTAATTTTTCCCCTCTTAAAGAAAATTAACCTGTTTTGCCAATTTTTTTGTTTATCACCCTATAGAGTAAATCTAGATATTTCGTGTATTTATAGTTTTATTACAAAATAGGACCAAGTAAAATCTTAAGTAAATACTTAAGTCAAATATTATTCAATTAAATTCTTTTCAAAGTTACATAAGTTTGATTAAGATAAGTTAAAGTCTAATATGATTTGTTGAAAGCATTTAAAGCTTGAAGTTTTGGTGATTGAGGGAGACGCCGGGGAAGGCAGAGAGAGTATTGTAAATGGGGTTTAGGACGCGAATTGCTGCGGAATTGGGCCAAACGGCAGGATCAGGGTAGATAAGGCGCATGATACGAAAGAACATCACCCCAATTTCCTCGCTCTCGCTAAGATATGGATATAAGATCGATGGAATTAAATCAGGACAACTTTCTAGGAAATTATGCCCATACATACTCTCACTAAATGTATTATTTAAAATTATTGACATTTAAAGAGAGCTTTGAAATTTATAAAGTGGTATTACTTTAGAATTGGGTAAATTTAAACGTAGATAAGAGAGAAACGGAAATATAGAGTGAAATGGGGTGGTGTCTTCGGAGATTGATTACCGTGTTATGGAGCAATGTGTATGGGTTAAAGATCTCGTTCTAATACCATTTGAAACATTTGCTACATTAAAAAAAGCTCAAATTGCCCTACTTTTTACATTCAATGAGAAAAGAAAGTAAAAGCTTTAATTCCACTTATATCCCATAATCACCATCGGTTTCCTGCTTTTATACCCGACCTAATAAGTTTTGTTTTTAATACTTAAAACAAAAAGGGATTATGAAATTTTATGTAAGTACAAATTTTTTCCTTCTCGGAATTCTTGCATGGAAACCAATTTTAAAAATATAGGCGCAATTTTATCTTGTAAATTAAACCATATGTAAATTGATAATATATTACCAAATAATTTAATTTTCTTTTTAGCCCCGACGTGGCATCAATGTAAAGGTGTAAATATTGGATCGTTTGAAATTAAATCCACGCAATTTTCAATCTGAAAAATCCCATTACTTTCAAGTCAAAATTCTGAAGACTCGCGCGTAGGATGAGAATCAATCGTGAAGGTTGCACAGATTTATATCACCTCACTTCTTGTCGATTATATTTCTCTTGGAAATTCCGTGCTTTATTTGATTTTCAATTCTACAGCTAACCAAACATTACGTGTGTTTACATTTTGTGGCTCACGTCGTATTAAATATGCTAATATGAAATAAAAGCCGTTTATTTAAAAAGCTGCATTATTTTGATTTATAACCTATGCATTTTTAAAATTGAATATTGCAGGAAATTTAAAAACGGGGGATGTACAATAAATTTATTTTATGTTTATACGTCCGAGTCATGGCTTGTAAAAAAATGCAAAACTATATCGGTCTGGTTTCATTTTATACATGCAGGCGAAGGACAGATAAGAAAAATGACAAAAAATATACATCTGTTTACCAGTTGTGGGTCAAAAATATTGATGTCTGTTTTTGAACGAGAATTTATAGCCTCTCTATAAACGAAAAATATATTAAAGTACTCCCTATATTGATATAGTGTGTGCATTTGATGTACGCTTATAAAATAGATAAAAAACACGAGTAAAAAAATTTACATGCGTCTATTAAATTCATAAAATACACCATTTAGCTCGTGAAATATGAAATATTAATCGGCTTTTGTGATAGAGATTTTAATTAATTAATATACAATTTTAAATAAAACAAAGCAAATTCTGATTAATTTTCCATTGCAATCTGCGTTAATAACTGCGTTTTCACGGAATAATTTTCTATTAATTCACTAAATATTAAATAAAACCTTTAAATAACTCCTAATACTTTTACAACTTGTTTAATAAATTTTATTAAAATAGCACAGGGTCGCAAAAGCGATCATTGTATACAAGCGTATAGTGCTAACATTCCTTAAAAGGAAATAAATGAAGCGGGAATTTGCAATTGTTTCCCGAAAACTGGGTTATCAACTTCGCACTAAGTGCACATTAGGTGGCCACATACACGAAAACCTCTACGAAATTCTCCTTGTGATATTTTAAAACCCAACAAAAGACTAATAAAAGGACTTTAGATAAACATGTAAAAACCAACACCTTTTTTATATATTTGTTATCTCTTTTATACAAAAGAAATAAATTAATACATTTGATTTATTTCGGTTTATCTAAATCGAAATATATATCATGTCTTGGAATCACACAGGAAATTACAGGAAATAATATTTGAGATTATTTGAAACGTATTTAGTTTGCTTATATTAAATTATACATACAGGGTGCTCCATACCATTTTCGTTAAAATTTGTTACTTGCAAATTAAAAATTTACTTTTTTTTTGTAATATTTTCATTGAGAATTAATAATTTTTTTCTTGAGTAAATTTATTTTTTTTTTCAAAAATGGTTGAAATTTTTTTAAATATTTTTATGTGATCATTAATATGATAAAAAGGTCTATGAAAAATGTGTAAAAAAAGTAGGGGTTTCCATTTAAAAAAATTGATGATGACGTCATAGTGAAGTTATCAGTGACGTCATGAATATTTTTTTCATTCCAAAAGATGGCATTTTTAAAACAAAAATTGCGAGCGATTTTTAGAAAAAAAAATTTTACGGAAGTTATGACCTTGGTTCCAAACTTTATCACCACCCTGTATATGGCTCTATCTATACTCGCTACTCGCTTTGTTAATATTTGCAATTTTAGCGAAAATAGATCCATTCTTAAAAAATCAGTGCTCTAAAATAAATGACAGTAGCTGAGTATAATTTCTTACTGTGGTAAACATTGTATTTATGATGCGGTTGGCAATTGAAAGACATTGGCCTGTCATTAAATGTTTTACTTACTTGTTAGATTTGTTCCCGCGAAGATTTTATGTATCCGTTCAATTATCACAGATTCTTCATGATTAATAGATGTCAGGTTTCACTATAATGATATTTTTGACTTATTAACGATATTTATAACATTGAGGTCATTATAACCTCTATTTCAAATAAAAGCACATGTTTGTTAGACGTAAGTCTTTCTTTTTAAAGTCTCGATTTGTTGGTATTTATGTAGACTCTGATGAAGGTTCAGTAAAAAACCGAAACGGGTCAGCTGAGATGTAAAAATCGTTTTAATTCTCTTGTCCTTTTATGCCAAAATACCAATACTTATATCTGGTTGGAACTAAACTGCACACCAAATTTATTCATATTTCAATATTCGTCATCCTTTTCTAGTAGCAATGACCAAACTGCACACCCTATCATAAGCGTGGCAAAGCAGGTAGCAAAGTAAGAATTGTTTCATTACTCCAGTACCATTCGATCTTTACGTAAATGCAGAAAGCGGCAGTATTTGTAAATTAAAAATTTATATATTTTTTTAATAAAAAAATCAGTATGAATTCGGACATTATTAAAAGTTCCCGGGGAAAAGACCTTCTTGTGGTAGATAGTTTTAAATTCTACAAAGTGAAAATATTAAAAACAGATGAAATATTCTGGCGTTGTACGAATAGAAAATGTAAAGCAACGATTTTTACCATTGGGAATCAAAATGTAATTACGAGGCGCAATAATGATCACAATCACGAAAAAAATGAAAAGGTTCTAAACAGACAAATTTTAAGCGGACAGTCTAAAATTTACGGATTGGAAAATATTCATACCAAGCCACAAGATGTTGTAAGAACTATTTTAAATAATAATATACCTGAGTCGATTACAACTTTGGATTTATTAAAAGTTAGAAAAAATATTTATAATGCAAGGAGAAAAACGTTTATCTACAATATTCCAAAATCCCGAGATGAAGTTCATCAAATACTAGAAAAAGTAAATTTAAAGACCAGCAAAGGAGAGGATTTTTTATTTTTTAACGATAGTTTAAATAATATAGTTGTTTTTTCTTGTGCGGAAAATATAAATGCTCTAAGTGATATGCAAAAAATTTATGTGGATGGTACATTTTCTTACTGTACCAAGTTTTTTTACCAAATGTTTACCATTCACGGTGTAAAGAATGGTCATTACATTCCACTAGTATTTTGTTTATTGCCGGATAAACAAAGCAACTCATACGAAATGTTATTTCAAAAAATAAAACAAGTTTCTTTGGAAAGGTTTCAAAAATCAATTGAACCCTCAGAAATAGTAGTCGATTTTGAAGCAGCAATACACTTGGCACTAAAAAATGTATGGCCAGAATCAAAAATAATTGGCTGCCGGTTCCATTTACATCAAGCTTGGTACCGAAAAATTCAAGCTTTAAAATTAGACAAAGATTATAAAAATGTAAACAGTGAGGTTGGAGTGTGGCTGAAGACTATATTTGGATTAACATATTTAAATCCAGAAGATGTAGGAGACTGTTTTTCAATATATTTGATGGCTGATATCCCAAATGATGAAAGAGTGACGAAAATAGCAGATTATTTGGTAGAGAATTTCATCAAAGAAGGTGCTCGGTTTCCTCCTGAAATATGGGCGGAAAATTCCATGACCATAGAAAGGACCACAAACGCCTGTGAGGCGTAAATTTATTGAAAGAATGATTACTTCTTTACAAAGAAAAGAAATTAATATGTTGTTTTTCTTAAAATGTATTGCTAATCATAATTACACCGTGTAAGTTATGTTTGCATAGTTACTGTTTTATTCAATATTATATTTTTATAAATAATATATTTATATTTAAATACATTTTTATGTAGTTTATTAAAGTTACATGTAATATATCATTGTTTAAAGGTTTTTTATTTATTTTTGTTAATTTCTATGTATATCTAAGATATAAGTCATCAATTTAGTCATATTTTTAATATGTAGTTTAGAGAATTTTTTTATAAATAATATATTTACATTTAAATACATTTTTATGAAGTTTATTAAAGTTACATGTAATATATCATTGTTTAAAGGTTTTTTATTTATTTTTGTTAATTTTAATATATATCTAAGATATAAGTCATCATTTCAGTCATCATTTTAATATGTAGTTTAGAGAATTTTTTTTGATTTAATGTTTTTTTTATATTATAATTATTAAAAACAATTTTTAGTTTTATTCAAACCCAATTTAGTCAACTGAATTTAAAAAAATACTGTGTGCTGTCATAAAACTTGGTGTGCAGTTTGGTCAATCACTATTTGTACTTAAAATGGTCGATGTGCAGTTTACCTAGATAATAAAGCGTTTATTGCTTTTGGTGTGCAGTTTGGTTCCAACCTTATATCTTATACCTTAAATTAAAGGTCTGTGTTACCTCTAAACCGGTTAGGTGCTACTTTTTTTACTTTCATTGATTCGTTTAGAGTATAGAGGATTTAAAGGCCGTTAGGAAATTGATATAAAAATTGCACTTATATCCCAAAATTTTAGATATTTCAGGGAGGGAATTTGGACCCCCTACACACATTTGTCTAAAAACATGTATGACCAAAAAAGTAATTATCAAACGAATTTTAAGATCGAAGGTCTAAATTAATTAATTGAACGACTATTCTTTAGTGTATCAGTAACAAATACATACAGGGTGAACAAAAAGTTCGGCAACGCCCGTTCATTTTTGAAATGAAGCATTTTTGAGAAAAATGTTTAATATAAAAGTTCTTAGTGACGCACCATTTGAGAATATTTCCATGACCTTTAACCTCAAGTTGAAGCTCAGATAATAACAACTTATTTTTTGTAAATAACAAACTCCCATTTTTATTGCATATTATTTTTATAAAGTAAACAGTTTAAAAGTTACAAGGGTTTAAGTACATAAATTGAGTAAATTGTTTTTGGCCAGGAAATTTATTGCAAAGTGATTCAACTTATTGATTCATTGAGGCTTCAAGCCATGGAAGTTCCATACTGTTGGATATGACTTACAGGGGATTATATGAAAGGTCTTCTTCTTGCAATATTTGTTTTGATTTTGGAATTAGAAAATCCGATTCGGACGTATCTGAAAGTTTGGTAAATAATTTTGTTCTTACTTCAAGTATGTGAAAGACTTTTTGCATACCTTTACACATCGGTCAGTTTTATTACTCATCTGTTTGATTTTTGTGTTGTCATCCCCAGTAAATGTATTTGTTTTTCCAAAAGAGTGTTTAATTTTACCTCGATATTTTCTGCTGAGCTATTTGGGATAATAGAAGCTTTCCAGGTCTTCTTTGGAAATTATTAAGACTAGTTTCCTTCAGGATTTTGATTTTGTCCTTTGTTACATTAATAGTCCTGAAGGCATTTTAGGTAATAATTTAGCATAATCCACCGTCTTTAATCTAAATAAAATTGGTGTTTTGGATTCTAACATTTGTCCGTGTGGTGAGGTTACCATCTTCTACTTTTTGGTCATTCTTCTCCTAACAATATTTCCTTGACCTCGCATGCTTGCTTTGTGTTGTATTTTTAATTTTCTCTGTACTTGTAACATATCTTTATGATTTCTTTTACTGTGAACGCATCTTTGATTTTGTATTTTTAGTTTTATGTAGAAATAGCTCAAAAGAGTTAACATAGTTTTCATATTTCTAATGGAAGTCAATTTTGTTTGCGACTTTACAACTACCTAGGACCAAGATAACACAACGCGTTACAAGAAGAACTTTCAGCAAACAATTAAACAATTCCATTTTCGATATTAAATACAAATCGAGAT
Source organism: Stenus bimaculatus (assembly GCA_963971135.1). NCBI lineage: Eukaryota > Metazoa > Arthropoda > Insecta > Coleoptera > Staphylinidae > Stenus > Stenus bimaculatus. The sequence continues at coordinate 44,581,715 of OZ020183.1, read as the reverse complement.
GCTTACGAAATTTATATTTATTCATTACCTTAGTTACTATGTTTGGTATATGATATTATTATTACATGTTAGGTGCTTTTATCATATTTGATTAAACAAACTTCTTAAATAATTTAAAAACAAGCATAAGTGAGATGTTTGATATTGATCCCTACTACATAAGTGCTATAGCTGCTATGCATTCTCGAGACCACCTAAATAAAACGAAGCCAAGACTACAAGTGATGTTGGAAGAAGCAATAAAATCTGAATATGGAATACAAAAGGATCTTACCCCAATAGTACAAAAGGCAATTAAGTTCACCAAATTAGAAAGAGAGAAACGTAATTCTAAATTAATTGAAGAAAATATAAGCCAAGCAGTTAGTTCTGATCAACTTGCAATGGATTTACTAAAGGAAGACTTGATGTGTATAGTTTGTGAAGGTATGGATGTATTACCTCGTAATATACTATTGGAATGTAATAATTGCCTAAATTTGTATCATCAGGAATGCCATAAACCTGTGGTTGAACATCCCAAATCTGATGAAAATTGGACGTGTTGTAATTGCATGAACAATAAACTATCCAAGAAATAGTTTTCAATTAAAGAACAACCCTCAAAACTCAATAATATTAACAGAAATAAATAAATAATCAAAATGAATTAAAAAATCATTTAATACAAACTTTATTTAATAAAATACCAAATTTTTGTTTCTTAAAATTTTAACTCCTGGCTTATACTATTTAACTTGAGATCCAACTTGTTCAAGCTGACTAGATTCAACTTCAAGTTGGGTTTGCGTTGCACCAGAGATTTACACATGACGTCTTGATTAGGATCAGGATATATTTGGCAGTTTTATTATGAAAAACTGTATATTCAATGTTCAGTAGGTAACTCATAAATTATTAAAAACGCCTGAACCTGATTTAAAGTCAAATAAGAGGAGCTTATAATATATGAGGGAAAATAGCATTTGTTTCTGATAAATGTAAGTTTAGTTCTATAAAAATCAAATAAGATTCTATTCCCGTATTTTTAAAGAGGAATTTAATTTTAACGACGTGTCTAAAATTTTCATCACATACTACTTTTTTTTTAAAGTATGTATATTTGTTTAAATAAATATCAATATGCTGACGTATCTATTAATATTTCTTCCTTCCTAAAAAAATAAAGGAAGAAACATATTCTTAAAACTCGTAACAAACAATTTGTTTTGACGACGTGGAACCTATCACAACAAAAAAAAAACAATTTGGTATCAAAATCAATTTTGTATCGTAATGAAAAATAATGTATCTAATTCTAGGGAAAGCTAAGGAAAACATTTAACCTATCAAAGTTTACTAATAGGTATTTAATTAAACTGTGGTTTAATTTAACAACCACAAAGATTTTATTCCTGTATTAGTCTAACGTGTCTTTCAGAGTAAACAAGTAAGCACATATTAAGTGTTGCTTCGGTTTAAAGCTTCAGGCTCTGGAGATTTTCCCGAGAGAGAGGTTTTATTTTAACAACAAGAAAACTTAAACAGGCGCTGTTAGTTCAGCAACAAAAAGTTTAAGTCCGCAAAACGGTACGAACTTCCTTTCGCTTATTTATTTAAATATTGCTGTATTGAAAATCAATATAGGTATAATGTTTATTGAAAATGAACTGAAAATAGTTCCAAGTTTAATCAATATATAGGAGCTGATTTTCGTTTTCAAGTAATGGATGTTTGTATCTCTGTAGGTGAGTGCAGGACTAACAAACAATCAAACCGCTTTATCAGGTTAAACAAAGTGGCCTAGGGCACTTTGTACACTTTGTGTAATAAAGGCGTAAAGCTTCCTACTTTAATTATGCATTACAGTTGACTATACAGATTTGTTTAATTACTATTGACTACAATAAGCACGAATGGAAGAGGATATGTGGTAGTCGTGTCGGAATTATTAATAATATTCTGGTATGAAATTAACTACATGTACTACAAATTACAATGAAAATATGTACAACAGTTTGTTGTAATGTATAAACTCATGTATATATTTGATATATTATTCCACTTGTATGGTTAGACCAAACGCATTTAATCTCTTTTGATTCCATCGAATACGATCAATTTGAATAAATATTACTATTTAATTCACCGTTATTTTCTAACCAATTATTGGTAAATTGTTTAATTAAAAGCTCCAGGCGTTTAGATGTAGAGAAAAAATCTTCTAAAGCACGGAGTTCCTTTTATGTCCCTTCGCAAATTTAGAATTAATTAGATTATTTCCTCTCAATCAAACATAATTTATGAAATTGTAAACGCGAGTAATAATTTATTTGTTAAATCTGCAGATATGATTTGAGGAAAATAATTAAATTTCAAATTTGCACTCTGCAATTAGCGTTTACAATTTAGAGGTGTGTATGTATCGTTTTGATAAAGGAATATAATTAATTATATTCGATAATAATTATATTAATTTCACAAGTTTATTGATTTACACTTGGTGATTATAAATTAGCTTTGAAAATAATTAGTTTTGCAACTAATTTGTTATTAAAATAAATAAATAGGGTTGCGTGGGCGCTTCATTAATTTAATCTCTTTGCTAAACGACGGTAAACTAGATTTTTTAATTAGAAAAGTTAAACGAGGTTATTCTGAAAAATTAAAAAAAATGTGTCGTGTATAACCCTGCGTGCAAATTGGTGAATATTAACGTGCTCGTTTTAATAACTACAAATTCAAATGAATGAAATGGAACGAATTAACGAATTGAAATAAAACAATTTACTGAAAGCGACAGCCATTATTGGGCGCCTGGAAGCTTTGTTCTAAACATAGTCGTGTGTTTGTGCATGGAATTACTTCCCTTGATATTTATTATTAATCAAGCGTTTAGTCAAGTAAATCGCTTTGCTCTGTTTTTAGTTAAAGGCAACTTTTTACCTTTTCTTATTGCTATCTTGGGATTTATTTTTCGGCAAATAATTAGATTAGAAGCTGTTTTCGTTACTGACGGAAAGAAAGAGATTAACTTAGTCCTACTTAAATGGCACGTACACAATAATTTATTAACAAGCACACTGTGGAAAGCCCACAAGTGATAAATTGGTTTTCTTGTCGCTTTATGACATCCTATAAATTAAATCTTAAATAAAATTATTAAAAAGTAATTTCCTCATTACAAAATCTAATATTTATTGCCATTCACGTTTACTTATTTGTTATTTATAATAACTTCAAAATATTTTTTTAAATACAGGGTGTCCAATACTTGCTACATTGCCAGGCACCTTTGGTAGAGGACCTGAAAACTTTATTCACCAAAGAAGAAATGAGCAATTTGGTAATATCTGATAATACTTCAGCACATCCAAAAGGGTGTTGAGTATTTTAATTGTCGGTTTTTATATGGAATCATAGTTATTCGCAATTTCAAAGATCAATACGACCTCTCGTGGACATTTGATAAAGCTAGTAGTGGAGTAATAAATTAAAATCAATGTTTTTCTCATTAACTTATCCGGATTGGATTGAATATTGAATTCGAATATTCGCCACCAAACAGTAATAAGATAAATATTGTAAATCGTTTCACAATTTCGGAAAAAATTGACTGAAGAAATGCTTCAAGCTGTTAGTTTTTAAAATGTTAAAAATTCGTACGAACGTGTTGCATAGGTTTAAAAGAATAGCTAACCCTTTCGTTAATTTGTCGCAATCGTCTGTACCTACATCAAGCCTGAAGATCCAATACGGAAGACTGAACACTTGGTGAGAAGTTACGGTATAAAAAGCTTTAACAAAGAATTATATGATTTACCAACATCTTTAGAATTAGAATTGTGCGACTACAATCCATCAACATAACAAAATGATTGTATCACCACAATGGATAATTTTATTGATTCAAAAATGGTTTTTGTTAGTGATTTTTTGTGTTTGATTTAAGGTAATTTAAAAGCTAAAATGGGGACAAAGAAAACAACACATTCTTTGGTTTTAACTTACGAGAAGAACACACAAGTTGGTGATTTTGTGATGTTTTACTTCAACCGAACAAACTAAGAAGCAGTAAAACTCTTTAACTGGTATTGACTCATATGACCTGCTCAACTCATTAACCTTAAAAATTAGGAAATGTTATATTACACCAATACACAAGAGAGTGACCATTTAGATATTTCTCATTATAAGGGTATTTCAATAGTTTATACCTAAATTAATGGATAAAATGATCTCAAAGCAACTTAACTGGATGTGTAAAAGTTTACTTTCGGAAAAACAGCAAGGCTTTGATGATCGACCAATCTTCTACTCTACAATGGTACATTTAGGATGCCTTTAAACCCGACATGCAAGTGGATGCCGTATAAATAGAGTTTGCTAAAGGTGCCCACATAGCAATCTAAATCTAAAGTAGAGCCTTAAAGCGAAGCATTAAAGTAGAGCAGTCATGAAAAACCAAACCAATGTATTTCAATGCCTCTACACATGCCAGAGTAAAGTCATGGACTAGGATTATTCTACTTTTATATAAATCAACTTGAATCTGCATCAACGTTATGGAATCCGTACCACGTACCAAAGTGGTCGAATCACATCTCTTGAAAATATACAGTCCAAGTTCTTTAAGCACTTAGCATATAAATTAAGAATACCCAGAGATAGATATCGGTTCTCAAGTTTTGTCTCCGATAATAGCTGAAACAGCATCCACCTTCATAGAGTTTATGCAGATCTATGCTTCATTCACAAGCTACTAAATTTAGTGGTTATGTTCCTGAATTTTTTTAAAGAATTGTCCTCTTAATAGGTTGATGAAAGAATGCAACACAAATCAACACGATTATAATTTTGATATAATATATTTAGTTCGTCACATAAATCCATTAAACTTAAACTTAATAAAATCAAATTAGAAACATATTTCTGAATTTTAGGTTAATGCAAATATCTGAAGAACATCATGCCAATCTAATATCAACTCTTTAATCGAGCACATCGTCCTCATAGGAGAATGTCCCAAGACAAAGTGAATGTGTGTACGACAACAAAATCTTCATCTTAAATTTTATACAATAACTGCACATTTCATGTACAAAATATGAATGTTAGTTCAGAAACTTTATTTAAATAAAATGTGTTTTATGTTTCTGTTGGATTTTATTATCTTCCTATATAAAACTCGAGGTTGTGTTTTTTTCTTGGATATTGTTGCTTTTAATTAAGTCAAGTTTGGTTGTCCCTTTAGTAATAAGTCTCGAATCAAAGTACAAAGGAAAAATCGCTCCAGCTACGCTGTCCCGATTTTTTCATGACTCTTGAAAAAAAAAACACAACCTCTTATTTAATTACCCTCTATAAAATTTTCCACGAATTGATAATGATAATTTTGGGGAAAGTGTCATTTTTTTGTTAAAACTGACAAGTTTTTAATAGTTTTCATCAGAGCTGCAACTTAGGCAAATTGAACATTTTTTGTTTGGTTAGTCAACACGTTTTCAATTGAAGTAGTCAATAAATGATTAAATTTGTTAAAAAATCTGGGGTAGCTATAGTATATTGTTTTATTAGGAGTAAAAGAAGTACTTTTTGTGACGAGCATGTAGGTTTGCGGATACATACGAGTCACAAAAAGTTCTTTTACTCGGAATAAACATGCTACTTTTTTTTCACAAGTCGAAATTTTTAAAATAGTAGTTTCTGAAATTTATTTTACATACAACACACAATATAATATTAGTGTATATTGGGTTGCCTAACACTCATTTCTACTCCGCTCTTTTATTCGTTGTCAGTTCAAAGTAGTAATTTCTACTCCTAGGCAGTACAAAGTTACCATAGAATCAACGAACATAAAAAGTGACATTTTAAAGCCTCTCAAACGTCACAGAATACTACTTTAATAACGTTTGAAAAAAAAATATTTTTTTGATATTTTTTTCATTTTTAAGTAAAAAGAGAAATGTGAATTTGAATAAAGTATTTGTTAAATTTTTTTATTTTATACTTTAATTTAATTATTCTTTTTTTACATCAAAAATATATTAATCTGTGGACGAACAAAAAGATGAAACTTTTATAGTTTCTATTGAGGTATTACAAAATATCAATCAGGTTCAAACACTACGTTTAATGCTTTTGCCAAACTTTACAATCCTCAAAGCTCGTATTGAACACATTTAACGTGATACATGTATTATGGATGGATGTTTGTTCAAAAATTAAAATCGATAAAATACAGGGTGTGTTAAAACTGACGCATAAGCTCTCGCTACATTTTCAAGAAACCTTGGTATTGGTAGAGTACCGAAAAAATATTTCAAAAATAGTTTTTTCAATTTTTGTGATTAAAACATTCCTTAAGTCACTAAATTTAGTGAGCAAAGTTATTCTTTTACTCTCTATAGTGATTTAAAATTTTTATACTCACCAGTGAGAAAAAGTGTTAGGTTTGTACTACCAGCAATAAAGCAACAAATTTGGATGTAGTCTTCGAAAAAAAATTGATAACCTATTATCACAGAAATCGAAAATAACGAAAGTAACGATAAATGATAAATAAGTACTAAAACTGACATTTTGAAATAGTGAAACAATTGTTCCAAAACTTAAAAAAACGAAATTGTAGCAAAAATAAGCAAAGATAACTTAATCACGAATTTCTAAGTAGAGCAATACAAATTAATTAATATAATAATAAATAATATTTTTTTTTGGAATGTAATAATAAAAAAATGAATCTGGCATCGATGTTATCTTAACCAATAAGAAACTCTGGCAAAAGTGATCTTATTTTGTTAATATTTTCAGGGTTTGAAAAGTTATTTTGACAATTTTCATCAAAATGCAATGGAGTAACTATGGTTTCATAGTAAAAAGTAAAACTGACAATTGATACACTCCGCTACTCTACCAAGGGTTCTTGATAAATATCGAGAGCTTATGCGCCATTTTTGGGACACCCTGTATAAGGATGAGAAAATTATATGCTATATTATTCAATTATTCCTGAGGGTAATTACTTTATATTTAATTTAAAAAATGGCCTGTGTAAAATAATTTATCATAGAATTCATTATCTTTTAAAAAACACTGCAAGAAAAGAAGTAAACAAACAAAAGATAATGCAGTTACTTAAGATAGTATAACAAAAGGTAAAAATTTTCCTAATTATTTAAATTAATTGTTCCTTTTTTCACTAATTAAAATTGAGAAGAGTAAAATTGGGTTTATCGTTAACATTCTTTTTTTCCTGTATAAACCCCGCTCAATTTTCTTTGACTCCTTTTTTAGTATCTTTATCCCGGTAAAGAGCAGTTTATAAGATTAAACGAGATAAACTCAGCTGCATTTTTAATTATATGCAAAAATTGTGCCTTTAAAACTTTATTTCTTAGCCTTTTCCTTTTGTTCCAGATTTGCAATTATAACTTGAAAGGAACTTGGTTCGTTTTAAATAGTTTCGCACAAATGCCATAACATGGCCAATTTCAACAATGCTCAGAACGCAAGACGATTAATTCCATCCAATTCCCAATTGAATTAAGTATTTTTACGACTACTATTATTTATTAATCTCGAATATTAATAGTTTAATGAGAAAATATTAATTGTAAGTATCTTTTTATACAAATCTTAAAGTTGAAATCAAAATTAGCATTTTTCACATTTTTATAAAACGCTATACTTACCAATACATAATAATATAAAATTAAATAAATGCTTAAAACTTTTGCATTTCTTGTAATATGGTAATTTTAATAAAAAGTTTGACGTGACTTTATGTATTATGAGTGTTTCGCATGTATTGGTCAAAATTTGAGATTTATATAAACTTATCGAATATATTATTTTCGGATTAGAAATATCTGAATTATCAAGCGTTAACATCTAAACCATATTATTATGCACACTATTAGCTCTTAAGGTGCCTATAATCATTTCCTCCTATACTCACGTTATAAATTAAGTCTTCGGCCTTAAATGGTTCTAGGTAAAGATAAGGAGATTAGATTTGCCTGTTGCTAAACTGAGAAATTCTATGTTGAAAGATCGTAGCTTAATTTAATCCCAAGATTAAGATAGAGATTTTATGACTAAGCCTTTATTGGTATATACTTACCTTAGAGTAAAACATAAATAACCCATGTAACCTATTCTAACTATTTTGTTGTATAATTTACTTTAAATTAAAAGGTACTGGAGGTTGAAATATACATGTATACTAAATATGAACTATATATTTATTTAAAATGTTTGTTTAAAGTTTTAATTAAAATAACCGGCTTACATTTTATAATAATAAATTTAGAACAGCTTTTGTTGAATAAAATTTAAAATTAAGAGATGGTTGGGTAAACTGATATTTTTAATTACGTTTCAACTGCAATTATAGTTAATTACTGAGTGAAGCAATATGTTCATTAAAATCCATATTTCTTGCAAAGCAGAAACAAAAGATGAGAGCGTAATAACGTATTATGTTTCGTTTTTGCCTCTTCCGTTTCATAATATAGCGGGAAATAGAGGAAAGCAAGCAAGGTTGGTAACAAAACAAATTAACGACTAAATATGTTCATGTTGACCTCGCTGGTATCTAATTACTAATTAAAAATTATGGTTAAGTTTAACTTTTCATATAAATTTCAATGCGTCGGATAAAAGATAAAAGGCAGCCGGATTTTTGTTTCTTGAGTAATTTGTTAAATATTTCCAGCGGTTATAATCTGTTTCCTTGCAGCTTTCTGACGAAACTTTTAATTTTATCTGTAAATCTACTTCCCGGGATGATTATAAAATTTAAAATCTTTCTAAATTTAATATAAAAGTCCTTTATTTAAAGTTAACATAAATATAGTAACTTTATAAATCGAATCTTTGAACTTTCGATTCGGCTATGCTGGTCACGTTCTGTTCCCAAACACCCCACGTTAAAATTAATTACGTAACTTATGCAGAATACCTATTGAAATTAGTTGAACGGCTTAAGGTTTATTTAAATATTTAATGACCCAAACATAATTGAAATTATGCAAAACTTGGCCGATTTGTATTAAATTATCACCTGAATGACCGAACAGTGATTTATGAGTCACGAAATTATTTTCCAATGAAAACATTGATTTAATATCCTGTAAAAAAAGCAATAGCAAACTATGGTCTTCCAAGAAGGAAATAAAATGAACGGGTATCAACGCTGGTGCAATATATACTAGGCGAAAAAATGACGAAACCTGACCAACAAATCGTTTCTGTTGTCCATATATCAACGAAGCAATATATTTTTTGTCACCAGTAAGTTGCTCCGCCAATACTGATATTGTCACCCTGCGTCGCTTTTAAATTCCCCAGATGACTTCATGTGACGCCCTAAACAATTTTTATGATCAAATAATATTAATTTGTTAAAATTAGAGGAAGACCTCATAAAAATTTATAAGTAAAATGCATTTTATTTTAGGTTTGACCTGAATAATAAATTTTCTATAAAACTTCCTATTTCAAAACTAGTTGAATAATATCACGTCCAATACAATTTATAAAATACCTTTCCCTTAAAAACCACATACAAATATTTTTTTAGCAATACATTTTCTGCATACAAAAGAAAAATCCAATGAAAGACCTTAAATTAAATCCTTGTTTAGAACTTACGGAATACAATTTATTTTTTTTCTTATAATCGGATTTACTTTGCATTGACAAGGATTAGAAAGGCGGAGTAGAAACGCATTTTAGGCAACCCAATATACACTAACATTGTATTGTGTGTTGTATGTAAATTAAATATCAAATTTTAAAATTATTTATTATATTACTATTTTGTAACTTTCGTCGTTTGAAGAAAAAAATACCATGGTTTATTCGGAGTAAAAGAACTTTTTGTGGCTCGCATGCTCGCAGAGCTCGTCCCGCAAACCTACACGCCACAAAAAGTACTTCTTTTACTCCTAATAACGCCACAAAAAGTACTTCTTTTACTCCTAATAAAACAATATAGGTACTATTAGTACGAAATCGATATATTCATTCATTTTAAATATTTTGTTATTACTGGTGCGACCTACTACAAGCAAGAATACACTGACATTATTAATTAATTAATTACTGCAAGTAATCCGTCATAATAGTAACCAAAACCGTAATTACAATATCAGTTTCTACTTCGACATAGGATACACGCTCTAACCGAATTTGGAGTTTTTAGGAAAATTTTATCACCAAGATCTTATTCTATATTCGATGATTTGACGAAAAGTTTCTTTAAAAAATTATCGAAAATATTTAGGTGATTAAGAGGAAGTAAAGAATTAAATTGGGGAATATACAATTGTTTAAAGAAATGGTTTTAACTTTGGACAAACAAACTATAAAATAATATGAAGGGAAAAATACCAAACGAAACAAAGTAGTTACTCATTTATAAAACTTTATCTAATGCATTTCGAAATAGAGATTTCATCTTCAGAGAATACATTCACTTTTTATAAATGGAACTTTTAAGAGCTATCGAGTGATCAAAAACGTCGAAAATTCAAGTTCAATCTCAACATCAGTTCAACAAATGTTATTCATAAGAAAAGATAGTCAGAGACTCAGAGGATGGTGTCGATTTTTGAAAACAAGCATAATAAAAACACACTAAAATTAAGAGATTGGTGTACACCATAGACATTGTACATTATGATACACAATTTAATGTTGACATGTAAAAACAAATTGTACTAATTGACCAAAAATGAGTTGATGTCCAAAAACAAGGGGGGGTCGTGGAGAGAGTTAACGTTCGTTCAAAGTAACTATTTACACAATTTCTTTTTACATATTTACAATATTCACAACTAGTCACCACCCATAAATGTGTCAGATTCATAGATGGTAAGATTGAGTGAAAAAAATTGTAGGTGTATATATCACAAACAATGTACATTACAATAGACGATTTAATAATGACATGCAAGAAACAATTGCACGAATTACAAAATGGTTGATATCCCAAAAAACGTCATGGAATCAATATAATTAAAATAACTATTTACAAAAGTATTTTACATATGTACACTATTTACATCTGTACAACTCCTCATTGTCTCTAACTCATATATAAGCTTGATTATTAAAGATCTAAAAATATTTAACTTTAGAATTAAGTAAATGTCATTACAACGAGAAACACGTTGTCAACTACGACAAACTGATGTCGAGATTGAACTTGAATTTTCGACATTTTTGATCACTCGATAGCTCTTAAAAGTTTCATTTATAAAAAGTGAATGTATTCTCTGAAGATGAAATCTCTATTTCGAAATGCATTAGATAAAGTTTTATAAATGAGTAACTACTTTGTTTCGTTTGGTATTTAAGGCTGCTTCCCTTCATATTATTAATATGGACCAAACTAACGGAAATTTTCGCTTTGAAAAAAACTATAAAATGATTAATTTGCACTTTGCATACGGGTGATTTTAACTTTAAAATAACAGGTGTTAACTTTAAAAAGGATTTATAAACTTTTATTCCACCCCTATTAAATGAATGGTGAGCAATTTGGATAAAATAAATTTCAACTTTGAGCTTTCATCTATAAATTGAAGGGTTTGCACTTTTTATAAGGTTATTACAGGGTGGACCATTTAACTTGGGACAAATAAATAATTAAAAAACTAAAAGGTTTGGATAAAAAACTTTTAAATAAAAGTTGTTTGGTTTAAAGAGGGAAAAACGATGGAGCTAGTTATTTTTTTGGTTAAGGGTCATCTTTGTGTTAAATTCAATGTAAACCAAGTTCTTTTTAAATAAAAAATAAATAAATTTTACATAAATCATTTTTGACGCTTGACGAAAAAATTAATATGTTCTTTATATTTATTTTAATTTGACACATATTTTTCAAAACCATTTATTTAAAATGTTTTTATAAAGTTTTTTTCTTTTTTATAAAGCTATTTTGATCTATTTTAAAGTGCAATTAAATCTAACCCAATTAAATTCAAGCAAAAAAATTATAAAAATATCTAAAACGTTCATAGTTTCATATTTAAATTGAAGATATAATGACATAAATAAGTTTCAAAAAGTTTAACCCAAAGTATGACTAAATATAAAGTATTTAAGATTACCAGAACTTATCTCTTGTGATTTGTATTGCTGAATATTCAAATTCAATTGTCTTCTCAATCCAAGCAGGCTACAAAATAATTTTTGGGTGTTCGGCTAATTCGGTTTACGCCTAGGAACTCTCGTCGGTTCAGTTTCATTTTAAGTTAATTAAATGAAAACATTAATTATTCTTTTTGCTTTCATTTAAAATAATATATGATTATTTTGCTGTTTTTGTGTAAAAATTTGGGAAGAAATTGATCTTCTTGCTGCCTGAGTCCATATTGTTCGTAATAATAATAATAATTTATTTACAATAATAACACCGGCCGCTGGCAATATTTCTAAAAAGTGCGTCACTAAGAATTGTACAACTTTTTTTTGAAACATTTTTCTGTAAAATGCCTAATTGCAAAAATAAAGCAGCATTGCCGAACTTAATGTATTGAAAATTTAAACCCTTGTAACTTTCAAACTGTTAAATTTAGAAAAATAAAAAAAAGTTCCGTAAGCCACTGATGGTAAGCTATAATAATAAGTAATAAATATGGGTTACCCCTATTTAGAAAAAATTAAGTGATTATCGCCTAACCTTCATTTTGTTGTTCAAGGTCATGGGCAATATTTCCAGATAGTGCGTCACTTTTATTTGAAACCTTTTTCTCAAAAATGCTTCATTTCAAAAATAAAAGAGCGATGCCAAACTTTTTGTTCACCCTGTAAACATTATATTTTAAAAAATCAATATACCGGAAGATTACGAAATTTATTGAAATTATCTAAGCTCAACAGGTTTGCTGTTCTCATTAATCTGCTTAAGGAACTGTTAAAGCCGTAGTTGGTATGATGATTGTGTAGTCTAAGGCAATAAAAATTTCTAGTACTCTTACTATGAGGTGATGAGATATAAAAATTTAATTTAGACACAAGTAAGGAACAATCAATGGAACCATGTACATTCTTATAAAGAAAATATATGTCTGTTAACATTCTCCTATAAAAAACAGGAAGTAAATCCAATTTAGTAAGCATATTCTGATAATTAGAATTATGATCCTTCAATTGGAGTTCAAAAGTGACTTGATGTAGAATTTTTTTTGGATTCTTTCAATAAATTCAAACAAATACTGTTCTTAAGGTAATGTGTAATATCATTTCACAAAAAGCAAAAATAGAATTAGACCAGATCCCTGAGGGACATCCGATGTCGTCACATCTTTAATCTTAGATGTACTATCGCCAATCCTAACACACTGAGTACTGTTCAAGAGAAAACTTGACAGCCAATTAACAACCTCGTCAGAAAATCCGATAAATCTTAGCTTTTCTAAGAGTGTATTAAAGTCAACCCTATCAAACACCTTGGAAAAATCCGTGCATATGAAATCCACTTCAGAGGATTCTTTTAAGGCAGTAGCTCATCATATTAGAAAATGTGCATTTCCTCAACAATAGGATTCTTATAAGTCCAGGAAAGATTAGTTTGTCCAGAATTTTAGGAATTGCTGATTGTATGCAAGCTCCTCTATAATTTTTAATTATATTGCGCCTTCCAGCCTTGTGGATTGGATGAACAAATCTTTTTTTCATGAAGTAGGAAAAGTGTCCTCGCTTAAAGATTTTGAAAAGAGTAGGTAAATAGGCTTCGCGATTGTAAATTTACAATTTTTTAAAAACATGTTGGATATACCATCAGGACCTATGTATGGTTAGTGCATTCTTTGGAGAATTTATTTCCTGAAATTCTGCCTGGAGACTTATAGTGAATTTGAAGGAAGACTCGATCGTGCAAGAAGATATCGCATTAACTTGCATTATATCAGCAGGAGTGTTATAAACTGATTGAAGTAGGAGTAACTGCAGGAAGAATATAAAGCCCACATCAAGCAGAGTAAAGATTTGACAAGGGAATTTAAAAATACAGACAAAGAACGGGCTACACAAGATATAGATTTTTGTACGACAGTACTCGATTTGGAACAAACTTTGCTTACGCCAAGAACTGAAGTAAGCCACGCTTATTTTAAGTTGATGTTATCATCTTACAACTTCCCTGTTTTCAGTTTGGTGTATGTACAAGCTATATGTGGCAAGAAATCATCGCCCAAAGAGGTGCTCCATAACTTAGGAGCTGCCCTTATTGTTTTTAGAGGAACAAGTTCAACAAGGCATTAAAAAATTCTCTTTATTTTCGAATAACTGCTGCGGACAAAACCAGAACAAATATTTTTTTCTAGTTTGTACAATCTTGATAAAAATATGATATAAACATTCTACAAAGATATTTAGAATAAGTGTAGGGAGGAGGCCCACAACTAGTCCGGTCAATTTAGCCCTAAAAATAATACTAAAGGTGCAACAATTAGCGTATAGAGCGAGAGATTGTTCGGAACACCATTAGAAATGAATTCTGAAAAGTGCCCAACGATCCCGTAAATTTTATTCAAGGTCTTAAAAATGGGATTTTAGAGTTTAGGTCAAAAAAATGTAGGTTATATAATTATCTATAAAAAATGACTTAATACTTTTCCTCCTAAGAGCCATCGTTTCTGAGATATAACGATTATGAAAGTTGAAAAAGTTGTAATCTTCATAATATGCATAAGTAAGCCACGTATACACATCACTGAAGCTGTAATACAAGCAAAAATATTTTTCTATCGGTCAATGTGAGGCATAAATCGTTCTAATCGGTCAACTGGTTCGGTCAAAATTAATTATTTTCCGAATAATCAAAAATTTCATTGCAATTTCTTCGTCCAAAGGTGTAATTTTCAAATTTTTAACGGTTATTCGGTCATAACTTTTAAACGAATAAAGATATCAAAACGAATCTTTTTTTGTATAAAAGCCTACGGAAAAATCTTTAAGATAAGCCATCATCGATAAAATCAATGAAAGGACAGGGGGGTAAAAGAATTGTCAAAATCGCATTTATTTCCAAAGTTTTTTTGCGCGATTAAAATTTTGATTTTTTTTTTCGAACTTAAAAAAAGTCAACGTGTCGTGTAATAGTACTTGAAAATCTCATTCCATCGCATATTTTATTTAGACGATAGGATGTGTCTTTACCTTACAGCGATTATTTTGGTCGCTGGGGGTTGAAAAAACACAATTTTGAAATTAATAAGTCGGTGTGAGGTGAAATGAAAAGATAAAGATTTCAAAACTTCAAGCCGACCACGTTCAATCAATCCACTTACAGGTCACGTGTAGCGATTTTTCATTTTTTGTCCCGTTTTGGCCCCATATTCTCTCCCAATTTTCATTACGCGGCGTTATTTATCGATATTTTTCTACGCTTCTGAAAAAAAATCCCGACGCCGCTAGACGCGCAGGATAAAACCGATTATTTTTCTGGGTATTAACGGTACTTTTAGCCATATTATAAGCCACGTTTCGTTAAAATCGGTCCAGTCGTTTGATAGGTATGAGTTTTGTAAATTTCGTTAAAAAATGTCCAAAATTGTACCCCGAATTTCAAACGTCAGAATATGAGATACAAACAAAAATTTCGAAAAAGTGCGCCTCTATGGGTACATGAGTCGGTTTCCTCTTTACGAAAATTCTAATCGCGATTTTTTCCTTCCGGATACTGTCAAAAGCTAAGCAATATTAGCTTTTTGTTTTTTTTTGCTACAAAACAAGACATTTTGACGTTTTCAAAAAAAAATTCGCCCTCGCCACAGGATTAACCTTGGAGGCTTGGAAATTTTGGTTATAGTAAATAAGGATGTGGGAAAAACGGGGGACTGATTTGGTCATTTCGATTCCGAAACCGGCGGAGCTACGATTTTTCAAAGTCGGCGCTCGAAAAAAACCGCGAAAAATTGACTTTTTCGGGAGTGTTTTTGATAGATTTCCCATCGCTTACAAAAATCCATTTCGATGGGATCATAAAACAAACATTCCCCTTTAATTCTAGACCGGGCTTTTGAAATTTGGTTAAAAAATGTACCCGTTATCGTGAATATTAGACGATTACGAATCTGACGAATAATGTGCATATTATGAAGATTACAACTTTTATAATCGTTATATCTCAGAAACGGTGGCTCTTAGGAAAAAAAGTAGTAAGACATTTTTTATAGATAATTACATGATCTACAATTTCTGTCCATTATACTATAAATCAATTTAAATAATTTTATAAAACATGTGGTTTTTAATAAAAAAATTAATAGGAGCAAAGGATGATATTAATAACGGTTACTGCTCGTTCATTGCATAACATTTTATATTAAAGTACTATTTACTAGTTTCTTTATAGAGCTGTAAATTGGATTGGAATGTATGTAGTGACAGTGCCAATGGATAATTTAACAATATTTCGATTTAATTTTACATTATTTTGCTAAATTAACCATAAATTTTCTCGCCACAGTGAATAACTCTACATGAAACCATTTTATGTCTATTGTTTGATAAATTCAATATTAAGTTACATAAAAGTAGGTCATAAAACATAAAAAACTATATTATTTTCACCTTTATATGCACGATGGAGTCAAATTGTGAACATGAAGCTCTTTATTATAAAACGTCTGAACGTAAACTGTAAATGGCGTTTATAGTAATCATGTTCTGTTTGCATTGTGGTCCCATTGGAAGCCGAGGCATCAAATTTCGTAGCAATTCATGATGTGCATACGACCCCGGTTGCGGTTTGTTACACTGTTGATATTTTTAGTAACATTTAACGTCAAAAGTTAAAACTAAATTCTAAATTATATAATAGGATTCGATGGAAAATTAAAACTCAAAAGAAAAACTGAAATGTCGATTAAAAGGAAAAAATCTAACGACACAAAATTAAAACATGTCGACAAAACTAATTACAACTAGCTTAGGAACACCATATTAATTAAAATCACGAAAAATATTGTGCAGTGCAATTGACGAGGAAATAACGTAGTAAACATTGTACAGGGTGGTGATAAAGTTTGGAACCAAGGTCATAACTTCCGTAAAAATTTTTTTTGCAAAAATCGCTCGGACAGGTCAATTTTTGTTTTAAAAATGCCATCTTTTGGAATAAAAAAAATATTCATGACGTCACTGATAACTTCACTATGACGTCATCATCAATTTTTTTAAATGGAAACCCCTACTTTTTTTACATATTTTTCATAGACCTTTTTATCATATTAATGATCACATAAAAATATTTAAAAAAATTTCAACCATTTTTGAAAAAAAAAATAAATTTACTCAAAAAAAAAATTATTAATTCTTAATGAAAATATGGGAAGAAAAATAAATTAAACTAATTTTTAGTTTAAAAATAACAAATTATTATTGAAAATATTCGAATTGTTCTTCTTTACACAATTGGAATTTTCTTAAAACTAATTTTAAATAACTTTTAATGAAAAAGGTAATTAAAATAAAATGTTTGAGTAATAATAAACTTTAAATAAAATTGTAATTTATTATAAATTTGAAAAAGCTTTTGATATTCAAAATTTATTGAAATAAAAATTGCCTTTATAAAAGTGCTTTAGTTGACGTTATTTTGTATGGCAAATAAAATTTTAAATCCATTTACCAATGCTTGAATAGCTTACTTCGTTTGTTTAATAATAATCAACAATTATTAAGTTTTGCGAAATTAAAAATGCCTCGTTTAAGCGAACGCGAAAGAATCGAAATTTTAATTATGGTAGGATACGGCGATAGAAAAAGAACCCATGGGGAAGCTTGTGCTTTGTTTAATGAGCAATATCCAAATAGACCGCAAATCTCAAGATCTACAGTAAGTAAGTTAGTTACCAAATTTGCAGAAACAGGATCTGTAGGAGATTTGCCTCGACAAGGACGGCCTCAAGTGAATGAAGAAACCAAATTAAATTTATTACTTGCGATTGAAGAAAATCCCAATATTTCAACAAGTGATATTTCAAGAAATAATAATGTGGATCATTCCTATGTCGCAAAATTATTAAAAAAGGAAAAGTATCACCCATACAAAAAAAAACTCACACAAGAGTTAAATGAAGATGATCCCGATCGCCGACTGCAATTTTGTGAAGAAATGATGGCGCGATGTGATCAAAATCCAAATTTTTTAAGTAGTATAATTTTCTCCGATGAAGCTACCTTACATAATTGTAGGTATTGGTCACAGGAAAATCCTCAATGTATGGGTGTGAATGATTGGCAGACGTTTTATTGGACCTTACTTTTTTAATGAAAACCTTACTGCCGAAAGATACTTGAATTTTTTGCGGACTGATTTGCTACCAGTTTTACTTCGTATTTTCCCCAATTATGAAAATCGCAACATTCCTAACCAAAACATTTGGTTTCAACAAGATGGGGCTCCTCCACACTTGCGAGAATTCCTTAACACCACGTTTCCCAACAAATGGATAGGTCGGAGGGGACCAATTGAGTGGCCTCCGCGATCTCCCGACCTAACGCCCTTAGATTTTTTTTTTGTGGGGACATTTAAAATCAAAAGTTTATTTCAATAGACCTAATAATTTACAAGAATTGGAGTTTAGAATTAGGACGGAATTGCAACAAATTGACGAAGAAGCTATTAACAATAGTATTCAGAGTGTCTACACTCGAATGGGACAATGCCAAATGGTCAATGGGGAACAATTTGAACATTTTCGTTAAAATTTGTTACTTGTAAATTAAAAATGTACTTTTTTTTGTAATATTTTCATTGAGAATTAATAATTTTTTTTTTGAGTAAATTTTTTTTTTTTTTCAAAAATGGTTGAATTTTTTTTAAATATTTTTATGTGATCATTAATATGATAAAAAGGTCTATGAAAAATGTGTAAAAAAAGTAGGGGTTTCCATTTAAAAAAATTGATGATGACGTCATAGTGAAGTTATCAGTGACGTCATGAATATTTTTTTCATTCCAAAAGATGGCATTTTTAAAACAAAAATTGACCTGTCCGAGCGATTTTTACAAAAAAATTTTTTACAGAAGTTATGACCTTGGTTCCAAACTTTATCACCACCCTGTATATACCGGAAAGGATATAGTGGACATCTTTTCATTTAAATTATAGTAAAAAAAGAGGAAATGAAGTAATTACGGATTAAAAAAGGAATTAACTCAATGACCGGCGGCGGTATTATGTTTTCCGGCGGATTTTTTGGTTGGAGAACATAATACAGAGGTGGTCATCTAACGTCAACCTCCAAAAAATTTATGTACTAATAACTACAAGTAGAAAAAAAAGGAAACACATCAATTAAATTATGAATAAATGTAGATGAAATCCAGAGTAAAAAAAAACAGATTAAATGAAAAGTAGAAAATAAAATAACATATTAAGGGCATGTGAAAGAACAGTGTTAAGACGAATCTAAATGAGTGAGGGTGAAAAGATATATCTATTACTTCATCCTATTGCCTTCTCCTCTCGTTTATATCATCCACATTCGTTAACTAATATTGCTTTTATTTTACCATCGTTTGAAGTATATTACATTGTCCAGTTTTAATTTGTGAATTACTTTTAAAACCTTTTTTGTTTCTTTAATATTAAATTAAACATGTTTTTGCTTGTGAAAATATGAAATATGCAAAATAAAGGAGTTTTTACTTTTATTTTTTGGTTAATTTAATGAAGAATAGAGTAATTTATAAACATCTCTGGAATATCTTATGTGTTAAAATTTGTTATTCAAGGCAGGAAAGGCAACCCACACATTCACATATATTAAATAACCCTCTTTTCCCTCCCTTTAGTTGGATACATATATAGTACACCAAGAATCCATCATCTTATATGTGATAAGAATATAAAAAGAGCCCGGATTTGTTTTACACCTTTTAAAGTATTAATACTCTGCTGAGATATATGGATATTGAATGAAAAATGGTTAAAACGTGTACATATCTTTTATACGTGCTAAATAATTCAATTTTGTAAGATAATCTATCAAAATGGTAAATTAAACTGTGAGTATTACTAAAGTCGAAAGAAGAATAGATAAAAGTTTTTCACCTTTAGCAACTTTTTTAGCACATTATGATAAGAAATTCAAGAGACTTTCTTTTCTTTCCCTGTCACCTCTGGGCCTAGCTGTAAAACGCTTCTTGTGATTTCCTTTAAACCATCCTATTGTTGGAATGAAATAAATCAATAGTATAATCGTAAATCGAAATTTAATTTATGTTATTTATGTATTAAACGCGAATATCTAATTTTATGTAAATTATGTTTTAAAAACAAGATTTTATAAAAAGCCGACGTGATTTATTGCCAAAAGTACTTCTTTGATTGAAAAATGTTACACGAAGATCTTTTATATCCACGAGCAGAATGTTTCAATTCTTCTATCGCATTTTCTAAAATAACTCATGAAAAACTCTTTCTAACACACTATATTGAATCTGTCTGAGACATTGGAAATACTTACGTTTAACCAACTTAGTTTTATTTGCCTTTCTCTCGGTTTTTATTTGAAAACACGGCCTATTTTCGCTTCTATTCATCTACGTATTTGATTTAATCAATTTTAGTTGTATTAATAATTATATAAATTGAATAAAAATAAAATGCAAATGTTGGGGTAAGTATTTATCTTGCGGACACAAATCGTCCGAGAAGCTCTATTGGCTTGGCGCCAGTGAAAATAAAAACTTGTTTAACAATGCAGAAAACACAAAAATCTCCAAGAACGCCAAGAAAAAAACAAACGTTTACTAGTCTCGCTATTCTTACGTAATTGATATGCATATGTAAATATTTAGTTTAATTAAATTTAATTAGTTTAGAATGTTGTTTCATTAAATTAAGGAATTTAACAAACAACTTAACTTTTAATTACTTTAATTCTAAAAAATGCATTTAAAGTCATTTTGTTGTTTAAAATAAAAATTATTATTTTTTTTCAAGTAAACGATTTGACGATGATTTGGGATAGCAATTAATATCACTAGTGATATTTATTATTTTTTTTTTATGATTACAAAAATGTATACATAATCAATCACCATGTAACTTACATAATGTATAGCTAAAAAACGATTTCAGCACATAAGTTACAACGCCCCTAGCGGTTGTTATAATTGGGAAAATTGAGATAATGTTATGACCAATTAGCTACTAAATCTTCGTAGCTTTTGATGCCTAAGTGTATTTCAGCAAAGTTTAAACCTAGCCTGAATTAAATTTGTTCAAACTTTTGATAGCACGGATCTTAATTTACCTGATAAAATCCACCATGTTCCAATTTTGAGACTACGTTCCGAAGCGGTAGGGTTGAACCATTTTTCTTTCTCTTAGTTTAATATTAATTAAATTACACAAAATAATTGTTAATTCTAGTATATTATAGGCTGAAAACTCGCAGTATTTTGATTAATGACTAATCAATAATAAACCACGAAATTTAATTAATGATAGAACGATAAATCTATGCCACTTTTTATGATTAATAATACAATCTCTGTTATTAAAAACAATAAAAACATTTAAATAATTTGGAAAAACTTCCTTTTGAATTTTGAATATTTAGTAGTCTTGCAATGAAAAATATTTATACCACAAATTAATATGTAGAGCATAAAGAAAAATAAAATTAGGTTGCTTACTAGACAAAATAATGTATGTTTGTGGTTAACTTACTATGGGTGATTTAAGGTGTAATATGGAATTAACCTATTAAAAGTCTTAATTAAATATTTACTAATAAGGTTAATAATAATACTCAACTTTTATTTTTGTGGTACATTCTATAAAACTATAGTTTTAACTTTTAGCGAAAAAGAATTTTTTAATGTGTTTTTAAAAGCTTATCATTGATTACATTGAAATAGTAGGTAAAATTGAAACAGTATTCATTATTATATATACAGGATGTTCCGTTAATTGTTCAACAAACGTCAGAGAAACTAAAGTAAATTTAATCGACTTTTTAACAAATATTATGTAGAATTAAATGAAAATTATTACTAGAAATCTGAAACCATATTCTTTTAATGGGTAACAATAATAATACAGATAATACAGAAATGGTTAATATAAAGTTGAATAAAAAATCGCTAAGAAAAAGAAAAAATATTTTTTTCAGGTTTTGAAATTTGAAAAGATAAGACCCATTAAGGTTGTATCTTTTTTGATAAAATAAGTTACATCTACAAGAAGCATTCTGAGCCCAGTCTGTTACCATCAGCAGGTGGACTGGCGTGAAACTGTTATAAAAAATTTGAAATTCCATCAGGTATCCCTTATAACCTAATTGATAAACTATGCACCCCTTATGATGTATCGTATTTAACAGTCTATGCTCAGGACTACTTTTGATAAAAGTAACTTCAGAAGGCTTTACTAAGTGAAGGAAAAGAGCTACGCTTTCAAAATTTTCGTTGGTTTGTTGAGAATATGAACAAGTTGCAGAAAATTAAAAAAAAAACACAACCATAATGGGTCATATTTAGGAGAAAATTTAAAAAATACCTGAAAATTTTGTTTTTGTTTTTTTTTGATTTTTTTTTCAATATTTTAACAATAGTTTTTGTAATATTGTTATTCCTTTTGAAAGAGGATGGTTTTACCCTTTGAATGATAATTTTTTTTGATATCCAAACACATTGGAAGCTATAGCTGCAGCCCCTGATATAGCACCATAGGCGATATTTAAAACAATGGCAGGCAAGCATTTCCAGATACTTTGGAAACACATCTCGGTTTTCTCTTATTCAAAAAATTTCATGAACCATTGTCAAAAATAACCAAAAGTTAAAATTAAGGAAGAAACAAAATTATACAGGGTGTCCCAAAAAGAAGTGCTCAGAAGAAAGTCCTAGAAAATAGACGAGATTTCATCAACAAGAAAACTAATAGCCACCTTTTTTGATGGGTCATTGAATTTTGTTACTACAGAAAATGTGGTAATTCGAAATTTTGTTGTAGTACATAAATTATTTGATCAATTTAAATGAAATAAATTGAAAAGTCAAGCTAATTAATGACACTTTGGCTTAAAGTTAAGAAGAATATTTTTTGTTGAAGCCAAATGGCTTAATCCGCCACTGCAGAAGATTTAAAAAATCCACCTTTTGTATCTTGAAATGTACTAACCAAAAATGTATAAAAATTCTGGAGAGAAAATAAATTCCAGCAGAAAATTTTAATTCTTCTTGCATATTTTGAACTCACACTTCAATTTTTCCTTTGACAAGCCTCGAAGTAAATCCTGTTCCTAATGTGAGAAGAGCAAGATAAAGAAACGGAGATCCTGAAATGAAACTGCAACTAGAACTTAGAACTAGAGAACAGGAACATGATATCCATCATTCAAATTCTGGAATATTTTACGATAATATAAAATCTATGATAAAAACTGCCAAATCAGATGATACAGTGGAAGTAATAGTTTTGATTATTACCAGAATCTTCTTATCTCCGTTTTACCCGTTGGCGATAAATTTTACAAAAGACAAAAGTTTTGGTATTGTACTAATGTTTTTTTTATTACATTGCTATCCAAAATGTTTATGTACAACGAGACCAGGACAAAAAAGGCGCCAATAAGACTATTTACATCTTTCTAAACTACTACGTGTATGGAAGAACATTATCGGAACTTTAATGGATAAGGATAATAAAGTAATTATTCTGGGCGACTTAAATGTTCTAAGCTTTTAAAATCTTTCCCGAAATTTCAATACTATTTAAATCAACAGTATAGTTTACTTGAAAATTTATGAGTTTTTGGGATTTTAAACAATATTTTGAATGATAACAATAAATTTTTAAATCTCTCATTACACAATTCAAATCTAAGATGAAGAGTCACATCACCTTTTACCTTCTATCAATATTATTATTGAAAGTATGCTTCCTAATTTTTGGGGGGGGGAATCAGGAAATATCAACAACTACAACTTTAGAAAGGCAAACTTTGAATCACTCTATTGGCGTTTATGTGATGTTTATTGGAAAGTTCTTTAAGCCTATAATAATAATCCTCTCTAGATTAATCAAAACATACTTAAAAAATAAACTTAAAAGATCAATATAGAAGAAAATATATAAAAGCAAATAAAAGTGTACATAAAAATCAAATAAACGACTGATTAAAAATAGAAATTTTGTTAGAAATGCTGAACATCATTAAAAATCCTACAACTTTTTGGTCGTACATTAGTTAATTAAAAAATACAACGAGGATTCCAGAAGTTTTGAAATTAAACGAGAAACTTCTGATGAGGGGTATTGAGTATTGACATAATTAATGGGATTGCTACTTCAAAAGTGCATATGCCGATGCACCCTACACGGCAGAAAACATACATGTATGATGGATGACTTCTTCGTTAATGAAGAAACTGTTCCAACATTTTTAAAAGAAGCGTAAGTCTACGCATACGGTGGGATTGGATCAAGAGTGCGATATTTTTTTCTAAAAGATTGTGTTATTTTATTGTGTGAACCTTTAACATTTATGTTGAATTTAATTTTAAAATGTGTGAATATCCTGATAAGTGGATGCATGTAAAAGTCTGTACAATTATGAGGGCTGGTAATAATAACAGTAACTTTTCGAAATTTGTTGTGCATATTTTAGCTGAATATCTTAAATACTTAGTGCACTCCAAGATAACTCTCAATCAACATGGAATTGTGACAATATAATAGTAATAGTATTCTAACCATGTTTTGTTTCATATCGCAATGTTTACTCAAGATCTTATACAGTAAAGAACGTGATACCTCAGGGATCTACTCTTGTTCCTATACTTTTTCTTTTGTATATGAATGATATCTGTAATATCTTAAATTTGTCAACTTTACTATATGGAGATGACCTCAAAATTTTCATTGAAATTTAATCTGATGAAGACTGTGTTTTACTTTAGGAAGTTAATTGGTGTATAGTAAACAAGTTCATGATGGTTTCTTTTAACTATTGATTGATGACAAGCACTTAAGAAGAAAAGATGATATGAAAGATTTAAGAGTTTACTTTGACCCCTAATTGAAAATTAATTTTACAACTTTGCAATAGCAATAACTTTGTTTAATTCCTATATTATGTTGAAAATAGAGGAAACATAAATTAGACCGGTAATCGGACAGATATTTTATTGCAAACGACTTACACCATTTACCTAACGTTTCGCCCTACAACGTGGGCTTCATCAGAGCTGTGGTGCGAAAATGTAATGCAACAAGTCAAATTATAATTATAATAAATTCTCAACATGAGTACAATCATGTAACCTTTCCAAGTAGTAAAGATGGCAAATACTTGGTTTTTACAAATTTCTATTTTATTCAAAAAGTAGTTAGACGAAAGTAACATAAGAATGTTATGTTACTTTCGTGTAACATGAGTTCAATCATGTAACCTTTCCAAGTAGTAAAGATGGCAAATACTTGGTTTTTGCAAATTTCTATTTTATTCAAAAAGTAGTTAGGAGTTGTAAAAACCAAGTATTTGCCATCTTTACTACTTGGAAAGGTTAAATGATTGAACTCATATTGAGAATTTATTATAATTATAATTTGACTTGTTGCATTACGTTTTCGCACCACAGCTCTGATGAAGCCCACGTTGTAGGACGAAACGTTAGGTAAATGGTGTAAGTCCTTTGCAATAAAATATCTGTCCGATTACTGGTCTAATTTATGTTTCCTATATTCTCTTACGGACACTAATTTCAACTCATAAGTTGAAAATAGAATTTATGTTTCATAATTTGGTCACCTTGCTATGTTAAATACAATAATATGTTGGAGAGCGTGCAGAAAACAATTCTCCAATGTCTATATTTTTTGAAGCACAAGGTGTATCCCACCTATGACATTTAATATAATGAGTTATTAAGAGAATTGGATTATGTCAATTATAAGTTAGTAATTAAATAAGAAACAAATGATTCCTCTATGCTCAGCTCAACATTCATGTCCATATGTTTGCTACCAGAAATAGTGCTATCTTCTATAAATTGAAGTCCTATTTAAATGACATTGATAACTCTCGTATTAATCGTATGTCACATATACATGGTATCTATTAAATGGCGGATAAGCTCTCCAGTACTTTGTTGGGGACCCTTCAGGGATCCCCAGAAAAATAGTCAAACTTTACATGACAACTAGTGGTTTTTCAAAATTCATAAAAATATAGAAGTTAAATTCCAGAAACTTCATATCTCTGCCCATTGGTCACGAGGATTTCTTTAACTATTTTTCTGGGGATCCTTGAATCATCCTCAAGAACGTACTGGGGAGCGTATTCGCCATTTTTTGGACACCCTGTATACAATGAACATCAACAAACCGTGACGTCATCACATTTTTTAAGTAATCAATTTGAAATGACGTCTAAATTTATGTAAACATGCAAAATTTCATTGACTCCTCTAGTTCCGACGATATGGTCAATCAAAAATTGGAAATTTTTAATTTTAAATTTTCGAGTTCTTCGAAACGAGTGGAGATAAGTCAATAAAATTTTATATGGATGATATACATTATTAGACGTCCTTCCAATCTGTTGACTGAAAAATTATGGGTTTCCATGAAAAAATGCGATGACGTCACGGAAGCGTTGTGCAATGACCTCACATAAATTTGAAATGACCAGAAATGACCATAATTACTAACGATAATTCTTGTACGCAGCAATTTTTTCAAAATCTAACGAGTGTATTTTACGGTGACGTCACATAAATTTTAAAAGGTGTAAAATGTCCTCAATCACCTTCTCTTCACTTCTCGAATTTAATCCATGTTACACAATCAACGTGTATATTAAATAAAATTATTTTTCTTTAATTTAAAATTAACCTACATCCAAAACAAAAAATGGGTAATAAAAAATATCAAACATAATAAAAAAATTGATAATAAATGCTTAAAATTTTTATTTGAATTGCGTGCACTCAAAAGGGTATAATTAGATAAATTCAACTATTTTAACTTTGTAAAATAATTTAAATATTTATATAGAAAGCAATAATGTTAATGTGTAAAAATAAAAGTATTGAAAGGAAGTAATTGTATTTGCTTTCCATTTGAAAGCTCTAAAAGATATTGGAACAGAGAATTGGATATTCTTTTAATAATACTAAAAACTTTTATCATTCCACATTTTGTTTTACACAAAAAAATATTTTGATAAAAATGATGTAATTAAAATTAATAATATATATTAGATTAAAGCAAATTTAATTTATAAAAAAATTTGATTATTATATTTATAAGAAGAAAGTAATGTTCCAATTTTCTTTATGATTTCAAAGTGTTTCTTGGCTAGAGGCTTGTTAATGACATGAACCGTAAAGATCTGAAGGTTTGCAGAGCCTCATTAGAGAAGTTAACAATAGACAAGTAGCCTCTTACCTTGTGCCGGAGTGTATATGTTGAGATACAAGCAATCCTCGCTCTGATTCCGCAAGTAGGGCAACAAACGTTTCAAGTACTCCAACCTGCCTTTGGGCATCTTCTCGAGGGCAGCTGTTTCGTTGGAGATGTCCGGTAATTTTTGCGGACAGACGGGTCCTAACTTATCCGAAACACGAACCCCTTCCCAAGGACTAGGTGCTCTTGTAGGGCTGAAGCGATTTGACATGATGGGAGGTGTAGCATATGGAACTCCCAAGAATATCTCAATAGGCTTTAAGTACCTATGTTGATCCATAGGCAGAATTAGGCCCTGAAGTCGACCGTAACGTGTCTGAACAATACGCGTACTAATCTTCGAATTTTTTGAAAATTCGTAGCATTTGACGTGAATTATCATCGCGCTTAAAAGCAGGATTTTCAGCGGCTTCGTACCTTTAAACATATTTCTAGCGGTGAATAACGGTTCATCAGGGTGTTTTAGCCTCACTTAAGAGCATCGTCTTTGCCGCAATTACAATGATCAGTTCTGCACCTCACCAGCATCTGCAACAAGCGAAAAATTAATTTTACTAATGGTGACATTTTTAGAAGTACTTTTCACACAAAGGACGACGTAAATCAGGTCGGCATTGTTTCAAAAGTGGGATCGTATATTTTTACACATACAATGGGAATAATGCGCGAGATGGCTCGCTTTTATATACTCTGAAAGAGGGTGCAAGTTATAACCTTTCTTTTATATTCAAATCAATAAATTGTTAATTTTAAGTAAAAACATCATAAAAAATCTTCATTTTTTGTTTCTATTTCTATATATGTAGTTTTAATGAAAATCAGCGTGGATGAATTATAAAAACTTTATTTACGTTCAGGACTTGTTATAGTAACGACTGTTGTACAATTGAAAAAGATACATATGAAAGTGAAAATAATAAACTACCAAACTTGGAAGGTGTAAAAGTTTCCCACTCTTCGACCAAAAAAAGGTTATAAATGGTTTAATAAAAATGTCCCGATTACATAAAATATAATTTATTTATGATGCGGCGCGTAATAAAAATGTTCTTAGTTATCTATAAAACTTTCGCAGTTCTAAAAGCTTGTGCATTCTTCGCTCGCCACATCTTACCATCATTTTAAAGCAAGAAAAATACTCTCCATTAATTTTCATCTGTCGGGGTTCGGTCTCCACAATTCTAGGTTTGCCTCCCTCCCGTGAGTACGACCTTTGCCGGTCCAGGATCCCCGGCACAACACGATCTCTCCTCCGTACTGACGTCCTTTGGGAATTCAGAAAAGATATCTATCAGGAGAGACGTTTTTGTTTCGACATTGTTGTATCTTATATTCATTAGTGTAATCCAAAAAGTGTAATAAGGTTTTTATTGATCCAAGCGCTATAGTTATTTTCGTAAACATTACATTTTAATTTTACCTAAATTACTAAATTATATGTTTGGAAGTTCCCCCTCTTTTCATATTTTTATGGAAATTGCTACGAACTTAATATATGTTTAACCATTATTAAATATTTATCTTATTTCACATCTAATCAACACAAATTCATGTTATACAAAATTATATAATCATTAAAGTTATTACCACATTTTCATGTTATTTTCTGTATAGTTGTATGTATTTTAAAATATGCCGCTAATTAAATTTTATATAGTTTAAATAAAAAATAACTGCATAAATTATTAAAAAGTATAAAAATTAAAAAAACTAAGATATTAAAAAAATTACATTATTTAGTTTACTAACTTGTTTCGAAAAGTTTAATATTTTCATTGCTTTAAGGCTTCGTATAGTATATAAAAATTGTATATTGGCATTAACAAAAGTTTAAAACAATAAAAGAAGAAAATAATTAAAATATAAAACTTGAAAAATATTTAAACTGAAAAACAACTTAAAGTCCTTCATTTAAGGTAATTTTTTATTCTCCTAATGCGATAGATTGTCGAAAATTAAGGACTTTAAGTAATTTAGTATTTTTATTTATCAAAATAACTAAAAATGTATACGATACCTCCGGAAGGACGGAGTACAAAATTTTGTATTTTTTGTAAAGGTCTTTAAATAAGTTTTCGCCAAAAGAAAAATAATGTTGTTATTACTTTTGGTTTTTGAGCTCTGAACAAAAAAGTATAAAACACTTTCGAGTCAAATTTAGTCCAGAATACGGGGTACAAAAATTTAAGGAATGAATTGTACTTTTCCAAATTCTAATAGTTTGTTTGAAAGTATTCGATTAAACTCTCCAAGAATTTTTCTGGAACAAAATTTTTATGTTGATAACTTTAGTTTTCCAAATAATCATTAATATCTAAAACTTGGAAAATATTAAAATAATAAAATCTTAAAAAAAAACTTGAAATTCACTAAGTTTTGCAAGTTTTTGGAAAGAGGTTTGGATGAGTTTTTTGCCAAAAAAATCGGTTTTAGTTTTGAACAAAATTGTGTAAAATCTCACATTCACGTCAAATTTAGTCCAGAATTTTTTTGATATTTTTCAGAAAAAAGTTGATTTCTCGAAAATTATACGGAGAACATAAATATTTAAGATCTCAAAAGTTAAGCAATGAAAGTCTTCAAACAAAATCTCCAAGACCGGCTTTGTGCCCAAGTTTTAGCATTTTATTATGGAAGAACTAATCGTCCGATTTACCGATTTTCACAAAATATTTTTTTAAATACATCCAGTTGCTTCATGTTTCTGTTATACAACCTAGAAAATATTTAAATAATAAATTCTTAAAAAATACTTTAAATTTAGTAATTAAATTAAAGTTTTAGGTTTTTGGAAAGGGTTAATCATTTTATTATCAGTTTTCGTTTCGATTTATTTTAAAATTACCCATTTTTCACAAAAATGTTGAAAATAAAATTTGTAAGTACGATTTTTAGTAATGAATTATTCAGAAATATTGTCATGACTATGGCTGTATATTTTCAAATTTTTAGTTTGCAAAAAACTAATTTTTGGACGGTGGGTGGTGTCTCAGAAAAATGGGGTAATCGTTCCCCTAACCTCTGAGTTTTCTTATTTAACTTTATTTAACTTTTGGGTATTTTTCAAAAACGTTCATCCAGTACCCGGTATTTTTTGAAAAGCCAATACCATGTTGTCTTCCTTAAGAGCAATTTCCTAAACGGAAAATGTAGTGGTTTAGTTCTGCAGTCATAAAAGCTAGTACGAACAACATTCTTGTATATTTTTTTTATAGATGTTTAAGAAGTCATTTCTTTAATTTTTGCCAGAAAGAAAAAAAAATGAAGAATGTACCAAAAAAATATAATGACCTAAAAGTACCTTAACTTTGGACCCCTTTAATTAATTTTTGGCGAGGTTGCAGAAATTAACTCTCTGGCAAGATGTAGCCTAATCAATTTAAATTTAAATCTAACGAGGGAAACTTGAGTTATGCTCGATTTCATGATTTTTCACAATTTTTCCTTCGAAACTCGCGCGACCTCTAGGGATTCGCATTAATTATCAGTTATTTGGTCATAATTTGCAAAGAAGCTCCAGAAAAGTGCGATGGTTTTTCTATTCCTTGTTATTAACTCCAACGGAAAAATTTATCGCGGGTGTCTAGGAAGATGCTCTTAAGTGACAGGAAAATGGTTGGCCTTGACGATTTTTTAAACTTATAATCGCGTTTACACAAGTTTAAATATTTTGAAGACAACTTATAACTTCTAAGAATTATTTTTTTGATTTAAATTAATCCCTGAATAAAGTTTAGAATTCTTCTTTTGATATAATCTTGTTTATATTTTCTGCACAATAATTTCGCATGAACGGGTAATTAAATTAGCGGAAGTACACTAAACTAAATATCCATCTACAAAATATCAATTTATATAATGGGTTAGTTTAATATATAAATGTGCAAGTTTATAAACATAATTACCAAATGTAATTATAAACATGAAAAACACAAATGATTAATTAAATTATTAACATTTTAGGACATTTTAGGAGTTAATAAATAAATATTTGTTTTGAATGAAAATTTTTAAAGAGAGTTTACTAAAATGCATTTTATCGTATCTTCCATACAAGTATCAATATTCATGCGCTCTTTTGTTTAAAAACTCATGATCAAAGAACTTTTATACATTTATTGTTTGATATTCTTTAAGTGATTCCAGCCATGCGCATGAAATATAAAAGGGATCCAAGACTAAAAAATTTTCAGTTCTATTTAAGGTTGGAAATTAAAAAGTAGCATAATATAAACTGAAAAATATTATTTTCTCTGGAGACTTAAAAGCCGATCAAAAATTATAATGAATATAATTAAAATGTTTTACCCTATACCGCGTGTCCACGAAACTAGGGCCAACCCTGTAATTTATTTTTAATTTATTTCTGAAAATAAAAATTTGAAATTTTATATGGCATAAGAAAACGCATTCATTCATAATTTCGTGGACACCCGGTATACTCTACGACTAATAATTAAATCAATTAAATTTAAACTCGTCATAATTATGTTATCAAGTTCCTTAAAATTATGAATAACAATAAATTGTATTTTAATTAATTTTCAAATTAATAAACACAGTTTATGCATTTCAAAATTTCATCACTTTCGGTTTTACCGGAAATAACATCAACCTAATTTTTTCTTCATAGTTTAATACAATTTCAGAAAATAAAATGTTGGTAATATTTTTTTTTATTTTTTCATCTTTCGAAGTAGATAAAAATTGCCAGAAGTCATTCTAAATAAAACAAATATCAAAAGAAAATTGTAATTTGTAAAATTTAAAACAAAAATCCAACTAAAAATATATGATTATTGAGATATTTAAAAAAAGGTTGAGACAGTTTAAAATTGACACGATTTTCGTAGAAAATTCACACCAGATTTGTAAAATACCCTTTGAAATTTTAAATGCACTGCAAAAGTAGATAAAATACAAAATAATAATAATAACTAGAATTAGGATACCTACACAAATAAACGAAGCAAGTAAACATAAAATATGCAAAACACTAATGAGCTAAAACAACTATTGAAAGCCTAGCAAAGTTTAAATTTTAGATACGTACTAAAAGTCTATCCTCTAGTGTATTTTGATGAACATAATATATTTATAAACTAGACGTATAAACTAATAATACTTGTTGCCGGTTAATTAAGTTTATCAATATGATTAGAAGTTTTAATTAACAATATTAAAACACATACAAAAACTTGAAATTTAATTATTGAATCTTTTATTACTTGATCATGTCAACTATCAATATTTTCAGACGTGGTATCTTTAAGGACCATACAGGATCCGGCAAAAGTAAAGGAACATCGGCATATTTTTTGATGAGAGAATATTTTTTTTCAAACATTTGGATACTTATACGGTATTATAAAAACTACATTCTAAGATGATTTAGAACTTTTTTAGAAACTATTTTGTACGCAATGTGCTTATAGACCAAAACAAAAAAAAAGAGATTTTGATCAGCTGTAACCCCGCTAAAACTCCTTTCCTAAGACATATGTATATTTTCAATAAATTTGTATAAATATACAGGGTGGGCCAACGAAAACAAAACAGACGAGTTTTGAAATAGTTAATAAAAAAATTTGAAAAAATGATCGGACAGGTCAACTTTAGTTTCTAGGGGGACATATTTTGCAATAGAGCTGATTCAAAAATCCATTCATCCCTGCGCCCTACGGACACAACCCCTTAAATTCTAATAGGGATGGTGGGGTAAGTAATACCTCGTTGGAAAGATCTTTTTATCCAGAGTAACATACAAAAAAAAAGTTAAATCGATCGATTCGTTTTAAAGATATTCAAAATTTAGCAAGTAGAGATTTCATGCCTTTTAAAATTGTGCCGTGAACACCACACCTTCAATTTTAAGTGTTTTGATAAGGTAAGTAATACTGTTTCGAGAGGGACATACTTTGCAATAGAGTTGATTCAAAAATCCATTCATCCCTCGCCCTTTGGACACAACCCTTAAAATTGTAATAGGGATGGTAGGATAAGTAATACCTCGTTGGAAAGATTTTTTTACCCAGAGTAACATACAAAAAAAAAGTTAAATCGATCGATTCGTTTTAAAGATATTCAAAATTTAGCAAGTAGAGTTTTCATACTCATACCTTTTAAAATTGTGCTATGAACACCACGCCTTCAATTTTAAGTCTTTTGATAGGGTAAGTAATACCTCCTTGGAAAGTTCTTTTTACCACAAGTAACATACAAAAAAACAAAAGTGAAATCGATTGGTTTGTTTTAAAGAATTCAAAATAAAACTGTATTGCACATTATTTTTTATTTAACCAAACTAAACTTAACTAATCTTTTTGAAGAAAACTTAACACTTTAAAGAATCCCATCGATCCCGACACTTTCAAGGATGTTTTTATTATTTTATTAAATGTTCGAATTCCACCAACCTCCATGCAAACGTACAAATTTTCCTCAAAGCGAATTCTTACATTTTGTAACATTTCAGCAGTAATTTCTCGGCATTCATTAATTATTCTCTGTCGTAACTCTGCTAGAGATCCTGGTTCCGTTGCGTAAATTTTACTTTTTAAATGCCCCCAAGGAAAAAATCAAGGGGAGTAAGATCGGGAGATCGCGGCGGCCACTCCAAAGGTCCTCTACGCCCAATCCATTGCCCAGGAAACGTCGTATCCAAGAATTCCCTAACAGGCCGTGTGTAATGAGGAGGTGCTCCGTCTTGTTGGAAAATCAGATGGTCTTCTAAATAACGATCGCCATTTTCGATAATATCGTCAAGAAATGGATGAACAAAGTTTTGAAGTAGATCCAAGTACATATCCCCTGTAAGATTGCCATCTAGAAAATAAGGACCAATAAGACGGTCTCCAAAAATTCCAACCCACACATTCAATTTTTGAGGAGTTTGAGTGTGAACTTCATGAAATACCCTAGGATTCTCATCTGACCAATATCGACAATTATGACGATTAATGGTTGAGTTTAAGAAAAAAGTGCACTCATCAGAAAAACAGATATTATAAAGATAATTTTCATCAGCAATTATCCGTTCCGTCATCACCTCACAAAATGGCAGTCGCCTATCAAAATCATCTTCATTTAACTCATGAATTAAATGAATTTTATAGGGATGATATTTGTGACCTTTCAATATTCGGCGAATGGTTGTTCTGCTGATGTTAGTCACAGTCTCCAGTTTTCTTGTGCTTAAAGTTGGATCTGCAGCAACTTGTCCCAAAAAACCTATTTCAACGACCTCATTTCTTATTGGACGAACATTACCAGGATCGCGTATCTTATTACCAACAGAACCAGTATTTTTAAATTTCGCAACCAACTCCAGAACGTATTTTCGGTTACAATGTTTGTTTGGATGTTGTTCATTAAATAAATTAGCTGCACGATGAGTATTCCCATCGTTTTTAAAATAAAAAGTGATTAATTCAACCCTTTCTGGAATTGTATAAACCATTGCTAGCAGAAGCTTTTACAGAAGTTAACAAAATTTTAAATGTTGATTTCTAATAATTAGTCATAAACAGTTTTAACACGATGAAAATCACCACTAATACAAAATACAACTGATAAAAAGAATCTCAATGTGGTTATAAATCGTTTTATGTTTTGCATTGTTTTGTTCCAGATGTTACAAAATTTTAAACAATTCCTCGAATAAATTTAAATTTGTTTTTTAAAATCTCTCTTTTGTAGGAAATGAAAATAAATTGCGTTTTACATGTTTTTGTATGTTACTTTGGGTTAAAAGATCTTTCCCAGGAGGTATTACTTACCCTATCAAAACACTTAAAATTGAAGCCGTGGTGTTCATAGCACAATTTTAAAGGCATGAAAACTCTACATGTTAAATTTTGAATATTTTCAAAACGAATCGATCGATTTAACTTTTTTTTTTGTATGTTACTCTGAGTAAAAAGATCTTTCTAACAAGGTATTACTTACCCCACCATCCCTATTAAAATTTTAGGGGTTGTGTCCATAGGGCACAGGGGTGAAAGGATTTTTGAATCACTTCTATTGCAAAATATGTCCCTCTCGAAACCAAAGTTCACCTGTCCGAGCGTTTTTTTCAAATTTTTTTATTAACTATTTCAAAACACGTCTGTTTCGTTTTCGTTGGCCCACCCTGTATGGTAACTCCCCTATAGGTTTAATATATGTTATTTAATTTCATAATATTTTTATATAAAGGTTTGCTCATCTAATTGAATTAAGAAAATAAGTGAACCCTATTTCAGAATATAAAAAGTGCTAACTTTGTCATCTAGGGAAATGAAAAAGTATATAATGTAACAAATCTAATATTAAGCTCATTGGATTCCAAGCGCTGCGAAAAAAGTAAAATTCAACCTCCTGATGTGCTGTAATATGGTCATGCAAGCGAGAAAATTTAATGAATTATGGACGGTTCCTTAGGGGTCAAATTTCCGAATTACTGCAAATATCCCCATTAGAGTAAATTATTATTATTATAAGTAGTATCGTATTAGGGAATAAGTAATAATTAAAATATGTAAATTATAAATCTAAGTGCAGGACGTAAAAATTAATTTCAATAAAATACTTTTAATTTAAAGAGAATAAAAAACATACATGAACCTTGGTAGAGTTCGGGACAAATATAAAAAAAAAATCCCTTTTTATAATTTTAATCTTTAAAATTCTCTAGAACAATCATAAATGGAAGTACTGTTTTTGATAGAGAAGTACAAATTAAACCATTTTCATTGAAATATGTAGTTAATAAAATTTTCAAAATTTAATAATAAATAAAGATTTTTCATTTTTTTAGAATTTCTTTCAATAAATACTCTCACTTCTTTTCCAACAAAAAAATTTGTAAGTAAATGGCATTCTGGACCAAAGAATTCTTATGAACTAAAATATTTTTTGGACACCTGAAAATGTTACAGCAATTTTAAAATTGTAAAGGTTTAATGATTTTAGTGGAATACCCTGTATAATTTTGTTTCTTATTATTCTTAAATTTCCCTCGATAAAATCATTCATTCTTATTGGTTACAAGATAAAGACAAAATCCAAAGTACACTTGATTTAAACAAAAATATCAAAATAAAATGAAATTTTTACAAGGTATTCCACAAAAATCATTAAAATTTTACAATTTTAAAATTGGTGTAATAACTTTTTAAGGAGTGGAAAAATTAAATATATTTACGGTTTACATTCCACCAAATTCTCATCAAAAAATACAAAGTATATTATGATACCGTTGATTTTATCATGGTTGAATATCAGAAATCGGAACTAACAATTTGTGGTGATTTCAATTAGCCCTTGGCAGATTTTTTAAATGATGAAACTGGTGTTGTTTCAAGCCATCATTCTTGTAAAGCAGGTCATGTTCTGGTGTCCTCTTTTGAGTTCTACAATTTGTTCCAAGTGAATAGTATTTTAAACAACAGAAACGTTTTTTGGATTTTGTATTTATTTTTATTTATTTATTTTGTATTTTGTCAAAATGGTAACTTAAAAACTTGCATGTGTTTTAGAGCAGTGATTTTCTAAAAATGTATCTTTTTTTTCCTTTAATGGCAAATATCAGCAAAACATAGTATGAGTATTTTTTGCCATAAATGCCATGTTAGGTGTTCCATTATAAAAACATAACTTCCATCGTGGAATGGACACCGTGTATTTTATTAAAATATTTTTAAAGTGTGCGCCTAAAAGTTTTGTATATTGTACCGAAAACCGCATGTCGATATCTTTTTTCATTTTAGTGTAATGTTACTTCCTCGCAGAGCTGGAACATCCTGTATGTTTTTTGTAAGGAAACTGTACGTGATACAATTTTTATTATTTTTCCAGTAATCAGCATCAAAAAATCTATAAAAACGTCTCTATATTTCAGACAATTTTTTCATCGTTGACCTGTGTAATTATTTCAATCAGCTGTTTCTGTCTAAACTGCGCCCCCTACAGGTACTCGAAATTTCCAATTTTATAGAAAATGTTTAAAAAAAGAGAAATTTATAGTATTGATAACTAAAATAGAAAGTATTTTTTACATATACTATCCATTTAATAAATATTACATTAATATTAAATTTTTAGATAATTTTCGCGAATTAACTTTATCGGCAAATTGTTAATGGAAGGATGATGTTTAATGTTTTTGTGCATAGTTTAATAATGGGCAATAAATGCTCAACATTAACAATTTTAATTGCAACCATTTAAATATTTCGAAAAGTTACATAAAATTATTAAAAGCTTCATATGCCATGTTTTTAACACGTTAACTGCCGCCCATATATTGATATCGTGGAACGCTGAGAGCCAAAGTAAATATCTTGGGCATTTTTTATTTAATTAAAATTTTGAATGCAGAGACTTTTTTATAGTACTTAATTTAGATAAAATAAGTAAAAATATATAAACGACGACCGGCCGTCGTATGGCCTGATAATGAATAGTATTTATTAGGAGGCCGTACGACGACCAGTCGTCGTATGTATTTATTTATTATTTTATTGTATTATTTTATTGTGTTATTTTATTGTATATTTAACAATATTATAATATTTCCTTATAAAAATAATTTCTTTCTAAATAAAGCGCCAGTTGTATTTTTGAAAGTGGTTGTTGGAGTTTATCGTCTGTAGTGATTCGAAAATGGCAAATTTTAGTAAGAATTCAACAACTCGTTCATATAGTGATAATTCTAGTGAAGACGATTTTGATAGTGATGATATGAAAGGAGATCCAAATTATTCTGAAAATGAAAGTGAAAGTGAATCGGAATTAAGTGAATCCATTTA
This sequence comes from Stenus bimaculatus, assembly GCA_963971135.1. NCBI lineage: Eukaryota > Metazoa > Arthropoda > Insecta > Coleoptera > Staphylinidae > Stenus > Stenus bimaculatus. The sequence continues at coordinate 44,543,491 of OZ020183.1, read as the reverse complement.
TCAACAACTATTAAATATCGAAGATGAATTAGTTGAAACGAATGACAATAATTTTTGTACTTCTTCAAATGATGAATGGAAAACTATAGGCAGTAACTCGTCTGTACAACAGCCGGTTTTTATACAAACGTTCAAGGAAGGAATCAAAAATATAAATTTAACTGCAAGTGACCAACCGATAAAATATTACGAAATATTTATAACTCAAGACATTATGGAACACATAACGGATCAAACTAACCTTTATGCTGCACAATTATTGTCAACAAAAATAGTCAGTAGAAGTAGTCGATTGAATCAATGGAAAGATTCCAGTCCACAGGAAATGAAAAAATTTTTTGGGCTTCTTTTATGGATGGGATTGGTTAGATATCCAAAATTATGTGATTATTGGAGTACAAAGCGAATATATAAGAATAGTATTGCCCCAAAAACAATGCCGCGTAACAGATTTGAAATATTATTAACCATGTGGCATTTTTCAAATAACAAAGAAGCTCATGGCGATCGACTACATAAAATAAATATTCTCAGGAACAAACTTCAAGACCTTTATCAACATTATAATGTACCCGGCGAATGTCTATGTGTGGATGAGACAGTAGTTCCATTTAGAGGACGTTTATTATTCCGTCAATACATTCCAAATAAACGACATAAGTATGGAATTAAATTGTTCAAAATTTGTGATATTACTGGATACACCTACGGAATAGAAATTTATCAAGGGAAGCAAGAAAAAAATCAAATAAACGTTTCACTATCAACTGATATTGTTCTCAAGCTAGGAGAAAATTATCTTGACGAAGGCCGTTTATTTATTACGGATAATTATTACACGTCAGTAGAACTTGCAGAATATTTATTAAACAGAAATACACATCTTACAGGGACACTTAGAAAAAATAGAAAACGCATTCCGAAACAGGTGGTAAACAAAAACCTCTCCAAAAACGAAATTATTGGAATGCATAATGAAAAAGGAATAGTTGTAGTTAAATGGAAAGATAAACGAGATGTTCTTATGTTGTCTACAAGACATGCAACAGAAATAACCTCCACAGGTAAAAACAATAGAAAAAAAGAAGAAATTTTTAAACCGAAAATAGTTCAAGACTACAATGCAGGAAAAGCAGGTATTGATTTATCTGATCAATTCTCCAGTTACTCCAATGCAATACGAAAATCTGTGAAGTGGTATCACAAAGTTGCAATGGAACTTATTTTTGGTACTTCTGTGGTAAATGCGTATATTATCTATAAAAAGATATCTCAAAAGAAATTATCCATTACTGAATTCAGGGAGTATTTAGTCGAAAGTTTACTTGACGTCGACGACGATAATGACGAAAATATAACAAATAATTCAAGAAAACATAAATTAGAAGAAAATGGAGAAGTCGATGAACGAAATAGAAAAATCAGAAGACGTTGTGTCAGCTGTTATTCTAAAAATCGTCGAAAATATGGAAGCCGTGAAGCAGATAAAGGAAGTGTAACACCTCGAGTTATTACATACTGCTCACAATGCCCGGAAAAACCTCCAATGTGTGCCAATTGTTTTATAAAAAATCATTGAAAGGTCCATAAATTTAATTTAATTTAGAATTTACTTGTTTAATTACTTATATGTAAATAAAATAGTTTTCTACAAAGTTTTTGTCATTTTGAACATTCACTTACATTTACCTACTATTGAAAACATATTCAAACAATTATCATTTTCTTTCGAAATGTAATAGGTTTCTAGGACGAGCAGTCGATGTTTTTCACATCATAAACATTCATATGTGGCAACTGCTCACATATAACACTAATAAATGTAGAGAAAGATTGACTTTATGTTGCTGAAACTACAAGCGTTATTACGACGACCGGTCGTCGTATGGCGCATTCAGTCAGAAATGCGTACGACGACCGGCGCGTCGTATGGCAGTTAACGTGTTAATATACCTGTTTAATTTAATACATTAATGCTTTTAAAATCAGTAAATTTAAACGTATTTTGAGGTTTTATTAGCGAATAAACGTTTATTCGACACTGGACCACTCCCAACGTTGATAAAATACTTCATAATTGGTAGAATAAAGGCGAAGAAGTCAATGAGCGTTATGAGAGACGTCAATTAAAAATGTATAGGCAATAAGAAGCTTCTCATAATACCGCGACTTTGCTAATTGAGACTGCTCACTTTAAAAGCACTCTCGTGGGATCCGCTAAATACAGAGTATTAAAGTTTTTCGTGTAACCACCTTATTATTAATTCAATTCATCCTTAAACGCTCCTAAGTTAAAACAATGGAGTTTTTCAGGCGTCAAGCACAAATTCTCGGGAGTTCTTGTAGGTAAATTAAGTTGATGTTACAGGAAAGGTGAAATGAAGTTTTTTTGCTTCCTTTTATTTTTACTTTGTGGTTTTATCTAAAGAAAAACGTCTAAAAACACCTGAATTTAGAATATATTTTTCCGAATGAACAATACGTATTTTACTTTTAAATTGAAAGAAAATACTATTTACACTTGCGATATGTTTTATTTATAAATTTTTATTGACTCGCTTTTCAATGCTTGAAATCCATGGAAGGATCTAAGGATAATGTACAAAATACTTTCTATAAAATAACCAATACGTTACACATAAAAAATATTGATATACGTTTATAAGAAATAAACACATCATTGGAGAGGTTTTTTACAACTAAAATAGCATATTATCAAGTTTCTTAGCGTTTTCAAATTAAATTAGAAAATTGTTTTCACTTTATCTTTTCTTTTTAGTTCCATTGGAAAAAAATTTATACTCCACAGATTACTTCAAATCCACTTACATGTCCTCTGCAAATAAAAAAAATAAAAAGACTTTTTTATAACTGATTTTCGTGATTATTAAATTTTTTGAAAAGTGTTAAGGGTAGTAAGTTAAAAGATTTACTAATAAATATCCAAATATAAAATGTTTTTAAGTCGTGTTTGAAGAAAATCGGTTGAATAATAATTTGGTTGAAAAAAATTTCGATTGATTACTTTTTGCAATTTGTAAATGTAAAAGCTCCCCATGAAAAATCAAGCGTCACGAATAGCTTTCGAGATATTGTTTTTTTTTGGAACATTGTAATTTTCCAATCAAAATTCCAGCCAAACACTAAAATTTTTAAGAGTTTTTCGGGATGATTTAAGATTTAACACAGAGGCGCGATGATCTGTACAGTAATTTTACTGATATTGATTTTTGGTAAAATGTTTAAATTTTCCATCAATTTTTTTTCTATCTAAATCTGAAATTTTGGACCATAACTTCGGAACAAACAAAAACATCGACACGATTTTTTCCCTAGTTAACAGTACTTAGTGAGTTTCAAAATTTTTTCTTGTGGTGAAGTTTTTTTTGCCAAGTTAAGCCATCAAGCTTTGAGGTCGATCAAATGGTTTTCGAGAATTTTTAGTTAAATATTGAAATATTACGATCAACATATTTGTCAAATATTCAATTTTTAAGCGATCGGCACATTTGAGCCCATAACTCAAAAAAGAAATAAATACATCGAAATAAATCTTTTTCGCCTCAAAGAGGACCTAAAAAGCTTTTAAACACCATATAATGCATTGAAACAGCAGTAAGCTAAAGCAGGCAGTTTTTCTTGAAAACCTCTAAATTTCCAAAATTTTAGTATTTTTTGATTTCCTATAAAAAAAGGAACCTGGAAGAAAACTAAGTAGCTAATTTTTATCAGTTTGTGTTTATCTTGCGTTTGAAAAAGGGGTTTTGCAATATTTCGAAAAAAAAAATCTTTTGAAAATTTCTTAACGCTTGAGTTTTTCTCCGAAGCTATGTTAATAATTTATTTCCCTAAAAGTATTGATAGTATCAACTAAAACTTTTTAATGGAGATAAAAGTCCTGAAGTGGAATATTTTTAGTTATTTTTCTTAAAAAATAACCGGTTCATTTCTTCAGAAAACAATCCCAAAATTTTTGAAAATTTAGTACATAAATCCGGCTTAGGAGTGCGAATTTTCGGTCCTATTGAAAATATTTTCTAATTTTTCATTGGAAAAGCTTCTTATACGGAGTTTAAGCCCTCAAGGACCGCCATCGGAAAAGCAGTTTCCATATATTGATTTTTTTGTAACATGTTGAAATTTTGTGATCAAAATTCCTCCCTAAAACTGAATTTGTCTCGTATCTGGCCAAACTCCGGAACAAATGAAGATATCTGGACGAAGGTTTTTACGCATACAAGAAGACTACAAGCTCTTTTAAATAAGTGCCAATTCGTTAATTGTCAGAAAGGGCGTAATTGTTGGTTTCAAAAAGATTTCACGTTTAACGGAATTTTTAGAGGGTACGATTTTTTATTTAATTTTTCGAAAATTTAGAAAAGCTATGCGTGGCCACCTAAAACTCCGAAAGGTTTTTCCAATCCGCGCTAAGATCGGCGATAGGCCAATATGTCAAAGTTGACCGAAATTTCTTGAAAAAACCTATTGGGAATTAAAACAATCCAAAGAAGGCCAAGATCGACTTTACTTGACTATGAAAACTCTCCTACTGTACTTTCGCGTGGTACTAGTTTATGAAAATGCCGTCCGTGATTTTTGTCCTCCGGCAAAAGTCTCACATGAATTCCTATAACTTTTTCCGTTTTGTCGCTAAAAAATGCGTCATTTTTACGTTTCGAAAGAAAAATTTGGCAAAGCCACTTTTTAAAAGTGTCTCATCCGAAAAATTTAAAGTAAAAAAGATTCAAGAGATCGATGTGGACAAATTGGGTTCAGAACGTTCAGTTTTCGATTATACGCTATAGAACGAAACCGCAAAAAGTTATTTGGGGGCAACGAAAAAAACATACGTGAGGGAATAATTTTTTTTTGGGGGGCAATACAAAGAAAACCCTGGACCACTTTTATCTTGTATTTTCGTCGTCCGCCTGCCTACGAATAAAACTCAGGCCACCTCTCCTTACGTGATTAGTTATTCCCGACAATTACTTAAAATAGCAAGTACACTCTCAAATTGACTTCCATATTAAAAACTAAAGAATTTATAAATGTATTATTAAATCTTTATGAATTTAATAAGAAACTTATTTTATAATCTTAGATTTTAAATATAATCCTATAATTTGTTAACCAGGAAATGTATGAGATTCAGTAGAATTTAAAATGTCTCATGATTCTGCAAACCTCTAATAAAGTATGCACCTTGAATATTCAATCGTTTCGGATGCAGGTGTCAGGGTAAACCAGGGTAAATCGAATTCCCTTCGAGTCAAGAAATTGATGCATGCTTCTAAAATACGTGTGTTGGTGTAGCATGTAGCAAAGTATCGGTGATGAAAATCTCTGTTTTTACACCTGAACTAGAAGGACGTACTACACGTAATATCACATTATTACCTCTAGGTAATAAGTTGTTATGAGCCTTATAAATAAATATAAGGTTATGAAATAAAGCTTTATTAAAATTTAAATCTCATAAGGAGTGTAATGTTTCTCACCTAGAAAACGGACCAAAATCTATAATGACTTGATTATACATGAAGAGGGTATTTCCAGGGCGAAAATAAGCGTAACTTGTGGCGTTAAAAAGTAATGAAATGGAGAAATTTAACGAAACGAGGGGTTGAGTTGAACCATTAGGTCACCCAATAACCACTTCTGTGGCACCTAGATGGCGCGATCTCGGCCCTAGTTATTAGTTTGAGTCAGAAAAATCTCATTCTGCCAAGTTCACGCACTATAAACGCGAAAAATCAAATTTCAATCTCTATTAGAAGAAAAAGAAGTGAAGCGGAACCGTTTTTAAATCACTTCCTGCCAGACGCAACTATTATCCTGTACGATCATTTTATTTCACAATTAAGCTGCACCATGCACATTATTGTGACACATCAATTAATAAATAATGCGGTTTAATTTTTCTCGTTATGCAATTTTAATACGTTGTTTTGTCAGGGAAATTCAGTTTTCTCCGACATCGACGCGTCGGGTCCTGACGTCTTTCCAAGTCAAAGTTCATTTCATGCACAATCGCGTCCTTCGTGTAGATTTTACAACGGTTTAACTTTCTTAACGTATTCCGTTTGTTCACAATGTTATTATTTATGTAAGCGATAAAGCTTCCAAATCTGCTTTATTTTTGAATGGAGAAAAATTCATTTGGCTAACTTAAATAGAGCAGTTACGCCAAGTAAGGGTGGAGTTTTTCTGTAATGTAAATTAATCTTACATGTGCAAATTTTATTTTAACTTTGAATAACAAAAGGGCCCTATCTAAAAAGTTTGCGCAGACTTTTCCTTTATACTTCGTGTTCGCAATGAAGTTTTTTACTTGACGCGTCAATCTTAAAATACAAGCAGAGTCGGGTTACAAACTTGAAGGGAATTTTATATGACGGCAACAAACGGTAATAACTACACTTTTTAGTTGACTGTTTTACACGTTCCAATTTTTTCTTCTAGTTTAACACATCGCTTCATTGATCAAAGAATATTCTTGGATGCTTAGAATCGTTTTATAAGGTTTTTATGCAAGTATTATGTTTTTATGCAACTTTAAACATGAAAGAGCAAAATCTAAAGTTTATAAAATACGAGTACATTTTCCTAAAGTTCAACATTTATAATAAACCAGCTCACCTGGATGAATGAAAAACATATTTTATCATCAATTAGATTTATAAATGTAAGGACATAATTCTTTTTGTTTTCCTGAATTTTAGATGATTAAAAACTGTTAGGACTAAAAGTACTACAAAATAAAAAAGCAAACTTTTTTGCTTCTCTATTTAGTTAATTGTTACTTTAATATACAGCGTGTTCCGATTGTGGTTCACCAAACGTCAAGGTTATAAACTAGAGCAAATCACAAATTTTTTTAAATAATTTTATTCCCTGAAAAAATCACGTCCGTAGATCATCCTGTGCGTCCTGCAAACAAAATGAATTGCAATTATATTTTAAACAGAGTGTATCATGTTCAGGGTCCGGCACTGGAATGATATAATCTCTCCACTAATTGTAAGCGTGGTTCGATGAATGCAATGAGGCCCAGACTAAACTATGGCAGATATCCTAAAACCAAAAGAACCAAAAGTAAATCACGTCATCCAGGACACCAGTGGCCTAAAATACTCTTCCAAAGATAAGGCTGAAACCTTGGCAGATACATTTGAACAACAATGCAGCCCAAACTGGACAATGTAGATGTATCCCACATTGGGAAAATTAACAACATATCAAAACCCACCTCGCTAGAAGAAGTTTCTAGTATAATAAAAAGTCTTCAAAATAAAAAAGCTCAAGGTCCCGATCACATCTCCCCAAAAATCCTTCCTAAAAAACTACTCCTAAGAATTGTAAACATCATCAACGCCGCACTCAAATTAAACCATTTCCCAGAAAAATGGATAGACGCTACATTACTTCATATACCCAAACCCAAGAAAGACCCATAGAACTATAGACCAATAAGTCTCCTTAATATAATGGTAAAAATTCTGGAGAAAGTACTTTTAAACAGACTTAAGTTACATACCAACGTAAACAATACAATCCCAAAATTTCAGTACGGATTCGTCGACAATATGGCAACCACCAACCAACTGAAGAACCTTAGAAACTTCATACATAATACATAACTACGGATGTGGTAATCTGAAAATAGCAACAATATCAAAAGGATGTAACAAAGAGAAAGCTCCATCACTGGGAGATTATCAAGCTCTCCTTATTATGTATTTAATAAGACCATAATCAAAGATCTCGAATTGACTACCATTGAGGAAAGTATCACCAAAATTAACAGTAGGTTCTGCAACAAAATAAACTGAAATCAAAAACTAACCAACAAAACAAATAAATAGCAAACACAGAAGCTAAAAACTAATAAAATATGTATATTGTATATGTATAAAGCGTTTCTCCATCTAACCCAAAAAAAATGGTTCACCAACTGCCAGGATTATAAACTAGAGCAAATTTAATCCAGAAAAAAAAACGATAAAAATAGGAGTCTATCTTTTTCAGTTTTTTGAATTTTAGGTCTGCGATTTTTGAATCGCCGATAATAATTTAACAAATGTGCGAGATTTTACAAAAATCACTGAAAAGCTAAAACCATTATTTTCAATTAGTAACAAAAATCGCAAAAAAGAAAAATACTACTAAAAGAAACACTTTTTTATTGAGTTTTTGAAATGTGTTTCCATGATAAAATCCATTAAGTTTGTGTGTAAGTTTTTGAAAAGTTCTTCATATTGTCAAGAAAGAAGGAAATTAAAACTCTGTTTTTTATCATTAGTAATACAGAAGTCGTTCATAAAATGTTTTTTTTTCAGTCTAAAAATTTTGGCTTGCTTTAGTAAATGAAAGAAAAAAGCTACGGTTTCAGAGGTTTTCCTAGTTTATTGAGAATAAGAGGAAGATTCAGAAAAGGTAAAAATATACAATTAAATGGGTCAAATCTTTAAGAAAATTTTCAAAAAAATGACGAAATATATACAGAGGGGAGCACAAAAAACAGCCAACGATGTAAACCAATTTTTTAATTTTTTTTCCATTTTTTTAGTAGTAATTATTTTTAATTTAATACAATTGATTTTATTTCAGTTTTTTAATTTATTAATAATAAATTAAAAAACAAAACAAAAATATAAAACACAAAATAAAAAAAAACAATTGAATTAAATTAAAAAATATTAATAATAATAAAAAAAAATTAAAAAAAAGAAAAAAAATTTTTAAATAATTAAAAAAAAAACTAATGGTACAATTGGTTTAGATTATTTTTGTTAATGATTTTTTTCAATCGAAAATAAAATATTTTAGTAAGTGATATGTCAAACTAATAAATGGTTCGAAGAATACTACTATCAGATAATAAAAGATTAATTTTATTTTTGAAAACATCATAGGAGGAGGAGGAGGGAACTTTTCCTCTTCAAATGGCAACATATTTTTTTCCATTAAAAAAATCATTATCAAAAATAATCTAAACCAATTTTTTAATTTTTTTCCATTTTTTTTAGTAGTAATTATTTTTAATTTAATACAATTGATTTTATTTCAGTTTTTTAATTTATTAATAATAAATTAAAAAACAAAACAAAAATATAAAACACAAAACAAAAAAAACAATTGAATTAAATTAAAAAATATTAATAATAAAAAAAAAAAAATTAAAAAAAAATTTTAAATAATTAAAAAAAAAACTAATGGTACAATTGGTTTAGATTATTTTTGTTAATGATTTTTTTCAATCGAAAAAAATATGTTGCCATTTGAAAAAGTAAAGTTGCCCCCTCCTCCTGAGTTGTTATTAAAAATAAAATTAATCTTTTATTATCTGATAGTAGTATTCTTCAAACCATTTAATGTGACATATCACTTATTTAAATCGGATAATAAATAACGTAGCTACATCGTTGGGCGTTATTTGTGCACCCCTCTGTATATTTTTCTTTGCTACTTATTTTTTAATATTTTATCATCTGTAGTACTGCTGTTACCAATTATTGAAAGTGACAATATTTTTCAATCACTGGGCAAATTAGTTAAATTATTATAAGCAATGTACTAATAAGTGACCAGAAATTGAAAACGCTTCAGCTTCAAAACTATTGAAAATATGAAAAAACTCTACATTTTTCGTTTTGTGTAGTTTCAATTTATTTTGGTTTCTAACTCTGAAATTTGATGAACGACGAAAAATTTTGAATCAAAATTAGCTAGTGGTATTGTTTAAAGGTATTTTATTAATAACAAATAATTTCAATTTAAAAATACAGCAGGATTAAAAAATATTATTAAAATTGTAAACAGGAAATAAATTTTGCTCCTGGTGATTGAAAAGTTGGGTAGATACTGCATATTAAGAATAAAAGGATATATGCTTAATTTAATGTTCCATATGTGCTGTGTTCGTTTTTAGCAGATAAATGAGATATAACTACGCCACATGCTGGTAATTTGCATTGCAAATTTAAAACTTGAAGCGATACAAGCTATTTTTTACGCAAAGTGCTGAATACAAGGGCCGAGTGAAGGGAATAAATTTAGTTATAACATTATTTACATAGGTAAAGCGTAGAATCTTTTATAATATAACAAGGGTAGAAAAGTCAAAATTATTATGATAATTTATTTATAGGTATTTTTTGTCTTAATATTTATGAAATTAAATTTTGTGCAAACCAGTAAAAGTCAAAACTAATAGTCCTTAAAGAGCTAGTTCCAAATACCAGGACTCTAAATCTTATAATTTGAAACTATACCAGCTAAATAGAATGACTGCTTTTCTACTAGAAGCATAGTGAAACCATGGTCAAACCTAAAAGTTTTATTCGTTTTTTTTTATTATCATAGTCATCAAAAACATTTTCTATGTTAACAAAATATCAATAAAATTCTCTGGGTTATAGTATTTTTCCAACGTTTTAAAGGTAATAATACCGTAAGGTTTGTGAAAAGTTTCAGGGTATTTTAGAGTGGTTTTTAATTTATCAGAAAATAGCTGTAGATTTTGTAAAGAGGCATCAAACTGAAATTCTTTATAAACCGATCAAAACAGTGTGCTCTTACTTCGGGTCTGGCTTTATAACTCTCTGCAAATTAGATTTCCTTTAATATTAAAATATGAAAAGATCTGTAATGTGCTTTAAACATAGACGTATGGTGGGAAAATTTTCATTATAACTTTTTTAATTGCCCTAAACCGGAAGAAATAAGGCTGGAAAAGAAAGTTTTTAATTCCGTCTACCTCAGAGCAGCCTGTAGCGCAGATCCGATTAGACATCTTACTAATTAAAAAATAGACCTAATCAATGGGAGCTTTCTGGAGTAAAATTTTTAATTTACGATTAGACAGGGAAGAAAAACTAAAAATGGTGCGTATAATACTCAAGAATTTAATTTAAAAGATAACAAAACCACTTGGCAGTTAAACCCTGTTTTGACAATAACATTGCTAAGTTTATAAGGATGGTAAAGTAGGGTGTGTTTGCAGGTCCATTTAGAACGGAAGCCGAGTTGCTTTGGGCGTCCCTATTGTAACCCGCACAAAAACCAGGCGGTGCAATCAAAGACCTCAGACGCGCTAAGCACTAAACACGGGGGAATTTGCCCTTTTTGTATTCGAATTACAATTAGTGCGCTGTAAAACAGTTTCTCTGCTATTAAAATTACAAAGAATACCCATCCGCATGAGGATTCACGGTTGATGCAAGTGTTTTTTCCAACAAATGTAAAGCAAAAATGTCCATTATCAATACTTTGGGATTCAGCGGCCTCCTTTTGAATTAAAGTATTTTTGTATTTATTGTGTGAAAGAAGTAAAAGTATACAAATTTCAATTGCTGAAATTGTATACACGTATATGCCTTTATGTTTTTGTGTATTCATTAAAACAAAGGACTTTTTATGGAAGTATAATATACTTGTAAAGATAATATTTGTAATGACTATATTTCATTCCTATTAAGTTGGTTTAATTTTATAATCGACCACCAGGATGGTTGATATCACAAAGGCATTTTTTTATTTATATCTTTGAGTATTTCGTAGTAAAAAGCAGCACGTAACAAGAAACGTTGTGTTGAACAATAACCGCATGTATCTCAAACAATTTTGATGATTGGAATAGGATAAATATTTTTTTACAGTATTCATTACACACAGCTATTCTCTCACCATCTATGAAATAGTATTTAAAAAATATATGTTAATATTTTATTCTCCAGTCTACTGTACAAAACCTTGCTCCTAACGTAATCAGTTAAAAGTTTTCATGTTACACACAAAAGTTGAATTTTTGTTGACCAAAATATTTTTCTTCTGTAATTTGGTTCAGGGATGTCCTGATCTAATACCCGACAGTATTCAATCTTATGCAACAGGCACATTGGCGCTTTGAGTTGGTTCTGGTATAGGTAGTAGTTTTTCGATGTACAGGATTAGTTTTTACTTTTTTTAGTTTTTATTGTAATACCATTTGTATCAGTAAAACAAAAATAACGGTCGTGGGTTCCATCGTTCCATCGTAGGAATTCCGAAAGGTTTAGATCGACATCCAGTAAGAAGCCCAATACACGTAATACAACATTTGTGAGGAACCCACACTTTGTATTGGTGCCTTACAGGAAAGCCAAAATTTTGTTCATATAAATATTTTACTAATTGTGTAAAATTTGTTCGTTTAAACATCTTTCTGGTTACTAAATTTTGTTAACCGAAAAAAATTACAAACTTTCTTGTTTAAATTAGCTACTTTAAAAATTTGGGCCAACATTTCGAATTTCGAAATTAAATAAAGTGAGCAAGATATGTGCAATCGAATATTCGATGGATTCAAAGCTTATTCATCAGATCTGGTGCATACCTTAACTATTGGCACCGTGGAAGTACATTTTTGGTTTATTACTCTAGTGTATAATAGCTTCGTTCCGACAGCCTGAGAAACCGTACATTGACGATCACAGTCATGCGCAATAGGCAAAACGCGTTCCATCAAAGACGTGACCGTACGTAGAACGGTCCAAGTTTGTGATCCAACTTAACTCGAGCAGTTCATGGGATCGTATTCGGTACGGTCATTTTGGTACACGTTACTGGTTGGACTGACATGCGCACTTCAACTGTTATCACGTTATCTGAAACCTAACCTTTCATTCTTATCAATCACAACACGTGAATAATCACCGCATGTGCATAAAACCGTCCGAACAACGCTGTCTTGTGAGATAGACTTCGGACGGTACAATGTTCGCGCAAGCGCATAAACTCGATCCAATCAGTTTTGTTACGGTTTCATGACTGTCAGATATCTCGTTTTCCGAACAAAGCTATTGTAAAAAATAGGTACCAATATGTGAGAAGGCGAACTTATAAAAATACCGAACCAGCGTATTATACAGGGTGTTTCTAAAAATATGTCTCTAACTTCAGAAATCGATTTTTTCACATATTTGAAGATATAAAGGAAGAATACAAATTTTCGCCAAAATTTCCGAAATACAAGGTGCAAAAGTTTCTTCATGTTTTTTAAATTTTTAACGTAACTTCTGTATTTCTGACGATAATTCGGTGAAATTTTGTACTCACCTAACTTTTACCAATCATCATTAAATAAAACTTCAAAAATTAAAATCATATTTTAGGGTGCAGTTTCTTCGGGGGAATGTATCCCTTTAAAAAAATTTATATTGTACAATGGCGTCAAATTCAAAAAATAGGCCGGTACAATTGGTCGATACCCTCGAAAGAACTGCATCCTAAAAAATTGTATTGAACTTTCGCAGGTTTTAAAGTGAGACATGTCAAAATCTTGAGAAAATTACCTGTAGAAACATAGATATTGAGTTAAAAAAATGAAGAAAATTTAATACCCTGTATTTCGAAAATGGAGCCAAAGAATCTATACCGGGTGGAAATGAAACTAGGGCCACCCCTGACATTTATTTATTTATGGAAATAAAAAATTAAAATTTTAGTATATTATATGATCTAAGAAAACAAATCTTATGGATCGAATAAATTTTTAATTTTACTTCCGGTTTATCAGGAAATGGCATCCACTTTCTTATTTTAAATATAACCCCCTGATTTTTTCTACGTAAAATCAAACATTGGTTAATTTTAAGTATGTTTATGACAAAAAAATATTTTTTTTCAAAACTTTAAGAAAAAAATTTGAATTTTTTTTTGGTAAAAAATTTGACTAAAACCTACAAAAACTATTTTTAAACATACATATGGGATATCACAGTAACCGGAAAAAAACCCTCTATTTAATTAGGGGGTGGCCTTTATATCATCCCATTTAAAAAAGTAAAGATAGTTCCAAAAAACGCTTCTTGAAAATTAAAAAAAATAATATCTCAAGAACGGTGAAATAAATTTTATAATTTACAATTTATTTTACGTATTTGTATTATTTAAAAATAGTTTTTGTAGGTTTTACTCAAATTTTTTTACCAAAAAAACATTTTTTCTTACAGTTTTGAAAAAAAATTTTTTTTTGTCATGAACATACTTTAAACTAACCAATGTTTGATTCTTCTTAGAAAAAATCAGGGGGTTACATTTAAAATAAGAAAGTGGGTGCCATTTCCTGATACACCGGAAGTAAAATGAAAGATTTGTTCGATCCTTAAAATTTGTTTTCTTAGATCATATAAGATACTAAAATTCTAATTTTTTATTTTCATAAATAAAGAAATGCCAAGGGTGGCCCTAGTTTCATTTCCACCCGGTATGTTTAGAAACACTCGGTATATTATAAAAAATTGTTTCAAAAAAATTTTAAATCCCAAATTATTTAACATACAAATAAAATTTTATTCTATTAAAATTTCCTAATCAACATTAAAAAAATAATATAACTTTTACTTTACAAAATACTAGGTTTTATATTTATGTGACAAATAGCTACCGTCCTTTTGTTGCCCACACACATTTAGGCCTCACGAATAAGACTAAAATCACATCCTTAAAAAAACAGGTCTTGGTAAAAGCACCAATTAAGCTAGTAACTCTCCTAGTTTCGTGATTTCCCAGGTTTAGTGAAGAGAAAAAATAAAGCGCTTTTAAATTTGATTCTCATAATAGAATTGTTGGATAAATTTTAATCGTACATGTTTGAGTTAAATATAGAATAAGCTGGAACAAGGATCAGGGAGTACAAATCCCTTGCGTATTAAAAATATTTCAGTAGATAAATTTTAAAACGTAAATGCATTTTCCGACCGAAATTGGAAATCTGTCGTTTATTTTTACCGACTGACTGCGCTATTCAAAACGTCCTCAAAGAGTATAGAGTATGCATAATATAAAATCGAGACCTTAGAAATATGAAGAAGAAAATGGGTTAAGATAGTAACGTAAATTCATCCCCAATTTCTAGTTTTTTTGAACAGAAAATAAGATAACTGAATTGATTTAAAAGTTTAAAACTAACCTAATATTTTATTCCAATAAAATTTAATTAAAATTGCATCAGTCAATATGAAAAGTGGAAAACTTTCTTAATTTTTTAAGTTTTCCGACTTTTATAGAAAAAAGGATGTCATTATTGATATTTCAAATGAAATCCACATTTTGAACCAAATATTAATGCATCAATTATTGTTCATTTTTAACATTATTTTAAAATATTATTTTTACGAAAATAAAAACAAACATTAGAGTACTTAATCTCTTTAATATAAATAACAGCTAAAAGGCTTTTGCATAAATACTATGGTTAGCTGTTATGAAAAAGGCTTATGTAATATTCACATTAGGGTACAAACATGGTGCAGTACCGACTTGATCCGTGACCTAGCTCGAACATGGTAAAGCACCGACTGAGGTACAACTCAAGATTTATTCACTTTTAAAACCTGTAAAATGTTATTAATATAGAATACATTCACTCGTATATGAAACCGTGTTCACTCGTATGAGATGGTGCTGCACCATATTTGTACCCTTAGTTTTTCTTTATTTAAAAACGTAGCGGATTGAAAATATTAAATGCATTAGCTTTATGTAATTTTTTACACTTTGAAAATAATGGAAGGTAAATATTATGATTTGATAAAATAGTGTTATTTTAGTATGTAGGAATATGCTAAAAAAGAAAGTTTAAACTGTTTTTAACTTTATCATAGGGATCTACAACTTGAGATTTGTACTTTTTAAGCGTTAAGGGAATCAGTAATTCACTTTCGAGCCATCGAAAAATTCCAAATGCACTTTTTTTAAAAGGCAAGAAATAGACGATCCCCGGGGGTGCCAGTGATGCCATTTGATACATAAACCTTGTTTGCAGTTTTCCCCGCAGTATCTTATATCAACAGGAATAAACGGATGATAGAAGAAAAAAGCGATTGCAATCGATACGTAATGCTTCGTGTATCGTACGCTTGGACAAAGATCTTTGATCCAACACGCTCTGCGTAAGTCGACGTGTCAATTTGTTTGGGCAGCTATCCATCGTTACGAGAAAACCCTTACATGTAACTAATCTCAAGAACCGAAAAGGCAAACCTTTTTTGCTCCTGTCAAATGAGCACACCGGCGACTTCGTCTTTGTGTTCTAATCGTATCCCATTTTCTACATAGCACATCATTCATTATTCCGCACCCACAAATTAAAATGTAATATTTCAAGAGTTTTTGTTTTTAAATGCCTCTTTTTACGAAGTTCACGATATAACCACTTTTTTTCATTACAATTTATTTTAAATCTACTAAAGCAAATTTTGATACACTTTGTTTCATAGGATGATGGGATGTAACATGTTTTAAATAGTTCCATTCGAATAATTTAAAATTTTAAAGCAAATTCGCCAGTTTTACTAGAATTATACTTTTTGCGAAGTGGAATATTAAATCTTCATTTTACAGAAAAATGAAATATTTAACCTGAATTATAAAACGTGCACTAGTTTTATTCACTTATATTTTAATAAACATATTACGTCTCTTGCATGTGAATATATGCGATTTATTCTCACTTTATTATTTTGTTCAAAACAATATTCACATGATTCACATTATATTACATTGTAGTGAAAAAAATCTGTTGGCTTGACTTAGGCAATTTTAAATACCTGATTTAAATAAAAAATAACTCCGATTAGCAAATTTTTTAACATTCATTGAAAACTATTGCGCATATTATTTATGTTTGTCGGTTTAACTTGGTCGTTGGTTTTAAATTCACACCATTTTAGAAGTATATTTTTTACACCGCCCTGCCAAAATATCTTCTTTATTTCTTAATATTTTTAAATTCAATAAAATGGAATGAAATCTAAAAAATATTATCTAAATAATACCTGTGACAAATATTTAAATTTAGTTGTGTTTTTTTACTTTTTAGCCAAATATTTCCTTAAAAATAAATTAAAAAATAAAATAATTCAGCAATTTTTTAGAAAACGATTTTATGATTTTATTTCATTTTATTGCACTTAATAATATTAAAAAATAAGGAAGGTATTTTGCCAGGACGACTCGACTGAAAATTACGCAAATTAAGCATCGAAGATCAGGCAAAACACAAAAATATAAATAATATTTGCAATAGTTTTCAATTTCATTGCCATTTTTCATTTAAATTTAATGTTTTCTTGGTCTTTACTGCTTAATTTGCGTAATAAACAGTTGAATCGTTCTGCCAAAATATCTTCCTTATTTTTTAATATTTTTAACTGCAATAAAATGAAATCATAAAATTATTGTCTAAAAAATAGCTGATTTATTTTATTTTTTAATATATTATCAAGGAAATATTTGCTAAAAAGTAATAAAATACAATCAAAATTAAATATTTGTTCCAGCTATTGTTTAGATAATGTTTTTTAGATTTGATTCTATTTTATTGCTTTTAAAAATATTAAGAAATAAAGAAGATATCTTGGGGCAGAGCGGTTTAAAAAAAATACACCTAAAAATGGCGCCAATTCAAAAGCAACGACCAAGGAAATCCGAAAAATATAAATAATAGTTTTCAATGAATATGCAAAAATTTGACAATCGGTGCTATTTTTTATTTAAATCCGATATTTAAAATTGCCTACATCGGCGTAGCACTGACCGTTAAAGTAAAGTATAGTCGGGGACAGATCCGTATTTATGGGAGCCAAAAAGACTAATGAAGGTAAGTGACAATTAAATATTTAATTTTTTAATTTTTGGTATCGAAAAAAGGCCATTTAGTGGGAAAAGGGATCTCTGTTGGGAAAACGCCTGATTTTAAAATTATTTTGTGTATAAATGCGTTTTTAAAAATAATTTTATAAATTGATAATCGGTGTGTGACTCAAAGGGTTTATTATGTGATTTCATTTCCCTTTCATCTCCTGAAAAGTCTGCCAAATATATTTCACCTCCTATTTTACCACAGCTGTCAGTTTCTGTTATTAAATAGTTTTTTGTGTAAAGAGGTGTGCCAACTATTTTTTGACAATTTTAAAGAGTAGCTTTTTTTTCTTTAATTGCTGCTTTTCCTTCCAACAGTTATTCACATTTTTAGAAAAATTAGGGGGCAACTTTAAACATAATTATAAAATTGTATATTACATCAAACTACATCATAAATTGAAAATTTAGAATATATTTTAGTTGTAGGTAATCACAGGTACAGGTTGAATCTTACTCAGCTCGAAACCATATAAATATCACCAGAAATTAGTGTCATTTATGTCATAATACATCGTCTTGCCGCCAACGAACTACAGCCCTAATAAAACATAATTGAGAACTTTAGTGGTTATCTACAAGATTCTAAGATGTTCCTTTTTCATCAGTAGATATTAACTCGAATATCTTAGGACTTCCCCCCTGTTAGCACTTTCTCGAATCTACCTTACTATTTACCATAATCATTTATTAGGGATTATAAACTTACCAAAAAAAAATTGCTATATTTTTTGGTAAATATCACCTCAAATTACGATGACAAGCTCCTTTTTGCCCAAAAATGCTTCCCTGCAAAGTTAAACCCAGTTAAATTTCAATTTAAAAAAAATAAAAATCCACATAACTTTTCTTCCTATGAAGGAAAACCGCCATTGGGAGCTAATTTTAAGTAATTTAACACGTTAACTGCCATACGACGCGCCGGTCGTCGTACGCATTTCTGACTGAATGCGCCATACGACGACCGGTCGTCGTAATAACGCTTGTAGTTTCAGCAACATAAAGTCAATCTTTCTCTACATTTATTAGTGTTATATGTGAGCAGTTGCCACATATGAATGTTTATGATGTGAAAAACATCGACTGCTCGTCCTAGAAACCTATTACATTTCGAAAGAAAATGATAATTGTTTGAATATGTTTTCAATAGTAGGTAAATGTAAGTGAATGTTCAAAATGACAAAAACTTTGTAGAAAACTATTTTATTTACATATAAGTAATTAAACAAGTAAATTCTAAATTAAATTAAATTTATGGACCTTTCAATGATTTTTTATAAAACAATTGGCACACATTGGAGGTTTTTCCGGGCATTGTGAGCAGTATGTAATAACTCGAGGTGTTACACTTCCTTTATCTGCTTCACGGCTTCCATATTTTCGACGATTTTTAGAATAACAGCTGACACAACGTCTTCTGATTTTTCTATTTCGTTCATCGACTTCTCCATTTTCTTCTAATTTATGTTTTCTTGAATTATTTGTTATATTTTCGTCATTATCGTCGTCGACGTCAAGTAAACTTTCGACTAAATACTCCCTGAATTCAGTAATGGATAATTTCTTTTGAGATATCTTTTTATAGATAATATACGCATTTACCACAGAAGTACCAAAAATAAGTTCCATTGCAACTTTGTGATACCACTTCACAGATTTTCGTATTGCATTGGAGTAACTGGAGAATTGATCAGATAAATCAATACCTGCTTTTCCTGCATTGTAGTCTTGAACTATTTTCGGTTTAAAAATTTCTTCTTTTTTTCTATTGTTTTTACCTGTGGAGGTTATTTCTGTTGCATGTCTTGTAGACAACATAAGAACATCTCGTTTATCTTTCCATTTAACTACAACTATTCCTTTTTCATTATGCATTCCAATAATTTCGTTTTTGGAGAGGTTTTTGTTTACCACCTGTTTCGGAATGCGTTTTCTATTTTTTCTAAGTGTCCCTGTAAGATGTGTATTTCTGTTTAATAAATATTCTGCAAGTTCTACTGACGTGTAATAATTATCCGTAATAAATAAACGGCCTTCGTCAAGATAATTTTCTCCTAGCTTGAGAACAATATCAGTTGATAGTGAAACGTTTATTTGATTTTTTTCTTGCTTCCCTTGATAAATTTCTATTCCGTAGGTGTATCCAGTAATATCACAAATTTTGAACAATTTAATTCCATACTTATGTCGTTTATTTGGAATGTATTGACGGAATAATAAACGTCCTCTAAATGGAACTACTGTCTCATCCACACATAGACATTCGCCGGGTACATTATAATGTTGATAAAGGTCTTGAAGTTTGTTCCTGAGAATATTTATTTTATGTAGTCGATCGCCATGAGCTTCTTTGTTATTTGAAAAATGCCACATGGTTAATAATATTTCAAATCTGTTACGCGGCATTGTTTTTGGGGCAATACTATTCTTATATATTCGCTTTGTACTCCAATAATCACATAATTTTGGATATCTAACCAATCCCATCCATAAAAGAAGCCCAAAAAATTTTTTCATTTCCTGTGGACTGGAATCTTTCCATTGATTCAATCGACTACTTCTACTGACTATTTTTGTTGACAATAATTGTGCAGCATAAAGGTTAGTTTGATCCGTTATGTGTTCCATAATGTCTTGAGTTATAAATATTTCGTAATATTTTATCGGTTGGTCACTTGCAGTTAAATTTATATTTTTGATTCCTTCCTTGAACGTTTGTATAAAAACCGGCTGTTGTACAGACGAGTTACTGCCTATAGTTTTCCATTCATCATTTGAAGAAGTACAAAAATTATTGTCATTCGTTTCAACTAATTCATCTTCGATATTTAATAGTTGTTGATAAATGGATTCACTTAATTCCGATTCACTTTCACTTTCATTTTCAGAATAATTTGGATCTCCTTTCATATCATCACTATCAAAATCGTCTTCACTAGAATTATCACTATATGAACGAGTTGTTGAATTCTTACTAAAATTTGCCATTTTCGAATCACTACAGACGATAAACTCCAACAACCACTTTCAAAAATACAACTGGCGCTTTATTTAGAAAGAAATTATTTTTATAAGGAAATATTATAATATTGTTAAATATACAATAAAATAACACAATAAAATAATACAATAAAATAATAAATAAATACATACGACGACTGGTCGTCGTACGGCCTCCTAATAAATACTATTCATTATCAGGCCATACGACGGCCGGTCGTCGTTTATATATTTTTACTTATTTTATCTAAATTAAGTACTATAAAAAAGTCTCTGCATTCAAAATTTTAATTAAATAAAAAATGCCCAAGATATTTACTTTGGCTCTCAGCGTTCCACGATATCAATATATGGGCGGCAGTTAACGTGTTAAGGTATGGTATTATAGTTTTGCAATTTCTTATTTATTTACTACCAGCTAACCTAAGCTTAGAATTTAAGATTTATCACAACTTTTTCTGTTATAACATTTCTTGTTATTTCAACTAATTTTCTTATGAAATAGATCATGATTTTGAATTGAATCTAGATTACGCTCACAGAATTTGTGCATAATGATACGGAACACCTTGTATAATACCATTTTCCTTGTATAGGGTTTATTAGGTTAGATGATTGAGATAGTCAAGGTAGTAAATGAATATTTTCATAATTCAACTACTGACACATTAGCTTGTCGTAATAACCTTATACATAAATCTATCCAATTTTTCTTCGATAAAGTTGTCCCATCCTAAACCCAGAATAGCAGGAATTTTAGGAAACAGCTCTTCCCCTATCGAAGAATTTGTGAAACTTTGAAGCTAGTAAAAAACGGCGCCATCTATTGGTAGCTAAAACTCTCAATAGTTACAGAACCTTCACCAAAACCTTGGTTAAATCATTGAACATATTAATATCAATATTTGAAGATGACTTGACCCATCAATCATTAAAATAAATAATGATTTTGGAAAATATCTTATAACTGAATCTTAAACGGCCTCTAGACAATGCGGCAAAGTTTGAACTTTAAAAAATATGAAGTTCGTACAGCACTACGCTCTAGGTCCGTGATTATGTTGGTGCAAAGTTCGCATAAAACTACCAACGCCAACGTTACGGTCGGTAAACACGACGGGTTGACGAACACCCATATTCGTGGACATTTGCCGCATCGTCTGGAGGTCGCTTTAGGAAAGAGCTCTTCTTCTATCGACGAATTTGTGAAGGTGTTAAGCTAGTATAAACGGGCGCCATCTATTGGCAGTTAAAATTTACAATACCCTCACAAAACCTCCACCATGTTTGACAGTTAGTTTAGTATTTTGCCTATTGCACGACAACCATACTTAATTACTCCTTAAAAAATATTATCCGTTTTGATATCAAGGTAAGGAAAGGCAGGTTTTTTCGGTTGTCGGAAAATTGTATCCGACAACCCAAAAATCTGCCTTTTTTTACCTTGATACTTAATTACATCAGTATAATGTACAGTGGGTGAAAAAATATACGTACACCTTAAAAAGGCCTTTTAACTATATTTTACACTCTAATGGAATTCCATTAATTAATTAAACAATTTTTACCTCATATAAAACAACCTTTTATTGCCGAATTGTAAGCAATTACGTTTTAATTATTTACGAAAATAATCATGTAATAAATGAGCATTGAATTAAAACATATTCGTGTATTATACAAAATTTGACTATAATTGTTATTATTTAAGTTTTAATATTTCGTAGGATAGCCCTCTTGGTATTGATAACCTCTTGTAAACGACAAGTCATTGAATTAACCAAATTTTGCATACTATTTAACTTAATACAACGCCATCCTTTTATTAAAATTCTTTTTAAATCATCTGTATATGAAATTTCATGTTTTATAATTTGGAGTTACAATTGTTGCCACAAATTCTCCCTGGGACTGATGTCTGGTGACCGTGGAGGAGTTTTGAGTAAATTAGGAACACTATATAATAACCATTCTTATACTAAACAAGACGAATGCTTGGGTCGATGTCTTATTAAAAGTAATAACTATCCATAATTCCTAATTTTATGGCACTTGGTTCTAACTTTTCTGCTAAAATGTCTTTATACATAAATCTATTCATGATTACTTTTATAAAATGAAGATTTCCCACTCCATTTGCATTTACACCGTTAAAATGTTTTACTGTAGGTTTTAGGTGACGCGATGACGTTATTTTAGTTCTTCTCCGGGTTTTCTCCATACCATTTTACATCCAATAGCCAGAAATATTAAATTTACTTTCCTCAGAAAAAAACAACTTTTTTACAAAACTGTAATGGTTTACTTATAAATTGCTTAGCGAATTCTACTCTTTTCTTCCTATTATGTGTATTTGTCCATAGTTTTTTTCATACTTCTCCGCCCGTTAAAGCCAGGTTTTCTTATAACATTTCTATCTCTTTCTGAGTTAATTGTTTTCCCAGTTCTTGTTTCCAATTGAAATAATTTTTAGTATTTCACATCTTGCTACATATTTTTTACAAGAATTAGCATAAAAATCAAATACAATAAGAACAATCTTTGACGTTCTGTTATTTGAGCTGATTTTTATTTACCAAATTGTAAAAAACAATCATTTTTATAACTCTGCAGGTATTAATTGGAAGGTGTACGAATATTTTTTGACCCATTGTAAATTAAACCTGGATTCGTCACCAAAAATTGCTTTTTCCAGTCATTCGCAGTCCAGTTTAAATATAGAGCTCGGTGCAATAACCGTTCATATGCACTTAATAAATTTTCGAGATAAAGGAGAAAAACGTACCATTCAGTCAATCCACTATTTTCAGGGAATCTTTTATTTACACTTCAAAATAGGTGAAATCCCTTTCTAATGAAGGTACTTTTATACAGATTTTATTATTAGTTTTTAAAATCAATAAATAAATATGTACATGACCGGTTATTGGCTATTTAAATTTCTTATGAAAAAGAAAACAACTTTAGTAGCTGAAGTTTAATTATTTTTATTTTGAACAGAACCGAAAAAGTAGTCTAACAGTAACTAAATTAATAAATATTAAGAACTTTGTTTACATATTCTAATTTTTGGAAAATTTTATTGTCAATTCCAAACTTCTAGGAGGAGTATTTACAACTTACATCATATCATAGTCATTTTCTTAAGTTTTTTAAACCAAATAATTGTTATTTGTTTGAATAAAATTATTAAATAATATAACATGTTTCATGTAACTATATTTTCTTAGAAGTAACTTAAATTCTTATTAAATTTTTAATTAATGTTTTTTTGTATGCGTTGTTATGCAACTAACGTTGCATGAGACTTTTTCAACTTATTTGAGTGAGCAAAACATTTTTGCTCACTCAAATGATTTTTGCTCACTTTTTATTAAAAGAAATGCTTTACCCACTAAATTTAGTTGAAAAAATGTAACTTTTACTCAGGAAAATTGAAAAATATATTTATTGATTTTTTTACCTAAAATAACATTGAATATGTAATAAATGGTCATGTAAACATCAATTTGGTCCAGACAATGCAGAAGCAACATAAAACTGACAAACCCCCGATTTTCAAAAATTGGGTAGTATAGCCGGTTATTGCATCAAAGCCTTCAAATGTAGTTTCGCTAATCCAAGTCGGCCTTTGCTATTTTTATGTTTGGCACGTCTTTTTCCAAATAATTCAACATGAATTTCTTATGGTACGGAAAATTTAAAAACATCCCATAATCTTATCAATTTGTTCCCAATATGTCCAGACAACAAAAATCGTTTCTAGGTTTTTTTTTTAAATTACGCTAACTTAACACCTAGGATTAAATAAATTAAAGGATGACACAAATATTTGGACTGCTTCAATAAATTAGAAAAACTTGAGATGTATTTTCTTTAAGTCCAACTTTATTATTTATACTTTTTGTATAAAATAAATTAATAAAATAAATTAGGAGTTTTTATGTACGAACTTTTGGCTTCTAAAAAATAAATATCTTATTTTTCATAAACTATTGTTTTTTCATTGGAAGTCCGAAGGCTTTCCAAGAAATTTAAACGTTTTGGTAAACTCGTACTGTTTCTTGACTAATTCGACTGTTTTAATATAAATTAAGTGAATAGTCGCGATGTAGTTTTCCGAGATAAAAGTTCTTCGAAGAAATTTCCCACAATGCATTTTCCTTAATGAAATTTCTGTAGTTTTTGATATTTATGAATCCCTACCACTGAGAAGTATGATGGGTAGGCGATGTCTTCAATTCTTTGATGGACGGGAATAACAGTATAAGTCAAATAATTGTAGTTTTGCAAGAAAGCAGAAAAATGTATAAAATAAAAACACTTCCATTTAAAATATTTGCAGAAAAAGGATTTACACAGTTTGGTTTAATTTTTAAAAAAGCCAAATAACAGTTTCTTGATATTTTTAAATATAAAAAAGGCAGTTAAAATAGTATAGCCAAAACTGAAGGTACTGTTATTCCCGCCCATTAAAGAAATATCTCCTTCGTCTAACGTAAAAAAAGTCAGTTGAAGCAGATAAAAAATTAAAAAGATTTTTCCAAAATTATGCCCCTACAGGGTGTCCGGAAACTAAGCGGTCAAACTTTAGGAGGCGATTCTACAACTAATTTTAAGAAAAAAACTTCCTATAAACATGTGTCCGATTTCGCTTCCTAAGAGAGCTACAGCCCTTTAACTATTGTGACTAAAACTAGGTTTTTTATCATTTATTTGAAAACGGTTGGTAATACAGATTTGAAATTTAGTGTGAAGACTAATACATTTAAGATATAATTCCTCAACTTTTTTCAGATTTTTTGAAAGCTCTGAAATTTTTTGAAATTTTTTGAAAGCTGTCAAAAAATCTGAAAAACATTGAGAAATTATATCTTAAACGTATTAGTCTTCACACCAAATTTCAAATCTTTATTACAAACCGTTTTCAAATAAATGACCAAAAACCTAGTTTTAGTCACAATAGTTCTTTAGCTGTAGCTCCCTTAGGAAGCGAAATCGGACACATGTTTATAAGAAGGTTCTTTTCTTAAAATTAGTTGTAGAATCGCCTTCTAAAGTTTGGCCGCATAATTTCGGGACACCCTGTATAATAGATGCATAGACATGAAAACAAAAATTGTATTGAAGAGGTTTTTGTTAAATTTTTTGATTACAAATGCCCTAGAATTTTAAAAATTTCGCCGACTATCTTTTTAACCTAGTTTTTAAATTAAATAACACCAACTGTAAGTATTCTACTATCAAATTAAAAATACTTTATATGCTCCATTAAGGAAGTTTAAGTACACTTTAAAATGAGTATTTTTAAAATGCTATTTAACTTGCTTGTAGTTTGTAGTATGCCCTATGTATTTATTAAAGAATAATTATAAAACAAAAATTAAATAGTTCATTGAGTAATTAAAGTATAATATTACTGTAAAATTAAAAACCGAGTAAGTATTCAAAGAAAATTATAAAACCGATAAATATTTCAATTACTCGCTTTGCGGAAATCCTTGTAAAAGCATTTAAACACAAACAAAACAGTATGCTATAAGTATTTTAAAGCTAAGAAATAATTTTACTATGTGTCGTAAATAGCAACAACCTTTAAACTGTTTATTTCGAATTCCCCTTCTCGCGTTTCAAACAAAGACAACGAAATGCTTTCCTAAATTCCAAACTCACCATTAAACTTCAATAAATATAAAAGTAGGACAACCTAAATCACTCATCACTAATTTGACTCCATAAACCCGTACATTAAAAGGCCCACATTGAATTCTTCATTCATCCCATTCTCTCATCCATTAATGTTTATGTCGGATATACAAAGAAGGAATTATTTTACATTACGATTTAATCAAAGTATGTAATTAAATTTCAAAGATATATCTGTTTTTGACGAGTAAAAATTAATTCAAGTATAAAAATCAAATCATATTTATGTTAAAAATATTAATATGAATTTGATACCTTTAGTTGAATTCAAACTTTGAAACTAATATAATGTATAATTAGTATACGATTGTTTTTTTTTAATAAAAATGCTTATCTTAAGTGATGTGGGATATTTTTATTTATTAGAGTTGTGTGAATGACATTAGGGTGGAATTTATTTGTAGGAAAATAAATGATGAGCTTTGTGAATTTTTTACTCTATGTCTTTGTTATAGTGAATTAGGAACAAACTACTTTTATATTATCATAGTTTCGAGATTTTAATGACAATTTCAGATAAAGAAGCTCTAATAGTAAAATTATCCAACTTTTCTTAAAATTTTTCTTAAAACAGGGGGGATATGCTTGAATCACACGACAGGATGTCGTATACGACATGACAAGGATACACTTTTATTTTAGTCACATACGAATTGTTTGAACTAGAAGGAAAGGCCGTGTCTTGGATTTGTATAGCACATAAATACACAAAAACGTTTTTTTTTATAAAAAGCAAAACAATACCATTGTCAGTGATTTCTTCTTGTAAACACTGGAAAACTTTTGTAAAATAGGTGCGAAGGTTTTTTATTTAAAGCGTCTGATCTAAAAAAGGCACTTAATAAAGATTCACATATTACGAGTAATCCTTGTCGTGAGTTAATAATCGTCGAGGATTAACACCCCCTATCTGAATATGAAATGGGAATTTGCCGCGATTCACAGGGCGGCCGCGTACGCCTTGGGACGGACCGTAAATTTGCAACAGGTGAAAGGGAGCGAGAGCGCACTTTTTTGTGTTGGGCGTGCCAAAAAGCCGCAACAACGTCAAAATGAAATAAATAATAGCAAAATGCGGAAATGAAATAAATCCGATCTATCAGAAAGCAGGGTTAAGGTTACAGAAGCCTGATCATCTATACAAAAAGCTAAAGGAAAGAGGGATATTTCCAAATCATTTATTTATTTTATGTTGTACGTCATATAATATTTTAACCTATTATTAAAACATAATAGAAATTTGCCAGTTACAAAACCTTGTCCAGGCAGGCAACAGGGCATTGTAATGCAACACCGTAGCGTAGGTAGTCTGTAAAATCTGGACCGTATTTAAACCCATTATGAAGAAAATTCAACTAGTTAAAGTTATGTCGTATACAGGGCGTCCCGTAATTACGTGGACAGACATAGTAGAACAGGTTTTTCACCAAAAATTAAGATGACAAATTCCTCCAACACTTTGCCCAAAAATACTTCCCTACAAAGTTACACCCACTAATAGTTGTCAAAAAATAAAAACCCACATAAATTTTCTTCCACTGAAGGTACAGTTGGTCCCAGCTAGAAGTAGGACAAAAGTAATCACGATCACGTATTCTTTGTCCTACTTCCAGCTGGGAGCAACTTTACATATCTCGATAAAAACCGCCATGACGGGCCAATTTTAAAATGTAATAAAATGTCTGATAATAAATAATAATTGTTATAAGTTACATCAATTAGCGTACGTTTCGGCCACAATCGCAGCCATGTTCAGAGCTAAAACAAAATCTTGAATTTTTGCCTTGAGAAGTTATATCAAACCAATTTTAAAAGTTTTGTCTTTGTGGGGTAAACAAAACAGTTGTAATGGAGCAATAAAAAGAACACTTCGTTAAAATTGCCTGCTTTTCTCAGTTTTCGAAAATTTTATAAATCAACAAGTGATAACATATTCTTTTTTGGCCACATTGAAGAAAATGTTTAAAATGAAAACTTGTGCTATCCTGTTTTATGTATTTTTGTAGTATTTTTATAACAAAATAAATTATTCTTTGAAATTTTACCTGTTTTTAAAATCCCCATAAAAACTTTATTACCAAACTACATAATGTTTTATTTTATTACTTATTCTTTGTGATATCAGACTGCAGCAACTCTGATTTAAATCATCTATATTCCTTTGTCACGAAACAGTTTATATCTTTATATATCTCAGTATGCACTAATACCATTTTTCATTTATTGTCACTTACACCTCTTTGCTTCTGACACCCTTAAATACAATAAACTATACTACTTCGATGCTACAATATTATCGAAAATTTAAGAATATTACAATAAATTTGACTAACTTTCTCCGTGTCAATTCTAAAATTTACACAATTGTTTTGTTTGATGTGTATCTTTTCACTAATCAATCTTTTATTATAGTTACAATCAATGTACATATTTCTACTTTGTCAAAATTTAATTGATGTTACCTACAATAATCATAATTGAGGGTTAGAAGCAAAGGGGTGTACGTCCTCAATTGTGACAGATGTTAGGAACGTTTCTCTTGTGTACACCCAGTATACCGGGTGGAAATGAAACTAGGGCCACCCCTAGCATTTCTTTATTTATGAAAATAAAAAATTAGAATTTTAGTATCTTATATGATCTAAGAAAACAAATTTTATGGATCGAATAAATCTTTCATTTTACTTCCGGTTTATCAAGAAATGGCACCCACTTTCTTATTTTAAATATAACCCCCTGATTTTTTCTACGTAAAATCAAACATTGGTTAGTTTTAAGTATGTTTATGAAAAAAAAATTTTTTTCAAAACTTTAAGAATAAATGTTGAATTTTTTTTTGGTAAAAAATTTGAGTAAAACCTACAAAAACTATTTTTAAATAATACAAATACGTAAAATAAATTGTAATTTATAAAATTTATTTCACCTTTCTTGAGATATTATTTTTTTTAATTTTCAAGAAGCGGTTTTTGGAAATATCTTTACTTTTTTAAATGGGATGATATAAGGGCCACCCCCTAATTAAATAGAGGGTTTTTTTTCCGGTAACTGTGATATCCCATATGTATGTTTAAAAATTGTTTTTGAAGGTTTTACTCAAATTTTTTACCAAAAAAAAATCAAATTTTTTTCTTAAAGTCGTGAAAAAAAATATTTTTTTGTCATAAACATACTTAAAATTAACCAATGTTTGATTTTACGTAGAAAAAATCAGGGGGTTATATTTAAAATAAGAAAGTGGATGCCATTTCCTGATAAACCGGAAGTAAAAATAAAAATTTATTCGATCCATAAGATTTGTTTTCTTAGATCATATAATAATCTAAAATTTAAATTTTTTATTTCCATAAATAAAGAAATGCCAGGGGTGGCCCTAGTTCCATTTCCACCCGGTATATGGAAATTTGGCGTTAGTGAATACATGACAAGATTGTTGTCTACGTTAAGATCATTATGTGATAATCATGGACACATTAATACAGCACATCTGCAGCCTTACTCTTGGGTCGGGCGAGATCGTGTCGTCGACGAGACTAGAAGGACCGACTCTTATTTTTTATGTAAATCAAAAGGACAGAACGATGAATGTCGTCGACCACATGATCTCGACCGGCCCAAGAATAAGCCTCCTGGTTCTTAAACACTCTGAACATAACTAGTAAATTAAGAACATGCTGCCTCTAAGAAATAAATGGTTGTTACTTTACACGGAAGCATTTTTTCTTGTTGAAGGAACATGTCGTCTTAATTTGAGGTAAAACGCATTCAAATATGTCTCTGAACGTAATTACGGGACACCCTGTATACCTATATTAGTGTAATCATTTAAATTCTAAAAAACAATGGTCAAAGTTTTCGTTTTGCACTTTTTATAAGGTTATCTAGTTTTTGAAAATTAGGTATACAGGGTGATGATAATGTTTGGAACAAAATTCCTAACTGCCGTATTGAATTTTTTTGAGAAAATCGCTCGGACAGGTCAATTTTAGTTTTCAAATCTCTTGGTATAAAGAAATAATAATGACGTCATTATCGATTTTTTTAAATGAATGCCTCCATTTTTTACTCATCTTTGACAGACATTTATGTCACTTAAACGATGATTTTAAAAATGATTAAATTTGTAAAAAGTTTTTTTTAAATTAGAATTGTTTATGTCAACTTAAAATTAATTTTTGATATTAAATTTGAAATATTTGTAGACCGGCAGCCTTATTCTTGGGCCGATCGAGATTGTGTCGTCGACGAGACTAGAAGGACAGACTCTTATTTTTTCATGTAAATGAAAAGGATAGAATGATGAATGAAAAATATCTATACTCACAACTGCAGGTACATTTCTGTTTTGACTATGTTATGCTAGGCAAATTGTAAAATACCTAAAAATAAGCAAGCAACGAAATTTGTGTTCTGGCAATTTAATTCTGTCGGAATCTTATAATTTGCCTAGTCAAAACACGAGAAAGTCACTCGCTTACCCATTTTGCCGGCTTTTTATAAATTACCTAGGCATTTTGACGAGATTTTTTAATAAAATTAATGTCCTCACACTGATATTTTGGATACATATATTTTGACAGAGAATTTCATACTGCAGCCATTTTCTATAGGATAAAAACTACAATTAGTAGAAGTGACTAAAAATGTGGTTGTCACTATGTTGACAGTGAACAACAGAACTCTGTGAATTACGCAATTGTTCCGACATTTGATAAATTTTTGCAACAGCTTGTATAATTCGATTTATTAGATGCTTCCAACAGTTGACTAAAACAGAATGTATATTTTCTTTAAAACAATCCTACAAAAAAAAGTAGACAATTTCGTTATTTCTTTGCAAGAATATCCGTGTAGAAAAAATTAGACTAAATTACACTAAACTAGTTTCATTAAAATATGATAAAATTAGGTTTCGCGATAATATTGGATTTTTCTATGAACTATTTTAAAACAGTTTTTTAGCTTTGATGCATATATTATTATGTACTATGTACAAAGGTCGAATTCTGTTTGAGCTCCACGCACATGTAATTTAATACCGAAAGTAACTTTTAAATCAATCGCTATTTACATCTCATTTTTATCTCATCTGGGTGTTTATGAATGTGAGCCGTAATTTTCGAGTGTTTTTGTTGTACAAAATATAAAATACAAAATAGGTTAAATATTTGCTGCCCAATTGTTAATTTAACAAGCCGTTGTATTTAAAATTGGATAGTATGTTATTTTAAAATATTAAACAAAGCGTAGTTTTAGAATAAAAAAAAGCATTCAAACAAGTTTATTTTTAAACATGTGGTTTTTACAGTATTTAGTTTTATTTATTTTAATAACAATTATAAGATGTACAGGGTGATCATTTGAAACCGGAACACACTAAATAAATTAAGTTTGATGAGATGTATAAAAATTCGTTAAATTAGGTTAATTTTCTTTAGAAAGGGAATCTTAATATGGAATACAAATGTTCGTACTTAACCTATTTTACCAAATTTTTATACATCTCATTAAAGTGAAGGTACTTAGGGTGGATTTTGTTTTCAAATTATCACCCTGTATGGTAAACTTCAATATCTATTATTTAACGTTGTCCTTCTACAAAGGTTTGTTAAACAAACACCACAAACTGATTTATTTAATAATGAAATAAAAAACCTTTTAGAATTATAGGCTTTATAGGCATTCTGGTCAAAATTAAAGGCCTTAAAAGGCAGATTTTGGTCAAAATTAACGGCCTTTAATTATAGATAAATAAGATAACCAAGGAAATTGTCGATTACAACCCATATAACAAATTTAAATTTAAAGGCCTTTAAACTTAAATGATTTGACCAGAATCTGGGAATTATAGGCAGATTCTGGTCAAAGTTAAAGGGCTTTAATTAGAAACATTTAAGGTAACCATGGAAATCGTCCATTACAACCCATATAACAAATTTAAATTTAAAGGCCTTTAAACTTAAATGATTTGACCAGATTCTGGGTATTATACCCAGATTAAATTTAAATTTGTTATATGCGTTGTAATGGACAATTTCCATACTTACCTTATTTGTTTCGATTTAAAGGCCTTTAATTTTGACCAGAATCTGCCTATTAATCTATTCAATTAAACATAAGTACTACAATCATATGACATTTTTTTCTAAAAAAACAAAATGGCGGATCCAAAAATGAGTAATTCCTAGATGGCAACATGAATCATGTACTATATTGAGAGTTTTAGTATTAGATGAAGAATTTAGTTAACAAAAACTCTTGAAAAGGTGACTTTGGTCCAAATTATGGAAAAATATAGTTTGACATACTGTTAGTTACCAACATTCATTTACCACATTTTCTAAGGATTTTATGTGTTTCTTTTAACTAATATCAGAATTCTAACAGTAGATCAAATTATCTTTTTCTAAAAGTTACTCACTTTACGGTATTTTACTTGACCCATTCAAATTATAAATATTATAAGCAACAAATTTTTGATCCGTAATATATGATTTAAAATATTTTCCAATCAAATTTTCGTAGAGTTACAACAATTGCTTATGCATTTTTCATAACTGAATGTCTTGTTTCAATTATCGAAATGGTTCTTGAGAAAAATTAAACAGGTCTTCCTTCTATAGATAAAGCAAAATCAGGAGCATGAGTTTTCACAAAATAGGTAAATTATCATCAATTGAGTTTGCAATAATTCCGGAAGGAGTTTTAGAAGGTAATGGAAACGTTTTTTTTAACTAATGGTTGAATACATGTGTTTTAGTCAATTTGGAGTAATTATAGCCATCACACCTATAGTTCTGCGAAGCACCGGAATATTATTGGTTATAGGAATGCTTAAAAGAAGCAAAAGTTCCTCCGAATCTAGTTTTTTATATTGTCTAACCAAGAAGGTTAATTGTTTTTAGCAGAGAACAGAATTATTGAAAAACAGAAAAAATAGAATTATTTTTCGTACTTACTTGTTTATACAAAAACTAGTGATATAATCATATGTAATACAACTATTGAAATCGTGATTAGCAAGAATCATGTAGGTTGGATAATAAAACAAAAATAGTGATTGTAAGTTTTTATTCATGTATTGTGACTAGGTCAGTGGTGGTCGAGAGCGATAAGGCCGCAGGGGGTTATACTTTGATCGGTCGACATCGTGTCGTCGACGACACGACTTCGACCGGCCTGCGATTCTCAAATGCATGCGACAAAGTATCGCAACTTTTTCTCTCGACATTTTATTTCTACCTTTCTCTAGGAGCTGTTCGTTCGCATGCACAAGACCCATTAACTCGTTTTATTCGATATTTGTCGCATTTGATCCCCATTTCGACATTATTTAATATATTTTTAACAAAGTAGTAGACTTTTGACAGAAAAAGTTTGCGATAATTTGTCGCAAACATTCGAGAATCGCAGTCTAGTCTCTCAATCCGCGAAAGCGGCTGCGAATCCCATTCCTGTATGCAGTTTTTTAAACTAATAGTTTTGATAATCAAAAAATCGATTATTAACCACGTTGACGTATAGGAAATAAATGCATTATGAATTGTATAATCTCTGAAACTAACTTTGAAGTTATTTTGTCAATGAAGTTGCTCACATATCCAATACTGACTTTCGAGAAAGATGAACTGGACATATAGTGTGTAAAAAATCGTTACTTGTGTGGTAAATATGTATAGTGTACCCGAAAAACAAGTGTTCAGAGGAAAATTGAAAAGATGAGATTTTATCAACAAAAATCTCAAGAGTCAGAGTTTTATTCCCACAGAAAATAACATTAATTAAAAATGTATCACAGACCTTATGAGATGTATTTCAAAGATATGACCGAAAATAACAAAAACTATTGGAAATAAAAACTCATTTTGTTATTTTCGACCATATCTATGAAATAAACCCTGTCAGGGTACCATTTTTTTATAGGGAACTCTATTAATACTTTAGAAGTAGTGATGGTAAGACAAATAGTTTATAAAATATAACACAATTCGTCACCACTAAGGCCCGATTGCACATTTAAAACTTTAGCTTCAAGAGACATTTAAACTAAAAAATGACCGATGTTCCATTGTATTTCTGTCATTTTTTAATTTTAAGTGTCACTTGGAGCTTAAGCTTTAACTGTGCAACCATAGCTAAGTCTCTCTTACTCACATATATTTTTAAAAACGTCCTAATCAAATTAAGAAATAATTTAGAATCTTTACCTAGATACTGTTTACTTTGTAAAGATAGACAGAATTTAGTGATGTAAAAATTGTATAAAACATTTAAAAAAATCAAGTTTGATCATGACAATATGCAGATTAAGGTATAGAATTTTCTAAATATATGTGTAAAATTTTATATAATTAAGTTTATTGTGCTACAAGGAATCTGCGGAATGATGTTTTTCAATGATTTGTATGACTAACAATAAGAGAGATAAATTCACAACTGTGCGGAATCGGTATTTTATGTGGCAAAAAAATTCAAAGGCTCGGTGATAAGTATAAGCTATTTCCACCCTGACTATTGAGTTTATTTTGGTTGAAATCTCGTGTACTTTCCGCGATTTTCTTCGGAGATCTTTTTTTTGTGACACACTGTATAATGCCTAAATTTTCTATTAATATGCTGTCATTAATATTATTTATGTTACCCCATTTTGTTCATTACGTTTAATAAATTGGTTCAGCATTTTATTTTGTTAGATTTTCTCGCCTATATTTCTTTGACCTCTATAGTGTATTATTTATTAACCTTTTCTACGACCTTTTGTTTCTTCCTACCTTTAAATAAATTTCTTTTGAAAGTGTGTGGCATGTACAGCATATCACAAAAGTGTAACTCCAAAGACTGGATAATTGGATATACATATAGACGTTAATATGTTTTTGTTGGGGGTGTTTATAAAAGCTTTAATATCAATTTCCTGTAAATTTACAAAGCACGGTATTAAGTAAATAAAAAAAATATAGCTATTAAAGTTCTTGTAGCTATAAAACATTGTTTTTTTATCATTAAATTTTAGCCAGACATTGCAGTGATAATTAATAAATAATTTACAAAGCTTTAACTATGCAGAGTTTTAATTAAACAACACTTATAGCTAATTTTGGTTTAACCTAAAACTGCTTAAATAGCGGGGAGTGTATTGATTTTAGTCTTATCTGGGTTTAAATTTTCTCCTTTTATATCTTTTCAGCTGTGCAAGACGAGGTCTTATCCCTCATATTTTCAGTGACACTGGTAAATTATAATTTCAGATGCAATATGAAGTATTTGTCATTTTTTCTGTGAATATTATATTGTCATAGCGGTTTTTAATTTTAAAAATCCTCTTATTAATTTACGTCTTTTAAAGTGGGATTAAAAAGTCAATAATAAAACGTTACAGTGTCAGTGTCAGTACTGTGAATAAAATTAATCGGTAATGGGGGAGGAGGATACGTAAAAAGAAAAAAACAGCATGCCCAAAGAGAAGGCTTCAATATATTTGAATTGAGGCTTTGCAAAAGAGGTATTGCTACGAAAAAGCTTGTGATTTAGTTTGAATAGAACGAGATGCAGTAACATTCAAATTTATTTTCCCGTTATCCGATTTCTCCTATCGGGCAGAAAGAGGACTCGTGGCGGCGCGGGGATGTACATCAAACACTTGTTTTTCCAAACTAAAAGCACCACTTTCTAGTCTTTCGGATCAAAGTAATAAAACGTAACCCATTGATTTCATTCTTATTTATTTGAAAGAACCGCCCAATTTCAGGAGAAACTTTCGTATCGCACGCCTGTGTTCTCCCTTTCATTTATTTCCATTATTTACAACTCCAATCAATATACCAAGTTACAGAACTTTACGTATGCATCTACTTTTCATTTCGTTTCATTAATTCTGTGTGATAAAACGCAAATGTAAAGCGCCACAAACAGTCCTAATTACGCCAAGTAACAAATCAGCCGGCGAGTGAGCGGGTAATTCTTTTAAGGGAATGCAGTTGAGCGCAAGAAAAAGGTCAATCCACCCCTATTCCAGCGTGAAATACGCGACTCTTAATTTAAAATCGAGCGGATTTTCTAGTAAACGAATTTAATTAAAAAGCGCCTTTTTATTTTATTAACGCTTCGATTATTTCTGTTTGATTAATATTAATTTACCCACACGAGTTCAACCCTATTAAAAAGTACCCAATTTAAAATCACTTTATACATCAATAGCAAATTAAAAGATAAAAACGATGCTCTCCTTGAGTAATAGCATTTTATCGAAGATTTCCTAAAAAAGTCTTTTATCGTCGGAGATGTTTAAATTAGTTTGATTAAGCATACCAGTATTCGAAAGAGCAAACTTTTTTCAGCAATAAATACTCAAAATTAACAAAATGATAAATTATTGACAACGATGATACTGCTTCTTTGTAAATCACAATTTATGGCCAATTTGGATACCATCAATTTGAAATCCTAATTTTGTACTTATAACAACTACAGCTTGAAAAAATAATTTGGAAAGTTTCACTAAAAAATTAAAATTTTAAAAACTTTATAGTATTTATGGTGCATATATGCATGTAAGTGTACAAACACAAACAAAGCGGGTTACCCGCTTTCAGATTACCGGCGCAGATTACACGCGCATGCCTGAGTCAGTGCTTTGTTCCTGTTTTTATCCCTACACGCTTTTTGTATGTCCAGAGCATGGCGCGGACTGACTCAGGCATGCGCGTGTAATCGGCGCTGCGCTAATCTGAAAGCGGGCCAAAGCTTTGTTTGTGTTTGTACACTAAGTCCTTATTGAAAAAATCGGTAAGGTTTGTTATATGTAATATGTAATAGACGGTTCCCATGGTTACCTTACAGATATCTTCTGTTACAGCTTACAAATTGATCAGAAGCGACCTATTAAATAAATTACTTTTACTTTAACATTTTCCTCGAAATCTCTGTAATCATAGTTAAATTTACAAAAAAACACACATCAAAGAAAGAAATAATTGCTACGACTCGTTCGTACCCTTTCTACATAAGCCCCATTTTCACACACAAGATCTTCAGGTGAATGTTCTCGGCAATGGTTTTGTCATATTATTATTTGATGTTCTGTAGAAATTTGTTGAACTCCAAGTTTTCCTTCGGTCCTTTCTTTCAGATGAAAACTTTTAATGGTCATTGCTGCTGAGTTATCAACTTCAATTATGGAAACATCCTTGAGTCTTATGATGCCTCCAAAACGTCTGTTTAGCAAAATTGCCTTTTTGGTTGCCCCATTCGCTGCAAGAATCTCTTTTTCAGTTATTAAGGTTACCACAACTGCTTGTTGCTGACTTATCTAAGAAATTACCCCTCCTGAATATTTTACGATGACTTTAAAGGTTGAGCGACCTGTCGATATGCATCCTCTGAAATCTGCATCACTGTAGGTCTCTAAAAACCGTACAACCATGTTGCTTCGTTAGACTATTCCCCGATCTAAAGCCCCTGCTATACACCTGAAAACTCTCTTTTGACATCCTCCAAAATTGGAATATTTGGTGTGCTCTAGAACTATATAAATCCCACACTATGTCAAGTCTGGTATTATGCCAATCATCAAATACATCAGAGCTCGAAGTGCCTGTCTGAAGGGAATTTCTAATGAATTATCGTTGTCATCTTTCTCCTGTGCTGAAATTTGTGCGCCCTTGAGCATTAGAGTTGAAACCATACTTCTTCCGGATAATTTTAATAAATTTTCTTTTTATTCAATTTTAATGCCCAAAACTAATCTGCTATATTTTAGACATCCTTGAACTCAGATTTAAAATCTCAAAAAAAATTCCATCTTATGTGGGTCTTTGCTGTAAGCACATAAATTACAAATATGAGGTTTTCAATGGCCCTGATATAATGTTGATGAAGAAAAAGTCTAAGATTCAAGCATCTAGGAGCTTGTTTAAGACCGTAAAGAACCTTCTTGAGTTGGCAGACCTTGCTGGTTCGGGTTGCTGTTTCAGAAAAACTGTTTCTTCAAGTTCTCCATAAAGAAAAACCGTCGATCTTCAGTCGAAATACCCGTTTGCATTGAATTGCTCTTGCACCTGGTGGAAGATCTGTCAAAGTCCAAGTTTAATTTCCTTTCAATTTAGCAGTTGGACAAACAATAGCTATCTTCCATTCAGCTGAATCTTCACTATTTAAGACATCTTCAAGGGTCTCGAGGTCACCTATCACTTGATTAACAAACTCCATTCTCATGACGTGATCATCGCAGTCTTTGAGCTTGTTTAAACCTTTTTCGTTATCGCTGTCCGACTTACTCCAATTCTTCGTCACTGCTTAACAATTCTTCTATCTTCTTTTCATCTTCAGAGTTAATCTGTCTTTCTGGGTGATGATTTGTGACTCTTCATGTCTTCATCTTCTTCAAACGGATTTTAATTTTCAATGTCTTTCATTGGTAGGTTGATTTCTCTTTTACATTCAATCAGCAGTCTCTTTTGAAATTCAACATCTCTTGACTTGAATGTGACCCTCGTGAACATAAATTCTGCAAAACTCATCACCGTTATATTCCACTAGTAATCCTTTCACCGCCTTCTTGTCCATCAGCTGGTATGTGGACATAACAAGGAGATCCAATAATACGCACATGTTTTATCCTAGGATTCTTACTGTTCATAGGAACTTACTCCTTCTTTTACCAATTTCCCTATTCGTTTAAGAATGTAAATGGCTGACGATGGCTAACTATCCTTGAAGCAATTTTCCATAAGCATTCTAAATTTTAAATAATGTTTCGTAATTTTCTTCAAATGTTCTATCTTCCTAGAATTTTACAGTTCTAATTTATTGATCCAGCAGTAATATCCCTTCATTTTTTTATTTAAGTTTATAGTAAATATCCGTTTATGGTAAACTAACTTTAATCTTATTAGTTTATAATTAGTTTAGAATTGAGCACAAATTATAAATTATGCATGTTTGTAGCAGTTGTTAGCCCTTTGAAGGTGGAAGGGCTATTAAGTAAACTAATAAAATTGCTTGTTGATTTTAGTCGCGATTATATCTGGAAAATTAATTACATAAAAGCAACTACGGAATTTATTGCGGCCAACACAAACGAATAAACAATGCGAAATTTTCAATATTTTCAGGACGGTCCAACATTTAACTTTTGATTTAAACAACACTCAATCAATTTATTTTAATTTGTAAAACTTTGTTTGACAAATGAACATTTTTGAATCAAATCCAAATAAAACGATTGTCCACAACTTTAAGTTTTCGCATTTCCAGCAAATCATGTCACAATAAAAATCCAATTAAATTTTTTAGAACTTTAAAATGATTGCAAAATGTCAAAAAACATATTCATACTATTCATAAACACAGAAATTTAATAACCTCAATAAAAATACAGTTATTTGAATTTAATTTGGTTGTTCTTTTTTATTGTGGTAACTTAATCAACGAGTGATAAAAATGTGGTTTTTCAATGACATTAAGTTGCAAGAAAATAATTTTATATCTATTATATCACTTTAATTTTCAGCCTTTAGTAAACTGCTTCTATTACACGGGTCAAAAAAAATTAAAACCAAGATTGCATTACCGTTCGGTAATAGTATATTACGCAACAAGTGAGGATATTACACGAGCACGAAATTCACTTTCTTTCGAATTGCGTACGCTATTTTTCCGACGACCACGGAGATTTTGCGACCATTATTAATATTTTGTAGTAAGAGTTACAAAACAGAAACCCAAAGTCACTAGTGTTACAATGACGGATTTTCTAAACCCCTAATATGAATGACATATAAAATTTTCTCATTTGGTCGTCGGAAAAAATGTATATAATAAAAAAAGTTAAAGTAAATATGGGTTGATACGATGATTTGGTCTAATTAGAAACAGAAAAATACTGAAAAATTATAAACAATTATTTAATAAAGTTGGAAGTAAGAAGTACAATTTTAGATTTTTCTCTGTTTCTAAATAAAAAAGTTAATATTAAAGATTTTAGAACTCAAGGCTCAAAATTCATGACTAAAATAGAAATTTTAAAAATTTTGTAGATCAAATCGGTAAAATGGGTAAAAATTTCAAAATTGATGATTTTTTTCAAATTTCCATTAGGATATTCTAAGAAAAAAATTACTGATTCTAGTACAAAATTTTATTAAAATGTATATAATAAAAAAAGTTTATTTTATTATATCTTAAAATTAAATGATAAATGTGGATGTGGTGAATTTATTTATTGATGAGGTGTTAAAAATATACAAGAGAAGACATTGAAGTAAAAAATATTTTTTCGTGATTCTTCTGGAAATTAATTCGCGAAAGACTTGACTCATCCAGTATTTATAAAGGTGGATAAAGTTTTTTTCCAACTGTTTTAGTTATTTATTGTAGTTTATAACATAACTGTTGAAAATTGAATTACATTATATATAATTTTTAGAATTGGTAAATAAAATAATAAACTTGTTTATTAAAAATATTTTAATATATGTATAACGTTTATCTACGAAATGAAATTTTCTAAATAAGAAAAATAGCAGAAAACAAATAAATTGAAAACAAGGATCAGTCAATTGAAAATAGCAATTTCTTTATGGTAGAACACACTTTATACAAAATTCAGTTTGTTTACATTGTGATGTAGATGAACTTTTTTCTTTTGGAGTTCGAGATATACCGGTGCTCTCCAACCTTTAACAAAATATCATCTTTAGAGGCCAGTTTATTTTTCAATTCTAAAAATATATTCAGTTTCATTCAATTTGTGCAATGTAAATATTGTAAATTACTAATCCAACTTTTGATGAATTAGTTTTTTGAATTCCATTTATTGTACTAATAAAATACTTTTTTTTTAATCTGAGAGAATCAAATAACAAAAAGTGTTTTTTTCATATTTTATGAACAATTGTAAACACAGCGGATAAAGGAAATGCAAATTAAGCCAAGCTTACAACACATTAGACCACTTTCCCAAGTGGCCAATCCCCCTAAAATTACGCAATTAAAACTTCATTAGTCGGAAGGTAATTTATTAACCAAAAATTATATGTCCAAATATCTTATTTATGACTACAAATGATATATTTTTTAAGGTCAACTTTAATACTAATTTTTTTTTATTTCTACATATATATTTACAATTAAAATATTTAAATTATTTATGCTGTAATTATTACAACTAGCATACAAATAAATCCAATTGTAGTATCAAATTAGTCCAAAGGTAATATTATTAAATT
This sequence comes from Stenus bimaculatus, assembly GCA_963971135.1. Taxonomy (NCBI): domain Eukaryota; kingdom Metazoa; phylum Arthropoda; class Insecta; order Coleoptera; family Staphylinidae; genus Stenus; species Stenus bimaculatus. The sequence goes on along the minus strand of OZ020183.1, from coordinate 44,501,873 downwards.
TAAGTAATAAGTAATTAATAACCCAACTCAAATAATCAATCATGGTGAATATCCACCTAAGCATTGTAATAGAATTATAACCCAGGACAAAATTCTAAATAAATAATAATTATCAAACATCATTAGCATTAACACTAAGGATTCATTATAAATTAGAAGTGATTGTGGTAATCAGAAAATATAGTAAAATTTATTTAAGTTGTTAAAAATAAATTTTAAATGTGGCCTATTTTATTTCGTAATTTAATCCAGCGATTCTTATCTTAATAGACTTGATTAAAAATAAATATGATATTATCGTTCGAAAAGCAAATAATGGCCCCAAATAGTATAGTCTAACTTCCTGTAATTTATTAAAAATTTATCTTGAAACATAAAAGCTTAACATTAAGGATATTTCCTAATAAATTAAATATAAAATAGCCTCAAACAACTTCTTTTGTTTGAATTGTTTTTAATTTCACTATACGCATTTTATTTAAATGCGTAAAATATAAATTAATTTAAGTGAAATAGAGTAGGTATATTTTAAACTCAATCTATAATTTGAAGTTTAAACAAACTAAATGAAATGCTTTAATGCTGAATACGTACATAATATTTCTCTGTAATGCTATTTAATCTCTTAAGAGCTTGAAGCACTTCATTAAGACTAATTAAGGTAGTTTAAAATAAAATAAATTTTCCGTTTCATAAAACGATCTATAATTCGAACCAAGTGGGTAGAATCTTTTTCATGCAAAGGCTCAAACACACGCAGCAAAAACCGTCGATAATCACCAAGCCATTCCACTCGTTACATGTAATGACCCCTGCACGAGATAACGTTCAAATTACGACCTCGATTCCGTCACTATTCAAACAAAAAATACCACACATATACATATATACATTTTGATTTATTTTTTTGTTCTCTCAAATCTGCTACTTTTTGTTACAAAATGTTGCTATTGAATATTTACAGCTTTTATCTCCTGCACTGAAAATATAAAATAAAATGGCAAGTGTGACTAATATGAAAGGTTTTTAAAAACATTGTTCGCTATTGATTTCCGACGGTTTTGCTTTTTATAAATTTATTATTTTGCAAAATGTATATCCATTAGAATACCTTATAGAAGTTACACCCACAACAAACTAGGGGTTACTATTATAAACAACTTTTTAGTTCCGAAGATTCTTTTTAAATTAAAATAAAAACGTGTAGCTATACATTTTTATAAATATGTCACTTCAAATATGTGGTCTCCTAATGTAGAGGTAGTATACACCCTGATAATTTAAAAATAACTTCACTTTGATGAGATGTATAAAAATTTGGTAAAACTAGTTAATTTTCTATAAGAGGAGGAATCTTAATGGCGTTTACTCCACATATCATTATTCTAAAGGATTTTACTAGCAGAATACAGTGGTATATTTAATTTAAAAATATGATCACCTGATGACAACTTATGTTTTACCTGTTCCAGCGGAGATTTAAAATTACATCAAAGTCTGGAAATACTCTGTACTGATTAGGTCAACGAAATTTTCATTGAATCACGGTGTTTTCACTGATGTAAGTTAAGATGTAGAAGACACTAGGGGTACAATAGACAATTTTCTTGGCTCCAGAGGCGTAACTAGTAATTCTTGGCCCTTAAGCAACTTTATAAAATAGGGCCCCCATATTAAGTGAATTCGGGACAAACATTCTCTGTGAAATAATTTGAAGACAAAATCGCAAATAAAAATATCAATGCAAAGGTCTACAGCAAATCCAAAAAACGGACATTGACAAAAAAGCAAATTGGAAGAAAACCCGACGCATTCAAAATATCGAAAAAAAATAAGCGAATTACAAAACTCATTTTTTATCAGTGTTAGAATTTTCGGGGGAAAATTTCAAGAAAAACTTGAGAAAATCATCGACATCTTAAATTATTTTTTATTTTATTTAGCTTTTTTGGGACTTTAGTTGGAAAAAACTTAATAACTTTTTAATTTTTAGAAAAATTTTTAAAAAATTTTATACAATCAAGTGTGGTACTATCATTTATCAGTGCTACAATTTTTGGCGGAAAATTGCAGGAAAAACTTCAGAAAATCGCCGATTTCTTGAAGTATTTTATATTTTATTCATCTTTTTGGTACTTTTCTTGGAAAAATCTTAATAACTTTTTTATTTTTATATACATTTTTACAAAATAATGTTAAATGTTGTCGCCCTGATCAAATATATTGGTGGTTGTTCTTGGCTTATGGACCGGTAAAGAATATGCTATGCTCTATGCAATGTACTCCTTTTATTATCTAGCTGAATAATTTTTATTTTTAGAAAACTTTGTATAATCCTGTATGGTAATTTATCAGTGCTACACTTTTCCGTGAAAAGCTTGAGAAACTCGTCAATTCTTTTAATTTTATTTTGTATTATATTTTATTAACTTTTTGGGACTTTACTTGGAAAAATCTTAATTACTTTTTATTTTTATAAACATTTTTACAAAATTTTGTGCAATCGCCTACGGATCATTTATCAGTTGAACATTTTTGGACGGAAAATTCTAAGGAAAACCTTAAAAATTCGTTGAATTATTTTATGATTTCTAAAGCCACAAATAACTTTTTTATTTTTATAAAAAATCTCAATTAATAAAGTGTTTGGTTTTATAGGGTTAATAATGGACATAGTTATTTAATTTAATCTAATTGTAAGTTTTTTTATAAAATAAATCTTCGGCTTTTTTATATTGACCTTTTGTAATTGTAATCATAGCGTCTTTTGTCGAATTCGGCCATTTTTTAGTCGGCCTTTTTTTCTATTCGGCCATTTGTCCAAGTCGGCCTTTTATCGTTTGGCTTTCTTTATTTCGGTCATTTTAGGTCTATTTAGTTTTGGCCTTTTTAAAGAGCCAGAATGTATAAAGGTAATTATAATGGAAAAGAGGTTCTACTGGGATTCAGGAGTGAACATGAAAAGCGTTATGATCTCCACTTCAATATGTTTTTGTTGTTGATATTTCATTTTAAGTTTAGTATTGAAAAATTTCAATAGAAAATACTATTCAAAAATCCGGCGTTAAAGGGTGAACCTGTTTTATCAAATTTTTATATATCTCCTCAAACCAAAATTATTTAGGGTGGATCGTTTTCAAATGATCACCCTGTATAATCAGTCATACTATTAAAAATTCAAACATTCACCTTTTACCATCTTGTTCAACTCGGCATTCGCTTAAATAACTTAAATAATCAACAGGCTTTATAATGTTAGACGTTTTTAATTAATATTTGGGTTATTAATTTTTTTTCTCATTTGCAATAAAGAGGAAAATGGTACTGAAAATTTTATTTAAAACTGGTCGCTGCATTAATCAAAACAATTGCATTAATTCACTAGCCACGAAAATCTTACCGCAGAGAATAGATTAACTTCGTTATGAAAGCCGTGGTTAGGTTGGGCCGGGCAGGAAAGCCAGACTGGAAAACAAATGTGTTGCGGCGATTTTCCGTGGCTGTGGCTTACACCATTAGATCTCCTAAATTAATTTACACATTTGCATATAAAGCGCCTGTTTTAGTAAGAGGATGAGAATCTAGTGGAGAAGCATGCAAAAATGTTTTTTCACGTTTGCAAACTCGAGTTAAAAGAAGAGTTTCGTACGGGTTCCAGGACAATTTCTGATAAGGTAGTTGCACCGGATGAAGATTACAAAAAGCGGGAGCCCGATAAGGGGGAGTCCTGCAACCCGTTTCTTCTTTCTCCTTCATATCGTTTGCCCTTGACACATCGCCACCCAGGAATAAAATTGATGACGTTATGAACCCACAAAATATATATCCTATTAGAGGGAACGAAGTGAACGAGGAAACATGTGCTAGATCTCAAAGCGGAAATACTTACAAGATTAAATAGGGACACATCAAAATATGGGGACCAGGAAAGGATTCTAAAATCTTTGATTTATAAGACAAACAAAAGCACGACAGTAATTTCAAAAGAAAAGGGCGAATTATTATAAATCCCTTCAGTTATTATTACATTTTACGTCCGTAAATAAGAAGGAAGAGTCCGGCATGTACAATAGTATGCAAATTTGCTTCAGAATTACTTCAAAGTACAAGTAAGTTTATTGCATCGACCGATGTAGGATCACACAGGGCTTTATTTATATAATAAAGGCGAAGCTTAATTGCGAATGTATACATTCAAGCATTTGTATTTAACTAACAGAATTACCAATTAAATTATAAGATTTAAAATTTCATATTCACACAACAAAATTTGCCTATTATCTTTATTACCCTACTTTACCCCACGTTACACGTAGCGGTTTTGGTGAATGCGCCGGGCACTTCCAAATTTCTTTATTGTTACAATATTCAATAGACACCAATGCAGACCTCACTGGCCACATACAACTACTATTTTTAATTTGTATTTATGTTACTATGATTGCAAGTTACAATCTATGTTAACTCAGTGCAAATATAAAAATATCAATGAAATTTCAGCAACGCAAAAATATTTATATGCTCTCATTACACCTTACTTAACCAGAAGAACTTCTAGTGTAATAGATCTAGTATAATAATAGATAACATCATCTAAATGTAAACTAATTATGTAGTATCAATTACCTTGATTACCGAATATCAGACTATATAGTTATGGAAAATACAATACCAACACCGGAAATATAAAATAAACTATAAAAGTAAGAAACTATAAAAATTTATTATGATGAAGCTCTTTTGAACTTAATTCCTAAATTAAACGTATTAGAGGAAAACATGTTAACCTTTGTAAGTATGTCCAAAGCTCTAAAGGTCTGAAAAATGTGATTACGGTGAATACATTAAAAATAAAAAAAAATGTTAATATAATATTAGATAGCTAATCAAATATATTACTCACAAAAAACAAAGAACGGAACCAAATATTTAAATATAAAAAGAAAGATCCAGAAAACGAAAACTTTAAAAATTTAAATCCTCCAAGCAGACATATGGAACAATATAAAAGTAAATAACACACAGCACTATGACAACCTATTTGAAAAAACACAAAAAAACCAAAAATGTGTGAAATACAATAAAAACTATTTAAAATGTAAATAAAGAAAAACAAGATATAGATACAATCATAATAGTTGGTGAAGAAATATCATAGAAAGAAACCCTTTCTTATAAATTTAATAAATACTTAAAAAAATTAGTATTACTCGGATTTTCAAAAATTTTCGAAAGCTTAATTTTACTATGACTAGGGGAAAATCTTATCAAATCAACATGGGTTTCAAACAACCAAAAGTACACAATGGACAATAGTAAACCTGATAGAACATATGAAAAAAAAATTTGGCAAGAGCCATAAAATTTTACTACTCTTCATAGACTTTTGATGGCGTAAACCATGACATATTCCTACGTAAGTTAAGATTAATAAGTATCAAAGGAAATCTGTACAATACACTTTCCAACTATCTGAAAAAAAGAAAACAATTCATAAAAATTGGAAATGTAAAAGTTTCCCGTTCGAAATAACTTCAGGTATCCCTCAAGGATCCATATTTGAGTCCGTTCTATTTCCTAATGTAAACGACCTATCGAAAATTGGACTTAAAGGACAACTCATCATGAATGACTTTATTCTATAATGAAACTACTGTAATATCACTACATCAAATAACTGAAGAAATAAAATAAAATTGAAATAAAGACAACAAAATTAAGCTAAATAAAACACATATGAATACATAATAATAGGTATTCGTAAAACTAACACTAATGAGATAAGTAAAGTAAAGTAAATAATGTAAAAATCAAACATGTAAAGTGCGTCAAGTATTTAGGGGATTATTTTTCAAACCGCCCTGCCTTCCTTATTCTTAATATTTTTAAATTTAATAAAATCTAAAAAATATTATCTAAATAATAGCTGGAACAAATATTTAAATTGTGTTGTATTTTCAGTCAAATATTTCCTTAAAAATAAATTAAAATAAAAAATAATCCAACTATTTTTTAGACCATAATTTTATTGCACTTAAAAATATTAAAAATATGGAAGGTGTTTTGGCAGCACTGTTCAACTGTAAATTACGCAAATTAAGCATCGAAGAGCAAACAAAACACAAAAATATAAATAATATGTGCAATGGTTTTCAAATTTTATGCCAAAATTTATCATCATTGTCATTTTTTATTTAAATTTAGTGTTTAAACGTTAAAATCAGCGCGTGGTGTAAACATATAATATATGGATTCAAATTATTAAAAAAAGTTTCATTTGAGATTTCAAAATTACCAGTAACGTGATGTAGAAAAACAAAAGGTCACAGATAAATGTCAAGTATTGAACATCGCACCATTTATATGAAACATTTTTTTAAGAAACCAATATTAAAAAAGTTATACCCATTATGCAAGACTTTTCCCGCACCCTGCATGTATAACTGCATTGAAATCTCAGGCTGTGAGTCGATATCTAAATTTAAAAATGTTTTATGTAATAGTCATAAGTCATAAGTAATCTTTGAGTGACCTAAATGTTATAGTAACTTTCTAATTACTTACCTAGTTATAAAAAAATGCCAACCATCTTAATTTTTAAAAATTATTTTTGAAATTTACCTGAAATGAAAAAAAAAATAATTAGAAAATTTAATTCAAAATATAAAAATACAAGAATATAAATGTTACTTAAGCAGGATACTATTAAAACCTGTATAAAATTTTAAATAAAGGCGTTTTGTCACTTTTACTGTTCCGGGGCACGTTTTATGGATATAATCTTTGTAATCTTTCCTTATAAATGCAAAGGTAGCATGAGCGATGTATGCATAAAAGTCGGTTTAAAAGAGGATTCATAAAAGTTTTAAGTGATAATGTTTGGATGATTCTAGTACTTTTTATTGTTTTAAACAAACCCAGGGACGGAATAAGTTTAGGAACGTAGTTTAAAAGAAAAGTTTGATCGTAACGTTATTTGCTACAAAAAGGAAGCTTTAAATCAAAATGTAATATATTGTATTTAATTCAAGAGATAATAAATAAAGTAGTATTTATTGCAGAAATTAATTTTATTCTTTAATGTGCATAAGGTCAGTCAAGAAAAGCGTAATATATTCTGCGTACTGAATTAATCTAAAAATATATTATTATATCTGAATGCTGGGTTCGGATCGAATCTCTAAGACGTTATAAGAATTATCTATAAATTTATAGCTCTAATAAACAATTACTATTGCTGTTCACTGCAACTAAACTTATTGATGTTCGAATATTAAAACACAAAAAGCGGGAACTGTTGGAACTCATTTTTTATAGTTCAACATTATAATTACAGTTAAAAATCGATGAAGTTCGAACCTATTAAACTGCGAACTCGATAAATTTCGAGCTCGATAACATTGAGGAATTTTAAATTTAAAAAATTTGAAAGTGACGAAGTCCGAACCTAAGAAAGTTCAAACTTTTTGAAGTAAAGACTAATGACTATTTTGAGGTTGGTAATGTTGCTGAAACCTGTATAAAATTATTTTAAAATAACTCATTTGGATTTTCAAAAAGCTGCATTAACTACAAAACTGTTTTCATTTAAAAATTGGCTTTTTGTAATTTTCAGAGATAGAAATCGAATGGGTATTTTTATTAATTTATCGAAATTCAGTTTAGGGAGTTTTGTAGAACTAGAAATATTAGGACTGTTGATTAAATCAGTAATCAGTAATAGTCGTTCTGCACACAAACGTTCTTTTGCCTGATTTTACCTAGTTTGAAGAAAGGAGATGAAGTCTATTTTTTTAAAAGACGATTTTGAAGGCTTTCAGACTAATTGAATGTTTATCAAAAAGGGACCATGCCATATTTTTATAAAAATGGGATTATGGCTTTAAACGGTATATTTGAACTCCAGAGTTATTCTGGAGCAATAATTCTATTTTTACAAATAACGTCGCTTGGTCCTTTTTTGATATACATAGTCCAATTAAGAAAGCTTAAAACTTACTTTGTTAAAGAAGTTTATTTGATTTTTTAGTATTTGCTAGTATTTGCCATTTTCTTCCATAGATATAAATTTTGCAATCATGAACTTTTTGCAAGCTCTTACTTTTTCTGAGTTCGACCTGTTTTGAACTCGTTCTGTTTTCGTACCCGAAATTTTTGTAAATTAGAACATTTTCCGGGCATTTGTGGGACTTTTGCTTAATGTTCTTACGGTTCGAACTACACTGCTGAATGTCCACATGATCTTGTTGTTGCCAAATTTATATGATTTAAAATAATTTTCGTTTCTTCTTTTTTGGTCGACATTATTAAAAGCCTTAACATTTAACAATAAGTCAAGTTGTTATTTCAAGATTAGTTTTGATTAAATTGTATCCAAAACCAAATATTGTTATACTTTCCAGTATTAACTATGCCTCGAAAATTTTTAGACCCCTTTTAACTGGAAAAAAATTGTGTTGTGAAACGATCATGGAATCGCTAGGTTACCAAAAATACTGCCCCATACATTCATGGCGAAAACGCAGTACAACCCCCGCTGAAGACTGGTATATGATATATGAAAATGTCTGCAGGGCGGAACCAAATTTTTCTCGCTTGTCGCATTTATTGGTCCTTATGAAATGCCAAAGGTACGTTAATTTCTAACCGAACAGAAAAAAAGTGCCACAAATTAACGCTTAAGAAGGAAGAATCGGGCTTGTAGACGAAATTGAGGTTCTCCACTTCTGATGTTAATCAGAAGTGGTTAACCTCAACGAATGGAGTACTTGTTTATTTAGGAATGTATATATATTCCCTTTGATTACATCTGATATAACCAGCAATTTATGGTACCAGCAAGAGCAGCAACTGCTTTTGGTGGAGGTTCTATTTGAATATGGGGTCTCACATACTTCGTGGTTTTACCAAATGCTATAGTGAATGCTGTCAAATATCGGGATATGGTTATTGAATCAATTATTCTACCATTTGCTGGTCCAATTGGCGAAAATTTCATACTAATTGATAACAATACTAAAAAATGCCTGAAACAACACACATTGCAAAAATGGAAGTCGTTGGAATAATACAATTAGAATAGGTAATATAATAAAATTCTATTGATCCTTATCAATTATTGAGCAGTGTAATCTTTTCAATGTTATTTTCGAATTTACAAATATTTGAAATTGAAATTACAGATATTTTCTTTAGACTTGTAGTTTTGCACAATATTTTCTTCAAATTACTGCATTTTGAGTATATCAATCATAAATACTACAAAAATAGTAGTACAGGGTAAAATAGTTTGGGTAGGAAGAACAGTGAAGGCAAACAAGCATCAAAAGGGCTTGTTGAATGGCTTGAACTGGTTTTACCAGTCTGTACAACCTGCAAGTAATTAATTGTGAGGCAAACGTTTTAGATTTTGTTTCCTCCTTAAGAAACTGGAAGTTATTTTTATTTTTAGCTTTATTTATGTAAAATAGATGAAAAGATTTATATAAAAATGTAGACTTTACGCTGAATTATGTTTTTAATAACCCGTCATATTCATCACACTTGTGTAAGTTATCCCTGATATAAGTTACCTTACCGAGAATTTACACAGGGGGTAATGTTCAATATATATTGCTTTGATATCGGTTCTAAATTGAAGCTGCAATATTGGTCTTAACGCGTCTCTGTAAATTGAAGATCCTATTCAGATAGCAAGAGTGGCATCTACAGATAAGTATACAAGTTTCATAAAACATGAAAACACTACAATGACATATAAGAAAAAGGATACGTTTGAGATTTAAACGAAATATGTGAATAGTATAATCTGTTTCCTTAGATGTGATTAGTACTAGAGGTAAAATTATGTTCCATTCGACCTTTTTATCAAAACCAAATAACCAGGCTTAGTATTCCGGTGCCGGGCCGTGTAATTGATATACTCGAATTATGGATGCAGAGGATGTTCATTTTTTGCAGGCAAAAATTTTTTGATTATTGAAATAATTCAACACCATGTATCCCCAAATTATATATTAAAAAATAATAAAGTGTCTTAACTCTCCTATAAAAACATATTACCCCATTTTTAAATAAAGGTGAGGTATATTCCCAGTAACGAAGCTAAAGAGCTCAATTGTAAATCTCGCTAGCTTCTGGTGATTAGAGGACTATTTAATTTATACGATGCTTAAGCTTCCTGTTGTCCTGTTTGAAAGTTCGAAGTTACATTCGTTGTGATCCGATTTACAGGATTTTATACCAAAGATGGTAAAAAGTGATACTATGTTAACTTATGTATGCAAAGCTTATAAAAGAAACATGTTAGTAAAAAAAATATTTTCACAGTGTACTACATTGCTCTTTTTGCCCTCTTTAATGAATGACATTCATTAGTGTAGCGGAACATGGCTATAATTAAAGTAATTTTAATAATCCTAAAGTGTACAATAATAATAAAAGCGTTTAGGTAAATTAGGGAAATCCTTCCTTTTTTCTCATATTAAGCGAGTAAGGAGTGTTTCCGAGAGAATATAAAACTTTTCACGGCTGGGAAGATAACTCGTAAAACTGATTAGCTGATATACAGAAAACAGTTAATTGCTTAGTCCCTGCCTTATCGTACACACTTAGAAGCGCCGTGGCTTCCCCCCATCTGCACTGTTTCGTGCTATTTTACTGCGCCCATTAGTGTCATTTCGAAAATTGTTTTACCATAATTTAGCTCTAAAGTAAATTTTTATTGCAAATAAATGTCTAATTAGTTTCCCGAAGCTAAAAGTGGGCAGACAAAAAATATCCGATTCATGTATTCAAGTGCTAAAGTTTTTCGCATAATTCACACAAGTTATGTAATTGAAACCGTTAGCGTGTCAGCACCAGTGTAATTAGAGACCGGATTAGCACTTGTAATTTCATCTTTTTCAGACTACTATCGCGTTATGTTGGTTTGTAAGGACCAGGCATAATCTATGCGATAACTTTTAAAATAAGCTTTTGACGATTCATTATATAAATCTTGCTGAATAATATCTACTCTAAATACAATACTATTGCAATTTAAAACATTTTCACAAATAAAATGTAACCAACTGGAAATTAAAAAGTTTATGTGTTTCTGCTCGAATAAAAACGATGAAAATATGTATCAGAAAATTTTTGAGAGATGGATGTATTTCTGAATATATATTTGAACGAAATGATTTGCGTGGAAAGCGATAGAGACAGGACTCATGGGACCGAATCACAATTAAGCCACTTAAGGCCGGTGAAAAATTTACATTAAAATGCAGACACAGGCGAAAAATAGGAAAACGCAAACAAAAAAACATTTGTCACATTCAATTTGGACGAACTTTTTATCCCTGGTGCGCGCGCGAATTCTGGGCGCGTCGCCATAGATTTTTTAATTTGGTTTGCTAAAACAATTTAAAATGAATATTCATGAAACATACGAAGTTAAAAAAATCATCATGCTAATTTTAACTGTAAATTTAAACGGGGAGGACCGGGCCTGTATTAATTCATCCAAATTCTATTGATTGATATTAATGAAAAACCCGATTAAATTCAGGTTCATTAAGGTTAAATTTAAGGCAGCAAATGTTACAAATGCTCGAAAGAAATTTCATAATTAAAACTTTATGGGCAGAGAATCCTTCAACAAGCAAGCGGAACAAATCGCCCGGATATAACCGTCTATGTATTTCGGTATTGAAATAAAGTACGCCGATGAACACTCTAAAGCTGGGTGGATGTTATGGCCCTATTCGTCTTATATTCTGGACCGCTCGCACAATCGCCTCCGATTTTACGTCACGTGTCTACTATCCGAAACGTATAGTCTGGTGCTTCATCATAAAATGTGGTTTTCATAGTTCTCCTAATGTAACATATACTGTAGAGCTTATTTATATCCCCATTATTCATGTCGCTACAATTAAGTTATTGTTACTTGAGAAAAAACAACGCGGAATTTACATCATAAATTTATTCATTCCAGTTCTACCCTGAAAAATTGCTGCATTTATTAGGAAGCCTCCATAATAAATCCAGCCCCCATCATTTTTGCTCCTACTCTTAAAACAATAAAAAGTATAATATTATTAAAACCAATCACCGCTTTTAATTGTCGGAATAAAAGTTTATTTCGCTTTACGAATTTAATTTTGTAGATGCTTCACATTTTATTGCATTCTAGTATAATAATTAGAACCTGTTGAAGTTTGATATTTTAAATTAAAAAACTACCAACTTTATTCATTACTATAGTTTGGACACACAACTCATCATAACCTTTTCTATGAGTTATACTAAAAGTTTCGACATGATACTGTACCATATAACCTTTCAACAGGCATATAAAAATAATTTTTAAATATCGACCTTTCTTATTTATTTTACAAAATACAAGAAACTATTTACAGTAACTGGATAATTTAAACCAATTTTTATTTAATAATTAAAAATCTAAATAATCTTAAGGGTCTACGAAACATACAGAGTGTCCCAGCGCTACGAGGAAGTAACAGTAGTATTCTATAACGCAAAAAGATATAATAATCGTGACAAATATTTTGTGGTGATAGACGATATGAAGCATTTTTAACAATAAAATATTGTCCGGAAATGCTTCCTTAAAAAGTTATACCACTTCGAAAATCTTCAAAAAAAATATTATTTTGATGATAAAATAAATATGAGATATTAATTTAAAATTTTGAGCACAGTTTTTTCACATTGTTTTTTAAATTCATATTTTTAGCCAAAAATTATAAAATCTACCGACATACAATAGGAGTACCTTATCTGTAGAACATTGATCAAGGATTATTTTAGTACTTTTAAAATTATCAAAAACGTAGAGAAACAAAAGATATGATCAAAAAACGTTGATGACCTCCCTACATGTAACGCCTCTGAAAATATTTTTTAAACTTTTATTGGCCAAAAATTTGTACCCTTATGTAAAAAACCTGTGGCCAAAATTTCAAACTAATATCTCTTATAACATTTATTTGATTTACAAAAAAATATTTTTTTCGAAAATTTTTGAAGTGGAATAACTTTTTAAGGAAGCATTTCCGGGCAATACTTTATCAGTCAAAAATGCTTAGTTTCACTTCTTTTATCACCACAAAAAAATTGTCGCAGTTATTCGGGGACACCCTGTATATGTTACCGGTCAAACCCGATTTCTAGCCAAACTAGTTTGTCCTAGGTCAAACCGGTTCACCCTAAGCGTATCAGGATATACTAGTTTAGCCCAGGACAATCTAGTTTGGCCTAAATACTTTAGGTTTAACTAGTTGGGCCTAGGGCAAACTGATTTTGAATTATTATTCCAGTAAATTAATGTTAAAAATTAAAAGGTAATAAATTGAATGCGCAATATTAATTATAAAAAACAGTATTGATTAAATGACAGAATTGTATAAAACTATATAATAAAATCAGTACTTCTTAGTTAGTATTCTTTGGCCTTCACTACTAAATATTTTTTAGAGTCAAACTATTATTAAAAATGAAGTTTTTGTGCTACTTAGTGTAACATATATTTTTACAGGGTGTACTATGGTAGCATTTCGAATTACACAAAATCTTTTTTTACACTGGCACCTATTTGTAGCAAAGTTTTTGGTACAGGTGAACCTCATAAAACCTTGTACTGTTCCAACTGAATGTCTGATAGCTGCAGTCACATTATCTCCCACTAGTTCGCGAAAACGATATGTCAAAAGCAAATTTTAATTTTTTAACCCATTTCTGAAGGTTTTCAGCAGCTGTTTGTCTTTGGATATCATCACCAATTTTAAAAGTTTCCGCATCATTACTATCACTGTCATCTCCTGAATCGTGACCATTTGTCTGTCCATGGGCATCAGTTTCGTTAAGTTTTTGAAGATCATCTTCATCTTGAATACCCATTTTTTATTTCTGATAGTAGAGATGTCGTTGAAAGACTAACTCTGGGTTCAACTGCAAACATAACTTTTTAAGGCGATTGTTTTATGCCCGAACGATAGGCCTCATTTTTTCATAAATTATACATACCTCAACTCTTCTGGCTATTTAGTCGATTGATTATCTTTTAGCCAACAGCTAATCTTGGTTAGCTCTTTCAGCGGAGCACAAACTTTAGCAGTGCCTTTACTTTGACAAATTCTCTTCGATATTCTGAATGCAAAATACATGGGGCACCTATCATCAAAAATATATCATTCAAATGGTTAACCATTTCTTCAGCTCATTTAGATTTCAAAGCACGGAGCAAAACAAACTTGGTAAAGTGGTCTTGATAGACCATGTTAAATTTAAATTTTCCATCAGGTTGAGTCTGAAAATCAATGAGATCCACTTGGCACGTACAGTTCATTTCATAAAATTGACTTGGAAACAAAACCTCTTTTTTTCTTCATCTTCTATTCTTGACATGTTACACACATAGATAAATACAGGTTAATGATCTTTTTTGTGACATTTTTATATTTTAAAGATGTCTCAGCCAGTAATCTGTCACTTCCACCGTCTCCGACAGCTTTGTGAGCATCATACAATACTACGGGTGACAAGTTTTCTAACAGAACCAGTGTTTAAAATCGCAAACCTTTCTTAGATGAGTGTTTTGATTTGAGATTTTTCGGCGTCTTCCACTTGTAGGATTAGATCTAAGTATTTATCCTTTGTTAAAACATTAAAATGAGATTTTCACTTTGCACAATTTCTTTGAAAAACCGCTCTCTCCATTTTAGCTCCACAAATTGCACTTACACAAGTGACAATACGATTGCGCCTAATGAGTGAATAGCTAACGAAAGCTTGATAGAATGTGGTGGGGCGTTAACAGGTTCCAATGTGTTTATTTTGTTACTTGTAACGATGAACAATCCTAAATCAGTGCAGACTAGGCCACATTAGTTAAGCTTAAAGTATTTTGGCCGGACTAGATTGTCCTGGACTAAACTAGTATATCCTGACACTCTTAGGATGAACCGGTTTGGCTTAGTACGAACTAGTTTGGCCTGAAATTGAGTTTGGCCAGTAACATATACATCCGGTCTTCGACAAAATATACAATAATTCTAAGCGCAAACTCTAATTTTTTTTTAAAATATACCAGGTGGCAGTCCAGGATGACGGAGTAAAGTTACGTTTTTTTAAATGGAACACCCAGTATATTACGACATTTGTCGATTCCTTATCAAAAAATAATTATACTTTCTATAACCTCTTATGGGCCTAGCTTCACTTGTTTTGCTGATATGTGCCATTTAAAAAAGAAACCATTTTTGATTCATCACCCCTCAAAAAAATGACAATTTTGGGTTGAAATTTTGACAAATGATTTTCAATATCGTCCAGTTCACAGCTATCATGTCAAATTTAAATTTTTGATAATCCTCATGAAACGCAAATTGACCAATTAAACGAAATTTTAAAATGGATCACCCTGCTTATTCAAAGTACGTTTTTTGATTTGTTTGTAGTTTTGGGTAAACGAAACGAGTAAAATACACATTTGAAATCCCCGTATTTACTTTCATAATATTTAACACTTGATTTCTTAGAAGCGCATTTATTTTTCATTAAATCATACAATCGTTGAAAATTAAGGTAAAAATAAACATAAAGAGAAAATATTTATTCATTGAATACATGTTTGAATGGAGCAGCATCGCCTTTTATATAAAAATATAAAAGAGAAGGCTTTTAAATAATAATTAAGTTTATAAATCTGAATTTTTAAACTACAAATAATGTTTTAACTATTTATGGCAATTTTTAAAAGATTTTAAATTTATCAAATGATTAAAGTGTTTACTTTAGCTTAATTTGAAAATAAAAACTAAAAACAAATAATATAATATCTACAATTTAATCAAACGGTATTTTCCTTGCGTTGTTTGTACGTATTATAGGAGTAATTAATATTTGAAAGATTCGTTCATCGTGGAATAAAATGTTATTACTGCATATTAACTGCTATGGGGATTCGATACAGATGTAATTTATAATACAATAGAAGCTTTATATTAGAAATCGAGGAAACTGTAAATAATGTAGTTGATATTGTTATATTTCCATAAAAGCTATAATGCTTTTATATTTTCTTTTGTTTCTGAATTGTTTATTTTCCCAATGTATATTATTATTATAAATTATACATGGGTCAATGTTTACAAATTAGTACACTTTAGAAATTTTAAAAATTATATACCCTTCTAATAGGGTACTAAGTACTAAGGTACCATCAACTTGGGTAACTTTGGCCCAACTCTTGGAAAAAGATAGTTTGATCCACTTTAAATTAAGACATATTCTAAGTATTTTAGATGTATCTTTCAGTTAATATAAGAATACTAACTAGTAACCAACAGCAGATAAAATTATGTTTTTTTTTAAATTTGAGCCAGTTACCATTAAGGGCCAAAGTTACCTCAGTTGACGCTGATTACCCGTTTCAAAATTTTCGTTGAATTCTTGGGAATATGAAAAAGTTTAAGAAAATTATAAAAAAACACAACTTTAATGGGTCTTGTATTGGATGAAACTTTGTTTTATTTTCTTTTAGCAGTTAATCAACAATTCATAACTGTTGATGACAATTAAAAATGCTGTTTTGATGATTTTCTGATTATTGACAAAAATCTTAAATATCTATAGTGCCAAAACTAAAAAAGATAGATTTTTTGTTTTTTTTTAGATTAAATTTGCTTGATTTGTTAACCATTAATGTTTGGTGAACTACTCTTTTGATTTTTTATGTGTGTACAGGATACCACAAAAAGAAGTGATCATAAGAAAATCCTAGAAAGTAGACGAGATTTCATCGAAGGAGCAGCCCATTTTTTGAGGGGTCGTTCAATTTTGTTATAACAAAAAATATCGTTAATTCGAAATTCTTTTATAGTTTATAAACAATATGGTCAATTTAAATGAAAGAAATTGTAAGGTAAAGCGAATTAATACCACGCTAGCTTCAAGTTATAAAATCATCATCAAAAAATTATTTTGATAGAAAAAAAATATTCTTTTCTCAAAAAAATTAATGAGAGTTTACGCATATCTTTGAAATAAACCCCATAATGCTACACTTTTTTATGTACGTAAAACTTTATAGTAAACTCTATCAAATAAAAAAAGATGCAGTACTCTTTTACTTTAGGAGCAAGAAAAATATCCTGCGCGAGTGATTTCAAGTAGTGTACAATAAGTTTAATGCCATAATTACGAAACAGAAACGTTACTTAACCAAATAATATTCAAAATTTTGACTATTACCTGACCCTCAATCCCCTACGTCAAGTCACTCGTGCAGAGAATTTTTCTTACTTAGGAACAGTAATCCTGGAGAAAAAGATATAAAACACTGATTTTTCTTTAATTGAGTTTACAATGAAGTTCTAAGGATGACAAAAAATGGTATCCTTATGTGGCTTATTTTAAAGATTGAATCAAAATTCCATTTTTATATATAAATATATATAAAAAAAAAATCAACAAGGGTACCATTTTTTAAGTCCATAAAATATAAAACTTTAGAGTAAACTCTGTCAATTAAAAAAAATCAGTGTTTTATATTAAAAAAACTGGGTCTAACCGACCATGTTTTTTGTCGATAAAATCTCATATAATTTCTATGATTTTCTTCTGATCACTTCTTTTGGGGACACCCTGTATATGAATCGTAAGAATTATGTTTCAGACTATTAGTCTCTTACCTCGGAATTTGGAAAAAATAAATTAAAGTCAAACTTTACCTGTGAACCACTTCACTTTTATCTACACAAAAATGTGCCCTTCTTAAAAATATTCACTTACTAGATATGAATTTGTAATATATTTTGGTTTTTGGATATATTTGACTAAGAATCTTTATTTTTTTCTCTTTTTTAATGTACTTTGAAAATTCCCAACTAATAATGTGATTATTTAGGATTTAGAATTTTTCCCCTGAGGTGCACTCTAGTTTTCTTCGATATTTTTTTGAAGACCTCAGTCGGTAAAATACTTACTAATAGTCTGACTATTTAATAAATCATCAATTAAATGTTGATGTATAGGATAGCCGTTTCATCCTCATAGTTGGCAATAGATATCCTGGAATTGATGCTTTAGGAAGGTGATTGATAAAAAAGTTAACCAACTAAAAACCCAAAGATGAGCCTTGCGGTATACCATCTAAAACCTTGTAAAAATTAGAGACCTTGCTGTTGATTCGAAACCGAAAAGTTTTACATATAATTTCGAATTAATCATAATAAATTTAAATGAAAGGCAAACTTATCCATCATGCGGATTAAAGCATATTGATTCACTTTATTAAACGTTTTTTCCAAATCAGTGGTCACCAAACCTCTCGACTTTCTAAGGATACGGACTGAATTTTTTTCAGTTAGTTCCTTGATTTGATGAAGATTTACGTGCTGTTTCTTATAGACCATATTACGAATCTTATCCTCACAAGAAACTATATTTCTCGAAAAAATTTTGCACCTCAAAAGTTCTGGCGGGCATTTATATTGACAATATCTTCACTCTTCACTGATGGTGAAGACATTGGACTTAATGGAAGATATAAATTTTGATTGATTCTGTTTTTTTCTAAGTCAAGGCATTTTCCAATTATCAGTGCTGGTATAATCTTTAATTTTGTTGATAAACTGGATTTGGCTATGAAGTTTTATATCTTTTTGAAGAATATAGTTGGTTAACCACCCTTAGTGCAAAAACCATTATTATCTAGTGTTCCGGTGCCGGGCCGTGTACTTGATATTTGATATACACGATTTAGAAAATTTATTTTGTTGCAGGACACCAAGTAAGATCGATGGACGTGGTTTATTATTTGGGGAATAAATTTATTTTAAAATATTTCTAAAAAAATCTGCTAGCTCTAAAACTAAAATAGATAGTTTCTAACCCTCACCATAACCAAATACAAATCACAATACAGTGATTATTTATTTCTACTTAAAGAATACAAAATATGGTCGTGAGTTTCTACGAAATATATATTTTTAATGGAAAATGATTGGACAATTATTGGTTATAAATTATAATGTAAAAACAATACTTTAAAAAGCAAATTACATCAGTATATCTTTATTTTCCTGATCTAGGGTAAATAAATAACAATTGCGTCATAAATTTTAAAATAATTGGCTTTACTTTTATAATCCAAGAAGATTTGTTAGCATAGTTTGCAGTTATCACGCATATTTAGGTCGCTACCTAATAGTATTACTAGTTAATACAGGAATTATATAAAATGAGAAATGCCACAAATATCTCCTTTGGTTTACGTTAAAATTTCAACCATGGTCAATTCATGAATAGTTTCGACATTCCGCGAATACATAATTGTTAATTAATATAAATATTACACTAAAATTTGCTTTATAATTAAACCACGTGTATGAACTAAAATGCACTTAATTGATTATTATTAGTGATCAATTATGACTCTTTTTATTCTATTATTTTAAATTTTAGATTACAGTGATTGTTGAGGTATTTAATAAGCAAAATTGAAAACAAATGTCATAAATAAAGAGCTATTGAAAAATTCATTTATTCCTTGTTAATCGAAAATATCAAATGGTTTCATAAATTTTAAAAATTTAATTATGTATATTTTTATATTAACCAAACTCAATAAAAATATTATAAAAATTTTATATGGATAGTAATTCTAATTTAAGTAAATTGTAAATATATTTGATATTTGATATTTTTACAAAAATTTAAATAAATATTGATTTGTACTCCAAATTTACTGACAGTGTTTGTATTTTTAAATAATTGTTTTAATGAAATAATTTAAAAATAATGGTTTTTAAAATAATTCATAACATTTACATGAAAGAAGAGTTTGAAAAAACAATGTTACAAAATATTCTATACTCAATTAAATATCACTATGACTATTGTTTTATAATTTTTCGAACAAAAAATTTACATTAATAATTCAAATTATATCATAGCATATGGAACTTTATGAACAGTAATAAAAAACGTACAACCTTCCATTAAGAATATAGAGCAGTATGTATTTTAGTTAAAATTGGTATTTATCCTTTATAGCGAAAAATTTATGATTGAAAGATAAACCAGTTTACTTTAAATTCAATATGTATTATAAGATACTCTTATACTTTAGCATAGATTCGAAACAGATATGAATAATCACAACAAAATAATCCTCGTGCAGCCATGTTTAAAAAATAGGCTTAAGGATGTCTAAATATATATTTATAATATAGTTACCATTTATATGTATTAACGTTTTTAAATTTGGAATATTTTTTAGGAAATGAAGTTCTAGTAAATTTTATGTAAATTAAGCGATAAGTAATATTTTTTTTAGAATAATAATTTTAAAAATACTTGTTAAAACAACTAGTTAATTTATTTTAAATATTTCAAAACAAATTGTTTTTTTCCAAAGTTTGTTAAAAAATTATCACCAAATTAAATAATAAAATCCAATCAACGTTTACAGAAGTTTAATACAAAAAATTGAAAAAAAATCATTGAAATTGAAAACCGGATCATTATTTAGAGATTAATACCAATTTACAGCCAAATTTATAACAAAAATATTTCATTAGATTTTATATTTTTTAACCAATCTGTTTTAACGAATCATTCACGTGTTTTTTTAGTATTGTGTTAACATTAAATCTGATTTTGGGTTATGACATGAACCTGACTGATTAATTATTCACTTTATAACCTTTGTAGGTGAACATGGATCTTCGAATTCAAAACAGTGATATAAATTTTCCGATAAATTTTTATAATTAGCTCAAATAGGAAGTTTTAAAACCTAATACAATATTACACGATATCATTATTAATTTTAATATACCAAGTTATTTTTTAGACCCTACATCATTATACTTTCAGTGGTGTAAAGAAGATTTGCATGCAACAACTGTAATTGCTATTGATAAATACTATATTATAGTACTCTATAAGTCTAAGAGAATATCTTACGAGTGCCTTAATACAAGCAGAATGGAAACGGCAACCATTTATTTCATTTATTTTGCATATCAACCGCACTTAAATAATGTATTAATAATCTTGGGCTTATCTGCAACTCTACAGTATGTTTCCATTTTAGAGACAAAGCATTAGTAATGTTTAATAAATATTCACTGCTTTAATGAAAACTCGTATGCGGGGAAAATTTTATGAGAGCAAAAAACTGTTCAAAATGAAAACCACACATAGTAGAATTTATGGCTGATCTCACCGACATGACTTAAAATCTAAGAACAGCTTTAATGTCTAAGTAGAGCTTATCGAGTCTTAGCGTCATTGGAAAGGCGAACATACAACAAAAACGAAACTTAACCTAAAAATTAAATTTTTTCACGAAAACAAACTAAAAATTATAATTATAATTCGAGAAGAAATTTAATTGTAATTTATACAATTAATAGTGATATCCCGAGACAAGTTAACGCTGGAAATTACTATTTTACAAAATCCAATCTCTACTAAACTTAGCGTAAGTGTTCGTTTTAGATGACTGGAGAGACGTATTAAAAATTTAAGAAGAACTTAAGTGTAAGCTGGTCTTTACTAAAGTTCTATTTATGCAAACACATTTAACATTTAAGAAATAAGAAGTAATACATAACCTAAAAAAATTACGAAGTCAAAATGCATACTTAAAATTGGTGCGTTTATGCACCATATTTAGATTTAACATTTTGTGTTTATGAATTAAGAATTGGTTATATTCAACTCTTATTTTTTAAATATTAAATTCGCTGTTTTTCATTTTAATTTAAATTTTGTATATCTAAACATAATAAGAACTTATAGTACTAAAATATCATAAGAATTAAAAATGGATGGAAAGAAGCGCGTCTTTTTTGTTTTTAGGTTATGTCTTAAATCTGGATGCGTAAAACTTACGTTATTCTTCTGAAATGATAAGTGATAAATGTTAAATAATATGCTAAATTTGTCTCCTCAAATAGACTTTAAGTTTTTCTCACTGTTGCTGAGATCGGTCATTAGTAATTTTTGGATAACATCAATCTCATGGAATGCTAAAACATGCAGCTTACAGAATAATTCAAATATCTCATTTGGAGAAAAGGTGGCACATGGGAGCTTTCATTAAACTAGCGACGAAATATTCCGTAGAGTAGAACTAAAACATAGTTTATTATTTTTGCTGTACTTATTGAAGATGGGGATCTTTAAATTTGGAGAGAATATTCGGTCACTACAAATTTATTTCTTTACGGAGTTAGCACACTTTATGTAAAAAACGGAAATAATTAAAATATGGTATACAGGGTGTCCCACATTTTTTTCAGCAAAAATTTTTTTTAGGTAGTAAATGTCATTCTGAACAAAAAATTTCCTATGAATTATTATGTTTTTTGAGTCTTTAAAAACTTTCATGATTTTTGTAGAAAACCCTGTACAGGGTGAGCAAAAATGATTTTTTTTACATAAATCAATTATCATTTGGATTTTTTCTTTGCGAAATTGAATTTTTTGAACAAAATTAGCTGTATTGAAAATAAGTGAACGACGAGGTTAAATTTCACTCGGTAAAATTTAGCATCTTATTGGCTTAAAAATATAGAAAATCCAAAGCATACTTGATTTAATTAAAAAAATTAACATCAAATGAAATTTATACAGGGTGTCCCACAAAATCATTAAATTTTTGAAATTTTAAAATTACTGTAACTTTTTAAGGAGTCGAAAAAACTTGTTAGGAAAATTTTAGTTCAGAATGACATTTACTATCTAATTTAAAATTTTTCTGAAAAAAAACTGGGACAACCTGTATATATTTGTTAAAGAATGTATAATTTTGTTACGAGTTACAAAAATCAACATGAATACATTAATTCTGGTTAAAAAAATGATTATTTATAATATGACTATCTTGAAGTTTTTAATTATTATCACAATTTCTTACAAAATCTAAAATACCATTCAGTTTTATATTGTGATCTCTTTCTATATGCTTAAAAAAATGTACAGGGTTTTTGAAATAAGTAGCTGTTATTTTTTCGGATAATTTTAAATTTGTGTGGTAAACCCAACCACCTATCAATAAATTCTATCGGATTTATGCCAAATGAAAATATTTTCTTCAAACGAGAACTCCAATCCCAATATTTTGCTGACTATTCGGGATAGTCAATACTGAAAAGTACGTTTTGCACTAATTAATAGAGTTTCGAATATTTTGACCACTTAACTGCAAAAGTTTTTTGTTTCCAAACATATTGTTTAAAAATCCGTTGACTTTTAGAATAACTTCAAAATATAAACTATATAAACACTTCCTTAAAAGTTTATATATTATATTTTCTTACTGCATTGTTTTTTTCACATGTATTATTACTATTACAAATTATTCATGTGTCAATCTGAAATAATTTAATACACTTAAGCTTTGAAAATTTAAAAATTAAATATGTGGTAAAAATACTTTACCAAGTTAGTTAGAAAAAAAAGTAAAGGTCTATCTCTTTTTTAGTTTTATATCCTCGGCATTTTAAATTTTAGGTCACCGATTTTGGACAAAATTCACATAATAATTGTTCCTAGAAAACGAAAACGAAAACCTTCTTTTTTCAAAAGGTAATAACAGTAATACAGCAATAGTTGATAAAATATTGAAAAAATGGAAATAACGAAAAGTAATATTTTTTCAGTTTTTGTAATTTTCTCCAAAATTGGACCTATTAAGGTTATACTTTTTGAGGTTTCGGAAACTTCTACCTATTTTCAAGAACGAGGGTAAAATTATAAATTCGAAGTGTTCCGGTGCCGGGCTGTGTATTTAATATACTTGATTTAAAAAATATATGCAATTAATTTTGTTACAGGGGGCAGATGATTATCGAGGGACGTGGATCATTTTTTTCAGGCAATAAAATTTTGATTATTGAAATTGAAAAGACCACAAATTTATCCGGTAATTAGATTATTGATCTGGGTCATAAATTAAATATTTATCGGATGTAAGTGTAATTAATAATTGAAATCTTGTTGAGTTAATACTAAAATATGTTACTGTTGTTTATATAGCAAACCCTTGTAATTGATTCATAACTTACTATAGGGATGTAAAGGATTTATATTATAAAACCATTTGTGTAACAGTCCGTTTGTTCAACTGCTCGTTTTTTACCCAGGTCGTTTTGTTCTACATGGATGTTTATTGGACAAATCGGTTTATTCGGGAGCCCATTTGTTAGACCTAGACGTTTATTCTGCATTACAGATTATTTCATTATTAGATCACTCGATAAGCAAATTGGTTTAAATTGGACGTTTATTTGATATTCATAAACAGTAGGACAAACATTAACTCAAAAAAGGTAATATCAAATAAACCAAATTTATATCTACAGAAAATAATATTTAATAAAATCGTGAATCATAAAAAATATCATTTTAGGATGATGTTTACAATAAGAAAATCACCTTAAATAATATTTAAAAATGCCAGCATGTTTAATAAAATTTAGGTTTGTATTATAATCCCTTTCCAAAGAAAATACAATAAATAATTTTCCAAACATAGAAAATTTCAATTTTTGACTTCTAGTAGGTGCTTTGTGTTTGTGATTTTGTGGACACACCAAAATTTTGTTTAAATTGCCAAAAAATTCTATACAAATATAATAATAAAAAATAAAACATACCGCAGCTGTACAATTTTTTATAATTTTAGGAAATTCGTTAGCGCATTACATCAAATATATATTTACTTTTTAGAAAATATACGAATATTTTCTTTGCGATAACATAACCTCGTGTACTAAATACATCATTTATCTTGTGTTTCCTCTAATATTTGAACTCATCCCTATTAAAATAAATCATAAAAGTGAGCTCAAAAAATCCTGCAACTCACCCTTAATAAAATTAAACAGATTATTTTTCCCACCAACATAATTAGGATTTTTGTTAATTTCATAAAGCAAATATCATTAAAACCAACTTTTTTATAAAGCTATTTCTCGACCCACACACTAAAACTAATTATAAATTAATTCTTTACAAAGGGAATATACAAACAAACCTTCATAGATTGAAGTTCGTAAATGCATAACAAATTTACTTATTTCAGCTGTTGGTTTATTTGAGGCTAGTAATTATTTTGTGTATAATTTTAATTAACTTATATTATTTAAAATTTTTAAATACACTAAAGTTAGAAATATTTAATTTACAGTAATTTAAAGGGAAGTATTTTTTAAATAAAATTTATCTCTTAGGACTTTTCCTCCTACTTTTTATGCAAAATTGAGCCCTAATGACATTATAATAAGCTTAAAGCTATTCTATAAACCTTAGATATAATAAGTCAAGGAACTCAGCTAGTTTTTCATCATTTGCAGATATTTTGCATAAATGTTCTTGTAGTCTTGTTGTCAAGTTCTAGTTCGACTAAAATATTGCACAAAATTCAACCCAAAGCGTTTAAAATTAGCGAAAGAAAGGTAAAAGGAATAAATAATATAATATTTGTGGCTTAAATAAAATCAGAGGTAAATATTAGTATGAATTTTTTAGGTATGCAACCTCAGAATTATTTTTTTAATTTCATAATGTCACTTATTTATTATTTATAAATCTTTTATAAAGGAAATTTAAAAACACTTTTATTTGTTAAAAATAGTAAATATTATAAGAAGGCAAATAAGCGAAGAAATATGTATTCATGATGATATATTCTTTTGGTTATTCTAGCGAGGTGGTTATAATTGGATCAGATTCAACCCGTAGGAAAGAAACGAACGTCCACTCCATACATTTTGCCTGTAAAGATGATCGTTACGTAGGTTTCGAGCTTTTTTACACACTTATGCATTTTGCAACTGCAACTGAAGCACTCGAGCTATTTTTAAACCTTGAAATACAAACATCTTAAAAAATTTTACTACAAAGGCAATGTTTGAATAAAAACTAAAATTGAATACAAATTTGATATTTACTTAAATTTTCTAAAACAAAAAATAAAAACAATGATCCTAATTTCGATAAACTACTCCTATTAATTACCTACTTTTTGGTGATTTTCGTAGCCACATTCTAGCAACATTAGTTAATTCAGTTCAAAATAAATAAATTTCTTCCCTGTAAGATGCTTTAGTGATGCATGTACATTTTATTTTAATGGTTTTGTTAACAGACATCGTTATTGGGATATAATAAAATTCCTCATCTAACTTCTCAAATCACACGCACTTTCCTCAAAAAATCAATGTTTGCGCTGGAATTTTAGGAGATGCTATAATAGGACCAATATTTATCAGACAATTTAAATGGAAAACGATATTTAAACATCCTTGAAAACATAATTTATCCCCTTATAACAGAAAATTTAGAAAATCAGCAAGACGAGGATAAAAGGTTGCTTCTTGATGAAGAAAATTTGTACTCTCAACAAGACGGAAAACCACCACATTATGTTTTTTGTAAGAGAGTGGTTACATGACCAATTTGCAGGAAGATGCATCAGACCAAAAGGTCCGATAGAATGGCCAGCACGGTCTACCGATCTTTCCCAGTTACGTTTCTTTCTTTGAGTACACTTAAAAACAATTGTATTCAACAACATTAAAGTATTCAAGATGTGAGAAATGGGATAAGTAGGATGGTTGTAAAAAGAGGAACTAACGGTTTATCAACATTCATGCTAAAAATTAAGTTGAATTCACAACTTTACATCTTCATATCTTAGTATATTGGTCAACAGGAATTTTTAAACTATGTTTCTGAGTATCCCTCAAGGGCCCCCAATAACGTTTGTGGGTACTGGAGAGCTCTTTTTTATTTTTTATTTATTTATGTAAATATAAACGGGAATATTTCCTTTATAAAACATAAATAAGGTATTTTTTTTGAGCAGGTACATTGTGCTAGGAGCTTCAAAGTTAATGTTTACAGTATTTTGATACAAAGTCTTTTTAAAAATATGAACATTTGTGGGAAATAAGATGTACTATTATATATTTCATTCCCATTACGTAAGATTCTTTGCACCGAAATGTAATACGAGTAATTACTTTTATGCAAAACTGGTCTAAATAATGAATAGTTTCTCCTAGATGCTCCAGAATTTTGAAAGAAAATTTTTAACTTCTCAAAAAGTTTTGAGCAATTAATTTGAATATGAATATCTTTATATAACAAGCATAAATAATTACAATCCTTCTAGATTCTAAATGTTGAGTTCAGTCAACCCTTGGAATACCTTTTCCCAAAGGCCCCCGTTCTTAAAAATCTATGCTATACTCCTTCTCATAGTTTAATAAGGTAATTTTGATATGGGGACCAAATTGAAGACCCATACTCTAGAATTACACGGACTAGAGGTGAGTTCTCTACATAATAATAGATAAAACCACTTTATTTACTATATTAATGACATGACATTTAAAACATAAAGATGATATGAATTTTACACCCTAGTCAACAATTTCTGGTACTCTAACAAGTTTATATCATCAATGTAGTATTCATACAATGGCGTTACTACTATGAGGCAGAGTAGGCAGCCGACTCTGGGCCCATCGAAGTTCGGGGGCGCCCCAAACACCGCCACTTAATCCTTAACGGGTCCTTTGTATTTTGGAGACCCCCAAAAAGCGTGGTTGGGCCCCAGGTAGATGTGGGTGAAACGTATAATGAAAAAAATAATGTCCTTGAACATAAAAAAAAAATTGCCTGCAGCGTGCATTGAGAGTGTCTCAGCAGTGGCTGAACCCTCCAATGCCACTTTCTGTTCTGGAGGGCCCATACAAAATTCTTGCCCCAGGACCTAAAATTTGTAGTTACGCCACTGTATTCATGATTGTAGATAAACTTACAATGGAAAAATTAAATCTGGTAGTATTTACTTAT
Organism: Stenus bimaculatus; assembly: GCA_963971135.1. Classification (NCBI taxonomy): domain Eukaryota; kingdom Metazoa; phylum Arthropoda; class Insecta; order Coleoptera; family Staphylinidae; genus Stenus; species Stenus bimaculatus. The sequence goes on along the minus strand of OZ020183.1, from coordinate 44,473,982 downwards.
GTTTAAATGTAAGTTGTTAAGTTGACACTAATTCAAAATTCTGTTCAAATCATTTTGAAGTTTAAATCATCTGCATAGAAAAGAAATTGAGAATTTAGGATCAAGTCAGGAAAGTCATTAAAAAATAAATTAAATTGGCCTAATGTGTGAACCTTGGGGGACCCCCGAGGTAATGTTTATTTTTCCAGGAGCGCTGCCAGTCTAATAAATTGTTTTTTTCTTTTGAGGAATATATAAACTAACTGGAAAATACCCTCTCCAAAACCCAAGCAACCTAATATCGTGATTGACACGATCAAAGGTTTTGGAGAAATCTGTATAAATTGAGTCGTCATGATACCCCCTCACCAGGGCCTCCGGTACATATATCTCAAAAATCATTAAATTGTAAGTCGTCGATCAATCCGAAAGAAAACCATGTTGCTGATCTATAAGATATTTAAATAGCTCAGCAATAAGGTCTTGCGCCAATTTTGGGATACCCTGAATATCTCATTAAACTGAAGTTACTTAAGATTCGTTTTTAAATGATCACCCTGTATGAGATGGTGCTACACACAAGGTGTCGCACAAAAATTAAATTTTTCAAATTTTAAAATTGCTTTAACTTTTTAAGGAGTCGAAAAAACATAATAGTTCATAGGAAATTTTTTGTTCAGAATAACATTAATTATTTAAAAAAATTGCTGGAAAAGAAGTGGGACACCCTGTATATGAATATCATCCTAGTAAGTACGGTTTTTTAAATTTATATTAAACAATGTAGCAACCAAAGCAGTTTTGTAGCATAGAAATGATCAACTGCATTTTGTCGTATACTAAAAGAGCATTATAAACTGTTTTGAATTATGGCTGCACAAGAAAAATAAAAGTATGTACTACTTTACTTTCATGAAATTTTTATGCAAATTGATCACCCGACAGAACTTCGTTGAGTGATGCAGCTAATACACTAGGTAATCCCTTTTAAATCCAAATACTTTCATTTAAAAATAATAACTAGGGAATCGTCATTTGCTTATGTCGGTTTTTCAAATTACTTAATTGAGATAGTGATTTAAATGTTCAGAATCAAATATGTGTATTTATTATTCATGACTTTTGTAAAAGATTTATATTGAAGAATAAAAAAACCTTTATCAGACTCAAAAAAGATTTTTTTTCATATCCATACAAGATAAATGTTATATTTGTTATGTATTACATTTGTGTAATTTTGCAAGGAAAACTTTTCTATTTATATTTGACGTTTGCAAAACTACGCTCATACAAATGAGGATACATGAAAAACAAAAATTTTATATGAAGATACAATATTTATTAATATTTGGTGTACATTTATACTTTTACAAAATTCATAAAAAATTCAAACGTCAGTTTTTTTAATAATTGACTGTTTACACATTTATTTTATTTTATTTCTTTAGTTATATTTTACATTATTCATCAATATTTATAAAAAAAGGTTGTATATCAACATAAGGGACAAAGGAAATAACTGATTAAGATCATTTATCAGCCAGCATTTATAAAACAAGTGTTAAACAGTTCGGTTGTTATATAGAAGCTTCTGAATTAATGATTTGTAATATAAATACTTTAATACTAGTTTCCAGTTTCCTAGTCAATATTATTACGCAACCGATTTACAATAAATATTTTCTAAAATACATCTAGGTGCTTCATGTTTATGGCATAAAATTTAGGTGTTGATAACTTTTGAAGTTTTCAAAAAAATTACTTGAAAAATATTTAAATAATAAAATCTAAAAAAACTGTAAATTCACTAATTAAATTAAAGTCTGTTATATGTTTTAAGAAACGGCCTTTTTCAGCCAAAAAAGAATAATTTGTTATTATTTTTGGTTTTTGAGTTCTGGGTCAAAATATGGAAAATCCCACTTTTTAGATTTTTCAGAAAAAATTTGATTCTTCGAAAAATTGACGTGGTGCAAATTAAATTAATTAATTTAAATCTTCAAAAAATCTTTTAAGGCATATTTATTTATATTTGGTTAAATTACAAAAATATCTCTTTATTTTTTGTTGTTGTGCGTGCAATACGATTGTGATGTAAAGAAAGGACTCTTTCTTTTATTAACGTTTCCATTTAATAAGTACTTTATAATTAAAAGTTGAATAGAAAAGGGAAAATTAAAAGAACAATACATTCCTTTCAGAACAAGAAATAAACATGTTTTATACCAAAAGTAATTTTTGTATTTAACGCATTTTTCTAAATATGAAAGCATTTTATTTTATTAAATCAATTTAAGAAATTTAAGAAATTAAACCAAAGTTTTTTTATTATTATTTGTATTATGACAATATTTTCGCAATAGTAATTTTGTAAGACTTATGTGAGTATTTTGCATTCCTATATTGTCTCCGTTTAACAATGTTTAAGATAGGGCACGTAAAATACCCCACGTGTTTTCAAATAAAATATTAAAAATAATGGGCAGAGGAGATGAAACAAATCCCTTGTCAAACTAGGAAGCCTTTCCTCGTATTTCTCTTTCAATTTGCTTGCGCTAACGGAAGTTACGCGTGTCAAATTTATGCTGAGACCTAAAAATTTCCCTGGGTTTATCGAAAACTGTCAATATTAACTTCGACTCAACGTATGCAAGTTGCTTAGAATATTAAATGTTCCTAATAATTACAAGTTGCATTTAAAAGAAAAAGCTAGTAATAAATTTTCTTTAGAGTCATCCTTGGGCGTTATTTTTATAAAACGTTATATGTATCTATATTCCTTTGATATTTATTTGAGTGGATGTATACGAATTCAAAGATAAGTTTTATTGGGCTTTTATGTAATAACATTTCATAAAATATTACTTTAATCTTTTTAAAAAAGAGCATTATTTACGTATCTCATAAATCCATTAATGAAAGCCTGGTTTCAATACGAAAATTTATCAAAGAAGGTGTGGTATAAATTAAATTAATTACAAGAGAAGCCTACTAAACTTCGAAGTATTTACTAAAGTCATCTTAAATTCGTTACACGTCTAGAGTTTTATTGTCTCTTTCGAAGATGTCACCGACGTGACGATAACCGCATTATCATTTTGTTTTCCGTGTGCAACTTTTGTCCTGATTTATTTTTGTCACTAACAATAAATTCAAACAGTTTATTTTTAGTCCAATACCAATTTTCCACAACAACATTTTTACATATTAAAATAAATCTAATCATAAATAATTAGGGTATTATTGCAATGCATCTGTGTATACAGGGTGTAACAAAAGTAATTTAAAAAGTTACATAAATAAGTTAAATACAAAAGTTTTTCAGTAAATTTCAGTGCATATTTTAGAATTTTTATTTCTTGTACAACTTTCTCCATTTAGTTGTTAGAGCAACCAACTATTGAACTATTGTTTCTAAATAGCGTTAGTATGATAGCTTTGCAAATTTTAAAAGAGCGCATTTTTTTTGTATTCGGCAAAGCTATTTTATGATAAAAGATTTAAAAAAATAAACATTTTGGGAAAAGATTAAGGGTGTTTCAATTATAAATCCGAAAAATTTATTTGGATTGTAAATAGAAAAAAATGTGTTCCATAGGAAACTTTTTGTTCAGAATGATATTTATTATTCAAAAAATGTTTGAGGATTAGTGAAAAGGACACCCTTCATTTTTTTTCAGTATTTACATTTTTTTAATTTTATTTTTTTTATTATAGAATAGCATTGCCAAATACTAAAAAATAAGCTATTTTAAAAAGTGCAAGGAAGAAATACTAATCCTATTTAAAAAATAAGAGTTGCCAAAATATGCACTAAAATTAACTGAAAAACTTTTGTATTTAACTTATTTATGTAACTTTTTAAATTACATGGTTTATGGACGCGCATAACCAGAAATTATTTTTGTCTATACTGGGTGTTTCGTAATTCGAGTGTAGGCTATATAATATTTTTTTAAATGAAACACCCTGTATATTTTTGATATTTGCATTAACACTAAGTTAATGAATACAACGATATTTTTTGAAAATTTATGTGTGCCCTTAATTTTTATCAAAAATTTTCTATACTATCACATTTAGACATATTATTAGAAATTTATATTGGTCGTATTATGCACATTTAAAAAACAATATTTATGTCATTTTGTAATATTGATTGTGATGTATTTTTAGTACATCTTTTTCGAATTTCATTATAAATAGTGGCAGTTAAATTTGAAAACCTTGTATGGAACACCTTGTATTTTTGTTACAAAATATTGTTCCTTTTTAAGTGTTCTTTAATTTTTTTACAACTCATTTTTCGCTAAAATTTTGTACAAATATGTCAAAATTTTATAAATTTTATGGAAAATGCCCGAAAAAATTAAAGGCACGTTCAAATTTTTAAAAATCAAAAAATATTCGCGATTCAAATTAATATTTCCTGCGCAAATGTATGTATGGTTGCATACTCGGGTGACGTCACTTGCGTGGGAAAATTGAGAAAGTAAACCTAACCTGAATTAATTTCCGTGTGTTTTCAAGTTTTCTACGTGAATACAGCCTTATTTTAAAAATTAAAAATCTGTTCTTTTAAGAACTAAAGTTGTAGCATACTATAATGGTGAAGTATTTATCCTTTGCAGCCATTTATGCATTTTTAGAAGCTGTTCCGAGTGCAAGGTGTATTATTGAAGGGGAACAACTGTTAATTGTGGGTTTGTTCTTCGAATAATTTCTGTTTATGCGCATCAATAAACCATCCAATTTTGCAATATAATTTTTTTTCCTATCTCTTAAAATAAAATTCCAGAAATATTATGCTGTGAAATTTGTCGTAGGAAAATATAATCCGGTAAAATTCATCGTTGCAAAACTACATCATTATGAAAATTCATTGCCAAAAAAACATATTCGTCCTTAGAAAATTCGCTGAAAGAAAAATTCATTGCAATAAAATTTTATGATTTTATGTACAACCAAATTGTAGGTATAATAAGATCCTTTAACTTTTTATTATTTCTTTTCACATTTTAACCAATTTATTAAGATGTTCTAACACAATATTTAAATAATTTAGACAATAATTTAGGTCAAACGTTAGTGCTTTGTTGCTAGAATGTACTTAGTAAGAGAATTTCTTCAAAGGAAAATTAATGTTAAAATATTGAACACACAAAGCTTGCATGTCAAAAACTGTATTTTATATGCAAATATGTATATTAAAAATTAAATCACAAAGTAATTTTATTTCAATTACTTAATTTTCAGTAGAATATACAGGGTGTCCCAACGCTGCGAATAAGTGATATTGCTCTAAAATAAAAAAAGATAGCGTCATACAACTTTCTGCAGAATATACAATACGTTTAAAAATATTATTATTATTATATTATATTATTAAAAATATTCTAAAAATATTTTAATACTATACCGGGTACTCATTCCAAGTTGGCGGACTAAAGTTACGTTTTTTAAAATGGAACACCTAGAATATTATGACATTTGGGATTCCATATCAACAAATAATCATACTTTGTATAACCTTTTATAGTTCTATCTTCTTAGACCTGAAGATAAGTTGATGTGACACTTGCACTAGATTTACTGTTTGCGTGAGCAAAATGGGCAGATTTAAGATTTCGTATGATTTAAGAACTTGTATGTTAAATAAATCCAATATTTTTTTCATTGAATCCCAACTTTATTTAAGCAGCTTATATTTTGTAATATTTTGCCTATTTTTCAAGCAAACGGTTAACATTTGCTAATTCTTCGATTGATTACGATTTTTCAAGATAGCAAACACAAGACTATTTGGATATTAATACTCCTAAATCATTTACATGCGATCATACAAAGATAATATCAATAGGAAGCTTGTAAAAAATGCTATCGACTGATGTTAAAATAAACAGGGTGTACCATTTAATTGGTCAATTTGCGTTTCACGAGGAATCCAAAAATGTTATAATGTTTCCTCATCTTGGAACAGACACCTGGTATGTACAAGCTGCTTCACGATAATGTGGTACACAAAAGAAATGCTAAGCCAGCCAATAAGCAGATGCTTTCATGCGACCTGGAAGATCCCTGAATCTCGCTTTTCAAGCACTTAGAAGTCTACTTAATTAAGCTTTATTCTTAAAGCGATTCGCATAGCCTGAGATTGTCTGGCTATTCCCACTTAACTACTGAATAGCGAGACTAAGGGATATTCAAGCCGCAACGAAAGCTTCTTATTGGCGCTAACATTTCTTTTGTGTACCAGATTAACGTGAAGCAGGTTGTACATTCTGTTGAAACCCGCATGTCGATATCTTTTTTCGTTTTAGAGTAATGTTACTTCCTCATATCACTGGAGAACCATGTATGATACTTTTTGTAATTAAAGTTTACTTTTAAATCCCTTTTTTACACTGACTTTAACTATAGCTCAGATAGACTGGAATATTTCATAGTTATCCACAAATCAATTTCAAATTGATTAAAATAATATTTGCCTACTTCTATTGAAAGACTAAAATCTATCTGTATTTTCTGATCTTAACTATTTTACCTTAAATAAACGTATAAAAATCATTAATTAAAAATTTCCTTAAATTTGAACTAATGTTTGCATTTCAAAGATATTTACATTTCGAAATGAATAAATCACCATCTCGATTTAATTTACATATTGAAAACATAGTCGTAATTGCATATTTATAGTTGTAATAGTAATTCTCAGAAAATTAAACTTTCAGCTAAATAAAATTTCTATTTTTTAAATAAGGATAATAATATGTTTAAAGCAGTATACACTTTGAAAAGGGTTATCAAATCTAAGGAAACTCGACATTTATTTTAAAAATCATTTTCACTGAAACTTTGACAACTTGTTAAAGCACCTTAAATAAAATATAAGTTTTAAAAGGTTACTTAATTCCCATACTCCCAAAACAAATTAAGATATAGAAGTAATTTTTTTAATTAAGTTTTCGGAGTTTATTATATGAAAAGGAAAAAAATACTACAAAGACAGAAAACACACAATTTAGTTTTTAAAATAAGAAACAAATAAGAAAAATTATTTCGTTTTTTCAGAACAACATTATTTTTAATTTCTTTATAAATGTTTGTGTCTTTCCGCCAAAATTTATTATAACTTTAATTAGACAATAGAGCAACAATGTGTTTAATAACTGAATTGGTGTTATGCTTGGGCGTTATGTGTTGGGATCAAAATATCAGACGTGAAAAATGTGCAATAAATCAAGCATAGGTTTAATTTTGGCAAAATGAATCACAAATTCACATTTAGATGTGTCACTTTGCTAGACAGCCGGACAGATTAAATTAAATTGATTACTTTATCCGCATAAAAGCATTTCAGGTTTGTACGAAAAAAGTTGCTGGCGGAAGCAAAGGAAAAACCTTACTTCGTGTACGTTCGTTGAAAATATGTCTCGAGTCGCTAAAGAAAAACTTTGCAAATTAGAAACAAGAAATAGTGTTTGTCGATGGAAAAGAAGATTAAATTCGATTGATTAAAAAAGAGATTGGAAGTTCACTAACGCGATTTGTTACAAAGTTTAAGTAAAAGTTGAAGGAGTGAAATAATTAAAATACTTTTCCTTATTCGATTTTTTAGAGGTGTGAGTTTTTTTTTTTTTCGAAATTTATTTAGTGCTGGAAGAGGTTGTTGAATTAATGCAGGTTTCGGTCAAGCACGCGCACACACGCACACCTGAAGCTTTCAGTTGCAACATTTCCATGGTTGCTATGGCAATGTGTGCCGGATAGGGTCACTTGAATATTTAGGATAATGAATATATCTTGTAAGCTGAGAAAATGAAACAGTAGCTGAACACACCAAAGTACGGAAACGGAAACTAATAATCTTGGTAAAATTCTCTTTACAAAGCGAACACCCATTATTTTGAAAATGTGATATTATTGTAATTTACCACCGTTTGCACAATTACACTAATCTAATAAATATAGCAAATATGCAAATTCTATCCTTTGAAGTAAAATATATATATACTTTTTTGTAAAGAAATAAAATTTTATGATTTCCTTTTTAATGTGGCTTAATGTATTCTGAGTAGAATTGAATTGCAGAAGCGATAATAAAAACGCATCTGCAAATCGTGTTATATTTAAAGTAGGCTACTTCGGAAGCGCACCTGTATTCTCTCCCGATCTCCCTTTTTACATTCTATTCCCCCTATGCCACTTTCAAATCGTTATCTTAATTTTGCTTAGGATGATTTTTTCCATACGCTTTCTTCCCTTAACATGGGTCGGATATTAAAAATACATAAATAATACTCAAGACGAAAATTATACATCAAACGTATAATTTCCTGCGTATTGAATAATATAAGCTCTTTTAATAATTCTTGATTCTGAAACCCAGACCCCAGATGAGACCCTATTGGAATGAGAAATATTTATTTTTAACCTAAAGCCCATTCAGTTTTTCATGAGGAAAGCAAATTAGCTATTGAAGTTACTTAATAGCCATAATACTATGTCCTTAATATTTTAATGTAATTATACCACAAAATAATTACCTTAATATTTTAATTAATGTATAAAATGAACTTTTCAAAGAAAAAAGTTAATTGAATAAATTTTAGATGATTTACTTCTGTAACAAGGTTTATATACAGGGTGGAGCAACGAATTTTAAGTTAGTTAATACAAAATTTAATAGAAACCACAGTTTAAGTTTAAAGGGGTACATTTTTTGGCGTCTGAATAACGTACAAGAAAAACTATAATTGTTCAATTAGTTTTGAATATATTTAAAACCTCCAGGACTTGCAAGGGATGATTGAAAAAGACTAGATGGATTGACACTAATTCCATATAACTTTATTTGGAAAATAATTAATATGGGATGTATTTAGTGTTGAAACCTTAGTAGGTACACTCTAATTTAGTACATTTGCTAAAATGGAAGTTGAAAGAAAACAAATTTTAAAATACGAATCTTTAAAAGAAAGGTTCATTTTTGGACCTTGAAGTTCACAATCTAAAACATGTATTAATTCAATTGGAAAAAATACTTGACATATTTGGGGAAAGAAGATCTATCAAGTTTATTATTAAACAACAAATTAGCATAGAAATCCAAAGAGAAAATGCAGCTTCTACAGGGTATCCCATAACACTCTTAACTGGTCATTACCATCTAAGAGCATTTCTGATAATCGAGGATTGTTAAAATTTTTACCAAATGAGCGTTTTTTATTAAAATGCATGCGTAAAATTTCATTAGAACTACTTTGGCAACAGTTAAAATAGTATATTGTTTTATTAGGAGTAAAAGAAGTACTTTTTATGGCGAGCATGCAGGATTGCGGGACGAGCGAGCCACAGAAAGTTCTTTTACTTCGAATAAAACATGTTATTTTTTCTTCAAACGTCGAAAGTTATAAAATAGTAATATAAAAAATAATTTTAAAATTTGACATTAAATTTACATGCAATACACAATTTCTACTCCGCCTTTCTAATCCTTGTCAATGCAAAATATACCTGATTATAACTGATTTACTTCGGAAATGAACGAATATGACCACAGAGTCAAGGAACATAAAACGGATTTTTTAAAGCCTGTCAATCGTCACATAAGGCTGAAGAAAATATTTTTTTTAAATGATTTTGAGAAGCTTAAAACTTCTTACGGGCGCATTTTTGGATATAGATGAATAGGGCCAAATCGACTTATTTTCATATCTACTATCACCAGTTAAGGGTTGTCGGTGTAGTTATAGGACATCTGGTATATTAAATACTCTTTCATAATCGAGAGGTCAGAATAAAACTTTTGACATCCTAAATAATAAAAATACTTGTAGATTCATAGAGAATAAAATAAAAGAAAATAAAGAAAATGAAACAGAAAATATACTAAATAAAGGATTTTCAATAAACAGAAGGCGATAGGTGAAAATAGAAATTTATAATATTGATAATGGAGGTAATGAAACCAAGGAATTATCTGCCTCGTCAGTTTACGAAAATTCAACTGATACCGAAAGTTGTCACCAAAATCAATTACAATACAAAAATTGTATTATTTCGTCAAACAAAAATAATTTTATTTTGATAAGAAGAAAGTATTTAATAGCTAAGCTATTAGTGTAATGAAACAATTGAGATGAAACGGCTTAAAAAATATTAGAATCACCTGTTTCGTGATACAATGTCTCTCTAATACAAAGCCTCTTTTAGATAATCATGCTGAAGATTTTTATGTAAGTGATATCAACAATATTTCCCGAATGAAAGGAACTGATGTATACGTATCAGTAATTAAAGAATTGTGATCAGAGGATACTTTGAGTTGTGTAGTGAATACAACCAACGTCTTTAAAATCTAAAACCGTTTTGCTACTTTTAAAGGTTACTCATAACAGGAAACTCAAGAATACCTCCGGCATTTATTATAAGGTTTGCACATAGATATCATCAATTGATGAAAAATTAAGTGGTTCAGAAAAAGCAATGTAGTTTTGGAAAAGCTATTTAAGACGAAAAAAATCCAAGATGGTAGAAAATTTTGTTGATCAATTTAAGTCAACTCTAAAGTGCACTCATTTTGGTTATTCATTAATATTTAATCCATTTTGGGACCTTTCACTTCAAGAACCCCAAAAACTTGCTCAGTATCCCATCAGCTTTTCTACAGACAAAACCTTGTAAGGTGATGAGAAGCCTACCTGCTAATGTGCAAAAAAACATAAAAAGTGTATAAATAATATTAAGATTCATAAGTTCCCTTAAATTTTGGTTTTCCATTTGAAGACGTTTTCAACACAAAGATATAGGAGAAAATCGAAGGTGATATTTCCTCTATATCGCCATAAAAAAAACAAATATAATTTAAATGCTCTGGATAACTACAATGGCACAACTTACACTAAATTTATTCAGCTTATTGTCGAGACCATAACTCAAGATTTTGGCATAAATAAAATGATTCACAGATTACAAAAATTTCGTCAAATCGCATTATAATTAATGACACTTATGTACTTCTTAATGAGTAGGAGGGAAGGCTATTGGATCCTTGTTAATATATCCTTTTTATTTGGTAGGTATTAGTATTTTTTATTAAATGTACTAAATATTTCAAAATACAAAATGTTAATTTCTACAAATTTTGACTAAGTATGCTCTGAACACTCTCCCAAAATTTTAATTTTAAGTTTGGATATCTTTAAAACAAATCGGTCAATTTAACATTTGTTTTTTTTTTCATATTTTACTCAGATTAAAAAGATCATTGTATTAACGTTTTACTTAGGGGTTGTGTTCATAGGGACACAACCCCTAAGTAACACGTTAACCCTATGGTTAAACAGGTTTTTGCATAAGCTCTAATGGAAAAAATGTTCGAGTATTTTTTTCAAAACTTTGTATTAACTAATTTAAAATTAATCGTTTTCGTTTTTGTTGTCCCACCTTATACATTTTTATGAAGGTCATTTTGGTAATGATTGACCTTTATGTAGGTACAACTAAAACTAAGGGTACATTTATCCCCCGGGATCTGTTTTGGAATTATGTGAAGGCAGTATTTTGCAATGTTATCAACTATTGTTATCAAAACTAACAAACTTGGTATCCACTAACAACCAAAAAAATAGCAAATTAATTAAACTATTTTTCATACAATTGAATCACAATATAAATCCCATCGGACTTATACCTCCCTGATGTTTTGGTCCTGGGTCCTGATATAGGTTTAGTAAGCACATCAACAATCATATCCTCTGAACCAGCATGTTTTACAAGAAGCATACCATCTTTAGTTGATTCTCTGATATATGGTTACTTGTGGCGCGAAAAACAGGATTTTCAGGTAATTTAAGGACCAATATTATCATTGAACATACTAAATTCAAACCTAATTCACCAACAAAATTTGGAAAATTAGTATCTTCCTTTGCTCCATCAGACAAATAAAGGAAAATTGTTCTATGCTATCTTGATTTTTTCCCACGGTTGGATCGAAATTCCATATAAGAAATCCGGTAAACGATTTCAATCATCCATACAGTCACCCCAATCAAAATCAACATATCTAGAAATTGGTTCTTGAGATTAATCAAAAAATTTTAGCATTTTACCTAGAGAATCAAACTTTCCCTTATTCGTCGAGATACATAAGTTCACATCCAAATTCTCTTGATTCTGAAACAATTGCAATATTTCCCATCCAGGCTTTACATAGAGATTTTTCACGAAGACTTCTTGAAGGGCACCTATTCTTTATATAGCATGCGTAATTTACAGCGTCTGCCTATAAAATATCTGTCAGTTTCTGAAAGAGTTACATTTTTTGTTTCCCCAACTCCTTTTTGTTGTGGAGCATATTATGGGACACTTAATCTTTTCAAGATTCCCCGTTCTTTGAGAAAATTATTTCTTAATATGTTCGGTCCCGTTTCAAGATTCCCCGTTCTTTGAGAAAATTATTTCTTAATATGTTCGGTCCCGTTTTCCGATTTTCAATCTTTTATTTTAACTTTTTTCACATTTTGTGATACACAAATGAATTCCTTAAATTTGTGTAATACTTCATTCTTAAGCCGGGCGCGGTTCAAAGTGGTATGCAGGTGACGTGGCAATAAAGTAGAAAGTGGTACCTGGCACCTGGTACCTCCAAACGACTTTATAACAAATAAAATAGTGCGAACTATAGTCACCAGTAGGGTCCCACCAGAAAAACGCCACCCCACTCCTCATCACTCCAATGAGTACCATAGTATAAAGCGTACTAAAGTTGCCACTCGCCACAGCACCACCACCAAGTTCGTGCCTGAGCTGACCTTAGATTTTATGTAATTTTCGAAACTGACAAAAAATAGTTCGTAAATATGATACAAATAGCGTATTGATCCACGATTTTCATTTCCATTTTCATTTCCATTTACGTTTTTTTAATTGAAACTTTTCCTTTCACTTCTGTGCATGTATTTTTAGCCAAATTTAATTTTTCATTGGGGTAATTTACAAAGTGAGAAAATTTATTGATTTTTCCACACAAATATAAACCAACTGTAAAACAGATTCTTTCGGAATACTTGACGTATTATAAGTATTCTTTCCAAATTTACACTCTTCTGCTTTATGTCCAAGTTTCTTACACTTACAGCAACGATATTTAAAAGTAGTTCAATCCTTTATTGCTCGAACATTCGAGTAATCTTATCGTTTTTAAATTCCTGGGCATTTCGTGATTTGGTAATGTATGTGGCTGCTCCAGGATATCAAACAGGTTTATCTTTCAGAATTTGATCATCTCCAAACAACTTCAAACTAGCTATGAGTGGTTGGTTCCTTGAAGATCCCTCTATTGTGACCATCATTACATGTTGCACACATGAAATTGATAAAGTAAGGTTTTTATTATATTTGTATATTATTTCTACAAATCTTCAAAAATGAGTGATGCTTTTTTTAATTTTTGATGTGTTCGAAATTATAGAAATTTGAGATCAGATACATTGGAACATCACCATTAATAGATTTAGGCTCGACGAAATGTGAATCAAAATTCCTAAAAAATTTGGAACAAGTGTGTTTTATTTTAAACAATATGAAAATTAATTGATGTCATTATCATCGCATGACGTTGTTAGCAAAGATCCCTCAACCCTTCTCACTTACTGTCACTTATACATTAGATCATCTTTATCATACAATTGCAGTTCCTGTAAAACGCTTGGGTCCTAGTATAGTTTTCTAAGGTTTATGACCATTGTGTGTTTATACAAATAGGTTATTTTTTATAACTTCATTGGTATCTTTGCACAACATTATACTGTTTGATTTAAGAAACAAAGGTTCGATTCTGCAATCGAACGTGTCGATATGTAACGAGTATTTTGGTGAGATGCGAGCAGCTGGGCTGCATGGTAAATGTACCCTAAAGATATATGAAGTTTTCAGTGTTTCACTAATAATATGTCTGAAATGGAATCTCTTTACTTGAACATAAAAATAAAATCTTTATGGAAGTACTAACATGTTTAATAATTATAATAGGTAAGTTTATAGTCAAGTCAATTACTTTCGAGTAAATGTTGTTCCTGAATATAATATATATATATATAAACATGTTTAATATTATTATTATCTTTATCTGTGGGAATATTATGTTCTGTTATAATGATTTTCCAGAGCCAACAATCAACTCTACCATACTAAAACATTCCCTTTTGTCAATACAGGCATTCGTCATAGATTTTATGTTGCTTTGTGAGAAAAACTTTATGGAAGTTTATAATGCGAATAATCAATAAATTTTATACAATTGCCCATATTATACAATTTATTATATAATAATAATTTTGCATATAAACTATTAATATATTGAAGATTGGATCCGTATGTTATTTCCAATGTTAATAAATCTGGAAAATAAGCGATTTACAACAATGTTTCATTTTATATAGCGAGTTTGTCATCAATAATCGAATTGTCTAGGCTATTGCATGAGTGCGTGCGTGAGTGTGCATGGCACTGCACAGACATTTTTTTTCCTGCTATGACTCTCACAAAATCCATTATATAGGTGCGTGATGCTGGTAACATTTTTCATAAACTTCATAAATCTATATATGGTCTGAGGCAGGTGCTTTCCTTCGCCGAGGTTTCGAGCCAAAATTGAAGAACTGGCATAAAAAACCCTACCCTGGATATTATAAACCTATATTAGTGTTCACAACAGGTTGATATTTTAACTTCACAAATTTCAATTAGTTTTAAACCTAAACGCTTGGTTAAATATTATTGTGGTTTGCTGTTGGCACGCATTACCCATCAGACTTTTCAATCAGGGGGATCTAATCAAATATTTTTTTAAACGACTTTCGTCCATATTGTAAGCCCCATGTTGCGCATTGGAGCGCTTTTCAATCATGAGTCTCATTCTTTTTATTTGCAATTGAGGCCAATAACGCTCGCTCCATCCGCTGTAGTTGGAATACTGATACTTTTCGGTGATCGAATACAAATGTCTTTTTTAATCTTTTTGGCGTTTGTCGTGTTTGCACAGAAAGTATTATTTCCAATTAATTTTTTTCATCTTCAGATTACCGCAATAATATTTTCTGAATAAAAAGAATGAATTTTTTGTTTTATCTATTCATGTTTTTAGGTTCTAATTGCCAATTAAGCTGATATGCCTTGGTATAAGAGCAAGACTGGTATTAGGCAAGCAGACTGTGTGCTCTTTAAGGGGTTACAGATAAGGAACGTTTACTCGCTAGTTTACTTCCAATAATACATTAAAATCCTATTAAGGTGTTTATCTTGATAAACCCCTAATTATTATTGCTCAAAGTACATCATTTATAAATACAACGTTAGATTACCAGAATTGCCTAATGGTGGATGTTAATTTGAATAAACGAGAATATAAATCTAATTACATACTAAAAATTTTGCTAACCTTTTTTTTCCTAGGTTATAATTTATTACAACAATTTTAGGCCATTAAAAAATCGATAAACGAAATACTAACTGCTGATTTTCCGGACTGGCAGAATGAAATGTAAAGGAAATAACGCGACAAGAATAATATTAGAGGGTCAATAAATAGATAAAAAATATTTTAGCAATAAAAAAAATCTACGTCCAGGATGTTTTCTTAGGTTAAAATAATACTACCAACTAAATTTCTCCTCGCAATGTCATGTTTTGAAAATACTTTTATATCCACCAAATCATAAATTTCCACCATTTTATTGGGTAATATGGTAATAGTACTCCCCTAAATTTTTTATGAAATTTTATATACATATACATAAGTGTGGTATTATTTGCTACGAGATTCCCGAAAAAAGAGGTTATAATCAATAAATTAAAACACACAGAATTTCAAAATTTTATAAAATGGACTATTCAACTCACAAGTGATTATTTTTGTGACAAGTAAAACGTCAAAAATATCAGCGATTATTTCATGACGTTTATGTCAAACTTCAATAAATTTGAAGTTGGCTGTCAAATTTTGCATAAGAAAGTGAAAAATGTTCGTTAAATAGTCCCTTAAATATGCACTCTTGTTCAAATTATAAGTCGAATATTTTTCATACATTACCACTCATGACAGTGAAAAATATTCGACTTAAATTTGACCACTCGTGATATTACATATGAAAAATCTCTGGTGATTTCAACAACAAGAAAAACAACATAACTAGAAATATTCGGAATTTTGGTTAACTGGAACTAGACTGATATAAAAAATTATACATTTGTTAATAAATTTAAAAAATAACTTTTTACTTCAAAAAACAAAATTTTAAAGTTATGATTTGCGATAAATTATAGTCATTTAAGTGACAAGAATGTCTATCAAAAACGAGTAAAAAAAGTAGTAGTTTTCATTTAATAAAATCTGTGATGAGATTGCGACATTTTCAGTGAAGTTATCAATATTTTTTATACCAAAATGTGTCATTTTAAAAATTGAAATTGACCTGTCCGAGCAATTTTCTCAACAAAATTAAATACGGCAGTTACGATTTTTTTTTCCAAACTTTATCATCACCCTGTATAAATTTGTAAATATGCAAAATTATAAAAAAAACATATGATATTAAAATTTGTACTAGAACTAGCAAACAATATTAAACTCAACTTATATTGCCATGTAAAAAATCAAAGTTACTTCATGTTTCGGATTGTTCCGGGTTGTTCCGTAAAGTAATAAGTTCACTTTGGTAAGAAATTTTTTTCAGGTCATGTACGATAACCTATTCTCGAGATAAATGATGGTTGTGACGGGTGTTCTGAATCACCCTGTATATTACGTTTTTTAAATATTTTTGATTAAAAATGTACACAACCCTCGTTTCATCAAAACTATTCATAAAATTACCTTTTGCACACAGACAAGACTGAATTTTCTTCGATCAATTCGGTGTCCTTTTTCCGAAAATTTTAGAAAAACTAGTAAAAACGTCAAATCGATTGATTCTCTTCATACCTAAAAAAAAATGAGAAAATAATTAATAAATTATATGATATTCGTTTACATTTTTGACTTATCAACTAAAAACTAAAAATTTGGAAAGTTTTTTTTCTAAAAAATATGGGTAGGTTTCCGTTTTTTGCGGAAAACGCACAAGTCGATATTTTCAAAACATCTTCTATTCAAGGCTTTCACTTTTACTCCTTATTCTAAAACAAATTTAGTCTTAGGTTTTAGCGACATCCAAAAAATTACTTCATTTTTGGAAGTCGAAGTCGAAAATGTTACTCTTATTTCCTTTCTCTTTAAGACGATAGTCGGCGAAATTTTGTGAGCGTAAAATGTGACTCTACGGAATACCATTTTTTAGACAAACCAGTAAATGAAATTCTGTTTTTTTTGTAGTAGTAGTTCATTAATACTTGGCATAACATGTCTATTATTTTGTTTTTGTGTTTTTTATTGAATTTCTAGATTTATAGACAATCAAATCTGACTTAAAAATGAGCAAGTTTTGCTTGCTGTTTTAAACCTTATACTCGATATAATCGGAAAAACAGAATAACACTTTTGTGAAGTTGTGTATTTAGATAAGAGAAAATTTTACAAATCTCAATTTGAAGGTCCCTTGTTAAAGAAAAATGGTATTTTCTAGGACCAGGTTTTTTTAAAAGTGCCAATTTTACTGCTGCCGTATGAGTATTTGGTGTGACTTACAAAAACAAAACCAGAAGAAATTGGTAGCCACAAGACTCTTCTGTGTACCAAAAAAAGAAATTTTAAAAAAGCTTCAATAGAAAAAAAATTATGAGCAAAACCCCAAATATCAAGTGAATTTCAAAATCAAGCGCTCGCATTTGCCGACTATCGCCTTAAGCGTTTGAATTTTTTATTTTTGGAATATATTCCAAAACGTCTGAGCAAATCTGTTTAATAATAATAATAATAATAATAATAATAAATCATTTATTGGTTCATTCCAGACATTCATACACAGATACATTACAAATAAATTACAAAAACAACTTGATGTCTGCTTCAAAAGGGTGCAAAATCAGCCTATAAACAAAAAAATGTTATGCTGTTTTTCATCAAGACCTACTACCCAAATGATTCTTACAAAAAATTGTTAGTAAAAGGACCTTATCGTTTTCATATGGGAATTTGGGCAGAAATGAAACTAAAATCTTACTTACCAAAACGAACTATAATATTGTAAATATAAAATATCACCTTCTATTTTGTTTACTGTTAAATAATTAAGCTGTATGGCAAAACTGTATTATTAACCCTTTGCACTCCATTGTCGCCGAAAATGCGACATTCAAGATATGAACTTAAAATCCACTGTCGCTGTTTTGGTGACCCGCATGTTTTGCTTAATTGAGCGCTTTTTTTATAAAATGCCTGGTAAATGTACGAAATTTTATAAAACACTGAATTATTCGCACATTGACCACATAAAATTGGCAAATCTGGGCTTGACACGTCAATCCGAGGACTTACAGGTTTTCTGGCTTTTACAGTGACATAATGTACTTATACACTTGTAACGTATATAGTGTTGGAGTTGTTGGTGTACTATATGGGTCACTAGACTGGAGTGCAAAGGGTTAAGCTGGCAACGGTGGCTTATTATCCAATGTTTTAGAAAACCCGAAATGTACTGTGAAAATCGTAACATTTTAATTTCAACGATCCTCCCAGAGAACGATAAGGTCCTTTAGTAAAACAATAAAATAAGTAATATTGGAAATTTTTAGAGGTCAATTTCCCCAACTAATTTTTAAGATCTATGCAATTTATTAGAATAAACTAATCAAATCAAAGAATATTGTCTTTAAGATTATACAAGAATAGGCAAGTCAATTACAAATAATAGACGTTTCTTTTATAATAAATTATAAATGATAATAGCAGATGTTCATTTTTGAGTGATTAGCGTAAGATGTAATCAATATTGAAAAATTTAGGAAGATAATAATTCCATCTAGAACGATTTGTAAGATTTCATTTTTTTAAATATTTTCTGGAATTTTATTAGTTTTTAAGATTGCTTCACTGTTTTTTAGAAAAAATAATGGGGTCATTATTTTAATGGCAAATTTCGAAAAAGACACATCACGGAAAATTTTCAAAATGCACCATTTCGCTTGTTTGCCCTGTATAACTACAGACTGATGTTTCATGAGAGGAAAGGTCTTATACCTGGTGTTCTACGTGAAAAAATCAAAAAGCTTTTATCTCCACAAAAAGTTGATGAAAAATGTCCTTGGCCAGAATTCGAACCAGGGAGTTCCAAATCTCATTCTCCCAATTTAAGACAGAACTGAACATATTCGAAATTAAGTCCTAGGTAGTGTAGTGTTATCACACCAGACATGAGATTTGGAAGTCCCAGAGGTGGAAGTTTGTAGCTCCAGGATTCTTTGGGTTCACTTTGATAATTAAAATTTTTATTCTATCTATGTGCGATAAACTGTTTTCGAGATCAAAGGCTGTTACGTGTGGTCTGACTCACCCTGTATAATTTTAGGTTAAAATGTCATCGGATATTTCCTGTAAGGGCTTACAGGTTTGCATAGAATCGACCTATATGTCCCTAAAAATTAACAAAAATTGAACAAAATTTAGCATTTAGATCTTTAAATTTTTTATTGCCACTGTTATATAGGCTAATTTTAAAATTAGCATTTAAAGTCCTACTACCTCTTCGTAATCTGGAAAAGGATTTGTGTTGATATCTAAATTTGTTATGGAGCAATGCTCAAAAAGTCTATCTATTTATACCTATTTTTTATAATGTCCATTAATAATCTAAATTGCACATTAAGTTTATTGAATTATACAAAATTAGGCAAAATGTGTATAATTTTCTCGAGTAGTCTTCAAGAGTTATGAGATATAAGAAACAAAATGTGTAATAGTAACCTAGTTCTGCAAATGTTTCCATTAATATCACCAAATGTTTTTTCTGTAGGCGTACATTAAGTTGTCTGAAGAAATCCTTTATTTAAAGCTGAAAGACGTGGCTGTGCTTCCACACGACGCAGAAATAAATTGCATTGCCATTCGCCACACATTTCAGCAAGCTCCCATAATTCTTCCGTAATTTTACAGCAAAAGACGCATCGAGACAGCAATTAATGTTTCCGCCGACGCCTTGGCTGTCTTAAATCTTTGGATTTGATATCCCTTTTTCCGAGGAAGATGTGCGGCGAATAAAGCGAATTAAATGATCCGTTTACAAGTTGTTTTTGTAGTCTGTAGCGTATGCTGTAGCTTCCCAATGTTGGGGTCGAAGGTGCAAGCGTGGTGATTCGAACGAATAGCTCGGAACGAACCTCGTTATACCAAAAGTTTGAGAAACTCTTCTAAAAGCCATTTTTATATTTACATACGAAAGTTGTTTTTCTTTATGTATTATTAAACGATTTCACATTATAACAACTTTAATAATGATGAATCATTAAAACTTACTTTGTAATCTAAAATTTGTTAATTAAGCCAATCATCAAAAGTGTAGTTATATTTATGCTTCCAAAATCTAAAAAAAACCATCCAGATTTCCATCAAAAAACAAAATCCCAAAAATTATGAAACTTGATGAAGAAATGATTAGAGTTAAAATAAATCTTAATAACTTATTTAAAGGTTTTTATTAATTTAATACAAGTTTTGTATTTATTTTGGTTTTGCACAATCTAATAAGTACTTAATGTTTATATTTGTTAATCGCAAAATTTTAAATTACTCTTTTTAAAGTAGACTCTACTGCAAAGTAAATCCATTTAAGAAACCACCTCATTATAAAAATATACATTTTCTTAAATCAACGTTGAATTTGGTTTAAAATTTATTTAACATAACTTTAAATTTTATATAATTTACTTTTAAAATGGATTCCTTGAAACATTTTCATGGAAATTTTTGTACATTTTTCATAGAAATTAATTAATAGAAAACTACATTTGTGTTTAGAAATAATGTCATAGCACAAAAAATCAACAATGATACCTTTATTTTATATTTTGTAATAATGAATTAAGTAATTGACTTAAAAAAAGTCATTACATTGCAGCTTGAGATATAAATTTGGCTCAAATGAAATTTAAAATGTTTTTAATATATTATTCCAACACGTCACTTCAGACTCAGGCTAAAAATAAATAATTCATCTTGGGCGGAAATGCTATTTTGGTGATTTTTGTAGAAAAGAATTGCGTTGGAAAGCAAGTTAAACGAGTTTTGAATGCTCGGACCGAAACTTGAGGAAATGTACCGGAAGGTAGAGAGTAGAGAGAACTGATGCACGTGCATCACAAGTCGTCAGCGCGTCTAAAACATAAACTTTAAATCCGCGAAATTCTCATTCAAAATAAAACAATACGAGAAGAAAGACAGTTATTTTACGACCTTACTCGACTTTTTTTTTATTTTATTACGCAGAAATAAATCAATTCTAACTCTACAACCTTTATACTCAGTGGAGCTTTAGGAATAATTCTTGCGAATTTAGTCTGTAAAACTCAGTGTAATTAAACTCGATCCTTCTTGAATCTTTAACAATGTGCTATGCGACGCATGTAACTACACAATGGTAAACGAAAGGGAGAGGATTTGAGAGATTTATTCCTAAACGTGGTTACAACCTTTGTTTCTCTTAATGTTTTCCTTTCTCCAAAGTTTTACAGTTTATCCACTTTTGATGTTGTTTATCAGATTAAAAATTATACTATTCAACAACTTTTTAAGGACATTTCGAATTTTTATATTTCTTAAAGAAAATTATCACATTTTTGTATACTAACTAATGGTGCCACTAAATTATGGAATTTTGTTCGTTGGTGTAAATGTAGGAATATGAAGTAACAGCCTTGGTCGAACAATTTTTATTATAATATAAATTTTAATAGAGTCGATGATTTCGGGGATTGATTGCCTTCTTCTTCAGGATTTTCCACAGCTTTTAATTCGGGCCAAACTGCAGTTTGATCAATAATCGAGTTAAACTTTGTTTGAGTTTATGTTTTTTAGTGTAGATTTAGGAAATAATAGTCATGTCGGACAATTTTTATTGCAGGTATTCTAAATTTTTATGGAGTCGACGTTTCGGGGGTCGATTGCCCTCTTCTTCAGGACTTCCCACCAGTGGCGGATTAAGCCATTTGGAGGCCTGAGGCGCAACCTGATTTTGAGGCCGCTATTTTTTTGAAATAAAATAAGATGACCTTTTTAGTTGACATCAGTTTCAGACGTTTCAGGGGTTAGTTTAAGGAAAACTTAGAAGTGCAAAATTTGAATATAGCGCCACAGGTGAAATTTTAAAAAAATGGCAGGTCAAGCACTTCCAGATACTTTGGAAAAACATCTCGTTTTTCTCTTTTTCAAAAAATTTCATGGAATTAGATGAACTGTAAAATATAACCAAAAGTTAAAATTAAAGAAGTAACTAAATTATACAGGGTGTTCCAAAAAGAAGTGTTCAGAAGAAAATCTTAATTGACAGAGTTTAATGTGAAGTTTTACGGATATTAAAAATGGCACCTTTAAGGGGCTTGTTTCAAAGATAGTGAAAATATCAAGAAAAAGGTGAAATCTCGTTAATTTTTTGAAAGAAGAATTATTTTTCGATCAAAACATTCTTCTGATGATATTTTTAACTTCAAGCTAAAGTGGCATTAATTAGCTTTTCAACTTATTTCTTTTAAAATGATCAAATAGTTTATGAACTCCAACAAAATTTCGAATTAACAACATTTTTTGTAGGAACAAAATTCAATGACCCATCAAAAAAGCTGGTCCTGCCTATTAGTTTTCTTGTTGATGAAACCTCGTTTATTGTCTAGGATTTTCTTCTGAGCACTTCTTTTTGGGACACCCTCTATATGTATAACTGGTTCGTTCGAATAGACAAAATTTTAGAAGGTGGGTCTCAGAAATTTCAGAAAGAGAATCTTTTTTAAAATCAACTTGTCTGGAACTGGAAAGAAAAAGTCCTTTGTATAATTAGTTTGTTAGGTTTATGGTTTATTTGAATAGAAGTTTTCAAAAACGACCATGACTGGTAAAAAAATGTGACTGCATAATTTTTTTCAATTTTTTTGAGGCCGGTTCAATTAGGAGGCCACAGGCGCGCGCCTCTATACTGGCTAAACTACAATTTGGTTAATAATCTAAAAAAAGTTAGAGTGTGTGTGTCTTTATTGGCGTTCATGTAAACATTTTTTTTGAGTTAGGAAAATTCTATTAATATGTGTTGACTTTATAGTATAGGAGTAGACCATTGCATAATAATACACATTCACGAGTGTTTCTCTGAATACTACTGGCATCAACTTGGGTACTGCATAGTAGGCTGTGGCTGATGATTTGCTCGATCTGCTGGTGCCAGTTGAGCTATTTATCCAAAACTACTCCCAAGCATTTAGTTGGCCTTCTACTATTTTGAAGCAAGGGATGTTTATGTTGCCTGTTATAAAAACTTTTTCTGCTGGTTTTGTTGGTATTGATTATAAGTCTATTCTAATAGCACTCTTCTTCTAGTAGCTTGTTTACTAAATTATCCTTTTCTTCCAGTTCTTTAAAAGTGTGCACCCATATAAAAATTGTTTTGTCATCAGTATAGTATATCACTATGCTTGATATAGTCACAGAAATCGTTAATATACAGTAAGAATATCAGCGGTCCAAGTATCGACCCTTGGGATACAACTTCCTTCCTACTGTAAAAATCGGATCTCTTTCCATGTATTTCCACATACATTTCCCAATTTTGCAAGAATTATGTTTTAGTGTTTATCATATTTCCTCTAATACCCAGGGCATGCACCTTTTTCTTGTTTACAATGCACTTTTAAAAAACTTTAGAGAAAGTACAGAGATTGGTCTATAGTGTTCTATTTTAGATTCACTGCCTTTCTTATGAAGTGGTAACACTCTTGTCAATTTTAGAGAGTTGGAAAAACTGGCAGATTGCAAGGCAAGATTCAGTAGATAACATAGTTTGGATTTTATTGGTGTGTTAATGTGTTGTCTTCCGGGGAGAATTCATCTTCATAGATAGTGTCACAGTAAGCTTTTATAGTTTCACAGTAAGTTTGTGAGCTTTTTATTGCCAAAATGTCTAGCTATCCTTTACGATGATTGAAAAATAATTTCTAAATAGATTTCGTCATTTCTTGTATTATTGTAGGCATCCAAAACTTTAATGGACTTAGCTTTTCGGGATTTGATTCCAACCTGCTTCAGGAATTTCAAAAGTTTTTAAAGTTAGTCTAATAATAATTTTTATTGGTGTAGATGTATAGTCCGGGAGGTAGTGTCAAATTTCAGTGAGTGATTTAAGTAAAGCTTATTTTCATATCATAGATTGATCTCCTATTCTCCTCTTTTGAGCATCTAATGTCAGCTAAGATTGTGGGACAACGCAGAACTTGTAAAATGAAAATTCACGTTTGAATCACACCTACAACATTTAGCTGATGATAGTAGACCTGAAAATAAGTCGATTTTGTCCTATTATCTATATCCAAAAATGCACTACTAAGAAGTAATAACAGCTCCAAGTTTCTAAAGGAAATTCAGTTGACAGCTGTCAGTTTAAGCTGTATTTTTAGATGCCTAGCTGATGGTCTCTCCACCATCTCAATATCAGCTAATAATTGTTTCCATATTTTTAGATCATAAAGAATGAAATCAATAAATTTTCTGCATTATGGAAATGATCTAAGTGATAATTTCGACAATTTCTTCTTAAATGTTCCGAGTCCCTCAGCATTCTCAGCCCCCCCCACGTGCTCGGACCAGCTGACACTTGATTCTGAAAAGAGGTATCGGAGAACAATCTATGATATGAAAATCAACTTTACTCAAATCACCCATTGAAATTTGACACTTCCTCCAGGACTAGTTGGAAAATGAAGTCTTAGTAAAACAATTATTATTGTATAAAAAACCTTTAATAGACATGGTGTTTCGGGGATTGATTACCCCCTTCTTCAGGACTTTCCACGGTTTTTAATTCGGGTCAAACTGCAGTTTGATCAATAATCGAATTAAACGCAGAGTTTGTGTTCGTTGGTGTAGATGTAGGAAATATAATAATGGTCGAAAGGTTTTTATTTATAGGTAATTTTAATAGAGTAATAGTTCTTAGGAACTTTCTACAGTTTTTTTATAATGGCTAAACTACAATTTGGTCAATAATTAGATCAAATTTAGAGTTTGTGTTAATTGGTGTACACGTGGTCGAATCTATTAAGATTTTTAATACAATATTAGTTCAACCTAGGCTGTAACTTAATTTTCCTACAACTAAATGTAATATCAGATTCCACTAGTGTCCACATCTGAATACTCTAGTATTGTAATGTAAACATTATGCAGCGAATATTGTGCTGTAGCTTGAAGGTCTGCATTCACTTCTCTACAAGTGTACTAAGTGAACTGAAGAAAAACCTGCAAACGTTTCGCTTACCATATCCATACTGAATGCTTTTGATGTCAAGAAAATGATATCATTTGAACTACAGAAGATATATTAGGCAAATTTGCTAGGTTTAACTTATCAACACCCTAACTTAATACGTGATCAATTACAATTACTCATCTCTAGTAAAGTTTATGGCGTTTCACTTTCCTTGCAAAGGAAGGTTGTACCTAAAAATAGTAGATGATGCAGAATTTGGTTTAATTTAACAGTCACTCTGAAAACCTTACTACATTAGGAAGCTACTACCAAAAGCTCTTTGTTCTTGAATTATATTAAATAATGATTTAGTAAAAATTGAAAAATATATTAGAAGAGTAAAAATACGTACGAAGGAGTTAAAGAATTTATATTAAAGAAAGTTTTCTTTTAAAAAAGGTTGTTGCTTTTGTTACACTTACACTTTTGAAAAACCCATTACAAAGTTGTGTTAAATCTAACTAAACATTCTATTTGAAATATAAGTGAATCATTTAAGAAAGCTAAAATTAATTTACAATATTAAAAATTGCGCTTAATGTAAAACTTCTTTGAGTGTCGGAAAGTAATTTCAATTTTAATGATTGCTTGCTCTTGGAGAAATATTCTTAAATAACTTTTAAGTAGCACTAACCTGGTTTACTATTCAAGAAAATCTTTAGAAGACTTTAATTAAAACATATTTCGAAACTTCAATTAAATGCAGCCCAGTAACGTTATTTTTAGGAAGGAAAAAATTAACTTCAACTCCCGAGGGCAATAAATAATTCTTGTTGTTAATACAGAATAAGAAACAAGTAATTATGGTTTCCTGAGCACATATGGATAAACAAGCAATTTAAAATATATCTTGTAAAGTTTCAAGTGGAAAGTAATTATAATTTATAAACTCGTCATAATTTAAGAGATTTTTATGTAAACTCCTAATTGCATGCTCACAGTTTTTGAATATTTCATAAAATTTAAATTGTAAAGAACTTGCAAGTGCTGTAAAAGTAATTACCAATAAATTAGTGAAGTTTTGCTCCTGTGTATTGGCACGAAAAAGGTGGGGAAGAATATAAACGGCATTTATTCTTAGCTACTCGTAAGGCATAATACTCCAGAGGCAACCACAATTAAGAAAGTTAGTAGAACATTGTTCATGGTGTGAGAGTGATTAGTTCATTCCTGTAGCCTATCGGGAACGATACGAAATAGATTTCATTTATATCATTGTTCTCGGCTATTTTATCTTAATCTCGCCAACTCGTTCCGTTCACACGCTTCACGATTAAATTCTTGCATTAAAATCTAGTTTAATAATCCACTTTCGTAACATTTCTAAACACTGACTTTTTGTCTCTACCCTAAATGTGCGGAGTAGGTCTTACCACTATTCAAGAAAATACATTACCGCTTAAATTAATTCTAATGGAAAGACTTAATGCATGCACGTGTACTTTGTTGTGGAAATGTATTATGCAAACATGAAATTATTTTCCACTGTGCTGTAGCAGTAATTGGAGTACAAATTATTAGACTGATTTTGCCTTCATAATTCAGAACAACTGCTAAAATTAATTCTAGTTAAATACTTCATTGCAAATAATCGTGAATTCACTTCAAATATTAATTACACTTTTTTTTTTCTTGAAAATGATGAATTTTATTGATATTACAAAAAAGTTGCAAGAACACGTTAAATTTGAGAGGCGTGTCTAAAGAGTATCTTCGTGCTTGAGATGAAAAAAATATAAAGCACTTAAAGGAGTAATAGTTCAGTTTTAACGAGGAAGCTGATAATATTAAAATCACTTTCCAGCTACATTGTGTCTGTTTCAAAGCAAAAATAAAAATGGTTTAAATCTAAATATTATGCTAATGCATATTGTACTACAATAAGAGAATGTATTTTATAGGAAAAAAAGCAGTAAAAGGAAAACGACGTGAAAGAGGTTTAAAAGGTGTTTTTAACAGAGTGGTTAATATCGCTAAAAGCAGTGATAGATTTATAAGGGAAGGTTTAAAAGTAAAAGATAAAATAGGTGAACAGTAAATCGTGAATTTTGGGTTGCATTAAGGTAAAAGGGTAGAGCCCAGAATGTTTATCAATTGTTGCATATTGAGAATAACTTGCTATGGGATGAACTTGGTTTAGATTAATTACGAGAAAGCAAAATTTTCCTAAATATTCTTTGAAAAGGCATCAAAAACCTCATAGTAAAATTTTATATTTTAGACCAATTACTTTCTTTATCTTAGCAACTAATAATAATACAAAACTAATCTAAAAAATCTACATTTGTAGGTGTTTTAATGACTTATAAAATTTATAAATATAGCATTACAAAACTATACCTAATATTTTTTTAAGTAAGTCATTTGTACCTACTGTTTTAAGAAGCTTTATTTGATTATTCTTCAATTGGCTTGTGTTAATATTATGCCAACTTCGAGTAAATATAGGTTAATACTAGCAAATTCATCATTATCAAGTTTGCATTCCCTAATGAAGACACCAAAGGAAGTTCCTCCATTCATCAAGCTTGTACTTTCCCAAACGTCACTTTCATGTGATTAAATGCAGTGTTTCGGTGGTATTGAGCTGGAAGACCATTTATACCGCAACGGTCAAACGCATCTTACCTATTATACATACATTCAAAAGTGTTCCATTTATTTTACTCCTATTAAATAAAAGACCTTTCTACAGTAAAAAATAAACCAATTTTATGTTAGGTTATAGCTCTTAAAAAGCTTATTCTAATGTGCTACTTTATTTTTTAATTAGTTCACCAGAAAAAAATAATTAATTTATTTTGAATTTGTGACGTCATAATTTCAAACGCGCTACTCCAGCATTCTAGTCTAGTAGTAAAGACGACGTGGAAAACCACCTTCTCGTTGTCTCTACTACTGTGAAACTCCATAATTTGTACTGACAGCTGTCAAACTTGTGTTTCTCTTAAACGCAGTAGAAAAAAATCTTTATTGCTATAACTCCGGAAATTACGTTTTTACAAGGGGAAGTATGACTTGTTTTTATGAAAATGGAATTTAATAAAAATGCTTAACAACTATAATCTGTAAAAACAGTTAATGGTACCATATTATGGTAGTACAGTAAGAACTTCCAAATAGTTTAAACCGTTCTATAATTAAGCAAAAGTTCAAAAAAGTTCGATTTCGAAAGAAGATCGGAAAATAGCTATAGGCTTTTAAGATTATAGTAGACACTTTAGCACTCCTAGGAGTGCCCTAGGACCGTATCCTCGTTTTCGGGGATAAAATATGCTATTTAATAGAAATTTCCATAGATACGTACTGTTTTTCCTATGGGATATTTTATTCCCGAAAACAAGGATAGGGGTCCTGAGATCTTCTTTAAACCCATTTAATATACTAAAATTTGTGCACCAATGTCAGAAAATAAATTCGAAATTTCTAAATTAACATCTTTCATAATGACTTTTTTATTAACAAAAATGGAGTTTCTTTGGGTTGAAATATCTCCTTAAAAAAGCATTTCAGGATCAATGTTTACAGGATTTTTCTACTTCTTATTTTGATCCAAGGACATAAACATGAATCACCCTGTATAAAATATAATTTTTAAATAATTATTATTAAAAAAAATAGCAAAAATTCTATTACTTCCGAAAGTTTTAACCTTCTTAGCTTGCTCATAGGTTCTTTCAAGTTTGCTAATTTTTTAACTTCCCTATTTTTGAAATTCATCCAGTTTGAAGTTTGGTAGGTTCGAACTAAAAAAAAATGGGTTCGAGCATTTGGAGCAGTTCGTCCTTTTTATGTTGTGAAGTTCGAATATCAAAAATGTCGGCTTTGGTGAACAGAACTAGTTTATAGAGCTTTGCTTTGGAGGAGGCGAAGGGAGGGGGATATCAACAAGGTTGTTGGACTAGAACTTTTAAAATAGTAACGTCAGAAATTAAAAACATTAAATTTTTTGCTCCTTCTCAAAATATTTAAATCAAAATATTGATTAGATATTATGTTAAGATTAAATAAAAATTAAAAAATCGTCGAAAAAGCCAATAGTAGATGAGACGTTGAGAAATATTTTATGGGATGAATTTACTCTACTATCCTTGAAATTCTATTATTATAGAAATGTATAGGTACATACTTGGAATGGCAATAATAATTTTATAAGCAAAAGTTCAAATAAGTTAGAGTTTTAAAGAAGAACTTCGATGGAAAATAGTTATGGGCTTATAGTCTCAAGACTATGGTAGAAATTCAGTCAGAAAATAATTCCGAAATTTTCAAACTAACATCTTTTATAATAACTTCTATATTAACAAAAATACCGTTTCTTAAGTCCCTTCTTGAGTAAAATTATCTCCCTAAAGAAGCATTTCCCAATCCATTTTTTCTTCTTATTTTTATATAAAGATTTTAAAAAAATTGTGAACCATTCTGTATAAAATGTCGTTTTCTTATAATTATTATTTAAAAGAAACTTATTTTAAATTTGCGCAGTATCTTTAATAAAGTCTTTATTTTAAACTGAAATGAAGCCTACAGCAATAATTGTCAATTTCTTTCGAAAGTTTGAAATTTGTTAGGTTTGACCTTCCTCAAGATCGAACATCGTAACTTTTAAGCTCATCAGTTTCGAACTTCCTCATTATTAAATATCTTCAGTTTTTATCTTCATCAAGAAGATTAGTTGGTTCGAACTTGATCGAATTCGAAGTTATTTTTAGGTTCAAACTTTAACAAGTTAGAACTTTTTTTGGTTTCAACTTCATCGAATTCGAAGTCTTTTAGCTTCCAACTTAACGGGATTCGAAGTTTTTAGGTGAGAACTTCATCGAGTACAAAGTTTTTAGGTGCGAACTTCATCGAGTTCGAAGTTAAGTAAATTCAAACTTCAACTTTCATTATGATGTCGAAAACATGAGTTCGAGCAGTTCAAATATCAAAAAAATTGGTTTGATGAACATAACTACACATTTTCCAATTGTATGTCAGAAAGCATCAATTGTATTTCATATAGCACCAATAATTAAATTTCAGAATGAATCAATTGAATTTCAGAATGGATGAATTGGATTTCAGAATAAATCAATTTTATTTCAGAAAAAATAAATTAATTTCAGAAAGGACCAAACGCAAAAATTTAGGACCTTTTGCAGCTGCTTTGGCAATGAAAGACATTCCTGTTGGTGGCTAAAATATTCCAACTTAACGGGATTCGAAGTTTTTAGGTGAGAACTTCATCGAGTACAAAGTTTTTAGGTGCGAACTTCATAGAGTTTGAAGTTGAGTAAGTTCAAACTTCAACTTTCATTATGATGTCGAAATATGGGTTCGAGCAGTTCGGGCTCTTTACGTTTTGTAGTTCAAATATCAAAAAAATTGGTTAGCTGAACATAACTACACATTTTCCAATTGTATGTCAGAAAGCATCAATTGTATTTCATATAGCACCAATAATTAAATTTCAGAATGAATCAATTGAATTTCAGAATGGATGAATTGGATTTCAGAATAAATCAATTTTATTTCAGAAAAAATAAATTAATTTCAGAAAGGATCAAACGAAAAATTTAGGACCTTTTGCAGCTGCTTTGGGAATGGAAGACATTACTGTTGGTGGCTAAAATATTCCAACTTAACGGGATTCGAAGTTTTTAGGTGAGAACTTCATCGAGTACAAAGTTTTTAGGTGCGAACTTCATCGAGTTTGAAGTTGAGTAAGTTCAAACTTCAACTTTCATGATGATGTCGAAAACATGGGTTCGAGCAGTTCGGGCTCTTTACGTTTTGTTGTTCAAATATCAAAAAAATTGGTTTGCTGAACATAACTACACATTTTCCAATTGTATGTCAGAAAGCATCAATTGTATTTCATATAGCACCTATAATTAAATTTCAGAATGAATCAATTGAATTTCAGAATGGATGAATTGGATTTCAGAATAAATCAATTTTATTTCAGAAAAAATAAATTAATTTCAGAAAGGACCAAACGCAAAAATTTAGGACCTTTTGCAGCTGCTTTGGCAATGGAAGACATTACTGTTGGTGGCTAAAATATTCCAACTTAACGGGATTCGAAGTTTTTAGGTGAGAACTTCATCGAGTACAAATTTTTAAGTGCGAACTTCATCGAGTTTGAAGTTGAGTAAGTTCAAACTTCAACTTTCATTATGATGTCGAAAACATGGGTTCGAGCAGTTCGGGCTCTTTACGTTTTGTAGTTCAAATATCAAAAAAATTGGTTAGCTGAACATTACTACACATTTTCCAATTGTATTTCAGAAAGCACCAATTGTATTTCAGATAAATCAATTTGATTTAAGATAGCATCAATAATTAAATTTCTGAATGAATCAATTGTTTTTCAGAATGGATCAATTGAATTTCAGAATAAATCAATTGTATTTCAGAAAGCGTCAATTGTATTTCAGAAAAATAAATTAATTTTGGAATGGACCAAACGCAAAAATTAAGGACGTTTTGCAGCTGCTTTGGCAATGGAAGACATGACTGTTGGTGGCTAAAATATTATATTTAGGCAATCCAAAATATTTTCGGTAAAATTTACTTTGATTGAAACACAATGATATTTTTTCTGAAATAAAATTGATGATTCTGATATATGTATAATTGAATATACTGAAATATCATTGATGATTCTGAAATTAAATTGGGTTTTCTGAAATATAACTGATGCTTTCTGAAATACAATTTACGTTTATGAATTACACTTGATGATTTCTGAAATTTAATTCATTTTTTCTGATATACAACTGGAAGAGGTAACTACTTAGGCGGACACCAACAACGTTGTCAGACTATATAGAACTCGTGACGTCAGAAATTAAAAAATTTAGAGTTGAACTTTTAAATAAAATATATTAAGAAATTTATTAGTTATTATGTTATATTTTAATTTCTTCAATCGTGGAAAGGCCTATTTAGAAAGTCTTTTTAAAATATTTTTACTGGCCTTGAATTTCGATTCATATGAGGTTATACAGTTTAGAAAATTATAGAAAATTTATAATATAAGTACGTTTTTCATCTACGTAAAATAATATTATAATGTTCGCATACATAGGAATGATCAAAGTGAATGTGCCGGGCTATTTATTTTCCTTTCGAATTAAGCCTTTGAACATTAAAACCGAATATGAAAAATTATAAATTCAGAGGAATAAAATTGAATACTTAAATAACTTTTTTACAAACCAAAACTCATTTATAAGTTATATACAGTAATTAGTAATAAAACGGATGAACTTATTAAATACAATAGCGTAAAATTAACGTAAAAGTGGAACTAATTTAATTAAACATGTATTTATAAATTCTATTCAAAAGTTGTTAGATAAAGTGGTGCATAGAAATATCATTTTTAAATGAAACTGCAGTAATTGCTTTTTAGAAGTTATAAAAAAGGAATTATAAAGTTGTGTACATTTAAACTGAAATTTATTTAAATGTTTGGTATTTATTTAAAGAAAAATGTTTATTTCATATTAATAGCTTCAGCATTTATAAATTTCTCAAGGGTAGGTTTCTATTTATTTAGTTTGCGACAAAAATGTAAATTTCACCCTCTGAGCTTATTAATGTGAAGTCTATATTAAGAAAACTTTAAAAATATATTCAAAAGTAATGTTTTTAAGTTGCGTCCTGTAAGCTGAAGAGGATATGAAGCGTGGTTCAAGTGAAGGAAATGGAGATTTCTTCCGCTCCTTTCTCCGCATAGTACATTGGGGACCAATACTCTATTCGGAGCTAAGTAAAAGAACTTTATAATCTTTTACATCCCACAAATTCTTTAGTATATTCCTTTCTCGCTGGAAATCTCTTAGTACATTAACTCGGTGTCTTAAATAGAATCTTATTTATTTGCTCTACTACATATACATATTAAATTGATAAAATTACACCCCTGTTTATTTCTGGTGAAACACGAAGATAAAATTAATCGAAATATCAGTATTTGAATTTTAAATTATACCAAGTCGTTCCACAATTCTATTTCCATTTTAGATCTACCAACAACGATGTAGTAACTCGTTTTGGATATTTTTTTATGAAAATGAGTTAGCAGGTGCAATAGCGTTACGGTCTTAATGCAAATTATTAATAGATGTAAAAAACAATTTACCAAAGTTTTGTCTTTTGGAAACACCCCACAAATAACATTTCAAAAAGTTCGGCCGTTTCGTTGGGCGTGCTCTGTAGTTTACTTTTAAGTTTTAAAAACAATACCCATCTGGCTCGTATATTTTATCACTTTTATCTTTCATTCTGTTTTCCATATCCCATTGATTACGAAGTTTGTTCGAAAATCTACATATAAAACGTACGACGCCAGCGCATATTTAAATAATAAATTGTAAATATTCTTTTTAGGAAAATAAAAATGCTCGGATAATATGTACATAAACATTTTATTGACCTTTACTGTTACTGCTTTATTCGCATAGTAAAGTTTAAAGGCTATTTATATTACAGGTATGCCCATTTAAGCATATTACAGCTTCTGTAAAAGTACTACTTTATATGCCTTCCCCGACATCACTAATAAAACCTTCTGCTTTTTTAAACGATATGAATATAGTCTATGAAAAACGAAAACAAATGTTCGGTTTATAGGGTATATACAATAAAATTTCAAAACATCGAAAGAAAGACTATTATTTATATCAAATTAATTTGATTGCTGATGAAAACCTATAAAAACAAGTGATGCTATTTTATTTCTGAGGCACTTCAATAATTTGAAAAAAATTAAACTCAGTTTGATTTAATATTTGAATTGCTTTGACCTTTTATTACAAACTTTTATAATAAAGTGTTCGCTAGAAGCGAAAAGGTAAATAATAATGCGTTGACATTTTATTTTATAGAGTTATTTGATAAAAATAGACCTACGCTTTTTTCAATAGCTCACCTGTCTCCAATGTTCACATACTGTGACTTTTACAGATCACTTCTACTCACTTTTCATTTCATTTAATCTACCAAGTTTGTAATAACTTATAAATTATTAAGTTACATTTTTTCATTTATTATGATTATATGATAGAAGTTCCTCCGGATTAAAATTATAAAAGATGTGAATAACTAACTTTTGTTAAAAAAGCAAGAAATAATGAATGAATAATAAGATAAGAAATTCTAAATTATTTTGCTAGTCTAGAAAGTTTTGTAGAAAGAAAGGTGGTTACTAATTTAGAAATACCTATCTACCCTCGTTATAAAACCATATTTCTTTTCATTCTTATTGGGTCTAGGTTTCTTGTAACAGCAACTACCAGTAAAAATCTATGTTTTTTTTTCAACGTCTTCTGTGACGTTTCACAGGTTTTAAAATATCATTTTTTATGTTCGATGATTCCATGGTCACTTTGTACTGCCTAGGACTAGAAATTACTACTTTGCACTGACAAGGAATAAAAGGGCGGAGTAGAAATGAATTTTAGGCAACCCAATACACACTAACATTGTATTGTGTATTGTGTATTGTATGTAAATTAAATGTCATACTTTAAAATTATTTATTATATTACTATTTTAAAAATTTCGACGTTTGAAAAAAAAATAGCATGTTTTATTCGGAGTAAAGCTCGTCCCGCAAACCTACATGCTCCCCACAATAAAGTACTTATTGTACTCCTAATAAAACAATATACTATTTTGGTATGTTTTAATTAAGCTTTCTGGAAGGTTATTGAGTACGAATGGAATACGCCAGAAGGTTTTAGAATGCAGACCAGGGGTTCTCAAATGTAAAAACGTTGTACCACTTAAATAAACTGCTAAAAATCCTGTCTCTCCATGATGATATTTTGTAATTCGGACTTACAATACAAATTAAAGAATATGGGTATGTTCAGAGAAAACACACAAAATAAAATTAATAATCTTATGAGAAAACATAGTTTTATTATAATTTGTAATACTATTAGGTTAGAACTACTGTTAAAGGGCAATAAAAATTTTACTCTGAAACAATTTCATATTCAGATCTTCTCTTTAACCAAAAATTTCACTATCTTTTGAAATTCATTTTTTAGACTAGACAATAATTATTTATCATGGTCTTAGAAACGGATGAAAATGGATCTCCTACTTTCATTTTTTAAATTTTCGGGAAAGTATGAACGAAAATTCTCTACAAGACCCATGCAATGTTTTATTATATTTTGGGAAATAAAGTCTTCTAATATAGGTTATGTAGCAATCTTGTTATTTTTGATATCCTTGAGAATTATACATTCTAGTATAGTGATAGTTACCTTTATTTTGTCTGATATACTATTCGCAACACCCACAGTCTATCAGTAACACAACGAGAGATTTCTACTTTCTATTCCAAAAAGAGGATCTGCATTTTTGAACGAAGTTCAAAAAGTCGACTTAGAACTTTTCCTCTTGACAACCATCTAACTTCTGTATATACTAGAAGCTGATTCTGGACGTTAAGTCTTAAATTAAGAGGTCTGGATTTACTATTCACTATCTTTAATGATTGATACATCACAGTTTTTATTTCAGCAGCCGTTGATTTTGTGGTTTCTTGATTAAACTTGTTAAATCATTACTCTCATCTAATTAAATTGCAGAAAGTCGGGTTTGTTTTATTATGAATTAGTTTTTTTACCTGAGCTGCCACTTCATCAATTTTTCATAAACATTATCGTTTGATAGAGAAACAACATTCGGTTTTGTTGCTGCTGCTTAGCTAAGAATTTATGTAACCATATATTTTTCTGCAAGTAGTACTAAAGTTTCACCAATAGTGTGAGGTTTTCCATTTTGAGAAATCGTCGCCTTTTTAAAAAAAAATCGAAGGTCTTGTCTTTAAATGGTTATACTTGTTGTAAAAATTATGTTTCATAAATATGGCTTCATCGAGTTGTTCGAAAAATTTTTAAAACTCAAAATTCAGTGCGGTTTGGGATCATTTTCCTCTCCACGCCATGTGAATCTGTACGGCAAAAACTCGTCGTTGTATTTTATTTTCTTCTGTTTGAAATTTTCGAAATATTTCTGAAGTTGCGGCTTAGTTCTGCTGCTGCTGCTTGGAGTATCAGAGTAATCTGTTAGCTTCTTCTTATAAATATTAGTTATCAACCGTTCAGATGTCGGAACGAATAACCGCATTGTGATTTAGATTTAATTGAGATTTTTGAAAAATTAAATTTCTTTTGTGTCCCCTTCAATAACGTAATATACCACTTGTGGTGGATGTACCAAAGTTTGAGAACTCCTGATCCAGACTCTTAGAACCTTAGGGAGTGTGTTGTGAGCTTTCGCGAGTAGATATTATTTCAGAATAGTTTCTGCTGAATTACGTGTGTGAGGCTTCTCACTGGATTGGATAAAACTTCTCGATCTATACCTTTCGAAAGTTCTACGATTTGAAAGGAACCCATAGACCATTCACCAAATTGCGATTTTTGTCTTATTCTTCCGAAAGGTATTACAAAAAAACTAGAACCATCTGCTAAGAAACCGATCACGCACATCGAAGAACTACTACCTATACCAGAAACAACTCAAAGCCCCAATGTTTCTGTTGAATCAAAGGAAGAAGATGGCATAATGTTTTATCTTGATTTTCAAGAAGTCTCCTCGTCTAACTGATAAAATCTACTATCTCAAGAAGATCTCAATGATTTGGTTCGTAGTATAAATGTGCTGGCATAACTTTTGGGATCTCGATTAAGGGGATGGAATTTTTTACAAGCAAGAACAAAAATATGTTACTTTAGGTATCAAGAGATATAAGAGATAAGAAGCAGGAATTTGTGATAATAGTTCTAGCATAATTGATGCGTTGAGTATAGAACACAAAATAGAAGAATGGCCTTAATTTATTGATATGTCTCAAAAATAAGTTAAAAGGTTGTTTTTTTATATAATGGAAACGAACTTTTCTCCTTATTGAGAGGTCATTCTATTAACATGAAAGAGTCCTATGAAAACATGAAATTTCTTTTGGAGAAGATTCAAAATGAAGAATAAGGGTAAAAAATTTGGGAATATTTAGAAGTTATTTGCGCTTCTCTTGGGATTACAGCTTAGGTTTACAAAATTCTTTGGTTTTATTAGTGAATGAGACATTAGGGGCAGGAAAAATGTTGAGAAAGACTGGCTCCAAAGAGTATTTTCTACTCCAAGATAGAATAATGTTAAAAATGTTTCACTTGTACAACCTGATGATATATTCTTACGACTTCTTCATATAAAACTTTGTGAAAGCAATAGGTAGGGATAGTGCTATATTTTTATACTTGAAAGATAATAAATTTCCCAAAATTAGAGATGCCAAGATTAAAGAGGATATAATATTTACAGGTCCTCAAATCAGGATGAAGGAGGAAATATTTAAAGAAAAACTTAGTGATATGGAAAACCAGGTGAGGACTCTTTCATGAAAGTGACCTCAACTTTTCTTGGAAATCACCAATGAAGTATTTATAAAAGTATAATCCAGAAGCTAATAACCGCTTATAAGGCTTTGGTTTGTAACATGTTCTTAAAATACATTTTCTTAATTGTTATTTGGACTTCTTTTCAAAAAAATTGGGTGCCGTTAGCGATGAGCAAGGTGAAAGATTTCAGCAGCATATTTCTACAAAATATAAACGAAACCAAGACAAGTGCACCCCAAGTATTCTGGAGGAGTACTATTGGACATTAAAACAGGACGTACTTGAATCAAAATACAGATGAAAATCATAAAGCAATATTTATAAATTCTAGTGATACACTATATTATCTTATCTTCATTTATAAAAACTCTGTTTTGGTAAATCCTACAAAAGTCATATTACAATAAAAATATTCAAAACTAAAATACGATGATCTGGGATAGTTTATATTATAACACAAGGAAAATAAAACTGTACAATATGTATACATTTATTGTTGTATTTTTCTGTGCGATTAGTTTCGCCCTAATTAAGGCGTCATCAGGCACAATTCTAATACTAGTTTACATTTACTTATTAAAGTTGTCCTTAAACAAATATTTATCCTTTGAGATATTAAAATGTCTGATTTATTTGGATCGCCTAATATAACAAGGTCTTTATAGTACATATAACTATATTTTGACATTAGGCCCCTTCAACATAGAGCTGTGATATCTTTTAACAAAATGGTTGCAAAATACACAGTGTAGTGTGGAAATAAGTGAGAGACGTAATTAATATTTCGCACTATTAAAATAACATTTATATCACAGATTAAATAATTTTGACTAGATTTTATCACAATTTTAGAATAGCTTAACGGCTATTTGTTTCTTGAGCGTCACAGGCTAAAGCTATTTTCCTTGTGTTATATCGAGTCTAAAATATTTTAATCTCAAATCTACTATACTAAACCTTGTTCCTAACAAAATCAGTTAAAACGTTTCATGTTACATACAAAAGGTTAATTTTTGTAGACCGGTATATCAATACAACTGAAATTTCGCTTAAGTAGCATGTTAGTAATTTAAATTAATGTAACGGAAATATAATAGGAAAATTGTATAAAATGTAATTAGACAAAACAGCTTCCAGTGTAGTTTTTTTAAATAATTCGGAATCAATATATCACGAATGCTTCATCCATTTTACAAACAATTTCAATAAAATTTAAAAAGCTGTGTAAATCATTTTGATGTAAATGCACTTTTTATAAATTGCACTCTGTACATCCCTTTAATATGACTAATGACGCGATTTTTCGCTTGTTTTACACTTTTGTTGTTTCACCTCTGGCAGTTTTACGAGGATTGATAATAAAGATAAAATCATTCAAAATTTAAATAATATGCCTGCACAATAATATCCGAGCATTCTTTTGAATTATACAAATTGTTATTTTAATGACTATTGTTTTATTATTTTGATTTATAATTGGTATGAGCGAAACATTTATGCTTACATCAATTTTGTACATATTTCAATTATTATACTGGTTTCCCTTGGATTATTTTTACAAATAAAATTTTTCGTTTTAATAAATAACATTTTGAAATCCAGATTTAACCACTTATAAATAATACTGTATATGAATTGGTTAAAAATAAATACAAATTTAATATTTCACTGATTTTTAATTATTATTAGAATTTCTAAAAGTATGTATTTTCCCTTCTAAATAAAATACACGACCGCCTCAGATAAAAATTTATGGAATTAATTTAAACTGGAAATTAAATTAATAAGAGGACTTCTAATTAAATTGGGACCTTCTGGAATGTCGATAGAAATGTGACGCAAACGAATTTACGTATTCTCTATATACACTTGAGTGACATAGAAGTATTTTTAAATTGCTAATTTCGTATATCCAAAAATACTCTGTATTAACAATTAAAGGTTTTTAATTATAAATAAAATTGAGTAACAAGTTCAAAGAAGCTATTCGAATTAAACCCTAATGCTTTCTAGTTTATGGAAAGTTTAAAGCTAAAATACTAGGTAAAAAACCTGTCGTGGAAAAGGCACTTTGAAATGGTAATATCGTTTTAAATTTAATGCGCTGTTGACCTTTTTATTGGGCCGTTCTTGACTATCAATTTTATCCCAGTATTTCGTCAAGAATCTAAGAATTTCAACGGCTTTAAAACATTCCATGTTGAAACTCAATTCGAAGAGCTTTCGAAATGTAACAAAAATGTTAGAAAGTTTATTGGAACTTATTCTTTTAATCATCCGTTCTTTGTAAAATGTTGTCCAAATTATTATAAAATGAATTAAATACATATGGTTTAATTAAGTAGATAATTGTAGAGAATTATATCGTAGCTAAATATTTAAAATTATTATTAAGTTTACAATAATACATTGCAATTTAAGCAGCGATTATTAATTAGTGCTTTGTTATCGTTTGCAGATTCGTTTATTGTTGAGTTCGAATGGAAAACCCGATTATTTTAATGAATACTAAATAGGTTGCGATAAATTATTAATATTTATCCACAAGCACTGTGCTAAATATTTTGTATATGAGCGTCGGCAGTTAATTACAGTTTCCTAATTGCATTTATGTATTTGCTACTAATATAATTGGCATCAAATATTTATAACTCTGTTTGAGCACTTATATAGATTTACAGGTCGATATGTGTGCTTTATATAAATCTTCAAAATTTAATCTACTATTACATCAAAAAGCACGCGATAAATTCATGTCGAGGTTTTTAACCCACGGATAAAATTTTTATAATAATCTTTTATTGATCCAGCATAATAAAAAATCCAATTTTTTACCTTTTATTAAGTTTATAATAAAAATATCAATTTTTGCTAAAGCGTTTTTAGTACGGTCATCTATTATAGATTATCTATTTTTATTTAATCTTTTAGTGTACAGGGTGATCATTTGAGAACGATCCTCCCTAAATAACTTCAGATTGATGAGATGTATAAAAATTCGGTAAAATATGTTAATTTTCTTTAGAAAGGGGAATCTTAATGGCGTACAAAAGTTTCCCCACATGTCAGACCTTTTGTCCTAGCTTTAAGATTTCAGCATGTAACCTACACATTTACAATAGGAATTTAATAAATTTAACACATACTCTAAATAATTTCGTAATTTTGCACATGGTTTTAATAAATATTTAAAAACGACATTTAATAAACGTTTGGCTAATCATATTGATGTCAATTCATTGAGGGCACTATGCTCATTCTTATAATTAGTATACAGTGTGGAACACCTACTTGTGACTTTATGGTTCACAATTAGAACTTGCTTGACAGTTTCTTGTAGCTTCACTTAAATGCATTACTGAAAGTACCAATTAGATATTCCAGCGATGTATTTTATTTTAAACTCATTATTAAGCGAGAAGCAGAGATATTCGAAAGTAGCGTTTTTTAATTAGTTGAGAGAATGTTGCTCATATTTCAATCAGAATTGTGTTAAATTTTTTGGTTTATATCAAATTTTTATGGCGTTTGTCAATCAATTACTACGTTTACTTATTTCTGATTGGAAGTCATATTTGGCAAACCAAAAAAATCTAGGATAGCGGTTTCAATACGTTTTCAATATCGCATGTAAGCGCGGTAATTACATGAGCGCAAAGTTGTTATAGTTTCTGCGATAAAAATGCTTCTGCGTAAAAGCGACGTGTCTGGAATTTTATAAAATAGATTATATTGGAGCTCGGTTTTAAAAGGTATTTTATACAAATACATACAGTCTGATCATACCACAGTACAGTACTCTTATAGTCTAATAAATCGATAGGTAACAGCAAGTTAGTTCGTTTGACCTGCAATTTACGGTGAACTATTTAAGCCAAAGTTCAATTACAAATAATAATAATATTTCATTCAAAATATAGTTTGTCGCAAAGAAAATAAGCATCCTAAAAGTTACATTATTATAGACAATGCCATGAAGTAAATAAATTCAGTTCACCTTTAAATTTAAACTAACTCGAAATTTCGATCAATATGCTTAAATGTGGAAAATCAGCAGGTTTGGATGATTTAAGAAGTGAACATCAGAGGTGGAAGTCTGTAAGCTATATGATTTTTTCGAAAAAATCGTTTATTGACTAAGTGGTTTTGTTTTTGTTATACGAAAATTTTTTTATAGTTTACAGACTTCCATCTCAAATACAAAAAAAACTAGTTATTAAATTAATTTAATAACCGCATTATTGAAAACACTATTCCTAAAATTTGGTGTAATTCATAAATTATTATTCTTCTCAAACCTGAAAAATGATCTTCAAAACTTTAGACTGATATCACTTTTTATGTACCCAGTCTTTATAAATTATTTGGAAGAATGATACTTAATAGAAATAATAATTATTCTGATGACATTAGGAATATTTATTGATTCTGAAAATGTGCAGATTTTCCTTTTTTCGGATAAATTCATTGTTTAAATTTTTGTCTTCTCTCAAATCATCCCAACGAAATGTTTTGGTTAAATTTTAAATCTAGATCAATATACTAAAGATGGTTATGAAAAAGGTTTGATTACTGGACAAGGATATTTGTTGATCTCTGAGTAGCTTATGATACTGTGAATCATCGTAAACTTTTGCTGTAATTATATGCATAATTTAACAAAAGACTTTAATCTAATTAAGATTATCGGCTTACTAATAGGAAACAGATGTTATTTTGTCGAATTATATGGGAAAAAGCAGATGGAGAAGACAAAATAAGATACTTTCTCGAGGTAGTATTCTACAGGAAATTCAATTAGGAACTAGGCAATCAAATCTACAATCTACTGTGGAGTATTTCTAGGAATTTTAATAGATTTATATAACTGTTGACATCCAACTAAACTTAGGTAATGTCTGATCTTTTATTTTAATCAAAGAACCTCTCAGCCTCTATTTTTGGGTATTAATTAATAAAAATTATATTAAAATTTTGTCATGTTGTTAATTTAGGTTTCCTACCATGCAAATCACTAGTATCGCCCATTTTTGAAAACCTCCTATGGTAGCTTCCATACTTTTTAATTTCCTTAGCAATGATCAGTCAATTACGATCAATACAAACAGTTTTATATATATGGATGATTTAGCAATTACGTCTCAAACAATGTCTTCTATCGTTGAAGGAAATTTGCAAAATTCTCTCCAAAATTTATTAAAATATTATTATAAAAACAGTCTACGTCCAAATCCATCAAAAACTATATCAAACCTATTTCACTTAAATAATAGATATGCGTATCAACAACTAAGTCTTAAATGGTATAATCACTAAAATGATTAGAATAGATATCCAACATATTTAGGAGTTACTTTGGATAGAATATTGTCTTTTAGACAACACATAGAGAAAACTACAGTTTCAACCTAAAACAATCTACAAAAATTGATTTGTTCCAAATGGGGTGCTTCTTCTTATACCTTAAAAACTACTGAATTATCTTTATATTTTTGCCAGAAGAATATGGTGCTCCAGTTTGGGAAAGATCTTATTGTACCAAACAATTGGATACTGTTTTACATCAAAGTTCTAGAATAATAATTACTGGATGTCTTAGACCTACAGCAACTAGCCATTCTTAGTGGGATAACTCCTCCAAATATAAGATCTGCAGCATGAATCACCAAAATGAAATTTTATATTTCAATGTAAAATTAGAAACTGTTAGACCTCTTCAGAGCTCTGAATCTATTTTCAGAATACAATTATTGGATCTTGCTTCTAACTTCTAAAGAATATCTTCCTTCTGATGCCAATGAAGATTGGGTAATTTGGAAAACCCTGAAAAGATTACGTAGGTACATCAGTTAGTCGTTGCGAGTTTAATATGAAATGTTGAAGGTTC
Organism: Stenus bimaculatus; assembly: GCA_963971135.1. Lineage (NCBI taxonomy): Eukaryota > Metazoa > Arthropoda > Insecta > Coleoptera > Staphylinidae > Stenus > Stenus bimaculatus. The sequence continues at coordinate 44,430,261 of OZ020183.1, read as the reverse complement.
TATGATGGGTCTCTTTCTTCTTCTTGTGATGAAGAATTGCAAAATATGGAACTTTTAATTTGCTCACGACTTAAAAATTTACAAATAAGTTGGAACTGACTAAAGCAAGTCCGTCTGCAATTAAGTATGCGCAGTCCTGTTCTAGTATTATTTAACTTCATAATTTTTTATTATGAGTATTATGTGTGGAACCAAAGCTGTCATGCCCAAAGTCTGAATAAAAAAAATTAAAGTTGGTGGGATAAAATAGGGGATATGGTACAAATATTTTAAGACAAAAAAAAATTTTTATCGCTCGTAAATAACTGGCAGCTAATTCCGAATTCAAAATTTGACTAGGGTTTTAGCACTGAAATAATAACACTGATCAACAGCATTTTTGTATCCTTAAAATATAGCTACATTTTATAATTTTTATGATGCTCATTACGAATTTGCCTATTAAAATTACATATTCCTCTAATTCACTCTAGTTACTATGATGTAGATAGTATTGTCAATATTTCTAAAAGTATCATTTTCACTATTTAAGATTATTTTTAGAATATAATTAATAACTGCTAAAAAGTGCAAAGTACGCCATCATCTTTTGGTTGAGGCAGGTGCTACCTTTGAAACATTAAATATGCATAGTAAATGGAAGTGTACAACAGTTGCTGAGTCTAATGTAGAAGAAAGTATCGCTTCGAAAAACAGAAGAAGAATCTTCTTCAAGAGGAAATAACGCGTAATATTATTGAATCCTTATCAACTCTCTATAAAATTGAAGGAAGCATAAGTAGAATTTCAAAGGGTTCCGTGTTGGCAAGGTTTCCTATTCAAGAAAATTTTCTAAACTGCAATTTCTACTTAACTGAAGATATTGATAAATAATCTCTGCTCTACATTCTAATTTGTTATACCTTAAAAATAAGGTTTTTTGTTTCTAATCTGTACTTGCATATTTATCGACATTGTTTATTAAAATAATTTATTTGCATGCACGAGGGCGTTATGGATTATAACGCCCTGGTTGTCTGAGATGTGTTTATGTGTTCCGTATCCTAAGTATAAACAAGTAATAATTGCTAACTGAAAAATAAATAACTTAAATGTCAACACAGGTTATGTTACAACTTTTGAGTTGCGAATACACCGAGCATTAATAATGGTTGCAGAATCTTCGCGGTCGTCGGAGAAATAGCGTATGTAATTCAGAAAACTGAATTTCGTGCTCATGTGATATCCTCAATTTTCGTCACTTTCTAGCTCGTTGCGTAATATACTATTCTAAACTACTAATATTAATGACATATACGATTTTCTCATATTGTCGTCGGAAAATATTATTTTAAACTAGCTGCACTTCACTTATTTTGTATTTGTAAATGAATGCAAAAATTCAAAAGTAAAATAGGAAATAATATTTTTCTTCAAAATTTGTTGATAAGCGTAATATCTTTATCTACGTAATTTTTATGAAGACTATACTACCCTAGGCATAAATCAATGAGCTTGAATGAAGCCAAGCAATTTGAACAATGACATTTTCTAATTAGCCCAAAGATGTAGATATGTATGTAAAGTTGCTCCCAGCTGGAAGTAGGACAAAGAATACGTGATCGTGATTACTTTTGTCCTACTTCCAGCTGGGACCAACTGTACATTATTGCAATAAGTCTAAAAATACCAGGCTGGTTAGAAAGTGACCATAAGTCGGGCGCTGTTTGCAATGAGAAGGATTTTTCAATTGGCATATACCGGGTGTCCACGAATTTTACAAATTTTATAAGTTATAATAATATAATTTAAATCATCTTTGTTTTAAGACATATAAAAAAAGTTATTTTATAAAGTCAGAGGACCATTTTATTTAAATAATTTATTATAATTCTGATAAAATCCGAAATAATTCCTAAGTTTATAAGCGCTTACTATGACGTTAATAAAGTTGAATTGCTCTTGAAATTGTCCACATAAACAAGGACACGATATTTCATTTTATTTTGACGTACTATGTAAGACATTTAACCGAATTTCGTTGTAAAGAAAATGCATGCACGTTCAAATTTATTGCTGGAAAATTTATTCTTGATTCTTGACTTTACATCGGTGGTTACATCTTCATTTACGAGCAGCAATAAAGACATTTTTAGTTTTACACAGATAAAACAATTTTTGGAGATCAGTAGCAACAATGTAAAATTGTGTATAAAGTATAAATTTTTTTATTAAGATTGCGCGTTGTGAGATACAATAAACTAATTTAAGATTATAAATTTGAATAGGATAATTGGTGTATTATTTCTGTGTTTTTGCTGTTGTAACATTTGCTACCATTATCATACGTTGAAATTTTTCATTTTGAACTGCAGATCCGACCGCGACCGTAACACCTAATGCCCCGCACTTAACACACATGCAGAGTGTTATTTTTTAGCCAGGGTTGGCTTAAATTTACTGTAATTGCCTACACCCCTCACGCCGACCCAAAATTACCTCGTATATTCACCCCCCAACTCTCGTCCAAATGAGAATGTCTGTGTGGATGTTTTATACAAAGGCCAAAGCCAATAAACACGCCGAAAGAATCAGAATCTGTTTTATTTATAAACAAAGGGGGTAATAATTTAAATCAATCACCGGAGCGTACAATTTAGGTGATAATCCTGTTACATTTGTGCCGGAGCCAATTAAACCTGCATATAAATACCTATTGCCGTATCCACATCAACAGTTTAAATGTGTTGGTCAAAGTAATCTGCATTGTTTAGATTATAAATCCTGCCAAGAATAATTTACTTCAGTATTAACAACAATACACAAATTGAACCAACTTGTTCATTGTTCATTCGCATATCATAAATTAAATTGATTGCGGCTTTATTTCTGAAACCATTTCTAAACCACCCATTTAGTACATTGGTCTCATATTAAATTTAAACATCATGAAATTATAAAATTTATTTTTACTAACTATTGTATAAATACAGGGTGGTGATAAAGTTTAGAACCAAGGTCATAACTTCCGTAAAAAATTTTTTTGTAAAAATAGCTCGGACAGGTCAATTTTTGTTTTAAAAATGCCATCATTTGGAATGAAAAACATATTCATGACGTCACTGATAACTTCACTATGACGTCATCATCAATTTTTTTAAATGGAAACCCCTACTTTTTTTACACATTTTTCATAGACCTTTGTATCATATTAATGATCACATAAAAATATTTAAAAAAATTTCAACCATTTTTGAAAAAAAAAATAAATTTACTCAAAAAAAAATTATTAATTCAAAATGAAAATATGGCAAGAAAAATAAATTAAACTAATTTTTAGTTTAAAAATAACAAATTATTAATGAAAATATTCGAATTGTTCTTCTTTACACAATTGGAATTTTCTTAAAACTAATTTTAAATAACTTTTAATGAAAAAGGTAATTAAAATAAAATGTTTGAGTAATAATAAACTTTAAGTAAAATTGTAATTTATTATAAATTTGAAAAAGATTTTGATATTCAGAATTTATTGAAATAAAAATTGACTTTATAAAAGTGCTTTAGTTGACGTTATTTTGTATGGCAAATAAAATTTTAAATCCATTTACCAATGCTTGAATAGCTTACTTCGTTTGTTTAATAATAATCAACAATTATTAAGATTTGCGAAATTAAAAATACCTCGTTTAAGCGAACGCGAAAGAATCGAAATTTTAATTATGGTAGGATACGGCGATAGAAAAAGAACCCATGGGGAAGGTTGTGCTTTGTTTAATGAGCAATATTCAAATAGACCGCAAATCTCAAGATCTACAGTAAGTAAGTTAGTTACCAAATTTGCAGAAACAGGATCTGTAGAAGATTTGCCTCGACAAGGACGGCCTCAAGTGAATGAAGAAACCAAATTAAATTTATTACTTGCGATTGAAGAAAATCCCAATATTTCAACAAGAGATATTTCAAGAAATAATAATGTGGATCATTCTTATGTCGCAAAATTATTAAAAAAGGAAAAGTATCACCCATACAAAATAAAACTCATACAAGATTTAAATGAAGATGATCCCGATCGCCGACTGCAATTTTGTGAAGAAATGATGGCGCGATGTGATCAAAATCCAAATTTTTTAAGTAGTATAATTTTCTCCGATGAAGCTACCTTTCAATTGAATGGATCAGTGAATCGACATAATTATAGGTATTGGTCACAGGAAATTCCTCATTGGGCCGTAGAATCCCATGGTCAAAGACAGGGAAAGTTAAATGTATGGGTGGGAATGATTGGCAGACGTTTTATAGGACCTTACTTTTTTAATGAAAACCTTACTGCCGAAAGATACTTGAATTTTTTGCGGACTGATTTGCTACCAGTTTTACTTCGTATTTTCCCCAATTATGAAAATCGCAACATTCCTAACCAAAACATTTGGTTTCAACAAGATGGGGCTCCTCCACACTTTGGCAGGGCGGTGCGAGAATTCCTTAACACCACGTTTCCCAACAAATGGATAGGTCGGAGGGGACCAATTGAGTGGCCTCCGCGATCTCCCGACCTAACGCCCTTAGATTTTTTTTGTGGGGACATTTAAAATCAAAAGTTTATTTCAATAGACCTAATAATTTACAAGAATTGGAGCTTAGAATTAGGACGGAATTGCAACAAATTGACGAAGAAGCTATTAACAATAGTATTCAGAGTGTCTACACTCGAATGGGACAATGCCAAATGGTCAATGGGGAACAATTTGAACATTTTCGTTAAAATTTGTTACTTGTAAATTAAAAATTTACTTTTTTTTTGTAATATTTTCATTGAGAATTAATAATTTATTTTTGAGTAAATTTATTTTTTTTTTTCAAAAATGGTTAAAAAATTTTTAAATATTTTTATGTGATCAATAATATGATAAAAAGGTCTATGAAAAATGTGTAAAAAAAGTAGGGGTTTCCATTTAAAAAAATTGATGATGACGTCATAGTGAAGTTATCAGTGACGTCATGAATATTTTTTTCATTCTAAAAGATGGCATTTTTAAAACAAAAATTGACCTGTCCGAGCGATTTTTACAAAAAAAATTTTTACGGAAGTTATGACTTTGGTTCCAAACTTTATCACCACCCTGTATATAAAACCAATTGGAATCATATAACTTATGTCTGTAAGTACTTAACCAACTGATAAACTTCTATAATATAAAACAATTCTGCGTTTAGAATTTACCCTTGTTTGAGAACCTTAATTGTTGCATACATTATTATGAATTTAGGCAATTTGTTAAGACCAGGAATTTCTCTAGTGTTAGCATTGATTGATTCAATCCGATTATTCCTATTTCCATTGCTTTGGGCTAATCCTTTTGTAACCCCCCACTACCTCTCATCGATAACCGGAAGAAAATCGAAGCTTAATAAAAATAAATGTATTCGAATTAAATCCAGATTACTTTGATTTAAACTAATATTTTAATATTAATAATGTGCAAATCTACACAACCTATTTGTTTATTTTAATGAAAAATATAAATTGTAGCTGTCAGATATGAAGATTTATGATAATTTTACTTTTCCTTGCCATTACGAAATTGATTATATTAACTTTTCGTTCATAATTTTATAATCCCAAACGATAGGGAAACATTTTTTACAATAAACCAATTTATTAATAGTCTTTCGCAATAGTCATACTATGTTTCAAAAATCATGATGCAAAGTGGGTCAGGAAAGTCCATTTTTGCCAGAAATCGAAACAATTGTTCCTTCCTGCAACTTTTTAGATCAAAGTATAATTCACTTGTTTAAAAGGATTTATAGAATTGGAGAAGCTAGGAGTAAAATATTTGCAATATCATCTTATAAAATACTAAATGTTTGAAAAAGCGTACTTTTCGCTAGTAATAATTGATTTTTGGGCATTTGTAATCAAAAATTTAACAAACACGATGCCTAGTGCCATTTAAATTGAATTTAGTTTTCATATAGAATTTTTGTTTTCCATGTAGAGTCTATGATAGGGGCGTACTTTTTGAACAATTATAAAAAAGAATGCCTTTTTATCATTGTACGTGCAGAGAAGATGTCAACAACAGAATATGGTGAATAAAATCCAAAAAAAAAGTTTTTAAATGATTTTCCTCGCATAGGTAAAATATATGCCCCGAAAAAGCTATACGAATTACACCAGCAGCATATTAATTACTCTAAAGTAAGTTTTCCTTCAGAAATATTAAAATGAACACAGTATAATATTGTAGCAATTACAGAAAGGTGGTGGAAGAACGTCGTACATAACTATGAACTTTTCTCTGACAACTTTCAAGTCTTTCGTCAAGATAGAAGTGGTAATCATAGAGGTGGAGGAGTACTCCTTGGCATTGCAAAAGGATTGCCTGCTACTAATTTAACTTAGTTTCCCCTGTTAATAATATTGATGTAATTGGGATTAAAACATCTGCTTTTGCTAAAACGTTGTGTGTTTTTTTTGCATGTATATTCCTCCTGGATATTCCCATGAGCAATTAACTGATTATCTAAGTGGTTTTATAGTCAATGATGACAACTATTTTTATGTATTCAAACAAGCAAATGCTCCCTCTAAACTTAACCATCCTACTTATCATCTGCAATTTTTGCCTGTATTAAAAATAAACAAAACAGACGGAATCGCAAAGTCCAAATTGATAATGATAATCACATCAAATTTATTAAAGTGAAATTCAGAAGTTTTTTGGTCTTGCATAAATTCTAAATTCATGGAATACTAAATGTCAATGGACAGTCTATGAAAAACGCTAATGATAATGCCAATGCATTTTCCGATTAATTTCTATTCTTAGCAATGAATCCAAGGTTTTCAAAGGATATATCAATGGTTTCATGGAAGAGGGGCGATTGTGCCAAATTCAAAATTTTAGAGGAATAATTAAAATCATTTGAAAATTCAGGATTTATCATCTTGATTTTCCAAAAAATGGTTCATATGCCCCTCTTCCATAAAACTCTCGATATGATGTGATTTTTTTTATAGGATCTTACCTGATGGATAGGATTCAGTATGCGTTCTATAATGATGGGAACGAATGACCGAAATGGCCGAATTGGACGAATGAAAAAATCCGACATGCATGGAAGGTCGTCAGTAAATAACAATTAAAAAATGATATTTGGTTTCTAAGAGTAAACAGATTCGATATACCTACTTAATTTACCCAATAATTTTATGACATGTTATCATTAGGACCGTTTATTGTTCGACTTTTTGTACAGTTCCGCCATTTTGTCGACCTCGTGCATTTATACCTTTTATTTATTAACATTCACCTGCTTTTCTATCAGCTTTTTGTCTATATCGGCCTTTTTTCCAAGTCTTCTTTTTGTCGTTTGGCATTTTTTCTTTGTGTTTTTGTCCTACTACCGGGCATAACAAATATCAAATAAAATTACAGTCGAAACGTCGTTAAAATTATAAAATAAATTGATGATAGAAAATTGTTCGATTTTTCTGAAAATATTTCCCTTACATAATTCCTACGAACGTAATTCCAATTATACTGTATTTTCTTAAATCTTAAATAAGTTCTTTATAAATTATTATTTAAAGTATTATCTATAATTTTGATAAAAATTGGAAAAGTCAGTAACTTATAATAACATTTTAAAGCTTTTTTACAATACAATAATTAGTTTTTCTTCAAACGTCATTAAAGTACAGTCTTCTGTGACGTTTGAATGTAATTTTTTATGTTCGTTGATTCTATGATCACTTTGTACTGCCTAGGAGTAGAAATTACCACTTTGTATTCATATCAGCATTTAGTAATTCTTAAAGCCCAATATGGTTTTTGGAGTCCAGAAAATCTTTTCTTTTTAAAATTTTGAGAAAATATAGTATTTGTAGAATTTTGTATATACTTTAAAGGAAAATTTTAAAATTGTAACCGACATTGAATTTCTCTTTTAATTTTTTGAGTAATAAAAATTCTTCCAGTTTAATATTAATTAAGGGTAAAAAAATTAATACAGCGGATTTTGTGGCTTATGGAAATGGAAATAAGTGTTTATTTAAAATAAAAAAATTGTGGAAAAGAGTTCACAACAAAAAAGAAATCTTTAATAGAAAACAAAATTGATGGCTCATTTTTGATACTAGTCAGTATATGTTACAAAATTTTACTTTCTGCCGCATTTTATTATATCATTTCAATATTAAAAAGAAAATATTTTGTTGATTCTTAGGCTCTAGGGATTAATACCAGGATATACAACCCAGATTGGAGGGTATAAAATTTATAAAATGTGACATCCAATTTATTGATTGCGGAATTTTATATTTAAAGAGTCCAATGAAAATATCCATTCATTTGTTTTAAAAAATTGTAGCCATATTTTTAGTAATGTATAAGGCTTATAAATAAATTCCATTTATAAAGTGAAATTGACAAAAATTGGAAAAAAGTTCGATGAGCAATTTAAACTTTGTCAATTTAAATATAAAATGTATTCATTAGTGAAATGTTTTTAAAAAATTTCTAAATTACGAAATAATTAATGAATAAATCAAAATTATATTTAGTCCTCCTCTAAAATCAATAAAATTACGTCGCAACAGCTTGACAAGTTCGCCAATTTTTCTTTCCTTTCCAACTTTCTAAAACCTGAAGAAACGTCACTAACATTTGCGAAGGAAAACTTTTAAACTCGAAGATATCTATTCAAGTAGAAAATATTTCAGGAAAACTTCTTAATTTTGTTTACTACTATGTATAAAGTTTTATAAATTTAAAGTGATACACAAATATTAGTATAAGGTTGTACCATAATAGGCAGGGTGCTAATATGAGTTTAGCTTTTTTAAGAGTCTGCCAAAAGTTAATGTTGTTTTCTCGAGGATTTGTGAAGATTGTTTTACGCCATGTTAGAAGGGAATTTGCGGAAAAGCTTAAGTGCAAGAGTGTGTAAGTAGGTGGTATGTTTTGCGTTATTTGTGAGGCTGTTGAAATTTATTTGTGGTAATATTTAAAAGATGATGTATAGGGGTAATCAATTGAAAAAATGAATTAAAAATAATTTTCAATAAAGGAGTAGCCCTGGTTTCATAATTCATGAAATATTCGAATTACGATGCCGCACATGGAGCGAAAATGATCACAAATCATAAATAAATTCCCTTAATTAATAAAATAAATGGTCCGTAACCGAAAGAAGATGTATGATATGAATAAAATTGATAACGTTGCAGTAACATTGGAGGGTAACCAAACAGATTTGGGAAGCGCAATGTAAAATAACAGTAATGAATATCAACACCAGCAACACCCTTGCAGTGATACCATCAAGTTGAGCTATATTTTCACATTTGTTTGTTTATCAACTCCAGTTTTTATCGGTGAGTTTACTTTATTAATTAAATAATATCAAATTTTATTGCATTAAAAATGCAGATGTAAAAATAGCTTTGGATCAATGCCAACTGCGGTGATTGTTAAATCAATATTAAATTCATTTTACTGCCCTCTTGCATTCACTTTACAATTGGTTAAGATAACTCTATTGGAAGTGACCTACATACATATCCCATTTTTTAAATTATTTCAAAAATTTAATCTTTAAACAAATTATTTGCAATGTTAATTTTATTTCTTAAGAAATTAAAGTGCATTAGTTCACCTTGTTAAAACTTTTAATGTCTAGTAATTATGTACTTCAGACATTCAAACAGAATTTTAAATCTGGATTGCTAATTACGCTCTTACACTTTTTAGTATATTTTTTGCTTTTTAAATATTAACATTCTTGCATTATAAAGTACTAAGAAGAGAATTAAAAGTTAAGTGTAAATGCCTTCTGTTAGACACGTGGAACTTAAAACAATTTTTTACCCTAATGGTAAAACACTAAAATGTAATGCATTCATAGAATAGTTGTTTGGGGTAAAAACTTTACTAAGATTGTAACCATTAGGTACTGTTTCACTAAATTGTGTTAGTGCTTTTAGGTTCAAATATGTCTGGGTTAAGTAGTTTTATAATACGTTTAACATTTATTACAGAAAATTCTTATAATACTTGTTTACAATTAATCTCACACAAAAAAAATTAAGGAAATTCAACAAAATTATATTATTTAACCATACTTTTTTGTAGTTCGATATTGTAATTTAGACATCTTTGTAAATTTTTGTTAATACAATTTTAAGCATTTTCCTCGGTGTCCTCATCGCGGAAACTTGATAACGAATTACACATTTATTAAAATATTTTCCACTACGTCACCTCTTAACTATTATCTAAATCAGCTTGAGTCGGAATTTTCAAATCGCGTTTCCCAACATTTCCTCTTCCACCAACCTACAACCTAGCAACAAGATATCCCCTAAAATTTGGAAAATCAATATAATATTTTTAATCTTTATTATAACAAATTTTTATGAGTAATATTGGTAGAAGCAGGTAGATTTAGAAATTTAGTCCTTTAATAAAAGTTTGTGGCTTCATCCTTCAAACTAAACCATTGAAAAATGACTAGCTTGCACTGATAAAATGATTGATTAGTTGCTGTTTTTCTTCACGCCTTTTCCAGCAATACCTGGGATAACTACTAAGAACTAGCAGCAAAACCTGTCACTAGAGTTTATTTATTATTTATTAACATTAAAAAATTTGAAAAGAAACTTGTGATTTAAGCCAAAATGCTAATTTTTATTCACATATTTTAATAAAACATGGTCTATTTGTATAATTTATTATTTTTTTACTGTTTTGTTCCAGTTTTAAATATGAATGATTGTTTATTCGTCGAATTCTGCAACATGTATTTAACATGCAAATGGTATTGCTTTAGCAGATAAATCTAAACAGTTACAACCGAGGCCAAAGTTTTATGGTCAAAGCTGAGCCAAAAGTAAGTTAAACAACTAGTATTGTGGGTACAGTATTTAAATAACCAGAGACATGAATGTATGTAATTTTTCAATAAAAACCCTCTGAAAACCTAAAAGATTATTTCAATTTTAATTTTTTCCAGCATTGAATATTGTCTTTCTATGTTTTTCCAGTTTCTCAATTTCTCTTATGTTTTTCTTTGTTGACTGTTTCTATCTTGGCTCACTAATTTCATTTTTCTTTTTCTTTACTTTAAAATTACCATTTACCAGACAATTCAAATTGGTCTTTGCTTTAATTAATGTTATTTTCATTCTCTTGAACAATCGAGATTTTTTTCGGTTTCAATACCAATAAAATTAATTAAATTTGGAAAATATTTAAAAAATAGGTTTTATAATAATATACAGTGTGGTCATTTTTACAGGGCACACTATTTTTTTTTAGAAATCCGGGATATTTTGCACCATTCCTCAACTGAATTTTCTTGAATTTTAACCATTTTCGATTATTATACCATTCGGCAGAGAAAAAAATACCATATCAGTGATGCAGTATTATCTAAAAAAATCTGGGGCATATCTTATATTACCAGTGTCATCATTGGTTATATTACTGGATGATAACTCTTTTGGAATATGCATAGACCGGGTAATCATGTTAGTGAGTAACAGCCAAAGTACATAAAGTTTATTCCTCTATAACATGAGCTTAAGCACAATAAGCTACAGATTATCATAAAGGCAAATGTCTACTAAATTTTCCGAAATGAGCAAAAGAACAGTATGACCCCTGTTACTAATTTAATCAAAATAAGATAAATGACAGTAAAAAAGTAATGCAATATATTACAGGCGAGTTTTCGAAGTCCAACATATTTTTTGCTCAGTGCAGTATGTTTTTATCTAAAAATTTTGGCATGAAAAAAATCTAGTCTACAAGTCTTCTGTACACACCTATTATCTATAAATTGATAATCTCAAAATTGTCTTTTAGTCCGGTCAATTTAGCCCTAAAAATATTGTAAAAAACCATTCTAAATGAATTCCGAAAAATCCCCATCGTTCCCGTACCTGGAAAAAAATTAATTCAAGCTCAAAGGTCTAAAAAGTATTTTTAATTTTTTTTTAAACTAAGGAACACGACGTTTGAAAATCAATTTATAATTTCAATCAGTAGAATAGAATATGAAAAGTTGTATTTTAAAGAAATGTGGATGTTATATAATGAAATCAATATATAATTCTACTCTGCTTATCAATAGAATTTCCATTAACCCGGGTGGATTTCAATTTAAATTTCTTTTGCGTTTAAAGCATCATTTATAATAAGAAATTTGATCAATTATAAATTAAAGTATAAACTTTGCGAAAACAGACCCATTAACGTTAAGTGCTAAATTCATCATTTAATATGATAACATCGACAAATTGTTACATTATATTTAAGTAAAATTTTTAATAAAAATATTTAAAATTACAATTTATTGGGGAAAAATATGTAGACTTAATACATTTACTAAAAGTTACTTTTTAGACATCTATCACTTTAATAATTTCATCTTTGAGAGAATATTCAACTTTTGAATGATAATAATTTGTAGGAAGTGAAATTTTGTTCAAGACACGAGCGTTATTTAATACTCCTGCATGTAGATAATTTAATATTGAAATCTAATAAGAAGAGAAAAGCGGCCTGGAAAATTATATATAATATCGCTGACAAAATAACATGTCACTCTGTAAATAGATGGCATCTTATTATATTAAAAATTGAAACATCAGCGTTACTTGAAATAATAATAAGGTTTGCGAAACAAAAGCGTTAAAGTAGAAAAAATGTGGTATCAAATATTAATGAAATTAATTATTTTTTTGGTATTTTATTACTTATTTAAGTTAAAGTGGATTGTAAGGTTTTCATTATTTATTAGCAAGTACTCCTAAATGTATCATTTTAGAAACCTTGAAGCGGTTATCAGTAATCAGTAGTCAGTTTATATATCAAAATATCTAGAATTTTCTCAACCCTTAATATATGAGAAGTTATTGGCCTAATAGTGGAATCAAATATCTGTAAATTAAATTTCATTTAATGCCGTTTTCACCAACGATTCCTAAAATTTAGGCATTGCTTATAGCGCTAGTTGCTAGGTATTTTTAATAATTTAATAAGAAATACCTAGCAACTAGCACTGGTATAAGCAATGCCTAAGTTTTAGGAATTAATGGTGAAAACGGGCATTAGTTTCTTTATCTAAATGCAATATACAATACAATATACTTTGACTTCGTTGTACAGTATTTAAAGGTTGTATACCGTTTCATCGACAATACACTTTCATCGACATAGTCTTTTCATCGAAAGCAATTTCATCGACAGTCCGTTTTATCGACACGACCGTTTCATCGACATAGCCAATTCATCGACACTACCTTTTCATCGACAAAGACCCTTCAACGACACTATTTTTTCATCGATATTACCTTTTTGTCGATAAGGGTTTCATCGATACTACCTTTCTATAGTAAAGACATGTTTCATTGCCAAAGCCTCTCATCGTCAATATCGACTGTGGTTGATGAAATTGCATTTTCGAAGAATTGGTAATGTCGATGAAATTGTTTGTCAATGAAAAAGTAGTGTAGTTGAAACGGTTGTCGATGAAACGTTAGTGTCGATGAAAATGTAAGGTCGATGAAATGACTTGGTCGAAGAAAAGATTTGTCGATGAAAGGTTTATCGATGAATAGGTAGCATCGATGAAATGTTTGTCGATGAATAGGTAATGTCGATGAAACGTCGGTGTCGATGAATTGGCTATGTCGATGAAACCTCCGTGTCGATGAAATAGTCGTGTTGATGTAGAGGTCATGTCGATGAAACAGTTGTGGATGAAAACGCACTGTCGAAGAAGTGGTAGCCCGCAGTATTTAAAGTAGGCTCACTTTATATTGGCAGATACTTATCATAGATTCATTTAAAATTATGTACTCAAAATCTCAAAATAACCAGGATTTTATGTTTTATGAGAGACACCCTGTATACCGGGTGGAAATGAAAACCGTGTCACCTCGATAACTTTTTTATTTATGAATAAAGAAATTTGAAATTTGGCTATGTTCTATGGTTCAAAAAATCAAATTTTATGTGCATTTTTTATTTTCGAAATCACTTCCGGTTTCACCGGAAACACCATGAACTTTGTTTTTTTAATTGTAACATCCCATATTTTTATTCATGGCTTAAAATACTTTTAAAAAAGAAGTATTTTTGAGATATTAGTTTTTATGTTTTGCGAAAAAAAATTTTTTTTCAAAAAAAAAAAGGTTTTTCAAGTCGGTGAAAAGTACCAAAACTAATTCTAAATAATTCAAATACCTAAATAAAGTTGTAATTTGAAAAAAAAATTAAGTGGTTTTTGAACTATTAATTTTTAAACTTAGTTAATGAAGATTTTATCAAATATCTCACTTTTTTTAAATGCAATGATGCCGGGTCATTCGACTTTTTAAAAAGATGATTTTATGACGATTATTTTAATACCCCATATGTAGAGGTATTATTTTGCATGTGCCTGTAATAAAGATACTTAATAGCTATTATTTGCCAACTTAAGAAATAAATAATTTTACTAGTTGATTTGGCGTTCTCCAGGGTGCACCGCGTGGAAGCGAACTAGTTTTACACCCCACAAAAACGTAAAAATATTCATCAATAAAAAATGATTAATAAAATGAGAAGAATGCAGGTAACAACGATAAAATCACAAAAATTGTTCAAGTAAATTAACTGCTTTTTATGTTATTATTAAACTTATCAAAATGTGTGATATTCAGAAAATGTCAATGCTTTATTCATGAATATTAAATAAATTTTGATCAACATGTGGCGTCAGCCGTTTCTGTTGAACAAATAAAATTCATAAGAAACATTCAAAAATTTGATAAAGTTTAAACAAATCAGTAATCGTCCAAACATCTTGTGAAGAGTTGTATAATACATTAGATTACTTTTTTGTTTAGACAGTTTTAATTATCAAATCTTAAAAATGTTTTCGCGAGATGAACAAGTTGACATGTTGCTAATTTACGGTGAATGTCGAAAAAATGCCATGGCTGCTAGTGTACTTTATCGCGAAAGACATCCAGAAAGACGTCAGCCACATCGTACCTTCTTTTTTAAACTGGAACCCAAATTTCGTAGAGAACCTAATAATGCTGAAGATAAATTTATAATTAATCATGAAAGTGAAGTTGATATCATAGCCTATGTCGAAGTTAACCGAACCTCTTCTTCACGACAAATTGCTTTTGAATACGGAATAAGCCACACTTCAGTTCTAAAGATTTTACAAAAGCATAAGTACCATTCCTACAAATACCAACTTCACCAACATTTGTATGAAGCTGATAACGCACGGCGTCTTGAGTTTAGCCAATGGTTTTTAAATATGATGCGAGAAAATCTACAATTCAATACACAAATTTTATATTCCGACGAAAGTAGTTTTACCAACCTAGGATTGTTTAATAGAAATAACACGAGGTATTGGTCACAAGAAAATCCAAGGCTTATTCGAGAAGCCAATTTCCAAGTAAGGTTTAGCTTCAATTGTTGGATAGGAATAATTGGTACCCATATTATTGGTCCCATATTTTTTGAAGGGCATCTGAATGCCCAACGCTATTTGGGTTTCCTTGAAAACGAAATTAATGATTTAATTGAGGAACTACCTTTAATTAATGTATTTCCAGCAAGATGGTGCCCCTGCACATAATGCAGGAATAGTGGTGGAATATTTAAATAGACATTATAATAACCAGTGGATTGGAACTAATGGTTCAATTCGATGGCCTCCGAGGTCACCCGATCTTACCCCGCTAGATTTTTATCTTTGGAGAAAAATTAAAGATGAAGTGTATCTTACTCCGCCAGATACATGAGATGAATTAAAAAGACGCGTTAGAAATTCTGTCAATAACATTACTCCAGAGGAATTAAACAGAGTAATTCATTCTACTATTCGTAGACTCGAACTTTGTATTGAAAACAACGGAGGACATTTAGAACAATTTTTGTGATTTTATCGTTCGTCTCATTTTATTAATCATTTTTTATTTATGAATATTTTTAAGTTTTTTGGGGTGTAAAACTAGTTCGCCTCCACGCGGTGCAACCTGGATAACGCTAAATGAACTAGTAAAATTATTTATTTCTTAAGTTGGAAAATACTAGCTATTAAGTATCTTTATTACAGGTACATGCAAAATAATACCCCTACATATGGGGTACCAAAATAATCGTTATAAAATCCTCTTTTTAAAACGTCGAATGACCCGGCATCATTGCATTTAAAAAAAAAATGAGATATTTGATAAAATCTTCATTAACTAAGTTTAAAAATTAATAGTTCAAAGACCACTTCATTTTTTTTCAAATTACAATTTTATTTATGTATTTGAATTATTTACAATTAGTTTTGGTAATTTTCACCGACTTCGAAAACCTTTTTTTTTAGGAAAAAATTATTTTTTCGCAAAAAATAAAAACTAATATCTCAAAAATACTTCTTTTTTAAAAGTATTTCAAGCCATGAATAAAAATATGGGATGTTACATTTAAAAAAACAAAGTTCATGGTGTTTCCGGTGAAACCGGAATTGATTTCGAAAATAAAAGATGCACATAAAATTTGTTTTTTTGAACCATAGAACATAGCCAAATTTCAAATTTTTCTATTCATAAATAAAAAAGTTATAGAGGTGACCCGGTTTTCATTTCCACCCGGTATAAAGTAATTAACTGTAGTTATTTTCTTTTTCTTTATCTAAATATTACTAAACTAACACGAAATAAATTCGTAGTAAGTTATAAAAACGATCTTAAAACAAAACAGGTAAAATAAAGCAGTCGATTATAACGTTTATCTTTTAAAAGATAACATCCGTAAGCTATTTCCGGCACGTTCCGTCAACGTTTACAAAGCGTTACTATTCGTATGATTACGCCATTAACAGGTTGTTGATTTGAGTGTTGTTCCTGTCGTTACCGCACCACTATTAACCAATACATAAACAATCGGTGGGAAAAATAAAAATGCGGTTAAATTAAATCAGGCATCATCGCCTGTGTAAGGGAGCTGAATTAATCATTTGCACGAAATGGGTAAACAAAAAAGTTATAAACTTCTTGTGTACACAGTATTGCTTTTACAGATTTGAGACCAAGATGCAAAGTTAAACAACCAGCATCTCCGTTTCAGCACGAAATTTAAGCTAAAATGGCTAGGTGTACTGTGCACAACTACGGAGAGTAATGCAATAGAGATAATTTTATTTAAATTTCCGGTTCTGCATGTTCTGCAAGCAGTCATGAAGAAATTTTATGCAGTGAAAAGCTTCAAAACATTCATTCTGTTTCCGAAATAAATTTAAGCCACTTTAATATGGAAATTTTGTCCTAATATGTCATTTTTATTACTATTAACATTAAACCAGAAATAGTTATGTATTCATTTCACATCGCAATTTCATTTTAACGAATTTAATAATAATAAATTTGAGCAAAGTATTATAAAACTTCTCATTACGCATTATCTTAGCAAACTTATTTTATGAAATTTATTTAAGATAAAGCGCTAACGTTGAATACATACTATTGACTATGTAGTCAAAGCAACTGTTGATAATATATTATATTATTCTAATAGAGGCTTCGACGAATTTACCTGTATCATATTACCAAAATAGCTTTTCCTAAGACAAGATTATCTATTCACCAATTTTAAACAACAAAACTACAAATGTAAATGGTAAATAAATGTCTTTAGAAATCAAAGTACATCAGTGTTATAAATATTTTTTTCCATTTTAAACATTTCGAGGTGATCTTCATATTCAGAGATACATAAATAAATAAAATATTAAATAAATACTAAAATTCCTAATTTTAACGACTAACAAAGAAAATAGATAATATTATTGAAGTTCGATTTTAACAATATTTTATAATAGTTACTCTAAATATTGTTACTTTCGCGTTTTATAAAATTTAAGTAGATAACTAAGGCTATACAAATTTCAAAAAAGATCATAATCTTATTGGTATGAACCATAACAAAAGGTGTAATCATTTGTAAATATTTCTACTATTTATTTTTTTCATAGGTTCAAGTGTGCATAAGATGAAATAAAATATTTGTAACACTTTTTGATAATGAAAAGCCTGAGCAAAGAAATAAAGAACGATCTACAGGACATCAAGGAACTCCTCTGGTCAAATCTACTGGTTGAATGCATTGTCAAAAATAATAACAGCAATCTCTGGAAAAATTCCTAAATAGAGGAAAAAATTAATCTAGTACTACGTAACCCAAATGACCTTTCATCACAATGAAAACACCCCAAAAAAATCATATTCAAATCATTGTTTAACCACACCCACATCATCCCTACAAATCCATAAAAATATCAATATTAATAAAAAACTAAATAACAAAAAAGCCCCCAATGAGACAACATCAGCGCCAAAATACTAAAGATCCTTTCAAAAAAATACATCGTGTAAACTGTAAATATTTTCAACGCTACCCTAAGTTTATCACACTTTCCCCGGGCATAGAAGCATGCAATAGTCATCACCATAAACAACCTTGAAAAGGACCCCAATCACCTTAATGTAAATTTTTGGAAAAAACTAATTCTAGCCAAGCTAAAATAGTACAGTAAAATTATTATTAATGAAACTCGGCTTATTCCTAGCTTAAATCATGTATATTTATGATCTAAAGAGTCCCGAGTTTTGGAGTACCTGCTTCTGGAGTTTCTGGGGTGGAAAGGAGGATGAAAATGGTTTTTTTCCAAATATCTCGGTTTCTATCAATACAACAATTAAATTATTTATGTCCTGTAAATACTACAGATGAAAGAAAATAGGGTTTCGAAACGGGGAAGGTATTTTTGTCGTAGAGAATTGAAATATTGTAAGTGTACGGAGGAGAAAATTTTAAGAAAAAAGTTTAAGTGTCCCTTTTCGATCGGACGGCCCCGAAAAAAGGACGAAAAATCGAATTCATCCCATTCAGTGTCCGAAATTCACCCCGAAAAGCACCAAATTTTAGTATGTTATGGAGGAACCGATTTTGTACACGGTGGTTTGGACCTGCCCAAACCTATCTATTAAGGGGGTGGAGATACGACCCCTTTTGTATTTTTACCCCAAATTCGTACGTTTTCTGCGCAAAACCACGAAAAGGGTAGCTTTTTTCGTCAGATTTTAAAAATTCCGGTTACATCGTGAGGAGAGATGTGGATTCTAAGCGAGGTTCAAATTTCAAATTTTTCCAAGCACTCCAACACTGAAAAAAATTTCCAAAGTCCTTCGATTTTTCTTACTTTTTTCCGGTTTTCGCCGGCGTCAACTTTAAAAAATCGCCTTTTATTCTCACATCCTGGGGATAGGCCTTTTTAAAGTCTCCAGGAGAAACCGTGTGGCGCCCCGGCGCCGAGACGCGAAGTGTACAAATTTAGCGTTATTTCGGGCGGCAAAAGTGCTCAAACTATACCCCTTATATTTGAGGATCGGCTGGTGCAAAAAATAGCGAGTTTTTGATTTACAAAGTAGATAACTGTTATTATGGCCATCTGAGCCCTTTTTTTGATATCTTCATTTTTTATATTAAATTGAGGCCTTTAAATTTGCATTTCGTTTTTTTTTTATTTGCGACGCGGAGTTTAAAAATTCGTAACTTTTGATAGGGGAAGGATATTATCGTACGATATTTTTTATTTTACTTATTATATTAATATTTATAAGCAAAAAATTCTACACCTCTAAATTTTCTCCCTTTGCTTCAGAAAAAAATCGAACGTAAAATGTTTAAAAAATCGCACAAACGCGGTCGGACATTTGTATCACTGGCGCCCACAGTTTTTAAAAAATTTCAAATTTTACTTCATTTCCATTAAAAAGAGTATTTTTTGTTTTTATACTCGAAGGGGTTGGGAAAATATTCCCGTTCGTCCATTTTTTAACGGATTTTCATTTTTAAAAACTCTGCTGAAAATGTAGCAAAACTAAGCAAAATCTCCGTTGGAAGGCAAAATTTTGGTCTGAAATTTTTCACTTTTCACAAAATAATTAATGTCTTTCGTTATAGACGTCAAAGAGCGACCCCTAAAAAAATTATGGGACGACACTGTTATACTCATATATACGTACAAAATTGTTAATAAGTATTTTATAACATTTGAACTACTTTTTATCTTAGTTCATTTTCACCCTATTTTCTTTCATCTGTAGTATGTATAGGACATTCTCGCCACAACTAAAAATAAGTTCACCCTACAAAAAAAAGTTTCGACCAAAAGTTGTAGGAAATTGTATGCTCTACAAGATTAATAATAAATAATTTTATCGTAGGATTGCTAGAATCCGAGATATTAGAAAAAAAACATTTTCATTCCCCTTTCCACCTCTATAACTCCAGAAGCACGTACCCCACAACTCGGGACTCTTTAGATCCTAAATATACAAGACTCCGCAATTTTTTCCATATTCAGGCTGTTTTTGTTCTAATTTTACTGTACTAAAACCCATAATAATCGAAAAAAGCTTATACCTGAAATCCAACCTGGCTTTACATAGTGAAAATTAACCTGCTACTTAACTTGACTAATATTTTCATCAGCGAAAGCTTTAACAAAAACTCAACAGCGCTGCAGTCTTTTTAGTCGTGGCCTAAGCTTTTACCATGCATGGCACAAAGGCTTCATACATAAACTTCTGTAAGCAAACATTCCTAAATGACTGATTCATTTTATAAATTCCAACCTACATAAATAACCTTTCAAATTAAGCTACATATCAACTCCGAAAATAAAATAATATTTTACATCTACTTGAGTGACGTTGCAATACCAATTAACTGAAATACTATCTTTGGGATATACGGTGATGACACAGCGTTAGCGTATTGAAGGAACAATTAGAAAAATAATCATCTGGTTGATGGCGAATTGAAATCAAGGCCACAAAATCATCAGCTATGCTCATCTATTCATAAAAATACTTCTGAGGAAACTCTGCAATATTAAAATGATGGACAATAACCTTAATTGGAGCAATAATGCCAAATACTTTGGTCTAACGCTGGACTTCAAACTTAATTTCAATACGCACAAAACCATCACGATCCAGAAAGCAAAACACGAAATGGCGAGAGGCGAGACTCTCATGTGATAAATCGGATTTAAAAAATTATCCTTCATAAATTCTACATCAGACTAATACTCATGTAACCAAGTTCGATATGGGTCACCTATGACAGTCAAAACCAAAATTATATAAGGGCGAAATATTATTCCTATTATTTGAATAAAGACCTAACAAAAACTATTCAATCCCTTGAGCTTCAATTTAGTCATAAAGCAAAATACCTCAGTCTCAAACTTTAAACTTCAACAAAAGATTTTAGTGATCGTATTGCATGATAAGCCAAACTATACGAAAGTGGCTCCTTATTGCCCAGCTTTAAAATTTGTTTATTTTTTTAGTTATGGTAAGCAATTGTGTACCATCTTCAAATTATGGAATAGGTAGGTATACCCAAAACTTACTTTCTAAATTTTTTTTGGTCCAAATTGCTGCTTTTGTTTTTCAACCTTTTTTTAAAGATATTTGACAATTAGCAGCCACCACAGGACTTGACCGATGAAGACCGAGCGTAGGCCTACAACCCCGTTTTAGGTTTGTACGGGCTAACCGTATGTAAAACATATGAGCAGCATATTTTCTGCTTTACACTGCCATCATTTTCTTACCAAAAAAATATGACCGTGTAATGCAGCCTTTATAATCCAAAAACTTAGACAAGATTTAAGAAGATCCTATTAAGATTTTTCTACACTTCATTATAAAAAAAGTATCCGTTTTATTAGAACGTGTGAAAACTTTAAACTTGTAAGCAGCTTTTCGCAACTGAAAACGTTAAATTTTATATTAAAAGTTTAAATTTAATTTTCAAACGTTACGAAACTCGTAGAGTAACGCGACTTTGATTGAGAGACCAGAAATTTAATCGCAAAAATCGTAAAGTTGCTCGTATACATTTTAGATGAACCTTAGATGCAACTCTGCAAAAATAAATCGAAACAAAGAATAGAAGTGTATATTAGATTTCTCGGTCAAATTGGGTTTAAGAAAAACTATACGAAAAACTATACGAAAATTCAGAATAATTTAAATAAAATATCATAAGATAAAATGTGGTAAAATTTTAAAAATATCCTTAATTTTATTTGGATAAAATTAACATTAGAAATTATTATTTTAAAAAGATTTTAATTAAATATAATTAACTGTTTATTAAATATGATGTTTAGTCATTATATAAAGTAATTTACAAAGAAGAGAGATTTAAAAGAAAGTAATGTTCATAATATAAATGATATCGTTGTTATTTCTTTATATTTTTGTTTAATTTTAAAGCCAACTAAATGAATATAATGTCTATTTAGGTGCATACAAGAAAGGTTCTTGAATAAAATATTAACACTGAAAAGATTCACCCCCGGTAGCAAACAAGATAATAATAGTAAATATTTAAAGGCCTTTGTTAATAATAATAATATTTTAAAATGAACATTATCTCGAGGACGGCTAATGCATAGTTAATTATTTTTATTCTAATGCATTCATAATTAATTTCTGTATCTCTCATCGTGCCTCTCCATTTTTCGAGTTTAGAGCTACATTATGCATGACAGGAGGAAAAGTTGAGGCTTTTAATTTCGCACCAGGATGACGTTTTTTATGTAAGTTCGCACACAATGAAGCATTCAATTTTTCTCTTAAAAAGTGACACAATATAAAACAATATTTCATTTTAAAGCAACGTAAAATATTGCGATAAAAAGCCCGGGTCGCGTTAATGATAAGAGCATTACGTGGAGAGAAGGAATATTTTTAATTAATTTCCCCTCTAGCAGATTGTGAGGATAAATTACGTGTGGTATTAGTTTTGCGAGGGCGAAGCTGGGGTCATCCGTTTATAGAGTACAAAAGTAGCAAAGCCACTTATGCCTCTGTAATGGTTGTTTCCACTATCAAGGCTCTATATCTAATTTTCTATAAGGACCTCTATTGTGAGATAATAGTTGCGGGATGAGTTGAGCCCAACTTTGTTTCAAACTCAAGTTGAAGATAATGTGATTGGTTATCTATTGTGCCAACAACTTTGCCTAATTTTATTTATATGGATGTACATAATGTATTACTGCTGGAAATTCAAAATTTTATTAAATTATCAAGTGAAACTTGATATCATATTACGATGTTGGATTCAAATACCAACTGTTTAATTTCAGGCTACAACAACAACCCATTAATTATATTGATTAAAACTTACCCAAAAGTTGAAACTTCGGGTGATATTTTAGACTTTTATAAATATAATTTACTGAATGGAATTTATGATTTTAAGCCGATTTACAAAATGAAAATAAAGATTTCTATTGTACCGTAGCTTTAAGTATTAAATTATAAAAATACCCAAGTACTAATTACAAAAAAGTTTAATTTTCTAAGCTTAGATGGTCTTGAAATTTCATTTTTGCTTAAGAGGAAATATCCCAAGAGGTTTTAGATCTTAATTACCTGATGATGTGGGTAAACACCTTTTAACCAACTCCTTAGTTTATCAGCAAATTTTTTATTCAATATTTACACCAACATTTCGACAACCAATTATTGTCTTAATCATGGCTACAATATAAACAGGAACAGGATGAGCTAAAATGATTGTGGTTAATTCAAATTTCACGCCTAAAAATCTGCACAATTTGTTCGCTTCAAGATCGCATAAAGAAAAAATCATGTCAAACTTAATAATAAAGTAACTACGCCTTTTCCAATTATTGTATTTCAGCAATGATCAATTCAATTTCAGAAATCATCAATTGTAATTCGGAATAGTCAATTACACTTCAGAAAGCATCAATTGTATTTCAGAATAGTCAAATTGTATTTCAGAAAGCATCATTTCAAAATCAGAATTCGTTAGTTTAATTTCGGAAAGTATGATTTTTATTTCAGAATTAATCAGTTGTATTTCGCAAAGAATTATTTGTATTACATTCAATGCAAATTTTGCCGCAGAAATTTTGGAATACTTAAATAGACTATTTTAGCCTTCCATTGCAAGAGCAACTATGGTCCATGTCATGAACAAATCAGCCTTTTTATCTAGCTCTTACTCAGCAAAAGGTGCTATGTGTGGGAGTTATTGGCTATTTGGACAATTGAAAAAACTGTTTTTTCAATTGTCCAAATAGCCAATAACTCCCACACATTACCAAGTTTTGGACGATAACCAACTTAAAAAGGTGCTATCCTTGAGTGGAAGAGAGATGATAGTGAGGCTTACTGGTGACATGGATTTTACATAAACGATTTTAGAGGGTTGAGTTGCATGAGCAAGACCACCACCAATAATTGTGCTTCATCAGGATAATTTCTAAGTTGTCTTGGAACAGTTTATTTCAATTGGGTTTAACAATGGTGAATAATGAGCTAAGCCTAATATTGTTACTGGTGTAATGTTAAATTGTCAAAGCACATTTGAAACAATTGTTGGTTTCTAAAATACAATTGATGATTCTGAAATACAATTGATGCTTTCTGATATTAAATTTATTTATCTGAAATACAATTGACTCTTTTGAAATACAATTGATACCTTCTGAAATTAAATTGTGAAATACAATTATTATTGATTTCGGAAATATAATTGGAAAAGGTGTATAGACTTCACAATAGCATGGACATGGGTTCAATATTTACCGATGCGTTAATTCCTTGAATTTTTTTAGTTAGTTAGTATGTCTTCTGTTTCATAATGATCAGTTATTATCAAGACTACTTTGAGTTTTGTGTTGACAATTGCGGCTGGATTTCTGAATTTCATCTGAGTGAATGTTAATATCACTTTTCTCGAACGCATGCGTCAAAATCTCACCCGTGAATCTTGTTTCGCCAGGTTCAGAGAATTTGGATTCGCCGCGCCGGTGAAATTGTGAAGCATGCGCTTCAAGGAATGTGAGATTAAGATTCACTGTGTGAGATTTCAGGAATCCACGTTCTACGAAAATGAATGTCATCACTTTCAACATTTGGTATTTGTTGAAAAATTAGAGAGACAATTCTAACAATTTAGTTTCCACATAAAAAATCTTATATTTTCCAAAATTAAAATTATGTTTTTGTCTAAAATGGTGATTACTTAACGCAGTTTTGTTCGGTTTGTACTCATTCACATGTCGATAATTGTATTCATGCTTGTATATTCACTTTTTAATATATTGTTTTGTTTGACCAATATAATTAGGGTACACCACATTTTCTCTATTTGTCTGCAATTTTGCAGACTTTATTATGGATGTGGTATAATAATGTATACTTTTTCCTTTCTAGTAAAATTGTTGTTTTTATTTCACAGACTAGTTTCGATAGTTAGGTCATCCTCAGTATGTACG
This sequence comes from Stenus bimaculatus, assembly GCA_963971135.1. Classification (NCBI taxonomy): domain Eukaryota; kingdom Metazoa; phylum Arthropoda; class Insecta; order Coleoptera; family Staphylinidae; genus Stenus; species Stenus bimaculatus. The sequence continues at coordinate 44,404,869 of OZ020183.1, read as the reverse complement.
TCATAAGATTTAACCTTATTTTTTGAATTTTTATATGTCATAGTCAATTGTTGAGTATAATTGAAATTCTATTAATTTAATTTTAATGTTGAGTATTTTTAATTATTATTTTTGATTTTTATTTTGGATTTAATTAAAGATACTGTGCTTTTGTGTGAACAATAAAAATATAAAAATCCTTTAGATTATTATACCATATCCTTAATGAAAGAACAAATCCTTTCACTAATTTGATTCTAGTCACTTTCTAAACCCAGATTTTAGTTTGGAAAACAACATTGGAAAATTGTAAGTTTTAATATTTTTTTATTAAGGAGGCGAATCTTTTGAATATACATTGGCTAAAAGTATATTATCATCAGTATCGTTGTTCATTAACAACAGATCTAAAAGAGGAAGATTTCCTTCAACTTGTTTTTCCATTGCAAATTGGATATTTACATAAGCACTATTAAAGAAATTTAATAAATTTCCTGCTTCGCAACTATTGTCAAGCAATCATCTACATATATTGGAAATATTAATGGTTTATATTTTAATTTAATCAACGCCTTGCCTATTACGGAGTGCATCACTAAACTTGCAAAAATTGGACTTAGTGGCGCCCCCATAGGGCAACCCAAAGTCTCTAATTTTAAATCAAACATGAAATAGCTAATGTTGAAAATGAGTGAAATTAATCTGTTAAACAAAGTTAATTTAATCTTAGTGTGTTTTAATATTTTAATCAAATTTGCCACTTTAACATCCAACACATCCTGCAAATTAGTTACATTTGTGAACAAGGATTTAAAGTCCAATGAGGCCAAAAAAATCATCTAAAGTTAATTTAATATCCTCAAGCTTCTGTTTTAACATGTACCTGTTTTTTTATGTTCCAGTTTACTGATGTATTGAGGTTATTTAAACTTGTATTGTATTGTATTATTGTAATTTGTATGTAGAACAATTTATACAAAAAACTACAGACAGATGGTAAGAGATTAACATATATTAATTTTTGGGCCTCATTGGACGTAATATCGAGGGTTTCATGAAAGACGCCTATTTTCGAAAAAACTTTCGGATGGAAAATTAGGACTACTATGTCTCTTAGTAAAACTCTATAAAGTAGGTTTATGCATTGAATATCAATTTACGATTTTTTTTTAAATATCACCCTTTTAAAATGTTAAATACCAAATGTACAGGCGTTTTTGGTTTGTCCTTAAAAATTTTGAACTTAGCTCGTATGAGCGTATGCCCCTCTTCCATGAAACCTCGATATTATCAGTTCTTCAAATAAAGACGATGTTTGTTTGTTAAAAGAAGTTGTTGTATGTATAGTGTTTTACTTCAAAAACTATGGTTTCCATTTTTTGGAGTAATAATCCTTATCTAAAATCGTTTTTTAGCCTTATACGTTTTTGTTATTATAATGTCAAAGTTGTCTATTTTTTACCTTAATTACCTTATGATAAAATAGTGCTTTACTAAATTATTTCATATAGTTATAACTATTTTTTTCTATTTTGGTGCGTTACTAGTCGCTAGTAATACACTGACAGCAGTGCGTTACTAGCCAGTACCGCACTGCTATCGGTGCGTTACTGAGTAGTAAATTTTATTTTTCGAAGTTGGTAGCACTGAAGTTTATTGATTTTAATGTGGCAGTTGCCAAGCGATTTACAGGTTATTTGATGATTTGACAAACCTGACATTAGAGTTGCCAACTACCAGAAAAGTTACTAAAATTGAAAACTATAATATTTTATTTTAAATAGATAAAAAGGCGCAAAATAGAAAAAATAGTATAAAAAACTCGTTTCATAAGTCGATAATAGCACTTGTTCATTAAAATACTCGTCGCTACGCGACTCGTATTTTAAAATTGAACGCGTGCTACAATATCCGACTTATGAAACTCGTTTTTTAATATACTATTAAACAACGTGGAAAAAGTAAAGCTGGTATTAGCTGACGACTTCTAATAAAAATACATTTTTGCATGCATTTTCCAAATGGAATATATTTATTTATTTAATTTATCATTTTAATCTTTCTCTAGCTGTCGGAAAAGAAATATCATTAAAAGTGCATTTTGCTTTTGAAATATAAAAATCATGCATTTACCTAGAAGTACAAAATAAATCCTGATTAAAAATTTAAAATAATGTGCATTTGCATTTAAATGTTTTAGCTTTCTTTTGTTGTTTTTAGTTTAATATAATAAATCTTTTTGAAAAAGAAAATTAAAAGGAAATAGTACTCAGTCTTGTGGAAAACATGTTTCTAGTAAAAAGGTGCACGAGTAAGGACGTGACTTGCTTTCGCACAATGTGTTAAACAAATTTAAAATTTAAAAACAAACCAGAGCGCACTCCACAGGCATTTATTCGAATGAATGAAAAACTTCAGTATGGTTTCTAATAGCAATAAATTCCAACGTTTGAAGGGATTAAACTAATAAATAAATTTTAAAATAAGGCGGAGATAAAAGCTCGAGCTTTTATATAATATTCATATATCCGTTTTTTCTGGAGCAATAAAATACTTTAACGCGACTCGGTTACATAATGAACGAGAAGAAACGAATGGGAAGTTGGGGTCAGTGGAACAGTTATGTGTCATAAACACCCCCTTTCCTATGTATACACATAGGGCCGGAACAAGACGGACGATGCTGTAAATTTCAATTGTAATAACCCAAACGGAAATTTGTGCGCACAACGAAAAAATAACGCGAACCGCAATCATTTTACGCCCTTTTTATTATTTGACCACGGTTTAGGTTCCCAAACGACAGGATTAAAATGCTAGAGTGGCTGTCTTTATTAACTTTATTAAATATTTTATGGCTAATTGGAATTGGGGGACTTTTTATTGTACATACCTAATACAATAAACATCATTATTTTATGAAAATCCTATTTACTGCAATCTACCAAAATAATTAAATTTCCTGTACTTAAACGCTTGTTGAAAAAACTATAATTATTTACATTTATGTGCAAATACCTCTCAACAAGTACTAAATATTAAGTCTCCATAAATTCCCGGAACTACAATCTAGAACTACTAAACAATTCGTTTATTTAATGTGCTTTTCTTGGTTACTAATAAAAGTCATTACAATTCCACTTAGTGTTAAATTTATTACACATTACACACAATGATAACATATTACTACATTCTAATTACTTAGAAAATGAGGAAATAATTTTTAAGATACCTTCAAAAATGTGCCAAAAATACTCATCTTTTTCATCTTCACAAACGTTAAAAAATGTAATAGGTATCTAAATTTTAAAATAAATAAGAAATTTTCATGTACTCTTGATTATATTTATCAGGGCTACTAACTCTTTTTATACAGGGTCTTCAAAAATTAATGATACGAGTTACTAGTGAAGTGCCAACTTAATTTTGGCACAGTTGGCTTCAGTGAAAGTAAAAATCAATACTTTAGTGGCGTTTTTTGGTAAAATAAATTAGGGTCAAAACGAATTCATTTTGATTCTGCTAAAAAACATCGCCAAAATAATTATTTAGTTTTAAAAAAACTGTTTTAATATAATTTACGAGATTTACGAGACAATAATTTAAAAAAAAATCCTTTAGAAAAACTGGTGAGTGAGGCTTTGCTTAAAATGACAGATTAGATTTAACTTTAAATGAAAATCAACAGGTACTAAAATTACTACAAAGAATGTTTTGTTGCACAGTTGTGGTAACAATCCCAATTGAATTCCCTGTATTAGCTCGAGTTCTTAGAATTACGACGAAATCCTCTGCAGCATTTCCTGAAAATCAGTTAAAACTTTATCAGATAGTTTCAATTTGACTTAAAACTTTATTCATTATTTATGAAGATAATACATATCGAAATGATGACTTATTGAACCAGGAGGAAGACCAATTTATAAAAATGTGAAGCAGTAGTCTGTTAAAAGTTAAAACTCTGATGAAGAAATACTTATTCAAAAAATATTGGACACCTCTAAATTTGCTAACGTTAAAAACTTTTTAAACCTGAATACACCATTGAAAAAAAGTGCTACTAAAATTCATAAATAAAAAATAACTTTCATTATTAAAACTATTATTTTAAAAATAATTTCGAACTATTTTTTTTATTAACAAAAATTGAGAATTTGTCAACGTTTCTGAATCGATTGATTCCTTTATCAAGAGGATACCATTTTTATTTTTACTTCAGTTTAAACAGATAATTTTGAGTATGAAATTTTTAGAAGCTTGAGAAGCTTCTATGAAGACACATGCGTATAAATTTTGGTCTAAGAAATTACATAGTATTTATCAGGCTATGCGTTTACATGTATAATTGAAATTACATGAAACATATGGATTGTCTGAAATCTCAAACATCTGTTTAAGACCTAATCAATACATGATATGGTATTCCGCTATTATGACTGATAATAGTTAATTAATATTTATCCTAAAAAATATGAATTTAATTTAAAAAGTTTAAGTAAACTGACGAAAATTTTCATTAAGTAGAATAAATTTTACTTCGTGACCTACTTTTCTCTACATATTTATGTACATTTGACCCTTTCCTCTGTGGTATTTGCAATTGGTAAAAGCTTGGTGTATTTAAGTAAAATTTCCTATTGGGATCCATTAATCTAAAAGTTTTAGGTTTACATTTAGGTAAAAACGATAGACTAACAAAATAAGTGATGCAGGAAAGTTCTAATATACACGGTGTTACTACATTTGTAAAAATTCTCGTTATGTTTTCTTAAAATTTATACCTTTGATGATTCGTTTTAATCATAAACACCGATAGGGATTTTCAAGATATTACATATTTTCGTTAAACATATACAGGGTGTCCCACTTTTTTTAGCAATTTTTTTTAGATAGTAAATGTCATTCTGAATAAAAATATTCCATGAACTATTATGTTTATTCGACTCCTTAAAAAGTTACAGCAATTTTAAAATTTATAACTTTTCATGATTTTTGTGGAACACCCTGTATAATATTCTTTCTTATTATATATTTTTTTATTTATATCAATTATTTGAATTTTTTCTTTGCCAAATTGGTTTTTTTTATTGGCTTAAAGATATACGAAATCCAAAGCACACTTGATTTAAATAAAAAAAAAATTAAAATTATATAAGATTTAAACAGGGTGTCTCACAATAATCATAAATTTTTTTAAATTTTAAAATTGCTGAAACTTTATAAGGAGTCGAAAAAACATAATAGTTCATAGGAACATTTTTGTTCAAAATGACATTTACTACCTAAAAAAAAATGGATATTCAGTTGTTACCATGGATAAAATTATGTTGCTTTATAGATGTCAATAAGCAACAAGCCTTATGTTTATTCTCGTTTTCAGGGATAAAATATCCTATTGGTTGTTTTGAAAGATTTCCATAGAATTCCTATGTATTTTTTTATTAATGAGGAAGAAGACCCCTAGCCGAATTTTTGGTGATAAAATATCCTATAGGAAAAACAGCATGTTTCTATGGAATCTGGCCAAACTGATTATACTGAAAACACTATTGATAGTATTTTGCTTGAATGCGCCTTTTTTCCGATAGGATAATTCTTTGATGGGCGGAAATAAGAGATAATATTATATATTTTAACTCCTTCCTTTATTTAAAATTATCCAGAAAATGTTATCTGGCCTTTAACAAATTGAACAAGAATGTATAAATCCTTTTTTTTGGAAAAATCGTCTTTTTATACTGTTATTCCCATGTCAAAGAATTTATCCACAAAAATGAGGATAGGGATCCTGGCAATGAGTTTGCCAATCCATGAGGAGAAGATTGAATACACGAATCCCAATTGCAGATTAACCAAAAATGAGAATTTTGTGTTTCTTAAAATATTTCTGTAACTTTTTTTTTAAATCACCAAGGGTATAAATCTTCATAAAATGACCCAAAAAAGCCCATCTTGAATGTTTGGGTAAAATGTGTGTGAGTAATTATAATGGATTTTATATGGACGGGTGGGAAACGCTGTATACAACTTTTCAATAAATCAAGTTAAGTTAAAATGGTAAGATTTTATATTAACTTTTTATATGTTCTGATTTATTTTTTTAATTTATCGTTTGATAAAATGTGTATAAGTAATTTGAGCATTTTTCTAGATTTATGCAATAATTATTTTTTGGAGATTTATCTTACTTTTGTGAAGCTTTCTTCATTTTTTTTAGCAAATTACAGGTAATTAATGCGGACCGCTAGATTGCGCATGAGTTTAGAAAGAAAAATCGTTCAAATCGTTGTAATCGAACATTTCGGGTATCAGGATATCTCTAGTTTGCTATGTTATATTTTCAATTCTTTTCCTGATTTATAAGCTTACTTAATTCGGCTACCATTTTCCAACTATTTGAGTTGAAACTTTATGTCGAAGTAATTGGAAGGGCCCAAAATTAAGGTTCTGACTTTAAAATCTTCCATAAGAACAAATAATTAAAAATATTTTTTTCAGTAGTTTATCTGGTTGTGCCCGAAAACCTTTTGGGAAATATCTCCTAAGTAGCACTTTATTTAAATCAATAAAATTATTTTAGGTAAAACCACAGACATAAATGGTATAGGTGTAAAACTGGAAAGATAATAAAAATTGCGGATTATAAATTTTTAAAAATTTTTGCTAAAATATATTTTCATTTATAAAGAAAAACAATTTGTCAAATAAAAATTATACCAATGTTAACTAACTAGGTAGTGCTTTTAATTAAATATTTATATAAAAGAAGAAACAGATTCATATAAGTCATCTTCTAAATAAATCTCTTCTTAATTCTGCTCTTCTTCAGTTTTTGCTTCTTAAAAGTTTTGCTTATGGTATCATTAGTCTTGCTACTAGGGTCTTTACGTTTTATGAAAAGTTTGGATTTCTTCCTCTCTTTTTTTCTTTTTTTAAGGATTATTTTTTGTTGACTGTTTTTTTATTTCTTACACAAACTATGGATTATTATGCATTAAACGACTGGTAAGAGGTTGATCCTCCTAATATGGCACATTTTTAAGTCCAGATACAAAACAACTGAAACGGCTCTTTTTCGCTAGGAAACATTGTTGCACCACTCAAAACACATATCAAAATAAAAATTGTTTTACCAAGTACATCTTCTACCATCAGCGGTATTCAAAATGTTGGTTTTCCAGAAGAATTTATAAAAAATTACTCAACCGGTTATTTCACCGAAATATTAATTTTCAACTAAATTAAAGAAGTGACACCCTGTATATACAAATTGTATAAATGCAGAGTCGTTGTATTTTAACTTTGTGTAAAGTTCTCATGTGTACATTTCTTGTATTCGTATTCGTATTTGTATTTTAAATTAAATAAATATAATTTAATTTTCACATGTGGTACTCATGCGGTTTTGATAAATGGCTCCACAGAGCTTCTTTGGTGCTTTATAAACACTCATTTAAGCATAGTCCGTGTTTGTCGTTACATACTTGTACTCGTAGTTATCCAGTAATTTTATAATATCATATTTTGTAATTAAAATTACAGAAAATTCCTATACTTTAAACATTTTAAGGGCACACTTTTTTAGTTATAATTAATTTCAAGAAGTAGTTTTTCTCCATGAACTCATTTTTAAATTTCTAATAATCCAAAACTTGATATTTGGAATAAGTTTTTTTTATTTTATTTTATTTATTTGTTTAATATAACAATAAATACAATATTTTCAACTTTATACTGATTTTCTTAATATTAAATAGCAATTATATTACAACTGTTATAAACATAATAGGATTCCAGACAAGAGAAAATTCATTTAAAATCTTAATTATTTAATTAAAGTAAATGAATTTATCATGTCTGTTTTTCAGATTTAACTTCAATTTTGGAAAAATCGCTCGAACAGGTCGATATTTGTTTATAGAAGGGTGGATTTTTAAATAATTACCACTTACTTGCTTTCAATCCCTAATGGAGAGTTGAGTGCCAATAAGCACGAAACTCAGCGTTCATCACTCTGCAAACTTGTGTAATTGCTGCTTACTACACCTTACCACTAAAAAGGTGGATCGAAAAAATTATCCTTTTATTTTATTATATTAATCTTAGATCTACATCATCGATTGCAACTTAATATATCGGAATTACAATTTGGAGTAAATACCGGAGTCCAGTACATCATTGGTAAGTTTTACTATTGTGTTCTCAAGTCACTCAATTGTACATAGTGTAAAGGAAGTTTTAAGGGGATGATAGCTCGGAACATACTATTTCTCTTAAATCACTACATCTGTAAATATTATATAGAGCTGATAGCTCGGCCAGTCTAAGGCTGTTCCCACTTAATTATTACAAAGTATTTTCTGGCACAACTTCACAGAACTTATAATGATTGCCTGATGATGGGGTAAATTCAAAAACATGTAGCATTGCATTAGAGTAATAAAGTTGGATATTAGAAATCACCACAGACTTTTATTGGCTATTTATTTTAAGTTATTACCAGAATTTATTTTCTTATAATTAGGTTTCCTGGATCGAAATTCAAAATATGACCTTAAAACCAATTTTACCAGTATATTAACATAGGTGGTAATACTAAACACAATAAAAGTTACTATAATACAGAAAGAAAAAATCAATAGTATAAGTCAAATAAAAACTATAGTTGAATATTAAATATAAAAAAAATACATCTAAGAAAACCATAAAATTATGTATACTTCCAGTAAAAAAAGATGACAAATAAAAATACAATCATAAATATTCAAGCTTGAATTTTTAGAATGTGAACAATCAAAAAATATATTCTTCCAGTCAGTTTTAAACATATGCAGAGTTGACAAAGAAAAATCATAGGTATTTGAAATATTATAGGAACGGCTTCTTTTAAATAGTTCAGTTTTATGACTAGTAATAAATAGTTACCAAATTTCTTCTGCATAAATATAATTTATTAAAATGAGTAATTTATTATATCATAAATACTGTGGCATCTTAAAGTGTAGGTAAGGTTTTATAATAAAAGCAAGAAGCGTGAAAAACCCTACGCTTTTCCATATTCAGCCAGTTAGTTTCTAATATTTTCCAGAAATTTTATCTTTTTTCTTAAATTTTACATTAACCTGACACGTGAGTTTTGAAATTTTTGAATTCTTACACTAGTCATGCATCATACATCAGGTAAAATTTAAAATAATAAAGGTGTCACAAAATATATTTTTATTCAAGGAGTTTCATTTTATTATTAATAGGTAGTTTTCAAGATTAAAGTTTCATGTATTAATATAAAATAAGAATTTTTGTCAGCAATTAACTGGAAAGAAATTATTCCTAATATTTTATTATGTAATTGGTATAAACGTCCAGTCTACAAATTTTTATAATTTAATTAAAAAATAGTCATCTTTCTTAAATGCTTAATTTAAAAGTGTCAAATAAATTGGCAAGTTCCAAAATTAAAAATAAAGAGCGAGGTTAAATAAATATTTTATTTAAAATAGTTTAATTTTCCTTTAGTTCCTCTTATTAGTCATAATATTGGATGTACAAAAATGTCAAGTGTTTATATACCAATTATGTTTAAACCGCTTTTGTTATTATTGTTATTGTTTGCAATTCTAATTTCATTTCACGTATAGACAATTACCTAAAAAGCCCTTAGGTATACCGTAATGACTTTGTAAAATATACAGTTTAGAATGATAATCGTAAAGATATCGTTTTTTTTTCATAATTAAAGCTGCAAATATTTAGAATATTTATTTTGATTTTATTGGGCCTTAAAGAAAGTTATTGCGAGTTTCAACCAGTAACTACAAGTGCACATATTTTGGTAATTCAAAACTCTATTAATTAAAATAATAACCAAATCATTTAATACACGTTTTCCAACGGAATACAAGTTTTTTATATCAATTGATAAAAACTCTGGTTCTATAAGGGTTAAAACATGGTGCAGCACCGATTCAAGCAGCGATCCAACCACCGACTCACTCACTAAAACTCTATCGTCTAATTTTATCTGTAAGTCACCAGAATTTATTATTCTACATCTGTTTTCTAGTACTGTTTTTAAATTATTTAATGCCGCGTTTACTGTGTCATGTTCCCCAAATGACATTAATCCGAATATTATCTGCGTATGCGTAAAAACTACAAAACTCCAAGGATGATTTTAGCTTAATAGTGTTGATCACGAATATGAGAGGCCCAAATATTGAGCCCCGTGGCACACCGCTATTTACGTAATGGATGTCAGATTTGATATTTTCTGAGATTACCTTTTACACCAGGGCTGTTAATTTATTCTTATCAGTTATCAGTATTTCTTGAGACATCATTAATTATGTTAAATAGTGCAGTCTTACAACTGTAATCATTCTTAAAACCTGATTGGGTTGTAGTGAATATTTTGATAATATTTAAGTGTTCGCGAAATTGAGATTCAACCACTTTTTCTACAATTTTTGACAGAATTGGTAAGAGACTAATTGGTCTAAGATCTTGAAAAATTGTTATTTAGATACCTATAATTTAATATATGAATCAAATGATACCATAACCATGAAAACCAAAAATTTTTGTGACGAGTTAAGGTTGGTCTACGATACGATTATAAAAAGAGTGATAAAACATCTGAGTTTCCCGTGAGTGAATGAGTGAGCGAGCATGCAATTTGCTATTTTCATTTCATTTCACTCACATGGAACTCGGATGTTTTATCTCTCTATTTGTAGTCGTATCGTATTCGTTCGTCAATTGTAGACAAGACTTTATTAAGGCAGCTACAAAACGAAGTTTTTTCGTAAAATTCGCCCAATTTAAACGCAGGAGCAAAAACATTCATAAAGCTTTTCTGTTCACAATGGTATTTGTGCTGAAGTTCCGATGCATTTAGTCTATTTGTTGGCAGTACATTCTGTCATGACGGTTTCGCCCTAATTCAGGAAGCTGTGATGGATTAGACTCACTCTATACTCCTATCATCTTCTTTTTATGCCTTTTGGGCATAGCAAAGTGTATCAGGCTTCATCGTGGATAATCATTGAGCTTTAGATTGTCATACAGAACCCAATTTTCGTCACACGATACACGCCGATCAAGAAACAACTCGTTTTGATTGTGGAGAAGATGTAGAAACGACAACTCCAAACGTCGATGCTAGGTATTTGTTTAAACCGTGAGGCACACATTTGTCTGGTTTTTTGGCAGTTCCAATTTCGGACAAGTGGTTGTGGATATTCTCATGTAATTTACTCTCAGTTCCTATGTAAACGGTCGATTTCAACTAACCCCTTTAACTAACGTAGTATGAACTGTAACAAGAAAATTACCAAAATTGATCCTCTTTCATGTCTTATTTAATACTTAAAAAAATTCAAAAAAATAACCTTCAATGTAGTAGAGCCCTTTAAAATGAAATGTGATTTCATAGTTACCTAAGCAAACTGAATTTAAAAATTTAGCTGTTGAAATTAAAGCATATCATGAAGTGTACACAACCTAATAAAATATGATTTTTATGAATTTCGATATTATCTGTATTTAAAATATAACTAAAATTTTGAAGAATATGAGTGTGATCCACTGTAAAGATGTAGTTAAGGGTAAATAAAAATGTACTTGTCCTTACAAAATCATATATTTTTTATTGTCTTCCCAAACCCCAAACCTAATACTCCCATATACGCATATGCCACCATAAATGTAGCAAAATTTATAGTAGAATTTTTCAAAACCCACATAGACTTAAACCTAAAATACACAGTCAACAATAACACTAACCTTACATGATTTAATAAAACTCACAACTGAACAAAATTTCTGAACATTTGACAACAAATTATACCAAACGGATGATGGTCTCACATTTCAGGTCTACTAGCTGACATATACTTAAATCACTTAGAAAAATAAGTTTTAGAAAGTTGTAAATTCAAGGATAACATAGTTTGGTGGAAAAGATACGTCGATGATGTTTGTTTCTGTTTGTGGAACAGCACAGTTCAAGAACTTTTAATAACTTCCCTAACATAACAAAACTACCATACCACTCAACCAAGAAGATTTCAACACAGAAATCAACATAATTGAACAAACAGCCACATATCACAATTTCCCATTAAACATAATCAACAAAATCATACACAAAACAAAAAATAAATTAATATATATTTCCAAATTATAACACCACAACTGATAACACTCTATACAGATCTTTCAAGTACAATGGTAACATAAACTTTAAAATCAAACATCTTCTAAAAAGGTACAACATAATACCAGCTTATAAATCACTACCAACTATCGGACTTAGCAAAATCACAAATAAAAAAGTACCATTTTTAGACAAAAATGGATTTTACCAATTAAATGGCAAAAATTGTAATGCCTCATATGTAGGTTACTCACAATTTGGAAAACACCTTAACCAACTTGGTCATAAACTCAATAATAATACTGTGAAACTTTTACATAGCCAGAGGAAAATGGACTTATTAGAACTTTACGAAATCAACAAATTCAAAAATGACAAAAATATCCGTTGTCTAAATGAACAAATAAATCCAATTTTCAAGCCCCTTTTTAGGTATTTAAAAAAAAGAACTCCACACAAATTACACCTATCTATCTATCAACTATAACACTAAGTAAAGTACACCAACAGATGGTATAAACACCATTTTGACATGACGCATTTCAACAGTACTTCAGCACATGTTATCACGTTCCACAAAACTAATCAAGTCATCAATATTAATCGGTCAATTAAAGAAAATTTGTTTTACTAAAATTCGACATTCTGCTTTTATGAAAAACACATGATGTTTATTAAACATATAACGACCAATATGAAAACAAAACCCAAATTTAAAATCCTTGACGGTAAGAAACTTCTTATTCTTTTTATTCATAATTAAAATTTATGACTGTATCTTACAAGAGATTTACAATCCTTCATCTATTTTAAGTTAATCAATACATCTTTTAACATGATTTTTTTATGTAGTTCACTTTCTGATGATGGCATGAGCCGAAACCAGTTAAAGTGAATAAATATATGATTTACTAAGGACAAGTACATTTTTGCTTATCCTTAATTAAAATTTTCTTCAAATAATTCCTTTAATGGATAAAACTTAAGACATTGGAATGACAAATGCACTTTTTCACATCTTAACTAAACTAAAGCCAAGTAAAAACGAAGGAAGTGAAATTCTTTTAAATTACAATAATAAATATCAAAGGGGGATTCAACTTATTAATAACTTTTACATTTGGACATAAGCCGTAGGATACAATAGCCGGACGTGAAGTCAAGGAAAAAAGCGACAAGGAGGAAAATAAAACAGAAAAGTCTGAAGCTGTGGTCATATCAAGTTCTGCGAAGTACGGTTTTAGTGAACAATACGTAATGCATTTTCCAATCTTCGGACTGGAATAAAATCACATCCGTAAAAACGGTGTATTTTCTATAATACGAATATGTTAGGGATTAAAACACGATAACTCTAGTGATATTAAATATTTTATTATTATCGAATTTTTTAAATTTGTAATTAAAAAAATTGTGAAAATAAATTTATTTAAAAGTACAATGTAAGCGTCCAAATTTCTTTCATGTTTTCCACAACAAAAAAGACAAGCAAACACACCTATAAATCCATAGTAATTATATTGTTATCTCATAATAATAGGTATGTTGATAATAACACCCAATGTTCAACTTATAAAATTAATTGTGTTTAACACATGATGAATTATTAAATAACACGCAAGAGTTTATTTCTCATCATAATTTCACCAGTTTAACATAAAATCATTGTGGCAATAATAATTATAATAATCATAGGAAATATAAAACAGTGTCTATTATTCACACGTGGAAAACTTACATGAAACTAAAATAAACTCGTAGCTCCACTGCACTATGATACAATTTGCATCGCGTGCTTTTATCCCCTAAATAATATCACAAATATAATTACTTTATACATTATCTCGAAGCTTGTGTGGCTTTTCCCTAAATGCACATACAAGAATTGTTCATGTCACTAATAAAACAATTTATTAATCTTATTATTCAAAATCAGTGTTTTATTTAAATTTTATAATAATATTACTTCAAAAAAATATTCACTTTATACCTATTTTAAAATTTACATGTCATTTATTGTATAATTGAATGAAGTTTCCGGTAATAAAATATTTTTAATTTGAATATTTATTTTATAAAATTTATTGATTAAATTATTATAAATAATGGAAATGTTCAATTATTGTTCATTTGATTGCAACATAATTTTTCCAGGCATTAACAATTTATTAACGTTCATTAATTTGCGAGGAAAATGTATTTGTGGTTTTAAAAAATTTACGCTTGTGTGAATTTACGAATGTTTTAGTGCCGTTCGTTGTTTTCTAATTTGGAGCAATTTATCAAACAAATAACAAACGAAAAGTTAAATATTTCACGTGATGTATAGCTAATTAGCAATAAAACGTTTAAATCCTCATTCGTGCTTGCAACTTTTATTTCGAAAGCCGCTTTACAGCATTAATAAACGTTTTTCCCTTACTACAAAAACATGTCAGAAAAAGAATGAGGTATCTATATCTGGATTCTACTTTCATAACTAGTTCGCTTAAGAAAATTAAAACTTAGCCGTCAGAAGAAAATTCTACCCGAAGGATCAAGGCGATATTTCAAACTTACTTTATTACAAAGTTTCCCCTTAGAGTCTTTGTAATATAACTTTTATCGAAATGTTATTATCTGCACTTTTTTGTATTTCATTTTTTAGACGCCTGCCAGGACAATCCTCGCTGCCAACCACTAAGTCCTAATTTAATTTTCCGAATTAGCCGGAAATATATAAAGCTATCTTTATTGCACATGGTTTGTATCTTTGCACTACCCAATTAATACTTTTCACACATAAATCATTTAATAAAAGCTGAAAATTTATTATAAGCCATATTTTTAATTTACTGCGACGAAATTCCTTTTATTTATAACCCTTATAAATCACACTCACTAAAAATATTTAGATAACGGTTAACGTTACTATTAGATTTTAAAATATTTATTCAACGAGTATTTTGGAATAATTTACATAATACTTCATACAGTTTTTAAATATTTATTTCGAAAGAAAATTTACAAATATGTCAAAACAATAATTGATAACAAACGAAAACTAAAAGTGCTGTATTATGTGACGCTGATGAGTGTCAATAAGCACGAAACGCAGCGTCCATCACTACAATTTCACCACACTTTAAGCAGATTAGGAGTCCTTTTCCTTTCAGATTGTAAATTATTTTCGTTTCATTGATTCTTTATTTCTACTAATTATTATGTTTTGATAACTAAATCAGCTAGTTAAGGATGCCTGAATGTGATTTATGCGTACTGTATTCTGTTTCGAATTGCTTCACTAACAAGGCAAAACGAAACTTCAAAACCTTTTATTTCGAATGTATTGATCTGAAACAAAACGATACATAGAAGAGGATATAATGAGAAGAAATAATAGATAAGGACTATTATTATCAACAAGGACGACTTAGAATATAGTAAATATTTACATTGCAAACAAGCATTATAGAAGTTAATAATGTAATAAAATTTTAGAATTTCCATTTATAATTAAGGAAAGGATTGTAATTCTCTAGTTACACGTTTTTGTAGAGTCTTTTCGCATAATCTACTGGCTTAGATTATAGGATTCTTTTAAATTAAATTTTCTAGTTCATTTTCATCATAAAAACGTGAATTCCTAATGCACTTTTTAGAGTACCAAGGAGGTTTTTTAGACATAGAAAATGGTGAAACTCGCTGGCGACAAGTGTGGACTGTAAAGTGGATGATCCAATGCTTGCATCTAAGAGACTTCACCTCTTCAAACGTATGAAAAGGCACATTGGTGAAACACATTTTAATGATGTTGATAAAATATATAGTAAAACTAAATAATACTAAATTGAGCTAAGATGTAATGCAATAAAAAATCTAGCATATAATTTATTTAATTCTTACTATAGAGTATTCACCCAATAAACTGATGTCGCGTGGACTAGGACTAGACAAGCAAATTTTTTCGCTAACTCTCTTCTTATTTAAAAACCCATAAATATAGCAACTTTCTCGTTAACGGATGTTGAACTAAGAAAAACGATACGCATTCGGTTGAGGTATCGGATATTTATAATCGCAGAGAAGCGATTATTACTAACGTATGTCGTACTTCGAATGTAGTGGGGACCCCTTCCACAACTTTCCTACAGCAGTGGGCAATTTCAGCGTCTCTGATTTGATCAGTGTCATGTTAGGTTGGAAATCCTATTTATTGGATGAATACTCTATATTTAGGAAACTATCTCAGGTAAATATTTTCTGTAAATAAAGAGTTGATTGGATTACATTCTTAGGTTTATGTTTATCCTCTTATTGGAACATTATGTATGTGAGTTACGGTATGTTAACATTGTGGTATTTTTCAATTTGGATTGTGGACAATTTTAAGACCTTAAGTGTCAAATCCTTTTGGTAATAAACATACTACCGAACACTCTGAATTCTCTGATGAAGAACATCTGGAAACTCGTCGTCGTTTTCTAAATTGTAGTAATGTAAGTGATGGCGAAAATAATACAGAAGATGAAATTCGCTTGCCTTGTAAATTCCGCAAAAGACCTATGATTATAATATGACCAATATAAAATCAAAAAAATCGATACTAGACACTGACTACACCACAATCACCTTTTTGGGAAGTGAACTTCTGCCGGAAAATATTTTATAGCTAATTTCGAAAGAATTTTTTGATAGAACTACTAGACAAAGTTCAATTTATAGTGTGCAAACAAATCCAAATAGTCTACTAACCACGAGCGTTGAAGAACTGTAGCGTTTTGATGGAATCCTGATGTGGATGTCAATAGATAGGCAACCTACAACTCATAGGCACTTGTCTCCTGACACTCGATTCTCACAAATTGCTAATGTGACGACTAGGAACCGGTTTGAAAAGCAGACGAAATTCTTGCATTTCTCTGATAATGCAAAAAAAATTAGAAAAAGCAATCAAATTTTACCTGTTCTATCAGAAGTCAGCTTGTGAGAAAAATCCATTTTAAGAAAAAATTTCCTACGATGAGCAAGTTATACCTTTCGAAGGTAGAATAAGTTTGAAAATCTTCAACTCTAAAAAAGATATGTACTTCAACTTTCAGCTTTTTGGTGTCAAGGATCAGCGCACTCTTTATCAAGGTGAACCAGACATAAGTGCTCGTTTATGTAGAACTGTGCCTCCTAACCTAAACCATAAACTCTACTATAACAATAACTTTTCCTCGATACCTTTGATTGTATACTTGGCGAAGAAGAAAATCCAAAAACATGAGTGGACAAGGTTGATTTCCATGTTGTTCAGTAGTTTGGTATCAAAATAGTTACCTTGGGTTCTTCTTCTAGACCTATAAGAAAAGTGAAGAGGTTTTTCAAATCGGAAAACACCAGACAAGAGATAGATTTTTGTTCTAACTTTCTTTGAGTACATAATCGACAGATAGGTGGTGTCGATCTCCAATATTTTTTGTTGGGGTTCTATCCAATTAAAGTAAAAATAAGTGGTATCACATAAACTTCTACTACATACTTAATGTAGAGTTGGTGAATGCATGGATTCTTGATAAAAAAATAAAAAGGAAAACTGATGCTCAGGATGAAAAAGAAAAGAGTTAAGTGGCCAGAGAACTATGCAACAAAGGTGTAAAACCCCCTAATAAAAAAGAATACCCAGGAAACGATTATATTTTGAACCCCAAACAAAGATGTATTGAACCACGTTCACCAAAGTTTATACAAAATGATAATATTATACACAGGCCTGTATGCACCACAAAAAGAGAAAGATGCAAGGATCACCAATGTAATGCTAAATCTAGTATGAAATGAGCAAAATGTAATCCCCATTTATGCTACAACTCATAGAAGAACTGTTTTGCGGAATTTTATTCATAAACCTATTTGCAATAAAATTATTATAATTATGTACCTCAGCAACTGGTAATTATTTACTAAATTTTTCCTCTTTCCTTTTCTGGATGTTGTTTGCCAAAAGCACAGCAATATCTATTAAATATGTCCTTTTTTCCTTTTATTAACAAGAGAAATATCTGGCCTATTGTGTGTTATTGTTTTATCTCTTAGTATTTCCCAAACCCAAAAAACCTTAAAATTGTCATTTTCTTATAATGTATTTGGGATGTATTTATAGTATCGCATTATTTCTCCGGATAGATCATGATTTTTGAAAAGTTCCTGCTGTACGATTTTGGGTACATTATTATGGCGCTCTGTGTAATCTTTTGACGCCATTGTAGAGCATCCTCCGATGATGTGATTCAAAGTTTCTACATTATTTCCACACATTCGGCATTTATCTTCTATTTCATTGCGTATTATATATTTTTGATGTTGGTTAAGATGTTTGGGTACTTTCCATGAACAAGTTTTACTTTTCATGGGCTTATTTTTTCGAAATGGTCTCAACTTCCTTTTTAAGTTATATTTATTATTATTAATGTATGCACAATGTTTCCATGTGGGAGCACAACAAAAAATTATGCAATAAAGAAATTTACAAAAAATTATTTTTTTAATGCAGATGACATTTTATAAAGTTACAATCATTCATTGAGTTTTTTTTAATATTTCTACATTTGCAAAATAAATCATGCTATAAAATTCGAAATAAAAACTAAATAAATGTTGAAACATTGTGTACTTACGGCTATTAAATAAAAATATATTTGTATAAAAGACATTTAAGTTAAAAACTAACTTTAGTAGTGTGAATAAAGCATGTATTTTTTAATTTGAATAAAATATGACTACTTTATGTTGCATAAACGTTATTCGCTTTTACGGTGCGTAAAATTTATATTTTTAAATATTTATCATATAACACGTAGTGTTTTAATTAACTAAAAACACAACTTGTTTTTGATTTAAATAACCAAATTAAACATGATGGAATGTTAATATTTAAAGTTTTGCCAATTTTAATATAGTAATTGGATGTTTATTATATTTAGAAAGTTATAATTGGATATATAAATTAAAATTACGTTTTAAACAAATATAAATGTTTACAGCAAATTATAACTTATACAGGGTGTTTCTAAATATACCCGAACAAAAAATCAGGATGCAATTTCTTAATTTTCGTAAATTTTTTTCTTAAAAATGCTTCATTGTATACAGGGTGTTAAAGTTCCTATATTTTTTTTATTTTTTTAATTAATTTAATTATTTCATAATATTGTTATATATAGCATATTAAAGAACGAGTTTCATAAGGCGGGCCGCGTAGCGGGGACAGTTTTAATCGACGAGTTAGAAAAAAACCATACCTCGAGGTAAACATCTATGCTAACCTCGCGCAAGACGCGGAAATATGCCGCATTTGAATTTTTGAAACAACGACCTGTCAAATGAAAGATAATTTAAAAAATATCAAAATTGACCACTCAGTACCACATTAGGTCAGTCATTTTTTGCCACTATCCTGATAAATACTACAATTTTGGAGATCACACGAGATTAAAACTATTTTAGTTCCCTTGACCTGCAGCTATTTTAACGCTTCATACCTTATTTAACAGCGCTTTGAGTCATTTTAAATAAGCAAAAAGATTCTTATCGAATCTTTAGTCGTTCCGCTGAGTTATGGGCCAAAATTTCAGTTTTAGGGAGAAATTTGTATAGAAAACTATTGAATTTATCGTGACTCTTTAGAGCTTAAACTTAGCAGGGGAAAATTACAAAATAGTTTCAATCTGATAAAAATTGCATGTTTTAAGGTTTTTATTTTATGCTATTTGAAAACGCTAGAAAAACTTAAATCTAAACTTTTATCTCAGTACCACTGCAATAACTAAAGTGAGTTACAAATTTGATCAAAAGCAATTACGAAGTATTGCTAAAAAAACTGAAAAAATATAGAAACGTTAACACCCTGTAAATAAGAAATAATGCATTTGTTTTGAGTTCATAGTTATTTTCCTTCACTTACCAAATCATTGTCAAATTTGCACCTTCCACTTGCAAGTACATGTTTCTAAATTTTATGAAATTTTGCTATAAATATAATTAAGCAGTATCTTGTCCTTACAAATCTTGGGTTGAGAATGAAGAAAAAAGCAAATAGCTTTAGAAAACCATTTATTTCAGCGACTAGTTTCGGACAAATTCTATCAATTTTAAGCTTTAAAATTATTTTTCCTTGACATCAACCCAAGAATTAGATATCTATTTTTCTATAAATTTTGGATGATTCAATAGGATTAAGTTAAAATAACTTAATATTAGGTATATAAAAAATGTGCAAAGTTAACCATTTTGACAATTTAAGTATTCAACAACCTTTCTGATTAATTTTCCTCTAATTTGTAATTTTCTACATCTTAATAGTAAACTGAAACAAATTCGTTTTATTTTAAATTATAAGCAATTACAATATGTTTATTAAAAAAATTTCCTGAAATTTAGGTGCCATTAAATTTATGCGTGAAAAAACGTGTCAGGATTGGGACGAGAAAATTTGACAATGATTCGGTAATTGAAATAATTGGGAACTCAAAATTTTCTCGAATTTTAGAGATAATAATGTAGTTTTTGAAGAAGAGAAAAAACAACCCCTTTATTAGATTCATTTTGAGAATTTTTTAGAGTACTGAAACACAGAAATAATTTTTTAGATTTTTATCTTTATGAATTTTTTATTCAATGTCAACGATTTCTGTGGATTTTTGGAGTTATATTTTCAACTTTTTAGCGTTTAGACATTGGTCCAAAAATCCATTACTAGATTATCTGACATTTTTTGAAAAACACCCTGTATAAGAGCTTAAATAAAATTTAATTTAAGCTTTTATTATTGCCTTATTTTTATTAAAATCTCTTATATTACAAAAATGCAAATGGGGACTTATATTTGTAATAATATTACTAGAAAGATTTTAATTTAAATAATTTTGAATAAAAATCTAGTGAAATATTAAACTCTTCTTATAAATCCTTGTTAAAAACTTACATCGAGATATTTGTTTTTATATTAAAAATATATTTTTCCACTTTATTTACTCTGCAGAGCGTAATATTTTATTCAAAATTTCTAATATATTGTCGTTCATTTTACATAAAGCAGCTTCAAACTCAGTGTATCCTTAAACGTTATTGAAATGATGTGTAGGGCTGCTTTTTACATACAAAAGAACTGATGGTTACAAAGGGCTGCATGTTTAGCAAATACTCTGTTACACTGGAACTTTCAAAGGGAAATTATCTATTTCTACTTTAATATACTATATAGGAAACTTTCCTAATAAAAAATTCTTTATTCAATTGATTCTTGGTTTGTTGTTTTATTTTTAATAATAAAGTTATTTGTTTCGCGCTCTGCTTTTATTTAAACTTCTAAAAACTTAATGGTGAATGCGCCGGGTATTCAGAAATATTGGAAAGGGAGAATACGTAACTTACGGTTGTATTACTGAGATTTTAAAATAATAATAAGACTAAATGATATACGGGAATTTTTATAAGCTGGGGTGGAAATAAATACCGATTTTATATATTAAAAGTACTGGAATTTTAGAGCTTAAATACAAGAAGATACACCTACAAATATAGAATAATTCTTCCAGGACTTTTAATTTAACAAAAAAATGCTATTATTTAAAATATTTGTAAATATTTTAATGATATAATTAAAAGTTAATACATTGAGACAGAAATTTAATGGATGTAACTGTATAATTTACCAAGCAAAATTAGGTATTCTGCATGCTACGCTTTAATATGCTACAGAATTTATAATATTGTTGACATTTTGGTTCATTTGGATATTTGTAAGGGCTCTTCTATAGGAAACACTCTAGTGGCTTCTGAAGGGTCACTCAAAATGTAAATTTCGTGGTCTAAATCTCAAGATACGTAAAAGATTCCTTAATCAAAGTCTACTTATTTATTAGAAACAAAATTCACGAACATAAAATTTTTCGTAAAATTAATAATATGATATTCAAGATACGTTATAAGATAATTAATTTAAAAAGTTTGTATTTTCTATTAACCAGTTTAATATAGTTAATTTGGTTTTATAATTGTGTATACCGGATTCATTTTTATTATAAATTATTTAATAAAACACTTTTGTGTTTGATGTCTTTTGTGGATAGAAAATTAATGCTAAATATGTTATTTAATATTAAAATTTATATCAAAAGTTATTGACCAATTCATTAGTAACAAAGGGTACATGACATAACTCATTAATAAATTGTATACAAATTTCCATTATTACAAAATATCCCAATATTGATTACAACAAATTAAACATATTAAAATTTAAATTAAATTTAGAATCCAATCAAATTATTTTTCTGTTTTATTCTGAATTATTCTTCTTTAAAAACAACATAATGAAATTAGGCCCTTCTTAAAAATAACTCCCATTTTCAAATAACCCAAAGTCCTAAATAATCGATTCGAAGGAATGACCGCCTGTAGGCATTAAAAAGTGGAGGGTTGCTTTGAAACTTTTCCCGAAAACCGAGCCAAAATAAATAGCCCGAAGCTATCACATTGTTGTAATGGGAAAGCTTTTAGATTCTGGAAAGTCAAGTAATATTTAGATTTTTTAAGCTCGCGTGAAAATGTAGCGGAATTATTAAATTAATAGAAACGTTTAACGAGTAATTTGCCATATTATTTTTTTTGTATGTATTCTACTCGCTGTATCTTTTGTTACAAATATACCCAGTGTTGATCGAACTAATCGCTTCATTTTTTAGTAAAAGATTGCCCCTCAATTACAAATTCTTATAATTTTTTTACACAATATGATTTTTTTATAACTCGTACTTGTCTGTATTAATTATGAAAATGTAGTGTTTTTATTTTTATGTAATTACTTTATAAAGCAAATTCTCAAGTTAATACAAGAGTTCATGTAGTTATTAAAAGATGCAATTATAACGTAAAAAGAGATCATTTCATGTTTGCTGTTTTTAATCTTAACGAAGAAACCAGCTGTGCATAAAATGGAAATTAAAGGACAATAGTTTCCTCTATATTGTCGTTCCATAATTCGCTTCAGTGACTATCTTGTAACAGTCTACGATAACAATTTTCTTATAATATAATCTCCTTCAATTGAGGTTGATATATTTTTTGATATCTTTTTTAGGAGTACACGATTAAGAAAAATTAATTTTATTAATATTTTTGATCATCAAAAATTATACTTATATTTTTATGAAACATATTGGATCGATTTTTAAGGCTTGTGAATTTTGAAATTTTTATATCTTCCTCGGTGTTTCGTTTCAACCCCAGGGGTAATAAAATCTTCTCGCTACTTAAATTCCCTTTTAAAAGGAATATAATCAGGTAAATCCTGTACTTTTCATTTCGGTAAAAAAATTATAAGAAGGTGATTCAATTATTAAGGTAAAAGAAACGAAAAAATGTTTAACTGAAACATTCTATTACGTTAATAAGAGAATTATATGATTACAAGACATCATAATTATTATAAATTATTTATTGACTTCTAGAATTAAAGATAATTACGGGTTCCAATTTTAATAATTAAAAGTTGACTGTATAAATGTAAGATTGTAACTTTATATTAACTAAAATACAATCCTATAATTTGCTGTGTTTTTTTATTACCTGTCTAAAATAATAAATTATCGAATTGCCTAATACATAAATAAATTATTGATTGAAATCTCCTGGTAATAATTTCAAGGTGTTGAATAAAATTATATCGCAAACAACGAAATAAAATGCTGGATTTTATTCAAAGGCTGTGATAGTCAATTTTAATTTTCGAGGAAAAATTCAAGCTGTGCTAAAAATTCTGCTACTCTCAGTGATACTGGATACTTTAAGAGAAAATAAAATGTATTCATTGCTTGGTGTTTTAAATAACTTGGATGTTTTTGGCGCTACTTGTTTTATTCTTTTACTCAACAGCGATTCGAAATTCAGACGACGTAAGAACTAAAGTCTAAAGAAGCTTCTCTGAACTTATAGATAAATGTAACTATTTCCTTGCATTTCATCACAAATGTAAAATCAATGTATAAAAAGCACGCCCTGTAGTTTTCAACATTTTTTAATAAGCTAATCTTGAATTTTACATCTTTAAAATAACCACAATCTTGAAAGAAAATCTGTGGTCTTTAAAATTGGTATTTAATATGATTATTTCACACCTTTGTTATGATAAGCGTTCTAATTGATCCATTTACCGTTGGATTATCGTGATAATTTGGGTCTTATCTAAAGTATCAAGTCAAACGTTTTACATGAAATTTCCTGAAAATTTGCATTTCAGGTTCAATAACGTCCGTTGTTTTTAATTCTGATGCAGGTTCTATAAAGAAACCTAAACCGGTCATGTGATATGTAAATAATTGCTTTATATATATATATAAAATAATCGTTGTATATTGCAGAAACAAGGCTTAAAATAATCTAACCAAATACAATTCGTAGATCAAAATCATTAATAATTCTGTCCCTTTATTGACAATTCAAGAATGTTGCTTGTATAAAAAATCTCATTTTCGAGTCAAATTTAGTCAAGAAATTTTAGATTATTCAGAAAAAAAGTTAATTACTCGAAAACTGTACAGGGTATAAAAATGGTCAAGAGTTCAAATTTAAGGAATGAAATATTTCAAAGTCTTCAAACAAACTCGCTATTGTGGAAAAACTAATCGACCGTTTTAGCACTAAATATGTTTTAAAATACCTGCAGGTGCTACATGTTATTAGTATAAAATGTTGGTGTTGATAACTTTTGTAGTTTTGAAGAAAATGATTAACAACTAAAACTTGGAAAATATTTAAATAATAAAATCTTAAAATAACTTTATATTCACTAATTAAATTAATCTTTTATACAGGGTGCCTAATTTTTTTTCCCGCAAAAATGTTTTTATATAGTAAATGTCATACTGAATAAAAATAATTTTTGCGGGACACCCTGTAGAAATTTCAATTTATTTTGAATTTTTATTAAAATCGAGTTTAAAAAGAGCCTATAATGTTTAAAAACCCAATTGGACAAAGGCAGAGAATCTAAATCATAATTGATTTAACTGTAAAGAATAATAAGAAGAAAGAAATTTATACAGTGTGTCCCAAAAAATTCATTAAAATTTTAAAATTGCTGTTACTTTTTAAGAAGTTGATAAAAAATATTAGTTCATAGAATTTTTTTGTAGAAAAAAAATGAAATAACCTGTATATTTTTGAAAGGGACTTTCGATGAGTTTTCAGGCAAAAAAGATTCATTTTGTTATCACTTATCACTTTGTGTTTTTTAGTTTTGACAAAAAATGTATAAAATCCCACTTGTAAGTAAAATTTAGTCCAGAAATTTTAGATTTTCATAAAAAAGTTGATTGTTGATTGAACATGATTTATACAAAAGTTTATTCAAATTAAACGTAGAATGTTTAGCGGACCCTGCATGTATTTGAAAAGGGCTTTAGATAAGTTTTTAGCCAAAAAATCATTTTCTTCTTATTTTTCCTTTTTGAGTCGTGGACAAAAATGTACAAAACCCCACTTTAGAATAAAATTTAGTCTAAAAATTTATCAAAAAATATACATATTGGGTACAAATTAAATTAAATAATTTAAATCTTGAAAAGGCACCACCAGCTAAAATGACTATAAAGGGGGTGATATCAGCCTCCGACCCTCATTTGGACGAACTGGACGAAATTATCGCGGATTTCAACCTACTTATGGTATTACTACTGATTATTTCACTACATGATCCTCACAAGCGTTCTGATTGGTGCATTTGTTATTGGACTCGTGGAATTTTTAAACAACACAATTTATTTGTCAATAAATTGACTGAATTATCGCGAATTTCAACCTACTCATCGTATCTTCAATTCCCAATAAGTGAAAATAAAATACCAAGCTGATAATACCGCGCTAATAAAACCACGCTAAACGAGCCTTTCTTATATTTTAGGATTAAGAGCTGTTTATTGAAAGTGACAGTTAATTTGTTAGACACCATTTTCAGTCATTATATTCGCTTTCGAAATATAATTCGTAAAATAACTGTCGATAATCTTCTTACCACTTGTGATATTACCCTTGATAATTTGATGAATATATGTTCGAAAAATTCGGCCAAATGTTATTGTTTTTTTACATTTTAACTAATATTTGAAAAAAATTAAGAGCATCTTCCTAGGCACCCGCGATAAATTTTCCGTTGGAGTTAATAACAAGAAAATTCACCCCACTTTTCTGGAGCTTATTTACAAATTATGTTGAAATAACTGATAATCAATGCGAATCCCTAGAGGGCGCGCGAGTTTGGGAGGAAAAATTGTGAAAAATCATGAAATCGAGCATTAGTTCTGCAGTCTTAACTCAAGTTTCCCTCGTTAGATTTTCATTTTTTTTTCAGATTTATATTCAAAATTCATTA
Organism: Stenus bimaculatus; assembly: GCA_963971135.1. Lineage (NCBI taxonomy): Eukaryota > Metazoa > Arthropoda > Insecta > Coleoptera > Staphylinidae > Stenus > Stenus bimaculatus. Next base: position 44,378,341 of record OZ020183.1, on the reverse strand, counting down.
GGCTATATCCTGTCAGAGAGTTACCTTCTGTAACCTAGCACAAAATTAATTAAAGGGGTCCAAAGTTAAGGTATTTTTAGATCATTATATTTTTTTTGTACAGCCTCCAATTTTTTTCCTTCTCGCAAAAATTAAATGACTTCTAAATCATCTACAAAAATGTTGTTTAAACTAGCTCTTATGACTGCAAAACTATATTTTTCAATTAGGAAATTGCTCTTAAGAAAATCATAATCCTCCCGCGTAAAAAATATTTCTAAGACGTAGAAAAATCATAATATGTAAAGGTACATTAGAAAAAAACTAAAATGCACAATTATTCCAGTATCAGTTCGTTTGTTAATCGATCAACATTCATTCTGATAATTTGAACATGTCAAAGCGTTTCGTAACTAGTTTGGAAGCAACGTACAAAATTTATATACAAATTTCCTTCATTAAAAAGTCTAAAATGATTTCCTTCATTTATCATATTTTTTAGTTTTTTGTGACAAAAAATAAAAAAATCAGTTTTATTGCAACTTCTGTTAAATATGTAACTTAATATTGAAATTTGATAAATTTGATTTGGCCATGCACCATTTTAGGGATCATGGCGCACCCCGAATTTATTTTAGGGGGGCGGGGGGCCGACGGAGTTGAAAGGCAAAAAGCAGTGATGAAGGGGGGGGGGGGGGGTGAGGTTCCGAAAAAAATAATAAAAATTTTCTCATTTTTATTAATTTTATTAAAAATTTCTAAATAAAATACATTCCTTTGGGGGGTGCAAGGCCCTCTTGGCCCCCCACCATGGTTTCGCCATAACACATGCGGATGATTAGTTACGATTTAGACCTGTTGGGTGTAATTCAAATAAACCGTCTTAAAATTCAAATATTTCTCTCATTTAAAAAAAAAAAAAAAAAAAAAAAAAAAAAAAAAAAAAAAATATATTAAAATTAAATATATTATATATTTTATTATATATCGAATAACTATATACTTTAATGGATTATTTTATTATTAATTTCTCTCATTTGTTTTATAAAATTTATTTACCAACTTTTAGTTTTTATCTACTAATCTTCTCAAAAGGTCGCTTAACTCTTTCCTCTTTCAATTCATGAAACGTGTCGGCTTACTCTAGCGATAAGATCCTTTGAATTACAAAGTTTTTAACTTTAATTATTAATATTATTTTGGTTATTCAAAGTATTCACTAAATTTCAACAAATTAGATTAGAAAGTTTACGCCTTTAAGTGCTTTTCGGTTTCAAAATTAGCTGTTCAATACCCTTTTTAACAAAAAATTTAATTATAATTTAGTAGCGCAGCTTTATAAATGATGAAATATAAACTTGTTATTTGAAATAACTGAGAAGTAAAAGACATAGGGCGAAATTACTCCGTTCATTAAGTCGATCCAAAATGAGATGTATTATGTACTTTCAGAAGGGAGGAAAATAAATAACGTTAAAATTTATTTTATTTTATTAAATTTTAATGCAATTTAATACAATATAAAAACTGAATTTTAAATTAATTTTAACTTGTCTACTTAATTATGTTAAGTAAGTATGTTTTAACATAATTATAATTATTATTTTATTACAAATTTCCCTCACATCTTCACTTTACTTCACTAAATTATCAGAATTCTGCAGTAAACTTTCAAATTAAATTGCCTTGAATATTTACTACTATTTAAAGTAGGTTCAACTTAAATGTATCTAAATCTGTGTGATTAATATTAATAATAAAATTAAATGTTGGAGATTTCCCGAGATAAAATTTTAAAGCTTAAAGAAAGAAGAATATATTAAAATTTAATGAGAACTAACCCAATAAACACGAGGAAAACAGTACCTTGCGAGAGATGCTTATATAAAATTCAAAGAAGATGCAATTCTTGCAGAACCACAGACTCTAACAATTGCTTTGAAAGTACCTAAGTCCTTTAACACAATCTCTTTAATCGCACCACTAACCTTTTATAACAATAATTTAATCTTCTGAAAATCCTTATTATCCTAATAAACACTCACTAAAATTATAGAAAAAAAAAATACTCATCCACACTAGTTTCACTATAAAATAATGTAAGCTCAATTATCACGAAAAATTTTAAGTATTTTTATAAGTAATTATTTTTGAGTGTCACCTAAATTTTTAAATGAGTTCTTAAATTTTTAAATTTTAGGGGCGGTATTTTCGATCCTATCTGCTCATATGATCGTGCGTGATCGATGGCGTGCCGTTTGATTTTTTAAAGCGGTTACTTCACGAGAGGTCCATGCGCGTGCACGTACTGCCCGGGATCGACGCCCGACGTCGGAACGACACTGCCCTTACTACTACGTCGTGACGCCAGGGGCGCTGTGGCGTCCGCAAAAATCGTTACTGTTTGCGCAAGGTTATTGTGATTACACGTTTTTGGGTGTTACAAATTTCTTATTTAAAAATTTGCAAAAAAATAATTTTTAAAACAAATTTGATTTAATACCATCGTTTTTTTAGTATTTATTTATTTAATTTTTAACCAAAAATATACAGGGTGCCCAGCGCTGCGAGGAAGTAACGTTACTCTAAAATTAAAGAACATAACGACATGCGGCTTACGATAGAATAAACAATACTTTAATAGTATATTGCTTTATTAGGAGTAAAAGAAGTAGTACTTTTCGTGGCGACACAAAAAGTTCTTTTACTCCGAATAAAACATGCTATTTTTTCTTAAAATGCAGAAAATTATAATATAGTAATATAAAAACTAATTTTAAAATTTGACATTTAATTTACATGCAATACACAATGTCATTGTAGATTGGGTTGCCTAAAATGCATTTCTACTCCACCTTTCTAATCCTTGACCATAGAGTTAAGGAACATAAAAATGACTTGTTAAAGCCTGTCAAGCGTCACATAAGGCTGTACTTTAATGACGATTGAAGAAATAAATATTTTAATAATCTACTGTGACAATTTCAAATGTCGTCATTTAAAATTTTAATTTGTGATAAGCTCAGTGGCGCACCCAGGGACGGCCGAGGAGGCCTTGACCCCCTCCCCCCCGCAAAGGAATGTATTTTATTAAGAATTTTTTAATAAAATTAATAAAAATGAGAAAATTTTTATTATTTTTTGAGAAAATGCCCGTGCACAAAATTTTTGTCCAATAAGTAAGGTGACACCCCCGTTGTCACGGTTTTTTGCCTTTCAACCCTGTCGGCCGTCCCAAAAATAAATCCTGGGTGCTTTTATCACGGTGCCTCCTGAAGGGCAAATTGACCAATTAAACGAAATTTTCAAATAAAACACACTATATATTTTAACATAAATCGATGTAATTTTTTACAAGCTTGCTATTGATATAACATTTGTATGGTCGCATGTTAATAATTTAGGAGGTATTAATATCCAAATAGAAATAGCGAAACATCTAAGAATCTGTCTATTTCTGGCCCGTTTTTTTGTTTCTTACCATTAACGAATCATAATCGAATCGAAGAATTAGCGAATATTAAACGTATGCTTAAAAATTACCGAAATATTATAAAAGATAATAAAAATGCTAAACTGAGGTCGGGTGTTAGGATTCAATGATCAAAATTATTGGATATATTTAACATAAAAGTTATAATATATGTTCAAAAATCTGTTGATTTTACTCACGAAATAAACATAATTCCATGTACATATGAACGTCTGAAATTATTGAGACTATTCAACTCACAAGTGCTTATTTTTTGTGATAAGTAAAACGTCAAAAATATCAGCGATTATTTTATGACGTTAATGTTTGAAGTTAGCTGTCAAATTTTGCACAAAAAAATGAGAAATGTTCGTTAAATAGTCCCATAAATATGCACTCTTGTTCAAATTATAAGTCGAATATTTTTCATACATTACCACTCATGTCATTTGGGGTTAAAAATTCCACTCCTGCTACGCAGTTGTGGAATTATATTATATTAAGTTATAATTCCACAACTACGTAGCATTTTTAACCCCAAATGACATTCGTGGTAATGACAGTGAAAAATATTCGACTTAAATTTGACCACTCGTGATATTACATATGAATATCCTGTGTGATGTATTGAGATGCTTGTCTTATCCCGTCTTCCATATGCATTCAGATGTTGTGGGTAGTGCTGTTCACCAACCCGAACTTCTTAAAGTTCTTTATAGTTTTAGTTTTAGAAACCTTTATTGGCATACCAATCTCTACAAACATTCTTTACATACCAAAATAAAATATAATATATTATAACAAAAAAATATAACTAACTCTTCAACAATTTTTTTTAAATTTCCCACCCTGTACCTTTTTCACTCATACATCTTCACCATTTATTCGCCTTTTCTCGCTTGTCCTTTCCCCATGTTATTCCTTCACACCCATTTGTCCAGTGCTCCCCCACATCTTCACCACATTCGCACCACTTACACTTCCTATATTCCTCACTCATCCATAACTTTTTCCCCGTTTCTTCATTCCCGCACCGAAATCTAGCTAAAACTCTACTAGCTTCCCTCATTTCCCCATTTTCCATGTATTCTGGCAGCCTTCCATATACAAATATCCAATTCCCAATCACAAATTTCTTTCTCATTTCTCTTCCTTCTACTCAGCCTAAAAATTTCTTTCACAATTTTTCCACATTTTCCCCGTTTTACTTTTTGCTGTAGGTTCGCTACTCTTTCAGCTGTTGTTGTTACAATTTTCCGTCTCGCCGATTCTTGCAAAACTATGTAATCCGGCGTTGAATTCTCTATCCCCAAATTTTTTTTCAACCACTTCACTTGTGCCCATTCTATCCTTTCAACCTCCTTCGCCCCCCACACTTCACAACCTTACAAAACTATCGACTTTACACACGCTTCCATTATTGTTATCTTTGCCCTAAAAGACTATTTAAATCTTTTGCCCCACACATTCCACATTCTTGCTGCAGCCACTCCTGCCTTCCGTAATATGAATTCTAACTGGCTTTTCTTGCTCCCATCCTTCCCGAACATATACTCCAGATACTTAAATTCATTAACCACCTCTATTTCATTTTGACCCCACATAAATTTTTCTTCCCTCCACTTTCTATCTCTTTTCCTACATATCATTACTTTTTTTCTCACATTCACTTCTAAGTTTGTTTTGCTCAGGTACCTATCCATTCTTGCTATCATTCTCTTTAATTCTTTATAAGCCAACATCCACACTTTTTCCCTTCCCACAATAACACCCCCATCCTGCCCTTTTCTTAAAACCTCCTCCATATCTGCAACATAATGTTGAATAGAGTTGTACTCAACGGGCCACCTTGTCTCAGCCCTTTATTTGTCATAAATTTTTCGGACATTTCTTATTCTTCTTTCGCTTTGCCACCGGTTTTCCTATATATTATATCTATGTTTCCTACCACATCTTCTGCAATTCCTACTTGCCTTAATTTATTTATCAGCACCTTCCTACCAACTCTATCATATGCAACTGCCAGGTCCAGGAACTATAAATACAATTTTCCCCCTTTCTTCTTTAACTCTTTGTTAATTATCCAATTTAATGCAACTAAATGTTCTGTTGTACCCCTCCTACGCCTGTTTTCTTCTTCACCTCTTGTTCGCCCTTCCATAGCCTGTTTAACCTCATCATAAACTCTTCTTTTCCCTTATCCGGCATTTCCATCCATGGCTCGTTTCCTATCCCATCGGGCCCAGCCACTTTGTTCCTTTTTAACTTCCTTATTACCAACTCTAACTCCTCTTTTGATATCTCTTCACTACCGCCTACTATCTGTCTTCTGTCTTCTTTATAGTTCGACTTAATAATAAAAGTTCGAACTCTTTTAAGCTCGAACTCAATGTAGTCCAAGCGGCAGGCGATATATAAAAGGGGTACCTGGAAAGTATTCCGAAGTTATTGATATTTTGGCATGTCGTTTGTGGGTAGTCTTTGGCATAGTATCTGAGTTTTCGACCTCGAGGACTCTGTGCTACCTTGGGAGAAGCCGAAAAGTCTCAAAATTTTCGGACCTTTTTTCAGTTTTTCGCTGAGAACTCTCGAACCTTACATTTTTGTCAAAGTACATCAATATACAAAGTTAAAGACTATTAAATTTCCTTCAAACCTAATGGTTACCGAAATACAGTGGTTCAAAGATACAACAAATTTCTAAAATTATCAAAAATAAGTATGTGGACATAACCTTACTTACGCTGCTTTGGGTGGTCTGATAATTGGACTCTTGGCGTTAAAAGAAGAAGAGTTGACTCCACTGGATACAGGTATGTGCCCAAATCGCGTCAGCATAATTTTATATGAATCGTGGTATGGTTAATTAATGGTAAGTGCTTTCTAACTTCTGACATCACCTCACATACTAATCCCACTTAACATACCCGGAACATGGTTAATGGTTTGACATACCACGATTACTTACCACTTCAAGCAAAAATGAATTATATGTCAAAATCACATACGACACTTCTTACCACTGCCACGCGAAATTGTCTATAGATTCTTCTTACCGGTCCAAGAAAGATTCTGATTATTCAGAATTGATGCATCTTGTGAAAGTTAAATTCTCGAAAGTGCTGAAGGAAAAATTATCCCCAGATCCACGTACTGTTCAATTGTCTCTGAGCGTACTCCAGTGAACACCTCTATTTGCTCATTGACGCTTTGAATGCATATTATACCCACAATCCATCAAAATAGCACACAATCACTGATACAACGAGTCAGCCACCCATAACTCATCATGACTGGTACGAGAACCTGCCTAACCAGTTGTCAGTTTTGCCAAACATTGGATCTACAGCGCAACAGTTGACCCCATTTATCTTCAATTTCCTTCAGCACGATCGAGAATTTAACTTTCTCAGGATACAATGCTGAATTTATCTTGGATTGGTAAGAAGAATTTATAACTCCTATCCAGTGCAATAAACTCTTCTTCTATTAACCCAAAGAGTTCAATTGTCAGACCACCCAAAGCATCTAGTATTGGTATCAATCTACAGAAGCCTTCATGGGATATGGTAGATGGCTGTCCAATTTCTACTAATTGGAATGCTCGTTTTGTGCTTTATAAGCCAGAGAACAAGGTGTAGAAATCAACAATTCAAGTAAGCACGATGTGATGCTGATGAGTGCTATTAAGCACGAAACACAACGTCCATCACTCTTAAGTTTGGTATTTGTTGCTTGGCTTAAAGCTTCACCAAATATTAAGGTAGATCTAAGAAATTCTCTTTCCAATTCGTATATTTACTAATTTTTTAGAATTTTATAACTTTTTTGTATTTTGGAACCAAATTATCTCGGAAACTATTGGATCAAAAATAATTTCGACCAATGAATTTGAAGGAAATTTAATGATCTTCATCTTTGTAACTATGTGTATGTACTTCGCTAAAAACGTATCATTTAGAAACACTGAAAAAAGTCCGAAAATTTCGAGGTCTTTCGGCTACCTCCAAGGGTCTTCTAGATCGAAAACTCAGATTCTACTCCACAGACTACCCACAAACGATATGATAAAATATCAATAACTACGGAATACTTTCCAGGTAAAAAGGGCCTGTCCGCTGAACTAATGAGGTTCGATCAGGAATAAAGTTCAAACTCAATAAAGTTCAAACTTGATGTAAATCGAATCCAATAAAGTGCAAACTCGACGAATTCTCTCTCAACTTGAGGTAAGTAGAACCTAAGAAAGTTACTTTAATGGTTCAGACGCCCTTTTAATTAATTTTCTTAAAATTTGTGTCTATGTCTTCACATAAATTTTAAATTGCTTAAAATGACGATAATTGCCAGTTAGCGGTGATTGGTTTCTTGAAGTTATTCCATTTTACAGACATAAATTGTATTAATAAAAGGTGCAATTTCAAAATAATAAGACTTTTTTGAAAGATTTGAGACACGTGGTTTAGGGTAAGAAAATTAGAGCTTTTTTAAAAACTAAGACATTTATTTGCTTTTTTATTAATTGCTGGTATTTTCTATTTGCCATAAATTATTTATGAATATACAAAGGTGTTTAGAAAAAACGGTCTACGAAAAGTAGTAACAAAACGAAGTAGGCCGTTTTTTCATATCAATTTTTTTAAATTTTTATTTTTTTGGAAATTGATAAAACCCTGTTAACTAATAGAAATCATATTTCACATTTAGGTTTGATAGACCATATTCTAAAATTCTACTATTCATGGTTTTTACAAATATTCTTAGTCAGATCGAGTTATAACTAGCTTAAACTATTTATTTACAAATTCTTTTACCTATTTAAATTATTTTAGAGTAGTTTTAATTGATTGGATTAAAAAAAATATCAAAAAATAATCCAAAATTTTTTTTGAAAGTTCAGAAAAAAATTTTTTATCACAAACATACTTAGAACTTAGTAATGTTTAAAAAAAATCCAAAAAAATTCGTAGTTACATTTAAAATAAGAAAGTTTAAATCATTGAAATTTTTTTTAGTTCAATAAATGCGTTTACTTATGCCATATAACATACTAAAATTTGAAATTTTTATTTTCACAAAAAAACAAATTACAGGGGTGGCCCTAGCTTCGTGATACCCGGTATAAATTATTGATTATTTTTTATGGAGAATCCAAACATGTCACAATACATACATACTATATATTAGTATATGCTGGGAGTTCCATTTATAAAAACGTAACTAAAACCACATGTCAATATTTTTTTTCATTTTAGAGTAATGTTACTTCCTCACAGCGCTGGGACACCCTGTATAATTAAAATTATTAATTAACATTTTAAGGTATTTCAATTTTATAATTTTATTTTTAAATTGTGAAGCCATTAATATTATCTAAACTTTTAAAAAATAACTTTTAGAAAGCTTATAAAGTTTTTGTATTCGTTTTACTAAAACTCTAGTTGTGAAAAGAAAGCGACAAATTTTTGTTGTAAATCAAGCAAGAATAAAAGATAAAGAACAATTCGCTGCTTTCCGCGTTGGCCAACTAGATCAAGGCCCAATTTGTACAATTTACATCGGGAGCTTTACATACGAACATACTTCAATTTTATCGATTTTCGTAATTAATTATAAATAAAAAGACTTTTTGACAATTATGACCGTTGCGATAAAAATGATGAGTGCTGATTTTTATTGTAAATTTTACACAATTTTTGTTAGGAATTATTGATGAATAGAGAGCGACTGTATAAATAAATATTAAATTACTTTTATAAACTGTAGTTAAATTTTCACCAACAATCATATGAATGTTTTATTTCTATAACTGAAGCATTTTCTTGAGAAATGTAGCGTACCATAGAAAGAAATTTAAGTAACTTTCTAATTTAACGACAAACTGGCGACACCAAAATATTGCTATAAAACTTCCATCGTATTTTTTTAATCGTAGCCCTTATGTCAGTTTATTGTAGGATTTTTTCGAGCGTTACATTGAAAGATTTGAGAATCTAAATCCAATATAAGAATTTTGTAATATCACACATATAAAAAAACTACTAATAACTTGAATATAAAAGTTTCTCAAGAACTAAGCTGAATATTATAATAATACGACGTGGAAAACTTTTCATATCGCAATGATAGAGCCAATTCGTGTACTAGAAAAGTGGTCGAATGTTAACCATCTTTCACTACATCATAAACATGTGTTTATTTACTTAAAGACGATGGGGAATCCAATAAAACTTTATCATTCGAAGGTATTCACCACAGCAAAATGCGCAGAATACGGGTTATTGTCAATAAAGTTTACATTTTGAATTATTCCCCTATAAACTCAATGAAGATAATTGTTTACGGTCAACGCCCAGAGTTTACAAGAGATAAGAGTTAGTGTTTTTAAAGGTGCCTTTACACATGAGAGGTGAACAATGGGTGAGGATTTATACGCCCCTTTTCCATTGTTTCTTAGATGTAAACGCACATTTTCACCTACATGATGCAATACATTTCAAATATAAGAGAAACTGTTTTTATGATAACATGCGAATATTACCTGTTATATTAGTTTTATGAGCTGCGAGAGTTAAATAATTGGTTTTTATGTAAATTATAAACAAAATATTTTTTTCCTCACTTGGATATTTCTGTCAAAATAGCACTCTCTACAGGTATTGGAAATCGTGAATATTTTAATAATGAAATTAAGAAATATTATAAATTTGTTATGTTGTTTGTTATCTTCAAAATTGGATAGAATTTTTTTGTTATAGCTTTTTCTATAATAATGCAAATTTTGAATAACGATATACTAGGAATTTATGACATAAGGATCGTAACGCCAATCATTATGTTACTCATCGTGAAAATTTGAAGGACAGCGCAGGCCGTTGATATAGGTTGTGCCTATAATAATTGCTTTTGATCCCAAATCCATACAAAACTTTATCTACTTTAATTAAAATTTATTGACTTCAATTTGAGGACTATATGAAATCATTATGGGCCTAAAACTATGATTTTGGGACCATAATGATTTCATTATGTAATTAAATTAACATACATAAAGTTGACATTATAGTATGCAAGCAGATAAATATTTTATTATTATTAGTTGTTTAATAATTTATTTGAAATCATTTATGTTAATTTCAGATTAAATCGAATGGAATGGTCTTTTAACGGTATTAATCGTTTTACTTTAAGCCATGCAAATAAAATCTATAGTTAAGCTTACTCCAGTATCGGTAAAGTTTTTCTCATCGTCGATGTCAGTGAATGGCATTGTCCTGTTAAGTGCAGTATTTTAGAATTCATTGACACCATTTTACGATGGATTATTTTAAAATGAACACTAATTTATTCGTATACAGAATATTCCTACTAAATTCGCGTATAGACTCAACTCTACCTTCTTGAGGAACCTCAGGAGAGCACTAAAGTTTTTATTGGCATAAAGAATTATTAAAAAATATAGAGGCTGTTGCATTTTTAGGGAACTGAAAAAATAATAAAATTTCCTAATCAGACTTAACTTATCCCATATCCCAGGAAATATAAATAAATGGAAATACATTTATTTTACGAATAAACCCGGAAAATATAAATTTTCCAGTAAAATTTCACCAAAAAGTTTTCGATGATTGTTTAAGAAAATATTTTAACTCCACGTTGATTCTAAAAGTAAAAGTTAGGTATTTTTTAAGTTTTGGATAATGAATCGCGTTTACTACCATCAAAGCAGGAACTAAAATATTTTTCGTATAGTATGGTCAGAAACAATATAAATACCTATAAATTCATTGACGTCCTTGGACTTAATGCAAATTTAAGTATTTTTCCTCGATCTAGGACAAAAATAATAAAAACACTATCTGTTGTTTTAGATAACGTTTCGTTTATTTTTCATAAACATCATCATAGCTTTACAATTTCCAAACCATCTCTTTATTTTTGATATTCACAATCTCACCAATTGTTCAAATTAAAATACCGCTTTCAAAATTGGCAAGTGATTATAATTATTCTTTGGATATTTTTTTAATCTTCTTATTTGGTACAATGTCACTACTAGATGATTCAATTATAATTCATATCATTACCGATTATTATTTGACTTATTCTACACAAAAATTTCTAAAGATGAGTTTATGCTCAACTAAAAATAACCACTAACAATTAGCCACTAACAATTGAGGAGATAAATGCATGAAATTACTAATTGTTAGTGGTAATTTTTACTGGTTAGTTGTTACTTGAGCATAAACTCACCTTAAGTCGACCATTTTAATTTATTTAATTTTTTGACATCTGACATTTATCAACAAATCCAATGAAATTGTACCAAATAAGAAGATTAAAAAAATATCGAAAGAATAATTATAATCACTATTCCAATTTTGAAAGCGGTATTATAATTTGAACAATTAGTGAGATTGTGAATATAAAATATAAAGAGAAGGTTAGGAGACCCATATGGGCCATGTTATATGTAAATTTTTTATACAGTGAATTCAAAAAAGACTGAAACCACCAACTATGCAACCAAACATACTTTGTAGTGATTTTAGACTTGCTAAGTTGGTGTACTTGTTAATGTTCATTCAAATTTAAATTTGATCTGTCACTTTAACCAAAGCAGTTTTTCTTCGGGTATTTTTTCAAGTTATTTCTCAGTGTGTTGCAAATATTATAAAAAAAAGTTTTTTTCAAAACTAAAAATAGTGCAGTTAAAATATTCGCGATGGCTGTCTCAACGGAGCACAATTAGAGAAGCTTTTCAAGAATATCCGTTCGAGTATGACAATTTTAAATAGCATAAGTTTCGAATTGTCCATAAATTTGAGAATAAACATTGCATTTGTAAAGGAAAAAGTAGTGGGGCTCCTAAAAAGTTAAGCGATAACGTTTTGAGGGACATTAGCAATCGCATGGAACAAAGTCCTACAAAATCAATCGTAAAACTTTCAGCTCAAACAAGTAACTACACAATAAGTTATACAAAACAATATTTAAGTATAATTTTTAGGATTGTCCGTGGGAACTTGCCACACGGCCCTAAAAACAAAAACTTCAAATGCATGCATATAAAGTGAGTGTAGTGCAAGAATTATTACCACCTGATTATCCAAAAAGATTAGTCTATTGTCAATGGTTTAATAACAATTTACACAATGATATTTTGGATGTTACGTTCTTTTCTGATGAAGCGTGGTTTCACTTATCGGGTTATGTGAATTCCCAAAATTATAGAACATGGTCTACACAAAATCCACATATATTTGTTGAATCCAGCTTGCATCCCCAAAAAATTGGTGTGTGGGTGGCCATGTCACGAAGAAGAATAATTGGACCAATATTCTTTCAAGAGACGTTAAATGCTGCGAGATACCGAACTTTGCTTTTGGAACCGTTTATTAACGAACTTCATAATGACGAACTTCAAACAGGATATTTCCAGCAAGATGGCGCAACAGCACATACTGCAAGGACCATAATTGAATTTCTTCAGGAGTTTTATGATGAAAGATTAATAAGCCAAAATCTGTGGCCTGTCCGATCTCCAGATCTAACACCCCATGATTTTTATTTATTTGGGCGTATTAAAAACAAGATCTATAAAAATCGAATACACGATCTGGAAGAATTAAAACTGGCCATTACTCAAGAAATCAATCTCATCACCCAAGATGAACTTCAGCAGGTATTTGAAAATATGAAACGACGAGTAAATCTTTGTTTAGAAAATCGGGGAAACCACTTCCAACATTTATTGTAAGTTCGGGTTTCTCACAATAATTAACAAACACCCTCGTCGGTAAGGGTTTCACATAAAGATTTATAACAATCAACCTCGTTGGTTAGGGTTTCTCACAATAGTTAACAAACACCCTCGTTGGTAAGGGCTTCACGTAAAGATTTATAATAAATACCCTCGTTGGTTAGGGTTTCTCATAATAGTAAACAAATACAATTTTGTAATTCTAAACTTTTAACTACTTTTTTAGGTTATAATGTGATTTACATAATATACGAATAATATTATCTCAAGTTTTTTGTGCATTCTTTTTGAATAATATTTTTCATAAAATTAAATTAAATAAAAATATTAAAATTAACCCTAGTTTTTTATTAAAAATTTAGAAACGCCACTGAAGTATTGGTGTTTAGTTTCAGTGTAGCCAACTTTGGTAAATTTAGGTTTCCTACCTTGAAATGTCATTGGTTTCACCCTTATTTGAATTCACTGTAATATGTCCTAAAATAGTTGTTAAGCTCTGATGATGTTTATGAAAAATAATCGAAACGTTAGCTAAAACAATAGATAGGGTTTTTATTATTTTGTCCTAAATCGAGGAAAAATACTTAAATTTGCATAAATACATGTGTTATAAAAAATAAAACAGTAAACTAATTTATGTATTTTGTACATTTTAAATTAATTCTTAATTTTTTACTAATTTTCAATCTATACATTTTGGGGATCGCCTGCAACAGTACTAGAAATCATAGAAATTTTTCATGAACCTTGCAACATGTCACACCATCAAAAATCTGGCAGATAAAAGCATGTACGTATTTATACAAGATGATTTAAAATGCTCTTAAGAGCAGATTCCTCTCATGAAAATAAATTAACAAATTAGAAAAAAAAGTGTATAAACATAATGTACAGGGTACAGGGTGTACAAATGGTTCGGCAACGCACATTTATTTTTTTAAATAAAGGCCGGATTTTTAAAAAATATTTCAAATAAAGGTATGGCGATTCTTAGTAGCATATTATTTAGTAATATTACCATGACCTTGACCAGCACGTAGAAGTCAATTATACGCAATAAAAATGGATTAAAAAATTTAGAAATTATTGCATGACCTTCGTCTGCTTGCCGGATGTTAATAACTCTACCAATAGTATAGATTATTAGATCCCCAAATAAAATTTTTTACACCAGAAGTATCATACAATTTAAAACAATCTGATAGCAAATACACCAACAAGAAAATTAGAAGTCTGTAAATAAACATAAAGGAATACATCCTAAGGTTCTAAAAATATTAAAGGTAATTCCCGTTTTCAAAAAAGGTTATGTGGAGGGTGTAGGAAATTAAATGGCCATCTCCCTTGCGTCAATTTTTTCAAAAGTATTAGAATCTGTAATTAAATTCCATACCCAAAATTATTTTGAGGACAACGACTTTTGAACAATTTGGATTTAGAAGTGGTAGGTCCACAAGTGATGCTATTAAAAAACTGGATAGCAATATATTTAAATCATTTAAAAAGAAAAATATAACATTTTCAATTTTCTGCAATCTGAGTAATGCGTTCGATTGCTTCTCGGCAGACATACATTTATGTAAATTGGTAAGGGTTTAGTATTTCAGCCACACTGCTAATTTCATCTAAAGAATCAGTAGAATATAATAATAATATCTCCCAATATCTAGCTACAGAAACAGGTGTGCCTCATGGTTCAGTATTGGGACCACCTTCGATTCTTGAGTTTAACTGCGCAGCAAGAAAATTAGGAAACCCTAAAAGAAATGGCAGCCCTTAGCGCACCTTAATCAAAACAAAACCCAAGTAATGAAGTTAACACTAAAAAAATACTGCACTTGATAATTCAGAACAAGTACGATTTTTGGAAATTATTATGAACCCAGGCATTAAAATGGAAAAAACGTACCGATTCCTTGTGTAAAAAGCTATCTTATCTGTTAAGGCAGCATGAGAATAGGGTATCAACAAAGGTGTTGATTTGTTCATTTCATTTAATGTTTCAGTCGGTAGCCAGTTATTCCATAATTATATGGGGCCACTGTGCATTCCAAAGAATTTTTGGATTACAAAGCAAGGCTACTCGCCTAATAGAGGGAATACTTTATTCAATCCTACATAATAATATGAAATTTACTAAATGAACAGCTATAAATTCTTTTTATTATTAGTTTTTAGCGTGTATTAGTTAAACATGTAGTATTTTATGTTATGACTCATGTAAAATGTATATCATTGTAAGCATGAATAAATTTGATTCGATTTGATTTACTTTTTAAGGTCATTTTAATATTTTTACATAATGCGTCACTAAGAAATACATCTTTTATTTGAATCATTATTCTTAAAAACTTTTTGTTTTAAAAATAAATGGACGTTGCAGAACTTTACGATCACCCTGTTTTTATTTTTATTGATGTAATAAGTGGAAATAATTAATTGCTGTTTCTTCCAAAAATAGCATATTCTACTGACTTTGTTAAAAAAACAATTTACACCAAAGAATATATAAACATTTCTAACCTACTCACCACTAAGAACAGGCAAACAATTTAACGAAAACGTATTCAAATATATGTTTCAATTCGTTTAGTAATCATTGAAGAAAAACCTACTTTTTGACAATACCTTTAAAAGAGATGAAATAATTGGGGAATCATATTTGCTAAATATTGTACAATAAATATAAACAAACAGTTGCTCTTAAGAGCATCTTCCTAAAAACCCGCTATAAATTTTCCGTTGGAGATAATAACGAGGTATAGAAAATCCATTCCACTTTTCTGGAGCTTCTTTGCAAATTATGACCAAATAACTGATAATTAATGCGAATCCCTAGAGGGCGCGCGAGTTTGGGAGGAAAAATTGTGAAAAATCATGAAATCGAACATTAGTTCTGCAGTCATAACTCAAGTTTCCCTCGTCAGATTTGCAATTTTTTTTCAGATTTTTAATCTAAATTGATTAGGCTACATCTTGCCAGAGAGTTACCTTCCGCAACCTAGCACAAAATTAATTAGAGGGGTCCAAAGTTAAGGTACTTTTAGATCATCATATATTTTTTTTGTACTTTTTCCAATTTTTTTTCCTTCTGGCAAAAAATAAAGAAATGACTTCTAAATCAACTACAAAAAAAATTATACAAAAATGTTGTTCGTACTAGCTTTTATGACTGCAGAACTAAACCACTATATTTACCGATTAGGAAATGGCTCTTAAGAGTATGTAAAGTCTAATATGAGTCACTAAGGGTAAAAATATGCTGCAGCACCGACTCAAGCACCAATTCGAGCATTAGAAACAAACACATTATGACAATGTGCACCGACTCATGCACCATCTGCTTGGATCTGTGCTGTACCATGTTTGTACCCTAAAGAACCGTTAAAAATTAATTATTATATTAAATATTTTAAGTACCCATTTTTATGCGTAAAATACCCATTAAATACTCAAATTTTTTTATGGGAAAACTTTAAATGAATTTGTTTCATAAAAAGTTGTATTTTTGATTGAATAAAAGTTATTAAATGAGCGAATGTCAGCAACTATGAACAAGCTGATAAAAAATACAGAGACATTTATTTAATAACTTCGAAACGACCGTCCTGTAAATCCAAAATACATTAAATAATTAATAAAGTTAATTATTCTCCGGTCTGAGTTTATAACTTTATTAAATTATAAATTCCACAGCTTGTGACAGAAGTAATTGAAAAATTGTAATTTCATACCGTTGTGTTCTCTCATTGAGTACTAAAAAGTCTTTACCATTAAACTCTCGTTAAAATCTGTTGGAATAAATAGAGAATAAGCGGCTATCCTGGGGTGTGTTAAAATAGTTGTAATTTAATTTTGAAGCAGAATGATGGCATATAACGTGGGCGTTGGTGGGCAAAACAGAAGAGCATTCTGTTCGTTTTGCCTGGGCAGCAGGCGAACGTGTGTGGCTCAAAATTCCCAAGGGGATGCCACCCCGTTAGTTGAGTTGTTAGAAATACAGAAGCTGCGATAACAACCCCTGGTTGTTTTGTTTTTATGACCGCCTTATCTATAATTGGATCAAATAGACGCGCCGCTTAAATACGCTTTTGTGGAAGCAATGTTAAAAATTTTTATATCGAATGGGTATTGTATTGTGGATGTTTAATGGTCGTAAATGTAATATCAATTGTTACAATTTAACTTTAATAGTGCTCGGACGGCTTTAAATTGTACTATTATTGCAATGTTTATAGTAGACTTATTCAGTTTTATTGTGATACTTGTATAAGAAACTAACAATGTCGTGGATAACTTTTATTGAGAAATTTCATGATTTTCAAATAACTGCAGTAACAAAAATAATTTTATGCCCCATCATTTTTAATCCCAAAATATAATGCCTTTTGTTTCTATTTTTCTGGCAGGATCTGGAAGAATCATCATTAAATCTGATACATTTTATACCAGTTTTAAGAAATACAAGAAACTATGCAGACTTTTGAAAATATTCATGTAATTTTAAATTCGAAAGTATGATTACTTCCATAATATTTTTAATAACTCTATATTTAGTTTTTAAATCATCACATTTTTCTTTTATTTTTATATTTTAGTAGCAGTACTAATTTTATGTCGGTAATATGAAAATAAAAAGTAAGATGTTTGTGAAGAACTGTAGTAAAGTTTTTGTAATAAACTGGAGGTGAAAAAAACCAACTACCCTTTTATTTCATTTAATTAGAGTAGCCATGATTTTAAATTAATTACTGTTTTGACATTCTGTTTTTGACATTCCGTTATAGAAAATTTCAAAATTTTAAAATGAACCCGTTTAAACCAACAGTTTTGGCATTTTTACTACTTCTGGTGGAATTTACTATCTATGAAGACCACATCAAAATCAAAACTAAATTCAGGACACCATACTTACTGTTTTCGTTCGCCATTTTCTTGTATCTTTCACGTTGTGAGATATTTTCAAAATCATTTAGAATATTAAACAACTACACGCTATACCCCATAAAGGTGATTAGTTACTCATAAGTATAATTGAGTATTTTAGGTCTTCTAGTTCTATTTAAGAATTAATAACAATTTTTGTTGCAGTTTTTTCTTGATGCATTTATTTTTGAAAAGTCACTGCAGTGGTTTTGGTGTCCATTGGAAAGGAGCGTAGAAATTTTAATTGAAAATATTTTTCATTTTGAGACCAAATTTCTTCAAGTTTTTGGGTGGAATTGTAAGGGCGTTTTATCTACTCTTGGTGTAGACATTCCGCACTTATACATTTGTAACATAATTTCGTTTTTATTTATGATATCCGCTCTTCATGGCACAGGATTTATAGACTTGAGTGTATTATTGTAAGTAGTAAAGAAAATTTAATACGTAATAAAAAATAATTTGGATGTAATTACTTTAGGAATTGGTTTTCTACTATTATTGCAGATGCACTATCAAAATGGAAAAAAAATATTGTAACAATATTAAAACCTAAATATCATCGCTGTCCCTCAAATACTATCAGAGCTTATGCTAGCTCTCCTGCTAGTTCTGCTAGTTCTGCCAGAACACACGTAATAATTTATCACAGTAGTCACTTATCCAAAACACCCAGAAGCATCTTTACCAATTAAATTTTTGTGATTGTCTATCTAATAATAAATAATTATTATTTATGCATTTTATTTCATTACACATAAAGTTGTTCATCAATATTTACAAAATATTTATGATTAAAATATAGGAATAATCAATATTTTAATGTTGACTTTTATTATAATTTTAAAGGAAAATCAAAATTTAATTCAAAATAACGCAGGATGCGCACTCTAACGAATACTAGCAACACTTTATAAAGAACATAATATCGCTTTCAGAAAACTTTCTCTTTTGTTTTACTCAAGTTCCAGTAGATGTCATTATAATACCGTTTTAATTACTTTACATAATAAATAATTATAAAAATTGAAATTAAAGATAATTTTGATACACCAAAATTTTCTAGGTAAAATTTTATTTTTTATTAAAATATTTTAATCTAATCTAAGAAATATCCAATCTTATTCAGTATTTTTATCTTGTCTGAATGTGTCATTTAATAATAAAAAAGTAAAGGCCTCTACTAAACATAGTTTTTTTTTGTTATTCAAGAATAAGGAGGAAATCCTGAACTAGAAAAACTTACAAAAACTACAGACCTTTTGTCTCGACGTTTTATTATCTGCCGGGCTTATACACATATTTTTAACAAAACAACAAAATCCTTAGATTATTTTTTTAACTCAGATTATTTTTTCGTGATTATTACACAGGTCAACGATTAAAAAATTGTCTTGAATGTAATAATGTAATAATAATGTAATAATAATGAATAACTTCACGTACAGTTTTCCCACAAAAATACCGGGTGTCCACGAAACCAAAGCCACCTCTTTAATTTCTTTATTTATTAAAATAAAAATGTGAAATTTTTGTATGTTAGATGTATGGTATAAGAAAAGGCATTTATTGAACTAAAAAAATTTCCATATCAATTCCAGTTTCACCGGAAATGACATCGACTTTCTTATTTTAAATGTAATACCCCCTATTTTTTGTACTTATTATTAAATATTGGTAAGTTCTAAATATGCTTGTGACAAATTTTTTTTTTCTGAAGTTTCAAAAAATTTTTTTTTGGTAATTTTTTAATAAAATCTATTAAAACTACTCTTAAATATGTAAAATAAATTGTAGATTATGAAATTCATTCGGTAGTTTTTGAGAAATTTATTTTTATAAATATATAAATATAAAATATCTTTATTTCTTCAAATGACATGACAGTGGGGCCACCCCCTATTTTAGAGGATTTTTCTTCTATTACAGTAATAAGATGTAAGTATAAACCTTAAACCTTAAGTGCACTTACTCATTTTTTTTAATCTCTTTATTTTACCCCACTATCAAGCCATTTGAAAAAATAAAGAAATTTTCCAAAAATGCATTTTAAAAATTACAAATATTAATTTCTTAAAAGCGGTTACCAAAAAATATCCAAATTTTTTTTGAAAGTTCAGAAAAAAATTTTTTAACACAGACATATACTTAGAACTTAGTAATGTTTAATAAAAAGTACAAAAAATAGGAAAGTCGATGTCATTTCCGATGAAACCGGAAGTGAATCTTTTTTAGTTCAATAAATGCGATTTCTTATGCCATATAACATACTAAAATTTCCAAATTTTAATTTTTGTAAATAAAAAAATTACAGGGACGAGCCTAGTATCGTAGACACCCGGTATATATAATTTTCAGGAATTTTATAAATAAAATAATACAAAATAACCATATTTATGGATTGACCGCGCTCGCTTTTTAATCTCTATACAGGGTGTTCCAAAACTAGCGCATAACCTGTCAATACTTTGTTGGGGACTTGTTGTCATATAAAGGTTGCTTCTTTTTATTTGCTTAGTAATAAAGAAATTGAATTCTCAAATTTGACCCATCATATCTCGGTTAAGGATTTTTCACTATTTTTCTACTGATGTATAGCAAAAATCAGTGACAAAAATAAAAAATGCTGTAAATAAAAAATTATAGTTTTTAACAATTAAATATGTTCTACTTTGTATCCCAGAAGTTTTACCTACCACGAACCACGAATGGTACACCCTGTATACAACACCAAACTTTGGACTGGCGTAAATTACAAAAAATAGCATTGCCTTAAGTTCTGTTCAAAATAAAAATATTTTAATCTTTAAAAATGGACTAAAACACGTTTTTACTTCTAAAACATGTTATTAAAATAAAATAATAAAATGATCAAAGGAAATTTGGAAAAAGAATATTTTTTGTGATTTACGATAGTCCAAAAAAAGTAAAAGTTGGATTAGAAAATTTTATCAATTTTTATTTTTTAAGATTTAAATAACAATTTTATGGACTCTCGTAAAGTACTAAAAATTAGCTTTCCAATGATGTATCGCAAGACATATGTTGCCATATAAAATAATTCATTTTGAGACCCTACCATTTTGGCATTTTTGAGTAAGATTTTGAAAATGTTTAATAAATTGAAGAAAATAGTATAATTTTTTTTTAATTTATTTGGAGGCCCTTCATTTGTCTGGTGTCTTAGACAATTGTCTATTTTGCCAATATGGTAAGGCGCTACTGGCTGCAGATCTTGAAAGGTGCTAAAAAATAAGAAGTTTTTGGTCATTTATTTAAGAAAAGTTCGTACTAAAGCATTCAATTTTTTTACAGTAGGTACCTAATTTACTCTTGCTTCACTTCCATCGTTTTTTTTTTAGATTTTTTGTTTGGTTGTGAGTGGTTTAAAAAAAATGATACATTTTTGGATAGTTGTCATGGTTACCAGTTACCATACTAATATTTCTTTTAAGATCTATTATTTTACCAGAGATATTCCAAAAATTATAAACAAAGTTTATTATACAGGGTGGTCGAGATAAAGTGAATAGTCGAAAAATCTCCAAAAGTAAGAGTTAAAAAAAAACGTTTCAAATAAAAATTATTTGGTTTTAATGGGGCCACAGAATGAAAACAGTTATCTTCTTTTTTGCTGGATTCAGATTTAAATAAAAAAAATATGGGTTTCCATTTGAATTAACTGAGTTAGGCTTAGAATGACCTCGAAGAAGTCCTGCAGGTGAAAACTAACTGTTCTCATTCTGTGACCCCTTTAAGACCAACTAATTTTTAGTTGAAACGTTTTTTTTTTCTAAAACTCTTACTTTTGGAGATATTTCGACTATTCACTTTATCTCGACTACCCTGTATAATTTTGAAGTGGAAGATTCGATTATAATACGATGATTAGATAAATTGATTAACCATTAAACAATAAAATCAAATACTTAAATTATTATTTCTTATTCATAAATTTTATTACTTAAGTAATTTAAATAAAATTGTTATTTATATAATAATAATTAAAAACAATGAATAAAATATAATTAATTTATTTATGAGCAATGACGAATAAAATATTTTTTGTGGAAGCAATTACCATATGACAAAAGACAATAAAAATAATAATTAAAGGACTAATATTAAATACAATCATCGATTACATTGCAAAATTGTCTGAATTACAAAAACTATTGTTACTTCTAGTTTTCTTTTAATTGCATATTTATCATTGCAATTGATCGATCAACTCGTTGATCTGGTTATGAATAACTGTAATTTTAAATCAATTTATATTAATTACATTTGCTAAATTGTAAATGGATAGTTAAGCTCTAAGCTGGAGGCTTAGCAGGAATCCCCTCGTGCAAACTGCTTAATCACTTTGAAAATTAAAGCTTTCCCATGATGCGCTTATTAAAAATTCGCATTTTAATTAGTTAATAATTAAAGTATGCTTAAAATGGTGTTGCATGCGTGATTTCAACAAAATCTCTTATTGGCTTAAATCTTGGAACATCATTTACTTTTACATTCTATTATGTTAAGATTTATTTTAGACTTCATTATTTATGCTTTAAATAATACTAAAATAAATTTTTAAATAAAGTGTTATTTTGTAGTATAAGTACAGGGTGTTTCGTTCATGGTTCACCAATGTCAGTATTAGAAACTAGAAGAAATCTGATAATCGACAACAATCGAAAAAAAAATAGGGTTGTGCCGTTTTTAGTTTGCTACAGCATTTTAAATATTAGATCACCGATTTTCATCAAAAATCAAAAAATAATAATGTAATAAGAATTTTACCAATGTGCGTAGATATTAAAAGAATTATTATTACTAAGCTAATACCTGCCGTTTTTAATTTTTTACAGTAGACAAAGTGGTGGAAGAATGGAAGCATGGTGGTAATATGGAAACGTTGCCTGTAGAGCTTGACAGATGTTGCAATGTAGTCGGAATCGTTTAAACCTTTTGCAAAGTTCCATTTTTTGATTCCTAGGATTTTCAGCAGTGGGTCCGCATGGTGCTGTCAGTGGAGAGTTCTCTCAAAGTTTTTCTCAATTTTTCAATCTTTTAAGGAAAGTTTTCAGATTCGTTTTTATCAGATAACCCGTTAAGTTAATGGATAATGGGCTAGAAAAAATTGTTAAGGAAGAAAAACACAACATTCTTGTGCAATTAAGTAAATTAGAAACTTATTTTAATGTTAAAATCTACTATGCCGATGTTGGTAATGTGGAAACATACCGGGTGGAAATGAAAACCGGATCACCTCTATAACTTTTTTATTTATAAATAGAAAAATTTGAAATTTGACTATGTTCTATGGTTCAAAAAAACAAATTTTATGTGCATTTTTTATTTTCGAAATCACTTCCCGTTTCACCGGAAACACTATGAACTTTGTATTTTTAAATGTAACATCCCATATTTTTATTCATGGCTTAAAATACTTTTAAAAAAGAAGTATTTTTGAGTTATTAGTTTTTATTTTTTGCGAAAAAAAAAATTCTTTCAAAAAAAAAGGTTTTCGAAGTCGGTGAAAATTACCAAAACTAATTCTAAATAATTCAAATACATAAAATAAATAATCGTTATAAAATCCTCTTTTTAAAAAGTCGAATGACCCGGCATCATTGCATTTAAAAAAAGTGAGATATTTGATAAAATCTTCATTAACTAAGTTTAAAAATTAATAGTTCAAAAACCACTTAATTTTTTTTTCAAATTACAATTTTATTTAGGTATTTGAATTATTTAGAATTAGTTTTGGTACTTTTCACCGACTTCGAAAACTTACAAAAAAAATAAAAACTAATATCTCAAAAATACTTCTTCTTTAAAAGTATTTTAAGCCATGAATAAAAATATGGGATGTTACATTTAAAAAAACAAAGTTCATGGTGTTTCCGGTGAAACCGGAAGTGATTTCGAAAATAAAAAATGCACATAAAATTTGTTTTTTTGAACCATAGAACATGGCCAAATTTCAAATTTTTTTATTCATAAATAAAAAAGTTATCCAGGTGACCCGGTTTTCATTTCCACCCGGTATATGGAAATTCCATATAACTATATTCGTGTAAATCCCTCTTAAGTAGCCACAACAAAGACCATCTGATTTGAAAGCCTTAACAAATTGATTCGTATGTCTCAATATGATATCCATGGTTGGAAATATGTTTTCAACTCCCGTTACCAAAAGTTCGTTGATTACGTTTCGTTTTCCATACAAAATAAGGATAAGTATTTCTATACCCATTTTATCCAAGGAGGAGTTTTAACATTTTTGTATCGATTCATATCACCCAGTGATGTTCTTCATATTAAATTTTTTTCATCAGGACTAGTGATTTTACGATTATGGGAAAATATCAAGAAATTCATCAAGCTTCTCACTTTTATCAGAACTAAAATCAATTAGCCTGCATCTCAAAAACTAGAGCTGCTTTGAGAAAATACTAAATGTGTTTGGAATTAGTTCTTACTTTTCTGGCACCAAAAGAAAAATGTTATTTTGTTGGGCTGTGTTTTTATTAGCGATTGTGGCGGTTCAGAATCTTTGTAGGCATTCAATGATATTTCCAAAATTCGGGTTATCTTCGAAACCTAATGGGAAATATACTGTGATGGATTTTTGGCTTTTGGAAATAGGAGAGTGTGGATTGAGGCGCTCGAAGTACGTTTCTGAATTTTTTTATCTTTGATCGGGTTTTAATCAAAGCATTCTTAATTGGAAAATGCAGACGATCGATCAAATTAAATTTAAGTATTTCAACCGTCATTGAGCTTCTCTAATTTTTGGTCATTGATAGTCAATATCTAAAATTTGTATTTTGTGTCATTTTTTGTTAAATTGTATGCTACCACGGTATTTTGCTCGTTCACTTCCTTCTTCACATCCGATTTCATCTTTCAAATCCTTTTAAAATGTGATCATCCAAAATATTTAAACCATATCGTACACTTTAATAATTTTAAATAGTCAATATTCAATTTATTCATAAGGCACTTAGGGTTTCATTTATTAGTTTAGAGGATAGACGGTGTAATTCGGGTATAGCCGATTTCAATAATGTCGAGATTCCCTTTTCTTTTTTTTCATATATATTTGTTTTATATTTATTTAGGGTGATTTTTAATAGTGCCAAAAAAATATCTAAATTTCAAAAGCTTATTACGATGTTATAATACCTATCCTTTTCTAAATTAACTTTGTTTTTAAAGAAAATAGTACCTTGGTTCTAGTGTTGAATGCAGTAATGCTTGGGTGCATTAACAGAATAGCAGTACTTGCTGGATCACCGAAGCTACCTGTTGTGCTATACTTATAGTCGTTGAGCTGCATTGGTAGAATCACCACCAACTTTAATAGCATTCAACATTTTTCCATAGTAGCTGATCACCTGATGAGATTAGTACCCTAATGACAATATAACTCATTCAATTCTAAGCCAATCCGAACGCTTTATTTTGACACGTGATCAAGTTTTCAACTGAGAAAATTTTGATGTACTGATAAAATGTATGGGAGTGTCCAAAAAAGTTTGATGGTGGCTTTTTACGGAGGCCTAAAGCCAATAATATTGGAATGCCAATTTGATGCCATTAAAAGCTTTTTGATTTTTATCTCTTGAACTAACGGTGGTATGACCTGTACGCCGAATTTTGAGACATCCTTTATAATTTTTTGAGTTTTCACAAAATACTAACTGCATCGACATAAATCAAATTTTCTTATTTGAGTACGAGTGTTTTTCTATCTAAATTATTATTACTTTGTTGCTTAAAATTTATAAGCTTTCATGCGATTATTTATAATAATGTGTAGTCAATGTGGTTTTAACCAAGAAATTACTGCTAGTAATTACAATAAATCAGGAATTAATGCCTTTAAGTGGCAATTTTGCTTAAATATGCTTTGTGGTAAGGAAGTTAATCATTAAGCACTTTAGTGCTGGCTTTTGTCGATTGATAAACATAAATAATTAATTATTAATAATTTGAATTTCGTTGAAAGTAAAAGGCATAAAAAGTAGTTTACAAAAATCTAAACCTAATTGGCATTTTACCTTATTATAATTATAAATGTTAATATGTAAGTAGTTTTAAGCGGTTAGTTTTGTTTTACATATTACATATTTAGGAGCTTATAAATTAGTTATAAACTGACTTATAACATGATTTCTGCAAAGAATTTTGTAAGTAAGTAATTATAATATATTATGGTGGTCTATTTAACCTCAATTTCGGAAATATCTATAGAAGATGCGACGATTTGGAAATCTTTCGGAGTACACTCCAACACACCCGTGCATTTTCTTGACAAAATCCATATACCAATAACGAAAATTTAATAACTAATAACTCAAAATACTTTTGTAAATTATGGTATTCGTGTAAATGGTGCAGATTTTGAACAGTTTTTATGATTTTTTTATTTTTAGTATGGTGTTTGTGTAAATATTTTTTTGAAATAATAAATAAATTACCAATTTCTCGAAAACCATGAGAGTAATCGAGTCTTTTCAAGAGTTCCTTTGGCTTAGTTAATAAGTAATTTAATCTAAAAATCATACCAAAACGCCTTTCCTTCCATTAGCGTAGAAATTTGAAAATTTATTTATTAAGAAAACCAAGTTTTACGCCTCTGGATTGATTTTAATAAACATTTTGATATCGGTTTTTTATCTTCTAAAACTATGCCAACCTACCAAATTTGAACAAAATCGCAAAAGCTGTTATAAATTTATAACAGAAAAACAATTTCAAAATTGTAAGTTCAAAGTCATATAGCGCCGAAACTAAGCAACTTTATTCTAAGATAAGTTAACTTAAATCGATTTATTTTGGTTTAAGGAATATGTGGAACTTTTACGAACTCCCCGTATAAAAAATATGAGTTTTTGTAGTTTTGCAGGTGAAAAATAACTAGTCCTTTCAAACTAAACAATTTTAGCTCTTTGTTATGTCAAATTATTTTACCTGGATCTTACTAAAGTAAAATTAAAAGCAACTCTGGGAAATATATTTTAATTCTTAGTTGATTTTTTTATCTTAAACTAACAGTGAGGTTTTAGATCAGTAATTCTAAAAAATAATTAATTTAGAGTATCATGTTACTGAATTCAGTTCAAAAAAATACTAATCCATGACTGATATCTCCGGTTGATTGCGAAAGCGTAGCTGATATCATAAAAAGACACATATAAACGAGTTATTTAATACCATGCATATTAATTTATATATTTTAAGGTAAAAATACAATTAATATGCGATCTGAAGCACCTACATATTTTATTAATTGATCTCCACTGTTTTTTTTATCAAATTAATAAATTATTGGCATTTAACAAGAACACAGCATACATCTATGGGTATAACTGTTGGCATGCTCCGTATGTGGTAATTACCATAATTATCATAATTCCGCACTAATACTGAAGTGGAGAAGAGCAAGGAGGTTTTCGATATGAGGTATGTAATTACACTAACGTGCAAATTCAAATGCTGATTTATTTTAATAATTTCAATTTATAGACTCATATTTCTAGATTTTTAAAAGAGCAAAATTGTTATTGATTTAACCTAAAAATAATTATCCAATTTTAATGCATTTAACTATACAAGAAAACTGTGGACTTGATAACTTGTAATTACAATAATTGCATATGCTATGCAAATTTTTTTGATTATTTAAGATGTACTTAAGATTAACATCAAATTAACTACCAAGCCTTTAAATTTTCTTATTCAACGAGTATTGAATAAATATTTTAATATTAATATATTTAAAGGTATTAAATTTTTGCATTATTATAACTTACGATCAAAACTAATGGCGTGAATTCTTAATTATGATTAAATTAATAAAATAGTCATTAAAACAATATTTTTTTACATTTAGGTTATGTAATAATATTACAAATTACTTTTTAAATTATAAAAGGTCTATTTATGCTCAAAGAATTAAGATTTTTGAATTAATTCTCTGAGCATGAATAGACTCTTAAGGTATATTCCAACTAACAATTTTGGTCGAATTTTCGTCAAATTTACGTAATTTAGGTATGTCAATTCCTCGTGCCCTATAAGAATTACGTCATTATTACGTAAATTTTACGCAATAATTACGTGTTTGGGGAAAAAATTGACTGTCATTTCGACGTAAAATTTCCCTAATTGTCGAAAATTATTTATAAGTTAATTACGTTAAATTTACCTAATACCGACGTACAGGGTGAGCTGAAATGATTGTGGTTTCATATGCAGGTAACCAAATACGCAGGTTGGTACAACTGAAATCTTAAAAAGAAAATCTCCTAGTAATCCAATGGCGTAGCAAAATTTTTTTCCAAAATCTCTAATTTCACAGCAAATGTCAAATATTGAAAATGTTTTTCTACATTTTCGAGGCAGATGCTAACACAAAACAAAGATTTGCGCAAATTAATTTTGATAAAAACTGACGTTTATGACATAGAAGGTACAATAACGAAATTCAAAAATCTGAAGTTTTGACACAACGCCAAAAATTACACCTACGCCTCTGCTTTTGGGAAGTCTAGTTACATTGTTTAGATTTTGACATGATTTAGTGTTACTATGAACTTGAAGCAAACAAATTCCCCAGATTTTTAGGCGGGAAATATGAATTGACCACAATCATTTTAGCTCACCCTGTAAAATTTACTACATATTTCCCAAATATTTCCTAACCTCAGTAATAAAGATGATTTTGGTTCACGGCTACCAACTTTTTTATTTCGTTGAATGAAATATATTGGTGACATGAATTCTATTATAAGTTAAAGAATCCATGATGGCTTATTACTAATAAATATTATGCATTATATTATGTAGTGTTCGGGGTGTTGTTGGAACTACTCGCCAAGCTTAAAATTTGGTGGCCACGAAAAAAATTCTGTGAAATTTATCGATTTTACTTTGAAAAAATGCAATCCCCCAATCCAAAATCTTTGTTTAAAAATAAATTTTGTTATTAATTATATTAGATTTTTTTTTGGTATTAACTTTATATTTATAATTTTAATTTTTAAATATTTATTTAAAGAATCATCGTATGATTTGTTAACTTTTTGTTTAAAAAATGTTTATTTTAATTTATAAATAACTATTAAACTTTCATAAATTTTTACATAACCTATATTTTATAATAATAAATATGGCTTCACTGCTAAAATTTACCTGATGGGAAATTTTAGGAATTTCTGGCCTATTAGGTAACTTTTCCTTGATGCTTGGTAAAAAATTGTTATAAATTTGAATTTATAGTAATTTGGCCCTAAATTGGAACTTTTTACCTGAAAGTATGTTTGTCCTAAATAAGTAAATTTGATTTTAAAGGCACGAATTGGGCAGGAACGTTCGAGTCATCCACGCGAATGTCGTATGGGCAAATTATAACAACATAACCTAAAAATTTGTAGCAATTTCTTATTAGTGTATTTTGAATAATTGCAAATGGACTCATTTAAATCCAGTTTCATTTATATTCTATGAAGAATTTTGCGATTATAAATTTGGAGGTGGAATGACTTTGTTTTCTTTTTGTATCGCTTGTATGTATTTTTATAATGTTGTAGTGGATATGAGTATATGAAAGTTCTTCTGATTTTGATAGCTTTGAATTAAAAAGTGCTCTAAATCACTTATATTTTCCTTCATCCGCCATTACATAAAATACCTACAAAAAATATGCCTATTAGGTCCTCCAACCTAGTAAGTTTGACTACAAAGTTATTAATCTAAATTTATTGACTACAGGGTGGTGATAAAGTTTGGAACCAAGGTCATAACTTCCGTAAAAATTTTTTTCGTAAAAATCGCTCGGACAGGTCTATTTTTGTTTTAAAAATCCCATCTTTGGGAATGAAAAAAATATTCATGACGTCACTGATAACTTCACTATGACGTCATCATCATTTTTTTTAAATGGAAACCCCTACTTTTTTTACACATTTTTCATAGACCATTTTATCATATTAATGATCACATAAAAATATTTAAAAAAATTTCAACCATTTTTGAAAAAAAAAAATAAATTTACTCAAAAAAAAAATTATTAATTCTCAATGAAAATATTACAAAAAAAAAGTAAATTTTTAATTTACAAGTAACAAATTTTAACGAAAATGTTCAAATTGTTCCCCATTGACCATTTGGCATTGTCCCATTCGAGTGTAGACACTCTGAATACTATTGTTAATAGCTTCTTCGTCAATTTGTTGCAATTCCGTCCTAATTCTAAGCTCCAATTCTTGTAAATTATTAGGTCTATTGAAATAAACTTTTGATTTTAAATGTCCCCACAAAATAAAATCTAAGGGCGTTAGGTCGGGAGATCGCGGAGGCCACTCAATTGGTCCCCTCCGACCTATCCATTTGTTGGGAAACGTGGTGTTAAGGAATTCTCGCACCTCCCTGCCAAAGTGTGGAGGAGCCCCGTCTTGTTGAAACCAAATGTTTTGGTTAGGAATGCTGCGATTTTCATAATTGGGGAAAATACGAAGTAAAACTGGTAGCAAATCAATCCGCAAAAAATTCAAGTATCTTTCGGCAGTAAGGTTTTCATTAAAAATGTAAGGTCCTATAAAACGTCTGCCAATCATTCCCACCCATACATTTAACTTTCCCTGTCTTTGACTATGGGATTCTACGGCCCAATGAGGATTTTCCTGTGACCAATACCTACAATTATGATCCATTCAATTGAAAGGTAGCTTCATCGGAAAAAATTATACTACTTAAAAAATTTGGATTTTGATCACATCGCGCCATCATTTCTTCACAAAATTGCAGTCGGCGATCGGGATCATCTTCATTTAAATCTTGTATGAGTTTTATTTTGTATGGGTGATACTTTTCCTTTTTTAATAATTTTGCGACATAGGAATGATCCACATTATTATTTCTTGAAATATCTCTTGTTGAAATATTGGGATTTTCTTCAATCGCAAGTAATAAATTTAATTTGGTTTCTTCATTCACTTGAGGCCGTCCTTGTCGAGGCAAATCTCCTACAGATCCTGTTTCTGCAAATTTGGTAACTAACTTACTTACTGTAGATCTTGAGATTTGCGGTCTATTTGGATATTGCTCATTAAACAAAGCACAAGCTTCCCCATGGGTTCTTTTTCTATCGCCGTATCCTACCATAATTAAAATTTCGATTCTTTCGCGTTCGCTTAAACGAGGCATTTTTAATTTAGCAAAACTTAATAATTGTTGATTATTATTAAACAAACGAAGTAAGCTATTCAAGCATTGGTAAATGGATTTAAAATTTTATTTGCCATACAAAATAACGTCAACTAAAGCACTTTTATAAAGGCAATTTTTATTTCAATATATTTTGAATATCAAAAGCTTTTTCAAATTTATAATAAATTACAATTTTATTTAAAGTTTATTATTACTTAAACATTTTATTTTAATTACCTTTTTCATTAAAAGTTATTTAAAATTAGTTTTAAGAAAATTCCAATTGTGTAGAGAAGAACAATTCGAATATTTTCAATAATAATTTGTTATTTTTAAACTAAAAATTAGTTTAATTTATTTTTTTTGCCATATTTTCATTGAGAATTAATAATTTTTTTTTGAGTAAATTTATTTTTTTTTTCAAAAATGGTTGAAATTTTTTTAAATATTTTTATGTGATCATTAATATGATAAAAAGGTTTTTGAAAAATGTGTAAAAAAAGTAAGGGTTTCCATTTAAAAAAATTGATGATGACGTCATAGTGAAGTTATCAGTGACGTCATGAATATTTTTTTCATTCCAAAGGATGGCATTTTTAAAACACAAATTGACCTGTCCGAGCGATTTTTACAAAAAAAATTTTTACGGAAGTTATGATTTTGGTTCCAAACTTTATCACCACCCTGTATAATAACCCTACTATCAACTAATACGGAAATTTTACTATTAAAGGAAATGTAAACACATTTACTACAATTTTACAATGAAATATTTTTTCCCTAATAGTCATTGAAAACTCAAATTACAGTAAGTTTTACTATAAATTTGAACTACAGCACATTTTTAATTTAATGGCGTTGTTAGGTAAAATACTAAGGTAAATTTTACTTGCGAATTTCCCTATTTTCAACTTTGAAGAAATATGACCAATAAGTAATAAATTAGGGCAAATAATGATAAATTTTAACATTTATTCGCTCTATTAGTAAAAATATCCACAAAGTAAATATGCCTTAACTTATGCCCAATTAAATGCCTTTAAAGTAATTATTTAGGGCCACATTATGTTAATTTTCCCTAATTAGGTAAAGTCTACTTAAACACAGAAAATTTCCCATGCCTTGTAACTTGGGATTTCTGCTCAGAGATTTAAGACCCAAGGTTTAAGATTTACTATTTCTAAAAAACCGGGTGCATGAATCCTATAATTTTCTAAAATCTTAAATCATATATCTTAAGTCTTTGAGCTTAAGGTTTTAGTGAATATTACTAAAAATTTCTACTTGACTATAAAACTTATTAACTTCTTAGTCAACTTAGTCTATAGGTGATCAAGGCACTAGAGTGGTTTTCATCTGAAGAGAACCCTGCTCAGAAATCAATGTTTAAGAATATTTAGATTACCTTAGTTTATGATTGATGTACGTTCTAGCTATTTTTGACGTAAAGAATATTTTATAGCAGTGTCAATGCACCGAATTCTTTATACAGGGTGTCCGAAAATTTATGAATAAGATTTCGTTACATTGTCAGGTATCAGGGACCATTGGTAGAGTCGCGAAACAATATTTAAAGAATCCCCCAAATGTTTTCTATGGGAAAAAAGGACTCAACGCTTTAATCAAAAACTGTCTTCTATTTTATAAAATAAAGTAAATAGACCGTTGGTATGTAAAATATTTTTGAAAATTATGAACATATTACTTAATACCCATCGACCTATGTAAAAATATTGAAACTGTTCAATAGGGTTAAGATGGCACGACATGTCTGATTTTACTAATGAACTTACGAGCTAAGAGCTAATTACGCATCATTATTCCAGCAGCGTTCAGTTAGGATGTTAGAAATGACCTTCACTGCACCAACCATTTATAAAATTACTTTAAGATCACGAAATAATAATTACCTCTTAAGAGCCGTTCAAACTTTGTTGTAAAATCATCATTTTTAATCTTTAACTCGAACTTTATAAAGCTATTAATTTAAGCTAAGTGCTAGTTACAGCTTATATTGATGACATATTTATTTATCAAGTTTATACCTCACTCATAAAAAAGATTAACCCAATTTATGATAATTATAACACTTATTTTTTAATTTGATCATATTAAAAATATATATTTTCTAGTTTTAAATTTATTTTTGGAGTCTTTTATGGAAATTGAGCACGCGACTTGTATTATTGATAGGTGTATCATTAAGATTTACTAATATGGACTTGCAGAAACAGGAATCTCCACGCGCGTATTTTAAGAAAAATTTCTTTGAAAATAGAACAAGAAATTTTTCTCATTTTGCTGCGCTTCGTGCGGTTTTCAGGTGGCAATATTAATAACTCGCGGTGGCATTAAAAGCGTCTGGTATAAATTAAGTGAAACGAGTATCACAAATATGCAGATGTAACTGAAAGCTCCAGCAAACTGCCGCCATTTCCTATTCCAAATGATTTACCTTAAGATGCTACCTGCAGGGTGAGTGTTTAGCGTTTCAACGATTCTCCTAAACCCAATCCCATTATCTTTCACATATAAGACATAAATAATAGATACAACAGGATGTCCATACCTCATTTGTAAGCAAACGCCAAGATTATAATTTGCTAGTAGTAACACCTGTGCAGGACAGAGGATTCCCTTTGTAAAGTGCCATTGCGAACGTTTTACTCTAATAAATATTCGCCGGTTAAATGTGCAGTTAACTACGAAGGACGTCATTTTATTTCTTATTACTACCATTAATCAAAATGATGAATCTCCCTTTACAGAATAAAAGTATTAGATAATGCATTGCCCATAAATTAATGGACCTGATGGCCGCTTACTAAATGTGACACACTTTTCTTAAAGAGATATTAAATTGCATTCATTCATTGCAAAAAATCAGAATTAATCCATTCTATTTTATTAGTCATATCAAAACTTCAACGTTTACAGTAAATTTAAATTGGTCTTTTATATTAGCGAAAATGCCAAATACTTACCCTAGTTTATTACTTTTGGGTAAAAACATTTTTTGCTCTGGAGGCTACCTAATTTTTTTTTTGCTATTTCAATGAAACGTTCCTTTAAACTTAATTAATTTTTTATTTCATGAGGTTAATTTTTTTGGATGTGACTGTGAGAGATAATTTATTATACCAGTAGTCCAAAAAAGTAAATTAGAAAAAAATAATAAAATTTACTTTCTAATGAGGCAAAAGCACATGTGTTACTTCATTAAAATATCTGAATCGAATTGCTTCGAATTTTGCTAAGTGGAATCTTATTAAATCTAAAAGTTTTTGTGCAAAATATTGTTGCTCTAAAGTATTGGCATCTAGACACATCATTGCGCAGATATTTAGTTTCTTGATGTTTTATTTTTGATATTAACTAAGGATATTAAGAGCTTTTAAATTTGAATAAATTTATAATAATTTGCTCAGAATTTCCATACTTCTATCATCACAAAAAAATTTAGACATGAATTTGATGAAGGTTCAATTAATTTTCAAGATTACCATAATAAATAAGTTAGGAGCAAGTGATGAGATGAGCTCGTGCATTTATTATATTCCTGAAATGTACTTAAGTTTTCTTTTCTTGTCTTAGAAAAGCAAGTTAAGTTGCCTATATTGTGGCTTAAATTTTCTAATTTTAGACGATGTTTCTAATATTAAAGGAGTTCTCGTAGTTGGTTTTTGTGGAAAATAATATATAGAATAATTAAGGTACTTAGTTATTTAATAGGAAAATAATGAGCTAGTCAACTAATAATGTCGATATATTCAAAATCTTGATAAAGCACCAAAAATTCATGTGCAAAAAATCAAATTTTGCACGTTTTTTTGGTGATAAATTATGCCCCACCCTAAATTATACCTAAATAATTTATTTTAATAATTAGCATTAATAATTAAATACAAGGATATTTTCCCATGTAATTTGTCCATAAGAAAATCCAAATTTCAAAAACTTTATTTGGCAACACAAAATATCAACATGAAAATTTATACACAATAAGATATAATTGTAAGGAATGTTGCAAAACTATTTTATTACATACAATTTTTTTAATTATCTCCCCAAAAATTTTCAAATTTACCATAAAAATTAGTTCTTTTTGGGAGTCTTTTGCGGTAACTTCAAATTAAAATATAGACATAAAAAAACTACAATATGCAATTATGAAAAATGGACAAACAAAACTCATAATATTTTTTTAATCAGGGCCCATTTTTAAGATTTTATAGCTCCTATAGGATTACTATCCTGATAAATGTTAAATTAAGAGGATAGCCGGTGTATTCGGTAGGGTCCTGTGTTTTTGATCTTAAAAAGTTTTCTTCGAAATTTTTTTTTAATTTTCTTTTTGAGGTGCAATGTAGAATCTTCAGGCTATAATTTTTGCAATTTTTGTCTTTGTGAACTAAAAATAGCTTTAAAAATAAAGCCCACAAAAAGTACATCTTATCTTCGATTTTTTTAAAGTTTATTTAGAAAAGGATACCCAAAGGCATATTTTGTATTAAATTTGAAACATAAATATTGCATTATAACATCGTTATAGGCTTTTGTAATTTAGAAATTTTTATGCACTTTCAAAAATCACCCTAAATAAATATAAAACAAAAATATAGGAAAAAAAGGGAATCTCAACATTCTCGTAAATGTCTGGAAAAGATATGAGAAAACCGATTTTGCTTTTTTTGATTGGTATGGCTGCACTTTCTTTAAAATCGACAAAAATTTACATTGAAATCCCCTATACCCAAATTGCACCGGCTATCCTCTTGTTCCAATTGATAAAGTATACGTTCTTTTAAAAAAAGTTAAAAAATTGAGTTTTTTCAATCCTCTTAGAAGAATATTCGCCCATGTGATTTACCCATAAATTGATCCAAATTTCGAAAACTTTTTTGCCAATATTTTTAGAAATTCCTACATGAAAATTTCTATACAATAAGATACAATTCCCTCGTCCAATGCAAGTCCATTTTTTTGAAAAAATACATTTTTATGGGGGAGTGTTAAGTTGAAAATTCTTTAAGTTTCAATGCAGAATGTTGAAGATTTAATCGATGTTTATTGCAGGTAAATCGCCATCTTTAACAACTATAGCTGTAAATGTTTTTCTTTGCTCCTGAACATTTTCCAATTCCATAAATATTTGTAGAATTTGTAGCCTTTTGTTGTAATTTAAACGACAAGGTGTATCATAATAAGTAAGATTTAATTTGCTAGTGAGTAGAGAACATCAAAGTACAGAAAACATTTCGTATAAATACTTGTAGGATTTCATTTACAATAAGAGCTACACTTCTTAAAAATAGGTTTTTGGTCATTTATTACAGAACAGTTCCTAGTAGAGAACCCAAATTTTGTACAATACTTAATTTACACGTAACTCAGTTGCATGATATTTTTCATATTTTTTGCTTTGTTTTGAGAGGTAATTCTAGAGATAATTGGTGGTAAAATCAACGAAAAATTAGTAAGCAATAGGTTTTTTTAAGTTTTTTGTCAAAGCATTTCAAATTTACACAAAATCTTTGCTTTTAATGATATCCATATATAGAGGGTTGTTATGGTTACCAAACCAATATTTCTTGTACAGAGCCTATTATTTTACCAAAATTATCCCAAAGTTTGCGAGGTAATTTCAAAGTGGAGTTACAAACAGCACATGATCAATTGTAGTCCATATATTGCGATACACCCTGTATATTCCTAAAAAGCTGATATTACTTTGTCAAGGAGACAAATAAAACTATATTAGAATGCTTCAACTAAAATATTTACTTTACAATATTTATGTATTTAATCCGGAACTTCTTTTGTTACAATTTTTTATAAGTAAGAGTTAAAAAATGTAGTTTTTATATTTCCAACCCCGCTTATGGATTTAAGTTTTTTCTTTCATTTTAAGTGAGTTTTTATCAAACTAGGTAAAATTCCAAATCTGTTGGGAATTAACACGCATTTTAATTTAAAAACTACTGTTTATTTTTTCAACATTTATTGATTTTTTTATGAAAACTTTTAATTGATTTTAGGTGTGTGTTATCTTCTAAGGAAAGCAAATAAAATTTCCATTAAGCTTTAAATAACAATTATATATAAAAATTAATAAGTATTTTATGTCAGCTCCTATTATTCAACACCATTTAGAAAAGTCGAGGACGGTTATTATTTATTATTTCCCAATTGGCCGTTTAATAAAAAAAAATTACTGCTTTGACAGCAATAAAAAAATCTATTTTAAAAAATCAACTTTGGTGGTTTGCAACTGCTCACGAATTCATTTTTGGATATAGATAAAAAGAGTCATATCAACTTAATTTGGGACACCCTGTATATTTTAAACTTAATATCAAATGAATATTTAAGTTTTAAGCTTTAAAAATGTATTTCTTTTGATTTAAATTGACATTTCATCAAATTTTAAACTTTTTAGAAAGAATAGCTAGAATTCCAATTTTAAAGTTTTTTCTGAAACTTCTTCTTTAACCGCAATTATATTTAAACAAATGTCGAATATATATATTTGTATTTTTAACATAAAAATAAAGTCAATTCTATTTTTTAGATGGGTTTTGTGGATCAGTTTATTTCAAAAAATTAATTTGAAGAACTTTTATTTCAGCCAACGTTTCGAACACTTTATTTCTTCATCCTCGGGGCAAATATTAGCTGTCATTCAAATTTTGCCCTGAGGATGAACAAATGAAGAGTTCCAAACGTTGGCTAAAATAAAAGTTGTTCAAATTAATTTTTTGATATAAACTAATCCACAAAACCCATCTAAAAAATCGAATTGATTTAATTACTGGATCTAATACTTATCACAGAATAAAAATAAAGTCAAGGTGAATTTTTAATAATTTTAAAGAAGTCTTATTTAAAACTGGTTTTGATTGATTATTTTTTGATACAAGTAGAAATTTTCTCAGATATCATCTAATCTATTTTTAAGGTAATTTTGGGAAATATTTAATATCATCTTTGATATTTAATTTTAAAGAATTTGTATGTGTTTCTTAAATGTAATAATGATTAAAGTTAATTTTGCTGGTATTTCAAGAAAAATTATCATAATTACGTTAGAAAAATGTATAGGGAAGAGTGGGGTACGGTGAACCGTGGTATACAGTGGATCAACACCTATTTTTTTTAAATTAACTACAGATACATAGAATATCGAACCCCGTGCTCTAGTACTTACATTTCCCTCAACCAGTGTTGGGCACAGTCACACTGTAGATGGAAATAAAATTGAATTTTTTATTTGTATAAATACATTAATAAATTAAATGTTTTTTGCTAAAAGTGTTTAGAATTGTGTTAATATTATTATACTGCCAAAATTATGACATACATACTTTGGCTTTTCGTACAATGTTTATTGTAGAAATGCGTTACATTTTCAAATATGCCATGTTGAGGAACAGTGGGCCGATTCCATAAAGAGCACAGTGGCTTAACTAACTTTTTGTAGATAGTATAAATAGAACTGCAAATCTAAAACCACCGATTCTGAAAACTTCCAGACTCTTGAATCTAGTCCTATTTAACATGGTAACTTCATGCATTAATTCACTGTGCCCCACTGCGATACTCGCA
This sequence comes from Stenus bimaculatus, assembly GCA_963971135.1. NCBI lineage: Eukaryota > Metazoa > Arthropoda > Insecta > Coleoptera > Staphylinidae > Stenus > Stenus bimaculatus. The sequence continues at coordinate 44,339,381 of OZ020183.1, read as the reverse complement.
CGTTAATCCAGTGAAACCTAAATGTCGGGTAGATTGGATCATTATCCACTTTTTCAAAAAAAACCTTGGTACCAGAAAACCGTTCATAATTTTACCAAAACTGACGTTATTTTCGTTAGTCCTTGAAATGTTTATTTAGTGATTTCCGCCGATTATAAAAAAGTACCCCACTCTCTCCTACTTAAAAATGATCGTTTGTTTAATTATCCAAAAAGGTAAGTTATAATTACCCTAAAGTAAAAAAATGCAGAGACCAATTTTTTTTATATTTCAGACAATGTTTTAAAATAACGTTTTTTACAGAAAATATGTAAAATGTGACCCTTGGATACCAAACGAAACTTAAATTTGAGAAATGGATCAACTCTTGAAAGTTTTCATTTTAAAGGTAGGTATTTAGTTTTTGTTTTCAAATTTACATTACTACTGATGCCTATAAACTATAAATTAAAAATATCAAAAGATTCAAAAATATCTTTTTTTCTTTAAACATCATTAAACTACATACTTATGTGACGCTTGACAGGCTTTAACAAGTCATTTTATGTTCCTTGGTTCTATGATCATGTTCGTGCATTTCGCATTTCTGAAGTAAATCGGTTACAATCGGGTATAGTTTGCATTGACAAGGATTAGAAAGGGGGAGTAGAAATGCATTTTAGGCAACCCAATATATACTAACATTGTATTGTGTATTGTATGTAAATTAAATGTCAAATTTTAAATTTTTTTTTATATTACTATTTTAAAAATTGCGACGTTTGAAGAAAAAATAGCATGTTTTATTCGGAGTAAAAGAACTTTTTGTGGCTCGTATGTATTCGCGGGACTCGCAGAGCTCGTCCCGCAAACCTACATGCTCGCCACAAAAAGTAGTTCTTTTACTCCTAATAAAACAATATACAGTGAATTCAAAAAAGACTGAAACCACCAACTATGCAACCAAACATACTTTGTAGTGATTTTAGACTTGCTAAGTTGGTGTACCTGTTAATGTTCATTCAAATTTAAATTTGATCTGTCACTTTAACCAAAGCGTCTCTCAGCAGTTTTTCTTCGGGTATTTTTTCAAGTTATTTCTCAGTGTGTTGCAAATTTTATAAAAAACAGTTTTTTTCAAAACTAAAAATAGTGCAGTTAAAATATTCGCGATGGCTTTCTTAACGGAGCACAACGCATTCATTTTGATGGCACATTTTCGAAGTGGAACATTGATCGATGGAACATGGTCTTACGACTTACAATATTGAATAGAACAATTTAGAGAAGCTTTTCCAGAATATCCGTTCGAGTATGACAATTTTAAATTGCATAAGTTTCGAATTGTCCATAAATTTGAGAATAAACATTGCATTTGTAAAGGAAAAAGTAGTGGGCCTCTTAAAAAGTTAACCGATAACGTTTTGAGGGACATTATCAATCGCATGGAACAAAGTCCTACAAAATCAATCGTAAAACTTTCAGCTCAAACAGGTAACTACCTATACAATAAGTTATGCAAAACAATATTTAAGAATAATTTTTAGGATTGTCCGTGGGAATTTGCCACCCGGCCCTAAAAAAAAACTTCACATGCATGCATATAAAGTGAGTGTAGTGCAAGAATTATTACCACCTGATTATCCAAAAAGATTAGACTATTGTCAATGGTTTAATAACAATTTAAACAATGATATTTTGGATGTTACGTTCTTTTCTGATGAAGCGTGGTTTCACTTATCGGGTTATGTGAATTTCCAAAATTATAGAACATGGTCTACAAAAAATCCACATATATTTGTTGAAACCAGCTTGCATCCCCAAAAAATTGGTATGTGGGTGGCCATGTCACGAAGAAGAATAATTGGACCAATATTCTTTCAAGAGACGTTAAATGCTGCGAGATACCGAACTTTGCTTTTGGAACCGTTTATTAACGAACTTCATAATGACGAACTTCAAACAGGATATTTCCAGCAAGATGGTGCAACAGCACATTCTGCAAGGACCACAATTGAATTTCTTCAGGAGTTTTATGATGAAAGATTAATAAGCCAAAATCTGTGGCTTGTCCGATCTCCAGATCTAACACCCCATGATTTTTATTTATTTGGGCGTATTGAAAACAAGATCTATAAAAATCGAATACACGATCTGGAAGAATTGAAACTGGTCATAACTCAAGAAATCAATCTCATCACCCAAGATGAACTTCAGCAGGTATTTGAAAATATGAAACGACGAGTAAATCTTTGTTTAGAAAATCGGGGAAACCACTTCCAACATTTATTGTAAGTTCGGGTTTCTCACAATAGTTAACAAACACCCTCGTTGGCAAGGGCTTCACATAAAGATTTATAACAAATACCCTCGTTGGTTAGGGTTTCTCACAATAGTTAACAAACACCCTCGTTGGTAAGGGCTGCACATAAAGATTTATAACAAATAACCTCGTAGGTTAGGGTTTCTCACAATAGTTAACAAACACCCTCGTTGGTAAGGGCTTCACGTAAAGATTTATAATAAATACCCTCGTTGGTTAGGGTTTCTCACAATAGTAAACAAACACAATTTTGTAATTCTAAACTTTTAACTACTTTTTTAAGTTATAATGTGATTTACAAAATATACGAATAAACATTATCTCAAGTTTTTTGTGCATTCTTTTTGAATAATATTTTTCATAAAATTAAATTAAATAAAAATATTAAAATTAACCCTAGTTTTTTATTAAAAATTTAGAAACGCCACTGAAGTATTGACTTTTAGTTTCAGTGTAGCCAACTTTGGGAAATTTAGATTTCCTACCTTGAAATGTCATTGGTTTCACCCTTATTTGAATTCACCGTACTATTGTTTTAAAAACATGAATTCATAAGTTTTTTTTAAATATCCAAGCGAAATCCTGACGCCCTAGAAAATGAAATTTTGGTATTCTTTCTAACAATTTTAGGTTGTAAATTGAACTAAAATAACCAAGATTATATTTATTGGAAGAATGAAGACTAGAAAGAATTTTATTTATTTTTTTTGATTTTTTAATAAACGAGGGAAGTTAATTTCCGGAGAATTTCCATAATTTTATGTAAATCGTGAAAATTCCAACTCGTACCAAATTTAAAGTGGTTTATACAAATGTATGCATGTATATTTATCGAATTCATCAAGCAGGAAGTAAAGATGTAAATAAGGTAAATAAATACAAAATGTGTGGCTAGTTTTTATAGACGATACTCGTTTGAATATAGGTATATAAGCCACCTACGTGATACCACGCCCTGTATAATACACATATCGCAATACATATGCGGTTTTCACACAGTCGTATCTACAAGAACATTCTGAAGTAATTATCTTAAATAACATATAAATAATTACTTAAGGTCGGCCAGTTTACATAAACTGCACTTGATAGAACACGACTTATTATTATCGCTAATACACACACTGTTCATATAAATTAGTCTTGCAAACGAACAAGACACTTGTTGCAATAAATAAATTATAAATTTACGGAGTCACATGATAAAAATTTGTTCCGTTTTATTTTACGGAACGAATCGTGTTGAAATTTTTTTAAGAACAAGGCTAGGACTATGATTTATAGCAGTGGATTTTTTAATGGGAATAACGGACTGAATTTACTATTGCGTGTAGTGGGTGTTGGCCATTATTGAGCAATAAAAGTTAAGAAAGTGCCCAACAAACAATTTAATTAATTAAAATTAAATATAAATAAAGCTAACAATCTTTGCTAATAATAAAATCATTAAAGCTGTAACTTTTGCAAATCATGCATTAATCAATTTAGCAGTTTCCTGCTTAAATGCGTAGAAATACCAGAGGTGTAATAATAGGTCTTGCAAGCGCACATAATTTTCTTTAGTTCTCAGGCAATTTTTATGCAATAATTGTTCGCGAACACACCTGATAAATGATTTATTAGCAACCTTGGACAAGGCCGATTGGTTAAATTAAACAAACGCAGTTCGTATTGCAAAAAACTAATTATACAATCGTGAAGAAAATAATTGATATTATTACTTAATTGAAAATAAAACAATTTTTAAAAGGCGTGGTCATTTTTTATATTATTTTTTGCGCGTGTTCCGGGATATCCTCATTCTCATGGGCGTGCCGCCATAAATACACCAGTTCGATAATGCAACAGCAGACCCAAAATTAGATCGATGATATCTTAATTGAGAACCGATTTTGCCTTGTTTTATTGCACATTGTTAACCATGCCACACTTAATTTCGTCCCAGCTACACGAAATTTGCGCATTTAGTTTTACTTATCATGTAATTATACTCCAAAAACAATGAGCTTTTTATCAGGAATCTCCTTTTTAAACTTACAATGCGTGCTTGAAATTTCTGCGAAATTCTTGTTAATACCATTTTCAGGATCTTGTACGCTTTGGGAATTAAATATTTTCTCATTACTAAATGTACTTTTGGTTATATACTGCCCAACGTTTTTCTGTTATAAATTACTGTCAGTATCGACTAATTATGTTCGACTAATTGTCTCTAATAAACAAAACATTTAATTAACGGAGCACAATAACTAAAACAGTTACAGCAGAGTTTCTCACCCATCGTAACAAAATCGAGATCATAAATTTATAAAAAATACTTTTGCATAAATTTCTTGATCTACCATTTCATTCAAAATACATTTCATAGGCAACATTTCCATCGATTCGTTTTACCGACACCTATATTTCATTGACCAACATAATGTTTTCTACATTGTCGATGAAATGGTGATATCGATGAAAAAATTGTGTCGAAGAAATGTCGATTAAATTGTTTTGTCCAAGAAATATTGTTGTTATTAATAAAAATTTTATATCCTTCATTTATGCAGCTTTTTTGCTGCATTTGATAAAGCTATGTATTGTACTTCTGCTTTCTGCTGTATAGAGTGGCGCAAAACTAATCACTCTATTAGAAAATACTATTATTTTTGCAACTGGCGTCATCTGTTATCGTAACTTTGGTACTTGTAAAGAAGATAGCTATAAAATACACGCCAACAAGTCATGGAGCGTTCGTTATACATGGTTATACTCTTCAAGAACGCGGAATAATTGGGAATAATTGTGTACCGGTCGCTTGATTTTTCTTTTTGGGGATTTGCATTGGCCCGCAAGATCGCCCGATTTGACTGCTCCAGACTTCTTTCTTTGGGCTTATTTGAAGTCCCGCGTTTATGTGAACAATCCACAGACCTCGGCAGATCTACAGAAATATTGAGTAAAGTTATGGAAAATACACTATAAAGCGCCCAAATATGCATCAACTCTGACGGCGACCAATTAGTCGGGATTGTTTTCTCGGCCAAACAGGAAAAAAAGGTCCAATAAATATTATTCACAAACAGAACCGATTTTTTTTTCATTTACTAAAAAATTACAGCCTTTGGAAATCGGATGATTACTTTTTCCCCACCCTGTAGATATTATAGCACCAGCATTTTAAGGAAATCCATAACCAGTTGTAACTTTGTTTTTCTTAAATCTTTAATAAATCTTGTGTTGATTTTAAATAACGTAGAATCATTTTAACTGCTAACTGATTTTTTTCTGGTTTAGTTCCCTGTACTGATTTTAACAATTTTTAATTTGTATCATTTACAGTATAGGAGAAGATGTTGACCCTTGGACTACCTCAGCATGTGGTGGTATCTATTAGCAGTAGGATAAGTTAATACATAAAATGCCAATATTTTCTTCTAAAGCAGCTATTAAACTTGCATGAGTTGGTGAATATCTGTTTTTATCTTTGGAAAGTAAGTATTTTTCAAGACATACTTGGCCTAATAATGATAAAAGCTTATTATTTTTATCTGAACTACACCTTTTCCAATTTTATTTCAGAAAACATCAATTCGATTTCAGAATAGTCAATTGTATTTTAGAAAAGACCAATTCGATTTCAGAAAAGTCCAATTCGATTTCAGACAGCATCAATTGTATTTCAGATTAATCGAAGGATATAATTTTTTAAATTTAATTTACAAAAATAGCTTTATTTTCTTTTTTTTTGTAAATAAATGTTTGCGATTTATTGTCATGTCTTTACAATGAAACGTGCACAACAGACTTTAAAAAAAAACACGACACAAATTTGGAGTGAACGCTTGTTACTACAGAAGAAGAACTTCTCGCAAGACTTATGGCTGCTTGTACCATTGTCCAAGACATCCCTGGGATATTCCAGAGGGTTCGAACATCTATGAACCAGCGTGCAACCCTGTGCATTGAACAAAATGGCCGAAATTTCGAACAATTTTTGTAAATTTTATTAATTAACTTAATTACCTTAAATCTTTTTTAATTACCCTCTTAATGGTTAATTTCCGAATATGGGTTTATTAACAAAAGTTGCTTGTTTTGGTGTGCTGAACAACCCCTTTCATTATTATACAATACTTACAGAACACCCTGTATAATAAGGATATACAATAATAAAAAAGTAAAAGTTGTAATTAAAGTAGTAAAACTCTATTTGTTTTTAATATAATTATTTATAATAATTATACCTACTCGATAAATTATTAATCTTTGACACTAGGTATACAGCACTTTCCGGAATCATTGGAAATAGTTCTTTTTTTTAGGTAGCTTGGCAGCTAAGTCAAAAAAGAACAACAACAGCACAGGGACAATAAAATAATATATGGAAAAGTACAATTTTCTATTACCCGTTGCAATAAATTAAATTTTATTTTAATTCTCTCCTTTTTAGAAGTGTGTTAATGAAGTTTTTTAAATTCAAATTTTAAGCTAAAAATTATAAAATCTACTTTTATTCCGAAATGAACCACCGGACCGACATACAATAAGAGTACCTTTCCTGTAGAACATTCACATCAAGGATTATTTTAGTACTTTTAAAATTAACGTAAAGAAACAAAAGATATGATCAAAAAAATGATGACCCTCCCACATGTAACGACCCTGAAAATATTTTTTAAACTTTCATTAGCCGAAAATGTGTATCCTCATGTGAAAAAACTGTGGCCAAAATTTCAAGTTAATATTTCTTATAGTATTTATTTTATTTACAAAAAAATATTTTTGTTTATTTTTGAAGTGGTATAACTTTTTAAGGAAGCATTTCCGGACAATACTTTATAAGTGAAAAATGCTTAGTTTCACTTCCTCTATCGCCACAAAAAATTTGTGGCAGTTATTCAGCTACAATTTATCAAATATCTACATTTAAATAATTTTGAAATATCATATATTTTATATTTTTTCATATTTAAGGAACAAAACAAAATAGTAAAATAATTTTTATTGGTTTTACGTGATTATTTAAATACTTTTAAGCAATTTAAAAAAATAGTTTCTGCCGTAACGGCTACCCCTTGGCAGCCCTTAAAATATTTCAATATAGCGACCTAAGTGATTACTCCGGGGCTTGCCTTGAAAGTTCGGCTATCGTACACTTCCAAGTTGCATCGACAGCTTTTCACATGGAATTTGGTCGTAACGCGGGTGATAACTTAACGCCTCAGTTTATAATCTAGCGCCTGGAGGCCGTTCAGAAACGTCGTGTGAGGGTAGAGTGTACTCAAGGTGTAGGGATTCCTGAACGATTTTGGGTAAACGTACGACGTACTCTATAACATAACCTAAAAAAATCATACACAGAGACGTTGAGACAAGTCAATCTGCAAAGGTTTTCGTTATGGACGTATCTAGAATCCCGAACGCGGGATTCATTCAAAAAACTTACAATCCCGAATAGGGGTGGTTTAATATAGAGGTTCGGGATTTATGCAAAATAATAACAATCCCGAACGTCGAATGGTTTCAAAAAACTTACAGTCCCGAATAACCGTGGTTAAATATAAATAATTTTGGTTGAAATTTTTTTAAATATTTTTATGTGATCATTAATATGATAAAAAGGTCTATGAAAAATGTGTAAAAAAAGTAGGGGTTTCCATTTAAAAAAATTGATGATGACGTCATAGTGAAGTTATCAGTGACGTCATGAATATTTTTTTTATTCCAAAAGATGGCATTTTTAAAACACAAATTGACCTGTCCGAGCGATTTTTACGAAAAAAAATTTTACGGAAGTTGACTTTGGTTCCAAACTTTATCACCACCCTGTATGTTTACATGGCAATTTCATCGATGTGAAAAAGCCACATGAACAACTACTTTCTGATACAATATAGCTACATTTCCCTTCATAAAAAATTACATTATCACTTTGTTTTGAAAATGCATTCGAATTTGTTGAGGTCTGAGCATCTTTCAAATGTTGTGCAATCTGTTTAAAGGCAAATGGTGTTAATAATTGATAAAAACGTTTATCGGCACTATTGTCAGTCAATTTTTGAGGTACTTTAAAAATCATTTTTGTATATGTATTCATTTTTTCTTTCTGGCGTTTTGATACTCAATAGTATGAATAATTTTTCTATAAATTTAGTACATGTGCTACATCTAGATATTATCGACTTTAATTTAGCATTAAAACTTTCTAATCTGTTATTTGTAAAATTATGAAAATTTCCAGTTTTAGTGGTGTAACATTTTACCCATTCGTGTCGAATATCATGCCAGTTTTTTTATATAATATCTAATAACGGAATTTGGTAAGGGATTTTTCATTTCTTCAAATATGTTCATATACTCAACCTCAGATGAAGCATACGCTATTTTCCTAATCAATTCTGAGGATTGTATCACTATGTTTGGACTTATCAGTGGCGGATTATCGCACAGGCGCATGAGGCGCGCGCCTGTGGCCTCTTAATTGAACCGGCCTCAAAAAAATGAAAAAAATTATGCAGTCACATTTTTTTACCAGTCATGGTCGTTTTTGAAAACTTCTATTCAAATAAACCATAAACCATAAACCTAACAAACTAATTATACAAAGGAGTTTTTCTTTCTAGTTCCAGACAAGTTGACTTTATAAAAGATTCTCTTTCTGAAATTTCTGAGACCCACCTTCTAAAATTTTGTCGGTTCGAACGAACCAGTTATACATATAGAGGGTGTCCCAAAAAGAAGTGCTCAGAAAAAAATCCTAGACAATAGACGAGGTTTCATCAACAAGAAAACTAATAGGCAGGACCACCTTTTTTGATGGGTCATTGAATTTTGTTCCTACAAAAAATGTTGTTAATTCGAAATTTTGTTGTAGTTCATAAACTATTTGATCATTTTAAAAGAAATAAGTTGAAAAGTCAAGCTAATTAATGCCAATTTGGCTTGAAGTTAAAAAATATCATCAGAAGAATGTTTTGATCGAAAAAAAATTCTTCTTTCAAAAAATTAACGAGATTTCACCTTTTTCTTGATATTTTCACTACCTTTGAAACAAGCCCCATAAAGGTACCATTTTTATATCCGTAAAACTTCACATTAAACTCTGTCAATTAAGATTTTCTTCTGAACACTTCTTTTTGGAACACCCTGTATAATTTACTTTCTTCTTTAATTTTAACTTTGGGTTATATTTTACAGTTCATCTAATTCCATGAAATTTTTTGAAAAAGAGAAAAACGAGATGTTTTTCCAAAGTATCTGGAAATGCTTGACCTGCCATTTTTTTAAAATTTCACCTATGGCGCTATATTCTAATTTTGCACTTCTAAGTTTTCCTTAAACTAACCCCTGAAACGTCTGAAACTGATGTCAACTAAAAAGGTCATCTTATTTTATTTCAAAAAAATAGCGGCCTCAAAATCAGATTGCGCTTCAGGCCTCCAAATGGCTTAATCCGCCACTGCGACTTATGCTTAATTTTGCCGAGGTAATTTCCCTATGAAAGACTTTAAAACAATGAAAAAGACAAATTAATCGAGATGCCTTTGGAAACTGTTGAAAAATTACAGAACGTTCACTACTGCACTTATCTGACATCACAACACATACCTCTTTTCAACCTGCTCCAGACCTGGGTGCTTTGGGTTCACCCAAAACGAACGCTCGGAGGAAATCTGAACGATTATTTATTATTATTTTCTCTATTTTTGTACGACTTTGGGTAAGCCCATTAATTTTATTTTTGGCTCAGAAATTGTTTCTAAGTAAACCAACATTTGCTTCACATAAAACTGATAAAGATTGGATGACATTGTTGTTTGTTTCACCACATTGACATGTAAATACCATTCCGTAGTTCTGCTCATTCTTCCCAACTCAATTGTATATTTTGCATCACGCGACATGTTTGGAGGCTCAAAAAGTCTCATCTTTAAACATTATAATTAGCAAATAAATACTTTCTGTTATAATTGGTAAGCAAGATGTTCTGGAACCATTTTACACAAAATTGAACAAAATTAAAGACAGTAGCCTTTATTCAGCGAACGTGATGAAAATTTTAGACACGTCATTAACGCTAATCACGTCTTTAAAAAAATATTTTTTATGAAGAAATATTTTTTAATCACGTGTTTATCGTTATCGACGTCTCTAAATTTTTCATCACCGTCGCTGAATACAGGCTAGTTACATTAATTCTAAAGTAGATATTTTAGAGTAGTCCATTTTTGAACAAATTATCTTCAGTCGGCAAATAAGCAACTGGGTTCTAACCTTCAATTTAAATCGTTTATGGTATGCCAGTACAATCAATCAATTATTAGCTTATTATTTGCACCAATACTTCAGATATGTTGTATTTATTGAGGTTCTAAACTAAAATTCTAAAGATATTTCATTGAAGCATTTAATGTAATGGTTCAAGGTAGCTGTTAAACTAATAATTGAAAACAAAACAGAAAACAGTTACAAATAAGCTTCGAATCCCGCTGAGTATAAAATATTAGTGGAGTGTAAAAGAAGTGATGGGATGCGAAAAGTCGTTGGATAATTATTGAATGCGCGCACGTTATCGGATTGCATTACTCTATGGCCGGATACTAATTAGTTATGAGTATTTGGTGAAAAGAAACAAATTGAATTAAACAGATTAGTGTCCATCCATTAGCAGCGGCGTACATGACCTCGGGGATCCTGGGAAATAGTTTCGGTCGCGTATAGGCATCCATCCATTAAGGTCAGCGCCGAAGAACTAAAACCTATTAGGGGGGCAACGTTTAACACGTAGACGAGAAGAAAATCGTCGGTTATTTTAAATGCACCATGCATACCCGGATTCTTCAAATAACAAATAATGCGAGATTACATATTGCACACCTTCGGACATAAATTGCAATTTAGATTGAAGTTTGCAAATTACGAACCTGTCTTCCATCATCTGCAATTACCATTATAAAATTATCACCTATATATATTTAATGGGATGCTGCACATTTTTGATGCAATATTTTTAATTAAACTAAATTTAATGGGCTATAAAATAACTTATATTACCAAATTAATTTTTTTCGTTTTTTAAAACATGAGGTTTTACTTAACATTAACGAAAAAGCGAGTTTAAATATTTAAAATTAGCTAATTTGGTACTTCATAATTAAACCTTTGTTATGTGTTATGCATATAAACTTGCATCACTTACTCATTCGTACAAGTATATGCACCACGTTCAAAACAACCACATGGCTTTACGATGGTAATAAACATTAAATTAATAAAAAATATAACGTTATATACAGTTGACCTTTCACGCTTTGTGGATTTTTTATTTATGTGCAATTTTTTCTTCGAGTCGAGGTATAAATTAGTTTTTATAGAGCTTTTAAGTGGAATTAAAAACTACGTGCATTTTTATGCAATTCTGCCGGCCTAATCGAAAAGTAATTCTGATGCTGCATGCTAATTATTTTTTAATCCAACTGGAAAATTAATTATAATTTTAAAACTTTGTTTGTTTTCTTCTACATGCTTTAATTAAACACTTTAGCTGATATGTTAATACTGTTATCTATAATGAGTATCTTTGTAACGAGTTGATTGTTTAGAATTTTCTACAAGATCTATTCAAATAATCTTTAATTTCCTAAACTTCAAAATTTACAAAAATTAATTTTAATAAACTTTAAATAAGAACCATAAATGCAACCCGCATCCTGTAATAATGTGATTCTGAACAAGACGAGGCAACGCATTTTTAGGACCTCCAGATTCAAACTAGGTGTAATCTGAGGATTGACACACTAAGATATAACTCTAGAGAATTTTTTCGGAAGGATTGGAAAAAATAGAAAAAACCAAAACTGAAAAATTTGGTAGACACAACACCAAACGTGCTAATTTTTGTGACCAGAAATAATCTAAATATCAATTGGAAGATTAAAGAAAAAAATCTTCTATACCCATTTAAGTCTTTTGCATAATCTGACAACATTTTCTAACTATCATCGTACTAAAAATTAAAATTTAGCAGCGTTAATGTTAATAGTTTTCCGCATAATACAATTTTTTGAATAATATACTCGGACATTATATTCATATTAAGTCTTTAAACTTCAAAGCGGCCAAAGTTCAAACAACGACGGCTCTTGTATATTCTAAGTCTATAATTATCGTTTAAATTTGCTTACACCTACTAATATTGAATTATTAATTAATTAATACTCTCAACGCTAAATCATAATTATTATATTAATTTTACGATATCTGAATTAAGGTTAAATTAGTAAAATCCTTCTTTGGACTCGATGTACGACTTAAAAAAACTATATAAATACTATCATACATCATCATCAACAAACACAGAATAAATTAGTGTTTTAAGTTTCTAAACTGGAAGATTTGAGAGTAGGTTTATGCATGATTCTAGACATTCGTGCAAAAGTTCAATGCGTTGTAATAAAACAAATATTTACCACTTTAATACTTATAAATTACCTCAAGCAATTAAAAATACCAAAAAGTAATTGCGAAGATTTGTTTAAATTAAGTATCATATAATTTAATGTTTGCCTCTAGTGTTTTGGGGCCTATTGCAATACTTCTATAGCGAGATTTTAATGATTTATCTTTAACCGAAACAAGTATTTCTCATTACATTAAATCTTATTTCATTTAAATGACATTTTTCTAAATTTAGCGAAAGTTCGACCGATTCTGTACTAACGAGCAGCTATTAATATGTTAAGTGTTCATGTACATACATCACACACTGCATTCATCCGAAGTCATGTTTGGAACTGTTCTATTGGACATTATTAACAAATGACTCCAGGCAGAAAATAAATGATTTTAATAGGTATTTTTACATAATAAATACCGATTCAGTAGTTGTACATCACTGTATAATCCCACACCTATAAAAATATTTAGATTTATGATTTTTGGATGAATACAATTCATCTTAAAAATGATATAACTTCCTGAAGTTTTGTACATAAATTTAGAAACGCCCTATAGTTTTATTTCTTATGTAATGCTAAATTGTAAAAATATATATTATACAAGGTGTTTCTAAACGTGTGTCGCGAACTTTGAGAATTGATTTTTTGACCAATTTTAAAAATCTCTATTTTTGAAATATACAAAGTATGATTATTTTTAAGGAATCCAAAAATTTTATAATATACTAGGTGTTCCATTTAAAAATCCACCAACTTGGAATGGATACCCAGTATATTGTTTTTAAAACCGTATCCATGGTAACAAGCTACATCTTTAACTTTTCAAATGGATTTCCAAATTTTAAATTTAAATTCACGTTTGACCCTTGGCGGCCACACGGGGTAACTAGTTACCCCAGGCTCAGATAAAGTGAAATTAAAGGTGTAAATTAGACTCTAAGATATGACCAGTTTTTAGAACGCCATCTGTAAATTGACCTATAAAAATCATAAGGAATGTTGAAGAACTCTTCCACAAACATGAAACAATCGGTTAGAAGTTTTAAAACACCCATATGTCTTGTACTACTAGGTTTTTTCAGCGTGGGGTAATGAGTTACCCCATGTGGCCGCTATGTGGCCTGGCTGAGGTGTGGCCGCTAAGGGTTAATGAGTATACGAATATCATTTAAGATGGGGAAAACGCAATATTAAAAAAAAATTAAATAATGAACTTCAGAAGCTTATAACTTCTTAGGGGTGGATTTTTTGATATTTATAAATAGAGCCAAATCGACTTATTTTAGGTCTTCTAAAACCAGTTAAGAGTTTGGCGGTGTAGTACGAAACACCCTGTATTACATTTTATATGTAGGTAAATGGTATTCCCAAACGTCGTCGTTGGAAACTAGAGTAAATTTAATCAAGAAAAAATAAAAAACTGGAGGTCTATCTTTTTTATTTTAGGAGGTATAGCGTTTTGAATTTTAGGTCACCGATTTTTGTCAAAAATCACAAAAGGGCGTAGGGATTTAAAAAAATTATCATTAGCACGCTAAGACTATCCTTTTTTAATTAGTTACAACAATAATACAAAAGTTGTTAAAAATCGCAAAAAAAATTATTTTTTTTTTAGTTTTTGAATTTTTTTCTAGGATAACACCCATTACTGTTACCTTTTTTTAATTTTCTGAAACTTGTTTATATTCTTAACAAACCAGGTGAAATTTTCAAACCGCAGGTTCTTTACCTATTAAAGTCTTCTGAAATTACTTCTACAAAAAGTAGTACTGAGTATAGTTTGTTATACGGTTTGTCGAAAGGGGTGCATAGTTTGTTAATTAAACCAGGAAAATAGAGATTTCGAACTACTACTCGAAATTTAGTTTTATATCATCTTGGAAATAAAGGATCTGCTCATGATGTGTCTGGTAGACTTGAAGCAAGGTCTTTGTTTTTCGCGGAAGATATTTTGCACTACATAGTTACGTTCACAAATAAGGAAATTTGGATTCAACAAAAGAAATATGCAAGCGATCGCCCAATGATGATGAAGATGTAGCAAATACAAGCGTTCTTCCATCCTGAATCAGATATACTAATTTAATTGCAATTAGAGCTTTGTATGGTCTTTTCTACTAAGCTGCTGTAATGAACATGAACGCTGTTGCTACGAAAGAACTTTACAACAAAAATACAGGAATCCTCTAATTTCGTGCTATCATGAGCGAGGCTCATTCCAGTTTTTTAATAAATTGTCTCCGATTTGATAATAGGGACACCACAGCAAAACGGCGAAATATTGATCGTTTTGCATCATTCCGTGATTTGTTTGAAGCTATTATTTCTAAACTTTAGAGGCCATCTGAGTATTGTAGTTTAGATGAACAATTAGTAAGTTTCAGGGGAGGGTGTCCATTCAAAATACATATAACTTCATCAAAGCCAGATAAATATGGTATAAAAATTGTTATAATTTATGATGCGAAACTTTTTAACTTTTAAATGCTAAGTAGTATTGGCAAAGGTGCAACTCCAGCAGGAGTTCCTATTGCTGAATATTATTTTTAAATCTTACTAAAACAATTCATGGTACTAATCGCAATGTAACCAATTGGTTCACATCAATTTTTACTGCTAAAAAGCTTTACGACCATCATTCTGTAACCATAGTTGGGATTCTAAAGAAAAATAAAACTGAAATTCGAGCCCTCCAAACTCCAAAATCAAAGCAAAAGAAGGTTGTTCTTCTTTTGTCTACGATACACCCCGATGGTGATAAACCCAATTCGAAACATCTTCCCGAAATCGTTAATTTTTGCAATAAGGCTAAGGAATGCATTGATTCTTTCGTTCAATTGACTCATCGTTATACCATGGCAAGGAAAACGACGCTGGCCATTGAAGATGTTTTACGAACCTTCAATATTCAGTTGAAATTAATTCAAATAATCTTTGTAAGGGTTCTAGTGCTTTAGAAAATGAAAAATCATCCAACAGAAAAATGTATTTGAAGTAACTGGGCATAGACCTGATATTACCGTTTATAAGTTTAGATAACAACGCCTACAAATACCTGGAGCCAGAACCCATTATTTCAATATCTAAACTGCCATCGTCTGGCAGATGTTCATTCTGTCCCAGAAAAAATGATCGCAAATCGCGGATTTTATATAAAAAGTGTAAAAAGTGCATATTTTTAGAGCATTAAACCAAAGTTTGTCCTAAGTGCTTAAAGTGACTCAAAATAGGTAATATTCATTTACTTAGAGCGTAAGTTTGTCACGAGATTTTTAGTACAGGGTCGGATTAACCTTTTTGGGGCATCGGATATTTTTCCCTCCCGGACCCACGATCGCCATGGAGGGGGGTATAAGCTTTCACAAATTTTGCATTTTTGTTGGGACATTAGTATTCATAAAAATCAGCTTTTATGTGGCAGATTGTCGAAGAGCTAAAGAATCACCCTGTATGAGCGAAATATTAGATGGTGGCTTGTTTTTAAAAATATATATGGTATTTCATCTAAAATGTTCATGTCATTGTCAATACCTTTTTCATTATTTTTACACTGATTTACAGAGGCCTTGCAAAACTGATTACTGTCTGATTTATTTTTTAAAACATATTAATAATTTCCTCTTCTCTCTTTAGACTTTTCCTCCTTTTCTGATGACGGTAACCCATTCCTAAAAAATGGCCAATAAAGTGTGATTTCCGCTTAATCCGATCACATCGGGAGTAACTTACATTATATTCATTTATTGGGATTTTATATTTTGGTCCAAATAGCCGGCTGGTCTGATTATCGGGTGGTCCAATTAAACGGAATCCACCTTTTAGTTTTGTTTATAAAGTATAATGCTAGGAACGCATGAATGATTTTAATCGGGCGATTGAACTATCTCGCAACGACAAGTAATATGGGCCTTTCTAGTTTATCGTTGCTAGACGATTGGTTGATCGACCGATTAAAAAAAAATAATAGATTAATAGAACTATCGTATAGCAACGAAAAATAAAAACTCCAATTGTGGCACTTGTTATTTGTGATTGCTGGATTTTGACGTACAAAAATTTTATTATTTGCTCTGTTTATACAGGGTGACATTCATCCAGGATTATTTTAGTACTTTCAAAATTATCAAAAACGTAAAGAAACAAAAGATATGATCAAAAAAAGTTGATGACCCCCCCACATGTACCGCCCCTAAAAATATTTTTTAAACTTTTAATGTCCGAAAATGTGTATCCTTATGTGAAAAAACTGTGGCCAAAATTTCAAATTAATATCTCTTATAATATTTATTTTATTTACAAAAAAATATATTTTTTTTAAATTTTTGAAGTGGAATAACTTTTTAATGAAGCATATCCGGACAATACTTTACAAGTCAAAAACGCTTAGTTTCACTTCCTCTATCGCCCCAAAAAATTTGTCACAGTTATTCAGGGACACCCTGTAGATACTATGTGGATATCGATATAATTTTCGAAAAAAAAAATCTTAAAAATAAAAAAAAATAAAAAAAATTAAAAAATTTTTTTATTTAAATATTTATGTAAATTAACATCTAAATAAAACAGTATTACATGAATTTCACTATTTTATTTTGATCATTTTGTAAACTTCGGTTTTTTTTATTTTTTTTTTTAATTATATGACACAATACCCACCTAATATCTATAAACAGGGTCAATAACAAAATTTTCAGTAGTAAAGCAATCTTGCACAGTACCTAATTTACCCAAAAAAAAACAATGCTAAAATGTTTACCCGTACAATTTTTTAAATCTTTTTTCAAAATATTATTATTAATACGTTCAAAATTATTGTTGAAAAAAACGTAATTCTGAAAAAAAATATCATTGTGTTTAACACCAATGGTCTCTCAAAATTGCACTTACAGCCAAGCAAAAAATCTCAATAAAAATAATTTGGTGATCTACAATATCTAAAGGGTTGACTAAGAAGTGTTTTGAAAAAAATAACAAAAATTTTTTTTGCCAACATCTTTAAAGAGTTGCAGCTCCCTTAGGAAGCGAAATCGGACACAACATGTTTATATTTAGGAAGCTTTTTTCATCTTAATCCGAGGAATCATGACCAGAAATTTTGATACATAATATGAAACACCTTGTATATTTAGAAATGTCGTGTATAATACGAACCCTGTTGCACCTGTAAAATAAATGAAGTTGTTAGTAATGCTGAGTCACATTGATTACTAAATCAAAATGTGAATATTAAGAGTAATGACAACATGTCAAAAACAGTCCTTGGTACAAATTAATCTACTTATAAAAAATATGTCCAAATTAAATATTTGGTTAAATACGAATGTGCTTAATTGCTTCCACATATTTCTTAACTGACTAGTTAAATAAAAATTATGTTCGTTTTGCCAATATTTATTTAAATAATTATAATAGCGCCTCAAATTTACATGATTAATGCCATGCTTTCGTGAATTAAATTATATATTATTTCAAAAATAAATGCACACCACAAATATCTAAAAATGCTGGCAAAAACTATTATTATTCTTTGCTCTAAAAATCTAAATGTTAAATAAATCATGTTAATAATATTTTAAGAATTTTTACAAAAAAATATTAAAATGCATTATATAAATTGGTTTTGACATTTCAATACCAAAACGAGTTTGTGGAAAAAATTAATAGCAAAATAACCAAACCAATTATCACACTTAATTAGAAATTTGCAAGCTAAAATTTTTGAAGGAAATTCAGGCTACCACGTTGTTGCTGTTACAGGTGAATTACTTGATCAAATTAGCGATAAGGAGCAACAATATTTTTGTTAAATTAGAAGGTGATCAATAAATTTCGCCAATTAATGTTTAGACGTGACATCAATTTTTTATAATGAAATCAATCAAAAATTCGTGAAAGTGATTAATTTGGTTTTAAAGAGATCAAAACGCATCACTTGTTGACAACAATAAAATTTGAATTGAATTAATATTTTAGCAGGATTATTAAACAGTTATTTTTATAGATTAGTTTGTGATTGATATCTTAGATATTCGAGTCACGGTTCACCGCTCGTTCGAGTCCGAGCACCTGTCTCGGTCTAGTTAAGCCACATACCTCTGATAGATGATACTTCATATTTGACCACGTTCACTTCCATCACACGGCTTGGCCTGGCCGCATCTTTGGTATTAAACAACGTTTATATACT
Organism: Stenus bimaculatus; assembly: GCA_963971135.1. Lineage (NCBI taxonomy): Eukaryota > Metazoa > Arthropoda > Insecta > Coleoptera > Staphylinidae > Stenus > Stenus bimaculatus. The sequence goes on along the minus strand of OZ020183.1, from coordinate 44,320,450 downwards.
CATTAATCTCTCCTGCTGCGAAATACACACGCAACTCTCATAATTTCATGTATAAAACTAACCATAACAAAAGATTAGATTTCTACATAATTTATTATAAACATCATTTCTAATAAATTTGAAATTATTTTTAATAAAGAAGCGGAATGATGCTCTTTATATGGCATACATCAGCCTTAATTATTGATTCAATAAATCTTACTTGCAAAATAATATGAATGAATTACAACTCAGATAATAACAATTTTGACTGCAAATCGAATTTTTTGGAAGATGAAAAATCTTTCTAAAGTAGCAGATATGTGCAACTATAGATTTGCTATAATTCCTACAATAATCATATATTAAAGCTTATACAATGCTACTGTATATTTATGTAAGCATATTGAATAAGAAAGGATAAATAATCTATAATACCCGAAGCAATTGTCAAAAGCTCTGAAAGCTCCTATGTTTTAGTTCAATATGAAGTATAATATAGTAAAATATAATGAACTAAAGTGATAAAACATTTTATGAAAGACGGAATAGGAACAGATATATTTTTTGTAAATAAGCTATACTTGAATTCACCTAAAAGTTAAATAATGAAATAGTAAAAGTAGGTAAAGCACGAACACAAGTCTTTAAGATTTCAGAATTCATATAAAAAATGGATGATAAGATGGTAAGCAAGGCGAAGAAAGAATTAGCTGCCGTGGTTAAAGGTTACGCTGAGGGTTAGGCAAATAACATACATTCAAGAAACCTATAAGCAGTTCGTGCAGTTGGTAATCGTTTAGTAATAGGAAAATATTAAAGATTATTAAAATGAACCACACATAAACAATAAAAAAAATTAGAGATATATCTTAAATACAGTTGTTTACAAAACAAATTTCCCAAAAGTCTTCTATAAAATGGATCTTGGATCAAAGTAGAAACGGGAATAGGGGTAGTTGGGCTATACAGAGTGTCCCCGACCACTCGTACCACCCATTTATTTCGAGATCGCTTTGATGTACATTTATGAGAAAATAATTACCACAAAAATGAACCTAAAGAATCTTTTGGTGAAATTCGTAACTTCCATAAAAAGCCTGACGTCCTGATACCAGAAGTAATTTTAAATGACAATCTAGGTCGAGTGTGATTTTTTGAAAGGAAACTTGTATTTTTGCCTTTTTCGCTCCATTCGGAAAAATAATCAACTTTTTTTAGGTTATGTATTTCCTTTTAAGTATTAATCAAAAAATGAAGCGCAAAATGCAAAAAAGGAGTTTCTATTTAAAAACTTCCCTCTTGGGTACTTTTGGTTTGATTTGGAAATTACGAATTACACCAAAATATTTTTTATGTTCACTTTGGTGGTAATTTTTTTTTATCATAAATGTACGACAAACGGTCCTCGAAATAAAGATGAGGTACGTGTCGTCTGGGACTTATGGAAAAAACGGACCTCAAGACTTTTCTTGATCAGTTTTGCACCCTTTTAAAGAGATCCAATCATCTTCAACAAATTCGTGTAATATGTAATAGGCAGCTACACAAAATATCGCTGAAGAAAGGCTTTTTTTCATATTGGAAATTCCTTTGAGATAAAGTATTCTAGTTTGTGATACAACAGATTGGGTTAAGTAATGGAAGAAGTCTTGCGCCGGAACTTACGCTAAGTACACCATCTTACTTTTGGGAAAGGTGCATGATTTCCAAAATACAAATGGATCGTTGCACAAACCTGAAACGTGTTTGAAGTTTAGAAACGTAACAAAAAGCGCTTAAAATACCCTATGAGGCGGAAAGTACCCTAAAGTAAAAATGAGAAAGTCACATGTGACAAACTGATTAAAAACAATTTTTAGCAAAAACCTGAAACAATGCAAAACCTGGTAAATTGACGTGGACGTTAGTAACTCGTAACCTACCTAGAATGGTGGATCCTTGAATACATTTCCATGGTAATAATTTTGGTCTTGCTTATACCTAAATGTATTGTTTCGTATTAGAACAAGATAGAAGATATCCAACAACCGACATCAACTCGATAAGGTTACAAACTTCCACCTTTGAGGTGTTACTTTGTAAGATACACGTTTGTTTTCGTATATGGAAAAAACATTTATTCAATAAGTTGTCATAGTGGCGAAGTTTGTCTTATTTTAGCAAATGCAGGGTCTTCAAGAAAGGACATTACTGGTGATTTGCATGTTAGGAAACCTAAATTGCGCACAGTTGGCCACAGTGAAATAGACAATATGTACCGCAGTCCGTAGTGACTTTTTCATAAAACCAAGTGTGGTTAACTCTAATACCAGTTATTCTTTAGAAATCCAAAGTCCTAAGTAATAATGGAACGATAGGAATACGGGATAAGGACTTTTCAAACCTGCTAACCGGTAACGGAAAATGTTTATTTCCTTCTTCAAGGTTTCTTTAAATTGTATGAGTTTTTCTTTTCTATTGTTTAAGTAGTACCCAAAAATAAAGCTGCTAAAAGGTCCTTTGGTTAAAATAAAACTTCAGAAATAAATATTTTGGATTTCAACAGGTATACAAACATATAAACAGTATAATCCCTAAAAACTACTACACAGTATATTTGGTTCCCTATTTTTGGTGACAGTCCTAATTGACTTCATTGTATAAAACGTGCATTAAAGAAAAAGAAATAAAAAATGGGTTAGGAAGCAGTTTATTAATCAATCATTTCCACCTCTAGATCGGTAAACCCACACCTCAACGTAGGCAACTCTACCAACAACTTACATCAAACAACCCACAATTCTAGCTTTGCAGCAGCCTTGACACTATACCATCACATACAAAAGATATACGTGTACACAAAGGAACGAATGCACCTTAATATTTTTACTCTATTGAAAAAAACTTTAAGGTTTCTCTACTTCATCGCCAAAACGGTGTTACTGTAAGTTGTAATAATAAATACAGATTTAGATTTTAACAAGTTTTCTGAACTTGAAAAGACAAATCCTAAACCTTTATTTTAAACAACTATTTATTTGGAAGCATCTCAAAAATCTTACTGAAAATCTAGTAATTCACCAACAATTTGAAGGAATATTTAATCATTATACATTATTATGGAAGAACAGCATAAGTCCACAGAAGTAATCTGGAGGATTTCAAGGGTGCTGTGGCACAGAATTAAAAAATATAATTATAAATCATTCTTCAAAATTGTAGGTAAAAAGAATTCATATTCTATCCTTGCTTAAAGAAATTTGTGAGAAAGAAAAGGGAGTTGTTGTACGTCACCAAATACCACAAGAAAATATGGTATAAAAAATATAACTTACTCGGACACCATAAATTTTGAAATTTTGCTTGTACACACAGTACTACTAAAATAGGCGTAATTCGATCATCTTAATTGGAAAAATTTAGATTAATAAATTGAAATGTAAAGTACTCAAAAAAGCAAAAAAAAGACAATTTACTCTTTTAGTAAAATCGACAGAAAGTCATTATTTTCGCAGTTCAAACCGATTTGGTTCATTCAATAATTCTGATTTTCATCATTCTTAAATATGCTGGTCTGCGAAAGCTACATATTTACTAATTTTGGAATTTAAATTTTTTAAAGATTTATATGTCAAATACCAAGAACGGTCAATCTTAGGTTCATCTGGGCTAAGCAATCCTAGGTCAGTCCGAACTACGTTTCTTAGTTTCTATAGTTAACCAGATGACATGTTAGTCAAACCTAAAATTGACTTAAACTTGTAAGGAGGTCTACTCAGGAGGAAGCTTGGACAACTTTATAGAAAAACACAATAAACTTAAAGTCGAAGATAGGAAGCTTACGAGAAATATGTGCATTAATGTTACTAGGTTTCAAGTAGTTTATAGATCTTTAAGTACGAAGAATCGAGTTTTATAAGGGAATGGAAACAGGGAACCACGACTTAGCTAATCTTGGACCTAGTTATGTAAAAATTGGTATGAGGATTGTACAGTTAGACAAGAACTAGTTAAGCTTGTCGAATAAACGTTGGTGTCGACGGAGAAGATGAGGAAGAGGAATCTCCAAAACCTAACCAATCTTAGGAAGGGAAAGGGAAGAAACAGACGTGCGAGTCCTAGCTAAACTCGTAGCTACAGAACCACATGATGACTTTGATCAGAAAATAGGTATCCTGATGTACAAGAAGAGGAAGACGATTAATGAATTAATGAAGACGTGTTAGTTGAGTATAAAGTGTACGAGACGTGCGAAGTCTTTTCAGTATTATGGTATTTGGTAGAAAGCAAACACCAACAGCGTTAGCTAGGTCCGAAACGCAGTCAACTCAACTAGAACCTTTAAAACGATCTACTAAACCAGATGAAAAGTATTTGAAGACGAAATGAAGAAAGAGCCAAAAGGAAGCAATAAATTACCTTGAAAGGAAGAAAAAGAATAAAAAAATATACGAATTGTAAACATATCATGTTTTATAGTAAATCATTCATTAAAAACTTAACGACTTTTCTTTGCTGACCAACAAAAATAGAGCAAGGTTTGTATATAAACGAGAACTTTAGATCCAAAGTAAATTATTCAATTAGTATATTATGGTAGATAGTAGAGTTGTGAATGCCTTGTGCCGATCTTCAATCGTTACCATAGCTTCTCATTTTTAAGTTATGTAGAAAACTTATGTTAATTATTTATTAAAATTATAATCTTGTTTCTAAAATTGTTACCGAATAAGAAAGAAAGTATAAAAAATTAAAGAACCTTAAAGTTTCTTCTCGTTGATTCGAAATTGGAAGGTTGAAATATTCTTCTTCTCATGGTTGAATTGTTGTCCTTCTGGTCGTCGAAGTGTAAGACAGATGTTGTTCTTGTAGTGGTCTAAGCAATTGTCCTTTAGATTTTCATCCAACTTGTTCAATTCCTAGTCAGGGGGTTAATATTCTTGTTTTAAATTCCATAATGCTGGTATTTCTTTGAGAATTTCCGAAAACTGGTAAGTTCGTAATACTCAAACGGATGAGTAAACCCTAATTGTTAACAAAACATTGTTCTATTATGTATTTAAAAAAAACCATAGTTAAAAGTATAGGTCTAAGATCAAAATTAAGATTTTGCTTTCAGAGGTTTTTCATGTGTTCCTGGATCAGATTCAATGCAAAATGCACGGGAAAGAAGACTGCTTGAGGTGTGTGAAGTTATCGACAGACTTGAAGCACTAACGTTTTTTTTTTTCAATATATTCGTTATTGCATCGTTAGTGCTCTTTAGTGCAACAATTAGTAAAATTAGCAACTAAGTATTCAGTGAGTAAGTGTATACATATTTAAATTTTATTTCCTTCACGCTCGTTCAGCGACATTTTTTTTTTCTTTACAGCTTTTTTATAATTTTTCTTTGGTATATCTTTAAAGCTTCGTTAAAAAAATTGATAAATAAAAAAAAATGTCACTGGGACGAAAAAAAATAAAAAATCTGAAATTTTCTAATTTTTTCAAAAATAGTATGTGTTTTGATGAACTAACAAGCTCTAACGAACACTAATGAAATACAAAAGAAAATTTATAAAAAAGTGGTAAATAAAAAAAAATGTCACAAAGCGTGAAGTTAGCGACAAAATTTAAATAATCATTGATGCACTTAATACGTAGCCGCTAATTTTACTAATTGTTGCACTAAGTACTGCAAAAAAACGTTAGTGCTTCAAGTCTGTTGCTAACTTCACGCAACTGACTGTCTTTAGGCACCATGAGTAAGTTTTTTGCACCTTTATGGGACATAAGTTTTTCTATACCACAAAGGTATCAAAATTTGAAAGAAGAATATCTCCAATAAGAAAAAAAAGTTTTTGGATTTTTCATTGAAAAGCATCTTAACAATGTTTTGGTTACAAATGATCAAGTTGATTGGTTTTCGAATAAAACAAAATTTGCCCTAATATAACCGACTTCGTGTCTCTTCCATAATGAATCAATGTTATACCACGAAAATCCGGCACCATGTATGCGTGTAAAAAATTAAAATTTATTTGATTGTTTAAATAAAAAACTAGAAAAACAAATTTTTTTAAGAATAAACTTATTATTTGAGAAAAAAAGATTTATTTGCAATTTTCCAAATTCTACTCTTCTGCTAAATATTTCGACTAACATCTGTAGTGGTGAGCAACTGAATGAATATCGACCTATATTCAATCAATAATACTTAAACTTTTATTATTTTTAATTCAGGACCTCTTTGGTGAAAGGCAAAAGTCAGACATATTATTATTAATGCGCCCCTGCCTTGGTGATACATCATTGAATTACTATAAGATAAATGGATTACGAATCTAATACCAATTTGAAATTAACTGCAAATTGCAAGACTGATATATTAGTACACATATAAACTAATCACTTATGAAAACTAGAACAGGTCTGTTCTTTTTAACAAAGTAAGTAATTATACTCATTAACTCATAAGTTATTATTTGTAAACATTCAAAGTAAATACAGCGAAAAATTGTTTTATTAAATTTCGCAGTATTTTTACTATGCTACAGAATGGGTATTAAATGATTAAATTTTGCCTGGAGATACTATGTATGGATTATTAAAAAATAATTATTACCTACGTTTGACAGAAAACGCGCGTGGAAGTTTTAGTGAAGTTAATGATATTCATAAGCTGACATATAAAATAATATGAAATTTGCATTTGCGTCTTTGCGTAACACTGCAATATTCGTAAAACAAATTATAATTTACGCTATAAAATAATCCGTGCTTTAGAAAAATAATAAATAATTGCGGTGTGCATAATTACTTAGTTACGATTATAATGCATAATTGTTAATTAGAAAACCAACCAAGATATTTTTTACATACAAATGCACAATACATACATTAATTTTTAAATAAATACGACAGCCTGGGAATATTTTTAAGAAAGTTTTTTTTCAAGATTTTATTATCACCCATTTTAAAATATTTATCATAAATTTTATAGATGCAGTTAAAGGATTTTTAATATTTCAGATTGCTTTATAACTGCACTTTATTTTTATTTACTTTAAGCAAAATTTTATGACGATTTTATTAATAAATTTTTATAGCTACTGTATTTCATTCATTGTTTAAATTTATCAGATATTGATAATGGACGAAGTATAGCTTTTAGGATTTGTATCATAAATATGTGGCTACTGTAGATTATTCAATTTAATGATGTGTTAAAAGACAAATTTATAATGTTCCACCCAGAGGAAGTAGCTCATAGCATAAATCTTGAGTGGAAACGAGAGATAATTATTTTGATATCTTTTCGTAAGATTTAAAATTGGTTTAAACATAACACTTTGGTTGTTGACTACCATCTTTGAGGTGATTATCCTCTTTTCGCCATTTTCCTCCTTGTATTTGTAGCTGAAGGTGCGGCAAAGCGGCATTTAACTTGGGATCGAGCGCAATTTTGATTTATTAACGCCTTACTTCTATAGAACGTTGTGGCCCAAAAAATAAAAGAGTCCTTCTGACCGATAGAGCGTGTCCCGGCAGTCGACTTCTTGCTCCAATGGCTGTGTCCTTTCTTTGTTGCAAGGTGCACGACTTCTTAAATCAAGACACTAAATATATATATCTGCACTAATCTGATTAGTCTGTAATGCTTTAATGAAAATCGAATCGTGACTTTGAAATGCTTGCTCGATCAAAGAAAAAACCTAGCGCGCAATTTTTTTGCGCCCACTATAATTGTTGCGTTCGACTTAGAACTTAAATTGAGCGACAGCTTCGGATAATTTAGAAAATACTTGTACAATAAGCACTAATTACATAAATAATTTACATACCGTTATATTACAAACTTACAAACCGTAATTACTCCTATAACTTATTCCAAATCATTTGTATAACTTTTATAATAAAAATTAACTACAACTATTTACAAATAAAAAATTTTGCTAGACATACTTAACACCAAGTATGTGAGTACCTATTACATAAATTTAATTATCTTCATTTCAACACAATATCAATGCAAAGAAATTTTGCCAAAATCTCATCTTGTGCAATGTGCCTATGCACCGATTTTGCTAATTTTTTTCAGAGATGCCTTATGAACTAACATTAAGTTTCCTTAAATTTTGGCTTCGAAATGTACATGGTCTTCTTTAAAAAAAATAATATTGATTTGTTGAAAAAAAAAATTTTCTCGGTAATAGTTGTTGGAAATTTTCCTGGAATGAAATATAATATAGAGATGTTAAATACTTACAATTTTTGGTTTACAGGAAAATAAAAGAATTAAAAATAAAAATTCAAAAATAAAAAAAAATAAAAAATATTTGATACTAGGGGAAACAATCACCATTTTTTTTTGTCAAATATTCCTCAAATCTACTTCTATAACTTGTATGAATTTTAAAATAGTCCATTGGGTATAACATATTAATTTTTAGAAAAATGAAATATGTCAAAGTTTAAAAAATGTAATAAAGGAAATAAAAGTCACTTATTTGTTAACCATTTCACAACGTTGACATTATTTAATGTATCAATTAAATGATTTATGGGCAGATTCTGGTCAGAATTAAAGGCCTTTAATTTAAAACAAATAATGTATCCATGGAAATTGTCCATTACAACCCATATAACAAATTTAAATTTAAAGGCCTTTAAACTTAAATGGTTTGATCAGAATCTGGGTATTAAATTCAGAAAATTTTCAAGACCAAACTTTTATAAATATTATTATATTATATCCAACGGACAATTTCGAGATTAATACATATTATAGAAGTACATATAAGGAATATTTGACAAAAAAATGGTGATTGTCCCCCTAGTATATAATATTTTTTTTATTTTTAAATTTTTATTTTGATTTTTTTTTATTTTCCTATAAACCAAAAATCGTAAAAAAATACCACTTATAAGTTTCTAGCATCTCTATAATATATTTTATTCCTGGAAAATTTCCAACAACTATTACTGAGAAAATTTTTTTTTTCAAAAAATCAATATTATTTTTTTTAAAAAAGACCATGTACAATTTGAAGCCAAAATTTGAGGAAACTTAATGTTAGTTAATAAAAGGGTCTCTGAAAAAAAATTAGCAAAATCGGTGCATAGGCACATTGCTCATGCGACAGCCTTTAATGAACAACAAACTAAAATTTCTAATAATAAAAATTGTTTGTCGATATTATTTTATGAGAATACTATTGAAAAAATGCATAGGTCAATAAAAATTTTAGGTCACATCCGAGAAAGATTCCCAAGCTGTTGTTTCCAGATCACTAAGGTTTTCTTTAAATATTTCATCCCTTATCAATTGCCCGATTTGTGGACCAATACAAATATATCGTCTTTAATCTTGGCATCACTGATTTTGGGAAATTTATTATCTTTCAAGTATAAGAATCCAGCAGCATTCATATCCATTGCTTTCACAAAGTTATTCATAAGGCAAAAAGTTTTATATGTAGAGGTGGTAAAAATATATCATTAGGTTGTACTAGATAGTAGACCAATAAAATTTTTCTGTCCTGGAGTAAGAGATTCTTTTGGGGCAGTCTTTCTTAATGTATTGATTTTTCCAGTGGCGCGTTATGCCTTTATGAGGTCTTAAACAATTTTGAGACCCCAAAATATTGATATTTCAAGGAAGTATTTTGGAACTACAGTCCAATTTGGTTATAACGGCCATCAAGGGACGGAGATTTTTGCTCCTTATAACCGTTAATCGTTAACCATGAAAAGGCTTTTCTCTACTATTATCCTAATTCGAAATATACATGGTGTTTCAAACCAAGAGTCGGCAAGTCTGCAATCTAATTTTTACCCAATTCCAAAAGAAAAAACAACAATATGTACATACCGAGTGGAAATGAAAACGGGGTCACCTCTATAACTTTTTTATTTATAAATAGAAAAATTTGAAATTTGGCTATGTTCTATGGTTCAAAAAAACAAATTTTATGTGCATTTTTTATTTTCGAAATCACTTCCGGTTTCACCGGAAACACCATAACTTTGTTTTTTTAAATGTAACATCCCATATTTTTATTCATGGCTTAAAATACTTTTTAAAAGAAGTATTTTTGAGATATTAGTTTTTATTTTTTGCGAAAAAAAAAAATAAGTTGGCAAATAATAGCTATTAAGTATCTTTATTCAATCACATGCAAAATAATACCCCTACATATGGGGTACCAAAATAATCGTTATAAAATCCTCTTTTTAAAAAGTCGAATGACCCGGCATCATTGCATTTAAAAAAAGTGAGATATTTGATAAAATCTTCATTAACTAAGTTTAAAAATTAATAGTTCAAAAACCACTTAAATTTTTTTTCTAATTACAATTTTATTTAGGTATTTGAATTATTTAGAATTAGTTTTGGTACTTTTCACCGACTTCGAAAACCTTTTTTTTTTTTGAAAAAAATTTTTTTTACAAAAAAAATAAAAACTAATATCTCAAAAATACTTCTTTTTTAAAAGTATTTTAAGCCATGAATAAAAATATGGGATGTTACATTTAAAAAACAAAGTTCATGGTGTTTCCGGTGAAACCGGAAATGATTTCGAAAATAAAAAATGCACATAAAATTTGTTTTTTTAAACCATAGAACATAGCCAAATTTTAAATTTTTTTATTCATAAATAAAAAAGTTATCGAGGTGACCCGGTTTTCATTTCCACCCGGTATACTAGTAAAAAATCCCCATTTTCGAAATACAGGATGTTTATGGATTATTTTTGTTTTTTTACTCATGTACATTTTTAATGATATGTACTTTGATTATTAATCCATGATTAGTCAACAGGGCTTCCTGCCAGAGACCAAGGAAGAGCGCATTAAGAAGAACAAGAAGGTATTTTGCTTAAATTTTGACATATTTTGGCAGTAGTACTTAGATATAATATGAATATTCATATGTAATATCACGAGTGGTAAAATTTAAGTCGAATATTTTTCACTGTCATTATCACGAATGTCATATGGGGTTAAGTTTTAATTCCCCGACTGCGTAGCAGGAGGGGAATTTTTAAACCCAAATGACAAGAGTGGTAATGTATGAAAAATATTCGACTTATAATTTGAACTAGAGTGCATATTTAAGGGACTATTTAACGAACATTTTTCAATTTCTTATGCAAAATTTGACAGCCAACTTAAAACTTATTGAAGTTTGACATAAACGTCATGAAATAATCTCTGATATTTTTGACGTTTTACTTGTCACAAAAAATAATCACTTGTGAGTTGAATAGTCAAAACAAATTTCAGCATTAAGCTTTTTCTGGAGCATCAACTCCACTTACTCCCCCATTTTTTTAAAGACGATATTATCCTGAAACCACCTTTCTTGTTACAAGAACATGTTGACCAGTGTTGTTTAATAGAATTGTACATTTTTAAGGTTTTATCGCCTGATTTTCGTATGATAAATTATTTTCATTAAGAGCCTTTAGCACCACTAATACTTAAGTGACAGATTTTCAATTGTTTTTTTGTCATGTTGAAATCAGCCCCAAATATCATAAAAACAAAAAAATATAGATGAAAATGTTATAATTCATTATCAAAAAAAATTATTACCGAAAGCAATAAAATTATTGTAAATCTTAGGCGTGTGGAAAATATCTTTGATTTATTGAATAATTTATATGTACATACATAAAGTTTTTCACAATATTGCTAAACATTCGTTAAAAATGTGTAAAGTTATTATCCACAAGCGGCCGATAAAATTATTATCGAGTTTATTCGTGTGTTTGTTTCTTGAATAGACAATAATTTTTCTCAACACTCAAGGTAGAAAATGGTCATTCAAAGGTATTTTATGCCATAAACGACAAAACTATCAATTGTTTTTATGATCACAAATAATACTGAAGTAATAATGAATAAGTACCAATGAAATTTTGTAACAAAAGCCGCCGCCACCCACGCGGCCGAATTAAATTAATAACCGCAATCATATTAAACCAACAGTGTAATGCGTTGTGAAATGTGCCCCATTGGCGCGTTAGATTATTGTCAGATTAAAGATTAAAAAACATAACAATGAACTTGCATAATAGTAATATTTATATTTCTATACTGACCTTAAGACACAAAATCATGCAATAAATTATTCGGTGCGCGCGAATATAAATTTCAAAATTAATAACCCTGAATTGTTTCCGTTAGATTCACTCATTGTCATTTGAAACTGTGAGATCAGAAATACGTGTATAATTACATTCATAAATACGTGACATGCTATGGGTGATAGAATTTCACGCCCCTATAGAAAAGTTTATGTCAAGGGGGCGGAGAATGTCTTGCAAATGTATGAGGTAATCACTTTCCTTGTAGATGCACTAGCTTGATTTTTTGTTTGTTTTAGACATATCACATTTGACTTTGTCCTTTACCTTATAAATCCATTATACTTTGCAATTATAATTTATGAATTAAGTATCGAACTTATACAAGGTGTTCCAACAAAAACTTGACAAGCTGGTTTTCGTTGTTTAATTTCAATTTTTTCAAAAAACGCTCGGACATGTCGATTTTTGTTTTCAGGGAGAGTTTGTGATGTGTTTCTAAAAAACATATTTAAATTCGTCTTTACGAAACTGACTTTTATCCTAAACATTTTTAGTTAATGAAATATTCGAATTTTTCCAAATTTTCATTTTCTTTACATTTATCTTCGGAATGGCTTAGAATATTTGATTATTTTATATAGCATATTAATGAGTATAAAAAACTCCAAAACATTGCCAATTTAATTGAATCTTTATTAATAATAATTAGTATCAAAGATACTAATACACCCTGTATACCTAAAAACGAGCACGTGACTATCATACAGGAGATTAAAGGACCCCGCACAAAATACTTCAGTGGATTTTAATCTTTCCTCCGCGAATTAATAGTTCATAACATGGTGATCATGTCTGAATCAGCACCAAGTCCGGAAAGTCGCCTTTTGGTCACAAATAAAAGGTCAAAGTTCAAAAATAGATAATGTACGTAAAATAGCTACTTTCAATAATAATGAAATTTATTGAGGAAAGAATATGTAGTAAGCCATGTAACACCATTTACAAATCGTTTTTATAATGCCACGCCTGAAGAACCGAAAGCAGTAGTGTACAATGATTGTACATTGTACAAGCAGCTTCACGATAAAGTGGTACACAAAAGAAATGTTAGTGCCAATAAGAATGTTTCGAGCGGTTTGAATATCCCTTAGTCTCGCCCTCCGCTATTTAGTAGTTAAGTGGGAAAGGCCAGACAATCCCCGGTATGAGTTTCCAACGCGCATCGCATTATGAGTAAAGCTTAATTAAGGAGAATTCTAAGTAAAATTGTTTGAATCGCAAAGTCGGGGAGGGCCTGGTTAATCCCACCACCGACTAAAAGGTGGGGCGAGATTAAGGGATCTTCTAGGCCTACTTATTGGATGCCTTAGCATTTCTTTTGTGTACCACATTATCGTGAAGCAGCTTGTACATATCTAAAAACTGAGAAGAGTTCTTGCTTCAATGCTTTGTGTCAATCGTTTTGCATTCACAAGAGTTGATATTTATTGAAACCTTCCATGTTTGCAGCTCCAGATGGAAATGTACTTGATATTCAAGATCCCTAATTTTCGAATGCCACTTACAATGATGCCAAAATCGTCTTGAAAATTTTCCAAATGGTTGTTAGTGGAATGCAAGCATGGTTTAAAAACCGAAATAATTTCATACTTGACAGGTACCTTAATGCTCGTCCTATCCTAATGGGATTAATTTAGTTATATTGATGCCACCAAGAGGCGACGAAGCTCGTATCATGACAAAATCGGGCTGGATCGTTATCTCATATTCCCAATCTGGAGGATTTTCTCCGTATAGCCAGAGCTATAATAAAAAAATATCATAGAGCTACTACGATGCCTGATGCATATATAGGAATAGCAAAACATACAATATAGTGCAAACTAGAATAAAAGTTGGAGAGGTCGATGGGAAGACCCAACTACAATGCGTGTACGTTTACGAATTTTACTTTAGTATTCCAAATAATTATTTACACGAATTAACTAATGGAACTACTTCTTTGGGAGCTAAGCTTGAAAATGTAGAGTGATGCAGATGAACAAATATCTCTAAAATTGATCGGAATACAAATGAATGCGAATAAGGATTGTCTCTAGATTCAGAAATGCTGTGAAACACAATTTATGCACAGGTGGGATTTAATGAGGTATATATTAAAGATTAAGATGCTGCAAAAAAAGAAGAATATATTTTTGGGTATTATAGACCCTTTTGGCCAAAAGAGGTTAAGAATGTTGTAAAAGAAGAAAAAGGTAATTGCCTTTATCCTACTATTTGTTTCAATCAAGTGGAGTGAGGTCAGGACACCTCGATGGCCATTCCAAGGCTCCCCTTCTTTCTATCCATCTGCCTGGAAAAACTCGGTCCAGATAATTACCAACAGGTCTAGCATATAGGTAGGTTTTGTTCATGAGGATTTGGAAACATAACGGCAAGATTTGGAACAGAAATTCTAAATATCTTTCACGACTTAAATTATTTCCAAACAATTTTGGAACTATAATGCGGTTACCAATAATTCCACACCAGACATTGTTTTTTTTTGTGTGCGATTTAAGGTAAAAGGTAAATCTTGCTTCGTCCGAAAACAGAGGTGGGATTTTGTTTCCACAGCGGATTCTAAAACTCGCCAAAACGTCATCATTCAGGCGAAGAGAACAATGTAAATAATGACGAATTGGCGAAAAATGATGACGTTTTGGCGAGTTCATAAAACTCGCCAACAAACAAAATCCGTCCTCAGAATATTTTCTGTGTTGATTTCATTTCTGTCAATTTGAATCATCATTTGCATTTGGTCACAAAATTCAACTCTTCTGTCTGAATTGTCTTTATTCAATTCCTGTAACATTTGAATTTTATATGAATGATATTTTTCTTCTTTTAGAATCCTAACCGTTGAACTTCGACTGATGTAATTTTCTCGTTCTAATTGGGAGCCTCAGTCCTAGTTACAGTACTTTTAGAAATGAGTGGCAAATCAGGGAACTTCTGTCCAAATAAATGAACCACTTAATTTTGAGTTCTGATTTTATACTCGTAACCTATAATTATCAAGATTTCTATATGATGGGATTCAGTCAAAAAACGCATTTTTACATGAGCACTACATTAGAACACAAGAAAAATTAATACAATAAAAAGAATTGTATTAATTAATGTAAAACTTACCGCTTAGGTGCGAAATGAGAAATTATTCAGAAAAAGATATTTCAACAACGTTTTTAAAATTTAATTTGCATACAATTTGAAATATAGGCTGAAATTTGATCCAAGTACACGTTTTATTTTGATTTGATTAAAAATGGTATTGTTATTTTTTTATTATTAAATTTTGCATAGGTATTTAGATTTATTGTATGCTCTTAAAATTTGTTTATATAAAATTGAAGGTTTTATTTAAAAAAATGAGATGACGTCATGAGGTCCTTGCTTAAATTCAAACCTCCCTTACTTCTGGAATTTCTTCCACGTTACCGACTAATGGGCAGATTCTGGTCAAAATTAAAGGCCTTTAATTTAAAACAAATAATGTATCCATGGAAATTGCCCATTACAACCCATATAACAAATTTAAATTTAAAGGCCGTTAAACTTAAATGATTCGACCAGAATCTGGGTATAAATTTAATTTACATTTTCTGATTGGTCATATCTTCGGAACGAGTGATGATAAGTCAAAGAAATTTTGCATGGGTATCCAGGTCTAGATACCTTTTCAATTTGTTTACTTAAAATTGGGGGTTCCCATTAAAAAAAAAGATGACGTCACCGAGTTGTTGCACGATGACGTCACATAAATTATAAATAACGTAATATCTCCGATTGCGTATTAACATTATTTGACTTATCCAGCCAACCGTCTCTGACTTCTGGAATTTATTCCATTTTCCCGACTCAATTTAATTTGCAAGTTTTGATTGACCGTATCTTCGGACCGGATGCTGATAAGGCAATGAAAGTTTGCATGGGTATCCAGGTTAAGATACTCTTTCAATTTTTTTATTTAAAATTGGGGGTTTCCATTTAAAAAACTATGATGACGTCACTGGCTCGTTGTGCGATGACGTCACATAGATTTTTAGTAGCTAGTTTTCTTTTGACGAAAACAAAATCAGTTTTTAAAAATGTTATTTATTTTATTTTTATTAGAGACATGAAAAATTATTATTTTATTTAATTAAATTACGTTTTTATTATTCGAAGGCAAATTACTGACTGTTCTCTTTTAACTAGAAAAGATCACAACACTGGCGTCGCATCTTCCTTATCTTCGCATGGTCAGCATTTACCAAGGCTCTTCTTATGTGTGCGGTAATATAATTAGCTCAAAATATCAGCAATTAAAAACATCAATTTGGCCTGTTCAGCCGTTTTTCTAAAAATCGTACTGTTCTTGACTTATTGAATTTATTCATTATTACAGACTCGCCTTGTATACAGGGTGTCCCTGAATAACTGTGACAAATTTTTTATGGTGATAGAGGAAGTGAAACTAAACATTTTTGATTTATAAAGTATTGTCCGAAAAAGCTTCCTTAAAAAGTCATACCACTTCAAAAATTAGAAAAAAAAATATTTTTTTGTAAATAAAATAAATATTATAGGAGATATTAATTTGAAATTTTGGCCACAGTTTTTTCACATAAGGATACACATTTTCGGCCCATAAAAGTTTAAAAAATATTTTCAGGGGCGATACATGTGGGGGGGTCATCAACTTTTTTGATCATATCTTCAATTTCTTTACGTTTTTGATAATTTTAAAAATACTAAAATAATCCTTGATTAATGTTCTACAGAAAAGGTACTCTTAATTTATGTTGCTCCGGTGCTTCATTTCGGAGTAAAAGTAGATTTTATAATTTTTAGCTAAAAATATAAATTTAAAAAACAACTTCAAAATAGTTACCTAAAATATCATGTACTATTCCATATGCAAGATACATGTCTGGTAATACCGCATTTGAAAATCTATGCATTTTTAATATTGCAATAATACAACTAACTATCAAACATTAATTAGAAAATATTGAAGGCTGTTTAGAACTTAGAATTAACAAAATATTGTGGTAATACACCTACTTTGATATTTGTATGTTTTCAGATAAATCACGAAATTTTCATTAAAAAGCCTAATTTGATGATGTTTTTTAAATTCATATTTTAGCTAAAAATTATAAAATCTACTTTTACTCCGAAATGAGGCACCGGAGCGACATACAATGGTACCTTTTCTGTAGAACATTGATCAAGGATTATTTTAGTACTTTTAAAATTATTAAAAACGTTTAGAAACAAAAGATGTGATCAAAAAAAGTTGGTGACCCCTACATGTAACGCCCCTGAAAATATTTTTTAAACTTTTATTGGCTGAAAATGTGTATCCTTATGTGAAAAAAACTGTGGCCAAAATTTTAAATTAATATCTCTTATAATATTTATTTTATTTACAAAAAAATATTTTTTTTGAAAAATTTTGAACTTTTTAAGGAATCATTTCCGGACAATATTTTATAAGTCAAAAATGCTTAGTTTCACTTCCTCTATCACCATAAAAAATTTGTCACAGTTATTCAGGGACACCTTGTATAAAATGCGTTCAAATTGTAAGACAAATGTGCAATTAATAAAGATATTTAATACAAGCAAACTTGTATTGTTTGTATTGATAAAATTTTAAGGTGGGGATAAAATCCTAAAAGGACACAGGGGTAACAATATTAACCACTGTTTTAGACTTTATACTAAACGAGTACAATAGATTTAGAAATTTAAGGGCTTGGTGCCAAGACCAGGCAACTCCAGAATTTTCAATTTTTCTGATTTTTTGTAACAAAATATGCACAGTAAGCTATTCTACATAATACAAAACAGAAGAGGGTTTCGTCAAAAATTGGTCTTGTACCAAGCCCTTCAATTTGAATTCTATTACTGGTGGTCTTGCTTAACTCAACGAGCGTGAAAACGCTCCTTTAGACATTTCTGGAATGGGAAAGTCGGTTTTGAAAATATTTTTCATGTCTTGTTTTTTCGACTTGCCTTTTGTATTATATTAAGTTAATTAAAATAATTAGTATAAAAAGATAAAATCTGGTCTTGAAATAATTAGTTATTAGTATTTCCTATTACCTCACTCTTGTGGTAAAAAAAATATTAGAAATATAATTAACTATAATTTAAATATTTCTTTATAAATTGCAATAAATAAGTGACTCTACAGTTTATGGCATAGGCATGGTTGGTAGAATGAAGAATTTAATTATGTGGTGTATAATGAGTACGCAAGAGCAATTAAAATTGTCACAATTAAAAATATTTAGGGTTCTTTATAAAAAAAGAGTTTATTGGTATCATTAAATTTCGTGTTTCTTTCTTGTGTCCGCCGTTGCAGGCCACAAAGACATCCGGTACGCGCATTAAAATCGGTGTGTAAGTACCTGTGCTGGCACCTTCGGCGATGCAGGTGAGTGGGGAAGTTCTTGCAGGTGGGGAACCTAGTGGGGACCAAATGTAGGTCTTTGGGTCCTCCAGCGGTGGGTGGCGAGCAGTTGTCGGTACCGCTAGCGCGAACAAATACCGCTGGGGAAGGTCGTACCTTTGCGCACCCAGACTTTATCGGGTTAACCGGTACACGCATAGCAAAACCTATATCCCTTCCACTAGCCGGAAAAACTTCTTTGCACAAACTTCTATAACTAATCATAGGTGCTCACAATTTGGACTCCAATAGATTGAAACTTGTGCTTATTTTCTAAAGAAAAGTGATACACATATGTGATATTTAATTTTAGCGTGCAAGAACTTCTATCATACTTTTTACATTGCGGTAGCAACCAAAACAGACAATGAACTCGAAACCTTGAGAGGATATTTACATACGCACACGCTTCCGGTTAAAGCTCGGCCAATGCGCATTTAAAATTCCGGAATCCGTGAAGTGTAAAAATATTATTCCAATATTAATATTTTATTTTAAGTGCTTTCCTAATATTGACTTAAAACAACCGCGGTACCCGCTTAACTCAGCGTCGAAATCACTTAAAATCTTCCTTCAAGTGTATACAACTTTTGTGCAAATACTTTAATTCAAAATCATTATTCAAATCTATAAACGTTTAAGTGGATTAAAAGGATTTTGCATAAACGACCTAACTTGCCAAGTAAGTTAATTCACTTAATTTCTTTCAAGGTGTTTCCAGTTCATGTGGATAATATTTAAATTTGCCATTCTTGGCGCATGAAGACAATTAGAAATCACGTTAAAATGCGAGGTTGGTTATTGTGCATTGGTCGCCGGTTGTATATGGCATTGCCACTAATTCCACTTTCTTTACCTATAAAACGTGGATGAAATCTCTAAACTATCCGCCGGAACGCTTCATTTGCCTGCATTGCACGAAAAATGACTTAAAATTAATTGTGTCGGCTTTTTATTAACAACAAGATATTTTTGGAGCGTAAATAATTTTATTACTTTATGCTACGATGAATTTAAAATAATGATTTAATTATTACGGTGTATACACTAAACATTAAAAAAACTAAAATTAAAAATAAAACCGAGCTTACAAAGCTTCCATTTCAGTTTCAGCAATTTAAGGAACAATAAAGCGCAATATACAATTTTATTTTAATTAGCCACCTCCTTAATTATAATGAAGAAATTTTTACCAAGATTTTCTCTAGACTTTTCATTAAATATAAAAAGTGCACTATTAATGTACCAAGATTTTCTTTAGAGTTTTCCTTCAATATAAAAAATGCACTATTTATTTGGTTTACCCAAAACTTAGTTTTCTTTTAGAGAAATATGTTGAGAGGTTCTTCTTGATTTTTAAATAATAAAAATATCTACTCCAAAAAACTCATTCATATCGAATATATAATTTGACCAACTTGAGACTTCATCGCGTCTCAATTCGGTTCACCTGTATCCAAATGTGGTTCCTATTTTATTTTTATTTTAAGTGTCAGCAAAAACGTCCATGTGATCTTGCTTCAGTATTCTGAAATGTCAAACCAGTAATTTAACAGCTGAGGCACTAAGAACCGGATTCTATTTTTTATTATTATTATTGAATGACTATCTTATTATCAAGAATCTTAAAATTCGACACGTCTGAAGGTTAAATTTAGTTAAATAATACTTTGACCACTTATGTAAAAAATAACTTCTATAAATAAAGGGATGATAATAAATGTTTACATCATTTGTTAGGATATTAAGAGCATCTTCCTAAACAGAAAATATAGTGGTTTAGTACCCCAGAAAAATAGGCTAGTACGAAAAAGATTTTTGTATAATTTTTTTTGTAGACGATTTAGAAGTCATTTCTATACCTCCCAGGGGAAGGAAAAAAAATTGGAGAATCTACAAAAAAAAATATATTGAAATATATTGACCTAAAAGTACCTTAACTTTGGACCCCTCTAATTAATTTTGTGTTAGGTTGCAGAAGGTGACTATCGGTTAAGTTGTAGCCTAATTAATTAAGATTATAAATCTGAAAAAAAATTGAAAATCTAACGAAGCAAACTTGAGTTTTTTCTGGGCTACTAATGCTCGATTTCATGATTTATCACAATTATTCCTCCCAAACTCGCGCGCCCTCTATGGATTCGCATTAATTGTCAGTTATTTGTGAATAATTTGCAAAGAAGCTCCAGAAAAGTGGGATGGATTTTCTATTCCTTGTTATTATCTCCAACGGAAAATTTATCGCGGGCGTCTAGGAAGATGCTCTTAAATATTTTCAAAGTTATTTGTCCATGAAGGATGAGGATATATCGGTCATTGTAGACCTATTTTAAGGTATATTGACTACGTATATACCGATAGTATTAAGACCCGTTTCCTAAACGGAGAATATAGTGGTTTGGTTCTGCAGTCATAAAAGCTAGTATGAACAACATTTTAGTATAATTTTTTTGTAGGTGATTTAGAAGTCATTTCTTTAATTTTTGCCAGAAGGAAAAAAAATTAGAGAATGTACAAAAAAAAATATAATGATCTAAAAGTACCTTAACTTTGGACCCCTAAAATTAATTTTGTGCTAGGTTGCAGAAGGTAACTCTCTGGCAAGATGTAGCCTAATTAATTTAGATTATAAATCTGAAAAAAAATTAAAAATCTAACGAGGGAAACTTGAGTTATTACTGCAGAACTAATGCTCGATTTCATGATTTTTCACAATTTTTCCTCCCAAACTCGCGCGCCTTCTAGGGATTCGCATTAATTATCAGTTATTTGGTCATAATTTGCAAAGAAGCTCCAGAAAAGTGGGATGGATTTTCTATTCCTTGTTATTATCTCCAACGGAAAATTTATCGCGGGTGTCTAGGAAGGTGCTCTTAAAAGAGGACCAAGCGTGGGACCAAATTTTCCTATGGATCAACTTGAACTTTAGTACAAATAAACCGAGACTAACCGATAAAAGCATACCGGGTGGAAACGAAACACAGGTCCCCTCTATAACTTCTTTATTTATGAAAATAAAAATTTAAAATTTGTTGTATGGTTCAAAAAAACACCGGAAGTGACATCAACTTTATTTTTTTTTAAATACAACACCTAATTTTTGGTTCATAATTTAAGACTATTTTAGAAAAGCAGTATGCTTGTGATACATTTTTTTTTTTGAAATTTTGAAAAATTCAGAGTACAAAAATATGTAAAACTGGCACAAGTAAATTGATTACACTCTACATATGGGATATCAAAATAAACGTATTAAAATCTTCTTTTTGAAAAATCAAGTGACCCGGCATCTTTCCGTTTAAAAAAAGAGTTATTTGCAAAAACGTTACTCAAAAAAGTTCATAAATTAATATCTCAAAAATTGCTTAAATAATTTTACAAAATACAATTTTCCTTAGGTATTTCTATTATTTGGAATGAGTTTTTATCAATTTCGGAAGAAGAAAAAATTTTTTTTTTCAAAATTTCAAAAATCACAAACATATTCTTTTTATAAAATAATTGCATATTTTGATCAAAAAAATGGGTGTTACATTTAAAAAAATACAGTTGATGTCACTTTCGGTAAAACCAGAAGTCATATATTGAAAAAATTATTAATGCCTAAAATGTGTTTTCTTGAATCATACAATATAGTAAAATTTAATATTTTTATTTTCATAAATAAATAAGGTAAAAAGGTGACCGTTCCGAGTACCTCCTATGGTGCAACACTGTGCAAAACTGTAAGGCCTTAGGTGGCGTTTACACGGTCAATACTATTGACGCAATGTCGAGTTTCTTCAATATATTGACCGTGTAAACGCTATATTGAAGCAATAATATTGACGCCAATAGGGTAAAGGGTATAACAATAATATTGCTTCCATAATATTGACCGTGTAAACGCCACCTTAGAAGAAATATCTGTAAGTTAACCATGGAAACTGTCCATTACAACCCATATAACAGACCTTATAGATTTTTCCTATAAGGACTTATAGATTTGCACCAGTAGTCTTCTTTTGTACAGTTGCTCCCAGCTGGAAGTAGGACAAAAGTAATCACGATCGCGTATTCTTTGTCCTACTTCCTGCTGGGAGCAACTTTACCGAAAATATTCGGTTAAATCTTGGAACACCCAGTATAATAGAATAAGTGATAATTTATTGTCCCAAATCTTGAATACTCATCAATTAAGGCAATATTTTCGCCCTGAATTTTTTAATGAAATTTTGACATAACTATTATTATTATAATCATATTATTGTTATACTCATTTGATGTGATGTCCTTAATTAAGTCGATAATAGAATATTATCTTCATAACTTTCTACATATTCTTGAGAAACAGATGATTCTCATGTACAATTTCCCTATAGACTTGATTATAAATTCCCAATATTTACATTTGTGATCCAAAAATACAGTAGTATACGCAAAAATTGCATTACTACGGTTTTTGGTTTGGATCTCATCCAAATTATATTATTAAAGTCAGAATACAAAAGAAGGTTAAAATGATAAATTTGGTTTGGTGATTACGTTTTGTAAGATAGAAAGCTTTTACGAAAAGATTCATTGCTAATAACAGCTGTACTTTGTTTGTTTTTACAAATGTAATAAGATACATACAGCTGTTGCAATAGGCTACTGTTTGAAAAGCAAATATTTGATTAGATATAAAAGGTGATACGTCCAAAATTTTCTGGTCCTTGAAACTAAAAGTAGCAAATAAAACTTTCCCGCAATTTTTTTAGATAGTAAATATCATTGTGAACAAAAAATTTCCTATAAACTAATATTTTTTTCGGCTCCTTAAGAAGTTACAGCAGTTTTAAAATTTCAACATTTTAACGATTTTTTGTGAAACCCTGTATAATTTTTCTTTGTTATCATCATGTTTTTATTTAAAAGATTTATAGTTTGGATTTTGTCATTCCCAACTAGCCTTTTTGAATATTATTGTCTGTTTTTAAAATGTGGACTCATTTAAAATTTCTGACAAGAAAATTAACCTATCTGATTGGCTCAATCTCAAAATCCAAAGCATACTTGATTTAAATTTAAAAAATTGAAATAAACTGAAATTTATACACGGTGTCCCCAAAAATCAATAATATTTTGAAATTTTTAAATTGCTTCCTAAGGAGTCAAAAAAAATATTAGTTCATAGGAAATTTTTTGTTCAGGATGACATTCACTATCTAAAAATAATTTTTGCTAGAAACAAAAAAACTTCTGCTGTAAAAAAAACTCTATAAAAGTATTAATTGAAATTCGGAATAACATTAGTACGAATGGATCTGTATTGACCTACTAAATAGACTTTTTGGTAACAATACAAAGTACTTTTAACATGTGGAATAATTCATATCCTTGGTATTGGTTATAATTTGTTCGTGAATCTAATTTATATATGATTCTGTTCATATTTTTTACATATTTTTAAAATTCCTTGCTCTGACCTCTCTGTATACATACTGAGATCCAAAAGTTTTCAGAATAAATTTTTGTAATATCATCATTTTTACCAAGAATTTTGATATTTTAATTTTTCAAGACACCTTCTATTCTACATATATTTCGGTTGATACTATTGCGTCAATTCTTCATCATTTGAGCCATTTCTTCATTTCAGAAACAAAAGAGATCTTACGGCGCTAAATGAAAGAAGAACCGAGCGTAGGAATAGTAAAGTTCGTGGAGATCAAAAATTTGTACACAATTACGGTGTGTGATCTGATGCAAAAGAAATATATCTGAGGATGCTTTCGACAAATTCGATTTCGCAGTCTCCTTAAAAGTTTCTTGATGAATTCTTTGTTTGCGAATAATAAGCACTTAAAAATTATTGTACAGGTAAAATAGGTGAAATAAGCCACAAAATTTGTACATTCATGAAACTACTCATTACTTCTTCGCAGTAGAATTGTAAAAATACAGAGTTCGTTCAAATTTAAAGGGTGGAACAAACCTCAGGACGGAATTGAAAGGCTGAGTTTTAAACAAACACAAAATATTACCAGTAATAGAAAAAAAGTGTATTAAACAGAATCATTACAAACCCCAAAAAATCTTAATTTGTAGAAAATCTACATCACAAAAGTTGATTCGCCAAATTTAATTTGGCTTAAATATTTTCCAAAGAAATTTGAGTAAATTAAACCAAATAGCAGATAGTGCAAGATAATTTAAAATTGAGGACTTTTCAAACAATTTCTTTGTAAAATTTTAAACTACCAGCTAGCAAATTTGTCTGGCGAATCAATTTTTGCAAATTCCACAAATTAAGATTTTTAGTGTTTGATATGGTTTGTTACACTTTTTTTTATCTATTTCTGGCTCCCAGATTATATTTTATTATGTAAAAATGTTACAAATCAAATTAAAAATAGGAAAGAATGTGATCATCCAACTTATCGAATTGATCATCTTCGTCCTCCAGCGGAGCGATGGTTCAATCAAAATCAGAAGTGTGGTTGAAACCGTCAAAATGGTGACCTGCACCAGCTCCAGACTCAATTATATCCCTCATATTTTGATCCTGCGAGGCTAATTGCTTCAGAACTTAGTGCTCAAAACTGGAATACGATGCTCAGCACTATCCAAGATCTGCAAAGGACAGTCCTGGTGCAACTCTGATTTTGATAGAACCGTCACTCTGCTAGAGGACGATGATGATTAATTCGATGAGCTGGATGATCCCAATGACAAACCTAACTTGATTTGCAGTTTGGAGTCATATTATGATGTTATTAGTAACAATTACCAAATTTTAATTGCTTAAGTAATAGTGTTGGCAAATAATTAAGCTATTGACTTGGGAAGATAGCTTACTAGACCTTGTTCGTTAAGTATGTATTTTATTTTTAAACTCACACCTTCCACTCCTTCCTGAAATTTGGACGGACTCTGTAGTTTTTTGAGATAATTATTTTTAACATTTTTGTACATATTGATAAAGATTGGTAAGTTTAAAGTACATTTCTGACAAAAAAAAATTTAAAACTTCAAACAAATGAGCATATGGATTTTTTTGAATAAAAAATATAAATGAAATGCAACTATTCTTAAATAATTCAATTAAACAAAATAAATTTGGTTTTTATGAAATTCATTCGGCCATTTTTGTGATATATTAATTTTTTTAAATGGCACCCTCATCCCCCGTTTAGATAGAGGATTTTTTCCAATTATATAGATACCCAACATGAAGGTACAACGCGAAAGTTAACTAAAAAATCCAAAAAAAAATTGAAAAAAAGAATTGTCAAAAACTTACTTTAAACGTACCGATGTTTATAAATATGTACAAAAAATAGGGTGTTACATTTTAAATAAGAAAGTTGACGTAGTTTCCGCTGAAACCGGAAGTGATATTCAAATTTTGTTTAGCTTTTGGCGCAAAATACAATTATTATTATATATATTTATTTAATTTCATACGATTAAATATATTTATAGTACTTTTATAGTGTAAATGTTGATTGTAGGTCACAATCTTGATTTGGAATCGATTCTTCAATTTATTACTTTTTATTTATTCTACATATAATAAAAAATATAATGGAAAATTGTATTTATTGCATTTTAGCAAGGAGGGGTATTTAATCGAATATTTTAAGGATTTATTTTATTGAAATAATAAATTTTATACAAAATGAATATAAAGTTACTGTACATACATGCGTACTAAACAAATCATGTATTAATAAATACCAAATAACTTTCATGTGTTAATTAGCTTATTCAGGGAAATAACATCTTTTATAGTAACCAGCTGATGTTTTATAATTTATAGTTCTTAATTAAGATTTCTATAGTTGGTAAAAAGCAAGAAGAAATAAGAAAATTTTCATTCTTCTGTAACTGTAACGATTATATTATGGAAATTATGTCTGTTCTAATTAATAACTGTTATAATTTAAATAAAAATTTAATGATTTTAAATAAATCACACATACCTATTATACGGAAATTATAAATTTAAACAGATATAATTAAAGTTAAATCAAAAACTCTAATTTATTATTTTAATAGAAGAACAGCCGGAACAATAGATTGTAATTAAAATAGTTAATACTTAAATTTATCAAGCAGCTTAATATTAATTTGTTTAAATCGCATTATTTATTAGTGAAATCAAAAAATAAGTCCAGCAGTTTTAGAGTCTATTTGTTTTTTTTAATTAGTATTAATTAAAAAAATACAGGCCTGTTTCTTAAAAATAAAAAAAATATTTTTTTAGACTTTTAATAATTTCTTTAAAAAAAGCCCCTTCCTTTTTTGGTTTACTTAAAGGAACTAAAACCATAATTAATTTAAAAGAATTATACGTTAAGTTTAAACCTTTTAAAAATAGCTTTACACTAATCTTGTGATAAAGTTATTGAGCAGTTATTGACCATTTACAGAAAATTGGGATATTAAATTCAAAGCCATGTGCAACTTTCGAACTATAAACGATACCTTTTTTCTTTTTTATATCTCGATGGAATTGCCTCTATTTTCTAACCTAAATCTTTGATGAATCATTAACAGAATTGCTTTATACGTCAAAAAAAAAAAAAACACGTATCAAATAATTAACTAGGAAAAATCTACATTAAAATGCAGCGTAATTTTTAAGTGAAACCACTATACTAAATAAAATAAGTTATGTACCTGGTGTAAAACAAAAATTTAAGTTTTATATTGGCAAAAATGTGATATTAAGTTAAACAAACATTTAAAATAGAAAACAATAAGAAAGTATAATAATTGCATTTCATCCAGAGCAGTGTAATTAAGTTTGATAAAAATACTTAAAAATTGCAATATTTTTTTTCTAAAATTATTGACTATTTGAAGTATTTCTGATTAGCAGGGAAAGCTTTGCATTTATAATTAATTAAAGTCATTTAAAGGCCAATTAATATATTTATTTTAATAGCTTGTATGTGTACAGTCAAATATTTTCATTAATGTACAATGACTACAATGTAAATAAAAATAACCGCCACATTCTATGAGGTATTATCGTGATTAAAATTTATTATGACATTTTCATATAATTCCTCTACCAAAGTAATTAGAATTAAAAAAGATAAAAGTAAATGAACTAAACTACTTAATATATTTTTTAAATATTTCACTTGATTTAGTGATTTCATGATTTTCTGGGGAGTACCCTGCAGCAAGAGCTTTTCCGAGTTATTGCAAAAAATCAAAATGGAAAGTAAAGTCATGATCTTCCAAAAATAAAGTAACATTTTTTAAATAAATATGCATTTTTTGAATTGTTTTGAGGAGAACTCATAATTTTTTTTAAATAAAATTTAAAATTTAAAAAAAAAATTTTTTAAAAGATTCCTTCAAAAGTTGAGTACAAAGGTGCGTTTCCACATAAGACAATGTTTTTAATCCCCATTTTAGACATATTCCAGTGTTATAGAACACAATGAGCGCAAGTTGAAATAACAATATATTTTGTACAATCAGGTGCAAAAATATCGAGTACACCAAAGAAATATTCTGACCCAACAGCAAGCGTTCGCAGACACGAGATCATACTAAATTTGACAAAATTGTATACATCTTACGATGTGAGCAGAGACCTTTCAAATTTCGGGTGATCTCGTTTTTGCAAAGGCTTGGTGTTGGGTCAGAATATTCCTTTTGTGTCCTCGATATCTTTGCGCGTGATTGTACCTCATACTGTTCTCTTGGAATTTGAACTTAACCCACACCCCGAAAACTTATTTTTTGATAGTCTACCATTATTTAAGGCGATTTCAAAATATGTGTAACCAGCAATTCTGAAAATTTGAGGTATGAGTATATGCACCTGGGAACTTATTCCACATGATTTCGCATACGACACAGCAAGGACGAGCTCTACTTTTTTCATGTGAATAAGAAAGATAGAATAATAAAAGTCGAATGCGAAATCGTTTCGAGGGGTTCAAGAATAAGACCCCTGGACCCTATACTCATTTTTGGTACAATTCTATAAAAAATTTCCAAAACAACGAGTATTTTGCTTGACCACACCTTTTATTCCTGAAGGATATTTTATCCCCGAAAATAAGAATCGGTCCCTGGACTGCGATTCTCGAATGTATACGATAAATTATCATACACTTTTTCTTACAAAAACTTATTCTTTGTCAAAAATATATTCTCCAATATCGCAAGGTGGATCGAATGCGACAAATATCGAAAACACGAGCGAGTGGGACTACTGCATGCGGACGAACAGTTCCTAGAGAAAGGTAAAAATAAAATTTTGACAGAATAGTGTCAAATAATTTGTAGCATACATTCGACCATCAAAGTCCTCGGGGTTCCACTCGATAAGATGTTCTATATGACATGCCAAGGACACACTCTTATTTTTGCATTAAAATGACAAGGATATAATGAAGGAAGTCGTATACGACCTCGATTCGAGTAGTTTGAGCAAATGCCTCCTGGTCACCGATTCTCAAATCCATGCGGTATTGAACTTTTTTATGTTTTTAGTATGCGATAAATCGGTCGAATGGGTTCTTGGCAACATCGCCAAATTGCTGTATAATCACTACTAGAAAGACGAAAATTTGACCAACTATAGATCAAATAAGTTTCCTCTCTACATTTTAGTCTAAAAGAATCGGTAACAGGCTGAGGACCAAAAATAAATGCTCGTAGAGTTTGACCTGCTTTGTAATATCGAATTAGAAACTCTTTAAATTTAAGGTTATAAACAAAAACAAATCAATCAAGTTCAGAGTTGTTTCATCATTTCTCGAACTGATTAAAAAGTATTTTTTCGTACGATTAGCATCTACGAGATTTTTGGATTCCTTTTATTAAAAATTGGATTCATTATCCCACTGAAATCGATTGAGTAATGAAGCCATTACTTAACAAGAATGGAAAAAAGTACCTTCTTCATAACTTTATATAGTGACCCAAATTAATTTCACTTATTTTTCATTTTTGAAATTCATGTAAACTTAACAAAATATAAACCGGCATAAATTCGATCCATGCCATTTATTTGGTTTTTCTTATTTATTTCTTGCAAATTTCTAGTAACTTCGAAAACAAAAAACGAAAATGTCTCAGAAAATGATTTGTATTGCTCCTCGGGCTCTAATTACGGCCTCAATTCTTCTTGGCATGCCCACAATAAGGGTTTGAATAGCCTGAGGAATTTCTTCCCATTCTTGCACCACTGCTGCACTTAACTCTCCTAAGGTATCAGGAGAGGGAATTCGAGCTCGAATTTGTCTTCCCATCATGTCCCAAACATGTTCAATCGGATTAAGATCGGGGCTTCTAGCAGGCCAAATCATACGATTTGTTTGGGCTTCATTCAAGTACTCGTTGACGATGCGAGTAATCATACATTAACATGAAATTATTGCTAACAAACGGAGCAAAAGGTACAACATGTGATTCCAAAATATTGGTAATGTCTGCAGTCATTGCTCCTCCATTTACAACCACCAGTTCTGTACGAGCGTTCATGTTAATACCACCCCACACCATGATCGAGCCACCACCAAAATTTAATCTTGGCACAATATTTCGCCAGTCCTTCACCATACTCTTTGACGTCCATCCGGAGATCTAAGACAAAACCTCGACTCATCAGTGAAAAGGATATTGCTCCATTCAGGTATACTCTAATTTTGGTATTCGCGATCAAAGCGTAGTCGTTCTATCCGATGTTCCCTGATCAATTGTGGGCCCTTCTTCTGATAGTTCTTTTACATACTGTTACATGTTCCATACAGTAATTGCAGTAGTGTCTCTATTTCGTAAGACTATTAATCTAAGAAAATGATCATTTGGGCAGTTGTACACCGTCGTCTAGATAGAATAATTTCCAGTTTCATAAAAACGTTCCACAGCCCTTTGGACACTACATCTTGAAACGCCAAGAACCCGAGCTGCGTAGTACAGTCACCGCCCATCTTGGATAAGAGCAATAGCTCTGGCACTATATCAGTTGGGTTTAAAATCATTTTTTTTAGTTTAAGGAACACTTTAACTATTCTCGACCCTATTAGGAACGTTACTGTTGAAAATGTTAAACGAACTGCTCTTTAAAAATTCCTAAAAATTCATAACAATTGGTGACATTCAATTGCATTTTTGGGTAACCCATTTTTTGGTATTTTATAGTATTAGTTACAGCTTTCGAACAACCACTGTATGAACTTTGAAATAATGATACTTTCAAGCACAATATTTAAATTAGAAGCAACCAAATAAAAAAGGAAATTTTTATTAAACTGTTAGATGCTAATAACAGTTGTTCACTTAGGATTTATGAGACTAAGCATAGGTTTCGGGTTTCCAAAATTCGTAATAGATATTGATATCCATAATAAAGCTATTCTTTTTTCTTTTTAACTTACGAGGTATGATTTATTAACGGCCTGTTGGTAATAATGTTTAACTCCTTGTAGTTCCTTGATAACTCATTTTTAGATTTATGTTTCGAGTTATGGCCTTTGGATTGAATATATAAAATGTAAACTCATGTGAGAAATTTCAAAAATGCTGGTTGTACCTACATAACTCTACTTTGTTTATGTCTTAATTACAATGAGTGTGACGTTTTAATTACAATTCTCTAAGAAACGGAAACCAACTTGTTTCAAGGGATAGAAGCGAAACAGGAGCGTGCGTGCTAAGGTGCTAGATGTTTTCATCTGAGCAAGTTTATATGCACTCGATTCAGCGAGGTATGACTAAATTAATAAAATGTTGGATGTTGGCCGACAGAAAAGTACACTTGTGCACACCGGTCACCGGTTAATGTGCCTGCAGCTCAACCGGATGCTACTGCTCTTGCATATTATTTAAGTTTATTTACAATTAGATTTTGTTTGCATCAATTCTATATTTCACAATATAAAATCAATTTTCGATTAACTCCATAAATTAATTACAAAATCAACTTTGAATTTATTTGCATAAAGCATACAATTAATTCGGATATAATTTATGATACAATTTTACAACTTTGTAATCAAAATATTCAATTTATTACAGTTATCAAAAAGAAAGATGAGGCGCGGTAAATATTTCGCAAAAAGGAATCGTTTTTTCTTCCGCTCGATTTAAATTTTTAAACCTGTTTTTACTTTTAATGCATATTATTTCTTAAGTTTGTCACTTCATGATTTTCAAGTAAAAAGTAAATCGCGGTCAAAAAGTGTACCAAGAGAAGTTACGGTATATGCAAATAAAAAATTGATTAACGATCTTTCCGGGCGTTTAAAAAACTAGTTTGGTGTGGAATTTTTAGCCACCCACATTATACGCTTCAAAGGCAAATTAATTTATGACACACCTGAATTTACGTTTACATGTATGATGTGTTAAGATATGATATGGAGTGAAAATTTTATGGTCGTGATGTGTTTTACTGTTACATTAAGGCAAGTTAAAACTATTTAGGTGGAAATTCTTGAAGCAAATGGATTGCACTTTACGTACTTCTCATCTCGCTTCCCATGTAATTCAATTAAAAATCGGTATTTTATAGTAAACCACGCTTATTTAACACGGTTGTAAAATATTACAACACGTGCTAGACTTTTTATAATCTTGATTGGGTTCTTGATCAACAGCAAGTTTTCTTTTCAACTCTTATTATGGAGTTTATTATTAACTTGGCGCTTTTAATCAAATATTTTACGCACATATTTAGAAAATTTTACGAAAATAATTCTATTCACATTAATTCATTTTATTTCAATATTTCGTCATCAATGTTATTCCAAATTATCATGGAAAATTATAAATAAAAGGGCAAATCATAAATTTTCTATAAATAAACATTGTAAACTACAAATATTAATACAAGTCAATAACAAGAATAATGTTATAAAGTACTCGTAATTTAATGATTAAATCAAGGCAAACACCTGACAATTTTAATTTACATTTTCATAATTACATATTTTGAAAGAAATATTCTAATCATCATTAATGCTCTTTGAAGTTATAATGAAGTCTAATATAACGGAATAATCCAAAGTAAGATATCCAAGTAGATACGAT
Source organism: Stenus bimaculatus (assembly GCA_963971135.1). NCBI lineage: Eukaryota > Metazoa > Arthropoda > Insecta > Coleoptera > Staphylinidae > Stenus > Stenus bimaculatus. The sequence continues at coordinate 44,287,897 of OZ020183.1, read as the reverse complement.
AAATAAAAATTAGTTTTATTTTGCTTTACTATAAATTAATCTTTCAGTTTGCATCAACTAGAGATTACATTAAGTGTATGACAATTAATTTTAATTCATTATATTTAAAATATAAATAAGGGCTTTTATTTATTCTTTTAATAAAGAAATTAAAGATCATTACATTTTTATAATCACAGTTTATATTCGTTTTTAATGGAGAGGAATGTAGTTAGTATGTGTTACTGTAATTTTTAATTATTTTTTATTTACGGGACTAAATTGAAATACTTGATGAAATAAACTTCAATTTCAAACTTACCTAAATTAACTTACCTGAAAAAAAAAATAAATAAAATAATAATTAATTAATATACCGGGTGTACAGGAAACTAGGGCCACCCCTGTCATTTCTTTATACATATATGAAAATATAGAATTAAAATTTTAGTATGTTATACGGTACCCAGTTAAATTTTTGAGATCGAGCATTTTCTTGGTTCTTCAAAAATATTATATCAAAATTTACAGTTTAGAATTATTTAAATGATTAAAGTAGGAATTTTCTCATTTATATTAAAAATTCAATAATAAAATACAATTCTTTTGGGGGAGCAAGGCCTCCTTGCCCCCACCCCCCTGGATGCACCCCTGACCAATGGTCTTAGAAATACCATTTATTGAAATTTTACCTACCTACGCCGTTTTAAAAATTATAAATATTAATATCTCAAAACCGGCTAAATGAATTTTATAAATTATTATTTATTATTTAAAAGCAGTTTGAGTAGGTTTTATTAATTTTTTTAACCAAAGAAAATTCAGCATTATTTTATGTTTTGAAAAAAAAATCCTTTGTCACAAACATACTTTAAACTTACCGATTTTTAATAACTTGTACGAAAAAATAGGTGTCATATTTAAAATAAGAAAGTTGATGTAATTTTCGGTGAAACCCCAAGTGATATTGAATTCTTTTTGTTAATTAAATGCGTTTTCTTGTGCTATGTAAAATAGTAAAATTTCAAATTTTTCAACTAATTTTGAAATCTACTTTATTTGTCAGATAAAAAATTCATTTTTAACAGTTAAAAAAGTGTTTGGTTTTAAGAAGCATTTTTTATATTTTTATTTATATTATTTATTATTGAATTTTTATATTTTTGGAAGAATTTATACAACCATTTTATCATTATTTTATTTTAAAGAAACGTATTTTTTGTATCAATATTTGAAGCTTGATAAAGGCGGAATTTGTCGCCGAAACGTTGCAGAAAAATAAATGATGCTATAAAGTATTTACGTTTTTTATTGAATCCTATAAGCCAGAATCCACATCAGTTAAATAATTTTTGGGACAATAACTAATATATTGATTCAAATTTTTTATTTCATAAATAAAGAAATCCTAAGGATAGCCCTAGTTTTGTGTACACCCGGTATAAATATCAAACTATTGCATACAAAGGAAGGGCCAAAAAATCTGATTTTAATAAATGATATGTGAAAGAAAATGGTTCAAAGAATAATATTATCGCTTAATTAAAAGATTTTTATTTTTTATTAAAACATCCAAAAACTACAGAAAACTTTTGTTTTTTTAAATGGCAACATAAGTACAAAATAATTATTTTAAGGTTAATTTGAGTCCCTAATACAAATAAGGTTTTTTAAAAATTTTAAAAATTATTTTTTTATTGTGTTTTTTATTTTTATTTTTATAACTTTTACATTCACCTATAAGTACATAATAATATTTATTAATTTTACTTTTTGTGAATTTTTTTGGATGTTCTTATTTATTAACTTGGAGTATTACAAACATCACTAATTATCATTAAAGAACAAAAATGAAATAAGAAAAATAAAAAAAATATTATTTGTACCACTATTTAAAAAAAAATGAAAAAAAAAACAATTCGAAATAGAATCCAAAAAAATTATATCAAAAAATTTAAAAATCTGTTTTTGTATTATTGGCTAAGATTACTCTTAGAAATAATTTTTTGTAATCGTGTTGCCATTTCAAAAATAAAAGTGAATATAATTTTTCGGATATTTTTGAAAAATCTTTAATGAGTGATTTCCTAAACGGCAAATACATATTGTGATTTAGTTGTGCAGTCAGATATGCTAGTGCGAAAAACATTTTTATATAATTTGTTTGTGGATGATTAAAAAGTCATTGCACTAAATTCTGGTGTATGAAAAAAATCGAGAATGTATAAAAAAATATAATGACCTAAAAGTACCTTAATTTTGGACCCCTCTAATTAATTCTGTGCAAGGCTGCAGAAAACACTAGATTGTAGCCTAATAAATCTGAAAATTTTTGAAAATCTAACGCAGAGATTTGACTACACAACTATTTGCTCGATTTCATGATTTTTCACAATTTTTCCTGGTATTCGCATTAATTATCAGTGATTCGCTGATAATTTGCAAAGAAGCTCCAGAAAAGTGGGATGGATTTGCTATTCCCTGTTATTATCTACGACAGAAAATTTATCACGAATGTCAAGCAAGATGTTCTTAATAATTAATTATAGAATTTTTGAACCATTTATTTTGACATATCACTTATTTAAATCTGATAGAAAATAACAAAGCTACCTTATTGGTCGTTTTTTTGTGAACAACTCTGTATATACTCTGAAAAAACGAGTAGTTATTGGGAAATTTCTGGTAAAAGGAACCTACAAGTACGCAATATTTTCATTTAATACGTAAGCAAACATAAGTAAAAAAATCAAAACACGATGAGAATTGACCTTGTTTTGTAGATTAACTGGACTTTAAAGAAACGCGATAAAAAAATTGTGCATAAAAGTAGATACGTGAAATTGTATCCAACATCTAGCACCCATGAAATATCGGGCACATTTGAAAGCTGAGACCCAGCTAAGTTAGGCACAATTTTTTTAAATCGAAAATTCCTAAAACTAAGACAAAAAACGAGTATTTATTTGGAAAATGTCTATAAAGAATGAATAGAAAACTATGTAGTAAACATGTTTAAGTTTATACATGTAATCAAAGGTTTTAAAGTTATCACCAAATATGTCAGAATTACTTTAGATTTATAATGGAATTATAATGGATAGTATGTATCAGACTTTCGTAGAACACTGGACAGTTTTTAACATATTAATATATTTCAAGTAATATCGTGTCCAAATCATATAGCAGTAGTCTAGTTCTGACATCACATACGCTTTATTATATTCAAAAAAGAGTGAGTATTTCTAAAAATAAAATCTAAACAACGAAAATGTAGTTTATGATCAAAGAGAACGCCTAAGTATATCAACTCCAGTCAGAGCTACATTATTTATACCATACACAAACGTTAAACACTCCATATTTCGAGTATACGACATTAAACAGTTTAGATTAGTTTGTTAATTTCACAACGTGTCACTAGCGTATCCAAGTTCTCCTAGAGTGATAATGCATCTCCTTGATTACAGATCTGCCTCATAATTTTCAGATCATCTACAAACAACAGTTTAAACACTATAAATGAAGTTATAATATCGCAGACACCATCAATACATGTATTATAAATGAGGAATAATAAGGGACTAAGATTTGAACCCTGAGGCATACCTGCTAGGTATATACCTCTCCAATTGAACGCTGTAAGAAGTAACAAACTGCCTCCAGTCCTGTAGATAAAGATTCAATGACATCATCTATTATAATGCTGCATCAACCGAAAGGTTGTAATTTTGGTAATGAGAATTCCATGAAAAATTATAGCTTTACTAAGGTCCGTAAACAACATCAACTTCTGAATTCTCTTTTAACTTCTCAGAAATTCATGTGGTTTGTCGCTATGGCAATTCTAGCAAAATAATGAATATTTCCATGAAGGCTAGAGGAAGACTTTGTCGTAACCAAGTACTGAATACTTCCATCAGCCAAGATGGATTCGAAAACCTTTGAAAAGTTTCTAACCCCTACAACGGGTCTATAATTTGCAATGTCAGAAGGCCTTTATATATATTATTGATAATAAGAGATACCTTAACATATTTCCATACCTCAGGAAATCACTGTCTTGTCTTCTTCAAGATCAGGTTGTAGATAAAGATTAACGATTTTGATAACATACTTGCGCAATCATTCCGGAGAAATGAAGGTACCTGATCCAATCCGATTGTAAGTGTAACTTTTTTAACGCAGAAAGTACTAACTTCCTCGTTTATACGGAAATCACACAGCAGGGATAATTTGGCACCATTCAATAAGTTGGATAGCGCATTTTCATAAACGCTATCAAAATAGGAAGCAAATCCAGTTACAATATTAATGTACGCAGTCAAAGTCTTTCCATTCTAGTGGAATTCTTGATATATTTTTCATTGAGTTGAGTTGAGTTGAGTTGTTCAAAGGGCCTTAGAATCCTTGTTTATGTTATCCTCAACTTTAATTATATCTATAGTTAGCATTTATGGCTAAATATTTTAGCTTATTTCTCAACCCACTGTCTTTTATGTTCAACTAGTTTTGATATTAGGTACTTTTCCCTATTAAATGATAAATCATTTAACAAACTTTAATCTTCAAGAAAACGTGATAATATTTAATTTTACTAGAATATGAGCGAATCTTCTAGAATATAGGTACAAATTTTATTTTACCATAATCTGGTAAATACCTTAAATACTGGTCATAAAGGGTTTCCTATTTTACCACCATCTGATCTAAACTTTTTTACGTTTTATTATACTTAAAATGTTAAAACAATATTTGTTTCCATTCACTGAAAGTTACCAAACAGTTTATTTCTAAAAATATGTCCTAAACAGTGGAAAAAGGATCTATTACATAGCCCAACAAAATGGTATGCTTGTTTTGGTTCCGGAAAAATAACAAGTATTTTTGAGTGGTGATCTCAAAAATAAAAAATACATAGCTTTCTTTTTTAAGATACAGGCTAATTGATTTTAGTTCTGATAACAGGTAAAAATTATGAAATTATGATAATATTTTTATGCCTTTGGAGCAACAGAGCTAATTATCAGCACTGGTTCAATAGAAATTTGCCTGTAACAAATTAAATTCAAGAAAAACAAAACTTAATCAAAGAACCTTTAGTTGCGAGATAGAAAATCATATTTCCACGCTCACATATCAAGTTGGAGCTACTAAACACATGAATTTTTTGGGATTTGCTCGGAAAACCTGAAAATCGAAGTATTTAATGGTCCTCAGTTATAAACATAGATCCACAATTTACAGCAACAATGAAAGAGATTGAATGGTTGGTGTTCAAGTAGTACAAGATTTTCTTCGACAGCATAAGACAGAAAATTAAATAGAATTAGTGAAACACATTCTTTAATTATAGGTTTGACACTTCGACAATCCTTTAGATCGGTTTCTAGAGAACGTAGGTGATTTCAGTGAAGAATGGGATAAAAGACCCAAAACATTCTATTAAGATATTAAAACTATAGAAGATGGTATAGCTGAATACTGTAAGAGTTACTTAACTAAAAGTATAGCAAATAAGAAAAGTAATAATACATTTGTTAAAATACAGGGTGGTGATAAAGTTTGGAACCAAGGTCATAACTTCCGTAAAAATTTTTTTTGTAAAGATCGCTCGGACAGGTCAATTTTTGTTTTAAAAATGCCATCTTTTGGAATGAAAAAAATATTCATGACGTCACTGATAACTTCACTATGACGTCATCATCAATTTTTTTAAATGGAAACCCCTACTTTTTTTACACATTTTTCATAGACCTTTTTATCATATTAATGATCACATAAAAATATTTTAAAAAATTTCAACCATTTTTGAAAAAAGAAAATAAATTTACTCAAAAAAAAAATTATTAATTCTCAATGAAAATATTACAAAAAAAATTCAATTTTTAATTTACAAGTAACAAATTTTAACGAAAATGTTCAAATTGTTCCCCATTGACCATTTGGCATTGTCCCATTCGAGTGTAGATACTCTGAATACTATTGTTAATAGCTTCTTCGTCAATTTGTTGCAATTCCGTCCTAATTCCAAGCTTCAATTCTTGTAAATTATTAGGTCTATTGAAATAAACTTTTGATTTTAAATGTCCCCACAAAAAAATCTAAGGGCGTTAGGTCGGGAGATCGCGGAGGCCACTCAATTGGTCCCCTCCGACCTATCCATTTGTTGGGAAACGTGGTGTTAAGGAATTCTCGCACCGCCCTGCCAAAGTGTGGAGGAGCCCCATCTTGTTGAAACCAAATGTTTTGGTTAGGAATGTTGCGATTTTCATAATTGGGGAAAATACGAAGTAAAACTGGTAGCAAATCAGTCCGCAAAAAATACAAGTATCTTTCGGCAGTAAGGTTTTCATTAAAAAAGTAAGGTCCTATAAAACGTCTGCCAATCATTCCCACCCATACATTTAACTTCCCCTGTCTTTGACTATGGGATTCTACGGCCCAATGAGGATTTTCCTGTGACCAATACCTACAATTATGTCGATTCACTGATCCCTTCAATTGAAAGGTAGCTTCATCGAAAAAAATTATACTACTTAAAAAATTTGGATTTTGATCACATCGCGCCATAATTTCTTCACAAAATTCCAGTCGGCGATCGGGATCATCTTCATTTAAATCTTGTATGAGTTTTATTTTGTATGGGTGATACTTTTCCTTTTTTAATAATTTTGCGACATAGGAATGATCCACATTATTATTTCATGAAATATCTCTTGTTGAAATATTGGGATTTTCTTCAATCGCAAGTAATAAATTTAATTTGGTTTCTTCATTCACTTGAGGCCGTCCTTGTCGAGGCAAATCTCCTACAGATCCTGTTTCTGCAAATTTGGTAACTAACTTACTTACTGTAGATCTTGAGATTTTCGGTCTATTTGGATATTGCTCATTAAACAAAGCACAAGCTTCTCCATGGGTTCTTTTTCTATCGCCGTATCCTACCATAATGAAAATTTCGATTCTTTCGCGTTCGCTTCAACGAGGCATTTTTAATTTCGCAAAACTTAATAATTGTTGATTATTATTAAACAAACGAAGTAAGCTATTCAAGCATTGGTATATGGACTTAAAATTTTATTTGCCATACAAAATAACGTCAACTAAAGCACTTTTATAAAGGCAATTTTTATTTCAATAAATTTTGAATATCAAAAGCTTTTTCAAATTTATAATAAATTATTTAAAGTTTATTATTACTCAAACATTTTATTTTAATTACCTTTTTCATTAAAAGTTATTTAAAATTAGTTTTAAGAAAATTCCAATTGTGTAAAGAAGAACAATTCGAATATTTTCAATAATAATTTGTTATTTTTAATCTAAAAATTAGTTTAATTTATTTTTCTTGCCATATTTTCATTGAGAATTAATAATTTTTTTTTTGAGTAAATTTATTTTTTTTCAAAAATGGTTGAAATTTTTTTAAATATTTTTATGTGATCATTAATTTGATAAAAAGGTCTATAAAAAATGTGTAAAAATAGTAGGGGTTTCCATTTAAATAAATTGATGATGACGTCATAGTGAAGTTATCAGTGACTTCAGTGATGGCATTTTTTAAACAAAAATTGACCTCTCCGAGCGATTTTTACAAAAAAAATTTTTACGGTAGTTATGACATTGGTTCCAAACTTTATCACCACCCTGAATAGAAACAGCCCATTATAGCGTACTCAAAAACTAAATCTATTAAACCAAATCCGCCGGTTATTTTGGATCTGAGCCCAAATTTTACAAAAATTCTTATAAAATCGTCGGCACCAATATATCTTTTCTGCTGTGTTTTTAATAAACAATTTTTATTAGGAGCAAAAGTGAGACATTTGTACATGCAGCATTTGCAAGACGAGCCAACGTCACTTTACCAACGTTTGAAGAAAAAATATGCTTGTTATTGTATAACAATTGATTGGAAAATATTAATCAACCACATAAAATGTGATTTTTAATTTTTATCACGAAAATAACAAATCAACAACAGCTTGATTAATGTTTCTACGGTGTACGTTATAGGTTTGTTTGGAATCAGTTTATGGGCATTTTAATTACGCAATATTTAATAAATCAAAAGCGAAATTTATATCTGATAATATATCATAAATGCCATCTGTCTTAACACTATAATTAAAATTCTACAAAATATTAAATCGGCGAAATGCATCGTTGTTATTTTTTTTAACTTATCGAATATACAACTTGTTTGTTGTTTATATTTATATTTATGAACGTTTGTAAAATTTAACGATAAAACAGGTTAGTTTAAAATAGTTTTGGTTGGAAATAACAAGTTTTTTATAGCTTCGATATATTCTTTTTAATTAAATGTCAATGTTAACCTGGTCTTCAGGTAAATGTCAAACCAACTTTTATTATACCACATTATAAGAATTATTTGAAAATCAAATAATTTCAATATTAATTATTGTTGGAAGGGTTATTTTTTCCAAGACTTTAATTTGCATAATTTTTTATCCGTGAGATAAACGTGGTATAAAGTTTGAGAATTAAATGTGGTATTACGTGTTTACATGCGATTAATTCACAAATCAATTTCGACAGTGGGTACGTTTCTACTTAATTAACAAGCCTCATCATCTAAGAATAATTAATCGTAATTTACTTGAAACCGCCGCGTTTTGATATTTTAACTCACCCAACACAGCCAAACACATATTCAAGCACGATTTTTGAAATGTTTATTTTTTTAAAACTGCCAGTCACGAAAAGGTCTTTTGTAAAATACGTGCTTTGGCTCGTTAATAATCGACTTGTTTTGTTGCATCTAATTCGGTACGCGTACTTACAACGATTTCGATGCTAACTGTAATTTGTACAATTTTAATAGGAAGTCGGCCGTGTTACTGAAACTCTATGATAAATTGTAAACATAATTAAGCCCCAATTAACTTGTGAGATTCGTTAAAAGCGTTTCCCATTTACACAAGTCTTCTTTTTAAATTAGTTGGCTCCACACAAAAACGCCAAATACGCAAATTGTGTTCTAAAGAATTCTTCTTAAATTAACAAGCGGTTCTAAAATACTTAATGATTTCATTATAAAATTAATTTTAATAATGTAATTATGGAGGTAGGTATTTAAATTAAAAGCATTAAAAGGTTTCTTCATTTATTTTAGATGTGTTATGAAATTTTAATGATAGAAATTTCAACAAAAACTTCCCAAAATAATAACGTACTTTTTAAAAGCTTTTTTAATTTTATAATTTACAAAAAATTATTTGTACTATATATTCATTATTTTATTACGGGATTATGTTTTATCTAATGCAATTAGCTTTTTGTAATATTATTACTGGACTAAATTATTATTGAGGCCATTTCCTTAATATAATTTAATTTTTTAATATCTCTTATTAATACATTAATAAATTTTATTAAAAAACCATATTGCCTCCTTTAAATAAAAGTTTTACTATAAATCTTAGTAAAAACTGTTTCCCTAGTTCCTATGAACCTTGGGTTTTATATGTTTTTTTTTTAAATTCCATTATGTATTTTAATATTCAGGTAATAAATTATTTGGTATAGCCATTGGATTTTTTATCTAAATTGATTTTTTATTAAAAGCTACTTATTTTGGTAATTTATAAAACTGCCATTTCCTGAAATTCTTCAATTTTTATTTTGTTCATGAATAAATAATTGGATCGTTATGAATGTATACCTTTTTTAATATTGATGCAAATTTAATGGAAAGAATATAAATAAATAAAGTTAATTTTCGCACATATTAAGGGTCATTTATGTTACTCGCGCTGCGCACCGATTTAAATAAAAACTAGCAACAATATACACAGTTTTGCATAATAATTGAAAACAATTGTACTTATTATTTATGTTTATGATTTATGTTTTTGTTGCTGCGTTTAAAAAATTGTGAAAAATCATGAAATCGAACATTACTGGCAACAGCATATCTGCAGTTTCTTTTGACAGATTTTCAATTTTTTTTCTGATTTGTAAACTAGATTAATTAAACTAAAACTGGACAACTGCTTTTGTGTTGCAATTTTATCCAAAATTAATTATAAGCGAGCAAAGTTAAGGTACTTTTAGGTAATTATTTTTTTTATAGATTCTCCATTTTTTTTCCTTCTGTCCATATTTAGTGGAACGACTCTAGAATCTAAAATAAAAGAAAGTATACAAAAATATTGTTTGCACTAGCATATCTAGTGTTGCCCGTAAACTGCTATTTTTGCCTATTAGAAAACGACTCTTTATAGAGCTTTTGATATCATATAATTTTCTTATTACATCGATTTAAGAAACGTATTTTCCAAAAAAAAACTCGAATACCTTCTATAATGAACCATGTTTTAATAATAGGTTATTTCCAAGCTTGCAAATTATCGTCCCGGAAATGCAATGCGTAATAAGTAAAGCTCATACTTTGTTACTACTGCGCATGTCCGTGAGCGTCCTGGGACGGTAATTTTGCCAGCTTGGATATAACCTATAGTCTTTAGGAAGTTGATTTTCATTTATCCTAAACCTATGATCGTCTACTTCAATCAACTTCTATCATGCAATACCAATTAAAAAATTCTATATTTGTTTAAAAATTTATTAGCACAGTTAAATATTTAATCTATCAATAAATTTATTATTTTCCATAGGTTCGTTCCGACAGCCCGAAAAACGGTACATTGACTATCACAATCATGCGCAATAGACAAAACGCATTCTATCAAAGACGTGACCGTACGAAGCACGGTCCAAATTTGTGATCCAACCAAACTTAGGTAGTTCATGGGATCATCTCGGTACTGCTAGGTACGATCATTTCGGTACACACCAAAAAGCAGTTACTGGTTGGACTGACATGCGAACTTCAACTGTGTAGGTCTCGCACATGTTATCTGAAACCTAACCTTCCATTATCAACAGTCACAACACGTGAATAATCACCGCATATGCATAAAACCGATTGAACAACGCTGTCTTGTGAGATACAGGGTAAAATGTCGGCGCAATCGCATAAACTCGTCCCAATCAGTTTTGTTGCGGTTTCCTGACAGTTAGAAAACTCGTTGTCGGAACAAACCTAATATAACGCCTAGAAATCAACTCTTTTCATCTCGAAAAATTATAAGTAAAGTTGAATTTTCGAGTTAGTTCTTAGATAAAAGTGATTAATAGATTTTTTCTCTCCAAACCTAAAAAAATGGTTAAAAAGTGCTCTTTAATTTACAAAAAAATATTGGTTTTTATACCTCCCTACATTTCGAAGTTAAAATTGGTGTATTTTGAAAATATTAATTGGTGCAATAATCGCTGAAGTTAACTAAGTAGTAAATATCTTTATCAAAGAAAAAATAGATTCATATCAATATCTTCTTGATTCTCTTCTTCATCTGTAATTGCTTCTCCAAACATTTACTTGTAATACCATTATTGTGCTGGTACATACTTCAGTTCTTCAGTACTAGGATCTTTACGTCTTATGTACAATTTTTCAAACTGATTTTTCTCTTTCTTTCTATTTTTTCAAAGAAGGATTGTTTATCTTGCTTCATCACGTTTTGGTTTTTGGTTGCTTGTTTATTATTTCCTATACAAACTATGTACTAGCTTGATCCTCACATCAAGTGCCACATATCTACTTTCAAAGGACTGAAACTGCCATTGTTAATTATTGCACTATCAAAACTCAAAACCATTACAAATATAACAGAATTACACATTCATAGGTAGATTCTGGTTAATATTAAAGAACTTGGAAATTGTCCATTACAATCCATATAACAAATTTAAATTTATACCAGAATCTGGGTATAATGGTGGAATTCTTTGCAAATTTTAAGACTCTTACATGAAATATCTGTAAGGTAACCATATAACAAATGACCAGTTATAGCACCGAAGTCTTCAATTTATAACAGATCATTTTGGACGTGTCAGATAATTTTGGAAAAAGCGGATAGCCCTCATGGATTATTTTGCAAAAAAATATTATAGCTTACTGATTTTTTAGAAAAACACGCAGTCACTCAAAATATTTAGTGGCTTCAAATTTCCAAGAACTTTTTAAAATGCTCCACTTATTTCGACATCGATAGAGCCATGTTGAACGCAATTCAATGAGAGTAATTTGAAGTTATAATATATTTTATGATAATCTGGAGCCTTTTTCATTATTTCTATCGATTTCGGAATACATGTAAACATTGATTTTAGAACTTGCGTTTAAATCAACCTTGAATGTGACATAAAAAATTCGTTTTTTAAAAAATTGCCCTAAAACTGTTTTAAGTTACCTATCCACGGTAATTCATTTAACTTGAGGCTTAGAAAAATATGTTTTAGAATAAAAGTTTTTAATAAAAATTAATCGGTTTAAAAAGGAAAAAATAAAGAGCACAATTTTTTCGTCAAATCTCACAAAAACATTTTATGGATATTTTTGTAATTAAAAATCGGTCATATAATAGTATATTGTTTTATTAGGAGTAAAAGAAGTGGCTCGCATGTATCGCCACAAAATGTTCTTTTACTGCGAAACGTGCCATTTTTTCTTCAAAGGTCGAAATTTTTAAAATAGTAATATAATAAATAATTTTAAAATTTGTCATTTAATTTACATACAACACACAATACAATGTGAGTGTATATTGGGTAACCTAAAATTCATTTCTACACCGCCCTTTTATTCCTTGTCAGTGCAAAGAACTAATTTCTACTCCTAGGCAGTACAAAGTGACCATAGAATTACCGAACATAAAAAGTGACATTTTAAAGCCTGTCAAACGTCACAGAAGACTGGACTTTAATGACGTTTACAGAAAAAAAATTATACAGACAGAAGTTTTCATTTAATAAACTTATCATATGTAATATCATGAGTGGTCAAATTTAAGTCGAATATTTTTCACTGTCATTACCACAAATGTCAATTGGTGTTAAGATTTAACCCCAAATGACATGTGTGGTAATGTATGAAAAATATTCGACTTATAATTTGAACAAGAGTGCATATTTAAGGGACTATTTAACGAACATTTTTCACTTTTTTGTGCAAAATTTGACAGCCAACTTCAAACTTTTTGAAATTTGACATTAACATAATAAAATAATCGCTGATATTTTTGACGTTTTGCTTGTCACAAAAAATAATCACTTGTGAGTTGAATAGTCATTAAAATTAATACAAAGATGACCATTAAATAAAAAATAACAAAGACTAGTGTTTGTGTCCTTTTTCCTGGAAACTTTTTTCCCTAAACCTGGTCGTTTTAAGAGAGTTTCCAATAGTATCAATAAAATTATACTTACGCCATCTAGATGTTACTAAAGTTATTAAATATCACCTTTAAGGATAGTTTAAACAAAAAAAGGTGAAAATCGTGTCTAATTGTTTTTAAAAGATGATCTTAATTTTTTTATCGACAAGACTACGCTATGACGCCATAAACGTTTTAAATGGGTTATTATAATTTTCATACCATAAAATAATACCTTGTTAAGAGTGTTTTACAACAGGATCAAAAAGTTGATACTCGCTAACTAGATGTAATAAAAAATAATTAAATTACTTACGTTACTTTTAATTATGCGTTGAATAGTTGAAGTAATATTTAATAATTATTTTTATTACATTTAGATAGCGCAAGTAAAAACTTTTTGGTACTGTTATTGAATATTATTTTTTAGTACAAAAAACATTTTCACCCATTTAGCACAAGCGTTTATGTGATCTGATAAGACAGATTATTTTCAAGGTCTAAATTATTTAAGAAAAAACAATGAGAAAGTTTTTACCGCTTTTGTTAATTTCAAATAATAATGTTGAATTTATGAATTTTATTCGTTACTTTAAACTAACCTTTGAGGTTTAATAATTATTTTTAATGCATCTAAATGGCGCCAGTATAAAGGTTTTGGAACTGTTGGAAAATACTCTTAATAAGGTACAGGCAATTCAATTAGGATTAATACCGCAACTATGCAACCAAACATACTCTGTAGTGATTCTATACCTGCTAGGTTGGTGTACCTGTTAATATTTATTCGAATTTAAATCTGATTCACTCATTTTTGAAGACCTCATATCTCATTTTGCATTTATCGTTAATTTTAAATTTATACACTTTTTGTTAGTATGATTAAAGGTAATATAAACTGTTTTTTTTTATTTAGTTTAAGGTTATTATTATTAGACGAATCATCTGTAATTTTTAAATCTTTATTTTGATTCAATTCCGATTATATTAATTGAATACAATATTAATGAAATACCATCAGTATATGAATAATATGAAAAATTTAAATCGTGGACATACAAATTGTATAAAATATGTAAAAAAGTACTGACCCTTGAGCTACACCTATTTTTCTTTTTATTTGGGCCTTTTAAAATTTCTAAGAGGAACATATCAATTTGTTAGGTTGAATAGTTCTAGTGCAACTCCCCGAACACCAAGTTTTTCAAGTTTATAAAATAAAAATCATGTTTAACTCTATCAAAATCACTACTAAAATCAATAAAAATCGATTTTGCATATTTTCCTTTACCAACATTTAACAAAATCAGTAAAATCTCACTATTGATTGAGTATTACTATTATTTTGATATCCATATTGATGAAAGTTGACAAGTCTTCTGTTAATCACTTTTTCTAAAATTTTGTTAAATCTTCAAAGAAATGAAATTGGTCTATAATTAAATTAGAAAAACTTGAGATGTATTTTCTTTAAGTCCAACTTTATTCTTTTTGTATAAAATAAATTAAATTCTATCGATTTCGGGATTATTATATCCCATCTTCAGGTATTTAAGGATCTTTATTGTCAAGATAGTGATAGTGACATGTCATGTTATGTTATTTTATACAAAAAGTATAAATAATAAAGTTGGACTTAAAGAAAATACATCTCAAGTTTTTCTAATTTATTGAAGCAGTCCAAATATTTGTGTCATCCTTTAATTTATTGGTCTATAATTATTAGATATTGGAATTACTTTGGCCATTTTAAGAATATTAGGATATAGGTAAATCTAAAGGTTTTTGATACCAATAACACATTTTTTCAAAATTCCAAATAATGAAAGAGTTATTAATTTTTTGCGTTACTTTAAACTCACGTTGTATAATTAAAAACTGATTAAAATTTAATATTGACATTTTCCATTTGGTATTTTTACCTCAAATGAGCTAAAATTTTTAAAATAAAAAATATTTCTTTTCATATTTTTTCGTTTTGGAGTTGTGCCGTATACCATTTAAGAAATTACGTTTTGTTAAAAAATTTGTTGGCAATTTTGGGAAATGTGCAAAAAGTCGTATTTATAAAAACAGTATGAAATTTATAAGAAATCGAGTCGAATTTGTACTCAAATTTGCAGAATTTTCGTGGATTTAAATCAAAAGTAATTTAATATATTTCTACTTTGACTTTGCTAAAATTTCAAGTCGATAATACTACACTTCAAAATTCCGAAAAATTTACAATTTTTAATTAATTAAAAAATAGATTCTTTTTTAATTATACTACTGCAAAAAAAATTAAATTCGAAAATAGAAGTGAATAAAATAACTTTACATTTTTTAAGCTAATTTTAAATCTGTAACCACATTTACTAAAGCACATCAAGTTTTCAGAAATTTCTTTTTATATATTTAAGGACAAAAAAATAACTTTTGTATAAGATGTTTTTTCACTTTTACTCCTTTTTCTTCAGTGATTTTTTAGTAGCTAAATTGTTCTCCTTCTATGGTTCTACTTTAACAAAACAAATTCGTTTAATGTTCAATTTTTAATTATGTAAAATAGGAAGAGAATATTTGAATCTGTAGGAAGCAAAGTAATTAAATAGTTTAGGAAGAAATTAAATATATTATTTTCTTAATCTGGATTAAATCAGTTTTGAAAAATGTTGTAACATTTATTCTTTTTTTGCAAGGATAATTATAAATTATGCATGTATTTTAGATAGCGTGTTAAATTTTTAAGTTTCACCTTTTAACTTTGCCAAAAAGAATTTATAATACTTTAAACTATAAAAAATTTAAAATAATAATGTTAGTAATTTAATAGCTTCAGCACTCCCTAATCCTTGAAGCACATATATCTACAAGCATATTAATTATGTGGGAAGAAGAGGTACCATGTATTATCCTTTTGATTGCCATTTATGGCAACACCCTTTTCTTTATATATTCATATTTTAATTTACGATATTTTTTAGTGTTCCATGAAAATAATATGCACCCTAAAAAAAGATTAGGTACTGCAATATTTAAAAAATATTGTTGGGACTGAATGAAAAATAATTATATCCCAAGAAGTTTTCTTCTTTATAGTGTTGTATTTTGATGTAAGAATGAACAAGATTACAACATCACGTATCACAGGTAATTGTCGCACTTTAAATCTCGCAGATTATAGATATTGTTGTGTAAATAACAATAATAATAAGCAGAAATGTGTACATATGAAATAACGGATTGGGAAACTTCTTGAAAATTATTCACCAAATACAAACATATAAGCTTCATGATAGATAAATTATTATAAGAAAAGAAAGTTACAAAAATAATTGCGGTACACCTCAAGGTAACATACTTGAACTTTTATATTCTTCCTAATATATTACATTGATTTGTTTGTTCTTTTAGAGCGATGACATTTACTGTAAGTACCGAGTTAATGACACATTTCGGTGTGAATTTGAATAAACTTACAAACTTGCAAATCAACGGAAAACCAGTAAGTAAAATATTGCGAAAGTTTATAATTATAAGGTACTTCTTATTAAATTTTGCGTTATTACCTATACTAAAATTTGTAGAAATAAAATTTCTAAATTCGTCTTTATTTGGTCATTAATGTATCTGTAGGTTAAATGTGACGAATGGTTAAATAAAGTAAAAGTGTGATCTTTTTGTGCGTGCCTATAATTAAATAAAAAGTTTAAATATTTTCCGGAAGGCATTAGTGAAAATTAATTTACAGTATTGTATTGCCTTTTAGGTGGAGATGAGAAAATTAGAGTGTCTGTAAAACTGATAGATTTATCCTTAAGGCGCCAAATCTTTAATTTATCGCGTGTTACCAAATTTTTGTTATTAAATTTGACTAAAATATAAATTCAAAACGTATATTGTTTATTTGTTGTAATTTGATAAAAAAAATTTATTGGTTTTTATAACCCTAGGTGTTTTAAGGTCAAAACGTTGACATGTGAAAAGAAATTAATATGTTACACACCAATTACCTGTCTTAAATGATGTTTCTTTTAATTGCTTCTGCAGGGGTGCCATTGTTATAACTTTTCTTTAGTGGGCTGAGACTTTTTAAATTCGACCATCAAGATTGAAACCAGCAATAAATAACGGAGAGTGCGGCCAGTGTGGGTGGTAAAACTATCATACATTCAACAGTAATTTCCTAGACATTGTTCCTCGAAAAAAGTGCTGGCACAAATATGTGCCAACAGAAACAATTTAAAGCCGGTTGACATTCTGGCAGTATCTAAAATCTCTGTACACAAGCTACAAGTAGCATAATGCAAACAGCATCCAGTATCATAGTTGGTCCGGTAGTGTCGTAAACGAGGGGTCTTTAACCGTACAAAGCTGTACGTCGTGTACAATTCAACTAGATCACTCAGTACGGCTTTCTTATGTAACTATATAAATTGTACAGGCTCGCTTTGGAATTCAACTAATGTCTATCTTTAGACACAAAATGTGTGTTTTATTTGCATTAACCTGCGTAAAAGAAGTACTAAATTTAAAACAAAAACAGCCATTTTCCAAATTAGCTTCTCTTTTGTCGGTTTCTTTTAGTATTTAAATTCTACAAAAATATACAGGGTGTCCCAGCGCTGCGAGGAAGTACTCTAATAATGTACCGGTCCATTCCAATATAGCGGGCCAAAGGTTTTTTTAAATAGAACTCCTAGTATTATTATGACAATTTCTTGGTTTCCTTATAAAAAAATAATCATAATTTGTACAACCTTTTATGCGCCCATCTTCTCTCGTTTTGCTAATATTTGCCATTTAAGCGAGAAGGGGGTCAATTTTTAAAAAATCATTGTTCTGAAACAAATGACAATTTTTGTTTGAAATTTTTAAAAAAAATTTAATATACTTTAGTTTAGTCAAATTTATATTTGTGATAAGTTTTTATCAGGGTATCTCATGAAAAGGAAATTGACCAATTAAACGAGATTTTCAAATGGAACACTATGTATCTTTATAGTGTGCGCCTAAAAGTATTGTATATTCTTTTGAAAACCGCATGTCGATATTTTTTTTCATTTTAGACTTTCTTGATCCATCTTTTTTGAGATCATAAAATTAAACCATAAATAAAGTGGGATTGGTGTGGTGGGTAAGGAGTCAAAATCAAAATTTCTATCTGTTTTGGTGAAAGTGTGAAATTTTTGCTGGAGGCTGAAATAATTCTAAAATAGTGTGTACTTGACTTTATTAAACATAACTTAATATGAAGGTAAATAATTGGCGTTTATTTATTCAGAAACGTAGGTTGAAAATGTCAGCGGAGGTCAATAGACCACCCTGTACTTTAAAATCTATTGTCAGTGAATAAACAACATAGACCGAGCATTTAAATGAAAATGCCGTCGGCTTCGTTTATGCCACGAGAAACATTAAACATGTAAATTTTCTTGCAAAATTGAATAAAATTTATTCACCTCCATATCTTTTTATAGCTTAGTTAAAGAAAATATTTTCCGGAAAATCGGATAATAACTAACTCTCATGTCGCAGCTATGTACATTTTTTGAATGAGTTGTAGGTTGCGCTTGTTTGATGCTATCTCAGCATTTTTGAATTTAATGTCGAGGAATACTAACGGAACTTATATTAAAAAAGACTATTTGTCTATAAATCTTTTTATCGTGTGAATTATTTTTAGATTAAAAAATAAATTAAATTTTAAAAATAACATCGTAAAATTAACTCACTAAATTTGAAATGGCGAGCTTAACATAGTAAAAGAAAATGTTAATTACCTTTTCTTTTTATTGCACTTCTGTGCTAAGTTCCCACGAAGTGTTTTCCGCTATTTTTATAAACAAAAATATAAAGTAAATGAAATCAAATTTGGCCAAATATTTTTTCTTTTTTATTTAACTTGAATTTATTATAGGAGACGAAATAACAAATCCTTACCAATGATGTATCGATAAAAAGAGTTTATGGTTAGGTTAGGTTATAAATTCACTGTAAGGTACTAAATATACTTCATTGTAATAGTATATTATTCACGAAGACCACTTACGCCATTTCGGTCTTCATGAATAATAGCTATTTTCTCGCGAATAAAATACTATACTTTCACCACGACTTTTTTTATGCAAGTTTTTTGATTTTATTTTTCGTATTTTTGACATTTTTTGATTTCTTCTGTGTAAATTTTATTGTATGGTCGAAATTACCCATAATCCATTGCTCATTACGCAATAGGTTACCCAGTGATTAATGAAATTACCCATAAGCCATTGTTCATTACTCAATGGGTTGGCAATACTGCAACTTTGTGATTAGTCCATTGGTCCACACACAGTACGACCATGTAATTTAGCAAGTAATGAATTTCATTAGATACTTGTTAAAAAATTCAAATGAAATAATGAATCGTTTATTCAATAGTCCTGGAAAAAGTTAATAATAATCAGATGCTCGTACGTTGTTGGGGATCCTTCATGGATCCCCAGAAAAATAATTTAAAAAAATCCTCTTGACCAATTGACCTTGAACATTATGACAGGTAATCATTACAATATTTAATTTTTAAAAATAAATTGTGAAGTTATTAATAGTTATTTAAAAAACGAGTTGGTTAAAAGGGGCGAGAAATTTTAAAGCACAAGTGCGTTAATTTTCGAGATTATTAATCGCTTTTTAACCTCCGAGTTGGTTACAATATTTTTTCGTTGATCGTGCATATGATTAACTAGAAAAAAACTATCATTTTTACAAGCTTTTTCGAAATGTCACAATTCTAAGTCTAATTAAACGAACAGGGTTGTCTATTATCAGAGAGTTCTATAGTCAATTAATGATGACTTGATGTGTACATAACCTCACTTTTATAAAATAAATATAAAATGTATTGGCGTACCAATTATTGGAAGTGTATTTAAAATTAAAGGTATTTATTTTATTTATAATTTTAATTAGGTTAAAACAAATTAAACTAACTTTATATTCACAATTGTAGTATACTTCGTAGAAAATTTCGTTAGAAACGTCATCAACAGAGGGAACCTCCAAAATCATTCATTAAATAAAAATCATGCATTAATAGGGGTCATTATTGAATGATTTTGTATACATTAAATATACTCCTTAATAAACGATCAACGAAAAAATAATTTATTACTTAACAACGAAAAAGAATCCCAAATTTACATGACAACCATGGATTTTCAAAATTTAAAAAATAAAGACGTTGAATTCTAAACTTTGACGTTCATATCTCAGTCAATTGGTCAAGAGGATTTTTTTTAACTATTTTTCTGGACATTATAGAAAATATAAGTCTTTAGAGGATCAATAATATGAAAAAAACATCATATTTTTTAACTTTTGGAAAAAATAAAATAATAGTGCTAATAAAAGTAATTAAATATTTCATCAAAAGGCGTAATGAATTTGAATTTAATCATAATTTAATCCTCGATTAAAAATAAGAGATTAAAACCAAGATATCCCAATTCCTGATAAAAGTAATTAATATTATTAAAACGGCAACCTTGTTAGTTATAATGCTTTGTCTAGTTGAGTGTGAATGTTTCGGTTGTTATTATCGCGTTTTAATTATGTGTTTGTACCAGCAACATACAGTTTATATTGTCTTCCATACTGACTAAAACGTACTGTTTTTAAGTGTTTAAATTAATAGTGTTCAAAAACGTTAATTTATTTTAATTGGAACTACCTGTGAGTAATCAGCTGATCAATAATTATATCGCGCAGGCGATTTCTATTTAGCATCATACTTATTAGTTTGCAATGTTGTAACGTTTTCCATATTTTCCGGCTCGATGCGTTTTTTATTACTAGAGATTATATTCCTATAACTAGCAATTTTTTCCTTGATAAAATTTTTATGTAGCAAGTTTACCAAGGTGTTTATCAAGAATTATTACTTGGTAAAAGTTTTTATAGAAAAAAAAAATTCTGCAATACACTTTTTAATTAGTTGATTTAGAGTTTTTCTAAACCTTTTAGGTTTTTTTTTTATTTTCGATAAAATTAAGTTAATCTTTCTCATTTTGATTTAATATATTTCTGTGAAAAAAAATAAATAAAAGAAAACATAGTTCTCAACTAAAATAAATAATATGTTTCATTCTTCTGCTTCGGAAAACTTTTTATGAGTCATTGTTCTACTTAAAGACTTTTCAACCACAAATATATCCTTATCTTGTACATCAAATCAAAGTTCCTAAACTTAAAGAATTTTAGAAAATGATTTGCAACCTAGTTTTTACATTGTATTTATACAATATTATGCAAGGTACAAATTGTTCGAGTGTAAATTTAAGACTAAAAAGTACAAAATTTGTTTTGACCAAATTTTGTAGTACGATTGGTGATGCATTTTATATTTCGCAATTATTTTCTCGTATTTCCAGGACAACTTGATGAATACATTGGAAAAATCCAGTAATTGAAATAATTGTATCCTCAAAAATAATCATCAAGGGGATTAATTAAGGTACGGTGATCTATTTGGCCATGCAATAGCACCACTATGACCAATCCACCTTGGATAAATGTGTTGGTAAAAAATTAGACTTCAATTCTGAAAAGCGCAGATGCACAATTTGAAACGTCTCTTCGTTAATTTAAAAAAAAACTTCTTCTAATAAAGGTGGTAGTTTCTCATTTTTGAAGTGAAGGTAATTTTCCGTAGTTAATCAATCAGAAAGGATCAACCAATAGATAAACCATTAAATCGCCCTAAACGTTAACGAAAAATTCTTTGACGGGAGGGAGTAACAGCACAAGTCAAAAAGTTTTGCAAAAGTGCAGGAAAACGTATAAAATTACAATATGTGAGTCCAAGAATAGTTAAGAGTCTAAAAAGTTAATTTTGAGATATTAAATTTAAACCAAATAGATTGTTATTTTGGAAAGATGCTGGTTTGGTATGTTCAGAAGACTTATTGTAGTTTTTGAATCAATTTTTGTTATGCTAAACGTGATAAGAAAAAAAATACTGTACTGAGTAATTTGCAGAAAAAATATTATGGACAAGTACTGTTATTCAACTCAATATATTTCCTGGTTATGGATTTAGTATTTTAAATTGTGTTAAGTACTTATAGTTTATCAAAAATAAGCTTGGTCTAGGTTAGGTTTGCAATTATCAGAAAAACTAATACAAATTTTTATTAGGTCTTATAAAATGTAGTACAACTTAAAGATTATGTTACATTTTCACTTTTAGTGGATTTACTCGAACATAGGTATATGGAGTTTTGATGTAAACGCTGGACATGATAATGGTAAAACAGTAATTCTTAATTAAAAACGCTTCTTAATTTCAAAATATTACCCTTTAAGCTAACATCTCTTGACGAGATTATTTACTTATTTTTTAATAAGGTAAAAATTCCTCATTAAATATTGTAAAATAAGGTGTATATAATTTTTTATCCACTTATTAAAACGACAAAATCTCTTCAATACGATTTTATGGTAAATACTCATCTTTTTTATATTTAGAATAGAATTTTTCAAATATCGATATTTGGTAATTTAAATATTGTATCCCAAAGAGAGTTACTTTTTCTACCAAAAGTATCCGAAATGAGGCACTGCGCTTTGATTGGATATCTAAACATATGATTTTTGATGCTTCTTACTATTCCCATCTCTTCTTGAACTTTGCGATCTTCCTCAATAAAAAGTTGCATGTGACGAGTAAATCCCTCTTAAAGTTAGTACTTCTTCCAGAAACTTATTTGATACTAATATTTCAAAATCTCACCTGTTTAATTATTACTTGGCTTTCTTGAAGTTGTTTGTCTTATTTTGATAACTTAGTAACTGTATAAGTCCAGGACACCAGTGGCGGATTATCGCACAGGCGCAGGATGTACTTGCATGTGGCCTCCTAATTGAACCTGCCTCAAAAAAACTGAAAAAAATTATGCAGTCACCATTTTTTTTACCAGTCATGGTCGTTTTTGAAAACTTCTATTCAAATAAACCATAAACCCAGCAAACGAATTATACAATTTCCTTTCCAGTTCCATTCAAGCAAACTTTTAAAAAAGATTCTCTTACTTGACATTTTTGAGAATGGTCTTTTAAAATATTGTCGGTTTGAACGAACCGGTTATACATATACAGGGTGTCCCAAAAAGAAGTCCTCAAAAGAAAATCCAAGAAAATGGACGAGATTTCATCGACAAGAAAATTAATAGTCAGTGTCGGAACGGCCCATCTTTTTTTGACGTGTCATTGAATTTTCGTCCTGCAGAAAATGTCGTTAATTCGAAATTCGGTTATAGTTCATAACTATTTGATCAATTTAAATGAAATAAATTGTAAAGTAAAACTAATTAATGCCACAATGGTTCGAAGTTATAAGATCATCATCAAAAATATATTTTCATATAAAAAACATTCTTCTTTCAAAAATTAATGATAATTTACTTTTTTCTTGATATTTTCGCTGAAAGATACCATTTTTTGACCAAATAGTTCTTGAGCTATATCAGAATATCAAATGAAGGACATTTTCTGTGGGATCAAAATTTAAATCGTACACTTTCGATGATTTCTCTTCTTTTTGGGACCCCTTTCTTCTTTATTTTTTACTTTTGAATATTTCTCACAAACGTTCATCAAATTCCATGATATTTCACCTACGGCGCTATATCGGTTGGCTGCACCTATAGCATCCTTCACAATAACGTCACAAACTCAAATTTTGCACTTCTAAGTTTTCCTTAAACTAACCTCTGAAACTGAGGTCAACTGAAAAGGTCATCTTATTTTAATGTAAAATCAGATTGTGCCTTAGACTTCGATAATGGCTTAATCCGCCACTGCAAGACACATATACTTCTTCTACCCATCTAGAAAATTTGAGTGAGAATTAATCTTTATGATAGTCCCTAGAGTATTGTTCCTAAGTTTATTTTATGAAGGAAAGAATTTTGTGAACTTTTGCTAACTTAACTTAAAACCGTCATTTTTGGACTCGTACTATTCTTGGACCCACCGATTTACTTCTAATTAAGGTGATAGCGAGTCAAATGTTAAAAAACCGATGTTTTTATCTTTCCTGAATTTTTTTAAAGTGTTTCAAATTGGAAACTAAAAAAAATAATTAAATACCGAACTTACGTAAGAATTGCACTTTTATGTGCAATTTTAATTTTTCATTTATATAGATTTATACGAGCATAGTTTTGCAAAAATTAAAATATAAATATAGAAGTTTTTCTTGCAAAATTACACAAATGTAATTATAGATACATAAATATCAAAAATTAAAAATGAAAGTAAAATTCTTAATTTAGTTTGGTATTTTCTTATTTTTTTGAATTTCCAATTCGAAACACTTTTAAAAAAATCATGAAAGGTAAAAACGTCGGTTTTTCAACATTTGACTCCGTATCACCTTAAGACTTTTGCTAAACATGGACTTACTTATTCTTGTCAAATCTTAAACTTTCTTAAAAATTTTGAATAAAAGAAGGAGTTAAACTAATGTAGTATTCAAAACTTAAACTAATTTACCCAAATTCGATTTGTACTCTTATTCTCGCCCATTAAAGAATTATTGTTGAAGTTTCGACGTGTATATCAATTTTGGATTTTCTTTTTTCAATGTATGGCTGGTTTTCATGTTTTTGATTTGTTCATAAAATTTAAAGAGAAATCTAATTGTAATCTTGATTACCCTAAAGATGAAACAACCTTTCAAGCAATCTTTACCCTTTAAAGAAATAAAGTGGATGCAAACCCTCACATTTCAAAATACGCCATACCATTAAATTTAGTATTCCAGTTTCCCTACAAATTTGGCGTACACAGTAATTGGATTCCTTGCGATACTATCTAATAATGGAGGAGCAAACATTGAAAATATGCTAAATCTGTTCTCTACATTTTGATTTTTAATCCAAATTCTATATTTTAGTCATGAGTTTAAACCTTTGATGAATTATAGAAAAAGTGTAATTTACTCAATTTTGAATAAAAAGTATTTATCTAACACGTTTTGGATGTTTGCTCGTCAATTGTCCATTTACATCTGTTGGTAAATTAATTCCTCCATCGAAAAGATAATCATGTAATCTGCATTCCCGAAAGTCTGTTAGCTAACATAAAAAAATAATCTGTGACTTGGAATTCGCTTATTTAGAAATCGACTACTGCAATTCCATCGAAATAACCACAAATAAAAGACATCTTGGGATACTCTCCTGAAGAAGGTTAGGCAATTCCAAATCTCGAAAGAGTACTATTATTTCGTCTAACTCAAGTAGGCTTGAATTCCAAAATATCTACGGCGAAATCCTACAAAATTGGAGGCTTCAGTAATAATATCAATGTTATAGCAACTAAATAAATATTTGAAGTTATTTAAATTTTACAAAACTGTGCAACCGGGACTAATAAATCATATTTATATTTTATGTACTTAGCCTACAAATTTTTGGAAATTTTATGGTCCTGTAACCTTTCAATAAAAAATAGACCTAAAGATGTTGTGTTTTTTAGAATTTAATGAAAATTCTTTGATTAGTTTTGTACATTGTATTCTTGTATTGAGTACAAATTCGGTTGTGTAGGATGCACTTTTGACCCGAACAAAAATTTTACAAATTTGTTCACTAAAGTAGTTTTTCCTCCACTTTTTAAGACACCGTAGAATATTATATACGCCAATAGTTGCTATTTGAAGTAAGTATGTCACATTTTATCAAGTTATGTAAAATTGCACAAAGATTTAGTACCCAACTCAGGTTTGTATAATTCAAGGATTAATGTATCCCAATCAACTAGTACCAATACAATGATTTACCTTTAACGAACAGATCCGGGTATTCATATTTACAATATGCTTATTTAAATTAGTTTGGGTTCGGTTAAATCCAGTTAAGGCATTGTTTAAGATCGTGCGAAGATTAAAAAAAAATCGGCGGTTAAGAAATATTTCTATGTGAAGATTAGAAAACAGCACTTAAGAAATATTAAACATTACTTTATACTTAGAAGATTTAAGATTACCGAAAAGATTTTTCACAATATTTTTATTACATTCATCAGTATTTGTATGTAGGTGAATTTATGGTTTTAGTATTAATCGAATTGTTCTTAATGACTAAAACATTTGGTCACAACTTTCGTCCCCAATTTCGCAGTTAATTAAGCAAATAAATCATAACAAATGTAATAAATCTTATTTTATTATTGTTTGAATTAATTAAATTGGTTGTGTTAAAGCGTTAATAAAACGGCGGCGATAAACATAAGTGCCTGGAAGAATTAGCAAGAGCTTTTAATTAGGATAATTATTAATCAATGTAAGGCTTTTTAATGAAACATTTTGGATTTAGAAATTGCCTACATACCACGTGCGAGTTAATGTGCACGTGAATCGTTCGACATTTAATCTATCCTCCATTAAAGGCGAAGTATGCGAACTACCTTGCCAATTGCGCAAGGCTGCACCCACATCATAGCAATGTAAGAAGGTTTGTTTGAGTTAAAAGAAGAAAAAATGCCACGAACCCAATTGCATTGTATGCAATAAATATGCCCCGCTTAAGTCTCCATTAGTTTTTCTATTACACAACGAGAAATTGGTTCTCAACCTGCTGTATTGTATCAGCGGAATATCTTAGTTCTCTAAATAAATATATCTAGATTCTAGAGTAGAGAGTATAGTAGGTAGTACTTTTTATATTTAATTTGGGTTATTTTATTACCAGCACGATCCACTTTGTTAGAACAAAATTGCAGCAAGATAATTATCCCTAATAGGCAGGTGTATTCGTGCATGTGACAAAAGTAAACGCGACGTGTTTAGTAATGATTTCATTAATTACTCTAATCAGGCATATATCTTGCTTCTAATAAGTCTGCTAGTTACATCAGAAAAGATTTTTTTATTTTCAAATAAATTTAAGTAAGATACATTGTTTGCTCGCGTGTCATTTCAAAGGAAATTGCAGCTTTTCCTCTCGATCTATCAATTAATTAAATACAAACTATGCAGAAAAACTTGCTGATTTCTCTCTACGCATAGGTAAATTCCAAATAATTAAATAAGTATAAGATAAGTGTGGATTAATCGGAAAGTAATATACGAATTATTTATGTGCCAATATACACAATAATTATCAGCTTAATTATGTGCGTACTTACTTCTTTAAGTGCTTTGATATTTTTAATTCGGTCACAAAATTTATACATCTTCAGATAAAATTAAACACGTTTCTTCTTGTTTATTAATAGGTGAACACACACGATCACAAATAACGTGCTTTTATAAATTCGTGCGCTTCAATCCATGGCCATACAAATGATTTATTATTTTATTATGCACATTAATAATTTTATGTGCTTTCTTTTTAAGGAGGTATTCTAGAATTTCATGTAGAATATTTCATCTTCTAAGATTCTATTAATAATTTATAGCCATCGCGATTATTTGACTTTTTAACGCTGGTCAACTGATGCACTCTGTGAATTTCTCTCACCAAAGACCCTTTAATTTTAATGCATAAAATATAGAAGGAATGTTGAACATGTCATTATAAATTATAATATTTAATATTTTAAATTTATCCAATTTTTTTAATTTTTGCCTTTTTTTTATACGCTTGAACACGCAAAGCTCCCAAGCAAATATCCCAATCTTGATAAAATTAATTTGCATAATATACAAGTTTGTTATTTTTATCAATTGTAAAATAGTGTATTTTGTAATCTACTTATATAGGGAGTAATTCGGAATTTTCGGGGATTAAATATCCTATAGGGAAAAAGCGCCTTCAAGGAAATTTTCATTGAAACATCCTGTTTTTCGGAAAGAATATTTTATTCACAAAAATGAAGATAAAGTCCTTGTAAGTGACACTTATATAATAGAAGATATCCGGTATCTGCCAGTATCAAAAAAATGTAGTTAAATAGTATATTATTCAACGAGCGAGTAATGATAGCCATTACTCACGAAGACCTATTTGGTAAACGCAAAAATATTTGTCTAAAAAATTAGGTTATTTGACATAACAACGTCTGCCTTCATTAAATAATAAAAAAGCTTGAATAAATTTTGAGTCATCGGTAGCTCAGTTGATCACTGATGATCTTATTTTAATAATTGTTTGAATTTGGTAACAGAGATTCACGGGTATGAGTAATAGCTATCATTGCTTATCTATAAACGCATTCATAAACTACCCATTATACAATAGTCATAGAAAAAAGCATTTTTGCGTAGATTGTAGATAGTCTACTGTAGACTTTACAATATACAGGGTCTCCCAAAACCTACTTTGTTGGGGACCCTTCAGGGATACCTGGAAAAATAGTTAAAAAATCCTCTCGGCTAATTAACTGAGATATGAAGAGACAACGTTGGCAATTAGACTTCTTTATTATCATGAAATTGGAAAAATCGGTTATTTCATGTAAAGGTTGGCTTCTATTTGTTTAGTAAATAATAAAACTTAAATCCTATTTTATAACACACTGTATGATAGATGGTAGTGATTGTAATCAAACAAATATAAACTTCACTTCTAGGTTCATACTTTTGCTATTAAAGGACAAACTCCATTTTATACTATAGCAACCAACTATTTAATTTGTACAGGGTGTCACACTTTTTTCTAGAAAAAAAATTTTAGGCAAGAAATGCCATTCTGAGCAAAAGTTATAGCAGTTTTAAAATTGTAAAATTTTAATGATTTTTTAAGACACCTTGTATAATTTCCTTTCTTATTATATTTTTTTACTTAAATCAATCGTGCTTTAGATTTTGGTAACAGAGATTCACGGGTGTGAGTAATAGCTATCATTGCTTATCTATAAACGCATTCATAATGTACCCATTATACAATAGTCATAGAAAAAAGCATTTTTGCGTAGACTGTAGATTGCAGATAGTCTACTGTAGACTTTACAATATACAGGGTCTCCCAGAACCTACTTTGTTGGGGACCCTTCAGGGATACCTGGAAAAATAGTTAAAAAATCCTCTTGGCTAATTAACTGAGATATGAAGAGACAACGTTGGCAATTAGACTTCTTTATTATCATGAAATTGGAAAAATCGTTTGTTTTCATGTAAAGGTTGGCTTCTATTTGTTTATTAAATAATAAAACTTAAATCCTATTTTATAACACCCTGTATGATAGATGGTAGTGATTGTAATCAAACAAATATAAACTTCACTTCTAGGTTCATACTTTTGCTATTAAAGGACAAACTCCATTTTATACTATAGCAACCAACTATTTAATTTGTACAAGGTGTCACACTTTTTTCTAGAAAAAAATTTTTTGACAAGAAATGTCATTCTGAGCAAAAGTTATAGCAGTTTTAAAATTGTAAAATTTTAATGATTTTTTAAGACAGCTTGTATAATTTCCTTTCTTATTATATTTTTTTACTTAAATCAATCGTGCTTTAGATTTTGTCTTTTCCCAGTAGCTTTTTTAAAAACCATGGCGTGTATTTAAACTCAGATAGGAATTTTAAATATCCCGCACTTAAGTTAATGCTACTTGATTTACATAAGAAAATTGATAACAAAATAATTTTTTCTTCAAACATCATTAAAGTTCAGCCTTATTTGATGCTTGACAAGCTTTAAGAAGTCATTTTTATGTTCCTTGACTCTTTGGTCATATTCGTGCATTTCCGAAATAAATCGGTTACAATCGGGTGTACTTGGCATTGCAAAGGATTAGAAAGGTGGAGTAGAAATGCGTTTTAGATAACCCAATATACACTGACATTGTATTGGGTATTGCATGTAAATTAAATGTCAAATGTCAAATTCTAAAATTATATTTTATATTACTATTTTATAACTTTCGACATTTCAAGAAAAAATAGCATGTTTTATTCGGAGTAAAAAAACTGTTTGTAGCTGGCATGTAAGCTTCTTTTACTCCTAAAAAATAATTTACTATTATATTAGGGTATCTTACAAAAATTATTAAAATTTTAAAAATTTTGTAACATTTTAGGGAGAGGAAAAAAACTTATGGTAATACGGAATTAGTTGTACACAATGACATTTACTGGATATCTATAAAAGATTTGCTGGAAAAAAAGTAGGCCACCCTGTAGAGCATTAGTATATTTTCTTAGCACTTTACATTTTTCTATATTTTTTGGTTGTGCTATTTTGTCGTAAAAAATTGAAAAAAATAACATTATCCGCAATACCGGAAAAAAATTAAGGGTATCCCACATTTTAATAGGCAAAAATTTATTTGTATAGTTAAAAATAAAAAACATATTAATTCGTATGAAACCAATGCTGTTTAATAAAATAATTGCTAGAACAATAAAATAAAGGAAATCATAAATATACCAAAAACATCAAAGTACGCATTAATCTACACAAAAATGATCTTTAATTTAACTTTTTGAAGTAGCTCTTTAAATTAAAAGGTTACAACTATGTATTTGAGTTACTTTTGTTACACCCTGTTTTTAATTGTATTTATGTAATACAAAATAATTAATATTTGTGATAACTAAAATTTCAACATTACTGTCAAGATGTACTTTTTTCTTAGGTGATAATTTATTAATGTTATCTGAGGTAAATGATTGATATCATCATAAGTAGAACATGTTAGAATAATGTAGGTGTTCTTTATTTTTACAATATAATAAAGTTGCAACTTTTAAAGTCAATAGACCAGTAAATTATGATCAGTAGCCTGCGGCATATTTTGATTGAAAACAAAAACAAAGTCATTATTGTTTATTGTTATTATTACCAATATAAGAAAATAAACGTTTAATAGGTAATAATTTAGCGTATTACCACGATATTTATTAGAAAATACGTATTAAAAATTTTTTAATAATCATTATGCGAAGTAATGTCTCATTGATGAGATTTAATAAATGAAAGAGTGCTATATTTAGAATATTCAAAGAATAAGTCATTTAAAAGTTGTAAAATTTTTTAGTAATTAAAAAACAGTAAGATGGAATAGGATGCTTTTAAATATGATTAATTAAAGATATTTGCAATTTTAAATTATGAAATTAGTTTGTCTTTTTTCTTTATTTTATTAATCTTGTTACTTTATTCCAAATAAAACTTTATCTATCCAATTCATTTTGTAGATATAAATTGATTTTATTTGCTTTTTTGTAACGGAACAGATTATTTTGAGACGCGACAACGAGAAAGTTAAAAAAATTATAAGTTGGTAATTTCATAGGAGTATTAACAAAAAATTTTGTTTGATGTCATCAAATGTTCAGTGCCAGTAAAACCATGTATGTATCAGAAATGAAGAACGATGGGAAAAACTACTATATTTCCTTTTTTTTCAATTCCACAGAATTTCAATTATGGATTCTCCAATCCTATGATTTGTATGTGTCAACATCAGTAATTAAAAGATCTCTATTGTGATTATTAGATAAATCCAGCATGGATCTAGGATACTTAAGTGCTCAGAATCTTACAAATTTCCCAAATTTTCCTCACTTGATTACAAGATAAGTTAATTATGTCTAATAAAGGTATACACCATAAATTCTAATTTTTTGATTAAATTATAATTTAGAAAAACACTTTTTTTGCAATTATGATTATCCAATCAACTAACTATTAATTCCATTATTTTCCAAACATGAGCATCTTTAATCAATGTGTTCTTCTAAATTTTCAATCTTTAAAAATCCTCTGGTTTAAAGAAACGATGATCGTTGCTATACAATTTGTTTTTTATAACTTCTTTTATCATTTATCATTGATGGACCCTTCCAACCAATTTTGCTTCAACCTCCAAGTTCGGAAAAACTATTTTCTGGAGCAGCAGACATTTTCATGTTAATTGATAAATCCAAACAAAATTATTTGTGATGAATAATAATTAAAATCTTCTTAAAGCTAATTAATACTCATAGCCAAAATTATAGAGATTTTGGTGTAACTATACAAAAACATTGGTTGATCTCCTAATAGCTGTATTTTATAAGGACCGTGTATGCGTCAAAATTGAAGAACCATGGGGGAAACCATCATAATCCATTTTTCCTAATTCCACAGATTTTCACTTGTGTCATCCCATTTATTTGACCATTATTTTTTAGAATTCTATGATCTTTTTTTAAGTTGATTCATATTTTTATTTTTGATCTCGCATTTTAAAGAATAAATTACATTAGATTCCACGCATGTATTAAAATTTCTTAAACATATATGACTACGTGGATCCTTATTAGTCTTTCCTCTATAAAATCCATTTCCATGAAGATGGTTTCGCAAGTACAAAAATAAATACAGCATATCATGAAAAACTGGAATTATGAAACTTCAACCTACTAGATGAGAGAGGTGATTAAAATTTGATTGGACCACTTTTATGTAAACAGACTGAAATTTATTATAAACGGTGCAATACTAATAATACTATCCAAACTAGTTCTGATTTGCTGATTACCTCTCAGGATCAGAATTTAATGTCTAACATCTAAAGAATAATTGCTGTAGCGTGCCTACCATACGTTATTCAAATATAAATAATAATTGGTTAAGACTTAAGAATTTGCATTCATGTTAATTGTTTTTACTGAAGCCGTAGAAAATGTGTACGGAAATTTATTGATTTAAAATTTCTATTTTTTGGTCCAAAATTCTTTAAAATGGTACCACATGAGGATCTAAAGCAGCTAAAAGTATGTAATTAGATCTATTGAAATTTTTTTAGGTACAAACGTTTGTAATTAGGGAATTGTGGTATTTAGTTTTTAGGACAAGATCGCTTTCTATGAAAATATTTTTGTAATTTAATACAATGAAACTATTCGATTTCATCAATTCAGATGTAAATTGTAAGGATGTTAAACGTTTTCCTATTTTTCTATTCCGTTTGAATGGATCCAATTTATGGATAATTATGAGGTTGTTCGTTTTTAAACGTTGAGAATAAAGCTGTGTATTTTTCTGATGTATCGTTGTTGCGGTATATTGTTTAATCAGGAGAGATGATAGCAATTAAGGATTGTTATCGTACGAATATCGAATGACTACTTATTATTGAATCATTTCAGCCAGCCGCATTATCTCAACTGAAGCTTGAAGTTCCGTGTAGCAAGAATAGCAAGGTCTAAGGTCGACTATGAAATATTACAACACGCGTTCTACTGAGCTCGCACTCCTACTCTTTTCATACCATTATTAAAATTACATGAGTTATAGTGGAAAATAGCCGCTCATATTAATATCGTGCGTATTAGAAGGCGACCATTAGTATAAACGTGTAGCAGCATTTTGTTTATTGTTGCGAAGCGATGCCTAGATTATTGCCTGCCTTCACTGCTAAATTACCACGAAGGACAGATTATAACTGTTGCCTCTCAACAATCTTTTCCAGAATTCGCAAATTGATTTTATGAAGAAGAACAAGAATTTGTTTATCTAAAAGTTTCTTCTAGCACTTCTTTACATCCATAATAACTGTACTTAACACTTCTTCATTTTTCCGAAGCTCCTACACCAATAAAAGAAGAAGCGTCAATATCGAAAATTATTCGATTATTATTTCCATGAATCATGTGAAAGTAATGTCTTTATTGCTATCTTCATTACATCCCAACATTGATATTTTCAGTAAGACCACTATACATATTATGATGGTTTGTTAAATTTAGAGTTAATTACAAAGGTGCGTTCGAAAGATCAATAAAATATGTAAGGGTTACACTGTGGTCAGATTAACTCCGTCCACTTTTGCAGTACCTTTACTCCATGAACAATTTTGGAGACAGTCGGAGTGTTCCCAAGTTTACTCAATAGCCGTTGAAAAGTTATCTCAGTATTTAAGGTTAGGGTGACCAACCGTCCGGGTTTCCGAGGACATGTCCTCTTTTTTAGGGTGTCCTCGCGGGTTTTTTTATATTGTCCTAGTTTCGTATATTTAACGAAGGAAAATGAAAAATGCGATTTTTAACGTTTTTTTGTCGTGAACTTTGAACATTACTGTGATTTTTTTGTATATTTTTTGTGGAAAATAAATGAGTTGTAATGTCCTCGTTTTGTCCTCTTTTACAAAATGGGAATTGTCCTAGTTTTCTCGTCCTTTGTCCTAGTTGTTCAGAAAAATAATTGGTCAGCCTATTTAAGGTACAATTCTTTCTATTTAATATCCTAGTGGACTTCTTCCTTTTTGTTACTTTACAACTTTCTTCTTTGCTCCCTCTTCATTTCTCCTTCTTCCTTCTCTTCCTTCTCTTCCTTCTCTTCCTTCTCTTCCTTCTCTTCCTTCTCTTCCTTCTCTTCCTTCTCTTCCTTCTCTTCCTTCTCTTCCTTCTCTTCCTTCTCTTCCTTCTCTTCCTTCTCTTCCTTCTCTTCCTTCTCTTCCTTCTCTTCCTTCTCTTCCTTCTCTTCCTTCTCTTCCTTCTCTGTCTTCTTCCTTCTTCCTCTACCAAAAATGGAGGAAACACACTCAAAGCTGCAAAAAAATGAACACGCAAACCCGTGTCAACTAAAGAACCAGTAGCAGATTTTAGTAGGTTCTAAGACCACATGTATAAATTTAAAACTTTTTATAAATTGCATTTAAATTTTACTTATTTTGATATTTTCGAATATACTCCAATTCTTCAGTTGTCCTGTGTTGATAAATTTACATGACCCATATTCTGTTTTATAAATCAGCTTTATTATGAATATGAAAATTATTCTTCGAACGAATATATTTTTAAATATTAAATTTTAAGTAATGTTATGCACTTAAAGATGGTACGATTAGTTAGAGAACGTGAAGGGGTTTCTGAGTACACCATAAAAATTATCACTACAGTACAAAGTGTCCGTTCTCAGGTTGTAAATTATGTTAACTATGTACCTAATAATTAAAACCAACTTTGCTTACAAATTATGACACTATAATCTGTATTACTTAAACTAGAATCTAAAATCCATATAGTAACATCCTTTTCAGAATTTTGTACCGCAAATATAATTTATATAATAAACTAAGTACTCGAAAATATGTAAATTAATTACTGTAAATTTATTTTACGTTGATCTAGGCTAATGACTCAGCATACCGTTTACTCCTCATCTATAATAATTAATTTAAAGAGTGAAATTAAATATTTTCATAGCAAGTCGGGACTACATATTTTCATTTATCATTTAGATGAAGGTCGAGTTCAGGTTTAAAATGACTTTATGAGCAAATTACATGAACGTTGAAACTAATAGGTAGGACTAATGTGTTAAAAATATTTAAGTATTTACCATACCTACATAAATCAATTAGTTAAATAGTAAATTAAATAACTCTAATCTATTATGAAACTGCAATCACATGAAGTATAGTATAACACTTATTATCGTACTACAAGGGTGAGCATTATTCAATTTATTCGTCCTCATTTTTTAATTATTTCTTTTATTATTTATTATTTATATTATGATGACATAGGATTAAAATAACAGCATTTAATTTTAAAGTTTTTTATTATTTTGTATCAAAATCGCAAGTTATTTTAACCTATGACAAGATTTGTATATATCTTAAACTTGAAAACTGATAAATGCTTTTCATAGATGAATGAAACAAAACTTATAATTCCAACCACATCTTGTTCTATTTATTACTTTCTACTAATTAAACTTAACTAACGGATAATAAAATCAAGAAAAGTTTTTATTAGAAAATTTCACAGGTTTTTATTATCTTGTTTATCCGAATGATCTAAAATAAAAGTTGATGTAATGGATTGAGCTTTAACGATAATTTACAAGTTATAAGAAAATAATATCATTAACACTTCAGGTCTTATTACCTTTAATATATTCCCCACAGAATCCTTAACATATATCTATCTAGCAGCTGCAATCAGAAGTGACAGTTAGGAATATATTAAGTCCTCCAAAATAATAAACAAATCGTCCTGTTTGAAATTATCGCTGATTTATTACTGAAAAATAACCCAATTAAAAAGCATTTCGTGAGATTTTCACCTAGATTATTAAACAAAGAATTTATGATGGCAAAAGTAATTAAAAACTGATGTTTGTAAATTAGGCCTAGAGCTATTTTTCTACAAAAATAAATTACGGGCATTATAATGATTACTTTTTTTAAAATTATACTGAAATAAGTTCGGTAATGTTAATCAATAAATTTGTTTTCGGCATAAAAGCTTAATTAAGTTTGAAGTTTCCTTAATTAGCAGCGGCGATTATTCATGAGGTTATTTAAAGAAACGCAAAGAAAGCGTTTACAATGCGAAGGTAATGAATCAAAAGTATGTTTATTGCAGGATTTTTTTATAACGCGGTTATTATTTCGACTTAACCTGCTATGAAATTTTATTGCGGGTAATGATCGAATTTTTACGAGTTTAAATTGCCAGGTACGTTGCTCTCTTTTCTTAATTTAAAAATTTTAGCAAGCCCAAATTTTCAAATACCTTTAATTCTCCAGTGTTTTTCTTTAACTTGCTCAAATTCTTCTTTAATTTATATGAAATATTTTAAAATGCGATTAATTATGCATAATTATTGACATTTGCGCATCTCGAAAGTGACCTTTTGCATCACTTTTTGCACTCGATTGGATTTCATACGAGGCGAGGAAAAAAATAGCCGGGTTGTAAATTGAATACACTAATCATAGATACCGCATGAAAAGTAATTAAACTAAATTATAATCGATAAATATACAACTTCATCTTATAATTTATGTTTAGAAGTAATGAGCAATTTTAAATAATGTATTTATTGGTTGATTTTTAAAAGCGGTATGACAAGAATTTTAATTAATATTCTTTAAGTTGCTTTATTTTTAAGGAAACTTTTTTTTATATATAAAATTAATTGTAATAAATTCATATAAAAAGCTTTTATAAAACACAAATATTACGTTTACAAACTGTAAATAATGTTTTAACATAAACAAAGATCTCACCGGGTTACTGCTCTAACCGCATGTTGTAGTCACTACTATTTAATTAATTATCTAATAAATTAAATATAACGATAAATAAAGTAGTATAATTAATTAACTAAATAATTACTTAAATAAAGCAATTTACTTTAATTTTTTGTAGCATATAAATAGAAATATATTTTAGGGAGAACATTCTAAATTCCTCGTAACATGACATTTATTTTAAATTTACAATGCTATTTAAAAAAATGCACATGGACTTACTTTTATGAGGCTTTACTTGATTTTGCAAATACGAAACACAATATGTAGGTGCTTACTTATTTTGATTGGTTGAAAGAACAGGCAGATTTATACTCATGTTTTATTTTTACCTATATTGGATCCGGGATTAGGACAGTATAAATAGTGTTTATCCTAATTTATTGAGCTTTTGCTTCATAAGGGTATAAAGAAATAAATGCCATGTTCCATACATGGAGTTTTATAAAATTCCTTTAATTATTTCAAAGTGTTTATGGGAGTTTCAGATTTTAACTTTCTTGTCAAATTGGTTTTCCTTCAAACGTACTATGCGAGTTTATGCTTTATCAAAAAAAAAACGCAAAACAAAAACAAAATTCAAACAAACTCAAAACTATATTTCCACTAAAGAGACAGTTCTGTTTTTATTTCCGGTAATTTTAAATTGAATTGAAGTTGAGAAACTACAACTATGTTTCAGGAGAAAGATTTCTAATTTCTTGCTTATGATTGGTTTGTAGTGTGGCCTGGGATTTAAAGAAATGTTTCTGGGGTTAGTTTTGTCGTCCATAAAACTTAACCCAATGAACTCATAGCGTTGTATCCAAACTAAAACATTGACTTCTTCAGACTTCTTCATTTTCTTGAAGGTTCTTCCTTATCGCTGGTACTAAGATATTAGGTTTTTTTCAATTTCTGACGATTTATGCCAAAAGTTTCTTTGTCATTATTTACTTGCAAGAAATAGCTTCTTATGAAAGTACAACGTGAACAAAACAACTGTTTCCAAAATACAGACTGAGTTTAGAACCATGTAGAAATCATTTGAGATACCGCTTTCGCGCGGGACGTAAAATAACAAAAACCGTTGCCAAACCTTTATCTGTTTTATGTAACCGTACTCAAAATTTTGCTGTCATTCTAGTCCATTTCATAATTCTATTCCACTGAGCAAATATTTCTGCTTTATTTTCAATTTAGTTGAAATCGAAAAACTACAACTACTTTGAGAGAAAAATTTCTTATTTCTTGCTTTTGGTTGATTTGAAGATTGATCTGGAGTCTAACAACAGATATCTGGAGTCTAACAACAGATTTCTGGGGTTATAGAATTTATGCCAAAACTGTTGTATCTATTTTCTTGCAATCAAGACTTTGATGATACGTAAAGATAACACACAACGCCATCAAAACATCAATTTGATTCTTCTATAAAGCAGACATTAGTTTACAAACATGTCGAAACCTTTATACCAGTTTTCCACTAAACGGACAAGCCGAGTTTCAGTTTTGTCTCTAAATTTTGCAACATGAAAAACAAAAACAACACACACAAATTTAAAACTCCAGGCATTCCATTCATTTTCAATTGAGTCGTAGCCGAGAAAGGACAACCATGTTTCGGGAGAAAGATTTTTTTGTTTTTGGGTCCATTGGATCTCCCAAATTTTTATGATCTTTGAAGGTATCTATCAGAGTACCGATATCTTCAGTGATCAACTTTATTTTTCTTCAGACATAATCTACAAAAAAAAATTAAACAAAACACCAACTTGCTGCTTCCACAGAGCAGACTTGAGTTTTCTGACATGTTGAAGCCTTTTGAAGTTACCGCTTCGGAACTGGAAACGAAAAACACAACTAAAACAGTTGCAAAACAAGGAAGTCTCCAAAAACTTTGTAAAAAGTTGCTGTTTTATTTTTTTCGATACGAATTACACTTTTGTTCCAACTTTATCCGTTTGGTGGAAAACAAACCGACATTAGAAGTTACTGCTTCGGAGCCAAAAACAAAAATCACAAATCTTCAAAAAATTTGTAAAAAATTGCAGTTTAGTTTTTTCAACATGAGTTTCTGCTTTGTTTCCACTTTGTCTGTTGGTGAAAACCGGCATAAAAAACAAAACATTTTGGAAACAAGGAGTTTAAAAATGTCGGATCTACAGGGTGTTCCGTTCGTGGTTCAGCAAATGTCAGGGTTAGAAACTAGAGCAAATTTAATCAACAAAGAACGAAAAAAGTAGGGGTCTATCTTTTTTAGTTATGGAGCTCTAGCATTTTGAGCTTTAGGTCACCAATTTTCGACAAAAATCACAAAGTCGCTAGTTATTTTTTAATCTATATATCACTAGATAGCTGAAACCATCCTCTTTCAATTGATAATAACAGTAATACACAAATGGTTGATATAATGTTGAAGAAAAAAGAAGATGAAATAACTATTTTTTTTAGTTTTTGAAATTTGTTTTCAAGATAAGACCCATTAAGGTTTAATTTTTTTAATTTTCTGAAAGTTCTTCATTATTAAAACAAATGAAGGAAAAATTTGAAGTTATAGCTCTCTTACTACAGCCTCCTAAAGTTACTGCTTGAAATAGTATTCTGAGCACAGTCTGTTACCATCGTCACGTGGACTCACGTGAAACTGTTATAAAATATTTGTAATTCAATCAGGTATCCTTTATAGCCTAATTAACAAATTATGCACCCCCCATGATATACCGTATACATCATATTTGTCCAACTATGCTCAGGACTACTTCTGATAAAAGTAACTTCAGAAGGCTTTACTAAGTGAAGGAAAAGAGCTACAGTTTCAAAATTTTCTCTGGTGTGTTGAGAATATGAATAAGTTTCAAAAAATTAAAAAACAACCGTAATGGATCTTATCTAGAAAAAGATTAAAAAAAAAAACTGAAAATAAAAAGTTTTTTTTTCTTGTTTAGATTTTTCGTTCAACATTTTAACAATTGTTTTTTTGTTTCGACTGTTGTTACCTATTGAAAGAGGATGGTTTTAGCTTTATATTAATATTTTTTTGATCCCTAGACACATTGGTTTAGATGTAATTAGCGATTTTGTGATTTGTGATAAAAATCGGTGACCTAAAATTCAAAAGGCTATACTTAGCTCTAAAACTATATAAGCTAGACCACCACATTTTAAATTTCTTATTGATTAAAAGATTTTTCAAAATTATCTAACTACAAAAAAATTAAAGATGTTCTTGTTTTGGAAATTTGAAATAAAGAAATTTCAACAAAGTGCCCAATATAGGACATCGCTCATTTTTTGAACATTTTTTAGTCAACCATAAAAATGTTTGTAAAAATATTTTTTATTTTTCTATAATTGCAGAAAGTGGAAAGTTGAATTTTAATGTCAGTAAAATGGGCAGTCTTAAAATACATATAGTACTTCTTTTGATATAACTGAAAAACGGTAATACAAATGGTTCTCTCAAAGCGCTAAAAAAATTAACTAAACGTGGCATGAAGAGATCCAGATACAAAAAATGATAGTTTTGGAAAGATTATCGTAAAATAAAAAGTCATCTATGTGACACCGAGATTAGTACTTAGAACTTAGCTCTTTGCAATTAATTAAATTCATTTAAAACTTTACATCATCATAACTCCAAAACAAAATAAATCCGATGTATGTTTATGGGACATTTTTTCTCAATATTGCATCAACTTTCGTATGACAGAATTTATCACAGAGCTAAAGAATCACCCTGTATTAAAGCGATAGTCGATAGTGCTTGATTTTTAAAATCGCTTGCTGGTTTTGATCATAATTTTTGTTCCAGTGGAACTTTTTTAAAATTTCTTTTTTTGGTACACAGAAAAGTCTTGTTGGTACCAATTTCCTCTTTTTATGTTTTTGTAAATCAATCCATATACTCATACGGCAGCAGTAAAACAGGCTATACACAAAAACTCTTCGCGGCGCTTTGATTAATTCTAAAAAGATAATTGAAAAAATTTAATAACATGTCAATCTTCCAATTTTCCTGGTGTAGGTGAAAACATTAAATTTGTTATTTTTGAACTTTAATCAATTTTCGTTAGGCTATTCGAAAATATGATTAATATCTTCTTGTAGTTCAATTCAATCTTGAATCGTGGTTACTCTCTCGTAAATTTTGAGGTCATCTGCGAAGTGTAAGTATGGGGATTTAATATCTGATACAATATTATTTATATAACTAAAAAATATTAGATGCCCTGAGCAATAGATCTCTTTAGAACCTCGCTGGTAGGAATGTAACGTTCAGACTACGTTGATATGTACAAATTGTGATCTCTGATGTAAATCAGAACTAATTTCATGAACGATTTTATCATTGATTCCCATATCGATTTCCTTAGAAATTAACAGCTCAGGAGAAATAAGCTTATGCCTTGCTAAAATCAGAATGTATGACCAATGACATCAACTTGCTCTTGAACGTTCTTGGTATTTGATAAATATTGGACTTGAAATACAGGTAGCTAAAGGTAGCTAAAGTCGATTCAAACAAATTTGAATAATTGCAAGGAATTGCAAGTATTGGTTTATAGAGAAATTTTCACCTCCTTCCAAAAAAATGGAAGTATAGATGTTTGCAAAATTAGGCTTTACAAGAAGATTCATGGTTTTACAAGGAATGAGAGCGCAATCTTTTAACAAAAATACGAACCAGTTTGATCAATTTTTCGCTCATTTGAATATATCCTCTTCGTTTTCTGTTCGTTCTTCGACGTTTGAGACCCGCTGGATATTTCACAAAATACCAGGATTAATAAACGTATTTTGAGTGAGTTGATATACGATCATAGCACATTATTATGTTTCTATCATTTTTTATATAAAATTTCAATTGTTTCTTGCAATTAGGAAATCGATTTTATCTTCCGGTTTATTTGATTTTATAAACTAATTTTTAAGAAAATGCCACATTTTTGTATAGACTATAGTTGGTTCCTGATTAAGTTAAATTTGGAAAGTAAAAACAAACACCTTTGAGTTTCTTGGTTGTGCCGTAAATATTTCACTCAGTCAGTTTTTTTATAACTTCGTTAAAATACTTTTGCCATAATTTGTGTGCCCTGGTTCCTAAATCATGGAGGATGGAGTTGAAATCCATCACACTTAAAGCTTGATATAAATTTGCTGTATATGTATACCTTCTCTTTTGTATAAATTATGTTAGTAAAGAGGAGTTTGATTAATTTTTTGCAGCGAACACGAAATTTAATCTTAATTAAAATTAATTGTAGGTACATGGTACGTAAATAAGGTTCAAGCTTCTTATTAGCGAAAAATTAATTTCTTGTTTTCGTGAAAGCTCCTCAAAGTAAACAAATATATCCGGTAGCATCTGAAATATCCATAAATTCTTGTTTAGATTTTCAGCATGTATTTGTAATTACAAAGCAGTGGGAAAATAAGCTGGGATTCAAGCCAGGCTCACAAACACACCGTGCACAATTCTACGTGGAGCTTATGTGAATATGCGATTAGCGTGCGAAAGTATCCTCCTATAAAACATAAAACACACACATGCTCACGATCAACACACACAAAATGTGAGAGAGAAGAAAATAAAAAAGCAGCACCTGTAATGCGTTTCTTTTTTCCGCATTAAATTATTTATTAAAAGCTGAAATGGTAGTTGAAGATGCATACCATTAGTCAGGAGATGAGAGGAAAAAACTATTCGTAGCTATAAATTAAACACGTTTGCGAGTGTTAAATATATTTCATTTAAGTGACACCCACAGACAAGATATTTAATATTCATCAAGCATCAATCATCATTACCTATTACATACTGTTATAATCCATTTTTAGAACATCCAAACGAATATCCTGTTATATACATGTCAGAAAATGTTTAAGCCTGGCTTTTAGTGAGATTTTTAAATGACTTGTTATAATTTTGAATGCTAATCAAAGAATTAAACAACAACTTTATTTAAATTGACTTTTAATATAATGAATAATAAATAAGACCAAATATTTAAGTAGGGCCTTGTCAACTGCTACAAAATTTACCTGTCATGTCACGCAAAATTTTTATACTTAATTAAACGAATTGCATATCAAATCCTTATTCCAGTTCATATTTTTAATAAATTATCTCCTTAAAAGTTAAAAAATGTTTTAAGTTGCTCTTCCTGTAATTTTTAGATTAGTCAATAATGGTTTTTCAATTTTTTTATTTATTATTCATTACTTGCCTTTCAAAAAATAATTAGTTTTGCATTGTTTATTGATTATTCTTGTAAACTTAGTAATTGTTTCAAATTTCTAAAGTAACGAATTTATCATGGATTTTAATTTGAATGTCAGCACCTAGTTGGTCAGAGCATATATTTTTAAACCCAATTTTAATTAACGTGGAACGTTAATTAGTTTCCTCTTAATTAAATGTATTGTTTTAAGCACTTTGTAATGATTAGGCGTGAATCATATTAAGCCTGCCGATCAAACTTGAGAGCTGTTTCTAATTGTTTCAAACAGAAGCTTAAGCGTGCAATTTTCATTTTGCATACATTAGAGCAACAATAAATCATTGGAACTGCACTTTTTTCTTCTTTTAAAATAGCCATTGTTTATTTATTAATGGGTTAACATAAAATTCATAATGGGTGTAAAATTAACACGTAATTAGTGTTATTCACCTATTAGTTCAAAAGATAAAGCAAAATACATTACTTCTATTTCGCATTATACTGAAGGAGTACTTTCTGAAAGAACGCTTATTTTAGAAAATCTTTGTGTCAAAGAATTCTAATTTAAAAGCTTTAGGAAAAAGAAAGCCATAGCAGATAATATCACAATACTATAATCTGTGTATTTTTTTCATAGGAATTCTGTAATTTTAACTTAATTTTACCTATAATGCAAAATTTACGTGAGATATGCATCTATTCTCTATTTGCAAAATAATGAGACTAGCCATTCATCAATTTTTCAAATGAAGGTTATTCGAAGCTACTACCAACAAGTTATCTTGTTTCAGAAATATGGGCAGACTTATGCTGCAAATCTGTAAGTCCTTGCAGGAAATATCTGTAAGGTAACCATGGAAATTGTCTGTTACAACCCATATAACAAACCTTAAAGATTTTTCCTGTAAGGACTTACACAGAATTATACCATTATTTAATATTATTAAAAAAATTAAAAAAGGGAATTTTTGTTTTCATGTATCTCTCTTAGATGGGATAACTTTCAAAATTACCTTACTTGAAACCATATCTAGATAGTAGTAATGTAAAGAAATACATTTATAAGGAAATAAGACCGGTGAAATTTGAATTATTGATATAGGAATGACGACCTCATCAAAAGTCATTTATAAAGGAAGTAGGTAGCGTAGTTTTTATCATAGACCTTGTTGTTATCAAGAGATTTTTAAATTCCTTTAAATCAATATCCCACTTTTAATACACTTTTTTCCAGTTGTATTTCAGAAAAGATCAGTTTTATTTCAGAAAGCATCATTTGAAAATCAAAATT
Organism: Stenus bimaculatus; assembly: GCA_963971135.1. Classification (NCBI taxonomy): domain Eukaryota; kingdom Metazoa; phylum Arthropoda; class Insecta; order Coleoptera; family Staphylinidae; genus Stenus; species Stenus bimaculatus. The sequence continues at coordinate 44,243,225 of OZ020183.1, read as the reverse complement.
CGTCCATTTAATTTCAGAAAGTATGATTTGTATGATTTGCCAGCAATGTCTTGCATTGATAAAGCAGCTTCATGCTCGATTATATTGTGTTGTGCTGCACGAGCACAATCACCACCAACAATTGTTTCTAAATAAATCAAAATTTGAAGACCATGCTGCAGAAAGGGGGCAACTCCATGGGTCTACTATGTATTGTTTATTGGTTTCTTCATTTTTCTACAAATTAGCCCTTTCTAAAATTAGATTGATTTTTCTGAAATGCGATTGATACTTTCTGAAATAGAATTGTTCCTTTCTGAAATACAATCGATGATCCTAAAATACAATTGATGGTTCTGAAATACAATTGATACTTCCTGGAATTAAATTTATTTATCTGAATTACAATAATGCTTCTGAAATACAATTGGAAAAGGTGTACATTCGGAACTTTTTTGATCTTGGTGCCATGTAACTGTGGATTGTCTAGAGTCTAGAATCTACTATAGTTTAAGGAAAGTATAATCCAGGAATTGGTAGAATTCTATCCTGGATACTAAATCCTCCTTTAGTCACAATATGCACCTAAATCTGTTTTGTTGTTTTTGGTACAATAAAAATAATATGCAACGTCCCAATAAAATGCAAAATTTTAATTACTGACTTTTGTAAAAATTCTGCTTTCAAAACTCAAAAATGGAGATTTTATGCTGAAAACTTTATTCATTATTTTACTTAAGTGAAGTGAAAAACAATGTTGGAGATGTTGCTTTTATTATTGCATGAAAACAATACTGGGTAAGTTAAAAATAAGGTAAGTCAACATGTTTCGACAAACTCGTGTCATCTTCAGGACCAACTGAAAAGTAATACTATACAATCATCTTACTTGTCAGTTGGAAGTTTTATAGTAAAATAAGGAAACTTAACACTTTAGGAACTTACTCATCAAAAATTCATAAACGTGCGAGTGCAATTATCATCTATTGCATCTACAGAAAACAAAGACGCTTTATTTATGAGTTTTTTCATGGCTATATAACTCATTGAATTCTAAGCCAATTACAACGCTTCGTTTTCACACGTGATCAAGTGTTTTCAATTGAAAAAATTTTGAGGTACTGATAGATTTTATAAGAAACTATTTATTAGACGTTAGAACTTCTAATAGATTAGGTTATTAAATATTTATATAGCCATGATGAATATCACCCATGCTTAAATTTTCTCTTGGTAGAATTTATTGAATCCTCTCGAGTTCGTTGCACACTTTAATTTTTATGACTATTTAACTCACAAGTGATTATTTTTTGTGACAAGTAAAACGTCAAAAATATCAGCGATTATTTTATGACGTGCTAGTGAAGTTACCAAAACCAATAGAAACCCAAACCACAACAAAGCCATTACTCGCCTTTCCATTTTTTTTTACAAAATAGAGCCCTCTATACATAATCGAAATTCCCAATCGTAGAATTTTTATTATAGTATTATTTTTCTGTTGGTCCTGAAGATGACACGAGAATGTCGAAACTTGTTCACCTACTTTTAACTAATCCAGTATTGTTTATATGCAATTATAATATTTAAAACTGCATACAGAGGCACATATTTCCATTATATTTTACTTTATAGTTTTATACCTTTTGATGATTTTATGTACTTGAAGTCTATATTTAAATAATCATAATTTGGGAAGAGAAGATTAATTGTCTTTATTTGGTAATGACGAAATAAATTATCATAAAGTTTATAAAGGTTAATTATTTCGTATTTATGAATCATATCCAAATTCCAAATGTAGTAACAATAAACACATACAAATTACACTTATTTGGGAATGGTTTTGCAAATTAAAATAAAATAACATTTTATTATATTGCAAAATTTCAGATTGCTATAATTAAACACAATTTTCAAATGTAATATCATCCTGAGGATGTTTTTGTTAAATTTTTTTTTCTTTGTTTATTAATATAATTAAAATTTCGATACAATTCTTTTGATTCGCCCTGTATAAAGTGTTTTCTAGAAAGTAAATTTGGGTTTTTATTAAAATATTTTAGATAAAACTTGTATTTATGCAGGTAAAAACAATAAAAAAAAATATTTACACAACAAAAAACCTAATTTGATTAATTACTATTATTACTTAAATAATTATAATTATTCAATACTTGTAGAAAATTAAATTTCTAAATTCTTAAGCAGATAAAAAGTTGTAGCAAAAAATCTAACATAATTGTTTCGTGTCACTTTAAATTAAAGATTAATTTGATGTAATTTTTTAATTTCAATAATAATTTATTTCTACAAAACAAATCGATAATTTTTGAAAATTAAATAAGGCTGTAATCATTACAAATATATGTCGGTGTCTAGGTGTTCATTTATTATTTATGACAGAACATTGATTAACAAAATAAAAACGACTTTGCCAAATAGATTTTTAATAACGAAATCCACTTTCTCTCTAATTACCTTGAAAATATTCACAAGTCATCAATTAAAAAACACTTTGGTTCAACAAAGCTTCACTGGTCATTATATTGATAGTCACACATTTTTTTACTAAAATAGTGTTACATTTTTGGAACAAACATGGTTAATGAAGTAATTAGGAAATGAATGGCTATTACAAAAAAAATTAATAGATTTATTTGTAACATTAATTTGGATTACCGTGCCAAAAGATTTGTAAAACATTTCAAATTGTAATTAGTAATTTAACGAAGCGTTTGCAGGACGAGCCAAAACACGTAAAAAATGCACAATATTAAAATTGATCAAATCTAATCGTTTTTCCCGTAAGCTTCAATAAAGTAATTTAATATTTTTTGTAACTTAGAATTTCTAATAAAATTTCCGTAGCCAACGGGCACAAAAAATATGAGTACACTGATTATTTTATAAAAACACTGTTATTGATCTCTTGATTGTGATCAAATATCACATACAGCTCATAATAACATAATAGTGTTTTGATTAATATTTAATAAGAAAAAATAAAATTATTAAGTAGGTAATGTTAAAAATATTATTTATCGTTCATTTGGTTGTAATAAGGAAATGTGTAGGTTGGAAGCAAAAATCGAATTCAGTTTAGGTAAATCTTAAATCAATAATTAAAACCGTCGTTTATAAATAATAATAATTTCTAATTACTAACATTAATAATTAACCGGTAAAGGTAATTTACGAAAGTTATGAATGATGGGAATAAATTAAACTTAAGAAATAAATCTTGGTCTAATTTGTTGGTTTAATAAGCAATTTGGTTTATTAATTATGGTTTCAATAAAAACCATTTTAAATAAGTAAATATTGTGGAAAAAATAAAAATATTTTTTTTAAATAAATTTTAAACCTGATCAATGTATAACATTTTTATATTTTTTTTTAAATTTTTATAAAATCGTGATTTTGCAATTTTCGTCAACTATAGATCACAGAGGTTTTTTTATATCCTTGATCATAAATTATTCCTAAGGAGACTCTTTAAGTCCTCCTTAATAAATAGGTGTGGTTTCTGGGTTTCAAATTGCATGTTTAAACCATACATGGGCTGATTACAGAGGAAAGAAAAGTTGGACCTTGTTGCAACTATTATCATTCAGAGCTTGGTAATCAATCTTTCCTATTTATTGTTTCAAACTTTAAATTGGTGCTTGTACAGATGGAATAACAGTTTATGACTTAAAAAAACTAAAACTTACATTACTTGAACCCTTATCATATACCGGGTGTTCACGAAACTAGGGCCACTCCTGTAATTTCTTTATTTATAAAAATTGAAATAATTAGTTTAAATTAAAATAAGAAAGTATATGCGTTTTCTTATGACATATAACATGTGGCACTAGTTACGTGGACACCCGGTATATTTAATAATATTTTAACAAATCGATATTGCACAAGAATTTTAAAATTATCAAAAATAATTCCTATATTTAAAAATGGTAGTAAAGAATATATTGGTAACTATAGATCAATTATATTGACATATTTTTTATCTAAAGTTTTAGAAAAAAATATTAAATACTGGGTGTCCTAAGATTCAGTTTACAGAAATGCATTGGTCGGAGTTCCTTCATATTTTATGTAATCGTTCATATTTTTGATTTGATTTTATAAAAATTCATATTTTCGTTATTTTGTTCAAAGTTTTCATATTTGCATCAGCTGATTGGGTTTAGAAAACGTTGGCGCTCTAATCAAAACGACATAACCCTCTTAAATTGTAAATAATTATAAAGTAGTTAATATACAATATACCGGGTGGAAATGAAACTAGTGCCGCCCCTGGCATTTCTTTATTTATGGAAATAAAAAATTAAAATTTTAGTATATTATATGATCTAAGAAAACAAATCTTATGGATCGAATAAATTTTTAATTTTACTTTCGGTTTATCAGGAAATCCACTTTCTTATTTTAAATATAACCCCCTGATTTTTTCTACGTAAAATAAAACATTGGTTAATTTTAAGTATGTTTATGACAAAAAAATATTTTTTTTCAAAACTTTAAGAAAAAAATTTGAATTTTTTTTGATAAAAAATTTGAGTAAAACCTACAAAAACTATTTTAAACATACATATGGGATATCACAGTAACCAGAAAAAAACCCTTTATTTGTTAGGGGGTGGCCCTTATATCATCCCATTTAAAAAAATACATATATTTCCAAAAAAAGCTTCTTGAAAACTAAAAAAAATAATATCTCAAGAACGGTGAAATAAATTTTATAAATTACAATTTATTTTACGTATTTGTGTTATTTAAAAATAGTTTTTGTAGGTTTTACTCAATTTTTTTACCAAAAAAAATTCAACATTTTTTCTTAAAGTTTTGAAAAAAAAATATTTTTTTGTCATAAACATACTTAAAATTAACCAATGTTTGATTTTACGTAGAAAAAATCAGGGGGTTATATTTAAAATAAGAAAGTGGATGCCATTTCCTGATAAACCGGAAGTAAAATTAAAAATTTATTCGATCCATAAGATTTGTTTTCTTAGATTATATAATATACTAAAATTCTAATTTTTTATTTTCATAAATAAAGAAATGCCAGGGGTGGCCCTAGTTTCATTTCCACCCGGTATACAGGGTGTCTAGAAACTCTTGCATAAAAATGAAAGGGGTTGTAGAGGACATCAAAACAAGCAACATTTGTCAATAAGCCCATATCCGGAAATTAGCCGTTTAGTAACAAGTTTGAAAAAAAAGACATGAACCATTTATTTATTTATAAAATTGACAAACATCTTTCAAAATCCATTAACCACCGTGTGTCCTTGTGTATCGAAGACAATGTTTTGATGTCCTCTACAACCCCTTCCATGTATATACAAGAATCTTTGGACACCCTGTATAGTTTGGAGAACGCTTTTCTACAGATATTCTTTAGTTCATTTTATTTTTCTAAAATTGTGTTTATTAACATTTATAGTAATACATATTTGTTTAGAATTTTGAATGACTAAATGGACATTTTTTGTCATAGAGAAATTACCACAATATCTCTGAAGAATTTTTGTTGAAATTAGTTCAAATTTTTTCATTATTTTGTTTAGTTTTGTTCATATTTTCCTCTTTTTTGCATCGATTGTTCCAACCCCTAGAAATGGGATCTCAACTTTAAACTGAACAATCTTATATTTTCCATTTTTGGTACACGGAATGTGAATTGTGAGTATTTTTTGACATTTTGAAGCTTGTGTGCAATGTGCAGGAGCATGGAGCCAATTTTGAACAATTATTATAATTTATTTTAGTACTTGTTCTATTATAAAAGAATAAACTTATTGTTATACAAGGTTTTTAAAGGAGTAACGTGTTGTCGTATTCTAAATAAAGTTGACATTCAATTTCTTTACAAAAATAGTGGGTGGCATTTGAAAAAAAGTTGATGATGGCTTCTTAAGGGTGGCCAAAGTCATTAATATTTTAAGGATAGAATTAGAATGCCAATTTGATGCTATTAAAAGCTTTATTTATTTGATTTTTTATCTCTTGAACTACCGTAGATATGGTCTGTAAACTGAATTTTGGGACACCCGGTATAGGATAATTAATTATTTTGAAAAATAGTATATACTTGCTATTTTGTCTTTAATCGTCGAAATTTTTAAAATAATAAATAATTTTAAAATTTGACTTTACTTTACTTTACATACAACACACAATACAATGTTAGTGTATATTGGGTTGCCTAAATTTCATTTCTACTCCTAGGCAGTACAAAGTGACCATAGAATCAACGAACATAAAAAGTGACAGCCTGTCAAACGTCACAGAAGACTGCACTTTAATGAGGTTTGAAGAAAATAATAATAATAATATTAACCCAACGTGTAAAAACACATGTATTAAACTTTATTTAAAAACAACTAGATTCAATGAGCTATGCGGTAGGAGTATTTTATTGATATAAAGAAAGCATTTGATTCGATTAATCATAATCTTTTAATTTTGAAAATTATGGTATGAGAGATAAAATAAATGATCTTTTAGCATCTTTTTTAAGTGACAGATCAACATATACTAATAATAATAATACTTCAAGTAATAAACTTAATTTAAAATCTGGTGTTCCTCAAGGATCAGTTCTTGGTCCTTGTTATTATTGATTTATATTAATAGTACAGAATTTTGTAGATGAGAAGCAAATTATTCTATTTTTGCTGATGATATTTCTCTTTAATATTCAGAATTTCTAATAAAGAATTTTTAGAAAAATAAATTTATCAATTATCAACTATAACGTACTAATTCTTTAACAAAATTTCTTTTGTACAGGATATAACAATATCTCACGATCATAGAAGATATTAAAGTTTATAAAAAAGAAGGTAATAAATTCAATATCGTCTTTTATTCCGGTGATAATCTATTTCTCATTGAACAACCTATAAATCTATTATTTTGTAGTAAAACTATTAATGAATACATCTATATTATTAATAATTGGACATTGGAATTTTCCATCTTTATTATGCCAAATACTGATTAAATCCTGAATAATAGATAAACATGTTTCTGTTATTAGATATATTGTTGGATGTGATGAAGACACAATGCGCTTTTCAGTATGCGTCAACTTGATGAAAAGTTGAAATAAACAAATTTACACATGTAGATAAATCTCTTCTCTTGGATTTTCCTTTTTGTAATTACATCCATAGTTGTCAGGAACATAAAAATTCACGCCTAGAAATTTCTATTTATATTTTGCTTTATAACCTCGCAAATTTCAAATTGATTTATTATTTTAATCAACCTACTTTTTAATTACATAACTTGCTATTTTCTATTTTAATTTAATTTAAATCTTAGTCGCAATTGATGATTGTATAAATTAATAAAATTAATCATTAGTATAATTTAAATAATTACTACTTCTATCTCATTAGTTTTTAACTATAAATTAAATTTAATTAGAATTGAAATTACCAAAAATCTATTTATGAGGTAGGTACTTATTTTTTATTTTTATTATTAAAAAAATAGCTTAAATATTTTTCATACGATTTTTACAAAAAAATACTTACTTTATCATTGCCCAAAAGTATAATAACACATTTAAATATAATCGAAAAATCCGCAAAGTAAACTTTAAAAAAGCTTCACTTCTTAGCTGCCTTATAACTAATCGCAATTTTTGTTTTCAAAGTTTATGGTATCAATCGATTCACATTTCATGACTTAGTAAATTCAGAGAAATACCGGGTGGAAATGAAAACCGGGTCACCTCGATAACTTTTTTATTTATGAATAAAAAAATTTGAAATTTGGCTATGGTCTATGGTTCAAAAAAACAAATTTTATGTGCATTTTTTATTTTCGAAATCACTTCTGGTTTCACCGGAAACACCATGAACTTTGTTTTTTTAAATGTAACATCCCATATTTATATTCATGGCTCAAAATACTTTTAAAAAAGAAGTATTTTTAAGATATTAGTTTTTATTTTTTTTGTAAAAAAAATTTTTTTCAAAAAAAAAAAAGGTTTTCGAAGTCGGTGAAAAGTACCAAAACTAATTCTAAATAATTCAAATACCTAAATAAAATTGTAATTTGAAAAAAAATTTAAGTGGTTTTTGAACTATTAATTTTTAAACTTAATTAATGAAGATTTTATCAAATATCTCACTTTTTTTAAATGCAATGATGCCGGGTCATTCGACTTTTTAAAAAGAGGATTTTATAACGATTATTTATTTTATGTATTTGAATTATTTAGAATTAGTTTTGGTAATTTTCACCGACTTCGAAAAGCTTTTTTTTTTGGAAAAAAAATTTTTTTCGCAAAAAATAAAAACTAATATCTCAAAAATACTTCTTTTTTAAAAGTATTTTAAGCCATGAATAAAAATATGGGATGTTACATTTAAAAAAACAAAGTTCATGGTGTTTCCGGTGAAACCGGAAGTGATTTCCAAAATAAAAAATGCACATAAAATTTGTTTTTTTAAACCATAGAACATAGCCAAATTTAAAATTTTTCTATTTATAAATAAAAAAGTTATAGAGGTGACCCGGTTTTCATTTCCACCCGGTATAACATCGTTTTTTTAATAATTTTATTATAAAATTGGTGTACTTTAATCGCCTTAAAAAATACACTTATTGTTAATATTTTTTAATTCTTTTCCCCGATTTTGCTCCTTATAAATATTGTTTAATTCTACCAAAATTTGGTACAAAAATATAAAGTAGTTTATAGGTTATCTCTCAGCCCGTAGCACCCTATTTAACATAATCCAAATATGACTCTTAATAGCCAGTTTTTTCATTATATTTATGTCAACTTTAGAGGATTTGGGTATTTCGATAATTGTGGACTATGGAATGTTAGGTACTACGGTTATTACCAATTCGGTTGTTTTAAATAGAAACAAAAGAACTTACGGTGTGGAAAAAACATTTCGTAGCAAAGTGTTACTTCCTTTTAAACGGCGGCATTTATGCCCCATTAAAAAAAGAACAATTGCAAGATTCGTCTGTGAATCGGTCTGAGAATTCGGCTGCTGTTTCCGGATGAAAGAAACAATAAGCGCGTTGTTAGCCGGATTTGTTCTTCTCTTCATTTTTAATGGATGCTAATGAATATTTATTCGGATAACCGTAAGCTTATTTTTAGGTTAAAAGACTGGTATTAATTAAAGAGAGCAAGTAAAAATATTTTCCCAATATTTCGTGCGCGTTTACTTACAAGCGAATAGATAAAATCCATTTCGATGCAAATTATCCGAAAACGACGCACGCAGTATATAATTTTCCGCAATAATGCATCTTCATTTTTGCGCCCACGTACCATCATTATCCTGTAAGTTCTTAATCCTATTGAAAATCTTGTAAGTAAATATAATAATCGAGCCTCGAGAACAATTTCTGCATATTGCTTTTAAATAGGTCAGTTTGTTATGCGCGGATTTCTACTTCATAAAATAATTATATTACCGTAGATTTGCGTTAATATTAATTTACACAGCTAAAATGTCAACTTTGTGCAAGAGGAGAAACCATTAACTCTTTCGATTATTAATTAAATTCTTCCTTAGTGGAAATGGTTTTCCATTTTACATTTGTTCTATCCTTATTGGGCATTTATTGTTACATGTTAATACCATGTGTCTTTCCGGGGTGTGTTAATCGCTTTTGACCGTAGGTAGCCAATTATTATGCATGCTAAATTGATATCCTATTCGTAAATAATGTAGATGTTTACACATGTACAACAAATTTTCACGCGGAAATCATTTATTATTTTTTTAATATTTTACCAACATTGTTAATTTATTACAATTGTAACTGTTAGAATCCAGAATATGAGTTTTAATTTAATGCTTTAACTTAATTTTATACTCGTTTGTAATTTAAATCCCATTTTTGTTCTCCTTCGATGCATATATGTATGTACTTGTTATAATGTTATATGCTACTTATATCATAAAGTCGATTTTGGATGGCGGTCGTAAAATAAAAGCTTTTATAATGATAAACTTGAAATTGCAACATACTAGCACTAACGAGTTCTATTTTAATAAAAACTACTTAGGGTAACTTTCCTTAAAAGAACCCAAAAAAAATAATTTTAAGATGTGAAAACAAGTTAAACACTAATTACATAATGGGCACTGCAATTCAAGTTTAAATTTTCAAGTTATTTTAGGATATTTGAAATAATTTTCTTGTGAATTTTTATTTTTTTCCTTAAAATATGAAATGTTCTTTTTGATTTTGAGTGAGTTTCCTTCTTCAAAATTTCTACGTTTTAAGAATTTCAAAGATTTTCTAGGTAATAGTTTTTATCAATTCACTTTTTTCAATTTTTACGTCCGGTTTTTCAACCATGTCTTGAGACCTAACTAAATCTAAAGCTGCGTCTCAGCTCACTCAGTTGCACCACTCCGAAATCTCGTCTTATTCGCTTTAAGCAGAGCTTTATACATAAGTCGTTGATTGTGAGCACTTAAGCATAAAAAAATAACCTAAACTCGTTAAAGCAATCATATCCAGCTAATTTCACAAAGAAGAATAATAATGTACATTCATATAATTATGTGCCCAATATACGAATTCCTCGACAAATACCGGGTGGAAATGAAAACCGGGTCACCTCGATAACTTTTTTATTTATGAATAAAAATATTTAAAATTTGGCTATGTACTATGGTTCAAAAAAACAAATTTTATGTGCATTTTTTATTTTCGAAATCACTTCTGGTTTCACCGGAAACACCATGAACTTTGTTTTTTTAAATGTAACATCCTATATTTTTATTCATGGCTTAAAATACTTTTAAAAAAGAAGTATTTTTGAGATATTAGTTTTTATTTTTTTTGTAAAAAAAAATTTTTTCAAAAAAAAAAAGGTTTTCGAAGCCGGTGAAAAGTACCAAAACTAATTCTAAATAATTCAAATACCTAAATAAAATTGTAATTTGAAAAAAAATTTAAGTGGTTTTTGAACTATTAATTTTTAAACTTAGTTAATGAAGATTTTATCAAATATCTCACTTTTTTTAAATGCAATGATGCCGGGTCATTCGACTTTTTAAAAAGAGGATTTTATAACGATTATTTATTTTATGTATTTGAATTATTTAGAATTAGTTTTGGTAATTTTCACCGACTTCAAAAACCTTTTTTTTTTGAAAAAAATTTTTTTCGCATAAAATAAAAACTAATATCTCAAAAATACTTCTCTTTTAAAAGTATTTTAAGCCATGAATAAAAATATGAGATGTTACATTTAAAAAAACAAAGTTCGTGGTGTTTCCGGTGAAACCGGAAGTGATTTCGAAAAAAAAAATGCTCATAAAATTTGTTTTTTTGAACCATAGAACATAGCCAAATTTCAAATTTTTCTATTCATAAATAAAAAAGTTATAGAGGTGACCCGGTTTTCATTTCCACCCGGTATACCATTTCTATCCGGATTCTAGCCGAGACGTCCTGAATTAAGCCATGCTGAAACACAAGCTGCAAGCTCACCTTAAGCTGAGCTTGAATCTGAGCTGAGCTCGGTGAAGCTGCTTCTAAAGACATGTTGGAGAAACCGAGCGTTATGCATTTTCATTATATCATGGAAAATTCTAGAGTTTGCTGTTGATTTTAAGAGGATATTCCCCCAAGTAATGTTTCCTTAAGAAAGTCTAAATTTCCAAAACGTGGTTTGCCAATACTTTTCAAAATATCTATATGAACATTTTTTCCCAATTTGATATACATAATTGTAAAGAGTGTTGAAGCAGTTTTTTTTATTAGCTATAAATTTTCAATTATCATTCATATTATCTACATAAATTTACAAATTTTCCATGTAAATGAGTACTACAACACTAGTAAAGGTTCAAAATTGAATTTTTCAATTTCTAGAGGAAATACAGTTTTTTATTTCACACCAAGATAGTCGGAAAAACCGTGTTTCCTCAAAAGGCTGACTAGAAGCGAGTTTGGAGCATACTTCTTAATTTTCTTTTGTCTTGTTGATTTAAAAAAAATGTTCTTTCAATTTCGGACTAGTTTATGCTCAAAATTATCAGAAATTTGTTTGGACTGAGGACATACCGGATGTCCACGGAACTAGGGCCACCCCTGTAACTTCTTTATTTATGAAAATAAAAATTTTAAATTTTCTATGTAAAAATTTGAATTCCACTTCCGGTTACACCCGAAATCATATCAACTTCTTTTTAAATGTAATACCCTTTTTTTACTTATTATTAAACACTGGTAACTTCTAAGTAATTTTTTTAATTTTTTTTTTAACAAAATCTTAAGAATTCCTTCATACATACAGGGTGGTGATAAAGTTTGGAACCTAATTCATAACTGCCGTATATATTTTTTTTTAGAAAATCGCTCAGACAGGTCAATATTAGTTTTTAAAATCCCATCTCTTGGTATAATAAAAATATTAATGGCGTCACGGGTGATTTAGCAATGACGTCATCATCGATTTTTTTAAATGGAAACCCCCATTTTTTTCACTGGTTTTTGATAGACATTTATGTCACTTAAACGATGATATAAAAAAATTGTTGCATTTGTTAACAAATTTTCGTTTAAAATTTTTTAAATATAAACTTAAAATTAATTTGTACTATTAAATTTGAAAAATTTGAATGTTGTATATGATTTATTTTGGCCGATTTAAATAAACGGTAAATTAAAAATTTTATTTTTTGTAAATTTCCTTACATTTAAATGGAATCAAAAAATTAGTTTCTCAAGACTATTTATTAAATTTTTTTAAATACATTTAACATTTTACAGTCGCATTAGAATGCGCATTATTTAAACATTTACTATCTTTTGTTATTATTGGTAACTTCAAATTCATTTTAATTTATTTTTATACAACCTTTTTCGTTAAAATAAAAATTTCCTTTTTTGAATTAAAAAGATTTTTTATTCAAAAATTTGTTTAAAAATTTAATTGTTTTTTATATCATTGTTTAAGTGACATAAATGTCTATCAAAAACCAGTGAAAAAAGTGGGGGTTTCCGTTTAAAAAAATCGATGATGACGTCATTGCTAAATCACCAGTAACGCCATTAATATTTTTATTATACCAAGAGATGGGATTTTAAAAACTAAAATTGACCTGTCCGAGCGATTTTCTAAAAAAAAATAAATACGGCAGTTATGAATTAGGTTCCAAACTTTATCACCACCCTGTATGTACCTACATGTTGGGTATGACTGTAATCGGAAAAAATCCTCTATCTAATAGGGGGTGGCCCCACTATAATTTATTTCACCTTTTTAAATCATTTTAGAGTAGTTTTAATAGATTTTATTAAAATAAATTTTAAAAAATCCAAAAAAATTTTTGAAAGTTCAAAAAATTTTTTTTTTTTAAAAACATACTTAGAAGTCAACAGTGTTTAATAATAAGTTCAAAAAAGTAGGGTATTACATTTAAATAAAAGTTGGTATCATTTCCGGTCAAACCGGAAGTGAAATTGATATTTTTTTAGTTCAATAAATTCGTTTTCTTATGCCATATAACATAGAAAAATTTCAAGTTTTTGTTTTCATAAAGAAGTTATAGGGGTGGCCCTAGTTCCGTGGACACCCGGTATATAAAAACAAAACGTCAACAAAATACCAACTGATTTTGAAATCTGGTAGATACTTGTATGTTTGGTCGCAAATTTTCTTCGTGTGGTAAACCAAAAAATTTTAGAAGAACAACAAAAAAGTAAAATTCTAAAAATTTTACTGTGTTAAAATTAAGGAAAACCAAAAAGTGATAAATATTTTAATTTGTAGAAAATGCCTAAATTAATAGTTTAAGTCATTTTTTTTAAATTCAGGTTGTTATAAAAATTCATACAAACCGAAATTGAAATTGAAATTATTTTGTTATTAAGTGATTTTTTGCCGAATTTAACTTTCAGTGATTTTAACAAAAATGCTAAAAATTTTCATAAAATAACTTCATCAATTGTTATACATATTTAAAGATAATTTTGAAAATTTTTGACGACAATTTTAGAATTATTCAATTATTATAACTGAAAATTTTTGTCATTTCAAATAAATTTCTGGTAAATTTTCATATGTTTATTAGTAGGCACAAATTATGAAATTTTCACGTTTTGGAAAATTATGTGGATACTTACGCCTTTGGTCGTATTTTTTTGGGCCTAACGATTTTTTAAATTTATATTCAGAAATTCAAGATTTTTTACTAGCAGCTTTTCTATTAAGTATATTTCTGTCAATTTTGGAGAATTTGGATATTTAGATAATTGTGAGTTTGGAATCTTCATCAGGTTCATACGTCGGTTATCGGTTACCAATTCGACTGTTTAATCTTAAAATGGTTTTTGCTATAAGTATTTTAATTAGTTTTATGGAGTTTAACAAAATAGGCAAAGGAAAAAAAAGAAAGTATCTCAATGACCTCCGGCGGCTTTATATTTTCAAACTAAAATATCCGCCGGAATTATTGTTGCAATAAAAAAAACGGGCGAAAAACTATAAACAATGGGCATGCGGGGCGGTATGGGCATCTTTCGTGTACCGTCGAGCGGCGGTATTGTTCCCTGTAGAACGAAAATCCGCCGGAAAAATAAACTATATAAGAGTTATATACCTCAAAAATGTATACGGTAACCCAGTGGGTAGTGTTATCGTTCGGTACATCCGAGGATCAATTCCTGGCTCATCTGCTATTAGTTTTGCTTTTGTTTCATTTTTTTTTTTAGTGAATTTAAATTATTGGTGATTTTTCTTCGAGTTAAGTTAGTTTGGTGTTTATTTCTTACACGGCAATTAATTTTGTTTTTATTTAATTTTTTTTGGTTAAATTCTACATGGGTGACTTAGATTTGAGTTAGGTTAGGTTAGGTTAGGTTAGGTTATAATACTGCCATCCGGCGGATTTTTTGGTTTTAAAACATAATATCGCCATCAAATAACAGGTCGTTATAAAAATAAATACATCCGTAATTTCATTTAAATTTATTTTGTTATCTAGTGTTTTTTGTCGAATTTCTAAAAACTTCAGTGATTTTAACATAAAATTTCCCAAAATTTTCATGTCAAATTATCAAATGTTAACAACTTTTTACAATATAAATAATTATACATATTTTTAGTATAAATGATCTAATTGAAAGGAAATTTGAAATGCAAGAATCATCTTGAAATTTATGTAGAATCTTTTGAAGGTTTTTCATTTGTAAACATAATTTTGTTTGAATTTCAAGAAAACAATATAATCTTGGATTAAGAAATTTTTTTATGAAAGTTTTTAATACGGTACACGAAGATATCGATTGAAGACTATTAATTCGCCGAAAAGATGTCTTCAGGCAGTTTTCTTACACTTCGGTCCACGTTAAAGATTCTCATTTAAAAGAATTCCATGAAAAAACATATTAATCTATAGTTAAATTTCTTACAGAGATCACGAATTAATAATTAATAATTTACGATCACCTAAATGTAATTTTAGTCTCTTTTAAAGAAAATATGAAGAAATTTCTTATTTTTTATCAACAATTTCTTTTCTTCAATTTTCAGTCAATATTGAAAATTTTCATTTTTTATGTACATACACTTTTCACCACAAGAACTAAAGAAATATACCCAAAGTAGAGTGCAAATACAGAAATACATTCACTCAAATTAATGATTCTATAATTACTTAATTAAATAAAATCTAAAAAATAGATTATAAAAATTTTTTAAATTATAATATTTTACTCATATAACTAGTTTTACTAAAACTTAATTATTATTTATAGTAAATTTTTCTTTGGTACAAAAATAAGAAACTACATTCCTTTGATAATTATATATAATTGATGATAATGATACATACATGTAAACATGATTTTAACAATATTAGTAGGTGGTATTGAGCTTCACATTGGAAGATAAACGTTCAGAGATTGAGCCAGGATAAGATTAATCAGAGATTTAGAAAATGAATAAACGAGGATGCACTTTGAGATAACGACCAATTGAAGCTGATTGAAAGCTTGTCGAGATTTCCAGGAAAAGACAAGTCATTGTTCTATATTACAATGAAACTTTAAAATAGTCAATAATAATGATACAGTAAATAATTGCAGGAATGTGTATATTCATCTATAATTGTGTAAAAACGAAAATTAATAACCCTAAATTATTGGATATTAAAAATGGTTTGATTTTTATACAAAATGTTATTTCCTGATTGAAAATGGCATAATTTTAATTAAAACCAAGATTTATTGAATGATTTATTGAAGAGATTATTTTGTAATTTATTATTTAACTGACAAAGGGATAATTAAAAAATAATTATTGGCGACCGGTTTCGTATTGTAGATTGAATCGCCTTTTCGTTTAAGTGTCAAATTTAAGTTGAGAAGCCATAAATATTTTCGTTTTCAATTTTGTTGCATGTTGGCGTTGTTGAATTTTTAATACTATGGGTAAAACATGAGATTATAGGATAGAAACTAAAGTTTCTGAGCAATTTCCCTTTACCAGGATATGATTAAAGATAATATACCACCAATTAAAATCCTATACTCTAATAATAATTGTACATAAAAATTTAAAGTTTTTTTGCAGCATAAAAAAATGTAAGCAATTTTCAAATGTGCGATTTTATGGGTGAACTTTAAATTTAATATATAAGATATTATCCTTATTTTTTAATATATTTAAGTGCAATAACCAACGTAAATCGCTCTATCGATTTTATACAAAATTAGTAGGTCAGTGAAGGACGAAGGACGTGACAATCGTTGATTAAGATTCTTAACTAAACTAATTGGATGAAGGGAATTGAGAAACCAGGAAGAGATATAACCTTATTAGAACTAGTAGTGTACTGCAATTCAAAAACTTATCCCAAGTAAAAAGCTGAAGTGCTAGGATTATTTTAAATAGGCTTTTATGCCAAGTCATGTACAATCACGCGCAAAGATATCGAGGACATAATAGAAATATTCTGACCCAATAACAAGCCTTTGCAAATATCATCTCGTGTCAGCAATCCCTTGCTATTGGGTCAAAATATTTCTATTGTGTCCTCGATATTTTTGAGTGTGATTGTAAAATCCTTATAATTTTAGTAAAATTCAGAATTCCTTTACGTATTTATTAATATTCCACCTGTGTACGATAATTTTTTTAAGGATTACAAAGTATAATATTCTTGTATTTTTATAATAGCCAACAGGAAATAAGATCAACTAAAAGCGGATGTCGGTTTATAAATTAAAAGACCGTGCTAGCTCATCCGTTGATATTTTATTAGATTTGGTATTAAGAAAAAATTAAAAACTTTTATTTCTACTAATAAAAATTTTAATTTTAATAAAATTTTATTTAATACCAATAAATTTTAAAGATATCTTAAGTTGGGCATTAATTTATTTATTGTAAGTATGTTAGCAATAAAAATATATTAATGAAAAGCAAATATAAAATCATAAAGTTTCACTCATAAACTAGATAAGCAATTTATAGTAATGTTCCAACATTTTTGTTTTTCGCGCACATAAAAGGTGCTATTTAAAATAACAATAGTATTAATGCAAGTATCTATCTATGTTTATACCTTCTTTTTTTTCAGTTATGTTGTGACAATCAATGAAATCTTTTAAAAAGGAGATCGTGCCATCGTAGAACTATGGCGTAATTCATCTCATGAAATTACAGGTAATAAATAAGTTATTATAATTAAAAGCTTTGAAATTCTCCAAGTTAAAGTTTATGGCTTTTTCAAACTATCAATAAGATATATGTCACATTATATTTTCCTCCAAAGTGCAAAGTTTTGCAAGCAACGAATTACGATTTATTAAAACACATTATTCTAAGGTAATTAAAAACTTTAATCATTGTAATAAACTTTGTTTTTATATATTCAGAACTTTTTCTTATCATACAGGGTGTTTCTAAGCAAATATCCGTAACTGCGGGAATTTTTACTTCCTTGAACATTTTTAAAGCTTCTTGCTGCCATAAATATTTTTGGTATCTTTTAGCCTATTTTTAAGAAAAAAATTATTCCTACTTTCTCTCTGGTATTTGATCAAAAAATTAATTCCCAAAGGTATGGGCACATTTTTGGAAACACCCTATAGTCAGATACAATTAGAAAAAAGTAGAAAACAAAAAAATTATATTTTCTAATAACTAACATTAAATTGTTTGAAGTAGTTTTATTAAAAACGCCATTATACAAAAGAGTGAAGGCGTTTCGCCGTGTTTTATTGGAACAAAGTGCGGAGATCTTTTCTGAAAAAGTCTGCTGAATAACGACGAAAAACGCCTGCGGTTCATGGAGCTCAGGAATCTCAAGCCAAGCACGCTCCAATTCACATTCACGAAGTGAAACAGATACTCCGAAATTTCTAGACCGGCTTGGAAATCACCTGAAAGAATGTCCGCTCGTCCGGGCTTTGGGCGGAATAATCGACAATAAATAAAAGCGTCCGAAGCTCCGGCATATTGCTCGTGCCTTCGTGTTTATATATTCCAGAAGACAACCAGCATTATGATAATAGATTTTCTCTATTTAATTCATGAAAATTTAATTTTTTACTACTAAAAACTGTGTGGATGTAGTCTCCAGTCTATTTATTATAAGAATAAAAAAAGGTGGAGTTAATTTATGGGCTTCAGTATGTTAATTTAGTTATTTTGTAAGAATGCTAATAATTGGATGAACAACAGGGATATAAATTTTTGTGAATCAGATCCTTTAACCTATTTTGAGTCATGTAGGCAAGTGCATACTTCCAAGATTTGCAGAGTGCAATGTACTTGTGTTTGGTAGAGTGATGAGTCAACACAAGCCAGCAAATATAAATGGTTGAGTAAACATACTAGGAACTATCATCAAGTTTTATCCATAAATTAAAAGCGGCTATTAAATAATTTTATCGTGATTAAAGGGCCTACCTGCTTTTTCCTCCAGAAACTCCATTTAGGTAGTAATCGTCATCCATAAAAAAATTCTACTGGACTTTTACTACTTCTTAGGAGGTTACAGCAATTAGACCTCTTCCCATCATATCATATAAATATTCTTAGTTAATGACCCATTTTATAGTTTCTATACGGTAATACAATTTTGATCTTCAAAAATTGGTGTAACTTATTTTTTGTTTAAAATTACGAACATTTAAAAAAATATAAGTGTTTATTATTTTATTCTAAATTTTTTGATAATTTTTTTAGGTAGTAATTTCATCTTTCATTAAACACTTAACCTTGCAAAAAATAATTTAGATTAATTTATTTACCTTCGATTTTCAGAACAAGCAAAAGTAATCTATACAAACGTAAATATTATTATTTACATTTTTATGTGTGCATAACACATGAGGGTTATTACGTAACCCCATATGAAAGTCAAGGAAAATAAGATCAGGTGAACGCATAGCGCAAGGTACATGATACTTTCTTCCAATTCAGCGATTCTTAAATTCATGAAAGATATATTCACGCAATTTTATAGCGAAATTTACATAGGACCATGTAAGTACACTGAAACCTCATACCTTATGAGATATAATACCTTATGGTACCCACAGATTTGGTATCTTCAGTTTTTCATATTTTTCTATTCTCTACAACCCCAAACTGCTTTGAGTAATAATTGAAGGACACTCTAAATGGAGTAAAATTTTTAGTACATAGTTTGCTTATTGGTTGATTAAATTTAGGATGGTCCAACGAAAACGAAAAAGAGTAATTTTAAATTAGTTAATACAAAATTTTGAAAAAACGCTTAGACAGGTCAAGTTTTTGGGAATAGACCTGAAGCAAAAGTCTGTTTATCTCTGGACGTTAGGAAGACAACCCTTAAACTATTAAATGTTTTGATAGGGTAAGTAATACCTCATTATAAAGTTCTTTCGATCGATTTGTTTCAAAGCTAACATGCATAATTTAACATGTTAAATTTTGAAAACCTTACCATATCATGGCCATTTGAATTTTTGGGATGTGATAACTGCTTTATTTTAAATGGCATAACAGGATAAGTATTACTTCATTAGAAAGATCGTTTTACCCTAAGTAACATACTTAAAAACAAAAGTTAAATAGATAGATTTGTATTAAAAATATTCAAAACTTAAGAATATCTTTAAAACTAATCGATCGATTAAAGTTTTATTTTTTGTTTATGGTAAAAATATCTCTTCTAATGAGTTTATTACTTACCCTATCATCACATTTAATATTTTAGACGTTTTGTTCCTAGAGTACAGAGTTGAACAAATTTTGGGGACTGCTCTATTGCAAAAAATATTCTTCAAACTAAATACACCTGCCCGAGCATTTTTTTTTAAATTTTGTATTATCTAAGGTCAAGTAGGGTCTTGTTCTTTCTTATTTATGATTTAAAAGTTGATGGATTAGCCTCTAAGTGTACACCGCATGTAATATCATTATTCCAAGTGTTCCAGTTGTTTATAAGAAAAACCTATTGTTTGCTTAATACACTTCGCTGCACCCTGACCAATACTAAATATTTTTTTCATAAATTTACCAAAAATTACTTTCTATGCAAAGAAAATATAAAACAGAAAGTAGCACGTGAATATATTAAGGTTGGAAGCTCAAAAAAATTAAATTTATTAAAGGATGTGTCCCAGTTGCCCCTGCGAAAACTTTTATCGTGGAAAGTGGAATATAATAATTTGGGGAACTCGAACATAGGTCACACTTATCCCGGTTATCTCAGTTAATGTCAGTATATTTTGGTAACACCAATAGCAGCAAAGGGGCTGATGGTGGAGCTTACAGCAAAGATGCATTAGATCAGGTAGTTCAAGATGTACAAAATGGAAACAAAACCATTTACAGAACTGCAGTTTTTATGGAATTCCAAAGTCAACATTGAGGCACTACGTACCCAGCACCAGAGGAGTAGAAATAGTTTCTCTAAGAGGGTGAGACTGAGGAGGAAAATATATCTTATATGACAAATCCCTGGAAAAAGTAGCTGTTATTTTGACTTGGGGATATGAGGTATCTAGAGAAAAAATACTAAATTTGATTCAGCTATGTCAAGAAAAATTAGACAAAAACTAAATTTACAGATGACAGTCCAGAAGAAGAATTATTCTGGAATTTTTGCTAACAAAAAACCTTTCACTCAATAACCCACAAGGTGTGAAGGTGGCCAAGAAGAAACAAGACAATTCTTGGACTATTTATGGCGTCATTGATTTGCTAGACAAAACGTTTGAAAATCTGAATCGTAAAAATAAGCCTAAACTAATAGTCAATTGTGACGAGACTTCATTCTAAAGTGATCCATCCAAAACCAAAATTTTAGGAAAAGTAGGTTCTGTTGTTAGAGAAAAATCCCCTGTTTTGGTGTTGTTATTGAATGTATGATTCCGCATATAGCTGATCCTTTAGATAAGACTACATTTGCAACTTCTCAAAAAGGTTGGATGAGCACAATTATATTTTCAAACTGGCTTGGTAAATGTTTTTTGCAGAAAATTCCAAAAGAATTTTACTGGTCGTTAATGGACATGTTTCTGATGTTTTTTGTGAATTGATAAAGAAAGCAATTGATAACGAAATAAATATTATACTCCCTCCTCATTCTACACATTTATTGCAACTGTTGAAGTTTTCAGGGCAATTAAAAGCCTCTGTAAATAGCAAAGAGCAAATCCTAGAAAAAAATCCAAGAAGTGAATTTGTTGAGATTCATAACAAAGATTATATTCAAATGGCTCCTAGCAATATGAAAAATGCTTTCAAAGCAACCGGCATATAAAATTCTGAAATAGGTGATCATCATCAAATTACAGAAAATGTGTTTTTGGAATCAGATATTATGAAATATAAAAATACTGAAAATCTACAAGACATACCTGGATCTGTCCACGGAGAAACCAATATTGATGCACTCCAGATTTTATTTGGCCTTGATATATCCGATTATCATCAAGAAAGAAACGGATATACTGAACATACATTTACCTCCTACTCCCTCAAGTTCTGACTTAAAAAATATTCATATGGGAACCATAGGATTTCCACAGGGTCCTTCAAAAATCAATCTTGGCATAGAGGCGATATATTTTTAAGACATATTATTTAGCCTGTTCAGAAAAGAATAAAGAGAAGCAGAATTTGCGGAGGTGCGGAAATGATCACAACTGAAGAACTTTAAGCGAAAAGAACAAGAAGAAGAACAGATGAAAACAATTGAGCTAGAAAAGACCGATAATTTCAAATTTTCTAAAAAAACAACAAGAAAATAAAAAGTAAATGAAAGTGTCCCTTTCGACGATAAAATTGACAAAAGAGATTTTTCTCAGATTTATCAGAAAGTAGTAGGTATATCGTCCTTGTAAAATAAGTTACAACCGCAGAATATGATTTACTGTATGAGTAAGATAATAAATTATTCCTACATGTTCAAAATGAAAGAAATGAAGATGTCGAAGCATCAAATTTTGTACTCTGTAGCTTCATTTATTACGAAAATACAAAGAAACTAAATTATTATCCATTAAATGTACATTTTTTTCACAATTATAATTATATAACAATAATAAGGTAAGACAAAATAAAAATATAAATAAATTAAACTATATGATAAAAAATATAAGAATAATACTAATACTAAAAAACATATTAACAAGGATTCAACATCAATCTTCTCTGATGATAAAAAAAATAAAAAAAATGTTCTTATACCAAGTTATTTGACTGAATAAAAAGATTATAGGATGTCTTGTCTTGGACAGAAAAATAATTTTTACGTTTTTCCAAATGTGCCCGAAATTTATTACGACTTTTTTCATTTTCGACTTTCAGATTATCACATTTGCACAATTGCCTAATTAACTAAATCCTCATTTAAAATTAATACTTCTTCATCTGTAATGAGTTCTTTTATTTTTCTGGCAAGTTCTAATCTAATGAGTTTTACTACTCAAAACGACTACAGATCAAAAAGATGCCCGAAATTATTCATATTACAAAACGCCAAATTCTGGAAAAATTGGCGAACTTGTTGGATGAATACATTTCTGTTCCATGGGTAATGTTTTTCCATTACGGAAATTTAAAGTTACTTTTGATATGTTTCGAATAAACCCCTTTCGAAAATAGAAGACAATGAATTAAAGCATCTCCTATTATTCCCCTTTTACCTCTTATCTATATTAAAAAATATAAAACTAATTTGACTATTTTGACTAACGTAGTGGTTCCAGTTGACCCCTAATATGAACTAACTGGGACCATTGACAAATTTTAAAAATATAAAAACTCCATGTGCAATTAAAACTCAATAGGTTTATAATCGAAAACAATTTTTTCCCAACAGTGATGTAAAGTCTCAGTTTTCTAACTTGACCTTAATTTAAATTCGTCCTTTTTGTTTTCATTGGTCCACCCTATATTACCAAATGTCGTAGCATCTTTTTGATCTGTAGCCGTTTTGAGTAGTGAGTACTAAAATTCGTTAGATTAGAACTTGTCAGAAAAATAAAAGAACTCATTACAGATTACAGATGAAGAAGTATCAATTTTAAATGACGTTTTAGTTGATTAGGCAATTGTGCAATATGTGATAATCTGAAAGCCGAAAATGAAAAAAACTCGTATTAAATACCAATAACCTGGGGTAATTCAATTTTTTGTAAAATATTTCTCACTTTTATTACAAGGATAATTTATAACTTGTAGCTGATAATAACGTTAGAGTTCATGAATGTTCCTCTTTGTTTTACATGATGAAGAGGCGGTTCTACAGGACCATTTTTATGATATATGTGTCATGTATTGTATAGCAGCAAATCAAAAGAAATATTACATGCTAAAATTTGAATATTAACCTACTTAACTCGTAGAATGATTAAGAATAATAACTTTTAGAAAAAATATTTTAAAATTTGTGTAAATTCATACTTATGTTGAAGTATTTATTTACAAATTGTATGAGTGAATCAAAGAATTTTTATTTAATTCCTTTTTATAACGTAATTTAGTTTAAATAACCTTTGAGGTATTTGCTAAATTATATAAAATGCGCCTTAAGAATTTATGAATGATAAGATAAATCTTGTGGGCAATTAAAGCGTGCTCATTTTTTCTCTATCTCCAGGCTGTTAATGGCGCCTATTAGCGCATAAAAAATAAGAAAAAACGAGGCGGTAATTTCGCGCTTGCCTTACAAGCCGCCTATAAAAGTTATTAAAATATAAAATTTTGTTTAAATTAAATTTATTTCTTCAATACAAGAAATAAAAAGTCTGGCTCAGCTGATGGTTGTGGTAGGAAGTTGCGGCAAGAATATACAGTTAGTCAGAGGCAGGCGTCCTTGGGCACTCTTCGTGAGGGCCCCCTTGTTGCCCCCCGCGCATTTATCCCTTCTAAGTTGCCTTTATTACAGCTACACCCGCGCCGTCATGCTCAGTAAACCGTAAGAATTTAACACTGCATTGTTCTTTAATTTAATTAAAAAAATATCGACGTTTAATTATTCACGTGTTCACGCTTGAAAATGGTCGATCTGATTACAACTTACATGAAACAAAACAAAAATCTTGATCAATATCGGTAAACCAGTACATTAATGATCACAACATAAAAAAAACTTCTACAAAAATAAGATTACTTGTAAACCGTGACTCGTTGTAATCTTCCAAGAAGGGATAAAACTCATTCCTACATTAATTCCCTATTAAGGATCATTTATACAGGGTGGTGATAAAGTTTGGAACCAAGGTCATAACTAAAAAAATTTTTTTGTAAAAATCGCTTGGACAGGACAATTTTTGTTTTAAAAATGCCATCTTTTGGAATGAAAAAAATATTCATGACGTCACTGATAACTTCACTATGACGTCATCATCAATTTTTTAAATGGAAACCCCTACTTTTTTTACACATTTTTCATAGACCTTTTTATCATATTACTGATCTCATAAAAATACTTAAAAAAATTTCAACCATTTTTGAAAAAAAAAAAAAAATTTACTCAAAAAAAAATTTATTAATTCTCAATGAAAATATTACGAAAAAAAAGTAAATTTTTAATTTACAAGTAACACATTTTAACGAAAATGTTCAAATTGTTCCCCATTGACCATTTGGCAATGTCCCATTCGAGTGTAGACTCTCTGAATACTATTGTTAATAGCTTCTTCGTCAATTGGTTGCAATTCCGTCCTAATTCTAAGCTCCAATTCTTGTAAATTATTAGGTCTATTGAAATAAACTTTTGATTTTAAATGTCCCCACAAAAAAAAATCTAAGGGCGTTAGGTCGGGAGATCGCGGAGGCCACTCAATTGGTCCCCTCCGACCTATCCATTTGTTGGGAAACGTGGTGTTAAGGAATTCTCGCAAGTGTGGAGGAGCCCCATCTTGTTGAAACCAAATGTTTTGGTTAGGAATGTTGCGATTTTCATAATAGGGGAAAATACGAAGTAAAACTGGTAGCAAATCAGTCCGCAAAAAATTCAAGTATCTTTCGGCAGTAAGGTTTTCATTAAAAAAGTAAGGTCCTATAAAACGTCTGCCAATCATTCCCACCCATACATGTAACTTTCCCTGTCTTTGACTATGGGATTCTACGGCCCAATGAGGAATTTCCTGTGACCAATACCTACAATTATGTCGATTTACTGATCCATTCAATTGAAAGGTAGCTTCATCGGAGAAAATTATACTACTTAAAAAATTTGGATTTTGATCACATCGCGCCATCATTTCTTCACAAAATTGCAGTCGGCGATCGGGATCATCTTTATTTAACTCTTGTATGAGTTTTATTTTGTATGGGTGATACTTTTCCTTTTTTAATAATTTTGCGACATAGGAATGATCCACATTATTATTTCTTGAAATATCTCTTGTTGAAATATTGGGATTTTCTTCAATCGCAAGTAATAAATTTAATTTGGTTTCTTCATTCACTTGAGGCCGTCCTTGTCGAGGCAAATCTGATCCTGTTTCTGCAAATTTGGTAACTAACTTACTTACTGTAGATCTTGAGATTTGCGGTCTATTTGGATATTGCTCATTAAACAAAGCACAAGCTTCCCCATGGGTTCTTTTTCTATCGCCGTATCCTACCATAATTAAAATTTCGATTCTTTCGCGTTCGCTTAAACGAGGCATTTTTAATTTCGCAAAACTTAATAATTGTTGATTATTATTAAACAAACGAAGTAAGCTATTCAAGCATTGGTAAATGGATTTAAAATTTTATTTGCCATACAAAATAACGTCAACAAAAGCACTTTTATAAAGGCAATTTTTATTTCAATAAATTTTGAATATCAAAAGCTTTTTCAAATTTATAATAAATTACAATTTTATTTAAAGTTTATTATTACTCAAACATTTTATTTTAATTACCTTTTTCATTAAAAGTTATTTAAAATTAGTTTTAAGAAAATTCCAATTGTGTAAAGAAGAACAATTCGAATATTTTCAATAATAATTTGTTATTTTCAAACTAAAAATTAGTTTAATTTATTTTTCTTGCCATATTTTCATTGAGAATTAATAAATTTTTTTTTGAGTAAATTTATTTTTTTTTTTCAAAAATGGTTGAAATTTTTTTAAATATTTTTATGTGATCATTAATATGATAAAAAGGTCTATGAAAAATGTGTAAAAAAAGTAGGGGTCTCCATTTAAAAAAATTGATGATGACGTCATAGTGAAGTTATCAGTGACGTCATGAATATTTTTTTCATTCCAAAAGATGGCATTTTTAAAACAAAAATTGACCTGTCCGAGCGATTTTTACAAAAAATATTTTTACGGAAGTTATGACCTTGGTTCCAAACTTTATCACCACCCTGTATAAAACGTTAGCACCCAATTTAAATAAATAATAACGATATACATATTTTTGCATGATTGTTTGTTCCTGCTGACTTTTACGTAAAACATCGTTTCGTAGCTGCCTCATAACTCGTCACAGAAATTTTTTATTTTTATTTTTATGGTACCAATTGATTCATAGTTCATGGCTTAGCAAATTCCGAGAAGTATAACATCGTGCTTTGATTGGTTTTTGAATAATGTTACTGCAAAGTAGGAGTACTTTAAGGGACTTGAAAAACATACTTACTAATAATATTTTTTAATTCTTTTCTCCGATTTTGTTCATTATAAATATTTTTAAATCCTAACAAAATTTGGTACAAAAATATGAAGTAGTTTATGAGTTATTGGAGCGCCCGTAGGACCCTGTTTAATGTACTAAAAGTGACGTGTATTTTTATTGACTATTATTTCAATTAACACTAAAATCGAGCGTAAATCAATTTTTAGGTTTGATGAAAATTTGCTTTAGTGTAGTTGGGGAAAACCGGTCGCGTTTTCTATACCACTAGGAATATTCCTATATAATGAAGACCACAACTTTTTTACTTCTATCTCTATGAATAATCATATTTTTATAATTAATACGAGTTAATTTCATGCTAATTAACGAGGCGTTTTTTGCTTTCACTATGAAATAAAAATAAAACAAAATTAACATAAAAAATAAACGCATTTTAAATAAGCAAATCCGTACCAGCCTCCAGCGGCGATTTATTTAAAAATAAGGCAACATGAAATATATTAATTAATCATTTTGTAATTAAACCGGTTTTTATGCGGCATTTGATTAGTTTTAACACACAGCATTTATGTTTGGGCGTCGGGCATTTATTTTAATTTATTGTATCTAAATTGAAATCGTTAACACTAAATTATTTCATTTAAATTGAAGCGTATTTTCATTAAAACTTACAAATTAAATTACTTTAATAATAACCTCATCGCATATTTAGGAAAAGATTCCTAATTTTTTGCTCCCGTTAATAACGATTTAAGTAAGGTAATAAAGCAAATTGTTATTACGGCTACTTTATAAACTAATTTGCATATAATAAGAATATAAAAAAGTTTTCATCATTCCTTAATGAAGATTTTAATAATAGGCTTCTGTATTGTAAATTGGGGTTTAATTAATTTTTTTAATTAAATATCCTACTTGTTGAAAATAAACATCAGGTTATGAGAAACACAGTTTTTGGATCATCATTACATCGTAAAAAGCTTATAAATAAATTCATTAACATTTAAGTACTTTTAGCATTTTTAATATCTGTAAATCCAAAAAAATGACCAGACATAAACAATCGCAAAGAAATAATCCTAGTTGATTTTTTAGATTACAAATTTAATAATTTCAGCTTACAACTGTTTATGTTTATTTTACATCGTAAAATATTTATCACTTATTTGATTAAAATTTTACTGCTATAAGTATCTTCTTTACATCACTTCTTTTTATCACAAGAATATGTGCTGTCATTGATCTAAAAATCTTTTGATTTATATTAGTACCATTTGTTACCAACTGCTATTATTTCATGACATATGTTGTAGTCCTCACGGTTTTTTGAAATCAACTCTTACCAACAACCCTTAAACCTTAGGTCGAGAGGTTTTTTCGTAGCTGCCCCCAGAAAAATGTTAAGTAGAAAATTTTAGTTATAAAGGAAGCTATATAATGTATGTCTCGGGCAGTGGAAGGTCCGACCTGATCAACTTGAAGGACGATGGATGTGAAACTAAGCATTTTTGACTTTTAAAGTATTGTCCGGAAATGCTTCTTTAAAAAGTTATACCTCTTCAAAAAATAAATATTATAACCCCCACTATTATCAACAGACATTTAATTTTAAATGAGGTTTAATTTGACGTATATAGTCTATTTTGCGGCTAAATGTCATTTAAACTATATTCAAACTTCATAAAAATACTATACAGGGTGTCCCATTTGACATTGAACTGTATGGGTATCTTTGTTGTTATTGGAGATAGAAAGTCGGTTAAATGTACAAAGTAGTAGAGATTTTTTCGAATATTAATAATTCATTTACAAAAAATTTTAATATCCCATCGTTCCAATGCTATCTTGAAAAAAGAATAGAAAATGCGATTTTCAAAATATTGCTATAACTTCGTTATTTTCGGTGGTACCAAAAAAATTTTTTGACTTAATAGAGACAATTTTTTGTGTACAATACAGTAAAACAAATGAATATTTTTTTTCGCCAACGGATTGACCGGAAAAGAATTAATATTTTAAATAGTTACATTTATGTTATTGACAATTTACATCTCTTAAAGTTCAATGTTAGTTTGTAAAATCAAATAATTTTATTTTTTTAAATATGACATATGGTGAACAAAATTACTCAGAAAAAAATACTGATTCCGAATATGTGTAAATCGAATATGGGTGCCATAAGAAAAAAATAAGTTTGGTTCATTTCCGGTCAATCCGTTGGCAAAAAAAAATATTCATTTGTTTTACTGCATTGTACACAAAAAATTGTCTCTATTAAGTCAAAAAAATTTTTGGTACCACTGACAATAACGAAGTTATAGCCATATTTTGAAAATCGCATTATCTTGTTTTTTCAAGATAGCGCTGGAACGATGCGATATTCAAACTTTTTGTAAATGAATTATTAATTAACATTAATTAGGATCCAGAGCTGATATTTGAAATTTGTTTTTATTAGGGTTTCAGGATCAAAAATGGTCAAAGAAAAAATCTGTCAATTCGTTTTATAGCCAATGTTTCGAAAATTTTTATTTTCATCCTCAGGGCACTACAATGAGATTTTTATAATTACTAGACAATAACAGAAATTTACACATTAAAAATACAACGAATTTTACACAAAATACTCAAATATTTGTTTTAAAAAAAAGGAAAAATTTTTTAAACTACATTAGGTATTTATTTTATGAAATTTATAATAATTACTTTTTATTTATCTAGAACAAGTATTAGCTTATTTTAATCCAACATGTTTGGCACATTTACATTAACTAATAATAACGAAAAGGATGTAAATTATTACGACACTTACCAAAACTATTTGATCAGATTAGTTAGAAGAATTAAGCACATGATTAATTTTATAATTAATTTAATATTAATTTGCAAATTTGGAAACACCAACATTAATACGCGAATTTGGACTTTACAAACCGCATAATTTTTTTTTTATTATTATATTTAAATATTCACTTCTTTTATATTTTAACAAACAAATTCTACAATCGCGTTCAAAATCAAGGTACAATAACTTACATACCTAAATAAAATTATAATCAACTTATTTTAAAATGGCAAATTGCTTGAATTCATTTATGTTTTGTTTTGGGTAATTTCTTAATTATTCCATAATAGCATTTATTAAGGTATTCGATATCTTGTTTTTTATTAATAGTGTTTTCATATTTCTGAATATTAATCATTTCTAGAAATTCTCTTTTTTTCCTATTTTGTTGTGTTCGTAAAATAATGTGGTTTTCAAAGTCAAAAGCGTGATTAAGAGAGGTAGCATGTTCTGCAAGTGCAGTTCTTTCTGATTTATTTTTGACATCCTTAATGTGCTCATTTATTCTAGTCTCTAAGTTCCTCCCAGATTGTCCTATATAAGTTTTTTTACAGGTTTTACAGGTAATTTTGTATATGATATTATTTTGTAAATTTTTTGGAGTTTTGGATTTATTGTTAAAAACACTTTTTAAGTTATTTTCATTTTTAATAATTATTCTATATATACTATTATCCATTTCTTTTGGGAAAACTTTTTGGATTATATTTGACAACCCTTCAATATAAGAAATCTTAAACCATTTTATATTACTTGTTGACTCTTTTTTATCCCCATTTGTGGAGTTTAAGATCTATCAATTTGGACGGATAGTCATTCCTTATTAAAATTTTTTTGATAATATTTAAGTTTTTTGGCCAATGTTGTTCATGTGCCAATTTTATAGCTCCATATTTTAGGTTTTTTATAACATTTATCTTATGTTGGAAACTATGACTCGAATAATAGTTAATACATCTATCAGATACATTTGGTTTGCGGTACCAATTTGTATTAATTTCTCTATATTGAATTATTAATATTCGAAAAAATCTCTACTACTTTGTCCATTTAACCGACTTTCTATCTCCAATAATAACAAAGATACCCATACAGTCTGTTGATAATACTGGGGGTAAGTGATATTAATTTGAAATTTTGGCCACAGTTTTTTCACAAAAGAATACACATTTTCGGCCAATAAAAGTTTAAAAAATATTTTCAGGGGCGTTACATGTGTGGGGGGATCATCAACTTTTTTGATCATATCTTTTGTTTCTTTACTTTTTGATAATTTTAAAAGTACTAAAATAATCCTTGATCAATGTTGTACAGAAAAGGTACTCTTATTGTATGTCGCTCCGGTGCTTCATTTCGAAGTAAAAGTAGATTTTATAATTTTTAGCAAAAAATATGAATTTAAAATTATCAAAAACGTAAAAAAACAAAAGATATGATCAAAAAAAGTTGATGACCATCCCACATTTAACGCCCCTGAAAATATTTTTTAAACTTTTATTGGCCGAAAATGTGTATCCTTATGTGAAAAAACTGTGGTTAAAAATTCAAATTAATATCTCTTATAATATTTATTTTATTTACAAAAAAATATTTTTTTTGAAAATTTTTGAAGTGGTATAACTTTATAAGGAATCATTTCCGGACAATACTTTATAAGTCAAAAATACTTAGTTTCACTTCCTCACAGTTATTCAGGGACACCCTGTATAAAACTTAACACAAAATTTCTTTGTAAATTTTTATAGGAAATTGTAAAATATGTCAACTACGTCGCACTTACCCCGAATATGGGGCAAGCATATAAATTGATTTAAAATGATTTGCAATTTGAAGTTTTATTTTATATGCTACGAGGCAAGAACGGAATTGTCAATAAATCTTATAAAAACGCTTTTCACAGCAATATAATTTACTATGTTGGGTGTATTAGAATAAATACAGTCCGTTTACGATGTTACCTCGTTTACGATCTTAGCCCACTTTATCTTAACTCGTCCAATGGAAAAGGTATCTTTAAGCTTCTCATCTTTTAAAATATTTACCTTCCTCCCTGAATTTTAACATACTCGTATCTAAAAAAATTTCAATTTTAAGTATTTCAAGATATTTTAAAGAAACTTTGATGGGTTGACAATTGGAAGATACGAAGAATATTTTCGATATAATTTATTGCTATTTTTCCCCCAACTAGCCAAAATAACTTTCACTGTATCTACATTATTTTTGGTTTTTGAGCAATAACCATTTACTAGAGTAAACGCCGGAAATTAAAGTAAAAACATAAATATAAAAATCAGGGCAAAAATTTGAAGCAAATAAAAACACCAAAAAAGATTTTTTTTTCTTATCCTTACAACTGAGCTGTTAGTATTATATTTTTACACAATACGTGTTTTTGATGAAATGTGGCTTGTAAGTTTGTAAATATTTCAAGAAAAAAGTAATACATGATTTACTATTAAATTCCAAAATTTTGGATGAACTTATTACCATAACATCTTCAAGTCTGTCTAGACTTTAAAATTAGATAATACCAAAGAATTACTAGATTAGTAAGTTTAATAAAATGGGTTGATTGTTACCATTTTGAATAAGGAAATTTAATTGATGGGTCAAATAGAATTCTTCTCATAAAAAAATACATAGGTTTAAATGTACGACATGTTTCAATACGTTTATTGGACCATCTTCAGGCTAAAATTCATAAAACTAAATATACACACATATCTAGATATAACGACTAAATTAAACTATAGAGGTTATGTACAAACACTTTTTGGCAAAAGAAGACGAAATTAGAATTTTCACGGCTCCTTTTGTAATCGAAATAGGAAAATTTCTGAAGTATTACAAATGGAAATGATTGACATGCCTTCAAAGGAAATAAACTTCTATATTTTTACAAAAAAATAGATTCCAGGAACATCAAAAGGATATCCAATAATTAACTTATTCAGTTCTAATTTATCTACAATTTTACAAAGTCTATTTGTTACTGTTTTTACAGAGTGTATTTTTGTTAATGTTTGTAATGTTTTATTTCGCCCACTCAGACTTCAGAAACTTTGTATGTGGCCCTTTCAGTTTAAAGTTTCCACATGACTGGTCTGGACACTGCAGTGCTTCAAATATTTCTAAATTCGAACTTTTCGTTCTAAAGATCTAAAGTTTTGCGAGGTCGAAAGAAGTTAGAATTCAAAGAAAGCTTATGTTAAAAAATAGGGATGAAAAAAGTTCGAACTAGGAAATATTTATTGCATTTTTACCTCTGAAATTTATATAAAAAGTTATTTTTAAATGAATATTAATGTATTGCAGATTAAAGTATTTTTTTAACTAAGAAAAAATTCTTTTTAAATAATTATTTTTTCTTCAAACTTCATTAAACTACAGTCTTCTGTGACGTTTGACAGGCTTTAAAATGTCACTTTTTATGTTCGTTGATTCTATAGTCACTTTGTACTGCCTAGGAGTGGAAATTACTACTTTGCACTGACAAGGAATAAAAGAGCGGAGTAGAAATAAATTTTAGACAACCCAATATACACTAACATTGTATTGTGTGTTGTATGTAAATTAAATGTCAAATCTTAAAATTAATTATTATATTACTATTTTAAAAATTTCGACGTTTTAAGAAAATATAGCATGTTTTATTCGAAGTAATAGAACTTTTACTCCTATTAATACAATATACAATTTTTAGAAACAATAGACGAAATCTCAAAATGGTCATTCAGTTCCCAATGTTTAAACTTTCTAAGATTTGGTCTTCTTCAAGTTCAAACTTCGTAGATTTCGAACTTCTTCAATTTCGAACTTTTTCAAGTTCATCAAATTCGAAGTTTAGTAGGTTCGAACTTTAACAGATTGTTACTTATGAAAATTCATGCTTATGTGGAAATATAAAGAATGAGTTCGAATAGATTTTATGTTCTAACTTACTAACTAAATTCGAAGATCCAAAACTTCGGTTTCGTTGAACAACACTTCTAGAAACTTCTGGTATAACTTTTTTCTGACGTTTTTTTTTATAAATTTTACCCTATATTGACTATTTTAACTCAGCTTCAATTTAGTGTTTGATAATAATTATTGTATTTCAATTAAGGCTAAGGGTCAAATGTTTTTGGATTGCTAAATGTATTTTTATATTTTTGAGGTACGTAAATGTATTTTGTGGATCCTAGTTGGAATTCTACCCCCAAAATTTAAGAAGCCATGAATAATTTAAAAAATAATCCGAAGTTAACCTTTATACACAGGGTACTGAAAAAGTTTTCCGAAGTTATTGGCATTATATTATTATAAACTAGGTAATTATTTTTTGGTTGTAGCAATAGGAAAAATTTGATTACAATGTTTTTCATAAATCATCACATTGATCAAAATTAAAGATTTGATTATTGATTTATTTTAAGTTGCTAAAACTAATCGTATAAAGTTTAAAGCACTAATAAAATTCAAAAATTAATCAACATAATAAATCACTTGAATTCTTTAATATAAAATTTTAAAAACATTGCTTCTGGTACAATAAGAAACATTTTAATGTATAAATAACATTTAATTTAAAAATTGCAATCCCACTTAAGATTAAATCTTAAGATAGTTCAAATTAAATTCCTAAATGTTCATACTTTTAGCAAATCCAACTCATAAGTATGCAACTATTTCCTACTTTATTTTTGCAAAACTATTCGAATGGTCAGTAAGCATTTATTTTGAAAATAAATATACAAATTATATATGGCATTTCATTACTTTTCCAATAAATTTTATAGCTGACATAAACTTCATTGCGATAGAAATTTTAATACTACTTACCGGATATTAACAAAAACTTTATTTATTTTTATTTACATGGTCTTTTAAATATTTTCTTTTTTAATGGTCTCAAAAATATAATATTTAGGAAAAAATTATTAATTATCACAAAATATAATTTTTAGAAAATAATAAAATAAAAAATTCAGTTATTAAAGTTACCAATGTTAGTCATTGCTTATAGCGCTAAACAATGCCTAAATTTAGGTATTTAATAAAATAATACCTATTTGCGGTTTCTCCACCATGACTTGTGTGACCAAACTAAATCTTAAGCTACGTCAAACTCAGTTGGATCCCTCCGAAATCCCGTCTTATTCGTGTTAAGAAGAGCTTAAACATAAGTCGTCGATTTTGAGCGCTTAGGCATTAAAACATAACCTAAACTATTCAGCAAACATGGATTTTTAATATGTTGATATTCTGGATGAGATAGATTTAAATGATGTGAAAAATAAATAATATTAAATTTATATTTACGATTTAGATTAAAACGAATGTATGGTTATGTTCGACCTAGAAACTAGTTGAACGTTAAACAGCTAATTTTTGAAACAGACGGCTGGGAGTGTAGCAGCCGCTACGCGGCGGCGATATTGCCAAATCTAGCGAACACGTCGTGAATTAGGCCATGGTGCACGACTTAAGCTGAGCTTTAATCTGAGCTGAGCTTGGTAGAAAAACCGGGTGCTAGAAAGCTAAAAGATTGCTTTTAATGTCAAGAAGCAGGATAACTTTTAAGCATTACATTACATTTCCTTTTTTACTGCGATGGTATTAATCAATTTTATTGATAATTTGGAACGATTTAATAATCCAGAGATTGTACGGGCGTCCACAAATTGTTCACACTAGAAATAATTATTTTGGGGAATACGACCTAGTAGATTTTGTTCGGATCTTTCGATTAAAAAAAGCAACTGCTTTAATTGTGTTAAGGTATATTGAGGACCAACTGGAATTTGCTATGGTACTACTAATGATTGTTAGGTATTTGTTTAGGCAAAGTCGGTGAAGATGGGCATAAATTTCTTCTTTGTGACAAGTAATGTACTAAACAATAAATAAAACCCGCTTCCTTAATTAAATGCCCATAAAATATTACTATAAACAAACTTACACCTGTACCTTACTTAACCTACGACCTATAATGCAGTATTTTTATTCTATGGTCATAAATAATTGATAACAAATAATTATTATTTAAAAAAATTTTGATCCTAATTAATTTAAATGTCAAATTGTTTTACGATGGTAATTAAATATAAAGTGATTATATTAACAAGATATTGGACTTAAAATATTTTAAATTGACCCACTTAAATTTACTTATAAGGTTTGGACATCTTATCTCCACAGTAATTTAATACGTGCATAACTATATGCACTCACACACGTGTATTAAGATGAATGTAGGTGTATGAAGCATTTTGGTATTAATAATTGAAAAAAGCAGTTTGACAACAAACGGTAATTGTCTATTCAATCAAACCTGTGTAAATCAACTTTATAAATAAGTAATCACACAAATTACTTGCTTTAATTACTTTCAAATATTTACTTTATTATTACGACAAAAGTATGTATTTAACACAAAATTAGGTGATTACCATAATTATACACGAATTTTAAATTAAACTTCTAAAATTAGTTCCTGCTTTATTAAAGAAAAAAGTCGTTACAGTGTCCGCAGTTTGTAAGGACTTCCTAATTGATTTTTTATTTCTTTATTATTGGGTTATCTTTAATTTCTAAACGTATACAATCGTTTGTCCCACTTTTATTTAATTTAAAAATGATGCAGCATTTTATTTACTATGCAATTATTTTTTTCATCTCATCTAGCCATTAAACGAGTTAAGCTTTCGTTGCAATACCTCGCATATTTTTTAGATATTAAAAGAATTTCAATAGCTAAAATAAAAAATGACCTCGATTTTATTAAATTGCCAATACGACATTATTGGACATAGGATGTAAAAATTATTAAATTTTATAATTACAAGAGTATTCTACTAATTATTACTAAAACTTGAGTATTTTTAGAGTATAATTTTCCAAGATAATTACTTTCTGCCTAATTTCATTCATTAATAATATGTAATTAGTTTTTTTTAATAATTATTAAGAGCATTATCGGAAATTTTTAATGATGTAAATTATTTGGCTCACTTAATCAAAAAATAATTTTGATCGCCAAAAAGTACATTATACTCGTTTATCAACTTTTAATAAATTATTCCGTTGGTAACTTTATTAAGCTGGTTTTTACCAAAACTATCACCTATATTAAGTAATTATGTTAATTTATTTTACAAAAATTTACATTTTACCTGCTATAAAAATTAAACACGTAAGATTTTGTTGTACATACTAATGTAGGTAAATTTTTATAGGTACATACTTAATTTTTTCTAGGTCATTTTTATGCAAAAGTTTTATTATGGCAGGATTTTTGTAATTATTACTCCCGTTTTAAGATCAATAAAAACGTTAATACATTTTTTATCTTCCGTGAATGGAAATTGCTACTGTCAGAAAGTTATTGACATGTCAAAGTTAAAGAATGGCTTCATTATAATTTATTAACTGATAATTATTCATAACATCACGTACAATGTAGACAATAAACGTTTAAGCTCGTTTATTATACATTCAAAAGAAGGTATTAAAAAACTTTGAATATTTGTGGATATAGGAAATTAGGAAGAAAATGCTTTTTTATTTAAGAAATTGCTTGCAAATTAAATTATCGAGAATGTATTTTCTATGCAAGTTCTCCTGATTTATTATTCATAAACAATACATTTGCATTTTGCTTGACGATGATTTGTTTTTGATGGTTCTTTACACACTTGAGTTTAATTGGAAATTTACCACCTTTGTTCTTTTATTGCCTAGTTTTTTTTTACTTTTATTTTAAAACAAAGTACTCATTACAAGTTATTAGCTATTCCAAGCTTAATTTAATGATAATTAAAATCTAATCATATTTCTTATTTAAGATTTTTATTTTATCCTTAGCAATTATAAGCTCATTAAAGGTTCTTGTGATATGGAACATCTATGGTTCGTTAAAAGTATTGGGATAAAAATTTTGATTTTGATACATGCAAAACTGAAAAATTAAAAGTAGCTTTGGATACAAAGATAAACCTATTTAAAATATGTTAACTCTTTACGAATCAATTTCGGAAAAACAAAATTTTTGGCATTTTAGCTGCACCTTTCAATAATTTAGCCAGCTTCCACAGGCAGGCGAGTTTCCTTTATTAGAGACTATGAAAAAGGTCTATAAAGTGTTTAATTATGAAAAACCTAAAGATAACACAAATATCATAATTTTAAAAATTAATTATTTTGGATCCAAAGAAAAAAAGTTATCACTTAGTGATATTTAATGACTGATAAATATTTTAAAGCTAAAAGTAGATGAACTATAGAGCCAACATTTATCCAAATTATAGAGTAGAGTAGAGCCATCATTAATCCTTTTGAATACATGAGTAGGACAGAGTCAACATACAATACAGAATTTATAATCCATAAAATTTACACAATCTCTGTCAAGTTTTATTTAACTTTTCTAAAGACATCTTTTCTTCAGGTTTTTAAAATAACATAAAATTTAATACCAATTATAACAGGACTTTTTTCACATAATGCTATATTTGTTAGGTCCTGTAGAAGTAGTCTCTAGTCGCATAATTATGATTGCAGCATTTGTTCAAGCTATTCATATTTTTATGGACATTAATTACACAGTTCATTGATTAAGAGATTATAGTGCAATTCTATCCAAATTTATTGGTGCAATACCGTGCAAATAAGTAAGTCCTTACAGGAGAAACCTATGAGGTTTCTTATACGGGTTGTAATGGACGGTGTCCATGGTTATCTTATAGATATTTCCTGTAGGTGTTCACAGATTTGTACGGAATTTCACCATATACGTCCTTACAGGAAAAATCTGTAAGTTTTATTATATGGGTTGTAATCGACGGTTTCCATGGTTACTTTTCAAATATTTCCATATAGGGCGCGTTCCACTAAAGACTCGCAATGCCCAAGACGACCGCAAAGTCGTTCCACATAAGACCGCGGTTGTTTCTTTCGTGCATAAAAACTTCATCGATGGCGACCGCAAGAAGCAAACAACGACCGTATTTATTTGTGGGTTTCTGTGATCGTTTGTTGAATGGTAATGTTTTGAGCTAGTGGAACGGGAAAATTTTGTGGTCGTGGTCGTGGGCTTTAGTGTTCATTAGTGGAACGTGCCCATAATAATCTGGTATGAAATTCAGCAAACATCATATTTTAATCAAATATTTTATTCTTAGTTCGAAATAACTAGGCACCTGTTTTATAGTGCAACTCTGGGCAAATCTGTAAGGCATTAAAGGTAAAACCTTAGAACGCGATTTTTTATACGACAGCCATCTTGAATTATTTTATATGGCAACATATGTCTTGAAATACATCATTGGAAAGCTAATACTGCAATTCCATGCAAACTCTGTAGTCTTTACAGGAAAAAACTATAAGATTTATTATATGGATTGTAATAGACGGTTTTCATGGTTATATTTCCTGTAAGAACTTTTGCACAGAATTGCACCATTAAATTAATTTAAATAAAGACCATTTATACTGAACCATCTATAAAGTTTGTCTAAGATTAGATTGCCACTTCGCTCAGTTTCAATTTCAGTAGTACCAACCCCTGACAGAAATATCTTTTAAAAACTCATTTATATAAAGCGAAAATAATTTTGGGCCCAAAATGGATCCTTGGTGAACTGATTTGACCTGTGTACTTCAATTGACCTTAAAGTTTTGAATGTAACTTTGAGATATTTGCTTCGTCCAGATAAATGTGACATAAACCACTCTTGCTTTGCCTCAAATACCATGCAATTCCAGTTTGTTAGAAGTGTAACATGAAATATGCAGTCAAAAACGCGACTTAAATCGTAGAATATACCACTGCATTTATTACTAATTAATTTCAGAACTTTATCTGTTTTGGTAAGTTAACTACCAGCAACACAGAAGCCTTTGTAGCATTCAGTCATTAAATTAAATTTTTGAATGTAGCTATTCAGCCTATTTAAGGTGATAGTCGGCAAATTTGAGTGCAAAATTTTGAAATTCGCTTGATATTTGCGGTTTTGGACATATTTTTTTTCCAGTGGAGCTTTTTTAAAATTAATTTTTTTCTTATATAGAAGAATCTTGTAGCTACCAATTTATTCATTTTTTGTTTTTGTAAGTCAAACCAAATAGTCATACGGAAGCATTAAAACGGGCTCTTTATAAAAAACCTTCGCTTAGCGGCGCCGGCGTTTACAATACAGAATTAAAACTGTTTGAAATAATATTTGTCTTTCAAAGGCAGCAATAAGTTAAGGTATAAACGAAGAGATTGTATGGTTCTATTTTTAATTTAAAATTTTTTTAGGCTTTTTACAGCGCTCTAAAAATTAGGTAAAATTTTAAGAAATTTTTGGAGCGCTGCAAAAAGTTTAAAAAAAATTTAAATTAAAAAAACAATTTACACGATTTCTTCTTATTAATATTACGACAAAATTTTAAAATTTTTCGATTAATAAAAGATAAATATCTTAAAGGTTGGTTAAATAGGCCCACATCCTTATAAGAGAGGTGATAACAGATTTAGAAAAAAATTGTATTTAGAGCAGAATTTTCAGATTGGCCCAAATTGGTTCCCTGTTCATCAATCACAATTTCGTTCGGTAATCACTGTCTTTTCCA
The DNA here is from genome assembly GCA_963971135.1 of Stenus bimaculatus. NCBI lineage: Eukaryota > Metazoa > Arthropoda > Insecta > Coleoptera > Staphylinidae > Stenus > Stenus bimaculatus. Next base: position 44,202,693 of record OZ020183.1, on the reverse strand, counting down.
GTTATGTGTTTGTTTTGAATATAAAGTTCGCATTAATTTCATGGAATAATCTTCATAAATAAATCAGGGAAGTTGCCCATTTCGAGACGAGAGTGTTTTCCGATTTTCTTATCATTTTGGGTACCTTCTATCTAATGATCCATTTTGGAAGGGCTGTAGCCCATGTTCTCTTATCACGTATTTTTTGACTGAAATACGTGGACAAATTTCCTTTAGGAATTATTTTGAGTTTTTTTCAATAATCATTGCTTTTTTTCTTTCAAAATTAAAATCGCGTGATAAAATTTTGTATAAGTTATCGCACAAAAAAGTCTTTCTTTTTTAAATTATCTTTAGGGATCTTCATTGTTTATGATAGATGATTTTGAATAAATTCTAGAAGATTTGTATCAGAGATTCAATTATTTTTATGACTGTTTTATTTATATACTTACTCAAAAACTGGCGAACTAAATTGTAACATTACTAAAAAACAAAATCTGCTGTAATTCATAAAAAGATCTTCCCAAAGTAGATGCTAAAAGCCATGGATACTATAGAGCCAATTTTTATGAAAATTATATTACAAAAATTAAGTTTTTCTGATTAATGTATAATAACCTTAAAGGTTGGTTGCTCAGATTTGGTTAGGTTAGGTTAGGTTAGCAAGGTCTATATCCTTATAAGAATAATAAATTTTAAAAGAAAAATGTTTAGAAAGTGGTTGCAATCTTGTAATCCCTGTCTTTTTCACCGGTTTGTTTTCGAATACAAATTTGGCATTATTCTGATGAAATAAAGTGTTTAAACGGAGATAAAATTTTAGTTTTTACAAAATTCTACACTCCTTTCCAGTACAGTTCAGGTATGGTCATTAATTTACTACTGCAATTTTACTTCCTTTTATCTTGTGTTTTCAGAGAAGTCTCGTATTTCGGGTAAAAACACTCCTATGTTTCCAATTTTCTTACCACTTTATGTACTAAAGATATCATGACCAATTGAGAACCGCAGTAGCTCATATTCTCTTATCACCCATTGTTTTGTCTTCACCACGTTTTTTTTTCATGTCACTGCATCTTCCACCTATTTTGTGTTCTCAGAGAAGTATCTTATTTCTGGATAGCAGTATAAACACTCCTATGGTTCCGATTTTCTAACATTTTAAGTACCTTCTAAATAAAAATATCATAACTGATTAGGAACTACAGTAGCTTATGTTCTCTTGTCACCCATTATTTTCCTTCGTCATGTTTTCTTCCATGTCACTTTATCTGTATTCATAACCTTCAACTGAACTGGAGGTAGTTTGACTTTCTCTAGGTTTTTCCGGAAATGTTTCAATTTGCAAGCGCTTGTTCGTTCCATGGGTACATAAATGATGACTGAAGTATATGGACCAATTTTCTTTTTGGATTATTTTTATCCTTCACCAATATTCATTGCTTTTTTTTCCCCCGAAATGGGTGGTAAAGTTTTGCATAAATTAGTATCGCACAAAGAAGTTTTCTAATTTATTTTATTTTTAAAAGTAAGTATCTTTAGAAATCTTGATTGTTCATGATAGATTATTTTTAATAATTCTTAGAAGATACGGATCAAAGAATTAATAAAACTAAATTTTTATACTTACTTAAGAACTTCTGAACTAAATTGGAACACTACTAAGAAACAAAATTTTCTGTAATTTTAAAAATATCTTCCCAACGTAGGTGCTGTAAGTTATAGATACTATAGAGCCAACTTTTGTCCAATTTTTTTATTTATTTATAAGAACTTAAAGGTTAGTTGCTTAGATTTGGTTAAGAAGGCCCATATTATTATAAAATGATAATAAATTTCAAAAGAAAAATATTTAGAAAAGAATTTTCGCATTTAACCAAATTGGTTTCGCTGTTCTCTGTGTTCTACAAGTATTTGTTTTGAATACCAATTTTGCATTACTCTCATAGAGTATAGTGCTTAAATGGAGCTAAAATATCTTCTAATATTTTACATTTACTACTACAATATTACATACTTCTATCTTGCGTTCTGAGGTAAGTCTCTTATTTCGGGATAGCAGTATAAACACTCCTATGTTTTCTTTTGGATTTTTTTATCATTTTAGGAATCTTCTAACTAAATGTATCATAACCAATTAGGAACTGGAGTAGCTCAGGTTCTCTTGTCATCCATTTTTCCTTCACCACGTTTTCTTCCATGTCACTGTATCTGCATTTCCCTTTCATTGCCTTTAACTCCACTCGGGGCAGTTTGACTTTCTCTAGCTCTTCCCGGAAATGCTTCACTTTACAAGCACTTGTCCGAGTAAGGGATCGCTGTATGTGGGTATATTTTATTGTAGTATTATTTTCTTTCAAAAAAAAATGAAGTGATAAATTTTTGTATAAATTAGTATCGCACAAAGTCTTATAATTTATTTTATTTTTAACAGTAAGTACCTTTAGGGGTCTTGATTGTTCATGATAGATTGTTTTGAATAATTCCAAGAAGATATGGATCAAAGAAAAGAGAATTGTTGTAAAGAAATAATTTTGAAGTGGCTTGCAATTATATTTATATACCAAAAATAGAAACCAGGTCATTCTTTTTTGGTAAAAAGTGAGGTGAATTTAAATCAAAAGTGGATAGGAAATTAGCATACAAAGAGTGACCACCCTTATAGTAAATAAAGCATGCATAAATGCTTAATGCAGTTATGCAAATAAAGCAAACGAATAATGTTCTATATGCACATATAAACAAGTGTTTGCTGCACTTGACTCATTTCCTTATTGGGCAAACAAGTGTCTTTGGGTTATCAAGATAGAAACTCACACAATTCGTTGTGTATCCATCATGTAAATCTATGCATGCAGCGATTATAGAAACCTAGCATTTATCACTCTCTTCTCGCCAGTTCCGCATGGTCAGTTGGTCAGTGCTGAGCGCTAGAGGCCCCGGGCTGAAGGATAGATTCGGATCGAGTACTGAAAGAAACTAGACTCACGGTAGTACCGTGCGCTTTCTTTAGTTTCTTTTCGCATCATTCTCATGCTTACATATAATACCAGTATAATAGTTATTGATTGCTTGCTCAAGTACCACACTTAATTGGGTGCTAATTCAGTGCCATTACACAAATCATACCCAACAATACTCGTAAATAACGTAAAATCTCGCAATCGCTTTAATTTATCGCAATTATTAAAGTAAATTCGAGTATTATAACAATTGGTTTTTTATTTTGTAACAGTTAGTTACACCATTAAACACCTGCTGCGAGGTGGACATTACAATTATTAGAAGCAACCAGGCGTAAACCAATGAATAATGGAAAATAAAAACGAGTCAAGTCTGTAAAATCTAAATAAAACCATTTTAGCCTCAAGATGGAGAACAATACGAGAATTATTTGTGTATCGTGATGCGTGCAGATATTATAATGGCCATTAAAGTGGGAAAAATTGAACGTGCAAGAAAGAACCTCGTTTCTGGTTCCGAATTCTTTTTGATATTACAATGATGACTCCAGCAAAGCGTAATGTTTTGCCCGTTTGATCTAACGGTAAATTGTGTCTGAAATTATTTTAATTGAACTTTATTGAAATGCGCTCGTTTTAATTCGTTCCGCGAATCGAAGACAATTAATATTTTTTTTTATAATTTCTTAAAACCACAGGTTAAAAGTACAAGAACACAAGAAATCATTGCGAATCGTTCACGGCCACGCAAGATAATGTAATTGAGTAAGGTTTTTTCACCTTCACCTTTACCTACAGCTCACGTTTTTTCTAAACCATAGGTAAATTGAAACATTTGTTTGCAATGTTATGTAAGTTTCCGAGCAATGCGTCTGGAATTTTATATTGCCATAAACATGACATTTAAATGTTAGGATATAAAAACTTATGCGTTTCAAGAATAATTGCTAACAAATTTGTTTAACATTAATGGTTCATGGTAATACAATACCTACTTGTGATTACTGATTATTCGGATAATTTATCACCTTTCTTTATTTTTTCATAATTATATAAGGTCACTAATAATATTAATAATAAACCACACTGAATATAACAATTTATTTTACATACCTACTATTAAAAAATGATTGCTTTAATTAAAGTGAATATAAAAATCTTATCATGGCCATACAACCGTTTCCAAGAAGCCTTCATATTTTCTGATTTTGCATTCTACTCGTCCAAATTCTACCTGATCATATGAATATATGTATGTAAAGTTGCTCCCAGCTCGAAGTAGGACAGAGAATACGCGAGCGTGATTACTTTTGTCCTACATCCAGCTGGGACCAACTGTACAGTAGAGTATTGGAGCACCTTTAATGAGAAAATAGGTAAATGGTAAATTGACATGCTAAAGAAATTTCCAGGAATTAGAAGTTCAAGAGGGCATCGATATAAATAAAAAATCAAAAGAGAATAACTATCTCCTAATTCGCTGCAGAAAACTATATTTTTCGAGAAATCAGTCTTTTTCTAAAAAATCTAAATTTGACTCTAAAGTGGAATTTTGCACATTTTTGGCCAAAACCTTATCCTAAATCCGTTACCAAAAACATATAAAATTTATTATCTAAATATTTTCCAAGTTTGCGATTTCAATAATTTTCTTTAAAACTACGAAAGTTATCAACATCCAAATTTTATACCAGAAACATATAGAATCTAGATGTAGTTTTAAAATATTTGGTCGATTAGTTTTTCCATATTCAAATCACAAAATATTTGCTAAATTGCACAAATTCGGCCCTGGAGAGTTTATTTGAAGGCTCACAAACATTTTATTAAAACGAATGGAAAATACAATTCATACCTTAAATTTGAGCCCTTAAACGATTTTTTCACCCGTATAGTTTTCGAGAAATCAACTTATTTCTGATAAATCCAAAATTTCTGGATAAAATCTGACTTGAAATTGGGAATTTTATAAAATTTTGATGTTGATAACTTTCGTAGTTTTAAAGAATATTATTGAAATCGCAAACTTGGAAAATATTTAGATAATAAATTTTATATGTTTTTGGTAACGGATTTCGGATAAGGTTTTGGCCAAAAATGTGCAAAATTCCACTTTAGAGTCAAATTTAGATTTTTTCTGGCAAAAAACTCATCTAAAGCACTTTCCAAAAAAATTATAAAACTTTGGTATAATTTTGATCTAATACCCATCTAATGGAAAATCTTACTTGAAAATTGAAATGCTCAAATTATTACCAAATGCAATATTTTTTTATGATAAAGCTTATGACGAACAACATAGTCATCAAACAGTTATTTGGAAAATAACAGTTTTGATTGATTTCTGCGAAAAGCCAAGCCTGTAAGTACTCGAACTACCAATGCGTTTCTTTAGTCCCCATGTGTATTATTTGAACCCATCACGCATGCCTATAGCAAACTCTTAAAAGAATTTATGGGTCGTAATTTCAAAATTTAATTTACAACCTTTCTTCAAACGAGTAATATATTTTAATTTACTTCTGCTAATAATTGATTTCGCACTACAACTAACCATATAAATTTAAAATTCTAAAATGTGTTTACAAGCCAATATTGCAGTATATATTAGTGTAAATTAAAGGATCATGTATAGATAAAATGATACAAATAGAGATAATCTTATCTGACAGGTGCCTAAGGTTTTACTACCAATCTGCACATTAAAATGTAGTCATATCAGTTTGAAGCTCAAATTATCCAAAGCAATATTCTGCGGATATTAAATGAGCGAGAAAAGGATTATGAATTAAAATTTAAATAATAATTCCATATAAAAATATAACTTCCCTTTTTAATTTTCTAAAAATCTTCGTTAATAAATAAATCTGTATAAACTATCATACGTACTCTATTTTCTGTTTTTTGTTAATTTTAAAATTTATTTACATCGTATACATATGTACCAATTTCTCTTTTTAATTTTTATTAATTTCGTACTACTAATAGTGTTATTAGACCTATTGGTAGAGATACATTGATATTAATTGAAAACCTGTTTAATCGTATTTATTAAATTAAAATTGGGAGGATTATAAACTACGATATTTTAACATCAATTAAAAATAATTTATATACCACTAATATTTATTAATGGTCAATAAAAATATACGCTTTTAATTTAAGAATTTTTATGTTTAATTAAACGCCTATTAGGATTGTTCTTTGAAGCATATCGTTTTTCTTAAAAACCACCTACAGACTATATTTTATCAATTAGTATAACAACAATATATCTTTAAATGATATATAATATACCTTTACAGCAACATTATAAAATTTTCTATTAATTATTGGGAAAAACTAAATTAATGAGCCTTAAAATGTGAGATTTTCACTTTGTAAAACATTCATTTCTAACTCTATTAAGTTTCATAACATTTTTTTATTTTAATAATTTTTAATAATTATTTTAGGATTGGCCATAAATTATACAAATTTCAGTAATTTAAAATCAGGAAAATTTTGTGTACTTTTTTATCACGATGTAAAAAAATAGTAACTTACATAAATAATGTCCTGAAAAAATACACATTTAATTTGAATTTAATTTGTAGTATTAAACATAATAAAATAATTCTTAGTAATATCTAAAGTAATTTAATGAAACTATTCAAATTGATCCTAACCAAGAATTTTGTTTTTTTTTTTAAATTTAAAGTTTTTTTTAGCAATTTTATAAAACTATAAAATTCTTAAATAAATTAAAGGATAACACAAATATTTGGACTGCTTCAATTAAATAGAAAAACTTGTGATTTATTTTCTTTAAGTCCAACTTTATTATTTAAAAAAATATTGATGCCTTCATTGTACATATAACATTGATGACGTCATCAATAAAGTTTTGATCTAAAAAGATGCTATTTTTATGAAAAACCCGATCTATCTGAACTGTCTTCTCAAAAACATTAAATAATTGGGTAACTGGATGAACAGTGGGGTAACTGGGCACTACGTCTTATTATTTCTTTTAAAATCGAAAATTTCCATTAGTTTGGTTACTCATATTACGAGAGGTGAGGAGAGAAGCCTTAATTTCCAAACGAAAACTTATTACGCATATAAAATTTGCCTAACGCAGTTCGAATTTTCACAATTCATCTTTAGATACACATTTTAAATTTTAACACTAAAACAATACAAAATTACTCCCGAAATAAAAAAAAAAGATTATTTAAAAAAACTTGTATCTATCCAAAAGTGCTCCGTTAAGGTGCTACAGACCATCAAAGTTCTTGAAAATATTTACATTTTCCTAAAATACTAACAATCGGTTTGAACTTTCGACGATAAATTTGGTACATGAATTTATACAGGAAAAGGATATTTTTGGGCAAAATGTTTTTACTTCTGTAAGTTACGTAAGTGGTCAAGTGACTGAATAAAAATGAATAATATTTTATTTTTGGTTACATAGAATAATTATAAAAAATGTTTATTCTTTATACAGTTTTTCTATCCACCTTAGTTTAGGCAGAAAAAATAATTTTCATTTGATGCAGTACATAACTAAAAAAATCGAAATTTTTGCTAAAAGGTTTGTCTAAAAAAACACTACATAATTCCATGACCAAAATTTTAAACTAACCAATTTTATCTTTATCCAAAAATGCTTCTTAAATCCTCCTTTAAACGTGAAAAATATTTAGAAAGATAAAAAAAATTGTAGTCGATAGAGGTTTTATCAATATGTGGTGTTATTTTGTACAGACCTTTTGGCGAAAATATTGAAAAACTTTTTGATTATGTTGTGCATCAAAGGGAAATTTTTTTTTCGCTCTAAATTAAGGCACTTAGAGATATTGTATAAGAGACCAAAAATGTTTATAATTAGACTGTTTAGCTACAAATAAAGTTTGTACAGCCATTAAATAGAATCAAGACATTTTGTATAACGATGATATATTATCAAGTTTTCATCACAAATTCACTTACCAAATTTTATCCCGATCGTTAAAACCAATTTTTATTAATTTATAAAATTGGAATATTTTCAAGAACTTTGATGATCTGTTAGTTTTCCAACGAAGTACTTTTGAATAGGCACAATTTTGGTTAAATCGTCTTATTTTGATGTCAAGAGTATGTGGTATCATTTTATACATATGTACCTTTGCGAGATGAGATACACTCTGTATATTATATTAAAAAATAAATAAATTTTAGTGAATTTTTGGAAATTCTTGAACGCATATTCCAACAGCTTCCATTTGCCTCACTTGTATTTTATTAAGAAATTATCCATACAGATTAAAGTTGCCCCCGAATCTGTGTTAACTGAGACCATATTAACAGATTTTTTAAATATAAATAACAAATCAAAATCTGAAGTATTATATAAATTTTACTTACAAATCGAATCGCTAAAACTGCCACAATAAAAGATTTATTATGGCACCCACCTTTTGAACTTACAAAAAAATGTTAACTCGTTTCTAAACTTTAGGACTACTCTGTATTTAAATTCAAATTTTCATTGTATTTATATATTCCCAAAAGAAAGAATTTGAGAATATTTTAAACTTGTGTAATTTAGATCAACATCGCTATTTCTGCATACTTGTAAAATTTTTAGTAATTTTGATGTTGTAGCAGCTTAATTTAATTTTAATCAAATTGTGCCTATATAATAAAATATTAAAAAAAAACACAATTTATCTTTTCCTTTTAATACAGCTGCGTACATATTTATAAAAAAAATATTAAATATTTTAAACTCTATACATTTACATGGAGACTTCAACGATCACGTAGAACAGAAACCCAAAAATTTCGGCATCAATTCAAATGTCAAGTAGTTATTGTATGATATAAACTTTATATAAAGTATAATAATTTAAATTTTTTATAATTAAAACAGATAAAATATAACACAAAAGTACAGTAGAAGCTCGATAATGTGAACCAATCGGTCCTGTTAACAAGATTTTTCAATGAAAACTCGGTAAAATGAACAACAATACGCAGTTGCACACTTAAAGCTTCCAGTGACATTTAGGTCGGGTTGCACAGTTAAACTAAAAAAATGACAGAAATGCAATGGGAAATCTGTTAATTTTTTAGTATCGCTTAAAGCTTAAACTTCAACTGTGGAATCGTTCGTATTCACGTTATACAGCTTTTACTGTATTTTTCTATTTTGTTTGTTACTAGGGCTAGTAAAGTACTAAAAGCGATATTACAATATGCTATAAAGCACCGCTTTCGTTGCTTTACTGAGTAGTAAAATTTATTTTTTAGAAGTTAGTAGTACGCAAATATCAAGCAAAAATGACTGGTCAAATGCATAATATATCTTTAATAACTGTTTCTGAATAATCTAATTAAATTGAATTATTCCCTTAAATTGTGAATGTTTAAAGTTACTTTTAGGTTAACTGAAAAGGTAAATTTAAAAATGCAATAGAATAATGACATTAATAAACAAGTTAAGTGATGGCAAACGTGCTACCAACAATTTCAAAATTTCCGAACATTTAACATGTTTATTTTAATTTACAATTGATATAAAAAGTGAAAACTCGAAAAAAATAGTATCATAAGGTTTTTTTCTAACTCGTCGTTTAAAACGCGAGCCGCGTAGCGGGGAACGTTTTAAACTTTAACTCGTAAGAAAAAAGCTCTCCTTATGAAACTGGTTCATTAATATACTATTATATATTCTTGATTTTATAAATACAAAATAACATAAAACATGACTTTTTTGAACTTGTTTATTATTTTATAAATTTATTTTTAATGTGTTTTCCCATCGTAAAAAAATAATTTCCTAAAACTAGAAAGTGAAGAGATATTTGTGCTTTATTATAAAATTAAAATAATTTATTGTAGTACTTGGACAAAATTGAATGCTGTATACTTAAGATAGGAATTTAAAGAAAATTATAAACACTAATAACAATAATAATAAATTTATTTATCTTAATTTCTTTATTTACCAACAAAAAACTTAAAATGTTTAGGCAATAACTTAAAGATTAATAACAGTAAAGATAAACCGCTATAAAACGTTTTGAAACCAAGTAGTTGTAATTCTCTTAATCCTTTTCATCACTTGTAATGCAATAAAAATAAATGTACACCAAATTGATTTAAGGCCGCATGGATTTAAAAGGCAAATTTTTAAGTAATAAAATAAGAAATAGAAAAATACCCTAAACAATAAATCTTATATTTTTATTCATGTAGCTATACGCAATAAAATAATCTTCACAATTAAATTAATTCCTGAATAGTTCAGATTTTAATTAGTAATTTCTACTTTTTTGTAATTTCTCATACATTTAATCTTGCTTTTCTCTTTTGTTATAGCCAGATCATGCTCGGAACTGAATAAGTGCATCCTTCCATAAAAGTAAGTTAAGTTATTTGTTGTAACACACACATATACATGCGAACGCCAATGGCTCTTTAAAAGATTTATAATAGCTATTTTCGTTTCCCATTTACAGAAATAGAAAACACTCACGCCAATATAAATTGCAATTATTTACTATTCATCACAAATTATTATTAAAGCTGCATTATACAGTTTATATCTCTTTGGCGCAAGCAACTACAAACTCAGGGCGTCCTGAAAAAATAAAAGAAGCCTTTTATAAAATAGTAATTTCCTTGGGTTAATTCCTCATCATAAATCCAAGGTATTAAAATATCTTGTTGCCCGAAGGAAAACACTTCTTCCGATTATACAATTCTAAAATTTTAGATTACTTTCTTTCAAATGAAATATGTTCAAAATTAAAAAAAAAACTAATTAAAATTTTGGAAACGTTGGTTTTAAGTGATTTTCTTTGGAGATATTAGTAACTAGGGGCGCGTTCCAGTAATGAACACTAAAGCCCACGACCACGACTGCAAAATTTTTCCGTTCCACTTGCTCAAAAGGTCACCATTCAACAAACAACCACGGAAACCCACGAATAAATACGGTCGTTGTGAGCTTCTTGCGGTCGCCATCAATGCACGAAAGAAAAAATCGCGGGCTTATGCAGAACGATTTTGCGGTCGTCGTGGGCTTTAGTGTTCATTACTGGAACGCGCCCTATATTGTATGTATCGTGGGCTTTAGTGTTCTTTACTGGAACGCGCCCTATATTGCATGTAAAGTTTGGTTAGATTATTTTATCTATTGTAGTCAACTGGAATTTTAAAATGATCTTAATCATCCCTTGAGATTGAGTAACATGATGAATTTACAAAGGAATTTTTGAAGTGAAGAATGTCGTGTTATTAACTAGCTCCATATGTTAGTAATAACATTTACATTTTAATGTATTGCATTAATTTATTTTAATAATAAAAAGCAGTTGGTCGTTTTATTCAGGATTCTACATGATATCAGTAAAGTTATGAAGACTATCATTAAGGTTTACAGAAATAAAAACCAAATCACTTTAATGTGTTTTCCTGAAGCACGCGCTTCACATTAACATATATTTATTTATATTTAAATATAAATAAATGCAGGTCGGTTTCAGTCCATTTGCTTGGAGCGAAATCCATCCGTCCATCTTGTGATTTATGCGATAGGCGCTAATTCCTTTAAGTAGGTTTAAATTAATAGTGATAAATTAAATCCAGCGGCTTATAATATCGATACATGCTTTTCAAATTGACTTAATGTGTTTGCGTGTCACACCTGTTTATGCATTGAAGTTCTTAACGAAATATCAATTATTTACCCACACTTCGCAATTAAAAGTGTAATCCATCATTAATGCAGCCTACGATCCTAGGAATAGAAATGCAGTAATAAAGGCTTCCTTTTGATTTTTTTTGGTTTGTCAATAACCTGCGCGCACTTTCTAAGTGATTTTTAGTTGGAATAAATTACAAAAAAATACAAACGTCATTAAAAAGAAAACAAGTTTCACTTTAAATGTGGATCGATTGTGGGTGACTAGAATTTTATTAAACGTTTGTATTAATATCAAAATTAACACATTTCTAATTTATGAGTTTAAATAGGAATTAAAGATAATGTATGCATTTGCACATATTGGAAGTCAGAATTATTCAAACTTATCTGTATTTTTCACACTACTAGTCACTCATGCGTGGGTAAATGCGAATAATTCATCTTAAGTTAGATTTGAATATACGTTCAATAATTATCCTAATAAATTATTGTATAAATTTATTGGTTTCCCATAATTGGCTTCCATTTAAAATTATTTTTTATACTCTCCATTTCCATTTTTTGCTATTAAAGTAAAGGAAGATTTTATGTAAATGCAATAATTTAATTTTTTGTAATTCATCTTTTATGAATTTCTGATTTTTTAGAGCAAAAACCTTCATATGATTTAGATTTACATTTAGGCTCATATCATTTATGATAAGGAACTAATGCATGGGAATTTAGCGTACGTATTTAACCGAATAAATTATTAACTATAATTAAAATTACTACCTGTAATAATTATGTTATGACTTATTACGAAACATGTGGGTGTTGAAACAAGCTATTTTATGGACAAATTAAACGCATTTTTTATAAAATTAATTACTTATCTAAACATTATAACTCGCCAGTGGTGCCTAGAGGCAGTAATTGAAAATAATTTTACTATTTCAAATTGGAAATTTAAAACTAAGTGATATTTTTATTTATTTTGATAATTTTTATTACTCGATTTAAAATCCAAAACTTGGAAAAATTTACTAATCAAACTAAAGTTTTATATATTTTGGAAAGTGCTTTAAATAAGTTTTCAGCAAATAAAGAATAATTTTGTTATCACTTTTGGTTTTTGATTTCTAAACAAAAATGTGTAAAATCTCATTTTCAAGCCAAATTAAGTCCAGAAATTTTAGAATTTAAGAAGAAAGTTATTTCCTCGAAAATTGTTCTTTGCGAATATTCTAATAAAATATTAAAAACTCTTCAGGGCCGGATTTGTGCCCAAATTTTAGCAAATATATTACGATTTTATTGTGGGAAAACTAATCAACCGATTTATATCAAATATTTTTAAAATACATCTAGGTGCTACATGTTTCTGGTATAAAATTTTGGTTTTGGTAACTTTTATAGTTTTCAAGAAAATTATTAAAATCCAAAACTCGGAAAATATTGAAATAATAAAATCTGAAAAAGCTCTAAATTCACTAATTATAAAGATTTTATTGTTTTTGGAAAGGGCCTAGAAGAGTTTTCACCCAAAAAAAACTCATTTTTTTGAGCTCTGGACAAAAATGTGTAAAATCCCACTTTCAAGTCAAATTTAGTCCAGAAATTTTAGATTTTGCAGAATAAAGTTGATTTTTCGAACACTATACAAGATACAATAACGTTTGAAAGCTCAAAATTTAAAAAATTAATTGTATTTTCCGCTCATTTTAACAAAATGTTTTAAAGTCTTCAAATAAACTCTCCAGATTTATGCCCAAATTTTAGCAAATATTTAGCGATTTTATTATGAAAAAACTAATTGTCGATCATCAAATATCTTTTAAATAAATCTAGGTGCTATATGCTTCTTGTATAAAATTTTGATGTTGATAATTTTAGTAATTTTTAAAAAAATTAATGAAATTGTTAAATATAATAAATTATTTAAAAAAACTTACTAATTAAATTAAAGTTTTATATGTTTTTGAAAAGGGCTTTAGATAACTTTTTAGAAAAACAAAGAATCATTTTCTTATCTCGTTTTTGAGTTCACAAGGATGTGCAAAATACCACTTTAGTCCTGAAATTTTAGATTTTTTTAAAAAAGGTTGATTTCTCGAAAAATATACAGGGAACAAATTAAATTAATTAATTTAAATCTTGTCACCTTGCGGTTGGTCTGTAAGCCAATGATTTGGGCCATATTGGTAAAACAGACTTGCTTAATTTTTTTTTGGCCTAACATATTGCATGACATAGAGGAAATAAATACTGAATGTAGAATTTGTGAAAAATTTAGTTCAGCAAGAACCTTTATTTTATGATCAATTGCTTTATGAAAAAGTTGATATACAGGGTGTCCCAGACCACCCGTAACACCTCTATACTTTGTAGATCCTCGATCATGAGAAAAAATAATTACCAACAAAGAATCTTTTGGTGTGATTCGAAATTACCAAAATAAGCTAGAAGTATCCGAAACCATAAGTAACTTTCAAATTTTAAATGGCAACCTAGGTCGAATGTGGTATTGTTGAAAAGGTCTTTTAAAAATAAACATGCAAAATATTAAATAAATATTTTAATAAGAGTTGTTTTTAATAGACCTTTCCAACAATACAATACTTGACTTAGGTTGCTTTTTAATATTTTAAAGTTACTTTCGGTTTGTTTTGGAAATTACGAATTACACCAAAAGTTTCTTTATGGGGTGATTCTGAACAAAAATGTTATTCGTAACAGCGCTGTTAAATTTGACAGTCACCCCGATGTCAAAAAAATAGCAATTTTGTAAACTTTGCTGTAACTTAACGACCATGTAAAATAACATTTTCGGTGTTAAAATAACATCGATCAAAATAATAATAATACATTAATGTATAATAGATCAAAATAATACATTATGTAGATGTACAATGCATTTTAACACCGAAAATGTTATTTTACACTGCCGTTAAGTTACTGTACAATTTACAGAATAGCGTTTTTTTGACATCAGGGTGACTGTCAAATTTAACATCGCTGTTACGGCTAACATTTTCTGTTCAGAATTATCCCATTAGGTTCGCTTTGATAGTAAATTTTTTTCTCATCAATGTATGGGTTCTTGAAATAAAGAGGTGCTATGAATGGTCTGGGACACCCTGTATATATTTTACATTTTATTAGAAAAAGTATTTAGTGGTACTTAATCACATATCAAATTAGTTTCTTTTATTTTAATTAAAGACAAAACTAATGTATGAGTTATTGAATAAATTAAATCTATTATTGCCACTCATAGAATACCAACTAACTTTTTTGATAACATGCCATTTGCTTGATTGGAAATTACAGATTTTTCTAAAAAAGGTAATATAGAAGTAATTAGTGCAATATATCCAAAATCTAATGGTTTACCTGAAAAAGCAGTATAGTAAAATGAGGTAACTTTGGCCCAATTTTTGGAAAAAATAGTTTGAAATTCTTAATATAGAAATACTACAGTTTCTACATTAAATGCAACACCATCATAAATTTTAATGACTTGTAATCTTTCTACAATAAAAACAACGAATTCTAACTTATTTGAACTTTGGAAAGTAATGTTTCTAATGATAAATTAGGGCAAAAAGAAAAATCCGAAATTAATTATGATACAAATAATTTTGATAAGAAAGAAAAAGAAGAAGAGCCTGATTTATCAAAAGATGATAATAAGACAAGTGTTACAAAAAATGGTAGAAGAGTGAGTTGTGAACATTTCTGAAAAGATGAATAGTAAACCAGATTGTTAGTAATTTTTTAAATCTGTCAGTAAATAGTTAAAAATATTTACATTTTGAATGGTGAATATTTTATTATAATAATTAATGGAGAATGTGGGAAGAATTCAATAACTGCAAAGGATTTGGATTATATCTTATTTCATGACATGCAACAATTAAAAAAATATCTTTATTTGTACCGCAAATACTATACAGCAAATAATTCTCATGTATATATGTAAGAGCAATTTCTAATAAGGCGAAGACTCCCATTGGTTCACTTTACAAAATAAAAAATAGAATGGTATAAATATAAGGAATATGTAATAACCAGAGGTTTATGGGCAATATCTATATACAGGGTGTCCCATAATATGTGAGACCCACTTCTAGGGTGGGTAGTAGATGTCAAGAGAATAAGAAAAGTTCATATAAACTTATGTCCAATTTCGCCTCATTAGGGAGCTACAGTCTTTAAAGGTGTTGTAAAAAAATAGGTTTTTTTACTGGTTATTTAAAGACAAATTAACAGATTTGATATTTGGTATGAATCATAATACAGTTAGGATACGTTTTCGTGATTTTTTTCAATTTCTTAAACAGTTTTGGGTAATACAATAAAATAAAATAATCCATGGCTAACACGATTTTTTTAAATTTAAATTGTGTTGACCATCAATAAAATAATAAAATGCATTTTCTTCGAAAACGGCGCATTCTACCGACTATAAATAGGAGTACCTTTTTTGTTAAGAATTAAATGGGGAACATTAATTTGAAGAAAAAATATTGTAAAAGTTAACTACAAAAAAGTTTTTTAACCTCAACTCTCCCAGAATCTACCCTTTCAAAGCAAGCAAAAAATTTGAAAAAATTCACAAAAATGCATCCTAGGTGTATTATGATTCACATCAAATTTCAAATCTCAACTCCAATTTGTTTTGAAATAAACGAGCAAAAACCTATTTTTTAACAACACCTTTAAAGAGCTCACTTATGAGGCGAAATTGGACATTGGTTTATATGAACTTTTCTTATTCTTTTGACATCTATTACCCACCTTAGAAGTGGGTCCCACATATTATGGGACACCCTGTATATGACAAAATTATTGACAAAGTTAAAAATACATACTTTTCACGATTCGCGATTTCGAAGATCAGATACAACCTCTGGTGGTCATCTGAAAAGCTAGAAGTGGTGTAATAAATACTACTGAAAACCTTTCTTTGAGTTTACATATGTCCAGAATAATCTTTCGTATAAAATAATATAAATAAATTCGAAAAAAAATCTTAAACGGTTGGTGTTCTGTAACTAGGTAAAAATATTGTTTTGCGTTGACCACTGAGTGGGAGTGTATATTTTTGAACTTACTTACTTTCGGTATTTACTGTATCTTTATACTTTGACATAAATAAATAATTTTTATTACTTTAAACTGGTTCGTTCGTGCTGACATATTTTATAAACCACGATCGTACATTACATTTTTGCTTTTTCGCATAAAATGCGTGACCGCCCTAAGGTAAGAGTGTTCAGAAAATTTTTAATGTAGACTTATATCAAAAACGTTCAT
This sequence comes from Stenus bimaculatus, assembly GCA_963971135.1. Classification (NCBI taxonomy): domain Eukaryota; kingdom Metazoa; phylum Arthropoda; class Insecta; order Coleoptera; family Staphylinidae; genus Stenus; species Stenus bimaculatus. Next base: position 44,185,764 of record OZ020183.1, on the reverse strand, counting down.
AATATCCTCAAATCATTGTAATCTAAGAAATTATATATCCATTGACTTTGATAACAGATTAGAAACTCATTTAATGTATTCTAATACAGGAAATATATTTAACCACTTTGATCACCATATATTAGGTAGTAAATTGTACAAATTTATTTTGAAATGGAATATAATTTGCTGTGATCACAGGCCACATGCCACATCTCTTTACTTCGGGATGTACTTATGTCTATATCCCTACAATTTATTGTTTTTATTATACTACTATTTTTGTGGGTATATTGCAATTATTACTATCTTTTATAATAATATTAAATATTACGAATAACTGCTTATAATACAAACCTTAAGGTGATGGGGAGTCAAAAGTAGGAAAACCGACGTTTTTATCTTTCATGATTTTTTTAAGTTTCCTACTGAAAAGTCGAAAAAATAAAAAAGTACCAAATTAATGTAAGAATTTTACTTTTATTTGCAATTTTTTTTATTTATGTATCTTCAATTACATTTGTATAAATTTGCAAGAAAAAACAACGCTCATATAAATCAAGATACATGAAAAATCAAAAACAATAAAAAAAAATTCAGAAAAGAAAAAACATCGTTCGCCCTGTATAGATGTTCAAAATAGATAGAGCAAGGATTTATGACAGAAAAAAACTCAATGAAGTGACCATCACAATCTTCTGATATTAGCCCATTTGTAACCCTTTGGGATAATTTGGTTAATGCAATTTGCCATAATTAATACTAAAATGTAGATAAACTGTTTTTACCGCATCAAAATCTTGAAATAAAATAAATAGTTATGGTGCTAATACACATGAAATGGCGTTTTAATCCTCGATTTGAACAATGATTTTAGGCTCCTACGGTTGTCCAAAAAGTGATCAGAAGAAAACCGTAGAAAGTAAACGAGATTTCGTCGACAAAAAACCCTATAGTCAGAGTTGGAACTACCCAGTTTTTCTTGACGGACCTTTGAATTTTGTTCCCACAGAAAATGTCATTAATTCGACATGCTATTGAAGGTCAATTAATTCCACTTTGACTTGCAGTTATAAAATCATCACCAAAATATTTTGATACGATTATTTACTTCTGATCACTTCTTTTTGGGATACCTTGTATTTAAAAAATAACTCATATTATTTACTAATTATTTTACAATAATAAGCTTATTTCGAACTTATTACTGTTGCCGGTAATTTAAAAAAAGTTAAATATTGCTCTACTTTTTTCCAATACTGTGTATACCGGGTGGAAATGAAAACCGGGTCACCTCGATAACTTTTTTATTTATGAATAAAAAAAATTGATATTTGGCTATGTGCTATGGTTCAAAAAATCAAATTTTATTTGCATTTTTTATTTTTGAAATCACTTCCGGTTTCACCGGAAACACCATGAACTTTGTTTTTTTAAATATAACATCCCATATTTTTATTCATGGCATAAAATACTTTTAAAAAAGAAGTATTTTTGAGATATTAGTTTTTATTTTTTTTGTAAAAAAAATTTTTTTCAAAAAAAAAAAAGGTTTTCGAAGTCGGTGAAAAGTACCAAAACTAATTCTAAATAATTCAAATACCTAAATAAAATTGTAATTTGAAAAAAAATTTAAGTGGTTTTTGAACTATTAATTTTTAAACTTAGTTAATGAAGATTTTATCAAATATCTCACTTTTTTTAAATGCAATGATGCCATGTCATTCGACTTTTTAAAAAGAGGATTTTATAACGATTATTTTGGTACCCCATATGTAGGGTGCAATCAATTTACTTGTCCCAGTTTATCATATTTTTTGTAATCGGGATTTTTCAAAATAAAAAAAAAATTAAAAATGTATCACAAACACATACCCCTACATATGGGGTACCAAAATAATCGTTATAAAATCCTCTTTTTAAAAAGTCGAATGACCCGGCATCATTACATTTAAAAAAAGTGAGATATTTGATAAAATCTTCATTAACTAAGTTTAAAAATTAATAGTTCAAAAACCACTTAAATTTTTTTTCAAATTACAATTTTATGTAGGTATTTGAACTATTTAGAATTAGTTTTGGTACTTTTCACCGACTTCGAAAACCTTTTTTTTTTTTTGAAAAAAATTTTTTTTACAAAAAAAATAAAAACTAATATCTCAAAAATACTTCTTTTTTAAAAGTATTTTAAGCCATGAATAAAAATATGGGATGTTACATTTAAAAAAACAAAGTTCATGGTGTTTCCGGTGAAACCGGAAGTGATTTCGAAAATAAAAAATGCACATAAAATTTGTTTTTTTGAACCATAGAACATAACCAAATTTCAAATTTTTCTATTCATAAATAAAAAAGTTATAGAGATGACCCGGTTTTCATTTCCACCCGGTAGGTATTATTCGATCAAAAATGTTGGTAAAAGCATTCCGCTACTATAAATTTTGGGATATTAATATTGAAGACATTTTTATATTTCGTTTAATTTATGGTTTCTTAATTAAGTGGTAGGCGTTTGGAATTTTTGTTTTAAAGTTGTACATGATTATTTTTAAATATTAGATAAAAGCTAAGAATGCTTAAAAAATTAATGTCATATATTAATTTTGGACAAGTAAAAAGGATTGTTTTTAAAATTATTCTTGTAAAATGTAAATATTTTACATTTCTTTATTTAAATTTTTGTAATTTATGTTTTAAGTAAATATTTTTAGAATTGAAATTTAAATGACATTTTTTTAAATTAGATAAAAACAAGCTTGTTGATATTTAATTAAATTATAAAATTTTATTGCTTATATATTTTAATTAATTAAGTAGTATGTATACCTAATGCTTTGGTAAAACATGATCATTTTAATAATTAATATTAAATTGATTAAGTGGCAATTATTCACAGGAAACTTTCGAATATTCAAACTAATTGTTTTTATTTTCCGCAAATTATAATAATACATAAAATCATGTTGCGTAATAGCAAATTAAGTTGTTTTATTAAAGCTAATTAAAAATAATGCGTTAATGAATATGCAAATATCTTCCCTCCAAGATTAATGTAGCATTAATTTTTTCAATAACTAATTTTCGGTTATTTCAGGAATTTAAACGCGGTACAATTTAAATATTTGTTTTAAAATATGCGAATAATGGTAATTATTTACAATTTATTAGAGCGTCTTTTATAATTAATTACATTGCAATTTCTGAAAAATATATAGGTGCATAGTTTTAAGATGGTTCGTGCATGCCGGCAATTTTATAATAATAATTAATACACGCTTTTTATGTTTGCGGAAATGGTCCGAATAGCATTAAATATCATTCACGAACGTACTAAGATGTAATTGTTTTTAAAGAACTTTAGGTGTGAAAAGCAATAATTTTCTATACAAAGCAAATCACGATATTTCACGACCTTCTACCAAGAAATGCCAACACTACATTAAATTATGATATACGCTTTCGATAAGAAGACTCGACTTGCCTTTGTGCGCTTACACGTTTTGCATAAAAAACAAAGAAAATGTTTTTGTTTTAGTATAAAAATTTATTGCGTAATTAAAAGATAATTGTTTTCAGTTTTAATGTCAATAAATTGGTTGGTTGGTATAAAAATTTAGTAATTATAACGTCCTTGCATTAATGGCGTAAAATATGCAACTATGTTCAGCAGATACGCCCTGTTTAATTTATGAATAAATAATAGATTACATTTACAACGTAGTTTGAATTGTTTTTTGGGTGTAGATAATCATCAGCGATTTCAATGCAATGCGACCGCATTTATAGTTCTTTTATGAAGGAAACAGGAAGAATCCTGTAGCCGTTTCGACACGTCTTTATTGTTTGCTCTACCGGCAATTTCCTCATGCCTAATGATATACACAAACAAACTGAAAAAAACAAAAATTAACGCCCTGTTAACCGCACTGTTTAAAGTTTAGTCCGGCAATTATACCGCAATTAATGTCTTATAAATAACCAAGACCTTGCCAATACCACTGTAATAACACTAACCGTCTTATCTAAAAACGATTAGGAATTTTCCGCTTTGAGTAAAGATTTCAATCGCTTTTTAATTTATCTATGTAAAGCGATTTTTTAGAAAAATAGTTTACTATGATACCAATTAGAATAATTAAATGTTGCATCATAAATATTGTAAACAAATTCGATTAACTTGTAATTTATTAGGAGTTACAAAAAAAAAACTGCGATATTGAAAAAAGTAGAGTAAATTTATTAAAATTTAAATAAATACATAAACCAGAAACAAAATCTTATAGGCTTTTTAAGATCTGTGTATCATCAAGTCGGAGTGAAGAGTGGTGATCGCGATAAAACAACTTTAATATCACCTTTTGGGACTTACAGATTCAATCTCATACCTTTCGGATTGAGTAATGCTCCCTATGCTTTCCTACAACTTATTGATTGCTTTCGTCGTGGATTAGGAGATATTATGAAAATATTGGCATATTTTAATGATCTCATCATTCTAAGTAACACTTTGAAAATCACCTAATAAATTGGAACTGGTGTTTAATGGACTTATACCCAGATTCTGGTCAAATCATTTAAGTTTAAAGGGCTTTAAATTTAAATTTGTTATATAGGTTGTAATAGACAATTTCCATTGTTACATTATTTGTGTCTAATTAAAGGCCTTTAATTTTGACCAGAATCTGCCTATTATACCCAGATTCTGATCAAATCATTTAAGTTTAAAGGCCTTTAAATTTAAATTTGTTATATGGGTTGTAATGGACAATTTCCATGGTTACAGTATTTGTTTTAAATTAAAGGCCTTTAATTTTGACCAGAATCTGCCCATTATTCAGTTTAAATTTTTGATGCTAACATGTTAAATATTTGGATCATATTACTCCTATTAGAATCAAATTGACCTTCAAAAGCTGAAGCTTTTTCTAAAAGGAAGTACATTCTTTTCTACATGCTGTCTCTTGGTATAGGAGATTGGTGAAAATTGCTCGCCCTCTCAGTGATTTAAAAAAAAAGTCAATTGCATGGAAGTGGTAAGTTGCTCAAATTCTGGTGGTTAAGACCCTTAAATATGGTCTTACTTCTGCGCCTAGTTTGCGACAATGGACTAGCACTTTGTCATACCTAGATACATATTACTACTTTTATATTCTATTGAATATCGTCTTCTCACTACTGCAGGAAAAAAATAATTCAGCAACAGAACTCGAAGCTGTTGCTTTGGGCTCTAACGTACTTTAGTGGCTATCTCAATTGTTCGTCTATAATTGTCATTAAATATCATCAACCTTTGAAATAGTCATCAACCCAATTCTCCAAGTAGGTACTTGCTCGTTGGGCATACCAATTCAAAGTTGTAATCTTAAGATAGAGTGCATTTAAGAAAATAATTAATAGCTGATACTTTATCGAGTCCTCCTTGTCAATACTCCAACGAAAATTCATGTGACAAGTCTGATTTAAATTTATCTGAAATACGTAAAAATTAAACAAAAGAAAATGATCCCCATATAGACCCTTATTCTGTAACCACACGAATCGCTATTCGCATGCGAACAAAAGAGTGGGAGAATATCAATACTAAAGTGCGAGATAAAGACAGAACACAATTCTCACGGTCGAAAAAGTTAGAGAATCACCCCGATAATATATTATGTTCTATAGGTTTTAGGTCATGACATTACGATGTTCAGGGTAGTAAGCGAATATTTCCAAAATTGAGCTTGGATTTGTGTTTGAAGTCGTTATTCTGTTGGAAAAAGTGTCGTAGAGGCACGTAGATGTATTTTTCCCTATACATAATCTATCTAGTTTTTTTTCTATGCGATGAATTGGTTCTATCCCAAATCCATAGAAACAACGCATACCATTACAGAATCTCTATCATTTTTCGACTCTCTTCCTTCTCACTTCTACAGAAATAAATTATACAGTAACAAACTGCGAAGCCCTTGCTATGGTTTGGACTCGTATGAAGTTTAGAGGCTATCACGAAAGCTCGTCTGCAATTGCCATGGCTGATCATCAACCTTTAAGTTGGTAATCTAAATCTCCGAGTGGAAACTTGCTTGTTGGGCAAATCAATTCAAAGTTTCAATCAGATTATAGAGTACATTCGGGGACAATATGATAGCTGATACTTCTCTCCCTACTAAGTGTTAGACACTTTCATGTTTCAAATTGGGATAGCCAGGGTACTAAGTGAATATTTTCAAAATTGAACCACTCACAACAAGGTGTGGTAGAGGCATTTTTGATCTGGATAGAGTACCAATATTTTAACATAATGTCCCTATACATAAAACTTTTCAGTTTTCCTTCTATGCGATGGAGTGGTCCCATCCCAAATCTACAGAAGCAGCCGCATATATACACAGAACTTCACCATAAATGGGTTTTGAATATTTTGGGCTAAATCTTTTCCTTATTGGCCGATGAACATACTTTATTCCATCACTAAAGATATATTTTTCCAAATCATTTACATTCCAGTTCAAATTATCTCTAACAAAATCAAGTCGAGATTTGCGATTTTCCTTTGAAAAAGTCGCTTTTTGGCTGGTCTTCTTCAGAACAATTCACCTTCAATCATACGATTTCTTATGGTATCAGTAGTTACAAAATTTCCCATAGTTTCCCCAAGTTCTGACCAAATAGGGTCAGAAGACAAAACAGGATCGTTTCTGGCTATATTAATAATCTCACGATCCAAACATTTTAATTAATTTAATTTAATTAATTTTTTAGCCGTCCAAACTTCTTAATCTGGTCTTTTTTCTTAATCATTCATTCAAAATATAACAAACTTAATTTCTCCTTTTCGATTTTCTATTAAACAATAACATTTTCAGTTCATTTCTTCAATTTTTGAAATATATTGTGTTCCGTTCATGGTTGACCAAACGTCGGGATTAGAAACTAGAGCAAATTTAATCGACAATAGACTAAAAAAGTGAGGGACTAGCTTATTTAGTTTTAGAGCTATAACCTTTTGAATTTTAGGTCACCGATTTTTATCACAAATAACAAAATCACTAATTACTTCTTAACCAATGTTATCTTTAAAAAACTAAAACCATCGTCTTTTAATCGGTAATAACAGCAATACAAAAACATTGTTAAAATGTTGAAAAAAAAATTCAAAAAGAGAAAAATGTAAAAAAAACTTAATTTTTTATCAGTTTTTTTTTAATTTTCTCCTAAATAAGACCCATTAGGGTTGTGTTCTTTTTTTAATTTTTTGAAACTTGTTCATATTCTCAACGAACCACGAAACATTTTGAAACCGTACTTCTCTTCCTTCACTTAGTAAAGTCTTCTGAAGTTACTTGTATCAGAAGTAGTCCTGAGCATAGTTTATCAAATAGGCGTACGGTATATCATAAGGGGTGCATTTGTCATTTGGGCAATAAAAGGTATGCCATATATTTTATAACAGTTTCACGCCAGTCCCCCTCCTCATGGTAACATTCTGTGCTCAGAATACTTCTTTTAGGAGTAACTTCAGATGACTGTATTAAGAGAACAAAAAGAGCTATGGTTTCAAATTTTTTCCCAAATTTGTTGTAAATATTAATAACTTTCAGAAAATTAAAAAAAAATATAATCTTAATAGGTCATGTCTTGGAAAAAAATTTCAAAAACTGAAAAAAAAATATTTATTTTTTCTTCTCTTTTTCTTTGCTTTTTTTTTATCCAATATTATATCAATCATTTCTGTATTAATGTTGTTACCAATTGAAAAATGATGGTTTCAGCTTTCTATTGATAGTTTTCTTTTGATTTTACGTACATTTATTAAAAAGTAATTAGCCATTTTGGGATTTTTGGCAACAGTTGGTGGCCTAAAATTGAAAATGCTGTAGCTTCATAACTATAAAAGACAGACCCCTACTTATTTGGTCTTTTGGTGAACCACGAACGGAACACCCTGTAGATAATAAGATATATTTTAATTCTTTAAATCATACCGGGTGGAAATGAAAACCGGGTCACTTCTATAACTTTTTTATTTATGAATAGAAAAATTTTAAATTTGGCTATGTTCTATGGTTCAAAAAAACAAATTTTATGTGCATTCTTTATTTTCGAAATCACTTCCGGTTTCACCGGAAACACCATGAACTTTGGTTTTTTAAATGTAACATCCCATATTTTTATTCATGGCTTAAAATACTTTTAAAAAAGAAGTATTTTTGAGATATTAGTTTTTATTTTTTTTGTAAAAAACATTTTTTTCAAAAACAAAAAAAAGGTTTTCGAAGTCGGTGAAAAGTACCAAAACTAATTCTAAATAATTCAAATACCTAAATAAAATTGTAATTTGAAAAAAAATTTAAGTTGTTTTTGAACTATTAATTTTTAAACTTAGTTAATGAAGATTTTATCAAATATCTCACTTTTTTTAAATGCAATGATGCCGGGTCATTCGTCTTTTTAAAAAGAGGATTTTATAACGATTATTTATTTTATGTATTTGAATTATTTAGAATTAGTTTTGGTAATTTTCACCGACTTCAAAAACCTTTTTTTTTTTTTTTAAATTTTTTTTGTCGCAAAAAATAAAAACTAATATCTCAAAAATACCTCTATTTTAAAAGTATTTTAAGCCATGAATAAAAATATGGGATGTTACATTTTAAAAAAACAAAGTTCATGGTGTTTCCGGTGAAACCGGAAGTGATTTCGAAAATAAAAAATGCACATAAAATTTGTTTTTTTGAACCATAGAACATAGCCAAATTTCAAATTTTTCTATTTATAAATAAAAAAGTTATAGAGGTGACCCGGTTTTCATTTCCACCCGGTATATCCAGATAGATCACCTATTTCTTTCCTATTTTCTTTATTTAGTTATTCATCAAAAATTCCACTTTTAACATATTTTGTATTCAATTGTTTTTGTTCTAAGGTTTCCAATGTTATTACTAACGAATCGTACGTTTTGGGTAGCGTTAATAATAAATGACAAATAATGTCACATTCTTCAAGTTTCGCCCCTATTGTTTTCCATGGAAGAACAAGTTTTTTCAAAATTCAAAAAATGGTCTTCCATTTACTGATTTTCAGTACTTTTTTTATTTGCAATGGATTTGACAAGCTCTTCCGTTCAAAAGTAGTATTTAATGCATCAAAAATTTCTTTAGAAAATTTCTTTTCCTTCAGATATTCCAAACGAGAATTCTTTGGATAATCATAGATTTCTTTTCTTCCAAAATTAATTTCTTCTTTTCTTTATTTCTTTATTTCCGTTAAATACTTAACGCAATTTTATAATAATTGATAATAAATTAAATAATAATCTTTTTGTGCTCCCGTGTAATGTTTTGGTTTACCCTACAAAATGATATCCATAAAACTTCTTGGTATGCCAAAAAAATAAAATAAACGGTTTTATAGAAATTTGTTATTATCAAATACACAAATTACCGATTACTTTTTTAATATTTTGTTTTTTTGAATTCATAGCATTTCGAAGAGTTTTAAAAATTAACAGTGGACTAATATTTTCATGTATTCATTAAAATTTTGTAAAAAATGGAAAAATATTCCTAAGTAAATCTGCATATAAATACAAAAATAATGAAAATTAGAGCTGTCTTTTAAAGTAAATATTATAATCTATAATGGACCTGTCAGCAACTTTCCACTAATATGAATATAAACATAAAACAATTGCAAATCTTTCCATTAAAATTAATTCATGCAAAATATGATTTAATTAATAGCAAATCCATTTGAACCATATTAAACCGTAACGCAAATGAATAGAAAATTAAAGGATATTTAAGTTGGTTAAACGGTCTGTAAACTTAATATATAACGCCTGCATAAGAGCAATTTATTAAATTTGCATAGTTTTAGCCTACAGCCGCTTTTCCTCCATAAATATTACTTTGTGTTTCGTACCAACTTGTCAAATTATAGATTAGTAACAACCTGCAATATTTCCCTGAACAGAACAAATCAGGTAATTGTACATTACAAATGTAAATTGTTTCTTTAAAGTGTATTACTGGAACAAATTATGCACGAGTTAATAATTAGAAATATGATTGGTGTCTTTTTAATATTAATTAAGTGAACCCAATGGTTTATATTTTACCCAATGGATTTGGGAGATGTATTATCCCATTATCGCTGGCATGAAAAAATGTGTCGATTAAAAAACGATTACTTTTTCTATCTGTAAAATCGTGACGTGAATTCTTTTGGGGGCAATATAAGTCGTTACGAAAGTCTTGCGTTTGTTTCATAGGACTTAATTAATATGTGCGGCTTACAAGAAGTGTGCATTACATATGTTAGTATATTTCTATGTGGCGTTTTATTATTAAACAGACAAGGTGATAAATAAGTTGTGGGTGGGTGAGTTGGCATGATCTGATTATTTGTGTTTCTGCCTGTGCGATGAACATAAAGGTTTGATTTCTCACAATTGACCCAGTTAGAGATCGAGTTTCGTAAGAGTTTAGACTTTAGACATTGCCTTCTGGCATGGTACATTATGTACACACCGGAGAAGGAATGCTGCTTGTTTGCCGTGCACACACGTTTTCGAAAAAAAAAACTTAAATTAAAAATTCATTTAATTCAATTTACGCCATGTTAATCTGACTTATAATTAAAGCCTTGTGCTTTTAACGCTTTTTTCTAATGAGATATTTTTTGTCGTTTCATAAATTACCCATAAAAAATTAAAAACCTAAATCGATGTTTATAAAAAGGTGATTTTTGGCATAATTATGCTCTAAGTGTGTCAAATCTAATTATTTAGTGTGAATTTAGTGCGCCATTTAGTGGTTTATTAAGGTTATTTTATTAATCCTGTTGAATGCGACCTTTAAATGTAATTACCTTGAGAAAGTGCAGACAATCAAATTGTTTTAAACTAACGAATTTGAGCTGACTCATTTATAATAATTTATTTTCAGACTCGATAGGTACATTTATTAGAAAGTTTACAAAACTAATAATAATATAGCAAAAATTTGCAACAAGTGGACTATAACCAACTATAATATTTAAAATAATTTTCCTCTATCTATTTTTAAACTCCTTAATCTTACGTTTTTAAAATATTCTTGTAGCTTTCTAGATAAAATAAAGGAGTTTTTTCAGATCACTTCTAGCAAAATATAAAACTATAGATTAAAAAAGCTTTAAAAGTTACTTGAGAAATAAATATACGCTTGGACATTAACGCGACATCTATGAAAACTTTTCGAAACCAACTTTTTTTGATAAAAACTACATCATCATATAAACTATTTAAACTTTTAATTAGAAGGTAGCTGATAAGACAATAATTTTGATAATTATTTTATGCGTTTGTTAATTCATCCTTAAAGAAATTTAGAAAAGTAAATTTTGAATAATTACATAAATTACCGAGAACAAATTTTTGGTTAGATTTTATTATATCCAATTTAAGAAGTTATATCCTGTAATATGTCACATAATACTTTTTTAATAAAAGTAATAATAATTGGATTTATTCTTTCCATCGATTAGAAATTGTCAAATCTGTTAGACATTAGATTCGCGCATAATCTGATTATAAGTCAGATTTTGGCTCGTGGGGAAAATTAATAAAGAAAAACTTATCGCAGGAAAACTCAAAGTGGCAAAATGGACTGCAGGAAAACTCATTCTGCAGGATTGTAGGAAAGCTCATAAATGAGTCGCGTGATATTACATCATCGAATTAATATGATTTAGCGACTGAATTGAACACTTTCGTTGTTCGTTGCATTAGATTTTTTTTTTAATATTACATCTGTCGTATAAACCATAGTAATTTATTTAAGGGCAGGGAATGCGGAAAAATTTTAGTTCATGAAGTGTTTTAATAGGAAAATTTTATTATCAACCCTGTTTGTGGATATTAGGTGGTAATTTTCAAAAAAAATATAAAAAAACGGAAGTTTTATATGTTTTTGCTTACAAAATGATCAAAATAAAAAAAAAGAAATTCATGTAATACTGTTTTATTTAAAAGTTAGTTTACAAAAATCTTTTCAAAAATTTTTGTATTTTTTTAACTTTTTTATTAAGATTTTTTTTGAAAATTATACCAGGTGGAAATGAAAACCGGGTCACCTCTATAACTTTTTTATTTATGAATAGAAAAATTTGAAATTTGGCTATGTTCTATGGTTCAAAAAATCAAATTTTATGTGCATTTTTTATTTTCGAAATCACTTCCGGTTTCACCGGAAACACCATGAACTTTGTTTTTTTAAATGTAACATCCCATATTTTTATTCATGGCTTAAAATACTTTTAAAAAGAAGTATTTTTGAGATATTAGTTTTTATTTTTTTTGTAAAAAAATTTTTTTTCAAAAAAAAAAAAAAGGTTTTCGAAGTCGGTGAAAAGTACCAAAACTAATTCTAAATAATTCAAATACCTAAATAAAATTGTAATTTGAAAAAAAATTTAATTTGTTTTTGAACTATTAATTAGTTAATGAAGATTTTATCAAATATCTCACTTTTTTAAATGCAATGATGCCGGGTCATTCGACTTTTTAAAAAGAGGATTTTATAACGATTATTTTGGTACCCCATATGTAGGGGTATTATTTTGCATGTGCCTGTAAAATTATTTATTTCTTAAGTTGGAAAATACTAGCTATTAAGTATCTTTATTACAGGCACATGCAAAATTACCAAAATAATCGGTATAAAATCCTCTTTTTAAAAAGTCGAATGACCCGGCATCATTGCATTTAAAAAAAGTGAGATATTTGATAAAATCTTCATTAACTAAGTTTAAAAATTATTAGTTCAAAAACCACTTAAATTTTTTTTCAAATTACAATTTTATTTAGGTATTTGAATTATTTAGAATTAGTTTTGGTACTTTTCACCGACTTCGAAAACCTTTTTTTTTTTTGAAAAAAATTTTTTTTACAAAAAAAATAAAAACTAATATCTCAAAAATACTTCTTTTTTAAAAGTATTTTAAGCCATGAATAAAAATATGGGATGTTACATTTAAAAAAACAAAGTTCATGGTGTTTCCGGTGAAACCGGAAGTGATTTCGAAAATAAAAAATGCACATAAAATTTGTTTTTTTGAACCATAGAACATAGCCAAATTTCAAATTTTTCTATTCATAAATAAAAAAGTTATAGAGGTGACCCGGTTTTCATTTCCACCCGGTAGTGTTTTAATAGGAAAATTTTATTATCAACCCTGTTTGTGGATATTAGGTGGTAATTTTCAAAAAAAATACAAAAAAAAACGGAAGTTTTATATGTTTTTGCTTACAAAATGAACAAAAAAAAAAAAAGGAAATTCATGTAATACTATTTTATTCAAATTTTGTTTACAAATATCTTCAAAAAATTTTTTTTATTTTTTTTTACTTTTTTATTTTTTAAGATTTTTTTGAAAATTATATGATTCGATACTTTAAGATTTACCGTCAGTAATAAAACAAATCGTCTCTTATTGTTTGTTAATGATCATTAAAACTGTTATTACCCCCTAATTTATTTGTATTTCTCCCATACAATTTCGGCTTATTACCCCAAAAATAAAATAAATACCCAATTTTTGTACTGCGATGATATAACTTCAAATATTATCGGCTGTAGGGGACCATGAATAATACGTGAAATTACAAATCAGGCCTGCTAACTTTCCATTATTGTAGCCTGAAGAAGACACGAAGAGTGTCGAAACGTTGCTGAAAATAAATATGATTTTATTGTAATTTGACGTGTTATTCATGGTCCCCTAGAGCTGATAATATTTGAAGTTTATATAAAAAATGGTGGCACAAAACATTCTAGTGTATCTAAGTATTTTAAGAAAAAAAAATATAATTCAATTCATTGAAATCTAAAATAAATAAGTACTCAAGTGAAAGTAAAGTAACAAACCTCCTTAATGATGCCATTACAAAAATCTTAAAAATTATAAATAATTTTTTAAAAAAATATAGGGGATTTTTTATGATTTTTTTTTTAACTCATTACAATGTGGTTTACACTTTCTGGTTTTGATGAGATATTCACAGTTTATTTTAATACAAATTAAAAATCTGTATATAAATTTATTTACTCAAGATATTATAGAAAATTATACAAAATACAATGAATATTAATACCATGTATTACTTAAGTGCACTAAGAATGTATCTATAGTCTTTAGTATAAGAAGCACATTCAACTTGTTATCTTTACATTCTTCCTGAATTTATTTCCTAATAAATTTGTTAAGATTACAGTCTGATGTACCTACTCAATATTCACTTGGTTTGCTTGACGTGTGTTATGCGTATAAACAACCTCTCGTTTTTATTAGGTGTCTATTTGTAGGGATATTACGAAGAAAGAGTAATATAAATTGTGAGAAGTGTCAATATTTTATGTGGTTTGAATAGGGATTTTCAAGAATAAGTTGGTTTGGCTCCTGTAATTTCTCGGCCTACTTTTGTTTGATATAACAATGCAGGTACGGTTCGCATTACGCCGATTCACCATTACGCCGGTTGGTGCAGCCATGGGATTTTCCGAGTTCCCGAATTAGTTTTCATTTTGTTTTTAAGAAAAATAAAAAGATATGATTATATTTTTTATTTTATTAATAAATTAAAAGAATATTCAATTGGTAGTTTCATTATGTGCGACAATAGTGATTCAGAACCCAAACATTGTACGAAAAATGTGTGTTCATAAAACAGTGGGCTGAATTTCCTCAAGCTAAATTTACCTAGGTGGCTCTCGAAAGAAAAATATGTGGAGCGTTCAGCATCCTGATTCAGAATCTTACTTATTCCTATTGCAAATATTGTCGATTGTAATCTTTGCACAATTAGATCCACATGCGGGCTCCAGGTGAGTAGCTATACTAAGGTGAAACCAAAGAATTTCGCAGATAGCTTCATTTCATTGTCTTTTCTGTTTGTTGAAAATAATAGTTTGCAATCGATGATGTAGATCTGTGATTTAAAAAATAATCAACTGAAGGATATTACCTTTGATCTACCTTTATTAGTTGCAAGGTGTAGCAAGCAGGAATTACACAAGTTTGCAGAGTGATGGACGCTGCGTTTCGTGCTTATTAGCACTCATCAGCATTACATACTGCTCACTTGAGTCCTCTTCGTAAGGTGCAATGAAGAGGACTTATTTTTATATATAGATTGTTTTCGGGTGTTTTTGAATTCTTGTGATGTTAGTAGTGTAATGTCGTCAGCAAATTATATTACATCAACTGGAATAATATAAGGAACATTCTTCGCAAATTTAAAAAAAAACAAAGGGTTAAGATTACTCCTTGGAGGATACCATGGGTTATTGTGTTGTGTTCTGTTGCTAACGTACGATTGAATAAACTTTAAACATTTTCCACGAAAACCGCAATACCGCAATTCATAAAAAATAGATCATGTGGCATTATATCAAAAGCTTTTGAAAGATCACACAATACTATGATTCTTCAAAGCATTGTAAATTTTATTTAGGAGATCCAAAGCTGCATCTAAAGTTTTTTTCCCAGCTTTAAACTCATATTGATTAGTAATTCGCATATGCAGCAAGATGTTCAAAAACTTTGGATAGCACTAGAGGAACAGATATTGGTCGATAATTTGTAGACTTGGTAAATCACTTTTATTCCTAATTAAGTAAATTCTAAAATTCGTTACGTATACTTTGGTTCTCTGGTTGCCTGGTTGTATAGTTTTTGGTATTTTTTTTCGATAGGATTTAATACTGATAGCTCAATTCTAAATTCACTAATGGATTTAGCTCATACCTAAATCAAATCAAAAAGTCAAAATGTACTAAAATGGCTTTAACACGTTTTCCATTTGCTTCTTAGTTGATGCAAGAAAAAAGTTCTGTTTTAGTTGGAATCTTTTCTTTCGGCTTTCCATAGTTCAGCCTTATTTCTTTCAATCTTTTGCCCATCTCGACGTGGTACTAGTTTATCGACAAAGTGTTTATGGGCACTAGACATGGTATATCATAATAATTGGAACACACGTTACTACACTCCAATTGTATTTCAGAAAGCATCAAATGTATTTCAGATAAATCAATATAATTTCAGAATCATCAATTGTATTTCAGAACGGATCTATTGTATTTCAGAAATGATCAATTGTATTTTAGAATGGATCAATTGTATTTTAGAAAAACTCACTTGTATTTCAGAAAGGTCGATTTAATTTCAGAAAGGATCAATTATAAAAATTGAGGAGGGAACGTGTTTTTGGAGGTGACACCTAAAATACATCAAATATGAGCTTTAGCAATTTAACATTACACCAGTAACAATATAACTCTTAGATTCACCAATGTTAAACCCAATCTTTTCTAAGATTAAGGCAATACTATTAAAAGACAGAATCATGTATTCAGCGACCGTGATGAAAATTTTAGAGACGTCGTTAAAGTTAATCACGTCTTTAAAAAAATATTTCTTTTGAAGAAATATTTTTTATTTTTTATTTTGAAGAAATATTTTTTAATCACGTGTCTAACGTTAACGATTTCTCTAAATTTTTCATCACTGTCGCTGAATACATGCTCATGATTTCTGAAATTTAATTTATCTTTTCTGAAATATCACCGGAAAAGGTGTAGTTACCGATGCTCCCTTCACTTCCTAAGGAAATTAGGAAATTATAGCTTCTTTGAAGGTCATAAGGATAATTTTTGTACTCAATTTCAAAATGATTTACAGCAGATTATTAAAATTTTCTATTAGGTGAAGCACTTCTTAGACCCGTCACTATTTACGACCAATAATTATGTACGGCAGGCTTTAGTTTTTATTTGTACATTCAAGATTTTTCAAAACTAATGAAATTTTACTAATTTTATCAGAAAACAGCAGAATTTAAATTTGCAACCAGATTTACTCTAGCACATCAAGTTTTTGAGGTATTACCCTCTGAATATTTAAGAAAAAAACATAATTTTTATAGCAAATAATTATTTTTTTATTAAACAAATATAAAGTTATAAAATTCAGACATTTATATACTTTTGTCCTTTAAAACATTTTTTATTTAAACTTTATTTTAATTTAAAATTAATAAATATAATTCCAACCAAATGCCTCTGGAGAAATAAGTAGAAAAACTATTGGTCCTGAAGAAATAAGTACTATAATTGTTCTTCCTGAAGAAATATGTACTACAATTGTTCTTCCTGAAGAAATATGTACTACAATTGTTCTTCCTGAAGAAATATGTACTACAACTTATGCTTCTGGAGAAATCAGTACAACAACTGTTCTTCCTGAAGAAATATGTACTACAATTGTTCTTCCTGAAGAAATATGTACTACAATTGTTCTTCCTGAAGAAATATGTACTGCAATTGTTTTTCCTGCAGAAATATGTACTACAACTGTTTTTCATGAAGAAATAAGTACTACATCAATTGTTGTTTCTATAAGAAATAAGGACTACAACTGATGCTCCTAGAGAAATCAGTGCAACTGTAAAGGTGTTCTTTTAAAATATGAACTACAACTGATGCTTTTGAAGAAATCAGTACAACAACTGTTGTTTCTGAAGAAATATGTACAACTACTGAAGCCTTTGAAGAAGTAAGTACCGATGATGCTTCGGGAGAAACTATTTTAACAACTGTTGGTCCTCAAGAAATAAGTACTACAACTATGATGCTTTTGAGGAAATTAGTACAACTGTGTTTCTCCTGAAGAAATAATTACTATAACTAATGTTTCTGGAGAATAAAGTAGAAGTGTTTTTCCTGAATAAATGAGTACTGCAACTGTTGTTTCTAAAGAAATAAGAAATATGTCATGTCTGATCTTCTGGAGAAATTAGTGCAATCACCAGAATTTAGCTATTGAGAGTCCATTTTCCGTTACAACGTTCTCCCATTTAAACAATATCTTGATGAAATCTTTATGTTCATTAGAAACAGCGCCAAAATTTTCGAGGAAGCCGCTGTAAGAAAAATAACAAAAAAATAATATTACATAGTATACCATTTTTTGAGGATTCTTTAAATATCAAATTTGAATAATTTAAAAAACTGATGTGATAGAAAAATATTTTTATCATATTTGAATTCAACATTCGAAAATCTTTACATTGGATATACAGGGTGTCCCGTAATTATGTGGATAGCCATAGTAGAACGGGTTTATCACCTCAAATTAAGATTACACTTTGCTCAAAACTGCTCCCCTGTAAAGTTTTAGCCAGTTCATTTTTCAAAAAATAAAACACCCTGTATTGTTTTATATGAGCTAATTTTATTGTAGACTAGTATAATTAGGAAGACCTAAAATTCCAAATAATTGAGAATTTCTTGATCATCTTTTGGAAGATTCTATATTGTCTGATAAAATTTATTTGTGATAATCACTCAACCTAACATTACCAAACCTAATAATACATGCTTAATTACTATTGTATAGCTAAGTTTTTTAAATATTGTTGAAAATGAGGTCAATTACTGTTACCATTAATAAAGATATTCATTTTTTGTAGAGGATGCTATAATGAGTATTATTGGATTAAAAGGTTTAGGCATGGCAGTCATTTGACAAAATATTACCCATTAATTCAGGGATTATTGAATGTTTACTCATATATTGTAAATAATTGCACACTAAATATGTTGAAAGAGTTTTTAAACAATGCTGATAATAAGTATGATTTGAAAGTTATGAACATGCGTTGTCAAAATAAACTATTTATAATTTGCAAGAATATACCCAACCGCCTTGTAAATATTTACCACCTGCCGATACAAGCACTTATGTAAATATGTATTTACTTAAGAAAACGCATGATTCTCATAAATAATTTAATTAATGTCACTACCATCGACCCTATTAAAATTTTCAACCCAATTATCATTAAATTCAATTATTCCATTCAATTAAATATTTTAAAGTCGCTCATATTTATTATTAATAGCATATCAACTATCCACCAATTGGGCTTGAATTATAAATTGTCAATACTTTATTAAAGTAGCCGTATTGAATGAAACCTTATAAGCGTGATATAATTGCAACACAAACACAAGTAGAAATATGGAACATATTGGGTCAGAAAGACTTCCTGCATAAATCTGAATATGTCTTGCGTCACGTCGTTCCAGATACAGGTGGCTGCTGGATATACTTGTAATGCAATGTCCGGCAAAATTAGGATTCGGCTTTCTTTTGAAAATTGCCATGAAAATAATTATTAAAAGGAACCGAATTATAATTAACATTTTCTCATGACAGCTACATAAATTACCAATATTTTTTCAGTTTTTTCAAACAGGAATAATCATAAATAAAAATTGGACAACCATCATTTATACGCAATTAAAACAATTGAGGTATTTTAATACCATTTAAGTACAATCATAACTAAATTTGATTAATGCTTAAACTTTAATTATACCCTACTGGTTGTACCTTAATTATCAAAAATGGCTTTCTTTTAAGGTGATGAAAATCACCGCTGGATTGAACATCTGTAAATATTTAAAATTCCTATAAAGCTACATGGTGTCAACACAAAAACCTGAAAGATTACACTAATATTTGTTTTAATTTCAAAAATTTTTATTGTCAAACTATTATTTTAATATTACATTCGATGTATTGCAAATTAAGTAGTTATTTTACTTATCCTTTGTTGTTCATCGCTATTTTCTAAGACATAATAATTTCTTCAATTTTATTTAAATTAAGATATTTTACAATTTCTAACAAGTAACAACGCAATCTTAGACAACCTTGTTACAATGAGCGTGCGAAGATTTACGCATCAAGGACGAAATTGCTTCAGGGCGTATGAGTAGGCTTAGTAGGATTCGTTCCGAATTAAAGTCGAACAGGATCAAAGGAAAAAATAATGAATTGCAATAATCTTAATCAAGAATTTGTATTTCTTAGAAGCTAGTTGCAATTTATTATATTTATTTTCTTTTGTTCTTCCTGATCAATTTCATCGCTAAGCTAAGATAATTAAATAAATATTAATAGCTTGACCTACCTTTTACAAGGAATGCAACGCTTTTTTGAGAAGAAATAAGTTTTACAATCAACTTTTTTACACCAGCTATTTTGATATAAAAACTTGTCCGCTAATTAAGCAATAAAATATTCAAAAAATCTGATATTACTTTAGGAAATACAATATTTTTATATTTAATCGCTTTAAAAACTAGTTCATTTCCATTATACGTAAATGGGATGCGCATTAATATGTAACACTATATTTCAAACCCATGCATGTATTAGCATATGTTAACACTACGAAAATATAATATATTATATTACTTAAAATGTTATAATTTTAATTTCAGATGAGTTATGGATTTTTTGCTCTAATAGCGTATATAAATATGGTTTTGACTATTTTATTGATGTTATTAGAGGAATTTTAAAGTATGGTCCCATTAATTATAATTTTCGTTGCTTCTGGCTAATAAAATATTTTTAGAACGTACGAAACACATAGCTACACAAACATTTTAACAATATTAATATTTGACAAAAAGATAGCATGAACAGGTGATAACTTCTGTGATAAGCTGACAGGTAATCTTTAAGCTACCGCTTTGATTTCCGTTCTCTGAACTCTTTTAGAGATAAGGGAATGAGGGTGGAGTTACTGAATGTGGTATGACTGTCATTGATTAATGATTTACTGATGATAAAAATAAATTCACAATATACCATACGACTGTTTTCAATTAATAAACTTAGATTAAAAATTATATTATACAGGGTGTCCCAATTTGAGTTGCATTACTTTGTTATTAATAAAGTTACACATTCGGTTAAATGAGCAATGTTTTGCAGTTTTTTATATTTCAAAAATTCCGAGCCATTCCCAAGATAAACGGAAAACAACGAAAAATACATTTTTTTTTAAAAGACGATTATTTGGTTAACTACAAAAGTTACAAAAAAATGTTTCGTATAGAAGTTATTCGATTCGTTTCAACGAACTTAAATATGTTTTTTAAAAATAATATTAGACAATCGGTCTTCAAGATATCGATAGCAACTTTATTTTTTTCTTGCTTTTTACAATTTTTAAAAAACATATTTTAGTTCGTCAAAACAAATCGAATAACTTTTATCCGAAACATTTTTTTGTAACTTTCGAAATTAACGAAATAATCGACTTTTGAAAAAAATGAATTTTTTGGGTTTTTTTTTATCTTCGGAATTTTAATTTTTTTAAACGACATCTGATTAAGTATAAAAAACAGCAGAACAATGCCCGTTTAACCGAATCAATAATTTTATTAATAACAAAGATAACCATGTAATGCAACTGGGACACCCTGTATAAATACATTTTGTAGTTTTTATTTATTACCTCATTTAAGAACATTATTGTATGTAAGTGTATTCACAAGTTCATGTTCTTTTCATACGTAATAAAATTTAATTTTCCGCTGCATGCTTGTTTTAATAATTTAAAAACTAATTTATTCTATAAAGAAATAGATTAATGTCCTTAATTATGAAATAAATAAAATATATAATCAATTATAATTACCTCGTTTGCTCTTCATTAAAACAATTATCCCCGTGACATTTTGGATTACACATACATAACTTTATATTAGTTGGCATTTTCTTGCTCTCGTATTCTTTAAAGTAATTGCATGTCTCAAATATTATTACACTTATTACAATTTTCGCTATTTTTCCGATCAATTTTTTTATCTACGAGGAACACATAAAATTATGTATTATGAATAGTAGAAATTCTTACCTTTCATTTCTAAAATAATAAGATTAAGAAAACATATAGGGATATGCGTTATTCAGTAAGTTCTATTTTATTTAAAAATGTACCAACAATTTTCAAGGATTAAAATTAGCATTTTCTATCATTTCAATGTTGCATTCCTCTTTTTTATTTTTTAATCATATTTCTAATTACATATTTTCTTTAAAAAATTTTTCTATATTACTTATTTTTTATACTTCTAGAAGCTACTATTAAGTAGTTTTTAAAATTGTTAGGTTATTTTATTACTCTAAAATTTACCGAAAAAAATATTGTCTATATTTTCATTTTTATGGTCGAAAGAATTCACTCTTACTTAAATTTTGAGTTTGTTTTTAGTGAATTAGGTAATAAAATCAATTTCAAATTAAAGTTTCAAGAGACTTTCTTAAAAATTTCTTTATAGCTGCCATTTCGTTTGAATATTTTTAAAGAAAAAGGTAAATATAATCTTTGATAATATCGTTAAATATCAGGATATGCTATAAACTTTATGCTCAACATTTATGATCACATATCCCATTAAATAATAATACACCAATGTGCACTTAAAAGAGAATTAAATTATTTACTGGCCCAGTAATGCATATTGAAAATTAGTTCATAAAATATTAAAATGCACCATTTTAAACAGTATAAATAAAATATTATAACTTACTTTTCTATCTTTCAATTTACCTCCAAAATTGAGACCTTCTCAGAATGATAAGTGGATATGAACCAAAAATCAAATTTTTCAGGAGAAGCAAGAATGTTTTTTGATCTACAGTTTAAAGTTGTTATTTAATGAGGTTACATACAAAGGGGTGCATAAAAAACGGCCAACGATGTAGCTTCGTTATTTCTTATCCGATTTTAATAAGTGATATGTCAAATTAAATGGTTTGAAGAATACTACTATCAGATAATAAAAGATTAATTTTATTTCTGAAACCTTTAGAGGAGGAGGAGGCAACTTTTCTTTTTCAAATGGCAACATATTTTTTTCGATTGAAAAAAATCATTAGAAAAAATAATGTAAACCAATTATACTAACAATTTTTTTTTAATTAATTTTTTTAATTTTTTTTCTTATTTTTTTAAATTGTTATTATTATTTTTTTAAATTTAATTCAACTGTTTTTTTTTTGTTTTTGAGTTATCAGTTTTTTATTTTTTTAAGTTTTGTTTTTTAATTTTTATTATTATTTTCTTTAATTTAATTTAACTGTTTTTTTTTGTTTTTGAGTTATCAGTTTTTTTATTTTTTTTTTAAGTTTTGTTTCCTCCACACCATTTATTTTTTGGTGCTAGGAATAATACATATTACTGATTTATCATAAATAATTAAAAACGTAGCTGCTCCCTTCCTGCAGCAAGGTCCTCAATTATTTTGCCTTGTGGTGTGAATATCATAATGAATATGTTTATAAAATATTTATACTTTTTGAGTAAAGATTTAGCTTTAATTTTACCGATTAAAATTTCTAATTTGATTTTTAAACAATTTCTGTGATTACGCTCTATTGAACCTTTAACCTACATTGGTGTAACTAATCCGTATATCAAAAAATGTGTGAATTAAATGTAAAAACCCTAATATTTGCGTTTGCTTTAGAAAAAAAATTTACAACCTAAAATAGTCTTCTTCATTTTCTAGTAATTATTAAATTTTTTGTCACAATTTTTGATTTCTCTTAGTCCGCGATTTATGTTTGGCCCAAATTTGGCTTGAGAAAACTGGAGTATTTATTTGAATGCATCTTGAAAATTCGTAAAAATTTTTTTTTATTTGTTTGTGTCTAATTTTTACCCTTTTAATTGACTTATATTTCAGATCTGAAAGTGATTGCCATGAGCTTACTTGGGAATTTTGGTCCATTTCAATAAACAATTCATACATTTAACACTGTTCTTGAAAATAGAGCAATAAATATATTTTTTGAGAAAATATTGGTTATTTAATTTTGTGTGATTTTTTTATAATACAACAAGTTAATTAAATGTATTTAAGGTGTTTACAAACACAACTTTAATTTTCTTTTTTTACCCAATTTATATATAAAAATAGGAAAAAGGATTTTGTTTTATTATTGGTTTTTCTTTTCTTATTATTTGTAAAGAAAAGAAGGAGAATGCATTTTTTTCTTTAAACTAATAATTGACCTTTATTGTAGTTTTCTTGGTAATTTTTCTATACTTTTTCAATTCATTTATGTAACTTATTGAAATACTACCTATTCCTTTTTTCAATTTTTTTTTGAATAATGTATATATTTAAGATTTTAAACCTTTATTTTATTTCAAAATAATTTTAATAATAAATATTTATTTTCATTCTTGCAAAAGTGGTATTAAAATGGTTCTGCCAAAATTGGGGCTTAAATATGTTTTCATCAATTAATCCCCACATTATGATCAGTTTTCTCTCAGACTGTAAAAATTTGATAATTCTTGAACGGTGATGCTCTCGTCAAATAAGTAACTTCTTGATTTTTTAAATAGTTATTTATGCATATTTTTAAATTTGTCATTTATGATCAGTTGTCAGTGCATAAAATCATGTTTTTTGCACTAGTGCAGAAAAGCATTACTTAAATCATGCTTTTTTTAACTAAGAAATGCTTTTGTGCACTCGTGCAAGAAAGGAGGACTTTATTCACTGATAACTAATCATAAACGATGCACGATCGTGCCATATTGCATTTTTAACACCCACACCATATAATATATTTTCTACAAACGAATAATATTAATGAAATTTATGAAAATATTAGCAGTTGTCTACATGGTTTTGTTACGTACCTTCTGCACTAATAAGAAAATGACATTTTTAACGTTTGTTATGAGTGTTATGAGAGCCATTTTTTACACGTTTGTAGAAAAAATGATTAGCTTTAACGACGTCTCTAAAATTTTCATCACGGTCGCTGAATACATGCTTTAGTGGTCATCTAAATGATCATGTGATTATCTATAAACTTTAGTAATTGAAATGGTTTTTTCCCAAATATTTTTAAATTACTTAAAATAAATTTTATCTGCCTTTTCATCATTTTACTAGATAATCGTAGTTTTTAGCTGTTGATAGTTACTAAGCTAAATACTTCTACTTTTTCTGATAATTATATTTTGATCTAATATTTCTTCTGTAGTAATATTATTGCAAAACATGTACCGATGAAATAAATCTTAACAAACTTACTTTAATTTTTTTTAGCATCAATTAACGGTTTTAGCCATGTTTCTTTTATTTCTATAGGTTTAAAATTATGAATTGTAAAATATTTATTATTTATGATTTAAACGCATTCATTGCAAAAAATCTTTGCTGAGAAACCTCAAATAGAACAAAATTGACCCTTGCATTAAAATAAATCAAGAAGTGTGATACTTTGGTACGTTTCTGATCTTGAATTTTTTTAAAATTTTGTAGTAAAACCATTTTAAATATTATAGTTTTATGTGCTTAAACATATATTTACATATTACATTTGAATAAAATAATCTAAAAATAAAGTAGAACGGAGAATGTTGATTATAATCCTAACTGTTACGATAAGTAAGATGAAATAAAAGACAAGTGTGCTTCTGGTTTCACCTTTATTAAGGCATCATCAGGCACAATAAGTAATTACAATTAGGCTATTAAAATAACCCAATTTAAAACATGATAATCATACCTTATATGTAAGTATGTCTTATTTTTAATGAACATCTTGTGCCTCTTTTATAAGGAACGTTTATCATGTATTTAACTAGTTATTTTAATAACCTAATTCTAGTTTCTTAAAGTGCCTGATGATGCCCTAATAAAACCGAAACTAGTAGCAACTTGTTTTTCTATTTCATCTAACTTATGGTAACAGTTGGGTTTAGAATCATGAATCATTCTCCGTTATACATTAAACTCGATCCAAAATCATCCTAAATTTTCATTATTAAAAATAATTTGCACATTTTTTCCTAATTTAGAAACATTGGTTTAGGTATGTTAAATACGATTAAAAATTCATCGTTTGAAAATTTGTTGCTAGGAAAATTGATGACGGGAAAGCTGGTTCCGGGAAAAAAAGCTCATCTTGGAAAAATGCCTCACAGAAAAACTTAAAGCCAAAATAATGTTGGCAGAAAAATCCCAATGAGTGTTGGTAATAAAAATAAATTGTAAATTTTTATGTAAAATAAATAATCGCAAATTTTTCGAGATGAATTTTTTAGGCGATAAATTTTTCCATAAAAAAATTTTCCCGCGAACAATTTTTCTATGATGCGCCAACAAATTTTTTTTACATTTAATTTTCCTGGAATGAATTTTTCCGACATAAATTTTTCATACCCAACTTTATTTATCTAGATAGCTTTTCAGTGGCAAATAGCTATGACCAAGCGTATAAAAATCCTGATGCATTTTAGTTTATTAAAATGGTTGTAATTTTTTTGTAGGTGTAAGTCGAAAAGAATTCGTTTGAGTAATTGCTCTTAAATAAATATCTTTTCTTTCTGCTAAGATTTATATTTGTAAAACTATGTAGCACATTTTTATTCAATAGACGTATACTTGTAAAATATTGGTATTGTTCAAGTCATGATTAATGATTGGTTGTCACAAGCTAAAGCTCTAACAAACAACATCGAAATATTGAAAAAGCGTTTCTTTCCTTGAGGAACCATTTAATTTTATTACCAATTGTTTCATATCAATAAATAAATTTGTATTGTTTGTTTTGACTTATTGGTGTGTGCTTGATTTTTTTAAGGTGCGCGCGCTCGCGCCACGATTTCCAATTAATACAAAATTGTACAAACACGTTTCTTCTAAGAACTTTTAATCGAAGGACAAATAAATAATGAATCAGCGATTCAATAATTTTCCCAGACAACTGGCAACCTCGTGCACTAACGTTATTTATCGCAATCTTGGCTATTAATCTGCGAAAGGAGTCGCAACGAAAAAATCTATATTTAGCAAGAAGCATGCATGCATCATGGCGTAATTGACTTGTCTTACAACGCATAAATTTTTTATCAGTACACCTATACCTATTTTACTAAAACATCCGCGTTAATCTGAAGGAATCAAAGCACTAAATTATTCATTCAGTTTTATGCTAAACGCATGCCAACTCTATAAACAAATTTAATTAGTTGTTATGCAAACCCAGTTACGTAATAACACACTGCTGTTTGATTTTTTTTGGTTCTGTTTTAAACCCTGATAAACGTAATTAAAGTAATTATCAAATGGCGTTTATATAATTATTAGAAACCAATGCACTAAATGCGAATTAAAGAAAGAAAGTTCCTACTCAAATTTTAGTGGTACGCAAATATCAATTCCTCAGGATAAAATGCAGTATTTTAATTATGACACTTTTAGGCAGGGGAAGTTGCTTTGGTGTGGCCGAGAAATTATTGTTTTTTTATTCAAGGCAATCGACTTTATTACAGGATTTGTAAGTTTAATCCGATTATAATTTGCTTTAGTTTCAGCAAATTATTATTTCCTTTAATTATAATTATACACAAGTTTACAATACCAAAACAATTTATCTCAGCATAACTTCCAAAGTTTGACTAGAAGTTTCCTATTTCTCACTACCTCTTAACTACACACACTTCCTTATTATTGCTATTTTATGGCTTGTATTACAGATTACAGTTTTTTAAATTATAATTTATATGTAATAATTACTGCAGTTGATACATTTATTTAATTTGCTTGTGCAATTGTTTATATGCGTTTTAATTCGAAATTTGTGCTCTCAGCTGTGAATATTGAATAATTAATATTTTATGTGTTAAAATTAATTAAAGTCGCCATTTCCATACCTACGTCAAATAAAATTTGCTTAATAATTTGTACTACAACGTTTTTTTACATCCGGAACCACTCTACTCCAGTTTCCTCCATGTAATTTATAGCTTTTCTTGATATATCGTCACTTTTACAACTATTATTATAGATTTTATGCTTCGCTTTACTTAAAAATACTCAATATAAAAAATTTTAATTTCCCTCATCATGGATTAATGAGTTTCATTTATTACTGTTTGTTTCGCTATCATTATAAAACTATAACATGCAGAGCTTTGTGAACATGCTATGAATAATAATTTAATGGTAGTTTGCACATTTATTTTTTTTCAAATTTTGCAATTATTATAGTGCCACGTGTTTAATAGATATTCTCATTGATATTATGGCTCATTAACGCACTGGTAATAGGAGAGTGAGGTCGTATTATCGTTAGTATGTTCCTAATGTTAGCTACTGATAATTGGTGATGTCCGTCATTGGAAAATCTTAATATCATTTAGGTCTTAAAATTATATATCCTCCATCTATTTGTTTGATTGGTGAGGAATTATAAAAAATTAAGAATTTTAATAGTTAGTTACAAATACTTATTTTTGCTAAAAGATTGCCCTACAAAGTAACAATGAGTTCTTGAGCAACATACAATACCCAACGCCAAGCCAAATCTTGGCTTATTAAACTTACCCGTAGCAGGAATTTTAATCCTGTTAAGCTGAATACAATTGTGACAAAGAATTGTAAATAATAAATCATCCAAGTGAGAAAGCGGTTCAGTAATAACAGATCACAGGTGAATTCAACATAGTAGAATAATACAATTAAAAATACAATTTATATCTAGAAAATATCAATGAATTTTATAGCGGAAATGGAAGAAATTATCTTGGTTTCAAAAATTTATTTACAGTAGTGGAAAATAGTAGAGCAACTTTAAATTTTATTTAAATTTAAATAACTAAATTAACCAACAACCAAATTTCTTGGATTAAATTAAAGTAATTTAAAAACAATTTCTGATCAGCAAATTATTCATTATTGTACCAAGTATCAAGGTTTTACAAAAAAAGGTGAGATATGTATTGGAAAAAAATCAGAGTATTTTTATTTGTTACTTCAGTAAAACGTTAAATAACTGAGAAATTGTGCAAAATGTTATTTTAACATTTATAACATACTGATAAAACTCAAGCCGTCAGCAATGTGAAAACTAGAATCTTGTCTTGTATTTGTAGAAAAAAAATTTATTACTACTTAGCGTTTTCCTAATAAAACAAGTTTTCCAGAAATTAAACAAAAATCCAGAAATTCACTGTGTCCGAAAGTCGACAACTACTTCAAATAGTAAAGAAATGCCCTTATGATCTTAGCGGTTCTAGTATTCTTGATCCAATTATTTTTTATTCTCTCAAAAAGTCAGGAAACTCATTAAAAGTTGAATGATGATTTTGGATTTCTTTATATACTATAAATACTTCCATAATAACAAAAACTCATCTGATTTATCAAGTTGTATCTTAAACAATTTAGAAATAATGACATATTTTTGTAATTTATTGAACTAGTGAAAATATTCATATTGTTTTGTTGATGTCCTTATTTAGATTAATTGTGTATCTTTGATGGAATTAGGACCAAAGAAATTCTTTATTATAGCGACTAGTTTCGATGGTTTATCTCCATCTTCTTCAAGCCTTTTAAAGTATTATCAATATTATTGTCAAGGGTAATATAGCAAGTGGTAAGAATATTATCGAAAATTTTTTAGAAATGCACGAATTTTAATTTCAACGACGAAAATGCAACTAGTGCGTAGCACGAGTTCCATTTTCCAAAGATTGACATTAAAATGAGTAAGCATTTCTAAAAAATTATCGATTCATATTCTTACCACGAGTTATATTTGGAAAGAGAATATAATGACTGAAAATATTTGTATTTTCACTTATTAATACGTCAGAAATACATTGAAAATTTTGACATAAAGTGACAGGAATTGTATTCTCAAATTAAAACTATTATTAGGTTCAGGAATTTTGGTTGAACTTTTCAAAATTAGCATCACACCAGTTTGGTAAATACAAAACGATTGCTAATTTTGAGAAGTTCAACCAAAATTGCTGAACCTAATAATAGTTTTAATTTGACAATGATATTGATAATACTTTAATAGGCTTGAAAAGATGGAAATAAACCATCGAAACTAGTCGCTATAATAAAGAATCAATCAATAGAGTTTTTCTTTGGTCCTAATTCCATCAAACATACACAATTTCTGAAAATATATTATCAAGCAATATTTGGAATTACAGTTGGGTATATTATTTACAAAAATAAATCTTTTTCAAATCATGAACTTCTTGAATCACTCCACACTAATATATCATACATATTTTACCTTAATCATTTCGTCGATGTCATTTACATTAAAAAATAAGAGTCTCTCCTTGTAGTGTCATATAAGACATCATATCTTGTGATTCAAGAATAAGACCCTTATTTTGCGAATTTAGTTAGCGAATGCAAAAATTCAAATAGAAATGAACTCGGAAATACAATGCACAAAACAAATGTTATATCTGGCTTTAATGAGTATAGAACATTATCTTAATTAATTTAAACTATAAATTTATTTGTACCCTATTTATGGTGGGACATATTTAAAAATAACCGAGAATGGTATTCTGAAATAAAGAACAATAATTTTAGTCTACAGTATGTTTCGTTAACATCCTAAACATCTTTACAACAGCAAATTGATATTGAAAGTTATTTTATTCCATAATAGACAATATTACTTCTTGGTAAACTATTACAAGCTTTGTTGTACTTATAGTCAATAGAAAACTAAAATTATACAGGGCGTTCCGTTACTGATTCACAAAACTTCAGGTTTAGATACTAGAGGAAATTTATGCGACAAAAAACCAAAAAACTAGGGATCTTTTTTAGTTTTAGAGCTATGACTTTTTGAATTTTAGGTCAGCGATTTTTGTCGAAAACTAGAAAATCACCAACTTAACTTAAACAAGATGCTCAAGGACTTAAAAAGTAATAACTAGAAAGCTAAAACCATCCTCTTTTAATTGGTAATAACAGTAGTACATAAATACTTGAAAAAATGTTCCAAAAAAATCAAAAAACATTTTTTTTTCATGATAAGTCTTATTATAAGGATTTGGTTTTCGAATTTCCTGAAACATCTCTATATTATCAACCAACTAGAGAAAATTTTAAGACATTGGCTCTTTTCCTTCACGTACTAAAGCCTTCGTAAGTTACTTCTACTAGTAGTATAGTTTGTCAAAAATGGTGCATACTTTGCCAAGTAGGCAGTGATAGAATGCTAAGTGTTTTATGACAGTTTGATGCATGCCAGCCAACGTTTTTACGATTTGCTGATTTTTGACAAAATTCAAACCGCTGTAGCTCCAAAACTAGACCCCTGCTTTTTCCGGTTTTTTTTTCGATTTAATTTTCTCAAATTTTTAACCCTGGCATTTGTTGAAACACGAACGGATCACCCT
Source organism: Stenus bimaculatus (assembly GCA_963971135.1). Taxonomy (NCBI): domain Eukaryota; kingdom Metazoa; phylum Arthropoda; class Insecta; order Coleoptera; family Staphylinidae; genus Stenus; species Stenus bimaculatus. The sequence goes on along the minus strand of OZ020183.1, from coordinate 44,154,698 downwards.
GTATATTATATGTAAAAAAAGGGATTAATTAATATTTTAGAGTTTGGTTAAATAAAATTGAATTGAGATCTGGGTATCATCAAGTCAGAGTGAAGATTGATGATTGAGATAATACAATTTATACAGGGTATCTCACGTTTTTACAAGCAATTTTTTTTTAGATAGCACCTAAATGTCATTCTGAATAAAAAATGTTCCCATGAACTATTATGTTTTTTCGACTCCGTAAAAAGTTACAGCAATTTTAAAATTGGTAAATTTTCATGATTTTTGTGGAACACCCTTTTAGAGATTGACAGTTTTCGTGGTGGATTAGGTGATATAAAAATTGATGATCTCGTGGTTTTAAGTAAGATTTTTGAAAATCACTTAACTTTCTTAGAACTTGTGTTTGGTGGACTTAAATAGTTTAAACTAAATCAAATCAAGAAATATGTAAATTTTGCTGCTTACATATTAAATATTTTAGTCCAAAGAGGAATTAAACTGACCTTCAAAAGCTGAAGCTTTTTCTAAAAGGCCACCTCCTCACAATATGAAGTAAGATAATCTATTCTCCACGTTGTTTCTTAGTACAGAAGGTTGCAAATTGCTCAAATTCTGGCAATTGAGGTCCTTCAATAATATCGTCTCACTTCTGCACCTATTTTACAACAACAGGATTGATGTTATAAACTAGGCTTTTAGAGCTGTTTTAATACATGGAGAAAAGGAAGAAGAACATCCTATTGAAAATGCAAATCTTCTTCTAACCACTGCAGAAAGAAGTTATTCAGCTGCAGAACGTGAAGCTCTTTAGCTCTTGCTGTGGTGTAGGCTCTGACAAATTTTAGGAGCTTTGAAATGGTTGTTAACCTAATTCTCCAAGCGGGAAACTTGCTCGTTAGTACTCATATTCAATCTTAAGATAGAGTACATTTAAGGAAGAAAAAGTAATAGTGAATACTTTATCGTGTCCTCCATTCTCAACACTCCATCGCATTTTCAAGAGGGTCGGAGTGAACTGCTCTGAAGTAATCCATTTTACCTCGTCCCTGTCCCCTCCAAAACCTACCAGATTTTTAGTATGAACTTCTCCAGTGTAGTGGGTGTTCTGTAGTTATGTTAATAGATCACACTCCTTAAGTGTTCCAAGCGCGTTTTTAAAATGAGTAGTTTTAGTATGTAACGGGTATAAAGATTGCTTAAGGCGATAGTCGGGATAATTTGAGCGCTAGATTTTGAAATGCGGTTTTGGACATATTTTTTTTCAGTGAACCTTTTTTAAAATTTCTTCTTTTGGTATTATAGAAGATCTAGTAGCTACCATTTTCTTCATTTTTTGTTTTTGTAAGTCAAACCAAATAGCCAGCAGTAAAACGGGCTCTTTACAAAAACCTTTGCTTAGCTGCGATTACAATACAGATTTAAAACTGTTTGAAATAATATTTATCTTTCAACGGCAGCAATAAGTTAAGGTATAAACAAAGAGATTGTATAATTCTTTTTTTAATTTAAAATTTTTTAAAACTTTTTACAGTGCTCTAAAAATTAGGTAAAATTTTTGGAGCGCTGCAAAAGGTTTAAAAAAAAATTAAATTAAAAAAACAATTTATACGATTTTTTCGTTTATATCTTAACTAATTGCTGCAGTTGAAAGACAAATATTATTTCAAACTGTTTTAAATCTGTATTGTAAGCGCCGCTAAGCGAAGGTTTTTTTTATAAAGAGCCTGTTTTACTGCTGCCGTATGATTATTTGGTTTGACTTACAAAATCAAAAAATGAAGAAATTGATAGCTAAAAGGTTCTTCTATATACCAAAAAAGGAAATTTTAAAAAAGCTCCACTGGAAAAAAAATTATGACCAAAACCACAAATATCAAACGAATTTCAAAATCAAGCGCTCAAATTTGGCGACTATCCTCTTAAGGTTGTCTCAAGTTGTTCTGTAAAATAGTGTGTGTGTGAGCAGTTTGGGCATACGAAAAAGGGCAATTGTGATATTTTCCCTAACGAGAGTTATTCTCACGGTGTGAGAACCAAACCGTTATGAGTTCTTATCCTTATCCTCATTTTCGGGGATAAAATATCCTATAGGAAGAAAGGAGTGGTCAAGCAAAATACTCGTTACTTCTTGGTAGTTTTGGAAAATTTCCATAGAAACGTCCTGTTTTTCCTATAGGAGATTTTATCCACGAAAATGAGGATAAGGGTTCTCTTCGCTAGACCGGATAAATTCGGTTATCTGCCGGGTTATAGTAGAATAGTTAAGAGACGAAGGGCAGCCCGTGGTGCTGGAGACTCTTCTCGCTTTAGTTAATATGGTGTGCATTGGATTTGTAAATAGTAGTGAATAAATATTGTAAATAGCCAAGGGTTTCTTCCTTCCTCAAAAAGCGAGTGGATCCCAGTAGTACACTAGGCATCATCCAACCCTTAGAGGTATGCGAAGTTATAGGTATAACTACTCAATCCAGATATTTGACATAATGTCCCTATACATAAATCTATCCAGTTTTCCTTCTTTGTGATGGAGTGGTTCCATGTAAAATACATAAAAACAGCTCCTAATCATCACACATCACGCAACATACTTGAGAGTTGTATTTTGGGCTTAGTCTTCATGGGTACATACTTAATTCCATCATTATAAAATAAACTTGGATTGATGAAAGTTTTACACTCCAGTTCAAATGATCTCTAGCAATATTTTTATAAATTCTTTAGTAATCAGAAAACAAGTAAATTTTTGAAAATTCCTAAATCCGACTCTGCATAATGAAGATAATTTCCATCTATATGAAGAAAATTATATGCTAATTATATTTTTATTTATTAATTTCTTATTTTAATGGCCGTATATTAAAATAAATATAAATTTTTTATAAAAACTAATAAATTATAAAATAAAACGGTTTTATTTTTTTATTTAATTTCCCACGGCATTTTTATGGTTTTCTTTATTTAGTAAATACACAGTAATTATTTCAGCGTAATTTTATCGGTTGTTAAAAAATTCTAGTTTACAACAATAACAAGTAAAATACAATTTTGCATTTTTTGACTTAAGTTAATTTATTTTAAAACATAAATCTCTTTTACATTTTTAGCAATATTTTCTATACCTAGATATTAAAAGTGAATTTATGAATAATGAATGTACTACTGCGATACTCTTGTAAACCCATTAGAATAAATTTCCAAGGAAGCTAATAACACCATATTAAACAACCTATAAAATAAATTTAATTTTTTAAATTATACTAATATGATCATCAATTCACTAAAAGTATTTCTCATGTAAGAAATTAGAAAAAATTAATAACTATGAAGAGTAATATGGCATAAAATTAATTTTAAACAAATTTAACATTTACTATTAATTTTGTAATAAACAATTTATAACTTTTGAAATTTTCCGGATAAATAAGCTGTTAACATGGGTTTGTAAGATAATTTTAATTTCTAATTTATTTAAAACAATCCATGTCAAATAAATTTCATCGCGTTAAAGGTCGATTTTCTGTACAATAGAATTTACAACGCCCGTGCATTTATAAATGTTCCGAAAGAATTAACTTCATTATTACAGAAAGCGTAGCTTATTTTAATTTATCTTTGTTTACGCTCATAAAAAGTGAAAATTTTAAAATATTTTAGTTACAAAGGTTTTTCTAGTTTTCGTTCATTAATTTTTATTTCTTTATTTTTTAGACCATACTATTTTGGTCAACTCCAAAACAGGGTATATTTTATATTAAATATTATAAATCGCGTTTTTTCACATTATAGTGTCTTGTTCCACACTGTATAGTCATTGGCAATCTCAGATATTTAGAAAAATTGAATTAAATAGGATTACTATTTCTATGACTTAATTTTAAATCTTATTGACATAAATGTAGCATATGGTTAAATATGATAAATTAATTATGTTTTTGTTTCAGGTCTGTTTTGATAACATCTTGAAATATCTGGAGGGCAAATAGCGTCCGTATGAAAATGAACCAAGCCTGTCGAGCTACCTCCAACTGAATTTAGCTATAATGGACATAACGGAGGCATTTCGGACAGAAGATCTCTCGAAGGCTGACTTTTTTGATTTCGTCGTGACGCCGGATAACCAAGACAACCAATTACAAAAGCAGATGCGTTCAGTGAATGCTTTTTTAACGAACGGCATTGAAGAAAAAGAAACTAATAATAACATGCCTTCGGTGGAATTAAACGCCTCCCCAAATGCGACGACGACGACTACCGGTCAAAATTTTGACCTGAACTTTTGGGGGGATAAGGATACAGTGAGGATAGAAACGGCGATTTTGGAGGATTTGAATAAGTATTGTTGGACATCGGAGGAGGATGTAGATAATAGTTTGTCGGATAATAAGGGTAATATTAATAGCAGTGGTAATACTGATGGTCATATTTATACTTTGACGGTGCTGAATGGGATTGATCAAGGAGCCACGTGGTATAGGCCGCCTTTAACGACGATTATTAAAGAGGAAGATGTGTCGGTTTCAAGTCCCAATTCAATGGAGCATCTACAGAATAGCCTGGATATAGACTCAATTTTAAATATAATGCCTGGACAATTAAATGGTTTTAATAATAATTACCAGGATAATACAATTAATCAAAATACTGATGGTTTAATTAAATCGGAAACTTATACCTACGAAGATAGTGGGTTTGCGGATAATAAAGATGAACTTGCTAATTCTTTAATTATAGACACGCCGCTTCTAGAAGCCCATGATGGTTTTAATAACAATAACAATAACGACTGGAAGTTAACTAATAATAACAATACATCTGAAGATAGTCCCGATTCGCTTCTACGAAGTGCATTACAAGGTAAAACTTTTATGCGTTATAATGGTATTAAGAAAGAAAATAATACCGAGTTAAGGCGAGTTTTATCAACACCACCTACGAAAACTGAAACTATTTTTGTTAAACAAGAAAGTGATGATAAAATCCCTACAATTGTAGCTGGAATTGATGCTAATGGAACTGTTATTTTTGAAGAACACGTCCAGTCATCACAACGACAGAAGGAAGCAGCTGAAAGTGCTTCGAATACCACTACACAAAATATGGATGACATTTTATTATCCCACCTAGATAATTCCTATAACGATGATTTCGAGAAACTGAAGAGAATAGCCAATGAAGTCGCGGAAAGTGTGAATCAGTTTTGTCAAATAGACACCTCCATCGATGGAGTTGGTGTCTATACCATAACCCCAGATCAAATAGGTATTTTGAATAACATATCCAGCCCAATAGCAATATCTGCTCCAATTGTCACGAGCTCAAAACCACCCACCAAAAAATATAAACGGACTAATAGTGGGTCCAAACAAACGACTGTACAAAGTGCCACGTCTACATCGAATAGTGTTAGGAAAGAACGAAGTCTGCATTATTGTAGCATATGTTCTAAAGGTTTTAAGGATAAATATTCAGTTAATGTTCATATTAGAACGCATACCGGAGAAAAACCTTTCGCATGTAGTCTATGCGGGAAAAGTTTTCGACAAAAAGCTCATTTGGCCAAACACTACCAAACGCATATTGCGCAAAAAAATGCAGCGGCGGCCGGAACTGCCACTGTTGTCAAAGCTAAATCAAGGTAGCTGTTCGAATAAGTAATTTGCTGTTTACAAATATAAATATTCTTATTTTATTAGCTGAATTACAAACTATTTTCGGTAAACCCAAATTTTTAACTAAAAAATATTTACAATAATATTTTCAAAATTCTTATATCTGCTTTACTATAAATATTATAGTTTAAAATTTGTGATTTGTATTTGTAAACAGATTGTGGTATGTAGCTTTTAGCTACAAATAATCCGTCAAATTAATAAAGAATTAATTGTTAATAAATAAAAGACAGTTGATGTAAAAGTATGTATTTCTACAACTAAAGCTTGTTCTTAGTGCAGATTTAATCTATAAACGTGTTTCAAAAATATTATATTACCTTTAAATTTTACTGATTAATAAAAATATAGAAAAATCAAAATAAATTACTTAAGTTCGTGAAATAATTTTAAAATTAAATCATATTTCCACAAATAAATTCATTAATAATTTTATAGAAATAAATTTTAAAAAATAAATATTAATTAAATCTGCACTGCTTCAAATATAATAAAATTTCAAAATCACTGTTAAGTTTTTGATAAAAGCAATAACAAAACAATTTCTAAATCCTTAATCGTTTTTTATTAAAATAAATATTTGTTCCTAAACTGATGTAATTTGAGTTTATTTTGTGCTGTGATTTATTTGTGAAAAATAAATTCTAAAAAATCTCACCTTTATAATATGATTATAAAAAATTAATTATTATATAGAAAATCTCTGCATAGAATCTTTGTATTTCTTGCCATTTCTGTATTATTTTTGTATTTAATTAAAATAATTATTATTTATTTTTTTAATAATTTAGTAACTTTTATTGTAATAGTACTAATTATAAGTTAGTTTTATGTGTAATCAGGCGTGGGTCGTATTGCTTGTTGTTATATTAATTTAATTGTATTATTACTTTCCTATTCATACAGAAGAAGTATTAAATACGGCCCTTTGCCTGATCTTTAATATTAACGCCATAATTATTAGGCATTTAAGGCGCTATGATGAAGATTGCGAAATATTTTAGTTCCTGATTAAAAAGGTATTTCGGAAATGAAAATATGACAGCCTGTTTTCATCGTTTTAGTTTGTAGTTTAACTACTGTTTACCATAATTTAAGGCATTAAATGACCTTTTTTTTTTAATTTTACCTATAAAATACTCAAATTCACTTAATACTTCCAACGCGTGTTTCATATTTTTAGTAAAAAGTGAGTACAAACTTTTATGATTGATAACGTAATTACCATCTTTAAATTGTTGTTAAATAATTTTTATAATATATTAAAGTTTATTACTGTTGAATCTGTTCGTTTGTTATGTGTGTATATTATATTATTTTTGAACAGCAATTTATGTATAATTAACGCAGCAGTATTCGCGTCTGTTATTATTATTATTTTTATTAATTATAAAAATCCTTATTGTTTATTTGCCCCTGAAGCTAAGTTGCTTAGTTACTTGCCGCGGTAAAGGGTTATTATTTTTATATGTGTATCGGATCTCAATGTTATTTCGATAAATTATTGTTCTGCCAATCTTCGTGTTCTAAGTACATCAAAAATAACAACAAATACTCGTTTTATAATACTCTAATACTTTTCGCAGCAACGAAGCCATTAGGTTCTTTTTATACTTACGTTTTTGTATATTTTAAGCAAAGTTTTATGTTCTTTTTATACATTATCATTGATTTTATAAAAGTATTTTTTATACTTAGATGTGTTTATTTGCATTTTATAATTTTATATATTACGTAATTGACAATAAATATGTTTTTTATTATTTTGATCTTTTTATTCCTTCGAAATGGTATTCATATTCCATATGCAATTTTTACAATTACCACGCTATTTTTTATTAACTATTAAAAACACCCATAAATATTTAAATAAACATTAAATTGTGCATATTTTCCTACACAATTTATTTATTTACATTCTAATAAAAAGGAGTTAATTCAAATTTGTTCTAATTTTGGCTATTTTAGACTGGCATATTTTAGTTAACAAATTGTGTCGCAAATCGACTGAGTCCATTAGTGACTCAATTTCCTTACCAAAATATTTGAGTCTAAAAAGGCATTTCATAAACGGTATTATAGATATTTTACAACCTTAAATTTTGTACATCACCAAATATCATTTTACTCACTTCCATTATTTTTTGACTGTTTGGTTGGTTATAAATGATATTTAAAAAGAAAATGGGAAATGTTTTAGGATTATATTTTCATAAAAAAAATTTTCAAAATGGTATTCTCGAATCAAGTTTACACAAAAATGTTACTCTTCAGCGAATGCGATAGAATGCACTTAAAAAATAAATTTAAACAAAAAATTATCTGTCATTTTTTATTTGAAATATTGTCCAGTAAATAAATTCTGTATTATTTCATTATATTTTAATTCAAAATTACGTAGAAAATGTCTATTAGAATCATTTTTGTAAAATAATGGATTTTATAGGTCGATTCCGTGCAAAGTTGTAAGTCTTTAGGGTACAAACACAAACAAAGCAGGTTACCCGCTTTCAGATTACCGACACAGGAAACATTCTCTGTTCCTATATAATTTATCTTTTTTTGTCGCAAAACGGCAGCAATTGACTCTTCAATATTCATTATAACATTAAACCTGCTTTAGCAACCAACTACAGGACAGGAATGAACTATTCATTCCGGTAAACTGGTCAAGGAAACATTATCGGCGCGGGTAACCTGCTTTGCTTGTGTTTGTACCCTTACAGAGTAAGGTAACCATGGAAACTGTCCATTACAACCCATACAACTTACAGATTTTTTCTATTAGGACTTACACATTTGCATCATTATGGTAACCATGAAAACTGTCCATATATCAAGCATATTTTTGAATGTATTTTTCTCTTAAACTGCGTATGCTAACGGATTCGTATATGACCAACTTTTTGTGCTAAAGATGCCAACCAAAAAATGATGGAAGCGGACTAAGTGTAAATTAGGTACTGAGTAAAATAATTAATTGCTTTCCTAAGAACAGTTTTCAAATAAATGACCAAAAATGTATTTTTTGTCAACTCCTTTAATGATGAGCTGCAGCTTCATTATGTAGAAAAATCGGACATATGTTTATAGGAACGTTTTATCTTATCTATCGAGGATCACCAAAAAATCACCACCAGAAGTCTGGATCTGGATTTAGGTCTAGGGTGTGGTTTTCAGTTCCACGGGCAATTAGGTCACCATAATTGGGCCCATTTTACCAACTCCTCTCCCTTCAGAGAGCTTCCTTCCCATCCATCCACCCCGGCCATCCGATTGTTTCGGCTAACCTGCGAAGATCTTCAAGTGGATGTCAGGCATACTTGGCCAGCAGTCCCCAAGTATGGATCCTCTGATTGATGATAGCGCGGGGCAATAGCAGAGCAAGTGCTCTACTGTCTCCTCGTCTCTTTCACATCTGTGAGAGCTGGTATTTTTTGTTATTCCCAGCTGATATAGGTGTTTGTTCACCTATTTCTATGAGCTTTCTGAGTTTATCCCTCGTTAGCTGAAGGCAGTAGTTCGCTGTTTTCAGGTTAGGTGCTCATATGAGCATATTTTACTCTGTCTGCAGCCTTCTGTTTTTAGCCAAATTTTGATATGTCGTCGCAGCGAGTGCATTGATAGTGGATAGCTTGTCCGCCTTCTCATTGCCTTGGTTTCCTGAATGTCCTTTAATCCAGATGATTTCTACCATGTTGTTTATCGCAAGGGTCTCCAGCATTTGGTGGCATTCTGCTACTAGCCAGGAGGTAACTTTTTGTCTCCCTAAGGCTAACATTGGCGCACTGCTGTCTGTCCACAAGCAAATCACTTTATTGCGTAGTTCTTTCCCCGCTCTGCTTTTCTGGCCACGTGCAATAGACTGTGAACCGAGGTGGATACTATCTTGTAGATTTAGTTCTGGTGAAAAGACTTAGGAGGATAGATCCCAGAGCAACCTTATTTTTTGGACCCGTCAGTGAAAATTTTCACATCTGGTTTCCCGTTTTCTTCATGTGTGTATTCAATACGATAGCTCCTGGTTTGTAGTATTTAGCTATCCCGAGGAGTTGCTCACATTTGTGTGCCTCTCCTAAGATTTTTAGATGCCTACTCCCTTCGAAATTTATATTCAGGAGTTTTTCTTCTCGCAGTCTTAGGAGGGAGCGTAGTGCCATCTCCTCCACATAGATATCTAAGGGATGTAGGTACAGAGCTGCCTCCATTGCTGCGGTGGGGGTTGTTTTCATGGTTCTAGTTACTACGAGACAAGCTAGTCTCTGGACGTGAGTGGTGAGTGCCAGTTGTGTTTTTGTCTGATTCTTGGCCTCCAAACAAGTGCTCCGTAGCATAGTATTGGTCTGAATACTGCCGTGTAGAGCCATTGGGTTATCTTCAGGAATAGTCCCCAGGATCGGCCCACGACACGACAGCACTGCCAAAACGCCATGTATGGCTTATCTATTTTCCTCTTTACATGGAAATCCCAACTCAGTTTTCTGTCAAGTATGATGCCAAGATACTTGAGGGTGAGCTGCGTTCCGTTGAGTGTGGGAAGTTTCCAATTTTCCACGTTCTTCTTTTTTGTGAGTAGAACTAACTCAGTCTTAGTTGGATTGACTTTCAGATTCTGTTCTTTGCATCAACCATCGAAAATATTTAGAGCCCTCTGCATTAATTCGCAAAGAACTTCTGTGTATCTCCCTATATGCCATCTGCATATGCGATTGTGTAGAAGCCAGCGTCGTTGAGTCTTCGCAGAAGGTTGTCTACTAATATGTTCCATATTAGCGGGAGGACACTGCTCTCCATTTGAGCATGTCTCTTATTAGCACGTTGATGGGGGAGAGAATTCCATGTTCTTCGAGTGCAGTGTTTATATTTTCGAACGTTTGTTTGTCGAATGCTCCTTCGATGTCTATAAAAGCTCCAAATGTGTATGCTTTCTCTTCCAGTGATCTTTTAATTCTGCACACGACATTGTTTAGTGCAGATTCTGTCGATTTCCCTGGGAGATAAGCACGCTGGTTTGGATGTAGGAGAAAATTTCTTGAAATTTCCTCCCTTACGTATCTGCCGCACAATTTTTCTAATTATTTCAAGAGAAACGATGTTATACTGATTGGCCTGTATAATTTTGGCGTAAAATAATAATTCTTTCCCGGTTTGGGAATGAAGATCACTTTGACTGCTGTCCATATATTCGGGATGTATGCTAGTAGCACGCATGCCCGAAATAGGTCTACCAGGTGATCCAGAATATACTCCAGAATCCACTGGTCCAGGATATATACCGTCTATCCAGGCATTTTTGTACGGTTGAAATGTTTTGATGGGCCAGGTTAACTTTTCGGCCGTCACCACGTGACTGACCCTCTCCTCTCTCGTTGGAGTCGGGGGAGAATAATCAGGCCAAGTCACAGTAGTATGAACCAGTATCAACCTGGCAACATGGGAAGCAAAACTTTTGAGGTGTCTGAAAGAGTGTTGGTATACGTACCCTCTTTAGCACACATGGTTGTTGCCTCGTATCTTTAGATATTACCTTTTTCAGCCGTGCTGATGTGTTGGTAGATTCAATTTCATTGCAGTATGTTCCCCACGCATTTCGCTGTCTTTTGAGTAAAAATGAGTCAATGTTTTGTTGGTCCTCCCGTTTAATTTTAATGTGGCCTGTATTCTTTGAAGCATACAGTACAGTCTACTGTATGGTACTCATTCGATGCAGAATTTAATGGTCTTTAATTCTTGATTCTCGTAATAGTAAATTTTTCGTTTGGAAGAACCGTTTTAGTTTTATAAGCGAAAATTTCGTGTTTTTTTTTGTCCATACCTAGGATACTTTAATTTGACGTCGAATAAAGCGATCGAAACGATTTCCTGCTTTCCAACATTTATTTCCATCAATAAACCCTATTTTAGTGGTCTAACTAGACTTTTGCAAACTTTAATACATATTATTTCCCACTTATGTAAAACATATTTAGAACTTCTCGGTATTCCTGAAGTTACTCACGAATAATACGGTTTAGTATGTTCCAGAGGCGCTCAGTTGTTTGTCCTTTATCTGTTCCTCGCATTAAAAAAAGACATGATACTTAAAATAAAAGCCTGTCTTTGTAATCTTTTGGGTAAATATAAAATAAAAAACGTAAAAAATATTTAACTCTTTATTTTTAAATCAGATCAAGTAATATATTGAAATCTATTCAACTTGTTACTTACTAAATTATGATTTAAATTTCACTTAAAATCTAACATAAAATATTTTTAGACTTAGTCTAATTTTAAATTAAAAAAATATAGATTCATATGTTTGTTTTTTATTTTTGAGATCAAATTAAATACTAAACCAATTGATGATCAAATTTTTTATAAAAACAAACAATATCCTAATAGACTTTACTAATTTTAAAATAAATAAAATTTAATTTTTACTTAGTACTAAATTGTGTCCGGTGAGAAACTGGTATTAGTATAATAATAAAATAAATATTTCATCCATTATTTATTAAAGATAAAAATTAATATTTTTTATAGAAACTTTTAGTACTTATTATAGACGCTGATTTACTAAATTTAAGTATTGCAATCTTGTAATTAACTTTTTTAAAATGGTTATATGAAATATTTAGTTTATATTCATTGCACTATAAGTGAAAATAAGTAGTGTTATTATTATCCTTAAGTGTAATAAAGTGAAAGTAGTAATAACAATCCTAAAGGTCACATGTAACATTGATATTAATATCTAAAATTTTGTGTAAATTGTACGTACACAAATATTTATCAATTCTAAATTGTTGTAAATTTGTACTTTTGCTCTCACCAAAAGATTTGTGTTATATGCCTTACAAAGAGGGCTTCATTTCTTGTGATACAATCAATTAAATGTCATACTGACACATTCGTCATAATTCATAAATTAATAAAATATAATAAATTGTTTTACACAAATCATTTTTAATTTAATAAAGAAAAAAATAAATATTCTTTTTCGATTATTTTGATTTATACAATAGAATGAAGAAAACTCTGATTGTGTGGGTCATTATTATTATAACTAGTAATTGCAATAAGAGCTTAAAACATATACATAAAGCTCTTATTCGAACACTCTACCTTATTGAAACAGATACTAAGTAGAACATTTCCTTTCTTAAAATAAAATAAGTGTATCTATTCGAATTCATCTTCATCCATTGCAAAATCACTGCCAAAACCAGAATCAATGGCATAAATTGGGCTAGAACAAATAAGAAATTAGTAAGAAAACTGAGCATTGATGAATCTATAATTACAAAAATTAGTTGGTTAGTTAACAATTTATTCAGAAAAGGTTTGTGATGTGTGATGTCAACTTATTTAATCAGTCTTCTTAAATGTTGTGTATGATGTAATCAAATTTTAAAAGGGCTAATAAATAATTTATGAACTATAATTATGTTTGATATGAAAAACAAAACATTTCAAGATTTATTAAGACTAGTGAATAACAATCATTTATTATCTGCTTACCCAACATTATAAATACATAACATATTATTTTACTTATCTCAACAAAACATGAATAAATTTAATTAATTACCTTTGTTATCTTTGTTTTGTTTTCAGATGATAATTAATGAAAATATTTATACTTGTAATTTAGAAAAATATTTATCGAATCTACAATATTTTGAAATAAAATATGAAAAGTCACCAACAATCTTTCCAACTTTAAAAAGAAGTACCTAGGCAAAGAATATTTAACTTCCTACTTTTTATAAAAGAGTTACATACTTTATGTAAAATGTTGAACTATGTTTATGTTTAAAAATGCATCAATTCGTAAGAGTCACTTTTGAAGTACTTATAGGGTGTTACAGGAACTGCAATAACTCACAAACCACTTTATATTTTTGTATCAAATTATAGTAGCATTTAAAACTATTTATCAGGACCAAATTATCGCAAAAGAAATAAAAAATATTAACACTAAGTATATTTTTAGGCCCTTTCTTAAAGTACTCCTATTTTACAGTAAAATTTCTTAAAAACCAATCAAAGTATGAAGTTACTTTCGCCATATTAAGAACATGAAATATGAATCGATTGGTGTCATAAACATGACAATCAAAAATTTCTTTGACCAGTTATTATGGTTCTACGAAACGTTGTTTTTGCGCAAAAGTAGCCCAATTTAAACGCAGCAACAACAAAAAAACTCATAAACATAAATAATATGGACAATAGTTTTCAATTATGATATTTAATTTTAAAATCGGTGCGCGACGCGAGTAACATAAAGGTACGTTTTGCTATCGGCGGAAATTTTCTGGAATATTTTGCTTACCAACGTGCAGCTAAGGACAGCGTAAACGACACGTTGCTAAGTAAAGTATTCCGCTCGCAACGGAAAATTTCCGTTCCTATCAAAAAAGTTGTCTCAACACTCAACAAAAGGATAATGACTAGAAACTAGAACCATTTCCAGTTTCCAGGATTCGCATAAAGCTTTGATTAGTTCAGTTTTATTTAATTGGCATTTTTTATAATGTAATTCTTTAGTAGTGTTAGGAATTAAAATGCCTACCACTTCAAGAAACGACCGAAATATTTTGCGATCTCAACCATCTCCTCAGTAAAGAGTGGTTTGTTTCAAAGCTGGTGACACCAGCTTAGACAACAAGTCAAGAAGAGATCGATTTTCTGATTTTTATCACTAGCGGCTGAGGAAGAGGACGAGAGGAAAAAATTATGGATGTCGATCAGAATTGACATCTTAGAAAATTCGGCAAGGTATAGAAATATACAGGAAAGGTCCAGCACGATTTGGTCTACAGAAAAAAAAACGGCGGATGTTCTTTAAATATTTCAAAAAAATTAAAACAAAAATCGATTGCTAAAACCATGATTTTAAACATGTCCACTAAGTAATTTTTTTTTAATTTTTGCAAAAGCGATCCCTGGGCCGAAATTGGTACGGCATAGATTTCATGAAATTCCAAAAAAAATTAAAGCATCCACTTAATAGCGTCTTTCTATGCTATGCTATGCTTGCGATCAATTTTTCGTCGGATATCCTAGGAGGGGATGGAAAATGCACCCCACTTTTGTGAAGTTTCGTTGCAAATTATCAGCTAACATTTCGTTTTATGTTCTAAGAATATTTTTAAACTTTTTACAGCCCTCCAAAAATTTCTTAAAATTTTACTTAATTTTTGGGATGCTGTAAAAAGTTTAAAAATATAAGTACTTAAGAACAAAAAACGAAACTTCAAACTCTTTGTTTATACCTTAACTTATTGCTAGCGTTGGAAAAAAATATTATTTAAATTAGTTTTTATCTTTGTGGAAAACGCCGCTAAGCTAACGTTTTTTATAAAGAGCCCGTTTTACTGCTGCCGTATGAGTTTAACTAACTACAACAAAAAAAAGGAGAAACTGGTAGCCACAAAACTTATCTGAGTACCAAAAAAAGAAATGTTAAAAAAGCTTCTCTGCAAAAAAAGTTATTACCAAAACCACAAATATCAAGAGAATTTCAAAATCAGGTGTTTTAAGCGAAATGTAGTTTCAGGTTTCCTTGCGCCAGGAAACTTCGTTAAAAGTAGGTTTATTATAAGTAGTGAGAACAATTTTCAAATTTTTAATTTGAAAAGGCATAAATAATACCAGTCATTTTCACTAAAAGAGTTAAAAAGCGTGAGTAATTATATTGGAACTGTCATCTCAGCACAGATAAGAAACAACCCACAAATTAGTCACACCATTGTAAAGAATTTAATCTTGAATTTGTTTATTTATAATTGTAATTTTGAATAATATTATTTAGAAAATCGCTTTTTACGAAAGAAATACCAAGTTGCTGAAACTTAGCTTGCCCAATTTTTATAACTCTCTTTTGCTTCCATGTAATTGTTTGGTTTAACAAAGACAAAAAATGGAGTAAATGATAGTCTCATTATTATGAATATTTTATGATGTAATTGTTATCATTTTGTTGCTTGGTTTTAATATTGATTTTAATATTATTACTTAACTAGAACATGCTATCAGCAAATAAATGTTTTATCATTTTAAAAAATAATATAAAATAATTATTGTAAGTAATTAAATTATTATTGTTTTTCTGTTTTTTTATGAAACCTACGTATTTTCATTCTTCTATATTTGGCCAGAGCTGTGCAACAAATAATACAAGCTATAATTTATTTCTTGATTTTGTTTTTTTTAATATTTTATGTGGAAGGGATAGTAGATATTTATTCAATTTATTGTACAGTTATTTTGGTTACCTTATCTTATCTTTTTTATTTTATGGATTGCTTATGAAATGTTAATATTTTAAATTACTTTTATGATTATAGGCATTTATTTGTAAGGTTTTTGATTTTTTGTAAATTATAACCAACTAAGCATAATGTGAAGGAATAATGCAAAAACCAACGTTTTCCTCTCTTTATAGGAGTGAAAATTACCCCCAAAAACAACCCTGTTATCAAAATAAGGGTAAGGGCCCTGTTTTTTTCAAATTCTCTTCACGTAGTCTATAGCTGGCATAATTTTTCAACAAATAGCAAAAATTTGAAAGGGGCAGAATATGTATACGACTCTAACATACTCTAATAATAAGGAAAAAACCTTGAACATTTTACATTATTTAAATACAATATTAAAAAATTAAAGGACACATTTATTGTCTGTACTTTTTTAAGGATGTGGCTATTTCCACATACAGTATGTACGAATAATTGGCTATTTGCACATACAGTATGTACGAATAAATGGCTATTTGCACATAGTATTTACGAAGAAATGACCTATTTGGACATACAGTATGCATGAATATATGAGCATTCAAATTACCACATGCAATAAGTCGAAATATTAATTTTACTAATATTTTATTAACGGTATCTAATAACTTAGGTATATTTTAATATTCAAAATTTTGATCAGAATATAAATTTTTTTATTAATATGATTTACTTTAAATACCTAGGTATAATAACTAAACAGTACTCATAAAAAATGTATTCACAATTTTTACAATAATATAGAATGAAAACACATACAGGGTGATGATAAAGTTTGGAACATAATTCATAACTGCCGTATTTAATTTTTTTGAGAAAATCGCTCGGACAGGTCAATTTTAGTATTTAAAATCCCATCTCTTGGTATAATAAAAATATTAATGACGTCACTGGTGATTTAGCAATGACGTCATCATCGATTTGTTTAAATGGAAACCCCCACTTTTTTCACTCGTTTTTGATAGACATTTATGTCACTTAAACGACGATATAAAAAAATGATTGAATTTGTAAACAAATTTTCGTTTAAACATTTTTTAACTTAAAATTAATTTGTACTAGTAAATTTGAAAAATTTGAATGTTGTGTAAGATTTATTTTGGCTGAATTTAATAAATGGTAAATTTTAAATTTTATTTTTTGTAAATTTCCTTACATTTAAATGGAATCAAGAAATTAGTTTTTCAAGACAATTTATTAAATTTTGTTAAATACATTTAATATTTTACATTCGCATTAGAATGCGCATTATTTAAAAATTTACTTTCTTTTGTTATTATTAGTAACTTCAAATTCATTTTAATTTATTTTTATAAAACCTTTTTCGTTAAAATAAAAATTTCCTTTTTTGAATCAAAAAAAATTTTTATTCAAAAATTTGTTTCAAAATTTAATTGTTTTTTTATATCATTGTTTAAGTGAAACGAATTTCTATCAAAAATCAGTAAAAAAAAGTGGGGGCTTACAATTAAAAAAATCGCTGATGACGTCATTTCTAAAGAACCAGTGACGTCATTAATATTTTTTTTTATACCAAGAGATGGCATTTTAAAAACTAAAATTGACCTATCCGAGCGATTTTCTCAAAACAATTAAATACGGCAGTTATGAATTATGTTCCAAACTTTATCATCTCCCTGTACATACAGAGGGATGCACAAAAAACGGCCAACGATGTAGCTTCGTTATTTCTTATCCGCTTTTAATAAGTGATACGTCAAATTAAATGGTTTGAAGAATACTACTATCAGATAATAAAATATTAATTTTATTTTTGAAAACATCAGAGGAAGAGGAGGCAACTTTTCTTTTTCAAAAGGTAACATTCCTTTTTCGATTGAATAAAATCATTAACAAAAATAATCTAAACCAACTATACCAATAATTTTTTTTTAAATTAATTTTTAAATTTTTTTTTATTTTTTTATTATTATTAATTTTTTTTAATTTAATTCAATTGTTTTTTTTGTTTGAGTTTTGAGTTTTTAATTTTTTTTTAGTTTTGTTTTTTCATTTATTATTTTATTTTAATTTATTAAAAAATTTTTTAATTTATTAATAATAAATTAAAAAATATATAAAATAAATATTCATGCATACTGTATGTCCACCCAAATAGTCATTTATTCGTAAATACTATATGTACAAATAGCCATTTATTTGTACATACTGTATGTGCAAATAGCCATTGATTCGTTCATTCTGTATGTGCAAATAGCCACATCCAATTAAATTTAATCAAGGGGCTCGTGTAGGGGTGGGAGTAACCAAACAAATATTGTTTAACGTATTTGATTCTATACAGGGTGTCCCATTTGTCGTTGGACTCTATGGGTATCTTTGTTATTATTGGAGATAGAAAGTCGATTAAATAGACAAAGTAGTAGAGATTTTTTCGAATATTAATAATTCATTTACAAAAAGTT
Source organism: Stenus bimaculatus (assembly GCA_963971135.1). Taxonomy (NCBI): domain Eukaryota; kingdom Metazoa; phylum Arthropoda; class Insecta; order Coleoptera; family Staphylinidae; genus Stenus; species Stenus bimaculatus. Next base: position 44,136,332 of record OZ020183.1, on the reverse strand, counting down.
TGAATATCCCATCGTTCCAACGCTATCTTGAAAAAACAAGAAAATGCGATTTTTAAAATATGGCTATAACTTCTTTATTTTCTGTGGTACCAAAAAGTTTTTTGACATAATACAGTCAATTTTTTGTGTACAATGCAGTAAAACAAATGAATATTTTTTTTCGCTAACGGATTGACCGGAAATGAACCAAACTTATTTTTTTCTTATGGCAGCCATATTGGATTTACACATATTCGGAATCAGTATTTTTTTCTGAGTAATTTGGTATACCATGTCATATTTAAAAAAAATTAAATTATTTGATTTTACAAACTAACACTGTACTTTAAGAGATGTAAATTGTCAATAACATAAATAACTATTTAAAATATTAAATCTAAAATAAATCTTAACACATATGAATTGACAGTTTACATCTATTCAAGGCCATTTTAAGTTAGTAAAATAAAATTATTTCTATTTTTCTTAAAACATTACATATGATATATCACATTACCCAGAAAAATACACTAATTCCGAATATGTGTAAATCCAATATGGCTGCCATAAGAAAAAAATAGGTTTAGTTCATTTTCGGTCAATTCGTTGGCGAAAAAAAATATTCATTTGTTTTACTGCATTGTACACAAAAAATTGTCTCTATCAAGTCAAAAAATTTTTGGTACCACCGAAAATAACGAAGTTAAAGCCATATTTAGAAAATCGTATTTTCTTGTTTTTTCAAGATAGCGTTGGAACGATGCGAGATTCAAATTTTTTGTAAATGAATTATTAATATTCGAAAAAATCTCTACTACTTTGTCCATTTAACCGACTTTCTATCTCCAATAATAACAAAGATACCCATACAGTCCAACATCAAATGGGACACCCTGTATAAGATCAAACTAATACAATTATGATCTATATATTTTTTTATTTGGGAAATATTTTTAATAAAATTAGTTAGAAGTTTTTTAAAGAAATTAAATTGAGGCGATGGGGATGATCAATTAATTATGTTTTTTTACATATTTAAGCAAGTTCACGACCATAAAAATTTTTTTGTTGGAAACGAATGTAAAATTGAATTAATTCGAATGTAACTTCAAGGTGGTTCTATATTATCTATTTTGAAGGTCTTCCAGATGTTCTTGTTCTAAATAAAATACTGTTGTTGGGCAGTAGTGAAATAATAAATTATTGAATATTTAAGCTTTGACCCACTCTCCTCCAAAAATATATTTAATTTAAGTTGAAACTGTATTGATGAAATGATTAGCATAATAAATAAATAACTTAAACTAATGATATAAATAATAAAATCTGCAAAAAAAGTTTCTTTTTGCCTTTAATTAAAGTATGTTAGTCTTTAATTCGAATTTAAAAAATAACTACACGTGTCCTTCAAATTTTTGTTTGTTTTTGAAAAATTATACCAGCTATACAGGGTGTCCCAAGAATCAGTTTATAAGCCATATCTACAGTAGTTGAAGAGATAAAAAATCATATCAACAACAGTTTTCAAAAGTATTCCAATTCCACCCTTAAGATACTATTGCATTTGGCTCTCTTTAAGAACCCATCGTCAACTTTTTTGTTTCAAATGACACACCCTACTTCTTTTAAAAGAAATTGTATCTCAACTTTATTTTGAGTACATGTTACTTACTTTACAAAAATTATACAGGGTGTTTCTAAATATATGCGAAGAAATTCTACAGGCGATTCTTTGACCAATTCTAAGACAAAATTAAAGAATAAAAATTTTCTCAAAAGTGCTCTATTTTTAAGTAATGGGGTGTCAAACTTTCTATATTTTTTTCATTTTTTGAGTATAACTTCTTTACTTATTAAGATAATTTGATCAAATTTGAAACACACTCTAGTTATTATAGTCTTAATAAGATAAAAATATCAAATATCGAAATAAAATACAGGGGGATGTATTTGGGGGGTATAGACCCCATTTTTTATGCCATAACTTTTTTGTGCTACCCCACTTAACATTTTAAATGAGATATTTTAATTCCTTGCTTTTTTCTGAAAATTTTTGATCTCTTTAATTTTTTCACAGCTGGTACGGTTTAGAAGTTATTTAAAAACATGTACGAAGTTGTATGCCAATTTTGCATTAAACAGGGGTGGCTTTTTTTTAAATAAATACCAGAGACTTCATAGAAGACTATTTGACCAATTTTAAGACGAAAACAAAGAATAAATATTTTCTCTAAAATGCTTCGTTTTTAATTTAAATTAAAATAAAATTAACAAAATAATTTAAATTAAAAACGAAGCATTTTAGAGAAAATATTTATTCTCTGTTTTCGTCTTAAAATTGGTCAAATAGTCTTCTAGGAAGTCTCTGGTATTTATTTTTTAAAAAAGCCACCCCTGTTTAATGCAAAATTGCCATACAACTTCGTACATGTTTTAAAATAACTTCTAAACCGTAACAGCTGTGAAAAAATTAAAGAGAACAAAAATTTTCAGAAAAAAGCAAGGAATTAGAATATCTCATTTAAAATATTAAGAGGGGTAGCACAAAAAAGTTATGGCATAAAAAATGGGGTCTATACCCCCAAAATACACCCCCCTGTATTTTATTTCGATATTTGATTTTTTTATCTTGTTACGACTATAATAACTAGAGTGTGTTTCAAATTTGATCAAATTATCTTAAAAAATAAAGAAGTTATACTCAAAAAATTAAAAAATATAGAAAGTTTGACACCCCATAACTAAAAAATAGAGCACTTTTGAGAAAATTTTTATTCTTTACTTTTGTCTTGTAGAATTTCTTCGCATATATTTAGAAACACCCTGTATAAAATTAAGCTTGTTTTTTATTTTATAATAAAACAAGTACTAAAATATACCGGGTGTTCAAGAAACTAGAGCGCCACGCCTGTAATTTTTTTATTTAAGAAAATAAAAATTTGAAATTTTACCATGTTATATGGCATAAGAAATGGCATTTATTGAACTAAAAAAAAATTTAATTTCACTTCTGGTTTCACCGGAAATGACATCAACTTTCTTATTTTAAATATAACATCCTATTTTTTTGTACTTATTATTAAACATTGGTAAGTTCCTACTATGTTTGTGACAAAAAAAATTTTTTTTTTAAACTTCGGAAAATTTTTTTATTTTTCTGAACTTTCAAAAAACATTGGATTTTTTTTTGGTAATTTTTTTTGAAAGTTGACAAAAAAAATTTTTATTTTTCTGAATTTTCAACAAAACTTTGGATTGTTTTTGGTAATTTTTTTTAATGAAATCTATTAAAACTACTCTAAAATAATTTAAATAGGTAAAACAAATTTTTTTATCTCTTCAAGTAACGGAGATATGGGCTGTAAACTGAATCTTGGGACACCCTGTAGAATACCCGAAGAAAATTTGAAAAAAAACATGAACCTTATTTTGATAAAACAGGTATTTTAGGGGGTAGTTTTTAGCCTAGAAAGGGAGGAGAATATTCTATTTGGCATTTTTTCCTCATATTTTGTGCTTAGATGAATATAATTCAAAAAAATAAAAAAAACCTTATATTTACAAAAAAAATTTATTCCTTTGCTGGATTTGCACAAGTGTTTATAATCCATAAGTAGGTTTACAAGGGTTAAAATTTATATTTTTTTCCTTCAAAATTATTTTTTAACTTTATGAAAAGCAAGGTAGTTTTCTGAAGTTTACATAATACTTACTTAATAGCCCTACAAGTAAAAAAAACAATCCTCTTCAATCGTTTATTATAAAAGAAGTAATTAAAGCTCCATAAGCATCCATCCTCTCCATAAGGATCTGACCCTAAATCAGGATTATACGAATAAATATCGCATTCCCTTAGCGTAATTTCATCCTCGATAGCAGCCCATAATTGTTGTCTTGACTGTCGGTAGTACTCCCTCGCAGTAGCAGTCAAATTAGTATCAATTGCATTTGTAACCCATTGCAAAGAAGGTTCCTTGCTAAACTCGTGGCTCTAAAGAAAAACAAATAAAATGAAACGACTCAAATTATGAAAAGAATCGGAGTGTGAAAATTAATTTACCTTGACATCAAGAAAATCATAATCGGGAAAAGCTGAATTTAAAGTAGCAATTAAATAAAATAAGGTTTTTCGGCTGATTGTATCACATAGTGGACCCTCTTCGTCTCCAGAAACACTTTGGCTGTATTGAGATCTGCCTGGTGAAACTCCTTGGGGAGGTGAAAGTGCTTGAAGATCGTTGGGATGCACACCCTCGGAATTAAAACGTTTGTACATTGCTTTATCACCACCGGCCATTTTACATGAGTAGCTCTCAATGCGACCGACAATTTTGCTATCGCCCGTTTCTATACAAAGTGCATTATTGATTGCTTCAAAGCGGGTACTTTCTAATAACTTCATTTTGATGTAGTAATATAACAGATTAATAATTTGTCAACAAGTAATATTTTAATAAATGTTTATATTGAAAATCCCGTTTGAACACACGGCACTGCAAAGTTTTTAAACATAGCTGTAGGGTGTATGAATATTCCTTTTCTCTTGGAGTGGACTAAGCTGCTGGTCGGTAACAATGTACGCTTCACGGATTTCTTGCTTAATAAATGATTAGGGCACATTACAAATAACTGTTGATGAGTTGACTTGATATCTTCACTTCTTAAACGTCTATAACTGAAACACTAGAAATTATTCGTTACTCGATGAGGAATGACTAGTCAGAATTTGATAATAATAAAACTTTCCATACTAAAGCAAAACAAAAAATATCAACATGAAGCACTTAAGAATAATTAATAAATCGTTAAATTTACATTTGTTTTTTGGATTGTTGATAAACAATCACAGGCTTGGTTTATTTGATAACAACCCAGTTTTTTCACACAAAGGACGCTCAACTAAAATCACCCACTGAGAATTGATCAGTGTTCAGAATATGCCGAATCGCACAACATTTCAACGGTAGTATTTAACACAATTAAAATAACGTTAAATTTACTATTTAATAACAGTTATTACGCGATAATCGAATTTTAAAATAGCTTCAACTTTTATGACAATTGGGAAACGATACACAAATAGAAACGACGTGCGCGCGCAAGATTACGGTTGTAGGTTGCCAAATGACCTTTATGAATAATCAACCGTATTGCCACAGCGATTTCTATTTAATGTTCCATGCATGTTGGAATGCCTACAGTAAATACTAGAAAATCATTATTATTTTTCGTTTTTCTATTTACCATTTTTTTTAAATAAAGAATAATTGCAGGCATTGACAGGTTGACACATGACATTTTTAAATGTCAATTTTGACAGATTTGTTTAAAATTATAATAAATATATTTACAAAAAGTACTTCAAATTTATTCCAATACTCAAATGAGGGTCCCCAAAAACGCAACGGAGATTTTATGCCGCTATTAAGAGACACCCTGTATAATTATTTAAAAAAATAATACATACAGGGTGTATCATAAGATAAACGACGACCGTATATACAGGGTGTCCCGAAATTAAGCGGCCAACTTTAGGAGGCGATTCTACAACTAATTTTAAGAAAAAAAATTCCTATAAACATGTGTCCGATTTCGCTTCCTAAGAGAGCTGCACCCCTTTAAATATTGTGACTAAAACTAGGTTTTAATAAAGACTTGAAATTTGGTGTGAAGACTAATACGTTTAAGATATAATTTCTCAATTTCTTTCAGATTTTTTGAAAGCTTTCAAAAAATTTCCAAAACCTTATTAATTAATTGCGAAGCCATTTTAAGTGCTAGACCAAAAATTCAAATTGCAAAATTCAAGTTAAAAGGTACTCTTTTATATAAAATTGTAAACTAAAAATGGTTTACAGATTCATTATGGTTAATTTTCCCCAATATTTTTTTTTAGTTTATACAAGGAAGGAGTAATTCATATATACCATCGTACTTCAACAAATGCTTAAAATCAGTTTTCTCAACCATGCTGGTCTTTGCAATTTTACATTGATATTTTCACTGTTTTAATTTTTGATTTTTTTTGCTGAGTGTTTCATTCTTTTGGGATTTCAAATAATAAAACTTACAGTGAAACTGAAGTAGTAAAAAGAAAATTTTTATTTAAAGCAGTTTTACCAACAATCAATCCAAAAATAAAGTTTTAAATGAACTTTCAACAAAATAAACATTACAAATTACTTCGTATTTCTTTGGTTCCCTGCAAACTCCACCACATCAGATATAAAATAAATAATATATACAGTGTGTTCCGTTCGTGGTTCACCAAACGTCGGGGTTGGAAACTAGAGGAAATTTAATCGAGAATAAACAAAAAAGTGGAGGTCTATCTTTTTTAGTTTAGCAGCTATAGCGTTTTGAATTTTTAGCAAAAATCACAAAAACGTTAATAAAATTTTAACCAAAAAGTGCGCAGGGATTCAAAAAATCAACATTAGCAAGCGAAAAGTATACTTTTTCAATTCAATAATACAAAAGTAGTTGTTAAAATGTTGAAAAAAAAATTCCAAAGTAAAAAATATTAAAATAAATATTTTTTTATTAAATCATTTTCAAAACTTTATGGAAACGTGGTAACTAAGAATATTTTTTATATATCATCCGAAAAGAATATTCTGGTAATTTTTAAGCCAGAACGAATGATTCTCCCAAAAAAAAATATCAGAGAAATAGTAGAAAAAAAAGTTTGTAGACTACAAGCGTGGAAAGTTTTATCTCCGAATCCCGAATCTACTAAATTAATTATTTAGTGTAATTAACTTGTTAATACCAGTCATAATAACAAGTATGGTATATTATATTTTCAGCAATAACGTTATCACCGTTGTAGATAGGCATTAAATCGGGGCACGAGTATATTATTATTTAACAGCAGTTGCTTCCTTCTATCAATATTTAAACAATTTTCAATTTTTGGAGATCGGGAAAACTTCGAAAGGTTTTCCAGAAAAGTTCAACTTTTATAAATAGCAGCTGCACCTGATTTTGAATCATACTTATAGCCCAATTGAATCCCTGAATTTTAAATCCCGACAAATCCGATTTTGGTAAAAAATTAGTTTAATACCTATTCGGATTAGAGGTTTTGTCTGCTATGGTAAAATAATATTTTTATATTGGAAAACCCACGAAAACCATTCGAAAAACATGATTCAAATATGGAGTTAGTTAGTTTGAAAGTCGACAAATCCAATTCATTTTGGTACCAAATCAAATACATATAATGAAACAGATTTTTGCAATTTCCCAACATTTCAGCAAAATGTATAGTTGTCGAATTTTGAAATTAGGAGATTCAATTGGGCTCCTTTTTTTCAAACATCCTCTCTTACAATTTAAAAAATTTTTAAGGGATTTCCTAAAAGACAAATAAAGTAGCTTAAATATTATTTATAGAAGATTTCACAGTTTTTCTACTAAATTCTGACAACTGAAAACAAATCCACAATGCAAATTTATAACGACCTCAAAGAAATTCTAATTATTTCTGAATAAAGTTGCAACACAAAAATAGTTCCGAATTAATTTAGCTTTAAAATCAGAAAAAATAGGAAAATTTCATAATTAATCTCAATTTTCTTCCACAACTCACGCTTCCTCTAGTGGTCTGTATACTGTATAAATTATTACTGATTCGCTGATAATTTTCAACGGAGTTCCAGAAAAGTGGGATGAATTTTTATATCTTATCTTAGGATCTCCGATGAAAAATTTATCGCGGACGTCTGAAGAGATGCCATAAACCTAATTTGACACAGATTTTGGCCAAGAAAGAGAATGGAAGCATTTTTGTAAACTTTTAAAACACTCAAAATAACCGTTGATACGTTTTTATTTTGAAAAATTGAGTTTAGCAGGTTATTTTTTGAGTTATACTTTTTGTTCAATTTTTACTGAAACTTTGACAAAAATAAGAAAATAATAATGAACGGCGGAATTTAATAGATGATGATCCTATTGAACTTATTTATCAAAAATTACCATTAAAATACAAAGAAAAACTTGGAGCTCCAGTATTCCAGTACTATCAGATATTATTTTTCGAAAGCCTCAAAAAACCCAAAAACCTTGCGTTCGCAATATCTGTACACACCTAAGAAACCGTATGTCTGAGAAATGTTTTAGTTTTTAAATTCTCTGTACCGTTTAGAAAAAATATTGATTAAAGTGTTAAGATTCGAAAATACTAATTATTTTACATTTCTATTTCGATATTCATAACTTTCTTTCTTTTGTATTTTTGTCTTCTTAGTTGCTATTTTAATAAAACCTTAGACTTAGAAGATGAGAAATTCCAAATCTTAGGAAAAGAGGAATTTTCCATTGGGTCAGTCGGTCTGAAGGGATCTGGGCCTTCCTAATGTTCAAAAAGCTTCAGGATACACACGATTCCAAATATTAAAGTAAAAACTTATTTGGGATTTTTTTTACAATGTACCGTAGAAGACAATTTTTAAAAATAGTCAAAGTCAACTCGGTATTGCCATCTTAGAAAATGTGTGTACTCCATGATTTTTTTTTAAATATCAGAAAGTTTAAGAATTTTATTAAAAAAGAAACACAAAACCAAAACCTTCACTCCTTGCACTCGAAAGAATCTGAAATCAGCGAGTCAAAAAAACACAAAACGTACAAGAAACAGATGGATATAGGTGAGATGGCAGATAACAAGACTTCTGCAACTTTTGGAGATAACGCATCTGCCACGCTTAAAAAATCTAGTTTTTTTAGAATTTGGTTTTTTAAGTAATTAAAATTTTAACAACCGGTTCGCCCGAACTGACAAAACTTTAAGAAACGGTTCTACCGAACCGGTGCGAACCGGTTGAATCCCAACACTACGAAAAGCCATTTACATAAAACCTCAAGCGTGGGATGGGGCTCCAAATAAATTTGAAAAAAAAATATAATATAATTTTCTTGAATTTCAAAATTTTTCATAAACATAAATATTTTGGAGCCTTAAAATTGAAAATGGCCTAGGACCTCATAAAAGCATAATAAGCGTTTTCGAATGGTTCTTTTGCTTGGTTAGTGGTTAACGTAAAATTTAACATATCAGAAATTAGCCATTCAGATACGGTTTGTTCAAATATGACAGACCAATCTAAGAATCAAACACACACCAAAGCTATTCGAAATCTCTTAATATGTGTTTCCGGTGACCATTTTATTCATTGGATCTTGTGTAAAACTTTTCTATTTTTCCGTTGGACTCTTTTTGATATTTACCAACGATATTTGCCGTTATAAATTATATGATTGAATATATGTGATTGAATTTCAATAACAAAATGTTATAAATAATTTAAGTCACAGGAGCTACTTTATACAAGGTGTTCCGTATCGTTATGCACAATTTTTTTGAGCGTAATCTAGGTTTAATTGTAAGATTATAAAACACAAAAGTTGTAGGTCTATCTTTTTTTCTTCAAAAGTTACAGCACTAATAAATTTATAAATAATAAAATAAAATTTACGAATTTACGAAGGTAACTATTTTATAGATGGATGTAATTAGTTATAGTTATAAATTATATTTGTTTAGTTATGAACGTTCATTAGATTGTACGTTTCATAAATATTGTACCATAGTTTTCAATTTAAATTTAAAGTTTAATGTCGAGTTTCAAAATGTAAATGCTGAATCATAAATTGTAGAAACTGAAGATGAACCAAATCAGGGTCGAAACGTCTTTCTGGTGTAAAAAGAAATTATGAATAATGTTCGTTAGAAGACTTAAAGTTGTTAGTTTAATACAATTGAAACAAACCAAAGCAAACAATAATAAGTAAAATAAAATTATTTATTTTTCCCGCTTTGTTAAATTTTTTGTATGTATAAGTATATAACTTAAAGCTTAAATATTTCTTTTTATGTTTAATAATTTTTGATTATTTGGGACTTATTTGTTTTTTTCTTATTTGACCTCAATAACTTTTCAAACTTTAAAAATTATTATAAAACATTGAACAATAAAATTGTACCTAACTAACTAATATTCATAATTTATTTACAATTTATAATTAATGTGATACAAAGAAACAGGATTTGGTTTTATAAAAAAAATCTAATCGAGCAAGTATTTAAATAAAAAAGTAACTAGTTTCGACCTCCTCATTGTATCTAATTGAAGCAAATGATTAAAGAAACAAATGTGCCAGTGGTCATCTATTAAAATCAAGATTAATAACGGCTTGTGCAAAAAATAAATCATCAATAAATTAGATACGCAAATTGTGTCAGTGTAGGTTTCAAATTAATTCGGTTTTCCTCACAGAATGAACCTATATTTGCTTGTTTCTTTTTTAATTTTAATTGTTCAATGTTTCGTCTTCACGAACCATCTGCAATGGCGAAATGATAGAGGTGAATATTATTTTTATTGCATATTATTATCCCTATTTTTATTACCATTAGCAAATAATATTTTTTTAATTTTACTTGCAAATTTATTTATCATTTAATTCATATAATTAGTATAATTTAGGCATTTGTCTTAAGAAAATCAATAAAGCAGGATCAAAATTAGATTTTTTCGTTAATTTTTTTGAACGCTAATTTTTTAGTTTTTACATAAATTAATTGCGATTTTATAATACAAATTTTATTTTTTTATGATTTTAGTTCCAAAAATCATGGGGAGAAGGTTGGGTTTAAAAACCATCATGCCTTTTAAGAGAAGCACACAAAGGAACATCGTTATGTACCACAATTATTTTCGAACAAGTGTTGTACCAAGAGCATCAAATATGTTAAGGATGGTGCGTGCTTCAAGTACGTTTATGGAATAAATGATTACAAAAAACGCAATTATTCTTTTATTTCTAGAAGTGGCGGAAGGAAGCAGCTAGAAGTGCTCAAAGATGGGCCAATGAATGCATGTTTTTAACACATGATAATATTACTGGAAGATATATTAATGGTTATGGTTCATGTGGCCAAAATATATTTGTTGCTTCACATACTGTTCCTTGGTAAATATAACTTAATATATCAACTTAAAAATCATATTTGAAATCCATTTTATTTATGACACTTTTGGATTTTGGACCAACCTTCCATAATTTAGTAAATCTAATAAAAAATCACATCTTAGTTTCTGTTTAAATTATTTAAAAAAATTCTTCCTGAATTTTAAGGTTGTTTGCAATTAAGACATGGTTTTTGGAGAAAGATAATTTTACTTATGGTAGTACAAAAAATGATCTCAAAATTGTTGGACACTATACTCAAATGGTTTGGGCTACGACACATGAAGTTGGTTGTGGTTTAGCAAAATGCAATAGAAACGGCAATATACGGGGAAAAACATACTACAATTATGTTTGCAACTATTGTCCCATGTAAGTATGTTTGGTACAAAAATTTCTAAAAAAGTAATTCCTCATTAATTTTTTTGTTCCTACACCTACAATCTACATACAATAAAAATTGGCGTTTACTTCATTTTTATATATTTTTTTCCTTAATTTTCCATTTTTCTTTATTACTTTAGTAAGGAGCAAAATAATTAATTATTAATATTTAAATTTATTGTGAGAGGTATATTGAAGCGAAAAAATGGTTCAGCTTTCTTACACAGCATGAAAGAAAAGATAAACTGCATAAGCAGACACAAAGATAAGTTTATTAGGTAGCTTGCAGATACATATCAGGTTTTCATTATAATTTGCTCGAATAAACTTACCTTATTTTTTCAAATTTAATGTTTTCCTAAAACTAAATACTTTTCATTATTCGCACATAAAAATAAATAATGCATCCTTTTTTGCAGAGGAAATAGGGAAAGTAAATTAGGACGTCCCTATAATCGCGGGAGACCCTGCAGATCCTGCAAAAAATCCTGCCACATGAGACGTTTGTGTGTAAATTCATGCCCTGTCGCTGACCAGTGGGCAAATTGTAAGGAATTAAATTCAATTTGGCCAAATTGGCTCTGTAACACGCACACAGAAAAGGGAATTGAAAGGCGTAGATTTTGCCTGGCTACGTGTACCTGCAAAGGCAAATTACATGATTAAATTACAAAAAAAAATAATCCCATTTAAAAAATATTTGTCATTTAAAACACGTTTAAGAAAGTGACTTTTTGTATTATTTTTTTGTATTATTTAATAAAAATAAAATTGGATATGACGTAATATAAAATGTGTTTTTTCCTCCTAATTTACAACTTTTCACCAGCAAGTGTGGCAAAATGACTTCCTTCAAGGCCCTAAATTTTGCGAAGGCTTATGTTACCCCAGAGGTAGGAGGAAATCTCCGAGGAATTTCAAGACTCTATTACAGCGAAGGAAGAAGTCCTAAAGGAGAAAAAAATAATATAAACCTGAAGAAAAATTCCCAGACCCACAGAAGGCACGTGTCAATAGGCCTCATATTTTTTGGAATCCATTTTATCAGAATTAAAAAGTAATTGTCTTGAAATAAACTTCGAGATTATAACCACAGAAGATGGGACTATTGGTACTACTAAACCAACCCTACCCAAAACTACAATGTACAATATTTTAAGGCATAGTGAATATTTGTAGTCGAGTAATCAAAAAGAAAGGGAAAAATATGTATAGCACCACGCGTATAAACTTTTTTCTGTCACACAAAATGTAGTTACATATCTTGATAATAGTATGAACTCCTAACCACACCTGTATTTTTTTTCACTAATTCTAGATATTTAGGATTTTCGCGAGTAGTTAGCTTCCGGTAGGTCCCTTTTAAGTCCCTAGCAATAATCAGCCATTATGCTATAGCCATTTTCTTTAATATCGTTTTTCCATTTGGTAAATATCCTGGTGAAACTTTTCCCCCTTTCCCTGTGCTTGTCACTGACTGCTCCTAGGTTTTCAGGAAAAAATCTAGATGTGAGTCCAGGAAATTTATCTTCGAAGACATGTTGCACCCCAAGTCTTTATATGCTGTCAACAGTTCTTTTATTAAATCTTTTCAATTTTCTGCCTCGTGGTTTCCTAAAGAAATTTTCACAGAAGTTCTCCAGGCGGGTTTTTCAATTTCATTTAATTTTTGCTCACAACAATCCTTGATGAAATTTCCATATTTGGGAACCTACAAAAATAAGTCACCCGACTGGGAAAAACATAGTTTCAATTCATCATTTCGATTTTGAAAGTAGCAAATATTTGTATTTTGTGAAAGTAAATTCCATCCTTTTAATCTGCATATTTTTTAGATAATCTTAAATCACGTACAAGATCGTTTAGGTCTCATTGTGTCAATAAGTGTGGCTCTTTTGAAGTACTTAGTACTTGGTTGATAAGTTAGGTCACATTCATTTCATCACTTTCTTGACATGAATGAAGTTCTTCACTTGCTGATGAATTTGTATGTATTGAAATAGTAAATTCAGCATTATGGGGAACTAGTCTTTGTGCTGATGGTAGGTTTGGGTACATGATGGTGTGTTTAGCCATAGATGTTATTCCATTAATATTAGTCAAACCAAAACAACAATCACCAGCGTGATCGTTTTGTTCTCAGCAAATCATGGGCACAGTAAAACACAAATGTCGAAGTCTATTTACTCAAGCCAATGAAGTCTTAGGGCCACTTTAGACGGGTAGATGTATTTTGGTAACAAAATTTTGTTTCCAAATCGACTCAGATGTAACTTCGAAATTATCTTAGTTGATTTGGAAACAAAATTTTCTTAACAGGTACCAAAATATGCCCGTCAAAAATGGCCGTTACACATGATAGACACGAGATATTTAGGACCCATTACTTGTCTTCATGGGTCACCAGTAAACCAAAATAATCCAAATAACATTGCTCAATTAATATTATTAAATTTCGTCCTTGGCTGCGAATAGCTACTTTTCCATACACATTGCAAAAACTGTTAAGATGGTTTAAACAAATTCTAGTCATATTTACAATGTAAGAGAATCTCGCTGAATGACATGTTAAATATGACTACATTTAGCTCGAGCAGGTCAAGCCAGCTTGAATTCGGGATTGATTTGACCTTCTGCGTGTACTTTCAAATGGTAGAGGTCAGGCCAAACCGATTTAAAATTGGGCTGAGTTGCTCTGTATTAGCTATCTAGCATCTAGCAAAATATACTGCCCCGCAAAATTATCAAATATTCCAAATTCCATAGGTCTTAAAGAGACTGATAACTTGCAGAACTAATATGTTACTGTCATTAAATATCTAAGGGTGATAGGAAAAACTTTTTGTAATTTTATAATAAGGATTATAAATATTATGATTACAATATTTTAGCAAACGCTTAGTTTAATATTTTTAGAATTTCAAAAATTTAAATGAAGTATTAGTTTCTTCTTATTGTTGAAAGTTTTAAGATTTAATAAACTTCCTTATGTGAAAATTCTCTAATTACACTGGTCAACACTGTTTTTGTCACATGAACTCTATTATGTAATTTGATCGCGATGCGATTAAATATAAAAATAAGCGATTGCTAAATTCAAAAATATTGTGATCATAATATTTATCATAAATTCGAAGAACTATCTCCCTATTCTTGATTGTTTTATGTGACTTAACTCGTCAACCGAAATACAATCTGCATCATTAAACTTGAAAATTCACTAAATTGGTTTCATATTTACTTAAGTATCTGTAATATAAAAGTGGATGATTTCACGCAAGGTAAGAAACTTAACGGAAACTAAATACTTTAGTGGCTACCTCAAAGTTTGTAATAATAATTTTAGATTTAGAAGATATAACTTTAATTTTTGATTATGTAAATATCTAGAATTCTAGAATATTTCATTTCCTTTCTTTTTACTTTCTTTGTTTTTAAACTAAGTATGTTGAGTATTGTGTAATATAATTATTGTTTTACATTGATATCTCTACCTAAACTCCAATAAATGTGACGTGAGCGGCATCCAGATGAAACCAACCATGGATTTTTTGTCATGCCGTCTTGTTCTCCTCCGTGTCACCAGAATTATAAGTGCTTATCCTCCACCTCGACAAGCATTCTTTAAAATATCTTCCTCAGTAACTACCGGTGATTTATATGGAACACGTCAAAAATATTAAAGTTTCTAGTTATGTGCGCGGCCATGCTTTTGGCCACTTGCCCTCCGAAAAAGAGCAAAATGATTGAAAAACAGACCATTATTACCATGCAGTCGGCTACTGTAGATTGTGATAATATGGAATTGGATTCTTTGGATAGTTGCAGTAGCTTAGTTAGTACCCGAAATCTTCAAGTAAGTTCTGTTATCCAAGTGAATAGACTTTCTGGGTACAAAATTTATAATGGGTATTCTAAAAAATCACATTTTTAAAAAAATGGCATAAATAATGGCAGTAATATTTTTCCAATTTTTTTAAGGAAAGGCGTTTCTCAAAATCTTAGAATATTGTAATGATGTCAATATATTTATGATTAAAATAGTAGTCTAAAAATCTTAATAAATGTAAATTTTCGTGGAATGACTGTTTTGAAAATGGGCCAAATAGTAAAAAAAACTATGTAGCAGGAAAATAAATTGGGTTATGACAGAACCAAATGATAGCAAATTTGTAGGTACCTAAGATTATTGTGACTGGAAGTTTTATTGCTAATAAATGACAAGTCATTTAAAAAAATATCATACTTGGGTGTTTTAGTTATTTTTCAGGTCTCAGGTCATAAAAAGTAGTGAAATAGATCCTTAAAAAATCATTGCAGAAATAATCTTGCAACTTCAATAATTTGATAGTTTCTTAAAAACATCATAAATTTAATATTTACCAAGTTTACATGCAGTCTTGAAAACATATTGAATATCCTATGATTGATTGGTTTGTCAAATAAATCTTCCAATCGGAAGTAAGCACAACGTTTTCAAACCCATTTCAATTTTGCATGTAAACGTAGTAAATGTATATTGCTTTATGATTTTCTTTGATTTTGGAAAATTTCAAATAATTTTTGAGAGAAATAAGAAAAGTTTAATAAAATGAATTATTATTAAATGAAATTTTGATCTATTTTATGTTCAGTTTAAAGATTTGGCAAACATTTTTTGTTTCTCCTTACAAAATTTATAACAATTTCTGTTACAATAATTTTAATTCCATACAATAGAACAGTCCAAATTTATAACTATTTTCTCGAAATATTTCATATCTTAAATCTTAATGTACACTCCACCTTTTCCAGTTGTATTTTAGAGAAGATCAATTCAATTTTAGAAATCATCAATTGTATTTCAAAACGTGAATTTTATTTCAAAAAGCATTAATTGTATTTTAGAAGAACCAAGAACAATTTTTATGAATTATATGTGTCTGCTATGTATCAGCACAATCATTTTTTACAATTTGTCCTTCATGAAATTAAATTGATTTATCTAAAATATAAATTTGTACGTTCTGAAATAGAATTGATCCTTTCTGAAAAATAATTGATGATTTTGAAATACAATTGGTGCTTTCTGAAATACAATTAAAGATATAGAAGGTATTAGAAGACCTGAAGAGTACATCATTACATTTCATTTTCGTAGGCACTGATTAGAGCAAAAACGCCATGGTTATTATGAAATTGCACCAATTTTCTCAGTGTTTTCAAGTTTCCAGTATAATTTATTTTTTTGGACTGAAAACATGGTAAGGTATAGAAATTTTCCTTGATTCTCCCAAGTAATGCAAAAATGATACCAGATACCAAGAAGATCTGTTTTTAATAATATAAAGTAGCAATTGTATATTTCCTTTTTGTTACACAAATCTGAAGAAAAGTGCATTATACGTTTGATTGATTTTAGATCGATTCTTCAAAAATAAGCGAATCTTCATCCTGCGAAACGAAACAAAAGCGACTTAATTTGAACGGGATATGCAAGAACAATAGACAGGAAGGAGGAATTAGCTACGTCGAAGACCTAATTTTGCCTGATCAGTCCATTCAGAGCCTACATGACCTGCAGATATTAAGTGCCCGTTCCAACGAACTTCAAAGTTTTCCAATTACCGTGCTGAAACTCACCTCTTTGATGTGCCTTGACCTGGCTGACAACAACATCCTCACCGTTCCGCCGGAGATCAATCGTTTAATAAAGTAAGTATACCGCAAATTTTGGAAAACCACAGCCTTTGTTGATCTTTTTTTGCCCCGACTTTCACTCATCTCGATTGTCTTGTAAACAAAAGTAAGAAAAGAAATGAATCAAAGAAGTTGGTTATGTAAGAATTGCCATGGTTGAAAAAGTATTTTAATTACACCAATTATTAACTATCGGAATTTACTAATTAATTTTAGTTGGTTTATTACGATACCTAGGTTTTGTAATAATTGATGCACTTAACTGGATTAGAGAGTATTTTTTAGTAATTAAACAACTCCAAATGTTTTTATTTATTTTATACAACAAAATGCTGTTTTTTGTCACATTAGTTCGACCAATTACGTTTCATTTAATTTAATATAATTGCACATACAGGCCCCAGTAATGACAAATGACATAAACCAATACAAGTTTCATCAAGACAGTCAGTTTTATGTATTATCAAAATCCGGAAGTGTGATTTTTTCTATCTCAGGTAAAAACGTGTTAGGAGATATAGAGATATAGGTAAAATATCTGGGTCGCTATCAGATTAAAAAAGTTATTAGTTTTGAATTTATAATTATTGCTTCGCAATCTTTTTTACCATTTCTTCATATGATAAACCAAGCTTTAACTGGTACCCTTTGTAACAAATTCTTCCCATCATGCTGCACCAGGAGGAATAAATTATTAGGTACTGATTTTTTTTAATATTGGAGTACTCTGCGATCTTTTCCCAATCAATATACAGGGTGATTTTTAATGAGATCTAATAAAATCGTACACATATTCTACATAATACATGGAACAATAAAGTGTTAAAATTTTTTTTCTATCTTCCTATTAAAGTTATTTAAGTTCAAAAATAAAAACATCGATCTGATTCATTATAAACGAGAATTTATTATGGTATTTCTATGAAAACAAACATCACCATGGGCAAAATCGTCGTTTTTTAAGTTCTTTGGTTTAAAATCTCCCATTGTATAATTATTTCTGGGTAAGGAACTTTAAAAACGACGAATTTGACCATTGTATGATGTTTTTTACACCTCATTCTTCACCCTGTATTCTAAAACATTTTTAGCTCGTACAAAATTGCAGAATAAATTATGGAAGATTTTAATCTTGCAATAAATCTTCTTAAAGCTTGAATATAAGCTTCTGCACGAAAAAATGCACTTGCAATCGTAAAAATGCAAGGCTTATTTCGTGGGCTAGAAAGCAGAAGGCATTAAGTCCAAAAAAAATTATTTTCAAACTTTGATAGCATTCGAAAAAGTGTTTTCTAAATTAGTTGCATAATTCTAAGGTACACTCCAATTAATCTAGAATCTATTAATCAAGCTTCTAGATGCCCAATCAAAACGAATTATTTTTTACAATGGTTAAATAGTGAACAAAAATATTTTATCTATTTTGGAGTTAGTGTCTTTCTTTTTAATTTCAAAAATTTTAGATATGTTGGTATCGTTTTTACCTATTTTGACCAATGAATCGTGGAGACAAGCTCACTTCCAATTAATAAAGGTGAATTGGTTTACGCAGAACAGGGGAACTAGCTATTCCAGCCTATTTGGCTTCGGTTTTTTCTGTATCTGGTCTTACATCTAAAATAGTTCCTGATCTTAATTTGGAATATACTACATCAATTTTAAATAATGAATGGTGTTTAAAAACTGGTCTACCCCAACCTAAACTTAAAAACGTTCAAAAACAATGGGACAAACCATTAATGAATTTAGTTTATGATGAGTTTATATTAAATTCTTCATTAAGAAATCAAGCTACACTAAAAGCTCTTAATGAGAAAGAATCTGGTTCACGTCTTAAAGCAATCCCTATTGCTTCTTTGGGAAATCATCTAGATAACAATAGGTTGCGTATTACTATTGTTTTACGTTTAGGTATAGAAGTTTGCAATCCTTACCAATGTAAATGTGATTTTGAAGTTGATATTTTTGGTCATCATGGATTAAATTGTAGGTAATAAAAATTCAGGGAGATTTAGTTTTAGAGCCTAATGGTTTAATGCACGATGACGGAAAAAGACCTGATGACATTAACTCCATGGAAGAACGGAAAAGCTTTAGTCTGGGACGTAAATGTGTAAATATGTTGGCTGATTCTTACATAGTTTCTTCAACTAAATCAGCTAGTAGTGCTGCGAATGAAGCTGAGAAAAGGAAGATAGATAAATATAAAGTCTTAGAAAATACTTTTTATTTTAATTCTTTAGGGTTTGAAACTTTTGGAGCTTGGGGTAATTCTTGTAAAGATTTAATCTATTCTATTGCTAGGAGAATAACAGAACAAACGGGAGAAAAATTAACAACTGAATATTTGAGGCAAAGAATTAGCATCGAAATTCAAAGGGGCAATGCTGCTGCAATTCTAAATACCTTTCCCAAAGATAGAGGTTTGGATGAAATACTTTATATTTTAAATGTTAGTGGATCCAATATAGGCAGAAGCTTTTCCAATAAGTCCAAAGTTAAGGATTCTTATTTTTTGGTTCACGACACAACAATGAATCCAGTGAATCCACTAATAATTCCAGTAAACTCCACTGTTTTGCATACTTTACAAGAAGAAATTGAAGTAAAAACTGAAACAAAGTCACTGGCCAATAATTTTAACAAAAAGAATAAACCAATGCGTACAAACTACTAGGAATGAAAATTTACTTCTCAATAAAGCAAGAAGGTCTATTTTCAAGCACCTCGATTATTTTTTCTAGTTCTTCATTATTACTTTTTGTATAATTATTGTTGTAAGAGTTAGAAACATTTCGTGGGCGTACAAACAAAACCCACTAAGTCACAAAATAACACTTTTGAGGAAAACGTATTTTAATGTCGAAATACTGGACTCAAGGTTTATACCCGACAACATTTGTTAACACCTGTTGCCAACATGTTGACAAAAAATTTCTTGGATATATCCAAGAAATTTTGCTATAGCAAGTTTTGTCTGGAAAGATGTGGCCATAATGTTGCTCGTCCAAACCAAATTTTTGCAAGATGGATTTTCAGGAAATTATTGCAAAATGGCACGTATTACGGGAACAAACTAATATCCGATATATACTTTTAAATGATGGTAGCTCATTTCGTAATTTGGTAAGAACGATTAAATCTGATTTTGAAGAACTTCATTGTCTTGTGGCTCAAGTATCAATATAAAATGTTGATGAATTCGACCAAACAGAAGATGACAGAAGAGACCATTTTTCGTCCACTGACTATCTAAAATACTTTTAACTGCATGTAGCTCCTTTTGTAATTTGGTAAGAATGATTAAATCCGATTTTGAAGAACTACATTATCTTGTGGCTCAAGTATTAATACAAATTGTTGATGAATGTATGTTTCTTTATAACAGAAGACAGAAGAGACCATTTTTCGTCCTCTAACTATCCAAAATTCTTCGGGTAACTTATTTAAAACAATATGTACTCCTGCTTGTTGATGTTTTTCATGTTTGTGTTCTAGTCCTGCTGCTTGGACTTGATACTCTATGAATTTCTTGAATTCTGCGTTTGACATAAACTTCCCAACATTGATTTTTTAAACCAATTCAAAACTGAATCACTCCAATAATATACTAAAATATTTTTAAGAAATCTCTTATTTTGAGTTTAAAATATTTTTATCGAAATCCTTTAGTATATCATTTGTTAAAGGAGTTTCTTAATTGGAGCTACATGGAATTTTGCTTTTATTAATTGTACAGTAATCCCAATTGATGATTATATTCTTATAAATATTGCAGTAGAATAAGCAAATGTACTAGCCTCACAAAAAGTGTGTATCGAAGCATTATCTAACGTTATTGGAATACTTATTAACCATCTCAGAATCTTCACTTCATTTTTAACTTTAGATTCTACTTCATCTCATTGAATTTTTAAAGTTCATATTTCTTGTAACAATTTTTGAGGATTTAACGTTATATAGTGCATAAAAAACCAATTGGTATGCCAAATTTATTCCATTTTAGACCTAGAGTACTAGAGATTTTTCTTTGAAATTTGTTTGCTTCAACAGTTTCTTTTTCAATTTGTATATTAGTTCAGAAGCTTTTATTCTTATGTCTTTAATTATTATAGTATTATCTAAATTTTTAAGAATTATCTGTCATGTTCTAACTAAATCTTGTAGGAAGGAAGGCTTCTAATGATTCTAATGTTCTAAGTGGAACTTCCAGTTTGTCCTACAATGTATATAATACAAGTTTGAAAATGATACATCATTTGTTAAATTCACTTATTTCTTACCATCTGCAAAAGACTAATTAAAACTTTAAGTATTAAGTTAATATCTTCCAAAAGTAAATTTTAAATTGATTATCGAACTGTGAGCTGAGAGTATTACAATTCAACTCAACTGCAGATTTTCCTCAATTAAGTACCGAGAATGGTTAATGTTAAATTTACTTCAAAATACTATAATTAAGTTGAATTTTCAAGCTATTCGCTGATACAAAAAACTGAATGAGTGGAGTCCTTAAAGAAAAGTTTATCTATTGGTCTTCTTTAATTGGTTTTAAAAAAGGCAGGTCCAGGAAGAAAACTTTTATTTGGGTTATAGTGGATGTAGTATATAAATCTGGGAGTATAATGGTCTCTTTGTGAAAACTTAGTAATTAAAAATTGTTTTGTACATATGAAATGAAGCGATAAGTAAAAGCTTTTGTTGTTCCATACTTTTAAAAGCGCGTGCATGTGAATGTCTGATTGGAATCCTGTAGGCGTTTGCGAAATGAAACAAAATAAAACGTAGAAACTGCGATGAATGAACTTCCGTTGTTTCTTTCACGGGCTCTTACTCTTCCGAGACGCATACATTATGAAGAAGCTTCGTCCGATGGCCAGTACTCGTGCTCAATACGCTCCAAATCATTCCAATAACCAAAAACACACGCACTAAGTCAGGTCTTTGCAAAAAAACCACTTCAAAGTAACTCAAAATGTTGAAAATCATAATATCGTCGATCGTCCTTGGTGCGTCCTGTATGTGCATCCTGCGTGCCCGCATCGGGCTTTAATCAAAACTTTCATTTTCTGCCTGCAGCCTGCAAGAACTTGTGCTGGATCAGAACGAGCTCAGTGTACTACCCGCAACTCTATGGGACTTGAAATTTTTGAAAATACTCAAAATCGCCCACAACAGGCTCGCCCTACCACCGGATAAATTTTCAGATATGAGAGCCATTATCCTCCAGGCAAGTCCCTAAAATCATACCAATAATCATTCTAAACCCATTATTTATAGGATACAGAAATTAAACCCGATAATTCTACTAAAACCAACATATTAACCAATTTAAATTTGAGAGGAAATAAACTTAAAGGGAATATTATCCTTGGAAACTATGGGGTAAGTGCATCTATTTTTTTATCATAAACTAGGAACACCTATATTCACTTATTAGAAATTAATAATCAAATTACTGTTAATTAATATTATTAAAAAGGATTTAAGGGGTCATTAAGCTCAATGTTGCATAAATTTATCCTTAAAAGGATATACATTAAAATCTTTTAAAAACATTAGTTATCGATATTCC
Organism: Stenus bimaculatus; assembly: GCA_963971135.1. NCBI lineage: Eukaryota > Metazoa > Arthropoda > Insecta > Coleoptera > Staphylinidae > Stenus > Stenus bimaculatus. The sequence continues at coordinate 44,113,738 of OZ020183.1, read as the reverse complement.
AAAAGTTTTGTTTATAAAAATAGATTTTTATTGTAAGTATTTTTTAAAATGTTTACTCAAGTCATTTTTTGTAAATTATTTTCTGATTTTAAAGTTAGATCCAGTTTTCCAAAATGTAATTAATACTAAAAATATGAAAATAGGGATAAATTAGTTCCAAAAATTGAAGTTTCCTGAAGAACTTGATTTTTTGGTGATTTTTAGAAAATAATTATTAAACAATTTTATACGTCATAAATCCGATAATTAGAATTACACACAATTATTCAATTTAAAATTAGTTTCAAGTTTCAACTTCCTTTCATTATTACTAGTTATTACATATTCGTTGCATGTTGCGTTATATTTGCACATGGAAATGTATAAAAGATTGCTAATCAAGTATTAATTAAAAGTATGGAATCTTGGCGCGTGTTCTTCCATCTCGTTGCAATTAATTTCTCACTAACGGTTATTATATAATTCGGTCAGTAATTCTCCGTAATATTTGGAGTCATAATCCTTGAGTTATGTACCTTACGGTTTTTCTTTTTTATGATTTTGCCAAAATTTGATAACTATCTCAATTATGTTTTTAGAGTAAAGTAGAGCAACACATTACTAAATATAAACATTTTTTTTAATAAAAACATGTTTTCGAGTTACGAATTTTAGTAGATTTAAAGAAAACACTTTAGATTTGTCATTTGTCATATATAAAAAATATCGTCCCCTTCTTACAAAAAGTCACTTGCAATTGATAATATTCCTATTTTTTCACTTATTTATTCCACCTTATGTCCTTTCAGGAGGAGAGAGGAGAGGAGAGAGAGACTTTTACAATCGAATGATATAATAAAAGCCTATGTACTAAGTTCAACCAAACTAATTAGCTACATAAAATCAAAAAAATTAGTTAGTAACTTTTTAACGGAAGGGGACGATACAAAAACTTTTGAATTCCACCTAAATGATAGTTTTGTTCATTTATATGAATAATTTTCCACGAGTTTTTTCGTTCTTAAATATAACGCTTATGGTAATATGTAGTGCTGTTCACTGTTCACCGAACCCGAACTTTTTGATGATCGAACTTTAATGCTCGAACGTAACCTGTATAGTTCGACATAGTGAAAATACGAACTTTCATAACTCGACTAAGTTTAAAAGTAACGAATTTCGACTTGAGAAAGGTAAAATACGAGGAATTTCGAACTTGGGGAAGATTCAACCTAAGAAAGTTAAAACTTCGTGAAGTAAAGATAGTTAATGGCTGTTTTCAGGTTTGCGTTATTATTTTTGGAGGCTTTATAATTTATTATTTTAAAACAATTCCTTCTGATTTTGAAAAGGCAATGTTAGAGATAATAATAGGGAATAGAAAATCCATCCCACTTTTCTGGAGCTTCTTTGTAAATTATTAGTGAATCAATGCGAATACCTAGAGGGCGCACGAGTTTGGGAAGAAAAATTGTGAAAAATCATGATATCCAGCATTAGTTGTTTCAATCAAATCTCAAGTTTCCTACTTTAGATTTTCAATTTTTTTCAGATTTCTAAGCTAAATTTATTAGGCTACAATTTAGTGTTTAGTGTTTACTCACCTTCTGCAACCTTGTATAGAATTAGTTAGAGGGTCCAAAGGTCCAAAGTTAAGGTACTTTTGGGTCATTATGTTTATTTTGTACATTCTCCATTTTTTTTTCGTAGACTAGAATTTAGTGCAATGACTTTTAAATCATCTACAAAAAAATATATAAAAATGTTTTTTGTACTGTAGTTCAGTCATTTGGTAGTTTTACCTGGTATGTTTGCCGGGAGTTTTAAAAATGGGTGATTTTATAGATTTCGATGTTCTCTTTCCGAATTTCAAATTTGTCACCTCGTATCTTTGCCGCTCGCACCTCCATATTGGAAGAATGGCACATAAAAGTTGGAAATGTTCTCTAGTTTAATTTTAACTATTTTAAATGTTTTTATTGTAAAATGAGTCGGAAAAGAGATATTGTCAAAAAACTGCTTTTTGGCAACATTTTTCCAATATGGCGGCGCGAGCGGCAAAGATACGATGGGATCGAAATCTATAAAATTACAAATTTTCAAAACTCCCGTAAAATATTCCAGGTAGCCCCCTTACTTACTCCCAAATGACTAAACTACTGCACAACTAAACCACTATATTTGCCGTTTAGGAAATCACTCATAACCTACAAACCTGCTAAAATAAAAAAAAACTTGCTTAATTTTTTAATAATGTTAATTAATATAAAGACTGACACGTTTGAAAGAATGAAATTACGAAAAATTTTCCTTGACCAGGATTCGAAATTGAGAGTTGACTTGTTCAAAAAAGTGGAAACAAAACAAAAATCCTAAATAGGAGTTACAAACTTCCATCTCTATGACATAAAAATCGCATTTTTAATGTGATAACCACTATACCATCTATTTTCGAAAGTGTTAAATTTTGTCTTAAACTGGATGGTTATTATTATCATCATCCACCAGTTCAGCAATTGAGCATTGTGTCTTTCGGACAAAGAAATGTGAATAATAAGACTGATAGCTTTTGAAGAATTAATTAAAGCAAAATTGCCTTGGCTAAGATTCGAAAGTAGGTCCTAGATAGTGTAGTGGTTATCACATCACGCTAAATATGTGATTTGGAAGTTTCAGGTGGCCATGCTAAATTAGATAGAAAATACATCTAAGTACGAGATATTGCAAATCTAAAAAATAGTGGCTCAAAAGATATATGATATATGGACTACGTTTAGCTAGAGCGGGTCAAGCTAGCTTAAATTTCGGCTTGATTTGACCTTTTACATGTACATCAAATAGTAGAGGTCAAGCCCAGCCGAATTGAACCTAGGTCATGTATATGGAATAAACTCACTAAGAAGCCTAATAATTGCATAAATAAATGAAGAAATTTATTCTAGTTGTCTCACGACAGCCAGAGTTATTCCCATTTCTAAAAACGGATGCAAAAATAGCCCACCAGACTTTCGACCAATAATCAATACAATTTTTGAATACGGAAATATCCAGAATAGTTCATGAAAATATATTTCTAAATATTTCTCACTTTGGCTTCAGAGGAAATCAAAGTATAACCAGGCGCAAAGATATCGAGGACACCAAAGAAATATTTTGACCATTGGGTCTATTGCTCTATTGCTATTGAGCAAGCTTTTACAGACACAAGATCTCACGAAATTTGAAAGGACCCCGCCCGCATCTTAAGTCGTTTTCATTTCTTTCAAATTTCATTTGATCTCTTTTCTGGAAACGTTTGGTATTGGGTCCTCGATATTTTTGCGCGTGATTGTACATCATTCATCAGAAGATTTGCAAGATAATGCGATATCTTTCTGTGATATCTCCAAGGCGTTTCATTGTATTTCGCACCATCATCTCTTAAAGAAACTAGAATTCTACTCTTTTTCAGAAAACAGTATTGCACTAATTGCTTCTTATATGCAAGGTCAAAAACAAATAGTTGATAATAGTAATCTTTCAGATGAAATGGCAATATGTAATTGGGTTAAAGCAGTCTTAGTGTTGGCCCCATTTTGTTCTTACTTTACATAAACGATTTACCTGCAACAGTGCCAATTTCTAACACAATCCTTTTTGCTGATGATACAACGATCACACATTAAAGGGACCTTACAAAATTAAAGGCAGATGTGAGCGAGGCTCGATTAAACACTTAAAAACTGAACTTTCATTTCTTGGCATTCATTTGGACAATTGTCTTACCAGGGAAAATCAATTTATTATCTTATCTAATAAATTTATTCCTTCTACGTAGGTTGAAGGTTAAAACTTGGGACATTTACCTCATTTAAAATTAGTTTTTTCCCCAAAGAACAAATTTATAGAAAATATCAACATGCCTCTACATCTATAATTCCTTAAAATGCATAAAAACAGTAAAAATGTACGATATAGTTTCCAAGTTTGAACTTTCTTTCAACTCAACTTGCATTTCAGAAAGATCAATTGTATTACAGCAAAATCAATTTAATTTCAGAAAGGACCAATTGTAAAAAACAATAATTAATATTGTTGAAGCCAAAAATACGATTATTGTTGGTGGTGATTGTGCTCGTGCACACTAAAATCGATCATGCAGCTGCTTTAGCACTGGTGCCCAAAATATTATATTTAGGTAATCCAAAATATCTGGGGTAAAATTTACTTTGAAAGACAGTGATTTTTTTCTAAAATGTAATTGATTATTTCTGAAATACAATTGATGATTCTGAAATACAATTTATACTTTATAAAATGAAATTGGTTTTTCTCAAATATAATAGATTCTTTCTGAAATATAATTATCTTTTCTAAATTACAAATTGATGATTTCTGAAATTGAATTTATCTTTTTTGAAACACAGCTGTAAAAGGTGTAATTATATCATTAATAACCTCTATCTTCGTGTATATTTTAAGAGCCTTACTGAACTGGATGTAAGTGAAAACAACATTGAAAGTTTGGATTTGACTGCAGTAGAACATCTACAAATTCTTCAATGCTCAAGAAACAATTTAACTCAACTCACAATCTATGGAAAAAACTTAACTTCAATAATAGCTGGAAATAATCGTAAGTACTTATATTAATTTTATAAAGAATTAATATGTTTTTTGTAGGTATTCAATCTTTAAACATGATCTGTCCGCCAATCAGCTTGAAACACCTAGACTTATCTTACAATGATTTGGAGGAACTCCCAGATTGGTTATCAAGTTGCTCTGAGCTACGCACTCTATTTTCCAGTAATAACAATATTAAATACTTACCTCAACATTTATTTTATAACGAAATGCCTTTTCTGCACACAGTACAATTAGCATACAACCAATTACAACAACTACCGAATATGCAAAAGAAGCTACCCATACAAGAACTTTTTCTTCAAAACAACAGTCTCTCTTCATTACCAGAAAACTTCTTTAAAGCAAATCCAGGAATTAAAGTTTTAAACGTATCAAATAATAGATTATGTGATTTGCCAGCTGCTGATAACGAATTACTTTTAGAAAAATTATTTTTAACAGCGAATTGTTTGAATGATAAATCTTTAGATAAAGTCGCGAAATGTTTAAGGAATCTTAAAAATTTCCATGCTGCCTACAATAATTTTACAAATCTACCTGAATATATACCTTCATATTGGACGGAAATTGAAGAAATGGTTTTATCAGGAAATAAATTATTACGATTGCCCGAAAAAGTGGGAAATTTAAAACACTTGAGTGTTTTACGTGTGCATTCAAATTTACTGCAGAGTATACCAAAGTTATCGAATTTATTATCACTACGCGTGCTTGACTTGGCACATAATCAATTAGATCGTATTGACTTGATGGAATTAATACCTCCAAATTTAAAATTTTTGGATTTATCCTGTAATATGAAATTACATGTAGATTCGCAACAGTTTAACACGTATAGAACGCAAAGGCCTATGAGCTTGGTTGATGTTTCTGGTAAAAATAGAACTAGTCTACCCGTAAGCCCTACCCCGTTTTGCGAAAATGATCTCACTGAAGCTAGTTGGTGCGTAGGTTTTTCTGAAACTTCTGGGAATAAACAGAGGTTGTACGTTTCGCAAATTCGATTATCAGCGTTTTGTAATACCGAAGGACTCTTCGGTATGTTTGATGGTGAAAATAATAGTGATATGCCAGTGGCAGTTGATAAAGTGGTACCTAGGATTTTATTAGAAGAACGCACTGTTAAAGAAACTTGTGCTGATTACATGAAATACACCATGCTTTCAGCGCATAGGGAGTTAAAAGATAAAGGCCAAAAACATGGAATGAACGCCATAATAGTTCATGTATTAAAATCAAAAGTGAATGCAGATTACGCGTTTTGTAATGGAATCAAAAAATATGTTATGCGTATTAGTGCTGTAGGTGATGCCAGAGTAATTTTAGGAAAAGCTTCAGGTCCTATTAGGTTACTCCCAACGAAACAACGAAGACAAATACGTACAAATCCTCAACTACATTTAATGGTGCCTGATCCAGACGTGACGGAAATTTATCTTGACGAACAGGATGAATTTATGATCATAGCTAATAAAAATTTATGGGATGTCATGAATCCCGAAACTGCAATAAAGGAAGTTAGTTTGCAAAGAAATGTAATTTTAGCAGCCAAACGTTTGCAGGACTTGGCGCAAAGTTATGGTGCTGAAGAAAATTTAAGTATAATAGTTGTCAAGTTTAATTTAATTGGTTCTGATGTTGATTTATTAATGAAAGAATTGCGACAAACTATACGAAAGAATAAGTATGATCCAACTTGCCAACCCGGTTGTTGCTGCGAGGCTTTAAATAATGAATGTAGTAATTGTCTGGAAAAGTTAGTACCAATGTTAAATCATGAAGATCGCTCATCTCCCAGCGGACAAAGTGAACATGCATGCAGTGACTGTAATTCGCCGGCTAAATTATTTATTAATCAGCTAAATAAACATAGTGAGAACAGAACTCGGAGTATTACTCCATTATTTGAAAGCCCCGAGGTGAAAGCTTCTCCAGAAAGACGAAGTTACCGGGGGGTAGCAAAAGCTCTACGTGCAAGACGAGAGGAAGAACGAGCAGCTCGCGAAGAAACTGATTCGGCTTTATCTGAAGAACAGTTTAAATGTTGGGAATATATGTTGGAACAAAACACGCAACTGTTATTTGATAAGGAATTGAATACTCTAAATAGGGGTATGAAAAGGACTCCTCTTAAAAATGCTCAGTTATCACGAAGTAGTCCGCATTTAGCTGATACCACTAGCAGTTCAGGAGGTTCATTTTTATCGAAACAATTTGGAAGTACGAGATCTTTTAATCCATTACTTACTAGGCAGTCTTCAAGGTTTTCTTTGGATAAAAAATTAGTAGGTGGTCCTCATGCTGCGTACTTTGGGAGTTTGCAAAGATTGATGCCTTATAATTTGGAATACGATTTTGCTGTGATGCAAGAACGAGGTTTAGTTGATTCTTTAGATTTAGATAGGATGCAGCAGTATTGGGGTGTTACCACCACCGAACTTTGACTGAGCTATTTTATTTTGTTGTAAATATAATAAATATTTATTTAAATTTGTTGTTTTTTATTATTATTATTATTATAATTATAAGGTTAATTGAAAGGATATGATATTTTTGTATTTAGTTTATTAAAATTAAAACAATACTTGACGACTAGAAAGGTAAACGGACACATATCCCTTAGATTCATTTATGACTAGAACAATATTTTTATATAATACTATACACAGCAATAAAACGTTTTGTTTAAAATAATTTTGTAACAGTCAAGATCAAGCGTATGGTTTGTGTGTGCTTTAATAAACATGAATAAATTTGTACATAGTTAAGACGATTTGAAATTGACTGTGACCGTGTGTGCGCCACTGCACTAACACGCAACATGAACTTTACAAAAATTGAATGTTTGGTGGGTCAGTAATGGGCGCTGGACGGTTCGCCCAGCCATGAATCAGGACTGGGCGGGAAGTCAGGGTAATTTCTGGGACTGCTGTCATTGCTGATGTCAGTGTCTGCCCCTGGTGGAAGTCCATGTGGTATACCCATACCTGGTGGATGACCTTGACCTATCAAATTTTTGATTAAAAATCTTGTTTTTAAGGTATTTACAGTTAAAACATACCTATTGAAGCGTAAACTGACAACTGATCAGGGTAAGGAAAATGTTCATGCCCATGAGGTGGAGTATGACCTGGTAGGTATGAAGGTGAGGCAGCTCCGTGAAGGAAAGATGGCCCTCTTCCGCTATGAGGAGAAGAACCGTCTTGATCCATGCCCATGTTCACCACAGTTCCATAACTGTCATCACTAAGATCTAAAAATTAAATTAGTAGATTATTACTCTATCATTTGCTTCAGGACTTTTAATGTTTTTAGTATCTCAAATAAATCTCAAGAAATAGAATTGGTTAGTTTTAGATTATTTATGTATTTAAGAAAAAAATTCTTACCATGGTGACTAAAACTATCAAGATCAACCTTAAGTTCATCTTTGTCAAGTAGTTTGTCGTGCCTGGGTGATGATCCTCCTTTCATAGACCTGAAGTACTGGCTCCATCTCGTCCTTCCAGCATCCTTCTTAAGTCTCTTCTCTTTCGCTCTCCTATTTTGAAACCAGACTTGCACCACCCTCATATCTAAACCTGTATCCTGACTCAATTGTTCTCTCACATGCCTGGCAGGTTTCGGACTATTATTGTACGCCGTCTTCAGGGTTTCAAGTTGCTTAGCGGTGATCGTTGTGCGAGGTCGTTTATTTGGCTGATCCCCATCCAGACATTCGGCAGCTGTTATTTAAGCAAGTAAGTGATATTCTAGGATTGGGATAGTTTTGACTTACCCTTACTTTTAGCCGCCTCGTAGTCTGGTTTGCAGACGAGCTTCCTGTCTTCCATGAGGTAGAATTCATCGCCGGTGTTGAGCTGCCTCGCACACATGGCACACGCGAAGCATTGAAGGTGATACACGTTGTCCTGTGCTCGCCTCACCACCTGTGTTGGGGGTATTCCCAGCTCGCAACCAGCACACTTTGTGCCGAATCGTCTGCACCCACAGCGCCACATAAACAATCGTCATTGTTACACCTTTACAAAACTTTACACAAAATAGCCATAAACAATCTTAACATCACAACAAGCTCAAACAACTTAAAAAATAATAAATCAAAAAATTAATAAAACATCTGGATAAATCCACACTTACAATTATCAACTCTTTCAAGTGGGTTCATATAAAATTGAAAAATGTAGAATAACAAAATATTGATTTGAGAGGCATGGGAATGTACAAAGTTGTCCATCGAAGGATAAAATAGGATAAAAACAAAGAATTAGGACAATATTAAATTGGTTAAAACTCCAAATTCTTAGTCGTTTTGTGTATTTGGAATTGATTTTTTTATTGATGGCAGATTTGTAATGTAATAATTTATGACAAAGGCTAAAAAGTGGTTACTTTCATAAGTCAGAGATAAGATAAATGACCAACTGCTTTGATAAAACCTCAAATAACTGTTGATAGTTTTAAGAGAATATACCTATATCTTACTTTTATATTTTCGGGTCTAGTCTATCCTAGACTTTTATAATTACAGGTTTCGAGTTTATTGAAATGAGCTTTCTCCATAGTTAATAATAGAAATTCAGGAGGAGTTTATGAATATAACATGTACTGATTACTTTGGTTAGCAATACTGAACTAGGAAGATAAGTAAAAATTCTGGAAAAACAAGGTTTTGGTTAAAAATGAAATTTGAATTAGAATTAAGTATTAGTAAAACAAAGTTTTGAATAAATAAAATAAATAAAACAATATAATTACATTAATTACAAAATATTATAATATTACTTAATATAAATTTCGAAAAAGCGATCAAATATCTACAGACTACACAAAACCATGCATTGAAAATTATCATCTTTAGGAAGCAATTACATAGGTGAGTCTAAAACGTTAATTTTTAGATAATGAATTTAAATTTCTGAAAACTAAAAGACATTTTGTAAAAAAATTGCAATTGAAATGGTGCAAAATCTTATTGAAATCACTGTTTTGATGACTCATGGTCTTGAAGACAGAGAAGCGACCTCCAATCAATTATAGAAAGAACTATTCGTAGAGAAAGATCGGACGAGAATTGGTAGACCAAAATCTAATCTAAAAAAAGCTGAACAAGTTCATCTGTCTTTTATTGAAGATTTTGAAACTTTCTTATCAAAAGCGGTACATGAAATTAAGAAAAGTTCAGTTCCTCGAATTTTGGAGAAAAATAATTATTTTCCATAGAGATTTTATCTGGTTCATGAATTGATTGAAGACTGCAATTTTGTTTAATTATACGATGCAACTGTGATGCTGACATAAATTTTCTTTTGAATGTTGTTTTCTTGGATGAAGCAACATTTTACCTCCTCCATACTTTAGTTTTGCAGTCAGAGACTTTTTAAGTCGCACATTGGCAAACCTTTGGATTGATGAGAGATGGGAAATTGAATGACCTAGATCACTTGATTTAATACCTCTAGATTTTTTTCTTTTTGGGGTTTCAAAACATTGGGTGTGTGCAAGAAAGCCAGAAACAATAAAACAATTGGAAAATTTCATTATCTGCAAATTTATCATCACTAGAGATATGGTTTTAAATTTTAAAATGCTATCTATAAATATTTGGGTTTTTGCGACAGTTTGAACACTTATAAAACTGATAAAAATGTTATAATAAAAGTTCCAAAATATCACAAAATGTAGTTTTCGTTGAAAATTCTATAGTACCACAAATTTGACAAGTAACATTAAAAATATTAAAAACGGTCAAAATTAAAAGCAATCCTCAAGATTTTTCAGGATACTCAGAAAATAACGAGAAAAATATTTCAGATTTTTGTACATTCTTGAAGTATTTTAAATATTTTATAACGTGAGTAACCACCAAACCACCGTGTTTTCTTTGATCTTTGAAGAATGCTCTGCAATTAAAACTATTAACAATTGGCATTTTCAAAGTTTTTTGTAAAACAACTATTGGATCGTTCATATTCATATTGTTTAACTTGGCTACTTTTCCAAACGAATGAAGAAACAAATTAAAATATTCTGATAATGTAATCAAATTTTTTAATGTAGCTATTTTGGTCACTGGAAAAATTTGTTGGCCAGTACTAAACGAAACAGATTAAGAATTATAAAACTATTTGCAGAAGCTATAAATGATAAATGTTGGGATGTTGATAGAATCATACTGAATTGGAAATAAGACTCAATAATTGATTACATCATGAAGTGAGGTACTGTACAGTATCTTATTTAGTAAAAATGTAAAGATTTGAATCACCTTTATAAGAATTTTTATAATTTAATGGAAATTTGGAACCATAATTTATTTGTTATTATCAAATATCTGATACAGATTTTGTATTGGATCATATAATATATCTAATAGGTATAATGATATGATTTTTGTGAAAATGCCATAATTTTGGAGTCTACACCTTACATCTAGATCTACTTTTTACAAGATAGGAAAACAAGAAGAAGAAGAAGCTTTTTTCCAAAGAAAATGTTTGTTTCAAAGAATATAATAAACAATATCGATTAATTGTCAAAAAACAACGTTCTGAATTGAAGACCTTGTTGTAGTAATTGGTCAAGTCCAATTCTAACAATTGTAGAAAATCCATGAAAAATTTCCAAATAATAACATATATTTTGCATATATGTAAATACATAACTATGTTCTGTACTTGGCCGAATATTGGACCTATAATATACCAATCGATCTACGGTACTCAAAATATAAATATTTCATCAAAAAATGGACTCGACCGATTATTGCACCAAGACCAAGGTCTTCAATTCAAAACGTTGTAGGATGTAGATCTAAAACTAAAATAGACATCTAAGTACTTTTTTTGTAGTTATTAGCCAACACCAAATCATTAATTATATTATTATCAATGTGGGTAGGAATTTAAAAAATATGAACAAGTTTTAGAAAATTATTACATCCTTAATATTTTTTCTTTGCGATATTGTTGTCAACATTTAAATAATTTTGTATTACTGATGATGCTTATTTAAAGAGGGTGGTTTCAAGTAGATAATGATATTTTTTTAAATCGCCATTCACATTGACTAAAATGCAATTAGTAATTTTCTGATTATTGACAAAAATCGGTGACCTAAAATTGAAAACTAAAAAAGATACTTATTTACTTTTTTGGTTTTTTTTTTCTGTTTTTGCTCTACTTTTAATCGGTGTTTGTTTGATGATCCACGAAGGGAACACCCTGTATATAGGGTGTCCCATTTGACGTTGGACTGTCTGGGTATTTTTGTTATTATTGGAGATAGAAAGTCGGTTAAATGGACAAAGTAGTGTATATTTGTATGTCCAATAATAATTCGTTCACAATACATTAGATTTTGGATTGTCTCGACGTAATCTTGAAAAAACCAAAAAGTGCCATTTTCAAAATATGGCTGTAACTTTTTTATTAAAGGCCGTACTAAAATACTTTGTTAACAACATAGAGGCAGTATTTTATCTAAAATTCAATAAGCTAATCAGATTTTTTCTTAAGTCACTAGATTGTCAGGTGGAATTACATATATTCGGAATCAGTGTTATTTTGAGAATTTTGATATACCACATGTCCCATTTAATAAATCTTTTACGGAAAATGGGATTTCATGGAGTGCTCGAAATTTATTAACATAGCAAAGCATAAAAAAATGAACAATTGTAAACTGTCAATACCTTGGTGTTAACTTCAATATGTGTAATTCTAATATGGTCGCCATAAGAAAAAACAAAGTTTGGATTATTTCCTGGCAACCCAGTGACTTAATAAAAAATATGATTAGCTTATTGAATTAAAGATAAAAACTGCCTCTATGTTGTTAACAAAGTTTTTTAGTACGGTTTATAATAAAGAAGGTACAGTCATATTTTGAAAATGGAACTTTTTGGTTTTTTCAAGATGGCTTCGAGACGATGCAAAATTCAAATGTTTTGTTAACTAATTATTTTATTGGACATACAAATATGCACTACTTTGTCTATTTAATCAAGATTCTAACTCCAATAATAACAAAGATACCCATACACTCCAACGTCAAATGGGACACCCTGTATTGTCTCACCTACTTTACTATTCATCATGTATTCCAATCTTTTGTGTTTTAATAAAAAAAAATGGTTTCAAGTTAATGACGTTAGGTTAGGTTAGTTTTAGCTTCTAAAGGAAACAGCTTTTTTATTTATTAAAATCGAATTTATATACTTGAAAGATACTCCTTTTTATAGTTCTTTTAGTTTGTCTATTTAATGATGCATTTATGAAATTATTTCAAACATGTACTAAATCAATTTTGCAACTACTAATACTATGATAATGAGGTATCATTCTAAATGAAGGCTTTCAACTCTTTAACTAAAATCATAGCAAAATATATTTTTATCAATACGAAATACGAAAAGCGATACAAGCATGTGCACAAGAAAACTACTTTTAGAATACTTACTTAAAAAAGTCGTCTTTACAAAAAAGTTGTCCATTTCGAGCAAAACATTTATCAGTGAGTTGCATTCTGCAGTCGCTGCATTGAAGACATTTCGCGTGCCACGTCCTGTCGGCCACTTTAAGGATAAACCTATCCAGGATCAACTCGTGACAGCCGCCGCATTTGGGAATAGTGGCTGCAACAATTCAAAACTGATGTAGAACTTTTGTTCTTGTTAAATTAATTGTTGAAACATACAAATTAGAAAATCGGGGAAATCGTCGAGGGAAATTGGCGGCACACGGAACATTTCAATGTCCAAACTGGCCTCTTCCTTGAAGTGGCTGATCATGTTGGTAACGCGCTAATGTTTAGGGGTTGTTTGGACGCGACTCTGATGATGAGCGAGGCGCAACTGAAGCCGGCGTCGAAAGTTTGCGCCGAAGCATCCCCCGAACCAACGCCCACGAGGACCATTCACATGGATTTCAAATAAAGGATGGGGTAAATTTGGATTTTTACAATACACTTTTACTATTGGTTGGTGTATTTGTACGCGACACGACGCCACACCCAGGCGTCGATTACACGACGCCCAACTTCTCTCTTTCAATTGCCGCAACACGTAGCGACGCCAATGATTTTCAAACCAATATTTTTATATTTGCTTCTTTCGATAATTCACGAATTAGTTATAAAACAATCTCATTTATTATTTATCAACATTTTTAACACTCTAATCACTTTAATTTCCTAAATACAAATAATTAGGATAATATGCGGTAACTTTGGCCCAAATTTTGGAAAATATATAGTTTTTATCTATTGTTAGTTATCAACCTTCATTCAATACATATTAAGTATTGTAAGTGTGGATTTCTGTTAATATCAGAATACTACAAAAGTAGATCAAACTATCTTTTTCCAAAATTTGGGCCAAAGTTACCTCAGACTACAGTACCAAATATACAGGGTGATTATTATGTCTGTAACTAAAGCTGTCATACCCAAATGGCTGGATAAAAAAAAATTGTAATTTGGTAGGATCAAATATTCTTGGTATAAATATTTTAAGATGAAAAAAAATTTATTATTTCGATTTTTGACACGACAGGCATCTTGATTTTTTTTTAATTAGCAATATAATATGTCTTGCAATACATCATTAAAAAGCTATTTTTTAGTACTTTACGGCAGTTCATAAAATTATTGTTTAAATCATAAAAAAATAAACATTGATAACATTTTAATATTAAAGCTTCTTAAATAATTTAAACTTTTTACTTTAAAATTATGTTTTTAAGAAACGATCCAAATATATTTGAAATAATAAAATAGATTTTAACACATTTTTGATTTATTTTCTGCCAAAAAAAATTAAACAAAAATGAAAACAGTAGCGCAGCCAGAACTTTTTAAAGGGGGTGCAAAATACTTTTTTCAATTTTGATACAAAAAACATTAACTTTTACATATTGAAATATGTGCATACAGGGTGACTCTTCTGTAAATGATCAAATTTCAGGGTACAAAAATATATCAAATTTAATCGTGAAAAAACTAAAAAAAGTACTTTTTCCATTTGGTGTTTATAAGAAAGCATTTATAGCAGTGGAATATACCTTTTCGAAGTTGGTAGCACTGAAATTTGATTATTTAAAAATGACAGCTGCTAAATAATTTGTAGGTTACTTCATTGACAAATATGACATCAGAGTTACCGACTACCAGAAACGTTACTAAAATTGGAAACTACAATAGGTATTTTATTTTAAATAGGTAAAAAGGTGCAAAATTGAATTATTAGTGGAGTGAATTCGCAACTATGCAATCAAACATACTCTGTAGTGTTTTTAAACTTGTTAATTTTCATTCAAATTTAAATGTGATCTGTCACTCAGCAATTTTTTTTTTGGGTAATTTTTCAAGTTATTTTTCAGTATGTTGCAAATTTTTCAAAATTAAAATTAATGTACTTAAAATAGTCACAATGGTTTCATTTCAGTGTAGCCAACTGTAGGAAACTTAGGTTTCCTACCATTTAATGTCAACAGTATCAATCACTTTTGAAGATCGTGTGTAAAAAACTAGTTTCATAAGTCGATAGTAGCACATGTTCATTAAAATACTTGACGCTACGCGGCTCGTATTTTAAAATTAAACGCGGGCTACAATATGAGATTTATGAAACTTTTTTGTAATATATTTCTTAGAAATCTAGCATTTTAAATTATAGGCCAACATTTTTTGCCAAGGATTTATAAAAAAATTATCACCATAAAACTAATACATCTCTTTAGTAGTAGTAGGTAATATTTATAGTAACATAGAAACAAAAAAACATTTCTACAAATAAACAAAATGTCAAGTTTCGAGAATAGAATCTAATCTAATCTAATCCCTACAAATAAATAAAATGTCAAGTTTCGAGATCTTTGTAGTAATAATAATTTGGTATCAGAAGACAAAAAAAAACATTCCTCTTAGTAGGGATTTTTTTTGAAAAAAAATAATTATAATTTTCCATTAAATTTTTTTTCAACATTTTGGTAAGGATGTCTCTGGCCTTGGCTCTCATATGTACTAATGTTTCGCAAAAATCGGTGACCAAAAATTCAAATCGCTCTTAATTTAAACTGAAATGAAAATAAAATGTGATCTTTATATACCGAGGGGTGCACAACGGACAACAATGTAGCTTTATTATTTCTTAGCCGATTTTAATAAGTGATATGTCAAATTAAAGGGTTTGAAGAATACTAATAGATTTATTTTATTTTTGAAAACATCAGAGGAAGAGCAGGCAACTTTTCTTTTTCAAATGGCAACATATTTTTTCGATTGAGGAAAATCACAAACAAAAATAATCTAAACCAATTATAGCAATAATATTTTTTTAATTAATTTTTGTAAATTTTTTTTTTCTTATTTTTTTTAATTTTTATTATTATTATTTTTTTTTTAATTTAATTTAATTGCTTTTTTTTGTTTTTGAGTTTTGAGTTTTTTATTTTTTTAAATTTTGTTTTTTAATTAGATATTAATAATTTTTAATTTATTAATAATTTTTAAATTTATTAATAATAAATTAAAAAACAAAATTTATTAAAATAAAAAACTCAAAACTCAAAAACAAAAAAAAACAATTGAATTAAATTAAAAAAAATTGTTAATAATAAAATACTAAAAAAAATAAGAAAGAAAAATTAAAAAAATTATTGGTATAATTGGCTTAGATTATTTTTGTTAATAATTTTTTTCAATCGAAAAAAATATGTTGCCATTTGAAAAAGAAAAGTAGCATCCTCCTTCTCTGATGTTTTCAAAAATAAAATAAATATTTTATTACCTGATAGTAATATTCTTCAAAACATTTAATTTGGCATATCATTTATTAAAATCGGATAAGAAATAACGAAGCTACATCGTTGGCCGTTTTTTTGCACCCCTCTGTATTTTATATTTGTTTAATTGAACATAAACTAGCCCTTTACTATTTTACACCACTTTACGAAAATCTATAAAAGTAGATGTTAGAATTTAGTTGAATTTGAGTTTTTTAAATTAAATTATATCTTTTTTTAATTTTTTTGGAATTAAATTTAAAATAAAAATGCGGAAAATTAATCCAGTTTGTCAAAAAAATATTACTGTGTTTTTGATAGATTTACTTACTTTGCACAAAAATAAAAAAAATCTACCGGGTGTCCACGACACAAGGGTCACCTCTGGGATTTCTTTAAGAACAAACATTTCGAATTTTAGTATGTTCTATGTCATAAGAAAACGCATTTATTCAACTAATTAAGTTTTTAATTTAACTTTCTTATTTGAAATGTAACACCTTATGTTTTTGTACTTATTATTAAACTTTGGTAAGTACTAAGTATGTTTGTGACAAAACAAAATTAATTTTCTCAAGTTTCAAAAAAAAATTTGGATTTTTTTGGAGAAATTTTTATTTAATGTCATTGCCGCTGAAACTGGAAGTGAAATTGAAATTGTTTTTAGGTCAATAAATGCATTTTCTTATGTTCTATAACATAGTACAATTTCACATTTTTATTTTCATGAATAAAAAAATTACAGAGGTGACTCTAGTTTCGTGGACACCCGGTATATTATGTCAAAAATTTATGAGATGATTCCTTGTTAAAATTGATTTTTAGAAAATAACCTGATTTGAATAATACAAGTCAATATTGACTTTCGAGAAGTACATAATTTTTATTATACAGGGTAACTTTGAAAGATCTGTACGAAATTATATTACATCTACATCAAAATGAGACGATTAACTTATCTCTATTCAAAAGTGTGTAGCACTACAGACTATCAAAGTTCTTGAAAATACTTGGATTTTTTTAAATTGTTAAAAATTGGTTTAAACGACCGAAATAAAATTTAGTATGTGAATTTATAATGGAAAAACGAAGCATTATCCTAAAGTTTTTCTTTATCTCCAGATAAGTTTATTAAAATCATCTTATTTTAGTCTGTGGGATATGTGATATCATTTTGGGCAGACCTTTTAGAGACATCCTACATCTTATGTAAATTCAGTTCTTACCCTAAATAATATACTTTGTAGCTGAAATGGGTAATATAAGAAACAATGTTGGTATCTTGGAAAAAGTTTTAACCACACACTGTAATTTAAATAAATTGTCTACAGGAACAGGACCATCAAGATGCCATGATTTCCTAAATACAAACAATAAGGATCTAATTTCAATTATAAAATATGAATCTGTGATGAATATAAAGAAAGTGGTTAATAAGGTGCGCAAATTGGTTATGGTAGTAGATTAATCGTGGAGATTTGAAAGGATTGAGATATTATTATGGGGAGATAATAGCAGGACGCCAGATGGCCTCATGGTGTCTGAATTGTGAAATTCATCTAAACATGTTGATAGAAGTCACAATGGGGTGTAAATACGGTGCGTACGAACCGCTCGGTGCATTTCATCGACATTAAAGTGTATTGGAAGAGAGAAGAGAAGAGATGGCATGAATGGATTTCATCTGAATGTAAAGTCATGAAAGGTTCTAAAGCGTCCAAGTCTACTGATGCTGATGGTGATGGTGATGCGGGGGAGATGAGGGAGACGACGCCACTGATGATGATGATTAGGGCAGTGCGCTTTTCTAATCAAACAAAATGCAAGAGCGCTGACTTTTCATAACAATAGAAGCAGGCCTGATTGAAGCCATGTAATGCCGGCTTAGCCTTGCAACCCCACACAGCCGACGTATTTCATCAGAGAAAACAGAAAGAAAATTCTGGCCTGGCCCAACTTCTTCCCCCTTCTTTATTCTTTCCAACCTTATGCCAACATAACTGTTCATGTGTGTATGCGCGCGCTTCTTTTATTGTTTTCACTTTTGCCTCCCTTGAAGCGATAATGTAATGAATTCCTTGCCTTTTTAAATTAATAAAGGCGCCCTCCGACAATTTCATTTTCTCTTTTGCGAAACATTCCGCGCCAGTGTTAGCCATTCATGCTCAAGTAGCCATAAACTGGAAGACAAAGAGTGCTCCTACATATTCCAGCTCTTTTTTCTCTAACTTTTTTCCTCCTACAGACGTATTATAACACCAAATCGATGTTACGAGTCTGCATTACTCCAATAACTCTGATGCATCAAAAATATTCAAATTTTATAATGGCTTCAATTATTCCAGGTTCGTTCGAGCCCTTTTGTGATTCAAGTTTCCTACTCATTAGTGTGGTGTAAAAGTTGCAGCGCTTTTCATAATAAATGCAAAAGCTGTGCTGCTAACAAAATTATAGCCATCGTTTGGCGTACCTTGGACGGGATTAATCGAGTTAGCTTTAATAATTGAGAAAGACTTGTACTTGCACCTGAGCTTAATTTTGGTGGCGTTGACAGGAGTGGAACGAGTCGGGAAATTGTTTTATGCAAAGCCCGAGCGAGTTGATGTAGATGCGACATTTCGCGAGTGGATTGTCAACAGATGGTGTGTTTTTCTGTTCCATTTGAGCATTAGCACCCCTCGTAGGGGGTGTTGCGGCCTGGGGCTCGACATCGATACTGCGCCAGTTGTTTAGCGGCGCAGTCTAGTCCTTTATGGGTGCGGGGTTCTTTCCTCTCCCGATTCAATAAAACCTTTTGCCTTTTTATCGCTCCAGTAATAATCCTCAATGATATAAACTTTATTGATTTGCATGCCTCATTTGAGTGAATTTATACTTGTTCAATTTAATGGACACGTTTCTGCCCAACATTTGCATGCATTAAATAAATTACTACCTATGTATCATATGACACACTTGCTTTTAAATTATAACCACTTTGCACACTTTGACATTTATATTCTAGATCCCACAGTACCTACTATATGAATGAGAAGACCAAACCATTAAAAAAATCTCCTTTTACTTTAATGAAATTCATTACCTGCTCTATAAATTATTTCATAATTTAGATTAATCTTTGAAAAGATAGGTTTAGTTCTTTCATTAAAAAAATTGTTAAAGCAGATAAATTAAAACATAAGATTTTTCCAAAAAGTGTAAATATACAACATGTCCTACTTTTTTTTCCAGCAAAAGGTGTTTCTTAGGAAAAGCCCAATTTCTATTATAAAATTTGCTTTTAAATTATTCGCACTTTGCACAGTTTGACAATCTAGATCCTACCACAGTAGAGGCAACTACCAGTAGCGACACTTCATTTAAAAACGAGATGCGTTTTTGGTAACTTTGAAAATGTCTGCGTATCTGGTACCATTAAATTAGTTTTGAAAATGATCAAGTTTGCCATAGAAATCAGTAATAAATAAAATTGGCTTTGGTAATGAAAAAATAGAAATTGCGTTTCCATTATAAAACCCATATCCAAAAATTACCATAGTCTTCAGTCTGAAATTGATACATTTTTATAAAAAACTTTAAAAATAATTTGCCAATGAGACAAATTTTAATTCTTTCAAAACCTAAGCAAACGTTATTTGTACTAATTTCCACATTTTTTTTTCTAAAAATAACCTCACAGGGCTATCGAATCATCCTGAATAGAAGAAAATTCAGGACCCAACCATTAAAAAAAATATCTCTTTTAATGAAATTACCTTATCTCCAAAATTTATAATTTAAATTAATCTGTAAAGAAATAGGTTTAGTCCTTTCTTTAAAAAATGTTTTTAAAGATAGCTACAATGACTTCAAATAAGATTGAAACCAATGACATTGCAAGGTAGGAAACCACAGTTGGCTACACTGAAATGAATGCGTTGTGCTCCGGTGAAAAAACCATCGCGTATATTTTAACTGCACTAATTTTGCACTGTTTTTAGTGTTTTTTATAAAATTTGCAACACACTGAGAAATTACTTGAAAAAATACCGAAAGAAAAATTCTGAGATACGCTTTGGTTAAAATGACAAATCAGATTTAAATTTGAATGAAAATTAACAAGTACATCAACTTAGCAAATCAAAAATCACTAAAGAGTATGTTTTATTATATAATTGCGGTTTCAATCGTTTTTGAATTCACTGTACATTTTATAAACAAATAAGACTTCTCCAAAAAAAAATGTGAATGTATAAAACATCCCACTTAACGGAATGCAGTTCTATTTCTCGGCCATAAAGGTGGAAGAGAGGTAAATTGACCAATTCTAGGATTGCCTAGTTAATCTTGAAAATTTTGCAATTGGATTGGGCAAAACGTGAAGCAAATTGAGATGTTTGGACATTTGACTAAGTAGGCTTTAGTCGATTCTAGGATTGTTTAGTAGGTCTAGTGAAAGATAAAAACTAAAAAATACATTTCGGACTTTGCCTAGTGAATTCCAGTTATATATTATTTTGAGTTATAAAAGTACAAATAGATTCTTCGACTTACTATTTAAAAAAACATGAAATTACTTTTCTCCAATAATACCTGGGATTGACCAGGCATAGTAGTTAATTCTAGAATCGATTAAAACCTATTTAGTCAAAGGTCGAAACTTTAGTTTGCTGCGGATTTTTCTCAAGCCAATAGCTCCATTCTCAGAATCCTCAGGATTGACTAGGAAAACCTAGCTTGATCGTTTTTTGGCCAAAGACCAAAGAAAACATTGTTTTTTAGGTTTGCATATTAGGATAAGGCAATATTTTGAAATTGAAGACTTCTGTTCAATCTCAAGTCCATCTTTTCCTAAAATAACTTTTTTCTGAAAAAAAAATCCTCAACAAAATTCATCAAAAACGCTATTTTATCAATTTTTCATTAACCTTTATTGGCATATACTTTACATAAAATTAACAAAAAATAAAGATAAATTAAATACAACGAAATTACCCCTATATAACTATATATTTTTTTTATCATAATTCACTTATGGTGTTTCTATACATTAAATTATATTATCGAAAAAGAAATATCAAGAAAGGGCGAAAAAATATACGCGTGTTTCGTAGATCTGAAATCAGCCTTCGATAGGGATAATAGAGAAACATTCAGAGCGAGGAAAGTAAGAGGGGTAGGCGATAATTTGATAAGGAGAATCAAGCATGTATACGAAACAACCATAACTAGAATAAGATAATAAGAATAATCAACACAAATTCTAAAGATTTTATAACAGACAAAGGGGAAAGACAAGACTATTCACTGAGTCCAACGATATTAAATTGTTACTTGGCGGACTTAGAAGGAACGGTTGATAAATACTCAATGGGAAGGATAAGAATAGGATCGCAGAGAATATGTTCGATTTCTTATGTGATCGACTTAGTACTCATAGCAAAGGAAGGCACGGAGCTAAGTAGCATGTTAAAAGTGTTTGAAAATTACTTGAATAAAAAGGACATGTTACTAAATGTCGAAAAAACAAAAATAATGGTGTTTGCCAAAGGAGGTAGAGAAAAAAAGAACGAAAGATATTATTGCCAGGAACAAGAGATTTAAAAAGCAAAAGAATTTAGATCTTGGCATGACAATGCAAAGGAATAATTCGAGGAAGATGCATATAGAGAGAATAGGAAAAAAGAAACAATGATGATGGGAAAGGTTTGGAGCAAAGAGAAAAAAAGACTAATGAACAATATAAAAATGAGGACCGCGTTATTGGACGTAGTTGTAAGAAATATAATTCTATATGGGAGCTAAGTAACTGGCTGTACAGAAAAAGAAGAGTTAGAAAAAGTGCAGACTAAATTCATAAAATGAACAGTAGGTCTAAATAGGAACACTTCGGACTATACATATAGTATATACAGGCAAGAACTTCAAAGAGATAAAGTAAGAATCAAAAGCGCAAGAAGAGCAATAAGGTACAAGGAGAAAATTAGGCAAAACAACAAAGATATAGTGAACAAAATAATAAGAGAAGTGGACAAGGGCGTTATCAGAGAAAGCCTAAATAGATGGATCAAAACAATACAACAGACTTTAGAAGAAGCTGGTCAATCAAATGAAGAGATTCAAAGATGTATTAGAGAAGGCTATAGCATAGAAAAACTGGTTATTGAGAGGCTAATAAAGGTAGACAAACAGGTCCGATTTAATAAAATATGCAATTCTAGATATAACAGCAAGTACAGATACATTATGGTAAATAATACCTACTTATGTAAATAAAGGGTATGAAGAGGAAACAACCAAAATGATCCCAAGATTTCGTTGTGGAACTGAGGAACTGGGAAACAACTTCTGGTTACATGAGGAACACGTCAAGTGCAGAGTATGCATGATGGAAGAAGACACTATTCAATTCAATACTGGACAACAAATTGTATGAGAATTGGACCTCAAAGTAGCATAAACAAAAAGAGATGGCCGACTGCAATAAGTAACAAGAGAACACCAATTTTTCACTATAAAGGGTGGCCCAGATTTTACTTCCCAAGAAATATCTCGGTTATTTGAAAAGATAAAAATATAAATCAAAAAGTGCTTTAAATGGCGGCACTTATACCTCATAATTACATTCTAAAAAAATTATTTTTATTTACCACTCTTAAGACGCCATCACCATCTTTTTTTCTTAAATGGGACACCCTATTTTTTATAATTGATATTGCATCTACAATTTATTCTAGAAACAATGATATGCTACACTTAATATTTTAAGTACATTTTGTGAATAAAAAAAAAATTAAAATATTGATCGAAATAGTATGCAAAATTATTTATTTAGTTTTTTTAGGAAAAATTTTTAAAATTTTTAAAAATCTAAACTAACTTAACTTAACCTAATTTAACTGAACCTAACTGTAAATTACAAATTTAGTTAAAAATTCTAAATAAATAATTTTCCATAATACATACTTCGAGCATTATTTTAATTTTTTTATTCACAAAATGTACTTAAAATACTAAGTGTAGCATATCACTGATGCTAGAAAAATTGTAGATGCAATATCAATTATAAAAAATAGGGTGTCCCATTAAAGAAAAAAAAATTGATGATGGCGTCTTAAGAATGGTAAATACCAATAATTTTTTAAAATAAAATTTTGAAGTATGAGTGCTGCCATTCAAAGCACTTTTTGATTTATATTTTTATCTCTTCAAATAACTGAGATATTTCCTGGGAAGTAAAATCTAGGCCACCCTGTATACAAGGTATCTTGTATCCTTATGCCGAAATTTTGTGAGGGTAAACTAGGTTCAATTCTAAGACTAATAAACACAAAAGTTGCAGGTCTATTTTTTTTTATTCAAAAGTTACAGCAGAATTTATTTTTTAAACTACAAAACAGAAAATAAAGTTTTTAGAAAAAAAAATATATTTTAGTTAACAAATACTCATACTCTACTTTAGAAAACTGGTTAGACATTTTTAATTCAGCAAAAATTAACACATTCAATAACCACCAAAATCGCATAAAGAATAATTTAAATTTTAAAATACTGAGATTTTAATGGCACATATTAATTACATTTTGTCAAAATTTTAACACGAAATTGTCATTTGTATAAGAGAGATTTTTCAAAAATGGATCTTTTTTTCATTAATATATCAAAACAAAATAGAAGCTGTTTTAAAATTGTTGATCAAAGAACTCACGGTGACAGTCTCCTAAAAAGGTACTTTTGTTATTTTATTAGAAAGGCGATTTAAATTTCTCTAACATACGTAAAGTAAAACAAAATAAGACTTCTAAAATTTGCAAAACAGAAATTTTAAAAAACCACTTTTAATAGGCTCAGTTTTGGTACTAAAATTTAAATGTAGTGCTTTTGAAAAAATGAAATATCTGTAAACAGTTGACAATAATTGCAATTAACATCACCAATTGGTGATGAAAATTTTTGGAAATTTCCAAAACATCGACTGATACCGAAAGTTCCTAGCAAAATCAATTGGAATAGGGAAACCTTATAGTCATTTCAAACAAGAAGCAAGTACTAAAGAAAGAAATATACTAGTATAATCAATCAATTGATACAATTGATACAAAATATTAGAAACACCTGTTTCATGAATTCTATGATACAATGTCTCTCCAATACAAAACCTCTCTTAGAACATCTTACTGGAGATTTTTATGTATAAATGACTTCAATAACATTTCTAGAATAAAGTAACTTTATTTAAAGCATTTGCACAAGTAATTAAGTAATTAATATCAGAGGATTTTTTGGGTTATGTTGTGAATACAACTTCCTTAAAATTTAAAATCCAACACGTTTTGCTCCGTGTATTTTATAGGCTACTCGACACAGGCTACTCGATAATTCTTCAGATATTTATTAGAAGGTTTGCATGTAGATATCGATTCCAAACCATTACCTATTCTCACGCAAAGGTATTTAAGATCAGAAAGTTCTAAGATGGACGATATATTTGTTGGTCAATCATATATTCACTTCCACTTCTAACACCTCAAAGAGCAGGTCAATTTTGACTTTCTTAGTGCCTCGAAAAAACCTTAGATGACAATGAGAAGCCTATATATGCTTTTAGTAGCTGGCCACCGATGCACAACATACACATTCACATGGCATTACTCTGTTTATTGGGGCACCTTTACTCAAAAGTTTGGATGAATACAGGGTGGTCGCTCTTACGGTGCACACCATTGGGATCTTGTGAACCTAAAGAGTTACAAAGTTGCTTAAATTAGAAAGAACGTGCCCCTTTTCAAACTCCTTTAGAATCTATTTAGAAATCCGAGATATCTTGCTCTAGTCCTGAAATATCATGAAAAATCAGAAATTTTAAATTTTTGTTTTCCTTTCATATTTTTGTAATCGCTTAACTTTTTCGATTGCAATTTGGTAGTTTTACATCATTTGACATTCTCTATAGATTGACCTTAAGAAAAAAAAATTTAGGTTAACTAGATTTCATTTATTTTAAACCAACTTTTGATTTTCTTATTGATTTTTACACCATTGGATAGAGAAAAAAATACAATTTAAATGATTGTTCTTTTACTTTAATTAAAAAAAATAAATAAAAATAATATTAAATTTTTATTTACAAAACCAAGTTGGCATAAAATAACAAAAGAATAATTTTGTTATTTTATTTAAAAATTAACAGATGTTTATTTTATGCCAACTTGATTTTGTAAATAAAAATTAAATATTTTATTTGGATACAGTAGCGTCTGTGTATAGAATTAATACTATCAAGAATAGTCAGTTTATCAGACAAACTATTTATTATTCTCACATAATACAGAATAATAAATAGTTTGTCTGATAAACTGACTATTCTTGATAGTATTAAATATTTTATTTCAATTTTTTTTTAATATATTTTTTTTCTCTATCCAATGGTATAAAAACCAAATATTACGCCCATAAGAAAATCAAAAGTTGGTTTAAAATAAATGAAATCTAGTTAACATAATTTTTTGTTCTTAAGGTCAATCGATAGAGATCAAATGATGTAAAACTGCCAAATTGCAATCGAAAAAGTTAAGCGATTACAAAAATATGGAAGGAAAACGAAAATGCGAAATTTCAGATTTTTCATGATATTCAGGACTAGAGCAAGATATCTCGGATTTCTAAATAGATTCTAAAGGAGTTTGAAAAAAGGCAACTTTATTCTAATTTAAGAGTCATTTTATAGTAGGCAAAATAGCAGTTTACGGGCCGCACTAGATATGCTAGTGCAAACAATATTTTTGTATACTTTTTTTTATTTTAGATTCTAGAGTAATTCATCTAAATATGTACAGCTGGAAAAAAAATTGGAGAATCTATAAAAAAATATACAATTACTCAAAAGTACCTTAACTTTGTTCGCTTATAATTAATTCTGCATAAAATTACAACAGAAAAGCAGCTGTCCAGTTTTAGTTTTATTAATCTAGTTTACAAATCAGAAAGAAATTTGAAAATCTTTGTAAAACTTTGTAACTCTTTAGGTTCACAAGATCCCAATGGTGTGCACTGTAAGAGTGACCACCCTGTATAACATTGACCGATTCCAACAATTTCATTTCAAAACATAACACTATTTTGGATCAATTTTGAGAGTAACGTTTACAAGTTGAGAAAAATCTAAACCAATCAGGTCAGGTTTTTTTTAAATAAGTAACTCTGTGAAATCTTATTGTAATTTATGAAGGGGAAGAACAGAAATTAAAGTAGATTTATAAAAATATTTTCCATATCTTTACCTGCACAGTATAGTTTTATGGGTAATGTAGTATTTGGTCAATAGTTTAATAATTAATATTACTATTATTTTGTAATAATAAGATTAATTTTATTGGTAAATAGTTTTGGCCAGATTTATGTAAATGGTAATACGAAAGCCCCTGTGAGTAAGCAGGTCATCAATAAAATTGGTGTTAATCCCCGATACTAATTGAATTGGCTCCACTTGTTTTGCCAAACACATTCATCCCCAAGTGCCATCGTAATAGTCGCATCCCTTCTGTTAGAGAGCCGAACCAACAGGATGATTTAGAGTAGAGTTGGAGCAACTCAGAGCCAGAGCCACGTATTATAAAGCTTTCGCATGTGTATGTGTGTGTGTGCATCTGGTTATCCAAAGAGGGTGTCTCTGCACCATAATCCGGTCCATTTAGTAAATGTCCCCGGTTCGGATGCATCATTTATTCATAGATGCGGTGGATGCTTTTAACCCCGTTTACTCGCAAAGTGGTTGGATTAATTTTTTTACGGCCCCTTCATTATCACCTCCTAACATTTTAATACGCCTCTTTAAACTAATTAATTAGCAAACTTCATTTTATCGATAAGAAAGCACGTTATGGAGACAAAGTGCGAGTGCTCGCACTAAATTATTCAAAAGCTCGCGCGTGTTTTGTAATTACTCAATAAAACAGGTTGCCTTCTGTTTTCTGTTGAGTCTGTTGAGGGACGCGCTCGCTTTTTTAACTCCTGTTTACGATGACACGCAAGAGTGCGTTTAAGGGTGCTGCCTCACATACATTAAAGATATTACATGGCAATATGTTTATTAATAATAAATCTATTTGCGACGCGCGAACAGCGAACACATATGTTCGAAAAGTTAATTTTTGTTAAAACACTCTCGGACAATCGCTAAAATAATCTCTCACCATTCGCCCCTTCTATTATTGTTATTATCATCAACCCTTTTAAATTAATATTAAAACATTACAAACGCATTCGAATAAAGGAAGACAGACTTAGGTATGTACCTAATGTATGTTGCGACTTTTGAATACTCCCGTATTAAGCTAATCAGATAAGTTCTCTTCAAGTAGAGCGTTCTTTTATTTAGTTCAGCAAGTGATGCTTTTTAGCCTTTAGCACCATATCGCGTTCATCGCTAGCATGATTCACATTAAAGTCTAGTATAGAGTCTAGGGCAGATGGTGCAATGGAAAAATTAACGTCACGCAACTGGGGGTCAAAACAGATGAAACTTAACTTTATGTTACTTTAGCCATCCATAATAGGAAGCACAAGTAATGCTCTATATAGATCAAGATCGAGCTCTTCAACGAGACGAAGGACGTCATTACAGTGACGCCACCCCCCGCCGTGTTCGCATCTGTCTCGCGAGGGCTTTTATTGTGATTAAAAATAAAGGAGCATCCTTATCAGTTATGAAAGGTTGATTAATCGGAAATTATATATCTTTAAATAAATTTAGGTTTATGTAGAAACTGATGAAATTTACCTACTAAAATAAATTGTTCCAAGTACTTCTCATTTGGTTTTTCTTCATTACATTTTTATAACTTACTTATCATACCAAAATAATCCATCTTTAATTATTGTTGCACTTTCAGTCTTCTTCAAGAAAATGGATCTATTGAAAATTACACCACAGCACTCTAAACTCTAAAGAGTATAGTTGCATTAAATAGGTACTTTGTTCACGTATTGAATAATGGAAAACATCACTGATATTGAATTCAAGACAGACCTTTTACAATGTCAGAAAGTAAGCTTACTACACATGTTCCAATTATTTTCAGATAGTATCAATTGTACTTCAGATAAATCAATTTAAATTTAGGAAGTTACATTTCAAATTCAGAAATATCAAATTGTATTTCAGGAAGCATTAATTGTGTTCTGGAAAAGTCAATTTAATTTCAAAATCCTGTAGTAAGTAGTGGGATGAGGACTTCAATAAAACAACTTAATTTTTAAATTGCGACTAGTTTCGACATTTATTAATGCCTTTATCAAGCTTTAATTTTCCTATCAAGTTTCTTGTTAATCATTAATTGATCACTGGAATCGCACACTAATTTGTGATAGTAATATTCTATTCTATTCTATTTAAATTGATTGCACTCAAATAAATAATAAAAATAAAAATAAAAAAAAAAAAAAAAATTTAATGCTGAAAACTATCACAATAACATATTTAATGAGTGCAATCAATTTAGATACAAAAGAATATTACTATCACAAATTAGTGTGTGATTCCAGTGATCAATTAATGATTAACAAACAACTTGATAGGAAAATTAAAGCTTGATAAAGGCATTAATAAATGTCGAAACTAGTCGCAATTTAAAAATTAAGTTGTTTTATTGAAGTCCTCATCCCACTACTTACTACAGGATTATTATTATAAGCAGTGCTGGAAAACCGAACCGGAACCGAACCCTGTAACCCCGAGAACCCCGTCAAAAATTGAAAACCGGAACCGGAACCCTAACCCTTAATTTAAAATCTTCGGAATCCGAACCAAAACATTAACCCTTAATATAAAATTTTCGGAACCTAAACCGGAACCGGAACCTTTTAAAAAATATTGGGTTTTGGGGTTCCAATTGTTATATCATATCGACTATCGACCACTTTATTTTCGATCTAAAATTTTATTTTGATGCAGCTCGCACGTGCGGATTTGCGGGTACATCTTAGTCTCAATCTCAGTCTCAACCTCAACTCAACTCAAAAGAAAAACCATAAAAAATAAGTTAGATTGTTTATAATTTATAAACTTGGAAGCTAAGAACATAAACACCTATATTAAAATCTGGAACCATTATTTTGTGAAACCGAACTCCGGAACCGGGGTTCCGATTTCATTTCGGAACCGAACCCTGGAACCCCGGTTCCAAACTTTTTTTTTGGAACCTAACCCTGAACCGAAGCCTTTCAATTTTTTTTAATGGAACTTAACCCGGAACCAAACCCTTTAATTATTTTTTAATGGAACCGAACCCAGAACCGAACCCTTTGAAAATTTTCAGGGTTTTCCAGCACTGATTATAAGGACGCTATAATCAAATTAATTTCAAAAACCATCTTTATCAACATCAAACTTGAAATAGTGAGATGGAAACTAAAATGAAAATATTAAAAAAAAAATTACTTAAAGTAATACCAATTATTGTATGTAATTATTATTCATTAAAAACCCAAAAATTCAGGGTCAAATTTTACTTAAAAAAAATCATACATATGTTCTGAAATTCTGGATTTTAGGAAAAACTTCTCCCCCTGTCGTTGATTTTGTGAAACTAGTCACACTAGTACAGGGTGAACTAAAATGATTGTGGTCAATTCATATTTCCCGCCTAAAAATCTGGGGAATTCGTTCGCTTCAAGTTCATAGCAACACAAAATCATGTCGAAATCAAAACAAAATAACTAGACTTCACAAAGGCAGAGGCGTAGGTGTAATTTTTACGGTTGTGTCAATACTTCAGATTTTAGAATTTCGTTATTGTGCCTTCAATTTCATAAACGTCTGTTTTTATGAAAATTAATTTGCGTAAATCTTTGTTTTGTGTTACCATCTGCTTCGAAAATGAAGAAAAACATTTGCAATATTTGACATTTGCTGTGAAATTAGCGATTTTGAAAAAAAATTTTGCTACGCCATTGGATTACTAGGAGTTTTTCTTTTTAAGATTTCAATTGTACCAACTTGTGTATTTGGTTGCCTACATATCAAACTACAATCATAACGTCAGTAGTAACTTTGCCCATTTTAAATAAATGTTGATTCCAAATAAGAATTAGAAGAATATTTATTAAATATTAACAGAAGAATCTTGTCCTTATAATGTATTATAAAATATAAGTTCTTGGGTTGAGGACAAAAAATGCAAATAAAAACAATAAACTTTTATTTCGCAACAAGTTTCGGGTTAATTTTAACCCTTTATCAAGCTAAAAAAATTACAAACAATATAAAATTACAACAAATTAAAAATTAAAAAATCAAACAAACCTTTGAAAAAACGTTTAAAGTATAGTCTTCTGCAACTTCATAATAAAATAAATATAAATTAATGTATAAATGGTGGTAAAATGGTGTATATAAGATAGTATAAAATTTTTTTTGAAATTTTGTCCTCAACCCAAGAACTTATATTTTATAATTTATTAAATACTTTGTAAAAAACCATTTAGGACGACTTTCACCTGTATTCTAACATAGAAACATGAAAGTTTAATACTGGCTTTGATAGTTCATTAATTTGCCACAGAGGGCCAACAGCGCCATCTATTGGTAGTTAAAATTACTAATACAATTGATTTTTATAAGATGCTTGATTTTTCTGAAATAAACTTTCTGAAGTATAAATGGCGATTCTGACTTACAACTGATAAATCTTGAAATTGAGTTGATCTTTTCTGAAATTAAACTGTAAATGATGTAAAGCTCATTGATAGCGTATTTTAAAAATATGACTTTACGATAATCATCTCTGTTTACTTTAGGACATACAACCTCTTTATAGACAGTCCATTTAATCGATATTGCTTTTTTATCGACACGATCGTTTCATCGACATTACCTTTTCATCGACAACCATTTCATCGATACTATATTTTCTTCGACAAGGGTGGTTTCATCGACACTACTTTATCATCGACACAAACGTTTCATCCACATTACGTTGTCATCGATAACCCTTTCATTAACAAATCTTTTTTTCGACGTTTCGTAAAGGTTTGTCGATGAAACGTCTGTGTTGATGAAAAGGTAATGTCGATGAAAAGGTAATGTCGATGAAACGGCTGTGTCGATGAAATATCCTTGTCCAAGAAAAGGTTTTTCGATGAATTGGCCATGTCGATGAAACGTCTGAATGGATGAAATAGGAAACAGTCGTGTCGATGAAACGGACTATCCATGAAATTGGATTCGATGAACATACTATGTTGATGAAAGTATGTTCTCGATGAAACAATATACAACCCTTTTTTTAGCCAAGGAACAATGCCTATACAGTATACAAACTACCACCATTTCATAAGCATTTCTAAATTTTTTCAATTTCGCAATTTTGTTCAATCGATGCTTTAGACCTATGCAAATGCGCCTATCAAATGGTATATAAAAAATTTATATCTACTAATACGCCAAAAATCAAAAACGTTTATTCCGTATTGAACGAATATGAGACAAATCCATAGATAACATAATATATATAGAATGCAAACTCAATAGTACCTTTTGATAACGTTAAAAGCGCCCTCTGGTTTTTTGGGGCCAAGTATGTTTAGACGCGCGGGAATTTTGAATCTGCAATTTTTATATTTGTATTTTGTAGTTTTATTATTTTATAAAGATGTATCTTTAATTTGAAAGGGTAATTTTTAAATTTTCAAACAAATTTATTACTTAGGTATTAACTATAATTAAAGATACATATTTATAAAAACCACCCAATTTGTAGAATATAACATAATAAACAAAATTTTATATTTAAACATTTTATTTAAAAATTAGAAATTGTATAGAATTACATACAAACTGTAAATCAGTAAAACAGATTTAAAGAAGATTTTAGATGTTATAAAAGTAGAAGTATGATTTACTCAAAAATAAATTAGAAAATATATATTTTAAACATTTACGTCTTTTGAAAATCCATTCTCCTAGGATTATCTGGAAAATTGTACAATGTCTCACTTAGATGTTGCAAGGACAATTCTATAAAACCAGTTTAAAAATATTCTTGAAAATTAATAAAATATTTAAAAAATGTGAGATGTAAGCATAGGATGTAAGTACAAAAAGTAAACATACCTAGATCTAGAATTAAAAAATTTGCTGAAAATCCAACGGTAACAGTAACGAGACCCTTTTAAACTCAAGTATCATTTCTATAAAAAACATAAAACTGATGCATTTTGAAAGCTAACTATCACATAACTATCAATTCTGACAACAAAAAAATGATTCGCCAAGTTGATTTTTTCTTTAGGTTCATAAAGCGCTATCTATACTTTTGGGACCAAGTTCTTTTGTGTTATCAAAATTTAGCATTGAGTTTGCATTCTATATAAATTATATTATCTATGGACAAATCCAAAATTTGATATTGACAACTCTAAAGCCTTGTCATCTAATATTTCACACATTTCGTTCCAAAATTGATATATTTTTTGTTAACTTGGTAACCATTGATTTGGTAATATTAGTATTAATGTAATGTGATAAATTGATAGTTGTTATAAAGAATAGTGATTTTCTTGAGAAGCTGAGTACTCAAGTTATGGTTCAAAGTGGATTTGACTAGATTTTATAAAATAAATGAAAATCTTAGTTATTTGGAGAAATAATATTTTAACACGAAGCCCTTTTTTATCAATTTAAATCAAATTCCTTTTATGTAATTTGCAACAATATTGGATTAGAATTAATAAATCTTATCAAGGGTTACAACGATTTTCGAAATTTTCCAAAAATTTTTATTCCAATGTATATATAGACATTTCAACTATTTCTGAATTCAGAGAGTGGAGTTAAAATATGTTACAAACACGATGTTGACATTAACAAATTAGATGAAGAATTGCCACAATTTTTGATACTTGATACAAAAATGAAAATATAAATTCCACAGCTTCAATTTATAAAAAGGGTATAACATTGTATCTTCATTTCCTGTTGTTTAAACTTTGTTGCGAATCTATTTAACATTGCCAATTTCAAATGCTGCAGGTGAAGGAACATTTTCAGTTTTACGACGAGTTAAAAATTCTCTTTAAGTCAATCGAAATTAAGTTATTTAACTGAATTATGCATAGAACAAGATGCTATAGACCAGTGGTCCTCAACTTTTTGGACCTCACGGATCACAAAATTCATAGATCTATTTATAGGTTTGTTACATGTTTTCAAAAAAAAATATTTTTTTTCACGACTATTGAATAAACGATACATTACAATTAAATTTTTTGACAAGTAATGAAATTCATCACTAAATTTTTGAATATATTCAACATGTTCGAACCGTATTCGAACCAATAGACCAATCACAAAGCTGAAGTATTACCAACCCATTGGGTAATGGGCAATGGATTATGGGTAATTTCAACCATACGAAAATTATTCGACGTATAAATATTTCTTTATTTTTTTAGCAGTTGGTGACAATGATTTCTTATTGAATCGTTGTTATAACAACAGAAAACATAAAAGTCTTGACAGTGACAGTTTAATTTAAGGTTTCAGTTTTTAGATTTTAAATTGCAGATTTTTAATGTAAAACTAGTGATAAAAGTTATTGTGTATCCTATCAGATATTCCAAAAATAGCAAAAATAGCAAAAAATAGTAAGCCTTTCATTTTTGATAAATCTTTTCATATCTTCACAAAAATTGATACCACATATTTGACTTTCCTTATTTGACAGTTAAATTTAAAGATTATTAAATTTTATTTTTTGTTGGAAATTAATAATTTAAAAAGAGTGAGGAATTATTCTGTATCCTATAATAAATTTAGGAGACATAAAAAACATAGCAAGTACTTTAAATCTTGAAATTTATTTACGATAATCATTACCACAAATTAGACAGATCAATGCTACCAACTTTGTACGCGGGTGCTGTAATGAGCGTGCTATGGTCCATTACGAAACCGCTAGCGGTGTCTTAATAGCGATATTATAGTCGCAAATTATAAAAAAGTACATATTATACTCGCGAAAAAATAGCTATTATTCACTCTAAGGTATTACGCAAATTCGGTCTTTTGTATGTCAAAATTTTTCTATAAGCTAAATTTCTTAGGCTTAAATTAGAAATTTGTTTAAATGGGTTGCTTTTAGTTAAAATTTTAACTTTGAACATTCATATTAGACAAAAAATGAGATCAAAGAGCAAATTACCCAAAGTAAAATTAATGTTAATAAATATTAATTTTCGAGGAGTTGTTGTAAGGTTATATAAAATTTAATTAGAGCTATAAAATTGGTGTATTTAAAAAAAATCAAATTTAATAATATGCTATAAAATAAAAACGTAGGAGTAAAGCCGTTAATAAATGTTAAGGTAGACCGTGATTACCGCCGATTAATCTGGGACACCCCTATTTGGGGCACTAGCACCAGGTGGCAATCACCGGTAATTGCCTCATCCCATATTTCATTATTATTTCCACCACACAAAAGCGGGATTTTTCCTCGAACAATTTTGTTATTAAAATAATTATTGAGGCGAAACCAAAATAAAAACTTTCAGCGACGTGTTGAATGCAATATCGGAAACTCGTGCGGCTTTTCCGTTGTGATTATCGGGTATATCGGGCGCGGCGGCCACCCCCGACCCCCCCGCTGCCCCTTTGTAATCAACTTGAGTGCTGGACACTAAACCGCCCCCTTTCCCTTTATCCGCACCACCACCGCCGCACATTGATCATGCATTATTACATAAGGCCGCTTATCAATACAAGAGCCGCTTTTTCTACAAATTCATATTATTTGTTTATTTGTTAACTTTTATATTTATCCATATCCCGCCTTAATCTAGACGTACTACAAATATTAAGCTCTGATTGACAATAGGAAAGTATTTAAGGCGACGCGTGACCTACGCCTGACTCTGCTTGACGACTGAGGGTGCTTCAAGGGTTGTTTGTTACAATTATATTTATCAAGGGGACGTGATCACAGATGAAACGAACGGATTTTCACAATGCAAATAATCCTAAGAGTTCCGGTTTATATTTGTACACACCTCTCAAACAAATTGTATTTATAACTCCAACTCAATTCATGTCAATTGACATACACATTTAATTAAACCATGGACATACTTAACAAACTTTCTTATATATGAGACAGATATAACTCAGGCCTTCGAGAAAGGTCTTCAGATTGATTGTCTGTACATTGATTTCTTCAAGGCCTTCAACTCTGTCATTGTTATTGTTAGCTAAACTAAAAGGTAATGGAATATCAGGAAATTTGCTAATGTGACTATCGAACTACTTAAACGCAGGGAGCAAATTGTAAGGATTGGATACTTTTATTCATATAAGATAATTGGGTATTCAGGTGTTCCACAGGTATCCCAATAAGTCCACTATTGTTTATCACTATCATAAATGACATTAGCTTCTGCATAACAAATCTTTCATTACTATTAACGATCGCAGTAATCTATGGCAGTAATACTCAGATGCTACAAGCGTATGCCGATTATGTCTACGAATTGTGACCAACTGTAATGCCATGAGGTTTTCTAGACGTAGAAACCCGCTAGAACATATCCACATTATTGGTAATCAAAAGTTATCCACTTTGACATCAATAAGCAACCTAAATGTTACCTTCGACTTCAAGGAATACATATACATATTATTTACATCAGTTACTAAGGATCTAAAAATTTTAGGATTTATTAAGAAAAACAAGACGGATTTTACTAACACTAGAACAGTATAGAGACTTAGTATACTTGATACTTGAAATGAAACTGCTTCACGAAAGACGTGTCCATTCAGATCTGATATGTTTGCAGAAGATGGTCCACAACAAAATCAACAACTGCTAATTACTTGGTCTCCTTCGAGATGTACTAGACACGTTCTTCTGATTATTCATATTGATCTTTGTAGAACCAATTAGTCTCTCAACGCGATTATAACAAGACTGCTCAATCTAGGCTAGGGAACATTAATGACATTTGATAAAAATAAGGTGGGTTTTACTTCACGCTTCAATTTTTAGAGCAATAAGCATAAAGAGATCTCGAAACGATCCGATTTGATCTGAATTGGGTCAAATCGGACCGTGTGGAGGTAAGCTCTTTTAATTGCACGTGGCTGAATTCATTAAAAATTGCAAAAATAGTGGAGCCATCGGACATTCAAATTAGTCAGAAGGAGCCTCCACACGTTCCGATTTGATCAGACACTTGAGCGATCGGAAGACTCGGATCTCATAATTTTGTTGACTACTTGCCTCCACGCAATCCGATTTACCTTCTGATCTAATAGACCGAGAGATGGTGAAAGATTTCAAGAGACGATTTTCTCGTTTATGTCTTTGAGACGACTGAAAGGTATTAAAGTGCTTATAATAATGAGGAAAAATTTGAGCGGTCCCCGCGTGACCATCATATGGAAAATTCAATTTTCATTTGCGCAAAAAATATTTAATTTGAGACGATTTTGTCGCCGCCGCCATATGCATTAACACAAAGTTAAAATACACTCTAGCAGCGGAAAATTATAGGCATAAGGGTTGCAGGTGACCAAAGGGTTGAAATGATGACCTCTCGTTGCTGCCAATTAAAAGTATGAAAGTTTTCATCATGAAACACCCATAAAAAATGGCATAAGGTCAGCGAATGCCGAAGTGAGGTTAAGTGCAGGAAAATTTTGTGGAAATTTCCAAGGTTTTTAGATGATTTTGTTTGTTATGCCTTTGAAACTTTTTTTTGAAATTTTTCCTCATTATTATCAGCACTGTTATACTTTTCAGTTCGCTCAGAGGCATAAACGAGAACTTGAAATCTGTCACTATAATCAAATTCCATCCGATCCTCCGATCAAATCGGATCGTGTAGAGGCTCTTTACAATTTTCTTCCTCCAAGATTTTAAATTATATGTTACTCTCTTGCAAATGATGATTTCTTCAATCAATTTAGTTGCTCTTGCTGTTGCTGTTGCATTTGCATTGCTACCTTTAATTCTTGTGAATTCAGTGAAACTTTGAAACATAGAGAAAAACGTCTTTTGTTTATGTTTTCAGCATAGATAAGTTTTCAGTGATTTCCTTGAAAGATTTAGTAATGATACTGATATTTGGATTTTTAATGGTGATATCGTGGTCAATGGATTCATCAGTGCACTTATGATTTAAACTTCCCTTATTGAAAACATAATTGAAGAGTCTTTGTTCCTTGTGTAGGCTAAATATTTTTAGAAAAAAATTCTTTTGAACATTAGAAATTAAGGGTATGGTTTTTCGCCCTTATGTGTTTCGTATCTGTATTCAATTATTGCTAATTAGTTTGGAATATGTGTTGCTAAATTATAGTCTTATGCCAAATTAAGAGATTCCTTTTAATTGTGCTTAAGTATTGTACTTCTAGTATTTTCAAAAATGCAATTGGTTTTTTAAGAATTTTTTACATATCCTTCATAATCTAATATACTCATTTAGGTATATATTTTTGAGGCGAATTTTTATACACGAATGTGCCAAATCACAAATACAGTAAAGATTTACTTTAGCCAAATACACGGAACTTACTATAGAGTAATAATTTTATACACCGGTCTTTTGTTCAAGTCAATATTTTTTATTTAGTTTGATTTTCTTTGAATTCTTTTGTTTATTAGTGCGCATCGTCCTTAAAAGATCGTTTCTTCGTTAAATTTTTTTGTTTCGTTCTTTTCATCTATTTGTATATGCATTGGGCTAAATTATTTGTTTAATCTTCGGCTTAGATGTTTAGCTATTACCAAATCCTGAAATTTCATAATTTGGCCATATAAACCTAGCCTAACCTAGTACAAAAAAAGTGAAATGTCAAAAATTTCACGTTTAGTCCCAAGGGTAAAGTTAGTCTAAATTTGAAAATATTGTAATGCTGTAAGAACTAAACAAAAAGGCCATTATTAAAAAAAACTTTATTTTAAATTTTGCGCAGTTTTGTAGAGCAAAATCTTCTCTTCGAATTATTTTAAAAACTCCAGCAGCAATAGAGCAAACCTCTCATTCTTCAAGTTCAAACTTCACGTCACTTTCGAACTTTCCCAAGTTCATCGAGTTAGAACTTAGTACATGTATCGAATTCGAATTTCATCAACTTA
This sequence comes from Stenus bimaculatus, assembly GCA_963971135.1. NCBI lineage: Eukaryota > Metazoa > Arthropoda > Insecta > Coleoptera > Staphylinidae > Stenus > Stenus bimaculatus. The sequence continues at coordinate 44,075,232 of OZ020183.1, read as the reverse complement.
AAACTTCATCGACTTTAAAATTCGTCGACCCTGAACTTCACCTACTTCGAACTTCATTGACTCATTACTTATCTACTTCGAACTTCATCGACTTTCTTCCTCATTAACTTTGAACTTCATTCACTTGTAACTTTGGACTTGTCCAATTCGCTGTTTGATTGATTTTATTCTACCAATGTACGAAAACTTGGTGAATTTCAAGGTTTGGTCAAAGCAAACGTCCAAATCCAAGATTGGATAAAAAAAATCGATCGATGGGCGTTTTTCGACTTAGATCTTTTCAAGTTTGAATGTTTTCTTTCTCGAACTTTATAATTTACAACCAAATAATCAGTGGTAACATTTTCTTAACTGAATATTATACAAAAGTTTCTCTCTAGCCTATTTTTTGTTTAAATTTTAGTTTGTCATCACAGATCTTATATTTACAATTTCTTATGAAATAACTGAAGAAAAAACATAAATAAAATTTAATAGAAAAATTTATATTTTTACCATTGTTATATTGTCTTTATTTATTCTGCAGAAAATTAATGGCATCAAAAAAATTTAATTTGTTAGGTGTCAATATGGAGATTTTTGATGACACTTTTTATAATTGTAGAAAGTGTTATTAAAAGAGCTTAGTGGTGCCAGGTAGATTTATAAAATGAAGGAAGTTCGGATTTACCACCGGATACATCCGACACACGACCGGAAATGGATTACACGCGATGTCGTCCTTTCGTCACCACTCTTCGGCACACTTCAAAATAACTCACACCCTGTATAAATTTATCAAAACGACGAGGACGAGCGGATGATTCAAATCAAGCCATATCAAAAATAACGAGGAAGGCTAACAGCATTAAAATTAATATAAATAAAGCGGGCACTCTTATTGGCATCAAACCGCAGGGGGGTAGAGGCAAGTTTACACAGAGGGATGGTGCATTCTGCACGCCGGGGTAGTTCTTTTATATAACATTATATAAGCATGCTTCACGGTATAATTTGTACCGCGTATTATTTGTGAATACGCCGAACATATTTACTGATTAATCCTTCAGGGATTTGATTGAAGCCCTGCGTGCTTTGTGTTCCACCACGCTAATTATTTATACTTATGTGTATTACCAAATCCCAAATGCAGTACCTGTATTTATTTACTTACAATTTAATGACCTTCAATATTTAAAAAAAAACTCTAAAAATTACTCCCATTGAAACAAATGTAATTTTGTTATTAAATATTATTAGAAAATTTCTATAATTATTTTTTTTTTAAATTCATTCAAGATTTTGTTTGGACTAAATTAGGAGTCGATATGTGCAATGCCCAATAATGGTATTGGTTGAATCGATTCTATTGTAACCTGTAAGTACACACATTTGCAAAACCTGAGCCCGAGCTGATGACGGTACTACAATGTAATAACTAACTGACCCGAACTCTGGACCAGAAAATGTGTGAAAGCTCTAAACTCTAATGTGATTGAATTACATCCAGTGACCGGTGCAGTTGCCTGCTCCGTTTTTTGCCGGGGTATGTCAAAACGACCTAACGACTTGCGGTTTTTTACAGAATCAACCCATTAATCTGAAAAACTCATACTTAATAATGTGCCTTTATTTTTTTGATATTTAATGAAAAGAATTAAACGTTTTTATCTAATAATTTGCTTTTTATTTAAGAGAATTTGTTGTTTTGGTTTGATAGTTTCCATAAATTTAGCATTCCCACACCCATAAAACCCCACCTCAATGTCAGGATTTCCACGTACGCAAAAGCTACCTGAATAATAACTGAAAATAATTCTAGGGTAGAAAATCCTGAACTTAAATAAACTACTGTCAAAGAATTGAAAAATCATGATTATTCGAAATTATTCGATATGGTGCTAAACTTTTTCTCTCAAGGACTAAATCGAACTCACGGGATTATCTAATAATTGAACACTATGTGTGGTATTTCAAAGAATATCCATCCTTGGGAACCAAAAGCTAACTGAGGAAGAGCTAAAAATAATACCAAGGAAGAATTTTCCGATATGGAACTTTGGAGGTCTTCGATGCAGGATAATAATAGCCAAACTAAATTGTTAGGGACCCTTGGCAGAATACTTGAAAAATATGTATTCACAATATTTTTTAAAATATTAACTAAAGAAATGGGGAATTTGGCAATATCTTTATAGCTTTGTTCCAACAACGAGTTTTGTGATTGTCTTGAAACCTCAACAAAACTGTTTGGATCTTGGATCTAGTCTATCTCACAAGACAGCATTGTTGAAAGATTTTATGCACAGGAGGTTATCTATTGCCCAACCTAACCTAACCTAACCTAATATCTACAATAGTTACATGAGGTGCCAAGTGTACTTTAAGTATTATCATTTTTTACTATACTATACTTTGGCATGAATTATCTGGATCACTAATTTTTTTATTAATATTGGAGAAGAAATGTGAACGTTTTATGATAACCTTGTTAATTTCTTCATGTTAATCTTCTAATAATGAGAAATTCTTGAGAATTGTTTTGAGAATAACCATTAAATCGTGGTGTAAAATTTTTGATTTGTAATTTTATATTTTGTATAAACTACTATATTATTGCAGAACAGTTTGATAGTACATGTAAAATAGGTAGAACAAGCAACAAAATTTGTACATTCATGAAACTTCACTCATAGTATTTTAGAACTGCAGAGTCCGTCCAAATTTAGGAGGTCGAATGAGACCATTCCAAAGTCAATAAGATCATTAATTACCGAGTTCTGATAGGTTTTTATAGTAAAAACATGAAAATGACACAATTATTCAAGCATAAAATATTAGCCAGGGAGCTCGTAATGGAAAAAAGGTATATTAAACCGAACCATTATAAATCCCCAACATTTTTAATTTGTATAAAATCTACATCACAAAAATTGATTTACCAGACAAATTCAGTAGTTAGTGGATTAAAAATTATACAAAAATGTTTTTTAAAATATCCAATTTTAAATCATTTTGCACCATCTGGTATTTATTCTAAATTACTTACTTAAACATTATAAAGGTCCAACTGAAAATTGTCGCCATACATTTTGGCTAGCTACAAATGACTCTAGAGTTCTTCGAATTAGGCAGTGTAATATTATACAGGGTGAGTTTAAAGTAACGAATAAAAATCATAACTATCTCATTTTTTAGAATTTTCAAAAACATTAAAAGACGTGTTGCATTGTTTTTAAAAAACTGAATTTTGAACTCAACAAAAAAAATTTTCTTTTGAAAAACTTTCTTTTGAACTCAAGAAAAAAAAATCTCGTTTGACATGACGTCACTACAACGTAATCAATTTTTTTTATATAGAATGATATGGTTTTTATATCATATTACAATACCTTATTAAGAGTGTTTTACAACGGTACCAAAAAGTTTATAATTCATCATCTGCATCCTCCAGAGAAGCGGTGGTTCTCTTAAAATCAGTATCGGAGGAAGACTGTCACTCGCAGATATACATATATTGCACAATGTTGAGCAGCATATACCACTTTTTAAGCAAGAGCACTGAGTTATGGAATATTTACTTTTGCCGAAGTAAAATATGAGGCAGCCGGTTAGAACGACCCTAAATGGGGCAGCGAAATTTGAAGCACTCTTTCTGGATTTGTTACCCAAGTCCAGCAATTGCTTGAAAATAAGCTTAATCCGGAAGAGTGAGGTTAGATGCTAAAACCTGCACCCGGTTCGAACGACCACCAGCTCCATATTTGGCTCCTGCGAGAGCAATTGCTTCAAACCTTAGTGCACTTGCTTCAAAAGTGGAATACGCTGCTTAGCTCTGTGCAATATAATAACATAATAATCTTGGGTTTTCCTCTGACTTAATATTGCTTGCCTTTTAGCAAAAGATACTTAAAATAAATATAAATCTTGAAAACTATAGGCATGCGATTCGCACTGTCCCAAAGGGTTCAAACGGTCATATGATCTTGTAATAAAAAATTATGAAAATTTAGGAAAAATTTAAAATTTTCACAAAATATTAAATCAGAGAAAAACCCAAAAATTTTGTGAAAATAGAAATGAAATTTTCCATACGATCGGAAAGTGTGCAGGGGTTTAGTACCCACTTTTCTGTGTTTGACCAAAAACTGTCACGAGCTCCCGGACTAATTTTTAATTTTACTTTTGCAACATTTTTCCAAATTAAAATATTTTTGCGTGAAGAATTGTGTTATTTCCATGTATCGTTATAAAAAAAACCTGTCATAATTCGGTAAATAATGATTCTAGTGACTTGAGGGTGGTCTCATTTAATTAAGTACTAATAATACATAAGAAACGATACCTTACGACATTATTAATTTAATATGTATTTTTGAAAAAACTTACCTCTTCCATTCCTTCTTGAAGAGTGTTCCATCCCTTAATTTTCGGGAAACTCTACAGTTTTACAATTGTACTAAGATGAAGTAATGAGAAAATTTCACAAATGTACAAATTTTGATGTTTATTTGTGCATTTTATTTGTTAAATCTGAAGGTTCCAAATTTCTGGAATATTATAGGAAGCGTATTATTATATCATTCAATGCTGAATAACGACTATACAGGGTGTCCCGTTCGTGGTAGCCAAAACTTCAGGGTTAGAAAGTAGAAGAAATTTCATCGTAAAAAAACGAAAAAAGTGTGGGTCTAACTATTATAATTTTGGAGTTACAGCTCTTTTAATTTTAAGTTTCCAATTATTCCTACACATCACTAAATCAGTAATAACAACTTAAAAAATGTGTATAAAAATCTACAAAAATTATCACTAGAAAGCTAAAACCACCCTCTTTCAACTAGTAATAACAAAACAACATAAATTGTTGACAGAATGTTAAAAAATAATTCACAAAAAGAAAATAATTAAAAAAAAATAAAAAGTTTGTCGATTTTTTACAATTTTTTAAAATAAAGCCAAGTAAGGATGTGTTTTTTTAACATCTAAAACTACATTATTATCCCTACAAATTATGAAAATTTTGAGTTCCTAGGCATTTTCCTTCAAACACTAAATTAATGTCGAATTTACTAATTTAATTGAATTTCTCGTCGTTTCTGTACACGTGTGTCGTAGTAAAATGAGGTTTAAAGCAGATAGACTATCCGCATAATAATGTAGTTTTAGATGTTAGAAAAAAAATACCCCTTACTTGGCTTTATTTTAAATAATTGTAAAAAAACGACAATTTTTTTATTTTTTTTTTAATTATTTTCTTTTTGTGAATTATTATTTAACATTCTGTCAACAATTTATGTTGTTTTGTTATTACTAGTTAATAGAGGGTGGTTTTAGCTTTCTAGTGATAGTTTTTGTAGATTTTTACACACATTTTTTAAGTTATTACTGATTTGGTGATGTGTGGGAAAAATTGGTAACTTAAAATTAAAAGAGCTGTAACTCCAAAACTATAATAGTTAGACCCACACTTTTTTCGTTTCTTTTTTCGATGAAATTTCTTCTACTTTCGAACCCTGAAGTTTTGGCTACCACGAACGGGACACCTTGTATATACCACAACTTTTATTGCAACTGAGAATATGGTGACCAAAACTGTCAGTTGTTATTCTAAATTTGTATGGATAGTATAACTCCGAGCCAAGACGAAGAACAATAGAAATTCGTAACGTATTATTTTTTAAAAGATTTTCCAAACTGCCAATTTGATACGCACTTAATCAAAAATTGGCTTCTCTACATGATAGTGTTTATAACCTAGCTTTATCTCTAAAAGATGATCATGAGATTATTTTTTCACAATTTAGATTTATCATTGGAATAACAAATTCTTTTTGTAAGAATTTATTTTCAGGAACAGATTGGTTAGATATTAGACACCATTCATTTATTGCTAAATTTATTAAATTTTCTGGAAAGAATACTGGTATTATTTTAGAAATTAGTTCTAGATAGAGAATGAACCGAAGCTAAATAAGCTGGAAGAGCAAGTTATTCTGTAAATTTGATATCAATTCCCAATTCCTACTCGATTAATTGGAAAATTAGTAATTGATATAGAAGAATTTTGTATAATCTTATCGAATTATTTTTTCTTTTTATTTCCATATTTTGCAACTTATTAATGAAACCATAATTACTCTACTGCATCTTTATGAATATTGTCAAAATAACTTCTCAAACTTGGACAGTCTTAATAAAATAGTATGCACTAGAATTTTTTGGTTTTTACGGACGAGAAATAATTCAAACATCAAACAATTATTGTGTAAGAGTCTAGTAAAAAAACAGTACATATTATTAATCATTTGTGGACATATTGTTGTTGAAAATAATGCAGTATTGGCAGAATTCCAAAAAAATATTTTAAAAAATCAATATTTCGTAGACACGATTGCACAGTTCACAAACAATTGACACTCAATGACAGATATACCTTGGAAAAGCTTAAGTATTGCTTGAAACTTAAGCTTCAACTGTGAAACCGGGCCTTAATAAATTTGAACATTTTATTGATTATTTTAATTGACAAGGATTTAATTTGTTTAGGGATTTGTATATCTCTATGCAAAAATTGCTTCTATTTGTACCGAGGGTCACTCACTCGCGCTAGTTTTTGGGACACCCTGTATAAATGATTATTACGGTTTTTAGTGTCTGTATTAACTTTTTCTTTTATTTTCCAACAAACTACTTATTATTAAATTATTTGGTTATAAGAAAATTAGCTTATCTTAGATCCAATAAGTGTCGTTATTTTTTATTAATCCAGATAAAATAATGTATTATCAGATATTTAAAAAAAGCTAGACAAAGTTCTTTGCTATCGTAAGTGGTTTAACAAATCTTAGAATTTGCACTGTAATTTTAGGTAAGCATTCAAAGCACTTTATATAAAATACATACACATTTACCTACTTATTTTTATGAATGAAACTTTATCTAATCAAGTAGTAATTTCCTGTTTAATTAAAATCTTATCAGTTTCATTCATATGTTATAGTTTGTACATAATACTTTTATCTAGTTATTATTTTTTTAAACACTTATAATTCTAAGGATTGTAAATTCCAAATTTATTTAGTGATTTGCTACTTGCTACTTAACTATTAAAATACACAAAATATTTGGACACTTTCGCTTAAAACTAACAATAAGATTAAATAAAATATTATAAATTTAAAAACGATATAATTATGTTATTTTTTAATTTTTATAATTTTAAGTACATTCGTATTTACGTATCATAAAACAATGTTTGAAGTATACTTGATATATTTATGTGTTATTTTAAATAAAAAAGGCTTAAACTGAAGTGATATAATTTTAGGTGTGTCGATTAAAATGATATCAACATCCGTTTCGCTTTGCTCTGCCAATTTAATATAAATGCATTACATCAACTTAATTGTCAAAGGAGCTTTGATTGGAAACAATAAATAAAAGCATTTAAAATAAAACACGTTACAGTTAACCTTTATATTCATCCAATAAATTAATAGTATTAATCAAATTTAGAAAAAATTAAAAATCTTTGCGATTAAAATGATACAGTTATAAAAATTATGTAAACTTACATGATAATAATAGGAATTACAGAAGGAACTGTCGATTTACGTGAGCCAATGAAGGTTATGGTTACGGCTACATTCAAGGATAATTGCGATCTCATTATTAATCATTAACACCTGATTGTTCATTTTATTGTCTCTACAGAAAAAATTTAACAAGCAAATGTTGAGGTATCTTAAGATTTATTTCAATTTTAAATGCTAGACACGTCGATAAAAGTTAAATAAAACCATAAATTATTCCTGATAATTATTTGAATTTTGTAACATTACTTATTGCATTTTATTTTAAAATTTTCTTCTACTATTATTGAAAATTTTAGAAATTATAAAATTTCTAAATATTTTTAAAATAACAGGAGTATTAGATTTTAGAATTTATTTTAGTTTTTATGGACATAGGTGTTTGGAAAGCCGAAATATCCATTCAACGGGGTGCTAAATGAGCTAATTGTCAATATACAGAATGACCCGTAAAAACATGGACAGATGATTGAGACCACTGTAGTGTCAGTCGTAAATTTTGGGGACGCTTACTTGCACATAGATAGCATGAAAAAATTATTACTAAAGTGAATCTAAGGACTTTTCAATTTCCAGAACACACCGGAAAACTGACCAGTGATTGAACTGTAACCAGTTAATGAACAAAATACCAAAATTAATTATAATAAGGTTCGTTCTGCATAAAATGCATTATATGAATGATTATTTTAACGCATGTGCAGTATTTTTTTTAATTTACTAGTGTTCTTGATATCACCAAGTGGCCTGTGTAAGGTAGTTCCTAAAATTGAGGTGATAGAAAATACATTTTAAGAGATTTGTTGGACCGTACAAATAACGACAATGTTGGCTAGTGATTTACAATTAACAATTATGTAGATTATTGCAATTTGAAAGCATAATAAATATTGCTTGGTTAATATTTTATTGGCTCATTTAATTACTAGAAGAAAAATTGTTGACTACCCGGGGAATCAACAGTCGTTCATTTAATTTACAGGGATTTTCATCGTTGGTTTTAGATCCAATAAATGAAAAGGAGTTTATGTTGTTCAGCAATTAAACACTGCTCACTAATTGAGATAAAATACAAAAAAAATCTGCATACCTACCAACTTACTTTAATAATAGCTAATTATCTTCAGTATGTATTTAAAATGTATTAATAATTATTTTCTTTAATTTCTAAATGGACGGCTCAAAGCAAAAGTACATGCATTTCAAGTATTCAGAAGAAAATTTAGCACTGGATTTAGATGCCATAAATTCAGGACGCTATGATTTAAACCTCTAGCCTAGATTCTAGTCTTCCACCTATTTTAAATCGAGCTGAAGAAGATCGCCTACAACAAAGGCGAAGTTGGGCTTTCTTATGCATCCCTATGAGGTAAAAGATTCGGTCGAGCAAATTAAAAACAATTGGACGAAATAATTCATTCGTAGACGATAGGTGCGGAGATAAATGGTTTCAGGTATTTTTGAACAGAAATTTAAAAATTTCAAAAAGAAATACCAAAATTATTTCCAAGTTTGGAGTATTGCTTACTAAACGTGCGATATTGGAATGGTTTTTAGAACTCACATATTTTTTAGTAAATGAGAAGATATTAGATATGATAGAAGACAAAGTCTGGTTTTGAACTTAAAAAACTACAAACATTTTTACGAAATAGCGCCAGAACCAGAAAAAGAGTCAATAACAATTATGTGTAATTATAGTGCCTCAGGAATTGCAGCGCTTTCAATCGTGATTTTCCCCTATAAAATAATTCCGAAAGAATGGATAGGCACTTGGAAGATCAAATTGAGGATGGATGGCAGCATCTACTGCTTTGAATACGTAGCAAATGTTTTTATCCATAACTGGTTGGTATAAACGTGACCTTTACCATCATATTTTTCCTTGATGGACACAAATCACATTACAATGTAGAACTATATGAATTTTGTCTATTTTGAATGCAACGCATATTTCAACCTTTTGGTTTTCTGACCATTGAAGGTACAGCGGAAAGAAATGTGTCGAAACTATAAGCACAGAAAGCAAAAGCAGCTGAACAAGACACAATTATTTCTGCCTACTATTTTATGAAGCGTTTGAGAAAGTCCAATCCATAGGCACAGATATTTCATCGACATTACTTTTTCATCGACAACCATTTCATCGGCATTACCTATACATCGACAAACCTTTTCTTCGACAAAGACGTTTCATTGATATACTCTTTCATCGACACAACCCCTTCATCGACTCTGCCTCTTCATCGATAAATATTTTTATATAGACAGGGAAGGTTTGTCTATAACAAGGTAGTGTTGATGAAACCGTTGTCGATGAAAAGGAAATGTTGATGAAAAAGTAATGTTCAAGAAACTTCCTTGTCGAAGAAAAATTTGTCGATGGTAAGGTATTGGCAGATAATGCCGATAAAACATTTATGTCGATGAAACGCCCTTGTCGAAGTATTGTTGATGAAATGGTTGTCGAAAAAAAAGTAATGTTGATAAAACATCTGTGTCGATGAATTGGTCGTACTTATGAAATATTCGTGTCGATGAAACGGTCGTGTTGATGTAAAGATGAAATGTCGATGGAGTTGTATGTCGGATAATTTATTCGAAAAAAATAAAATTATTGTAAAATATCTATCATGCATTTTACGATTTGATTGGTCATTATTGATTGTAATTTGAATACTTCCTTACTGCCAATTTAAAAAAAAAATAACTACTCACTAAAGCACTGAAAGTGGAATATTATTGCACTGCTTTTGGTTCTTTACTAGTTATACTAACTAACCAAAATAGAGACAAAATTATTTTTATGAATTTTGTCTAAATCTTGTCAAATGTTCTATTTAAACTTATGTTATTAATACCCAGATTCTGGTCAAATGATTTAAGTTTAAAAGCCTTTAAATTTAAATTTGTTATATGGGTTGTAATGGACAATTTACATGGTTACAATATTTGTGTCTAATTAAAGGCCTTTAATTTTGACCAGAATCTGCCTATTACTGGCCCTTTTCAAAAAAATATCTTTTAGAAAAATTATGCTTTAAGACAATAACCGGTGTATTCGGTTAAGACTTTGTGTTTTTGATCATAAAAATTTTTCTTCCAAAGATTTTTTAAATAATCTTTTTGGGGTAGAATGTAAAATTTTGTGGATATAATTTTTGTCAATATTTGTGGAATTTTTTTTGAAAATTCCTTTTACATATGCAGAAGCGTTTGGTATGTTAATGATATTAGGAGAATATAGACAAATATACAGGGTGTTCAATTTTCGAATTCGTTCTTTGACTTCAATTAGATGTTTAAATGAAAAGGGGAAGACATTTTGAGAAATATTTATGAACCAAACTTTAAAAAGCATATTTCTTCATGTTTCAATAATTTATTTTTTTCAATTTTTTTTTAAATGTTAAACTAAGAAAAATATTTAAATACAAATTCATTTCGTTCTAGTGTGCTTTGGAAATTAAAATGTACATTAATGATTTCTTTGGGTTCATTTTGTTAATAAAAAATTTAAATTTTTTGAAAATGTTTTCGTTAGTCAATTTACTAGAAAATACAATATATTTTGAAAAAATTAAATATGTATATGAAATATTTATTTATACTTTTCAATATTGTGGATTTTTATGGATAAATTGAATGGATATAAGCTCCTCGTAGACCTTCTAAATGATTTTCCACAAAATACCAGGAGATGTTGCATTTTTTTGGTAAAAATCTGAGGATTTGGATATTTTAATTTGTCATTTGTCATCTATCATGAAGAAAATTGAATTTAAATTCGCAAAAGCGATAATTTTTGGCACGCGGGTGACTTTATCGAAATCAATTGGGGTAACAAGAAAATGCATGTAAGCGTGGCATCCGGTGGAGTTTGGAGGGTTTGTTAGACCACATGGCGGTCGCGTGTCCAGAAGCCCACCGACGACACGTGCTATCTCATATGTGATCTACGTGCAGCCAAAAGTGAGGCTTCCCGATTACAAAGCGCCCATCTGCACCGCTCATAAATTTACATTCAAACACTATTAAGGATTACCATTCATGGAGATAATTACAGTGCACTTTTAGTTCAAAAAAGTAAATGAATTCAATAAAAGTAATTTTGACCAAATTTAGAAAATAATGCAAAAATTTTGGATTTTCTAAAAAATAATTAATAAACATTTTAGTCTGTTTAACATGAAGAGTCCAAAATCTTCAAAAGAGCCATAGACTGAACAGTATTATTGTTTCAAAAAAAGAAACTATATCATATTCAATAGAATCTGAAACTAACATGAATTTTAATTTAAAAAAAATATTTTTTTATTTTTTCACTGAATTCAGAATCTATTAAAAAATAGAGTTTCCATTTAAAAAAATCGAGTTGGGGTTAGAATAACCATGAAGAAGTCCTTCAGGTGAAAAATAACTTCTTTTCATATTGACCAAGTTTTACCAGATAAATATTTTTCGAAAATTCTAACTTTTGAAGATATTTTCATTATTCAGGTTAGGTCCATGAATCACAAATCAACAAACGGTAAACTTGTCGGATAGTTTTTAGAATTTTTAGGAATATTAGTGAAATTGAAGTGTAACTACATTTTTTTTAAATATCTTGAAAGTGTTCTGGAAGAGATGGTTGAGTTGGAATTCATAGACTAAAAAAACAATTTCACATCCTCGTCTGGACACCGCTAAACTATTGGGAAAACATGTGAAGGACTTTCCAAATAAATACGCAAGGAGTAGTATTTTGTAAACATAACCAAAAACAAGAATTTGTAACTACTAACTTACTCTACTGAAGTAGTTCGCGCTAGAAATAAGGAAGGTACTCTAGAGGATGGAGACGAGGTAAAATGATTCCTTTAGAGTAGTTCATTCCAACCCTTTTGGAACACATTCGTGTAGTTCGGAACTAGTCTGAACTCTGAACTATGGAGAGTACTACAAAGCCAAAGTTTTTTAGGAAAGCACCTAATAACTTTATCTTTGTGAATATATTTCAAACCTTCGTCTGTCCCACTTGCAGGTACGAAAAAGGCTCTGCTTATTGGTAAAGGTATCCAAATTTTCGAAAATCATACGACCATAAGAAAAATCTTGAGAATTTTGATTTTGACACAAAATACTTATTGAATTGCTTCAATCTTAATTCATCTTTTATGATTTATTAGACACTTAAGAGTAATTTCCTAAACGGAAAATATAGTGGTTTAGTTCTGCAGTCATAAAAGCCAGTACGAACAACATTTTTGTATACTTTCTTTTGTAGATGATTTAGAAGTTATTTCTTTAATTTTTGCCAGAAGGAAAAAAAAAATTGGAGAATGTACAAAAAAATATAATGATCTAAAAGTACCTTAACTTGGGACCTCTCTAATTAATTTTGTGCTAGGTTGCGAAAGGTAATTCTCTGGCAAGATGTAGCCCAATCAATTTAGATTATAAATCTGAAAAAAAAATTGAGAATCTAACGAGGGAAATTTGAGTTATGACTGCAGAACTAATTCTCGATTTCATGATTTTTCACAATTTTTCCTCTAGGGATTCGCATTAATTATCAGTTATTTGGTCAAAATTTGAAAAGAAGTTCCAGAAAAGTGGGATGGATTTTCTATTCCTTGTTATTATCTCCAACGGAAAATTTATCGTGGGTGTCTATGAAAATGCTCTTAAGTCTAAATTAAGTTGAAAATGTAAATAATCATCTTTTAAAACATCTCCAAAGGGAAAAATCTATAGTAATTATAGACTAGAAAACAATCAAATTGCTAAAGGCAATTTGGCAAATCGAACTGAATACTTTGACAATCGGGTCTGAAATCTATGTAATATATGAGATCTTACAATGAAAGAATGCGAATAGGGATCCTGCTATGATCTACTCCAAATAGATTAAAAGCTATGTTGATGTATGAAGGTCTCTATAATGACGACTACTATTAAGATTTTGCTTCACAATTAATACTTTTCGTATTGAAATGTTAAATACAGTTTCGCACCCTTGTTTTGTTGTTTCTTTTTTATTAAGTATAGAGTAAAGCCCCGGTATTTATTGTTATATTAAAATTACATATAAGGGCGGTTGTAACAGTAGCCTTGCAAAACGGCACTTAGAATACACGTAGATGGGTGTTTGTGCGCTTTTTAACACACGTGTCGGGGGTGGGCGGGCATCGGGCAACACGTGACTTTCTACTCTTGTTACACGGCGCTTGTTCACATGGGAAATCTGCAGATCAACAGTATCTACTTTAATCCCCCGTCCCTTCATTGTTAACGTCGAGTGTCTGTAATTAGGTTAGAATCGATGTTCTTTTTGTACCCGCGTGCTGGTTGTGGCTTCTCCTCCGCCAGATTACTCCGTAAATTATAAATCGAGAGCACCGCGATTTTCACGATTTCCGATTGAAAAAGGGAGGAAGAGGAAGCAACTTCTCTAATAATACCAATGCAACCTTCAATATATTCCTCTATTCACCACTCAAATGTATCCATACATGAAACTTTATAATTCAAACTAGATTAACATAATACTCTAAATATTCATGAGATAGATATCATTTTTTGGGATCACTGAAAAAGCTATAATACAAATAGTATTTTTCATAAAAACTTTTTTACTTCTAGAAGCATCCAGTATTTCAAACGAAATCCTTTATCAAATTTTTACTTCAAATCTGTGTAAAAATTTTACAACCTACCACTTGTCTCTTTAAAGCTAAAATTTTATCTAAAAGATTTGGGTTCGAAGATAAAATGTTTGTTTTGAAATTTCCTATTTCTTATAAATGATATTGAGCTGCATGCCGCATACGAACCTGTATTTGTAAATCTGGATTTAGGGTTTTGGGAATGCATGCGCCGGTTTCTCCAGTAATTTGGATTTGGATGTAGAATATTATGCCGCTTTCAGCAAGATATAAATTATACCTTAGGGGATTTCTCTAAAAATTTCATAATGGTAGTTGAATAAGCAGCGTTTTCTTTCAGCAAAGTATCTTCCTGAAAGTTTTGTATATTATACAATATTAGTCTTAAATTTATTAACTAAAAAATATTCAATTTTTGAATAAAATCTACTGAATCTTAAAAGGGAAGATTTAAAAAATTATAGTATTAATTAGTGATTTACCAATGAAAAGAGAAATGGATAAAATCAATATAATTTAGAAATTTTAAAATATCTTTAACCTTCTAAAGTCATTGAAAAGTTTTTGTTTAAAATCTAAAAATTATATATTTATTTAAAAAATGGGACACCCTGTATATTCTCAAGAACAAATAGTGTTTTTCTCAATGTCCGAAAAAAATATAAACAAATTAATTCGAAATGAACAGTGATAATTACAAAGGCCAACGAGGAAAAAACTTTTTCAATAACTTTAGCTATTTTCTATGTAGTTTGGTGTGCTGATTCCGAAAAAAATATTAAAAAAGTCGTATTACCCACCAATTTATCACATTTTAATATTAAATAAAAATAATTGTTATTAAACACAATGTATAACAAATATTTTTTTCTATGACTATTGTATAATGGGTACTTTATGAATGCGTTTCTAGACAAGCAATGATAACTATTACTTGGACCCGTGAGTTTTGGTTATCGGTAACAGAATTCCATGGGCTACTCGTGGATGTCTTTTACGAAATTCAAACAATTTTTGAAATAAAGTTGTTAATGATCGTAGTTCGAACCCGTAACCTTTGAATCTACAACAGTCAACGTAACTCAGGCCTGTTATGACAATCGCCGGTAGGCTTGTATCGCAAATTCGGCCTGCGTGAGTAATGGCTATCATTACTCGCTCGTTGAATAATATACTATTAACCGTTTAAATATTTTTAAGTTGGCAATATATTGTAATGTTATAAGGTTGGCAATAAAATCAAATGTGATCAGATTGGTAGTTCTGATAAAATACACAGTTGTTTGTTTTCTTCCAGTTAATATAACTTCACATTACAGGGTTTAATCTATGTGCTCTTTATTCACAGTTAAATATGGTTAAACGTGGTTATAAAAATTCTCCTAACGTTTTTAGCTGTATATGTGGTAAATTTGTAATTAAAAAACATCAAAGGAACATTACTGACTTTGTTAAAAAATATATTTTGCATATTTTGGTGTAGAAATCGATAATCAAGAATCAAGACAAATGTTGGGTTCCTAACAAAATATATTATGTTTGTAGTTTGTGCGCGAGGATCTTAGGAAATACAAAAAAAAAGCATTTAGTAATTTTAGTAATCTAATATGTTTGTACCTAAGTGAAAATTGTAACCTAATAACAAATTAAATTTTTAATTTTAATTTTTCAAATTTTTCCATATTTTTGAAATATATAATTGATGTCATATTGTGGGAGAATTGTGGGTGATAAAAAAAACTGATATCGAATACGGTTTCAGCACCCAAAAATACATAAGATTTAGGTAAATTAGTTTAAAAAGTTTTTACAAACATTTTTTTTGTTGACCTGTATTATTAATTTTTTCAAACATTTTTTTGAAAATGGTCTGTTGAGTGAATGATGGCTTTTGATTCCTCTATCCGCCCTTATAAGGCAATTAATGTATCCCTACTCATTTTTTTTTTATAAAATTAAGTAATGTTACTCTAACTTATACTAAAAAAGTTATAAGCAACAAACAACGTTCAAAAATTATAATTTCATATTTCAATGAATTGCATAATTAAAAGAGTGTTCCGAAAATGACGCAAGAACTCTACAGTAAGTTTTTGGTGGCCATTCAAAAAAGTATTTAAAAATATCTTCTTCACCAATTGACCGACATTTTAAGTTTCAAAATTGAGAATTCAACTTCTTAATTATCAATAATTTTGAAACACTACTACTTGTCATGTAAAGTTGGATTTCTTTAACATTGTCTAGTAATAAATGATATTTAAATCGTATTTTAGTAACTTAAAAATTTATGAATTAATGAAGGGATGTCATAAGTGAGTGAGCTGCTATTTGAAGGTCGCTTTTAAGGAGTTAATGCCACTTGGCACTGACCTATTACTGACGTCATTGTAAAAGTGGTTGCCTATTTTTAAATTAATTTGTAACTACCTACCATAATTTTCAATTTAAAAAATAAATTGTCAAGTTAAAAAATACGATATAAAGAAAAGCTAAATTTTACAGAACAACTAGCGGTTTTTCAAATTTCATGAAAAATTTAATTTCCTTATTTGTCTCTTCATATATCGATCAATTAGTCAAGAGAATATTTTTAACTATTTTTTGAGGATTTTCGGGACATCATGTATAACTTTCTGTAAAATTGCAAAAAAAATCATTTTTTTATAGGATTTTAGGAATTTTTGTAAAATATTAGAACCTCAAATTTTAAGCAAAAATTGAAAGGTTGAAATAGTTTTTAGACCCTAAATAGCCCAAGAGATGAAAAATATTTTATTTCCTGAAGGAATTGCAGCATAGGGTGCTCTATTTTAAAAGTTAAATCAACTATAACTGGCTTGCTTATTTGTCCTAAAATATAGTACAAATTTTTTTCAAAGAATACCTCTATATAAGTTTGTTATGTACTTGACGAGTCTTAAGAGCATCTTCCTAGACACCCACGATAAATTTTCCGTTGGAGATAATAACAAGGAATAAAAAATCCATCCCATTTTTCTGGAGCTTCTTTACAAATTATGACTAAATAACTGATTAATGTGAATCCCTAGAGGGCGCGAGAGTTTGGGAGGAAAAATTGTAAAAATTCTTAGTTCTGCAGGCCTAACTCAAGTTTCCCTAGTTAGATTTTCAATTTTTTTTGAAATTTATAATCTAAATTGATTAGGCTACATCCTGCCAGAAAGTTACCTTCTGCAACCTAGCTCAAAATTAATTAGAGGGGTCTAAAGTTAAGGTACTTTTAAATCATTATATTTTTTTTGTACATTCTCCATTTTTTTTCCTTCTAGCAAAAATTAAAGAAATGACTTCTAAATCAACTACAAAAAAAATTATACAAAAATGTTGTTTTGACTAACTTTTATGACTGCTGAACTAAACCACTATATTTTCCGTTTATGAAATTGCTCTTAATGCTGAATCTATTCACTATTCAATTTGTGGGAATGATTAATTTTAGCCGATGATGCCATTTTAAGGAAGAAATCGTTAGCGATATTTATAAAATAAAGGATATAAGGAATCCTTTATTTTTTTGATATACTATTATAACATAAATTTTATATTAAGAATATTTTTTACTTAATATTAGAAATTACAATGGTAGAAATTAAAAAACATTGAAGGCATTGTATAACAAAATATAAAAATATCATGTATTGTAAAATCATATTTTATTATAAATGTTGATATTCCAGTGATATAGTTGCAATGGAAAATCTTAAAGTAATTTTAAAGAAAAAAAGGTGCAATACAAAGGAAAAGAGTAAAAAAAATATGAAAATAGTTTACCTTCTAGAGCTTTATTTCTTGCCAAGAGAGCCAAAAGTACGTCTGAATTTGGGGGGCCATCGATGGTGTGTGGGGTAAGCATGGGGGGACCGGCGGGAGGAAGGCCCTGGACATGAGGAAGCCCCCTGGCTTGTTCCAGTAGTGACATTCAAAATTATTTCACTCAAACTACTTCCGTTCGAATATAGGTAACTAAATAGGTAGGTAATCTTATCACAAAAGACACGGTCCTTATCAAAATTGAAATTTTTTGCGCGGTTTATGCTTGGCACGTGTGGAAATTTCAAACATTTTCTTTGGGCCAAAGTTTTTAAAAATTTGAAGATTTCAAGATGAATCGGCGAGGCATTTTGAAATCTCGCGCCGTTTTCGGATTAATTTGGCAAAGTGGTTCGCCCTGTGCTCGGCCTGAGATTCACTGATGGCACTCGGCGCGGCGTCCCCCCGCTCAAGTATGGCGCGCGACGCCATTATTGAATATCAGTCTTGATTATCGGGCGTGACGTCAGGCGACGCCGGGCGTCGGCGCACCACTTTAGGCGACGCCCATTCATTTGCTCCGTTTTGCGCTATTTCAAAAAGATATTGCACGCGCACAGCCCTCGATGTGCAATACGCAATACCATTGCAAATTTATTCTTCAAACTCGACGACAGCTACTTTATTGAATTTAAAACTTGCCACCAACTTCACAACTCCAACTTGCTCGCTTTTATTCACGAGATAAACTTGATTATACACTTCAAGATAATTACAGCTAATCTACAATTTGCTTATTAAATATGTGTACAATCTACAAGCAGATACAACTTACGTTTTCATTAAATTCAACGCTATTATTTTCTCTACCTTTCCTATTTTTGAAAAGACTTCAAAATTCATCTCAAAAAATCTCCATGAACGCGTTTCACTAATGAACACTAAAGCCCACGACCGCAAAATTTTGCCGTTCCACTAGCTCAAAACGTCACCATTCAACAAACTACCACAGAAACCCACGAATAAATACGGTCGTTGTGAACTTCTTGCGGTCGCCATCGATGACGTTTTTATGCACGAAAGAAACAACCGCGGTCTTATGTGGAACGACTTTGCGATCGTCTTGGGCATTGCGAGTCTTTAGTGGAACGCACCCCATTTAAACCCAAACTAATAATTGAAGACCTTAATCAAGTCCAATTTTAAAAGTTGTGGAAAATGATAAAAACTCTCCAGAAGACAATACAAATTTTTAATTTAGTTAATATCTTCTGATACACAAATATAAATATAAAATTATGCTTTGGACTTGACGAATCGATCAGCGGTGCTCAAAATTTTATCAAAAAAACGAAATCGCAAAAAATGGACTTGGCCAGTTGTTGCACCAAGGTTTTGAATTAATATAGAGAAATTATCATTTTTCCACAAATTCAAGCCCATTTTCACAAAAATCAGTTTTATCGGAATAAATTTTTTTGACTTCCTGCCCCAGCTCCGGACTGGTTGTCAAAGTTATTTGGAATTTTTGTGACAACCAATCCCGAACAGACATCTTAAATTTCACAGAAAAACCAAGCTGGAAAATCATAATGTACCTTAAACTTAAATCAATGTAGATACAGAATAACATTGTACAATTATACAAAATAGTTGGTATACAGGGTTGTCACTGTTACGGTGCACACCATTGGGATCTTGTGAACCTAAAGAGTTACAAAAGGCGCGTTCCACGTAAGACCGCGGTTGTTCCTTTCGTGCATAAAAACGTTATCGATGGCGACCGCAAGAAGTTCCCAACGACCAAATTTATTCGTGGGTTTCTGTGATCGTTTGTTGAATGGTTACGTTTTGAGCTAGTGGAATGGGAAAATTTTGCGGTCGTGGTCGTAGGCTTTAGTGTTCATTAGTGGAACGCGCCCTAAATTGCTTAAATTAGAAAAAAATTGCCTCTTTTCAAAACTCCTTTAGAATCTATTTTGAAATCCCAGATATATTGCTCTATTCCTGAAATATCATGAAAAATCTGAAATTACGCATTTTCGTTTTCCTTCCATATTTTTGTTATCGCTTAACCTTTGCGATTGCAATTTGGCAGTTTTACATCATTTGATATTCTCTATCGATTGCCCTTGAGAAGAAAATTTTAGATTACCTAAAGGACCTTATCGTTCTCTGAGAAGATCGTGTTTCAACGTTAATATTCATACCACATGTATAGAAAAGTAAAATATTTAATTTTGTGAAATATTCGGTCATGAAAATATGACCGGGCTTCAGAAAACGCTTTTGAAGTTGTGAATTTTTAAAATCATTTTGCACAATTCGACAACAATGTCGGGATTAACTAACAACTAACATTGCATTAATGGAATATTAGTTGCCGACATCATTTAAATATTTTAATTTTCTGATGTTAATAATGTATTAATTATGTACTTAATTATATATTTATAAATATTTTATTTTATTTTAATTATTTAACGTATACTTTTATCAAATTAATAAGTAAATTCATAATTAATTTTTTTAAATTATTGCAGAGTTTCCATTTTTTCTTCAACTTGAATAAAAGATTTGGGACATTGCATAAGACTATGATATTTCTATTACGTGATACAATGGTATTAGTATTATAGTTTACAAAAGTTTTATAAATATCACTAGAACATCTTGAAATTAAAATGTTACGATTTTTACAGTACATTTCGGATTTTCTAAAATATTGGCAACATTGGATAATTTTTCACCTTCGTGTCACAAATAAATCCATTAATTTCCAAATGTATTATTTAATTGTTAACATAAATATAATATATCCAAGCGCAGCTAATTATTTTTAATAAGAAATACAATTTTCTGGAAATGAAAATACAATTATCATCAATTTTTACAAGCGATTCCGGGCTCTGAGTTGCGTTACGTTCTAAGAAAATCGCACTAATTCTTCTGACGAAATTGTATGATTTTTTTAATTTTATAGATTTATTTCTAGGAAAAACCATTGTACGCCCTTTTCTTCAAAAATATTTAAAAAAACATGAATTGTTCTTTCTTATTTTGCACGCACAATTTAAATCCATCTCTAATAATTCACAACAAAAACAACTAATTAGAGGAATATTTAAAATTGCAAATCGTAATTACAGGTAACTAGCATATGTATTTTTTGACAATTGTCACACTTGTCAAAATTTAAAATTTAAATAGCCGCAGTTGCCAGCTTAATAATAGATTTTTGTGATACAGTTTAATTATTTAACAACATCTTCTAAACAAAATTGACGGTGATATTTTATATTTAAAATATTATAGTTCGTTTTAGTAAGTTAGATTTTAATTTCATTTCTGCCCAAATTCCCATATGAAAACGATAAGGTCCTTTCATTTATTTTAAACCAACTTTTGATTTTTATATCATTGGATAGAGAAAAAAAATACAATTTAAATGATGTAACACCGAGTGTAACACACATTGTTCTTTTAATTTAATTAAAAAAATTTAAAACAAATATTAAATTTTTATTTACAAAATCAAGTTGACATAAAGTAACAAAAGAATAATTTTATTATTTTATTTAAAAATAAACAGATGTTTATTTTATACCAACTTGATTTTGAAAATAAAACTTTAATATTTTTTTTATTAAATTAAAAGAACAATGTGTGTCACATCATTTAAATTGTATTTTCTTTTATCTATCTAATGGTATAAAAATCAAATATTGCGCCCATAAGCAAATCAAAAGTTGGTTTAAAATAAATCAAATCTAGTTAACCTAAAGTGGTCTTCTCAAGGCCAATCGATAGAGAATGTCATTTTATGTAAAACTGCCAAATTGCAATCGAAAAAGTTAAGCGATTACAAAAATATGGAAGGACAACGAAAATACAAAATTTATTTTTTCATGATATTTCAAGACTAGAGCAAGATATTTCAGATTTCTAAATAGATTCTAAAGGAGTTTGAAAAGGGGCAACTTTTTTTTTAATTTAAGCAACTTTGTAACTCTTTAAGTTTACAAGATCCTAATGGTGTGCACCGTAAGAGTAACCACCCTGTATAGACTTCATTTAATACAAAGTGAATAATGAGAGTTAATTATATCAATAAATTTTTATTTATAGCGCTAAAAACACAATAACACCAATATCCATAAAACTGTCACCTGGAACTAGAAACTACATACAATCATAAGCAGCACTAAAAATATTGTCATCGTTCTATGGTTTGATTTTTGACCGCTAGGAAGAAGCAGCAATTGGGAACTATAACTTGTGACAACCTGCCCCGGTTTCCCCTACTTATATTTATGAAACAAAAAAAAAATTCTCTTCTTTCATCTAAAATTGAAAAACAAGATACATTTACATTTTTTGATTTTTTATATTCTGCTGCCCTTTAAAGTTTAAACTTTAAATAGTGAATTGCAGTAAAATATGCAAGAAGATAAAATACCATAAATAATTACAAGTTTTTTCGGTTTAAGACCAAGAACAGATAACTCATCGCAGAAACTTTATTGCGAGAAAACTCATCGTGGAGAAAATTTATCGTAAGAAAACTCAGCGCGTAGTATGTATTTTTGAAGTAAGAAAGTTCATCCACGATCCACTTTCCGCGATATATTTTCTGCAATAAAAATCCATTGATTGATAAAGAGCAATTTTAATACAAATTAACACAAGATGAAGAAATAAGTCAGGATGTGCATGTTTAGATAATAAAACAAGGTTAATTTAATTATTTTTATTTATATGTTGTCATTGTTCATTACGTTAGTAATATGCAAACAATCGAATTTGTTAAGCTTGCAAGTTTATTAACTGCATGCGGCAACACCCTGTTACTTGTCTAATTAATAACTTTTAATAATTAAAACGTCTATTTAATTATTTGTTGGAAGAACTGTTTACGATAATGAAAAATAATAATTAATTATAATATTATATACAGGGCGTCCCACTTTTTTTCCACCAAAATTTTTTTAGGAAAATAAATGTCATTTTGAACAAAAATTTCCGACACCTTAAAAAGTTATAGTAATTTTAAAATTATTAAATTTTCACGATTTTTGTGGAACACCCTGTATAATTTTTTTTCTTATTCTATATTTTTTTTTTTAATCAATTATTATTTGGATTTTTTCTTTGCCAAATTGGTTTTTTGAACATTCTTGGTTGTTTTTAAAATAAGTAAACGACGGGGTTAAATTTCCCTCAGAAAAATTTAGCATCATATTGGTTTAAAGATATACCAAATCCAAACCATACTTGATTAAAATAAAAAAAATTAAAATTAAATGAAATTTATAAAGGGTGTCCCACAAAAATCATTAAACTTCTGAAACTGTAAAATTGCTGTAACATAGTAGTTCATAGGAAAATGTTTGTTCAGAATGAAATTTGCTATCTAAAAAAATTTTTTGCTGGAAAAAAAGTGGGACACCCTGTATACAGGGTGTACCAGCGCTGCTAGAAAGTAACACTAGTCTAAAATGAAAAAAATATATCGACATTCGGTTTTCGACAAAATATACCGGGTGTCTCAGAGCACCCATCCCACCCTTTTATTTCAGGAACCCTTTATCGAATTTGACTGATTAAAAAAATTATGACCAAAATGACTACAAAGAATCTATTGGTATAATTTCCTGCCCCTTGCAGAACGAGTTAAGACGAGTGGTAAGATACAACCGAATAGATGATGAAAGAACCCCGGATATTCTTGCAGCAGTTGCTTTGGACTTGGAGCAACATATTTCGGCTAGAAATCGATTCTGGAGTAAGTCGCACGACCTCTTGAAGAATTTTGAAATCAAATAAGTTTCATCCTTACCATATTTCTTTACACCAGAAATTTGAAGAGAACATTTTGAAAGTAGATTGAATTTTTGTGAACGGTTGTCTACCACAAACCATAATTTCCACCACCAAATTTTATGAGGCTTCATTCAAAAGCAAAGAAACTGTAAATATACATAACGCCCATTACTGATTTAACGAGAACCCCCTAACTGATTAGAAGAAGTTAATAATCAAGATGTGTGAAGATATGGTGCGATATTTTAGGAAACAAAATAACTGGTCTTGAAATTGAAATTTAATAAACACAAATTTTGCTTAGTGATGAACCTACCTTCAAAGCAATGAATCTGTCAACAACCTCATATGCAGCAACGGAAAATTCGCAATACGTACGAAATATTCACATCAAAATAAATGACCCTTAAATGTTTCGGGAGAAATAATAGGTAACCATGTTATTGTTCCTCATTTTTTTGATGAAACCTTAACTGAAAGATTTATCTCGAGTTTTTAAGAGATTAACTACCATTATTGTGGAAAATTTTTGACTTAGTGACAAGAAGGGACATGTACACTTTAATTGAATTGTTAGACAATATTTAAATAATTGAGTACGTAGACAATTTAAATTTGGATCTCGTTATTGGAAACTGATACCATTCCTCGTAGTTCCCTTAACTGTAGATTGATTTCGAGTTAGTTTTGCGCACTTGGGCTTTATTTGGAATTATAAGCTGTGATTTGTATCAAATAAACCAGTATAGTTTCTATAGTTTGTTACTTCCTTTTTGTGAGCATGCATTATTTCCAGTTTAACTTATGATCCTGATACATACCTAAGTATTTAACATCTTTTTTTAATGGATTTGTTATTTATTGAATAAAACTGGTAGGAAGGTACCTTTTCGATTAGAGAAGGTCACTTGGGTTGACTTTTTTTATTTCGTTTGCCTGAATGCGCCGTTTTTTAAACTAAGTTTTTATTTTATCTAGATGAGTTCGCAATTTCTGATATGTAGATCTTGGTGTGTAGGTTTGCAAATGCTGCTGTGGTATCTTGGTGGGTAGGTCTGTGATATAAAATACGTCTAATGGCGCTGCCTTGAGGTACACCTGAGTTTATTGAAAATAGTGATGTATACTCGTTTTGATATATTACAAACTAAAAACAATCTTGGGATATATTAAAAAACGAGTTTTATAAGTTATTGTCAGGGCCGCAACCGGTGGGGAGGGGGGTAGCCGAAGGGGTCTTACCTCCTCCCCAAAGGAATATATTTTATTAAGAAATTTGTAATAAAAATGAGAAAATTCTTATTTTAATAATTTAAAAATCCTAATCTTTAAATTATGAATTTTTGAAGAAAATGTGCCCCCTGTCGTTACGATTTTTGTCTTTTAACTCCAAGGATATTCGTCGACCCCCCCCCCCCCCTTTGAAATAAATCCTTGGTGCGCCACTCATCGCTACGCGGCTCATTTTTTAATAAAATTTTTATGCTATTTTTGGTATTTTGCGCTTTTTTGCCTGCACAAAATAAAATATTGTAGTTTACAATTTTAGAATCTTTTCTGGTACTTAGCAACTCTGAGGTGATATTTCTCAAAACATGAAATAGCCCATAAATTACTATTCAACTGTCATTTTGAAATTATCAAATTTTAGTGCTACCAATTTCGAAAAGATGCATTCCCCTTTCTTATAGACGCAAAATAGAAAAAGTAATTTAAGAGTAGGGCTTTTCTAAATTTGTACAGAAGACCAGTATGCTATACTTTCTAGGAGGCCTTCGATATATCCAGGAATAGTCCAGGAGTCAATAATAGAAAAAAATGTATTTGACAGAAACGTTACAAATCCCCAATATCTTAATTTGTAGAACAACTACATCGCAAAAATTGATTCGCCAAACAATTTCACTGGCTAGCGGTTTTAAAATTTCCCGGAGAAATTGTTTGGAAAATGTACAATTTTAAATCATCTAGCACCATTTGGCATTTATTTTAAATTACTTAAACAGAACAAAATCCCAACGGAAACTAATAACCATACATTTTTGGCGGATACAGTCGTTATAAATTAGTCTAATACCCAGATTCTGGTCAAATTATTTAAGTTTAAAGGCCTTTAAATTTCAATTTGTTATATAGGTTGCAATGGACAATTTCAATGGTTACCTTATTTGTCTCTAATTAAAGGCCTTTAATTTTGACCAGAATCTGCCTATAAAGCTCGTTTTTTGAGGTTGTGTGATTTTGTTATGTCGTCTGGCAATTTGATAATTGCATAGATTTTTATCCAAAATATGAGGAAATGTGATCGCCATAAAATTTAGTTGGCTAAAAACTGTGCGTTGTAATCCGAAATATTGAAGTTTTTGTATAATATGTCACTTCCTAATTCGAACAACTCTAGAGTCATTTGTAACATGTATAGCAACTATTTTCCGTTAGTTTTTTTTTTCGTTTATGCAGGTAATTTGAACCAAATGCCAGATGGTGTATGGTGATTTAAAATTATAGATTTTCCAAATAATTTCTTTGTAAGATTTTATAATTACTAGCCAGCAAATTTGACTGGCGAATCAACTTTTCCGATGTACTTGTTCTACAAATTAAGATTTTGGGTATTTCAAATGGTTCTGTTTAATACATGTTTTTTCTATTACTGGCTCTCAGACCAGAAAGATATCATATCCTTTGTCCTCCATTGCTTAGTTTATTTCCCTACGATATGCAAAGAAATAAATTAAGCAATGGAGGACAAAAGATAGGATATCTATAAACTTGGTTGCATGTTATGGTCTAAAGCCAAATTGATGGGTTGGAATTTGGTTACTTGCTGTCGGGAGCGGTTCTAGTTTAGATAAAACTTTTGACATTATGGAAATTATGCGGATTGGATTTTACATCTCAGGCTTTTTCTCCGGTTTTGGAATTAGAACAACTATTTTTCACACCAAGGGAAATGTACTGTAGGTACATAGGATTGCTTTAAATATTTGTGTTAGCTAAAGTATTCCTTTTCTTATCAATTTTTCCTGTAATAAATTAATATCCGGGGGTTTTTTTCGGACTTAGGTTTAGGTTCGGTGATTACCTTATTCACTTGCCAAAAATTTTCTGGAGGTAGTGTGAGTTGATATGGGGGCTCTAGGCATTATAGGATTTAGTTTTCAATGATATGGTTTTTTCCTGGAGGATATGGTTGACAAACTTCATTTAAGTGTTCGTCGAATACTTGGGCTTTTTCCTTGTCTCTTTGCTTTGCCCACAGTCCTATGTTTTCGTGTATGGGTCGGTTAGGTTTTTGTGGTTGATTTATTAGAATAAATGGTAGAGAACAATTTTGGTGAGTACTAACTATCCTAACTCTACCAATAAAAATGCAATCGATAGAATTAAGTACTGGATTTGACTAGATTTTGATTGAGTATAGAAGAATTGCAAGGTGGTAAAGTAACTCGACTATTTTCCTTCTCCCACAACAATTTTATGATTTTTGCTTTATTCTACTCTACTCAATCATAACTATACCAATGAATTATAAATCAGCTGTTTCCATCAAAACTGCGCCCCCTGCAGGTATAAATTTCCAATACTTTACCACAAGTAAAACCTAGTCTTAATGGTAGTAGAGAAAGTTTTCCACTAGTCTTCTCCTATTCAACCGCAATTAGGTATGCCAATAAAAACGGTTTTAATAATTCTGCATTAAATATCCATACATATATTTTAAAATGCATGTGAACGGTACTAATTAAGTTTGGTAGAGTAGAGTAGCTTGGCTAAAAGTAGATTAATCTACAGACTATAGTCCATAGTCTATTCTCTATTCTGCAATTCGAGTGTGATATTTATCTTGCATTGACATTCTCCCACTTTTTTTCGAAGTCTTTACAACGCCAAAGATTGAAAGACAATTATTATAACCTTTATTAAATCTATGTTTTGTCGTTCTAGAAACTGTATACCCAATCGTAACGTGAAAATATCCATAATTTCGGTCTTCACTACGCCAAGAATTGAAAGACAGTTGTTACAATCTTTCTCCTTCTACAAGGATAAAAGATTTTTTTAATAATGATTGTAACAACTGTATTTCGATCTTTGCCGTTTATTCCTATTATTATGATAAGCTAAAATTATGGTTATTTTCACCATACAATTAAACAGTTTTTGTGAGTATAAAGGTTGAATAGATACAACTCTGTACTCTGTCGGAATTTTTTAAACGCATCTTATTATACTCCGAACAAGGGGGCAATTTACAAAAGAAATATAAAATAGATAGGTACTGTTTACCCAGTTTGTTTTGAAATCAGCTTTTTCGTTATTACATATATATTATACAACCTTTAGATACATCACATTTTAACTGATAAGTCCTTACAAGATTTGTTATATGTATGGGTGGTTATGGATGGTTTCCTTAATTACTTTAAAAATGAGATAAAACCTGCATGTATGTGAGTATGGAAGCACCAAGGAATACAAGGCAACGATATTGCGGATGATTTGGAAAGGTCGGCGTCAAAACTAACACCAGTTAGGCCTAAAAAATTCTGTGATCTGTGGCCTTATCAACACACATACACGAAGAGATCTCACTGAAGAAAAAGTATACACCTAGTGTCTTACCAGAGTCAAACCTCAGGTTCAAATCAAGTGAATAATAACTGTTAATGTCCATTAAGGTATTGTCACATAGGCAAGATGTCCATTGTATTACCTCGATAAAATGGGCAAACAACAACCTGCAGATTCAGTGGTCTGGAGGATGATACTTCGGAATACATTTTACATTATCTGAGATTTTGTCACTTCGGATGGACAGCGTTGATTCCAGTCGAAGTCGTAACTATGCTGTCTCCTAAGGACCTGATTAGCTTTGTTTAGGTTTTGACCAAAAGAACGAACACTCACGAATCTAATCTACTTTACAATTATCCATCATTTTTTTACCAATATCGCAAGAAAAAAAAATTAAAAAATTAGAAACTCTCCTTTTTTATCAGCACTATGTCATTAATTTCAAATTTATGGATGTATTGAAAAGCAAGATAAAAAATCCAGGCCTGCTAATATTGGTTTTATAACAATCCAACTTAAAAAGTGGTGTTTTAAAATAAATGATGTAATTACAGGGCTTGGAATTAAAATTTTCAAATTAAAACCGTTTTAAATATTTTAATACTTTAAGAAAGAAGCCAAATAGAAACTTTTGTAGCGGCGAGTCATTTTTTCTTTTAATTTGGCAGCGCTTATTTGCGTTTAATTTTGAAACCCGCAAAAGCGCAAACCGAACGAAGAGTGGGATTAATATGAAAAGTATATACGCTTGCGGCGTCGTAATTTTTAATTATTTAACGTTGGGATAATTTTGGACGGGGGCGCGTGGCCGTGCTTCGTTTGTTAATTCGCTTAGTCAAACAGTTCTTCTCTTTGTGGGGCGTTTGTACGCTTTAAGGGTAGCGATTGAATTAAAGGGAGAGTCCTGGACGCTCACGTTTTTGCAGAGTAGTTTTTTGTGTAAGACGTCTGTTTTCCACTGACAAATGGCTTTAGAAAAAGAATCTTTAAAATAAAAAAAAACCTAGTTTTTAAGTGACAAATTAAAGAATTATATTTCAGTGATTTTTAATGGATGAACAATAAAGTGTTTAAATTTCTTGTGTAGACCATTTCCTGTAATGAATATTATTAAAAATGTTGGTAATCGTCGTTCTTGTTCATTTAAGAATTTCAAGGTTTTATAATAGGTATTAACAACAACGATAAGTGATTGTAAATTACTGATTTTTAAATTTAATATAAAAAATGAATACAACTTAGCTAAACCCATCGGGATTCCACGTGTATAAAATGTAGCGAAAGCTGCAAAAAATCCTTGAACGCTTAAGAAGTGACATGAACAAAGTTGGTGCATCCTTTTGATTAAATCTCGAGCGTGCAATAAGTCTGGCTGTTTTTTTCTGTTTTGGACCATTAAAATGGGTTATTCGGTATGGGAAGTTTGGGGTGTAATCGAATTAAGCGCGACACGGAGCATCCCAAGGGATGGGGGCAGTCGTCATGCCGTCATTGCCCCCGTGAGATGGCGCGCTAGATAGTCCTACTAATTGTATTATAGTACCGAGAGTTCGGAGCTTCACATTATTTCCGGAATCCTTCTCACGCTCATCGCCCTGGAAACATAATACACTTTATACAGCGACAATATGTGAATTTATCTCTTGAGATTTAGACGGTTCCACGACAAAATACATCACATAACTTACTCCCTTATTGTTATGCATGTTTTAATGGATGATATATTAGTACTCCACTTTTTTATATTTCCCTTAATTTTTTATACTTAATAAATTATGACGCTTATATTAAAATTAATGTGGGCATTATGCACGATGCTCAATAACTGGTGAAATGTCAAAATAAATGATATGTAAAATACTCCACTGCCTGGGACCTTATTCTTGAAATAATCGACAAGATCTCGCATTCGACTTTCGTTATTCTATTGTTGTCATTTGTCATTCATATCCTTGTTGTGTCATAAGCGACATAAGATCGTATGCTTCAAGAATAAAGCCCCAGGACAATATTAACAGGACTACACACTGTTGACCGCTAGCAAACAATATGGAAACCATATTGAGGATCTCAGCAAAAGTTTATTACCAAGAGCAATTAAGACCAATAAGATATTCAAGTCCTAATAATATAAGACTTTTTGTGCCAACTATAATTCACATTCCTGGGTAATGATGATGTATGTGTATAGAATATTTACAACTCTCTACTTCGATGATTTTAAAAGCTTGAGAAAGGTTTAAATAAAACCGAAACTACTCATTGAAGTAAACGGAAACTGAGATTTATTCTGTCCTCAACCCATTAACTACTCATCTAATATGGAAACTATTACAAAACCGTTTGATATCATCGACAGCATAGTTTCAAATTTTTAAATTTTAAAGTCACTTACTGGTCTAATAACTTCTGCACAAAATCCTAAAAACTGTTAAAGGGCAGTAAAAGTAACTCTTTGCAACCTTACCATGACAAATTGTATGACCGATCCTAAAACTTCAAGGTTTTCTCCAAAACTTTTAATAAATTCTGAATAGTTAAATCAGGATTGGCAACGTAAACATTAATTTTATCACTTTGTACTAAGTAAATAAATATTTTTATCCGGATCACCTGTGTAATAAAAAAAATATTTCAATCATAAATAGTATAGAAGAAAAAGCTGTACTTTTTGTGGTTCGAGGGACGAACTTTGCGAGTTTCGCGGAAACAGGTGAGCCACAATAAGTTATTTTACTCCGAAGAAAAGTTTTTCTTCAAACGACAAAATTTATGAAACATTTGGTAACCATGACAACGTAATGACAGCTACTTTTGACGTCATCCCATTAGTTGTACATTCGACCGCAAGGGGCAAAGCTTTAAAAGCCAATTGACTATTCAAATCAATATTTTTCGCCAAAAAATTCTTCAGAAGTAGGTCGCGTGACCTTTGAACGTTATTTGGCAACTATGACAACGTAATGGCAACTAACCTACTTCTGACGTCATCCCATTAGTTCCACATAAGGTCACAAGAGGGATCTCGATTAGCTTGAAAATCCAATAGACTCAACTCTCTACTAACATATAAATGATTTGTTTTACCCTGTAAATCATCACAGGAGGTTTTGTGGATATTTGAATAAAAAGTTTGGATTATAACTGAATTGAATAGGGGGTTCAGTAAATCCTGGTATTCCCAAAGAGGAACTTTTTGGTGTGTTCCTTTATTTAATAGATTTCTACTTATGACGTATTTAAGCATAAGACATAACGACAGAAGATATAATATAAGAAGTTATAATTTAGGAAATAAGAAATAAGTTTGAAGAAAATATAGAATTTAGCCATTTGGTTTTTATAATTTAACAAACGATTAACTGTGAACATTAGGGAGTGCACGTCATTTGATATTTGGTAACATTCATTTTGATTCATGTGTATTTGACTCAAGTTTTAATAAATAAGTCACAAGATATAAATACAACCAATTTTAATACCCTAATGTCATATGCTCCGGTTGTGTATGTTAATTCTCCAGTTTCAAACAACATATTTTAAATTTTATGCCTAAAAACCATAAAATAACAAAACCTTAACTTTCTAATTAATTAGTAAAAATTTTCTATTGGTCAGTGGGGT
Source organism: Stenus bimaculatus (assembly GCA_963971135.1). Classification (NCBI taxonomy): domain Eukaryota; kingdom Metazoa; phylum Arthropoda; class Insecta; order Coleoptera; family Staphylinidae; genus Stenus; species Stenus bimaculatus. The sequence continues at coordinate 44,043,209 of OZ020183.1, read as the reverse complement.
TATAATATAAACGATATATATTCAATAATTATTTATTTAAATTGGGTATTTAGTTTTTGTTTCGGTGCGCGGAATGAGTAATATAAGTGACCCTTACTTTAAAAATTTTTTTGTAATTTTGAGCCAAAATTCGATTGGCAAATTTTGACTTTTCACAAAAACATTAATTTTTTTAAAACTTTCATATCTAATGAATGAATTCAGAAATTATATTCCAGTTTCAATTAATAACGCCTCCAGGGGCCATACTCTTAAACTAATATACGACTTTCATCATTCTATTCTTGTCATTCAAATACAAAAAATATAAGTCTGTCCTTGTCATGTATACATCATTGTGTCTAATGATTCAAAAATACCTCCCATTTGTACCAAGATTTTATGAACATTTCAACATTTCGATAAAAAAAGTATTTTCTAAAAAACTACTAAGACTACACTAACATTTGAACACTTAGGCCCAGTTGCACAGGTTTCACGAGTGCTGTACAACTCGCTCTTAAAAGTTTTGTAAGAACCTTAGTAACTCAACCATCAAAATAAGCCAAAATTATTTTTCAATTGCTACAAGTAACGCCTCATAGATTGGATTTTTGCCTAAATTTCATCAAAATTTTGTATCTACTTTTTTTGCAAAAAATCATACAGGGTGACTGGTAAGTGGCCGTATTTCCTTCAGGAGCTGATAATAACGCTCATTTTCAACAAATTTAACCATTAAATGCAATATCCAAATCCTCATCGTTTTCGAGATATTCCAGCACAACTTCATCAAATCGTTTCGCAACAAATGTGACTTTTACCTTGTGTATTTTTTTTCCTATGAAACAATTTACATAATTTTTGCTACATAACTGGTATCTTCTAGTCCAGCATCGCATCTATTAGCTGACTGCTACGGATTCCTAAACCTGTATCAAGTAAACTTAATACCTAACCCTCGTAATACCTTTCTGGATCTTATTTTTTCATCTAACGCGAATGTGACTGTTACCAAGTCCGAAGATGTTCTACTACCGAATTCTATACATCATTTCGCTTATACAGTTATCCTAGGAGTGGAAAATATAGTGGATGCTGTAAGTGTTGAAATTCTAAAATATGATTTTCATCGTGCTTACTTCAATAACATTAATTTAAGAATCTCCTCAATTGACTGGGAAAATACTTTCGATCAATGCGCTAATGTAGATCGTCAATTTATTCTATTCAATAATATACTCCATAATTAATGATTTGGTTCCTACGAATAAAATAATTGTAAACAAATTCCCTAAATGGTTTAACTCACAAATGATTAATTTAGTATTTGATAAGAAATGCGCTCATCGTAAATTTAAAACCACAAATAATTTAAACGATTACTTACACTTTCAACATTTAAGATCAAAATGTAAATCTTTGAGCAAAGAGTTATGTGGCAATTATATACACAATATCGAAAATGATTTAATATATAATCCCAAGAATTTCTGGCAATTTGTGAACGAGAAAAAGAAAATAAATAACATACCTAATAATATGTACCTTAGAACAGACAAGGCAAACTCAATATCAGGATCGGTTAACTTATTTGCCAAGTTTTTCTCTCAAGTATATTCTACTAACAGTGTACCTATCATGAAAATTCTATAGATTCCAATTTTATTTTTCATATTGATTCGCAAACCATTTTTAAAAGCATTACTGATCTCCGGTTTTCTTCATCCCATGGGCCTGACTTGATACTAAGTATGTTCCTGAAGAATTGTGTTTGTACTATATCTAAACCACTAGAAATTTTGTTCAATCGTTCTCTGAATGAGAAAACATTTCCTGAAATGTGGAAATCCAGTTTCTTAACTCCTATACATAAAAAAGGCGATAGATCGGATATATCCAATTACAGAGGAATTTGCATCCAGTCTGCAATTCCAAAACTTTTTGACTACCTTATTGCTGAACAATTCAAGTATCTGTCCAAAAATATTATTATAGAACAGCAACATGGTTTTCATTTAGGTAGATCGACGACTTCCAATCTAATGATTTTTGAGACATATGTATCGGAGGCCCTGGAGAAGGGGTATCAGGTCGACTCGATTTATACAGACTTCTCCAAGGCCGTTGATCGTGTCAATCACGATATTCTAACATCTAAATTAAGTTGCTTGGGGTTTGGGGAGGGTATTGTCCAGTGGGTTAATAGCTTCCTCGAGGGCAGAAAACAATTCGTTAGACTGAATGGCAACATTTCAGGAGAAATAAGCATTACCTCGGGTGTCCCTCAAGGCTCACACATCGGGCCTATTTTATTTAATTTATTTATAAATGACCTCTCTGACATGATCCTAAATTCTGAATTTCTTTTCTATGCGGACGATTTAAAATTGTTTAAAGTAGTGAATACCATCGTCGATGCAAACAGACTTCAAGATGATTTAAACAGAATTTTGACTTGGTGTCAACGTAACAACTTAGATTTAAACATAAGTAAATGCTATCACATTTAATTTTTTCGTAAGTTGAGCTACAATCATGAATACTACATTGTTAGAGTTCAAGAAATCTCTGATTTGGGTGTAACATTCGCATCATCTCTATCATTTAAATGTCATATCATTCACATAGTAAATAAGGCAGTAAAGTTGTGGGGTTTTATCTTTAGATTATGTAGAGAACTCAACATTGAAACATTGAAAAGTCTATACACTTCTCTAGTCCGTCCAATTCTTGAGTATGGGTCTTCAATTTGGTGCCCATATCAAAATTACCTTATTAAATTATTGGAAGAAGTACAGCATAGATTTTTGAGAACAGTGGCCTTTAGGAAAGATATTCCGAGAGATGCTATAATTTACGATCATTTAATGGATGAACTTAACATACATACTTTGGAATCTAGAAGGATTGTAAATGATTTATGCTTGTTATATAAAATTATTCATAGTCAAATTGATTGTTCAGAACTTCGTGGGAAGTTAAATTTTTATTTTCAAAACCCTGGAGCTACTAGGAGAAATTACCCTTTATTTAGACTAGTTTTACATAAAACTAATTACTCGTATTACAGTTCACTACCAAGAATATTACGGTATGGGAATGAAATATACAATAATACAACATGTAACTTATTTGCGACAAATGTTCATATTTTTAAGAAGACTGTATCAAAATATTGTAAACACTAACTTTAAAACTTCTAGCACATTGTATCTACTCAAAATTAAATTATAATTTATATGTTATGTAAAGGGAATATTCCCGTTTATATTTAAATAAAGTAAAATAAATAAAATAATTAAACTGATGAAGTGAACCGAAATACTAGAAAATACTTTATACTTTTCTAAAAAATTTGCAAAATGGCGATAGCAGGTAGTGAAATTCTAAGAAAATTTAAATCCTGGAATTTGGATAAGGTATATAATGATTAAATTTTTTGCAAATGTGCTTGGCTATCACCTCCTGAAATAAATAGGGCCACTTACCAGTCACCCTGTATATCATAATATATCATCAACGTTTTACGTAAATTGCATCGATAAGATGGTTTTTGACAATACCTTTTTATTACCACAAATTATTTTTATTCACGCTAGGTTTTAATCGAAAGTCTATTTCACCAAAAGCCTTAGTATTGTCGATGAAAAGATTATATCGCATTTTAGATTGTCGATGAACTGGTAGCATCTCTTCACCTATTGGTGAAGTCTGTTCCTGATATTATAATTCATCCTGAACATCAAGATAAATAACTGGCTTCTAGTTTTCAGTGAAATGTAGCTTACCATATATAGTTCAAGTCGGAATTATTAAAAGGTACCTTATTCGAAAAAAGTTAGCTTATGCCAAAGTTTCTAAGAAGATGCAAAACCTTGTGATTTTGATAAGTGCAAAGATGTAACACAAAGGATAAAAATCTTGTTGAAGGTATTATCAAGTTTTATAACAACAAAATTAATCTAATGTGTCGATTAGATGCATACATGTAAACTCTAACAGGAAATATCTGTAAAAGTTAAAACATGGTGCAGCACCGACTCAAGCACTGACACCATGCATAAGAAACAATGTGTTTGTTTTTATTGCTTGAGTCGGTGTTTGGATCGCTGCTTGAATCGGTGCTGCACCATGTTTTAACCCTAAGGTAACCATGGAGACCTTCTATTACAACCCATATGTATAACAAACTTTACAGATATTTCCTGTATGGCTTTTGCACAAATTGCATCGTAAATCAGTGACGATTTATGTAAATGGCCAAAAAATATAGTTTTATGAAGAAAGACTGTCAAGGCTTTATACATCTAATAAATAAAATTCTAAAATTTATAGATTGAAAACTCAACTTCGTAAGCCTGTTTTCGAAGCCTTTCGTTTGCTTTAATTATTGTGTTTGCCTTGTAATCCTGAAATTTTATTGGACCACGAAGCCACGCACCCCATTTAAGGAAATAATCCTACGTTTATGATCTTGTGGACAGCCGCCAATACGAGCAGTAAGCTTGAATAAGCAATTAACAGATCAATTGAATCTTGAAATTTAATCAAGACTCATTTTATTAACGACCAAGAATATTTATATCAAAAAAACTATAAAAAGGTACTAGCAAATTTCTTATAGAAATATAGAAATAGATTGAATCTTTAACTATTGATTTACTAAAGATAAAATATTTTTTTCTTCTAAAAGTGTTTTTTATACAGGTGAACACTTGTTGACTAAAATGCATGTGCGTGTTTACGTGACAAGAAAAACGTGCATTTTTCATTCAAAGCATTATCTTAACGGCATTTAAGGCCTTGCCATGCAAAACGAATGTTTGTAACTGTTAGGTAATCTAATAAATTAATTTGAAAACTGTGTTGTTTAGGTTCAAAAAGAAATGAGCAGATACATTATTGTCAACAATACAAACAAAAACTGTAAATTGAAAATTAAAAAAATAATTAATTTGATATTATATGTATAATACATGTCTCTCAAAAATTTCATCGTCAAAATATTTATTATATACCAAAAACCTTGACCTTGAAAGAGGGATATAAAGTGCTAAAAGGGTGGGTAACTCTAAAGATCCCATCAACATTTTACATTTTACGATTTAATTATTTCTTTTTTTTTTACTTCGCGAAGCTTCTACACATTAAATTTTTTAGAGAAAGTTGTAACTTCCACAAATTTATTGGAAAGTTCTTTTCAAAACAAAAACAACTTTACTCAACAAACTTGTACCAATATAACGATATCACATTGTCTTTGTTTAAAAAATAACTGAAATAACTGTAATGAATTTTATAATACAGAGTGATATTTTAGTTCTGCGACAAACTTTGTCATATGAAAGCAGATGCTATTTTGAAAAAAAAATGTTCTATATCCGATTCATTTTAGATTCTTAGTTATGAGAGTGTATAATTTTTATCGACTTTACTTAATTTTAAAAAAGAATGATCAAGATAGCCATAGAAATCAGTACTAAATAAAAAAACTTTACACCATCACAACTCAAAAATTAAAATGAATCGTATAGGACATTTTTTTTCTCAAAATAATATCAGCTTTCATATCGCAGAGTTTGTCATAGCTAAAGAAACACACTGTTACATTTTTTTCAAAAACTGTTTGTTTCAAAAATAACTGGACACTTCCGAACTTTTTGTCCACCCTGTATATTATACCTACAATATTTTTATTCTACAATATCCATGGTTTTTGTATAATAGATATTTTGTATGTCCACAATTGAAGATGTCGATGCAGTAATCATAAAAGGCAAAGTCCAAGTCTAAAAGTTGTGAGAATACGATAAAAACTCTCTAGATATTTTGAACATATCACATTCATTTTTACATCTAAAAACATATACCCCCAATGCCCCAATCGATCAAACTCAAAATATATTTTCCAAAGAAAGTAAATTTACCAAAAAAATGGACTTGGCCAGTTATTACAACAAGATCTTCAATTTTACACTACTACTTATAAGATTTTATGAAACAATTAATGAGACTAGCAATGGTTAAGGAAGTTGTAGCTGTTGATATAGCCATAATCAAACAACGCCACTAAATTTTATAATTTTATCGCATTAAAATCATGGCCTGAACCCAAAACTACGCCCCCATATTTTTTGTCTTGGATAAATTTAATGTTTTTAAATTCCTAATTACCGTATTTTTTTATATATTTTCAAATAGGTATAAACAAAAAAATGTGCGGGAAACAAAATGTTAAACGTGTAATTCGTTTTTTATACCTATAGTTAAATATTATAAATCCATAATAATAATGACTAATTGGTAATTGGTAATAATATGAACTTTCAATGATTTTTTTCCCTATAAAATTTTGCTTAAATTATGACTCAACTTGTATCAACTTTAATTCAACCTCATATATTTTATCATGCCGGATATTCATTAGTATGTCGTTCCAGTAGGACGCACCCTGCGACTCTCCAGAGACGACATTACTTCAACTACGAGTTCAACTAACACTAAACCCTCTACTAAATGCATCAATTTACCCAAACATATTGTTAAAATTAAAGCCATTAAATGCATATTCCTTCAGAACGAAATTTTAACCACGAAATACAAAAAATAACTTAAAAGATGAAAGAGTTTTGCAAATAAATAAGCTCATTAGTTGCCTACCCTATTTTTTATTCAACATTATATCAACTATTTCGGTATTACTGTTGGTACCAATTGAAAGTGGATAGTTTCAGCTTTCTAGTGATAATTTTCATTTAATACTACGTATATTGGTTAAAATTTTATTATACAGGGTGGCCCGCGGCAGACGCATGTGTTTGAAAATGGAATAAAACACAGACTGTTACGAAATGATCATTTTTTTTTTCGGATTTATTACCATGGGAAATTTAAGTTTACGAGGTTTTGAACAATGTGTCGACCAAATGACGCCCCTCACACTCCAAACACTAAGCAAGCCTATTTCTAAAATTCTCGTGCACTCTTTGTAGCATTGCCGCAGGAATTTCGGCGATTTGGGCTCGAATGTTGTTTTTGAGAGGTTCCAGGATTCTGGGACAATTGTTATAGAGCCGGGATTTTAGGAATCCCCACAAGAAAAAAATCACAGGGGGTTAAATCAGGAGAATGCGACGGTTAGTTCAAACCACCTGGGGAATCTATCTCGCAAAAAGTCCATGCAAACCCTTGCTGTGTAGGCTGAGGTCCCGTCTTGCTGAAACCAAACGTCTTCCAGATCCATCCCTTCCAACTGAGGTAAAAAAAATCCTGGATCATGGTCAGGTAACGTGCAGAAGTGACTATAACCGCTTGATTATTTTCCTCAAAAAAGTAAGGGCCGGTGATCAAAATTCTTGAAATTGCACACCATAGTGCACGCCATACTTGGCAGAGTGCTGGAGCTCCCTGGGATGTGATACGAATCCCAGGGGGCTCCGGTAGCACATATTTTGTTTATTGACACATCCTGTGAGGCGTTCGAAAAATAGGTCTGCACACAAAAAACACGTTGTTAAACGGACTACACCATTATAACGACTAAAACAGCGTGGAACATAAATTTCCCATCATCCTGTTTAGAATCACCCCACTTTCCGTATTCTAGGACCGTTGGGAAGATAGTAATGACTTTTTCAAATCCATGCGTCTGCCGTGGGTCACCCTGTATTTTACAAAAATTGGTGACCTAAAATTCAAAATGCTGTAGTTCCATAACTAATAAAGGTAGACCGTAGACCCCTACTTCTTTCGTTTTTTGTAGATCACCTTGTATATTGTACCCCCGTAATAAAAACCCCGACAAAAAATCCCCCGACTAAAACTTCCGGACAAAAACCCGCTGGAAATAAATTCCACATGCCATAAACCCCCTGGACATAAACCCCCGTGCAAAAACCTCCCCAACGAAGAACCCCAAACAAAGACTAAACACCTCTGGACATTTACAACATGCAAAAAAAAACATAAAACACTCCTAAGCATTTACTCACATGTAAAAAATCAACAACTGACAAATAACCCTTATAAAAAAACCACACATACTGTATGTAACCTTCAATGTCTTTCGTCTTTCTTTCTCTGTCGCAAATTCTTTTGAATTTACTGTTTTTAATTTATACTCTGAAGAAAAGAATTATTTTTTTTTGGTAAAGCGTCACTATACAGCTAAGTCAGTTCGGTTAGGTTAGTTTAGGTTTAAATGTCCAGGGGAGTTTTATTGAAGAGGTTTTTTGCACGGGTGGTTTATGTCCAGGAGGTTTTTGCCGGGGATTTTTTGGACAGGAGTAAATGCCCGGGAGGTACTTGTTCAAGGGGTTTATGTCCTAGAACCCCAAAATGCATACATACATCATACATGAGTTCCATATAAAGATTCCATAATATTGACACGAAGATTTAGCATAAGTTGCAGTTCTTTTTATTAATTATTAAGCTTTTCTATTTAATTTGAATCGCGGCACACGTAGCTTGGTCAGCAATAACTTTTGCAACTTCCTATCTGCTGATGAGTACTTTTGAGGTTCTTGCCTTGGGCGAATCTAAGTAAAGTCAGTGAATTCCTGATCTACTGTTTGTATACTATGATAAGGTAGGTGCCGTTTCTTTTGTAATCTTAAGGAATAAATAAGGTCTTTTATCCAGTATTTCTTGTGTTTTTCTGGGCTTTGACTCTCGTAGGTAAGCGAGTACCACCCCCCCAAGCCGCCGGAGCACTAAGCTTCGCGACAATATGTCTGTTGCTGTGAAAGTTTGCAAAATATGCCGTACGTGCAGCCTCAAAAGATATATTTCCAGAGGTAGTCCTGATTGCATATATAGGTTTATTCAAAGTTCTTTTCAACTTTTTATATGATCTTCCCATTTAAGATTTCCTTGGATGTGACATTTGTGTTATGGTCTCATTTAGATCCACCTGATTTGCAAGTAATCATATCTTAGCTTCTTTCAAGCACGTGTTATTAAAGGCCTTATGTTTTATTGTCGAGTTGTTCGCAATTGTTTTTTGCCAGGTACATTTGCGGGAAGATCGTTTATGAAAATTCCGAACATTAGTTGCCCTAATATTCATCCTTGTGGGACCTCTTTTTGGGTTTGTTTGACCTGAGGCAGTTTCTTTTTTCAGAGAAAACTTAGCCTTTAGTTACTTAGGTACTCTTTGAGATAGGCAGATATGCAGTCGAACACCTTTGAGAGGTCTATTAGACTGGTAGCGTAGCCTGGTAGCCTTTTTGTCTTCTACTGTTACCATCGCGGTTTGTATGACGGTGGTGAGAGTTTACATGGTAGAAAACCATGCTGCAATGAACTGAAGAGACATTGGGCTTCGAAGTATTCCAATATTCTATTGTAGATTAGTTTTTCTACAATTGTCTAGAAGAAATGTAAGATCGTGATTGGCTCGTTGTTAGAACAGTCTTAAAAATTACCTTCTTTGAATATCGGGATAAATAGCTATTTTTTAGTTCAGTGGGAAAGCAACTTTCTACATATATTCTGCATATGACAAATATCAGCTAAGAAATACTCCAGAGGTATGATGGTAATTTTTGTACCTCACTATTCCTTCCATAGACACCTATAGGTGGATTTTTTTTATTTCACATTATTTTTAATTTTGTTAATTTCATCACTGGTGATGGGTGTTAAGAATATAAATTAACTTGGACATTTTAAATTTTAGATATACTTTGTTGGGCTTACCTTTCGACATTGATGCTATATTTTGGGGAAGCTTCGATAAGAATGAATTTAGTTCATCTGGCGTTATTTTTATGTCTTTTTTTAGGTTTCATTTGTTTCCTAGTAGTTTCTTTGTGTATTAATGTCCATATTGCTTTTGAATTATTGTTAGGTTTGGATACATAGTCTTCGCACGTTTTATTTCTTCTCTGTATCTGATTCTGTATTGTTGTTTTTTGTAGTCCGATATAGTAAGATATTTAATGCTTCCAGCTTCCAGTTCATTCCACATTTTCTTCAGGTCCTTTGTGAATCAGTTTATAACATCCGAGTCTTTTTTCTTGACGTGTTTGGTAGTTAAAGGTCCATACTTCTAATAGTTGTTCGTTTTTCTTAGAAAAGATTCAAGTTTCTTATGTTTGGGTTTAATAAACCGATTGTGTAGTTTCAGGGGTTGTTACCTTCAACATTTGAGCTTTGTGGTCAGATATTCCAGTGTCCAAGGTTTTATGGTTTGAAGCAGTTATGCTTAAACTCGTTTGGATATTCTATAGGAGTTCTATTCCTTCAACAGATAATAAGAGTTTTAAAATTTTTGGGACCTTTCCGCTTAATATTTAAACAAAACTGAACCTTATTAAAATAACCAAATTGCAGTTAAACTGGATAATATCCTTAGAGATAATAAGACAAGGCATTTATAATCAACTTCTGTACGTTATAAAGGGTTTAAAATAAATGTTTAATATATAGGAATGCAGTTAAATGTATACAATAATCAATATAGCATTATCCAGTATAAGTCAGTAGGTAATTGTAAAATGCAGTAAATGGAAATCGGTACAATAAAACTACCGATATGAGTAGTTATTAATGACATTGGTGAATATCATATACATATTATCTTTCTGTATTTTTTAATAGTGTTGTTTGTAACCCTCCAATAAAATCACTTGTACCCAAGACATAACATAAAAAACTAAATTACATTTTTTATTCATCACACAAATGTCAAAACACAATTGCGAATTAAATCGAGAAGTGGCGTAAAAAAGGATGAATTAATATTTATGGCGTTTGTCTTTTCATGTGCTCCGCGGGTGGGCTTATTGCTGGACTTCTGGTGCATAAAGGGGCTGTGGCGTTGCGATGCCACCCGGTGCTTGATTTATTTATTATTTATTAAGGGCTTCCCTGGTGCTACTGTTGTTAACAAAGCGCCCCCTAAAGTTTCACCCATGACAATCGAATCGAGACAATATACTCAGGAAACAACGCCACCTATTATTCCTAATTATAGTATACACCACTCTTAATTAAGTTGAAATAAAATCGATTAGTTAAATAAGGCTTTTATAGCAATCCAAATGAAGTTTTATAAAGAAAACCACCAGTAAACAAAAAAATACTAGTCCTTTCAAAATTTATAATATTAATAGTATTTATATTTGGGATCTATAAATTGAACGAAGTGTTTCATTAGTGGTATTATGTTTTCAAAGCAAAATTTTTTTTATTATCAATAGTAATACCATCAGTAGGTTGAAATCCGCAATAATTCTGTCAATTTATTGACAAATGAAATTGTGTTGCTTAGAAACACCACGAGCAACACAATTGAATTGGCAATAAAGCGACAGAATTATTATAGTGATTTCAACCTACGAATTGTATTTGGATAGATTATTTCAAGCCTTATTTCTGCAAAATACAAAAAAAATTGTAAATTTTACCCTCAGTCTTTACTTCAAATGTCAAATTTGAAATTTAAACACATGTCATGTCAACGTCAAAACGTTTGACTTGATAATTTAGTTAGGACCCTAATTATCACGATAACCCAATGGCAAATGGACCAATCAGAACGCTTGTCAGGAGGAAGGCATGAAATAATCATTGTAATCAGGTGCGGCGGTACTTTAGAAATATATTGCAATTTACCGCCGTCCGGCGGTCTTATAATAATTATGACAAAACTCTGCCTTATGCGTGTACTAACCACTGCGCTACCTGGCATTAAGTAATGTTTTGAGGTATAAAACTCTTATACAGGGTGTCCCTGAAAGGTCTGTACAAAACAATACCTCATACTCCTGAGACCAAAATATGACGATTTAACCGAACTTATTTCTGTCCAAAAGTATCCTGTATAGGTTATTTTACGGGCGGATTTTCATTTTATAGAGAAGAATACCGCCTCTTGACGGTGCTCAAAATGTCCATACCGCCGCGCATGCCCGTTATTTTTGGTTTTCCGGCGGTTTTTTTATTGCAATGATAATGGTACCGCCGTCCTGCGGATTTCTTTGTTTGAAAACATATTACCACCGGTGGTCATTTTACCTCAGTTATCTTTAAAACCTATTTTTAAAGATCATTTTGAATCAAGGTATTTTTAGTCATTAAGTATGATTGTTTTTTTTTCGGTCTTTACATATGTTTGGTCCTGATATAATTAAAGTTTTTTTTGAAAATCTTGATATAATAAGTTCTTTTTATGTTTCCTGGTGAAATTATGACTATTGATTATGTTTTCGGGGGCGCTCGGGGATTTTTCATGGCATGTCGATGTGGCGCGGTTGTCATGGCGACGCCGCCACCAACCACACCCATCCAAGTATTCACCGCGAGAAAATAGAAGAGCGAATTTTCCAGGCTCTGTAGGAACAGAAAGACGCTTAATATCCACCTTGGATGAGACTTTTTGCGTTCCTTTCGGGATTAAAGTCGCGCATGAAAGGAGCGGGAGACAAAGAAGGATAACGGAGACGGCGGTTCCTGAATACGGTCTGTAGGGAGCGACGCGGCGGGAGAAAATGCAATAATAAGAATAGAGGAATAAAGTTTCTTCCTCCCCATGTAAACATCAACGACAGCGAAAAACTTTAATAATATACAGCACCACGACAAAAAATAATTCTATTAAATCGTTTGGATTAGATTATTCAATACCATTAACAAAAACATAGACTAAACATATTAACTACGACATTTATTGCACTTTAAAACTCTTTCTCCAGACTCCAGACAATCTTTAATAGTTTCCAAATTTATAACCTTAGACTTTAATAAAATTACACAAACAATTTCCAAATGATAATTGATGAGAATACCTATTTTGAAAAATCCCTAAACAAGAATGACAGTCCCCACCCTTGGAAGAGGAAAGAGGAGACTCGAGATGGATTAAATCTGTAAAATGTTTCTATAAACAAGACTCTAGACTCTCTCTTTGTCCTCAGACGCAAGTAAACTTAATATTGTTATTTTTGAGAAACAATTTTGATCAATCAGCTAAATTTACAACCTTGGTTGATTATTTTTCATCTACCGAATTTACCAACAAACTCTTGGTACAGTGAAAACCACTTATAGACTAGGCCATGTATACCAGATGTTGCATCCGCGAAAATGGTTACAATAGTATCAAAATTAAAGACGGAATGAAAAATATTAAATGTACAGCATTTGAAAAATGAACTTTTAGTATACAGGGTAATCATTTGAAAACGATCCACCCTTAATAACTCTACTATGACGAGATGTATAAAAATTCGACGAATCGCATCAATTTTGATTTCGAGGGGGAAACTTAATTACGTATAAAAGTAACCACTAGATGTCTCTAGTTTTGCGATAGCCACCTTGGTTCAAAATTTTAAATGGCAACCCCTAACACGCAATACCTCATTTTAAAGGAAATTAAATTGTTGTGAAAAATTTTGGAATCGGATCACCACATCAAAAGTTATAACAAAAAACGTTAGACCAGAACTACAATTTTGGGGTAAAATTAGTCCCCTAAAAGTCTGTAAAAATTGATATAACATATTCCTCAGACGAAAATGTGATAATTTAATCAAACTTATCTTTATCCAAAACTGATTCGTTGAAGCGCAATCGAATGATAAAAATCTGCAAATTCTGTTATCTTTGAGTTTCAATTTTGGTCTCAGGAATATGTTATACTAATTTATACAGATTTCTAGGGGCCAAATTTTACCCCAAAATTGTAGTTCAGATATGACATTTTTAGTTATAACTCGTGAGTGGCGATCCGATTTCAAAATTTTGCACAGCAAGTCCTTTTAATTTCCTTTAAAATGATTATTGGGTTGCAATTTAAAATTTTGAAGACGAGGTGGCTATGACAAAACTAGAGACATCTAGCGATTATTTTTATACGTAATTAAGTTTCCCCCTCGAAAACAAAATTAACGTGTTTCGTCAAATTTTTATATATGTATTTCGTCATACTAGAGTTATTAAGGGTGGATCGTTTTTAAATGTTCACCCAGTATGTAAATGTTGAAACAACGTTGGTACTGGATCTATGAGCAAAACGAACACGTGGAATCTTGAGCTCCTCAAAAAATCGTGATTAAGTTTTTTCGAAAACCCAAACCTGCAGAATAAGATATTTGTAAACATTCCATACATACTACATATTTACTAAAATGCAAAATGAATATTTAGTAGTTTTTCAGTTGTATTTCAGAAAAGTTTATTTCAATTTCAGAAACAATTTCATAAATTGTAACTTACAAACATGAATTGTATTTCAGAAAGTATCATTTGTATTTCATAAAATCATCAATTATATTTGAATCTAAGAAGTCACCAACTGTGAAAGAAGAAGGAAAAACGAAGATGCAGAAAAGAACACTATTCATTGGGAAAAGGTTTTGGTTAAGTTTTTCAGAATACCCAGAATCTCTGGAATAAATTTTAATAGATTTTTACTTAATTTGTACTTTTATCTTTTGACAATTTATATATGGTAATTCACAAAGACATCGATGATTTAAGTCTCCTTCTCAATAAATAGCTGTTTTTCATTAAAAAATCCTTTAAAACTTGGCGATCACAAATTTTTAATTGAGCTGAAGAAGGATTCTGTACAGAGTTCCGATATATTCTATTAGTATTATTTGTCACCAAAAATTGTATTTTTGATTTTTGGGTTTCAAAGTAAACCAACATTTGCTCCAAGATATCAAACACCATCCTTGGCTATCTCAATTTTTCCAATGAAATTTTTGTAATGAAAATCACATTTTCTGTAATTTAATTGAGGAATTTTGGTTTTCCATTGATGATTTCTGAAATACAAATAAAATTTCGAATTTACAATTGATTTCTAAAATTAAATTGATTTTTCTGAAATACAATTAATGCTTTCTGAAAGACAAATGGTAATTCTGAAATAAAATTTATACTTTCCAAAATTAAATTGATTTATTCAAAATACAATTGATGGTTTCTTTCTGGAACAGTAGTAGAAGTAATTATGGTCACTGCAAAAGTTTATTTTAATAACTGTATTCTAGAAAATTTGAAATTATACCCCATGTATCTAATGTAGTTTTCTGCTGGAAGAAAAGTTTCAGGACTAATTTATAAAGTCCAATTTTGAAAATATTTGTTGGTAACGATCTATTAGCAATTAAAATCAAAAGTGTGGTAATTGAAAATTATGAAAGGTAAGTAAAATTTTAATAACGAAACTGAATTCAGAACACATAAAACACTTGCTAAACAAATTTGGTAACATTTCCCGTTTCGGCGGTGAATGTTATAAATGCGTGTATCCGGGATCATCCCTGGGACTTTATAATCAATCAGCCCTAGTCTCCCTGCTGTGCCTGTCCTACCACAGCGAGGGATGATTAATGATACCAGAGTCAACATGGCTTCCCACTGGTGGAAATATCAACAAGGGAGGGTAAACTGGCTGCATAATGTGGAATGAAAAATAAAAGAACAAAAGTTTTCTTTATGAATTTTAATTGTGTAAAATTACTAAATGTCAATTTTGAAGTCAATGGATTTTTAGACATAGATTAATTGATATCAAATATTCTGCAGTTTATTTATCTTTGGAAGGATAATTATTGACAAATGGCTATCAACTTCCTTTATATTTTTTTATACAATAAAAATACAAATCAGAGCCTTGATTCTAAGTCAATGTAAGTTGACCAAACAACAGTTTTTTTTTAAATTATTAAAATCCATTCATCATTCAGAATTATCTTCAGAAGTTACACTTTCAATTAACTTCAACTCATTGTGTAAAGGGTGGAGAGAAGAAAATATTGCGAAATAAGAGGAAAATACGAAACAAAAATTCCATTTAAAGACAGCGACCTTAAGAGGATTGGAATAGATTTGGACGCTAATTTATGCACTTCTGAAAAATCAATCCTTGGCTTGAGGTGAAGGTATAAATAGGTATATATTAGGGTTAAATATGCCTACCAATATTTAGTGTGTTGGGATTTTGGTATTAAAAGACAGTAAATGAAAGATGTTTCCTTACATAAGCTTACTAGTTTCGGTATTTAATTTTGTACCTTCATCAGAGCTAAAATTATTATTAAAATTATTTGGACATAAAAATTGGAGAATGCCTACCAATATTTGTGGCGAAAATAGTCAGCTCCCAAATCTGCCACATCACAAGAGATTTATTTAGTTGGCGTCCAAATCTACTCCAACCCTTAAAAGTCCCAAATCACAAAAAACACGGCGTAAAAAAATTCATACTGAAAAGATCATCATGTAAAATTCATTGTAGAAAAAATAATCACGGGAAAATTCATCGCGATGAAACTCATTGCAGAAAAATTTTTCACCAGAAAATTATATCGAAGGGAAAATTCAAGAAAACTTGCGGTAATTTGAACAAGATTTTAGTACAGAGTAAATAAGTTGGATATATGTATATGGAATTCCCAGTGTTTACTCTGAACCGAGTAATATAACAAATGAACTGTACATTTAAATATTTTCCAAATTTTTTTGAATTCAAACTTGAACACATGGGCAATGTACCACAAATTATATAAATTTTGGCAAGATTAAACATAAAATTCAGATTTAAAAAGAAAATTAAAATGTATAAAACTCTATATGTATCTTTTACAAAAACACAAAGTTAGTTTCTTTCAAATAATTCAAAAGAAAAAAATAGAGAAAGAGTTGAAATTTATGAAATTTATGAGAGTTATAAGCTGATGTTAATATGTATAAATAATTCACATATCTAAAAATTTGTTCATGAATAAAATTACTATCCAGACTAGATTATATAAAAATTGACGCGTGGTATTCCCAAAGGGTGTATGTGGAAATTTACTTTTTGCTTTAAAACGGATCTGAATGTGTATAATACTACTATAATACTATAGGATATTATTTATATAAGTTCTCCCATAAATGGCGGAATTGTTGTTCATTATAGTACATTCTTGGGAACTTTCCTGGGTTCCTTAGAAAAATAGTAAAAAAATGATTATAATTATTCTTCGAGATATAAAGAGTTAATGTTGAAAATTTTGCTTCTTTATAATATTCGGTTGTTAGGAAAGTAATTTCGTTTTTTCTCAACAAAGGACTTAATTGTGTTTTTTACAACGAACTTCACACTTAAGCCGCATTATCATTATTTATTTTGACAGCGGATATAGCAAGGTTTATTTGTGAATAATTTTATTTGGTGCCATATCAAATATGAAAAGTCGAAAGCAGCATTTTCAGCATAGGTATTTTACTTGTTTACTATCGAAAAGGTAAACAAGGCTGTACAAGCAAAAAAATATTCGAAGTATATGGAGAAGATGTATTGACAGAAGTGGTGTTCAAAATTTCGTTCAGGCAATTTTAATCTTGAAGATGCACCACGTTCTGGACGACCAATTGAAGCTGATGAAGACAAAAAACATTGATTGGTGCAAACCACCTCGTGAGATCGCTGAGATCTTAAATTTATTAAATTCGACCATTCATGAAACGTCCTGGTTTAATTTGAAAACATATTAATATAGATATGGATTCCATATTTTGTTCTTACAGCTTACAGAAACAAATTTGCTCCTCATACAAATTTGATAACTCGCCAAAGGTTTTTAAAGCTTGAATGGGATGAACTACCACACCCACCATATTGTCCTGATGTGCCATCTTCGGATTATTACTGTTTCGGTCTCTACAAAAATGTACAGTATGATTTAGCACGAAGAGTATTTTTTTTTTAATTATTCAAACTTAAACCGAATATAGCAGCAATATTTGCAAATGAATTATATGAATTACACAAATTTTAATCAGGTAAGTTATAGTAGTATAGAGTTTCTCGACAATAATCTTGGTATAGTACATACGCCCAATAAATTCTTTTTCCAGCCTAAAATTGTATTTATAGTGGCGCGTTTTTGCGAGAGGTGAACGTAAAGGTTCTAGGCGCGGTGCCGTAAATTAACACAACATAAAATGCAAAACCGCTTTGGAAACCCAGAGCAAAATCTTGCCAGTATGTTCACGACACCTCTTCTCAAAACACACCGCTCGACGCGCCTCTCGCAGATACTCTTTATTATACGCACAGCCTAAGATGTCACATAACAGTCGCCTCTCAGCAGACTTATTCTTGGGTCGATCGAGATCGTGTCGTCGACGAGATTAGAAGGACAGACTCTTACTTTTTCATGTGACAGAATGATGAAAGTCGTCGACGACACGATCTCGACCGGTCCAAGAATAAGCCCGCTGGACTGAGACTCTAGACGACATCAATTTATTGGGCGAACAAACTCTACGTGAAAATATAATATAAACGTATCAAACAGATATATAGGATAGATGTTGTGTTTCCGATTGTATAAATACTTAATAAAACGCTTCTGAATAAGTTCAAGCATATTTGTATACTTTTTAAAATAGGGCGACCAAATAATGCTACATTAGTTAATTTTGCTAAGAATGTAGCTTTTGTAAAGTAGAATAAAGGGACTCTATCAGGACCATTTTACCCATTAGGATAAAAAGGACATGGAATAAGGCCCGATTTGAAAAAGGGCCCGGTCAACAATAAATTTAGTGTTTTTTATTTTTTTTGAATATAACACTTATTTAAAATCTACTCTATCCGAATCTATTTTCGTAAATTTCTAAAAAGGAAAAAAAATCCCTTTTAAAATTATCATCAAACGTACTGCATTTTGGGAATTTTGTACTTGTACAGGATGTTTCAAAAATGAAAAAGCTATTCAATTCGTTATTATTTTTCTAAGGGTTTCCTATAAAGTACTGAAGAGCTCTTCTGCCATTTATAGGACACCCTGTACAATTAATTAGTTTTCTTGAAATTGAAGCAAAAATTTCATTGATAATAATCTTCAAAATTTGATTTAAATTCACTTAGATATAAGTAAATTGTAGAACTTTTTAAAGTTTGTAAGAGTTTCAGTTAAATTAAAATAAAAATACATACTTTAATAATCTACGTTTTTTCCAAAATTAAAATATAAAGAATAATTCAAAATTCACTTTAAATTCAAGGAAATTCTTCCATTTCTAAGATAAAAACAAACGAAATTTACATGAAATTCGTAATTTCTGTTTCAAAAACTCTTTTTATTGGAAATTTATTCTTTTTGAACATTTTGGGGCGTTTGATAAAACCTTAGAACTTTATATTATCAGCTCATAATTTAACAAATGGTGTTTAAAAGACAGTTCGTGATCAAATATGGCATCAAGATCCTTAATTGATGATGGTCTATTAAGAGCTACACTATTTATTTTATAATCTGTACAATACTGATAGTTTTATGCGTAAACAACATTGCAGGGCACTTTTTGATATAGAGCAAAAACAGCAACGGTCCAAGATTTAATCCCTGAGGAACCCCACTGGTCGAAATATAGCTATGAGAAGAAAAACCATTATTCTTCACAATTTGAACATGTTCCAGCAGGAAAGAACCGACAACATTAATAATATTATCTGGGACGTCACAGTTTTTGAGGTTTGGTAATAAAATATTCTGATGTAGGCATTAGAATAATCTGTGTTAATTACATCCGTCTAACTTTTTTCATCCATTTTTTGGACATCATCTGCGTGTAGTAAGATTTGATGTAATTGAACGGTAACTCATACAACCATGCTGCTGGAAAGAGCTTTTACTATGTATTGAAGAATATACGAGTACATGATTAGTGAAAATAGATTCAAAGACCTTCGAGAGATTCGTTATTATTGAGATTGGTCTATAATTCTAAACATCGCTCTTGTCACCACTTTTAAACACAGGTGTCACTTTAACTTTCTTCCAGTGATTGGGTAATTGACCAGTAACCAAAATATGAGATTGTATTAACCTACTAAACTGAAGAAAAATCTCTAAAAATCGGTTTAAGTTTCTTCAGATGATTTAAAACAGTATTTTCCGAAATATGAAAAACTCCAAATTTATTTTTGCGTAAAGAATTACGTGGAGTTATTGACTGTGGCAGATAAACACTTTGAAAGTGTGCAGCAAAACCATTTATTAAGGGAGATTGAAGTTTCTCCTCATTGTACTTCATTACAATCTGGAATTTACCAGTTACATACCACCAAAATTTACTTGGATCGTTCGAGATTTGCTGATCATTTCTTATGAGATCTTTTATTCCCACTTTGAGTGACTTTCCTAAAGATTCGAATTTTCTTTACTGAAGTTCAGTTTTTAATTAGTTTCTTATGTAAAATGTATGTATATTGTTACTTTAGTTTTATTTTTGCCTTAATAATGAATTAGAGTCAGCCAAATAAAAGTATGTACACTAATCTGGAATTCAGAAGAGATAAGCCGAAGATATTGGGTTAATGCCACAAGATGAAGTGCAGGCACAAAATTTTGTAGCTTTTCTTTGGTAGGTCCACACTTAATTACCTTTTATTTCTTATTACAATTTGTGATCAAAACTATACAGGGTGTCTCACTTTTTTTCCTTCAAAAATTTTTATTAGATAGTAATAAATGTCATTCTGAACAAAAATTTTCCTATGGACTACTATGTTTTTTCGACTCCTTAAAAAGTTACAGCCATTTTAAAATTTCAATAATTTAATGATTTTTGTAGGACACCCTGTATAAAATTCATTTTATTTTAATTTTTTTTATTTAAATCAAGTATGCTTAGGATTTTGAATATCTTTAAGCCAATAAGATGCTAAATTTTACCGAGGTAAATTTAACTTATTTTAAATACAGCCAATTATGTTCAAAAAAACCAATTTGGCCAAGAAACAATCCAAATAATACTTGATTTAAATCAAAAAAATATAATAAGAAAGAATATTATACAGGGTGTTCCACAAAAATCATGAAAATTTATCAATTTTAAAATTTGCTGTAACTTTTTAAGGAGTCGAGAAAACATAATAGTTCATAGGAAAATTTTTGTTCAAAATGATATCTACTATCTAAAACAATTTTTTGCTGGAAAAAAAGTGAGACACCCTGTATATACGCCAAAAATACATTTTCTTTTAATAAAATTTTAATAAAATTAATTTGATTACCAATATTTTTTCTATTGTAAACATTACCATTAATGTCAATATTGCCAATTTACCTTTTAGTTTTTTGTTAATATCCCAAAAATTAATTTTACTATTTATTAAGTATCACTATTAGTTGGTCCCCAACAACGTACTAAAGAGTCTTCCAGCATTTAAGGGACACCCTTCATACCCTTCATATACAGGGTGTCTGTAAAAGGTCTTTACAATAGCTTACCACGTATTCCTTAGACCAAAATGAATCGATTTAAGTAAACTTATCTTAGTATGAAGTTGCTTAGTTTGGGCGCTATATAGTTTTGAAGTTACAATTTGGAAACTGTTTTTCTTTTATAAATTTAAAACTGCTAATGCGATTTTGTTCAAATTTGATAGGTTGGCATAGTTTTAGGAGACAAGAAAACCCGTATCAAAATTTTGATTAAAATCAATCCAGGGGCGTAGAACTTGGTTTTTTTAATAAATAAAGGTTTAAAATTTCTACGCCACTGGAAGAAAATGGGTTTAGGTATGGTTTTTAAATTAAATACTTATTTACTAAACAAAAGGTACTCTTTGATACTCTCAGGGTTTTCAAGAAATTTGTAATTTAATAATTTGCAGTAAATTTTACAAAAAAATATTTACTAAATTACAACACTAAAAATAAAAAAATCATAAAATCTGTTCAAAATGTCTACCATTTACATGAATACAATAATTTACAGCGCCAAATGTATTTCAAGAAATCTAAGGAATATGTGGTAAGTTGTAAGGACCTTTTCAGACACCCTATAGAATTTTCTTTAAATCATTTTTTTCTCAATTGGGCCTATTGAAAATACCAGGCTTTAAAACCAATTACCATATGTATTAATACAAATTGTTTTATGTGCCAATATTCTAATAATTTAAATAACTCAAGCTAATCAAAAAAAAATGTGCAATCATCATTAAATTAACTTATCGAAACATTCTAAAGGTCACGAATAATTAATAACAACTTAAAGTGGTAAGCACAACTGGACCATCAAAAAACACTGCATAATATGATAATTATTACCGAATCACTGATTTTGATGCAAAGTAATTTGTGTAAATTTCAACCGCAATTTTTAGTAAAAGTGTAAAAAATACGGTAGTGTTAAGCATTTCCGCGCCAATTGTTTTACTAGTAAACTTCTTTGTTTTTAGCTAAAAAATCCAGGAAATTGTAATTCAAGGGTAAGATGTATAATTTTTGGGAAAAGTAGGCACCTGTATCCAAACGCGTCATGTTACACTCGGACGCTATTGAAGGGCGTTTGAATGGATTATTATGAATCTTATATAAATCGCGTCTATTAAAATATAAGTTGAATTACATTTGCTCACTTCTGTGAGGAAGATCAACACTGTGGACATATAGTTTACCGACATTTTAGTTAAATCAGTGCATTTTTAAATAAAGTGTGCGATATGGATACCCAAGAGTTTAGAGAGTTTGGAAAAGCTGCTGTCGATTATATTGCAGATTATTTTGAAAATATTAGAGATAGGTAATGGATATTTTTTATTTTATTTAAAAATGTTTAGTACTCCTAATTTTTTTAAATATTTAATTTAATGACACTCGAGTTAAATAATTTTTGTTATTGAATTATTAACATTAACCAATAATATGTTGAGTAATTTTACAAAATTTGGATAATTTTTTTTAATTAAAAAAATTTGGATAATTTTTTTTAATTAAAAAAATTCTTATATTGGAGCTATTTTTAAAAATATGTCTGTTACTAATAAATTAATATAACTGTATTTTGACAAAAAAATGAAAAGAATGTAAATTGCAGGCTTACAACTTTTTTTAACTTTCCATTCACTTTTTTTTGTCTGAATATTAAACATTATTAATTTATAAATCAATATTTGTTTAACTATTATCATGATCGTGTCTTTTTTAATCCATTATTTTAAATAATAAAAAATTCTTATTTTTAATAAATTTTAAAAAGTATCATGATTCTATTAGTTGTTATAATTTCTACTAAGGTACTTTAGTTAACTAATAGCGAAGGGTTGTTTTTATTTGAAACACTTGATCTATTAATTTAAATAAACAATATAATTTATTTAAATCATTCATTTTACTGAATTTGGCTAACAATTTTCAAAATTGTTTTACATAATTTTATACATCAATATTTTTAGTAGAAACAGAAAAAAATAATGAAGTTTAAAATTGAAATTAACAAGTGCTAGTACAAAGTTAATTTAGTTTTTCGGGCTCAATTATCCAGTATGGGTATTTAATATTATAATAAAGGAACAACCGCAACATGCAAAAGTAATTCACACCTTTATATTATACTTCCTACTTTAGCTTAAAAAGTTTATTAGTGAAAATTGTAATATTTGTTTCCTTTCTTGATAAAAAAGATATGACGCATAAGTTTATTCTGATATTATACAATTGTATTATATTATAGGTATTTGCAAATATGTACCTATTAATTAAAATTGAATTATACAGGATGATTCGTTAGCTCTGGCACAAACATATGATAACTGATGCCATTTTAAGAAAAAAATGTCCTATGAATCATGGAAATCGGGACTAAATAACGTTTGCTTTGGTAATAAAGAAAATATCTGTGACACCCGAAAATTAAATTTTGAATATAAATGTATCAACTTAATACTGTAGAGTATGCAGATATAATTTTTGTATAAGTTCTGTTAAAACTTTAACTCCAAAAATTAAATGAATCGGACATATGTGTTTATGATATTTTTTTCTTAAAATGGCATCAGATTTTATGTGGCAAAGTTTGTCGCAGAGCTAAAGAATCATCCTGTATATTTGTACTGAACGAATAACTTTTGACACTCGATTTAAAAAATCCAAAAATTTATTCTTATCATAGGTTAATTTGTATACACCTTTTCTAATTGTATTTCAGAAAAGATCAATTCGAATTCAGAATAGTCAATTATATTTCAGAAAGCATGAATTGAATTTCAAAATAATCAATTCAATTTGAGAAAGTATCAATTGCACTTCAGAATAGTCAATTGTATTTCAGAAAAAATCAATTGTATTTCAGAAAGCACCAATTATATTTCAGAAAAATCAATTTAATTTCAGAAAGCACCAATTGTAGAAAACTTAAAAAGTCAAGAGTTTTTGGCAGTGATTGTGCACGTGAACCACTACAGCACACACATTTCATCCAAAATGTGCTTCCGAAATTAAACATTATACCAGTAACACCAATATTAAACCCAATTGAAATAATCTTCCAAAAACTCTTGGCTTCCTCAATATTTTACAAAAGGTATTTTCTAAAATTAAATTAATTTTTCTGAAATTCAATTAATGCTTTCTAAAATACAATTGATCTTAACCGAATTACAATTGATGATTTCTTAAATTGAATTGATTATTCGAAAATACAATTGATGCTTTCTGAATTACATTTGACTATTCTGAATTACAATTGATGATTTCTGAAATTTAACTTATCTTTTCTGAAATTGAAAAATGTATAGATTAAAATTTCACCAATTCGGAACATATCTACAATCAAAAAAATATTTTGAGTTATTTAAAACGTGTTACAATAAAAATTATTCATAAATGTAGTTTTTAATACAAAAGTTATATTTGAAAAATTAATTCCATATAAATGATAATGAAGATATTTTTTTACACAGATATACACAAATATTAAATTTTTAAAAATGCACTAGGAACCTTGACGTTAAAAAATTAAATTTATACAATAAAAAAATACTAAAAGAAACTTCTAACTTTTGTTTGATTTTGGAAATTTTCAAAAATTTTCAAAAATTGGACTTACCTTTTTCTAAGATTCCGAACAACTTTTGTTTTTATATCTATTTTTGTTGTTCCATTCCATAATTTTATGATCATATTGTTACTCAAAGTGTAGAAAGTTTTGTATATCAAAAAATTTTTAGACCCCAAGTAGTTTTTCGTTCAATAATATAAAATAAACTAAAAACAAAACCGAAATTATACTGGATGCACCACTTTCTTTTCATCAAAAATTCTTTTTATTTTAATAATTTTCCTTAAGAAATTACAAGAATTTAAAATTTCAAAATTATAATGTTTTTTATTTCTTTTAGATATCACATTTAATTCAATTTGGGTTTTATCATTACCCAATGGCCCTTTTTTGAACGTTTTAAATTTCCCTCACCAAAATTTACTTATCTGATTTAAATATGAACATTGAAAATAAAAATTAATTTACTTATACAAAAATTATTGAAATTGCTGTAACTTTTTAAGTCGAAGAAGTTCTTAAGAAATATTTTGTTCAGAATGATATTTAGTATCTAAAACAATTTTCTTGCAGGAAAAAAAGTAAGACACCTTGTATAATGATAGAATAAAATCATATGAAAATATTTTGTTTTTGGTGATCCTAAAAAAATATGATTTTGAACGCACGACCTTTTGCACCTTGAGTTACGATATAAAGACATTACTGATTCTATTCAGTTTTTAAAGTTGATTAACAAAATGCTTTTTTTCTAAAAAGCTCTAATTATTATAATAATAAAAAATAGGAATTTAACATGTTTTATTAATAATAAATAATTTAAAAAAACCACTACTTTGTCATTAATATAAAATTAAATTGCACTTCCTATTTTATTCTTCAGTAATTTAAAAAGCTTCTTCCTAGATATTATAAACTATTTATGCAATTTAATGGTTATAAATTATTACAATGTATTAATTGATATAATTATTCGAGTTATGTCACAAGATAACTTAAAAATAGCATTGAAAGAAAAATCTGTTATCTAAAAAATAATTAAAATAATTAGCAGCTTGCAGTTTCTTATCAGGAACCAATTAAATTGGGAGTAATTTTAAAAAAAAATTATAAATATTTTTATCTAATATGGTAGTAGGTAATGCTAATAGAAATACTTTTTCCGTAATAATGTATATTTATACTTTATTATGGGAGGATAAACTAGATTTAATTATAATTTAATAGATATTGGTAATCTACACTTTTTTCCAGAATTTTTTTTTAGATAGTCAATGTCATTCTGAACAAACGAGTTCCTAAAACTATTATGTATTTTCAACTCCTTAAAAAGTTACACCAATTTTAAAATTTCAAAAATTTAATGATTTTTGTGGGGTACCCTGTATAAATTTCATTTTAATTTAAATTTTTTATATAAATCAAGTATGCTTTGGATTTTGTATAGCTTTAAGATGCTAAATTTTACTGAGGGAAATTTAACCTCGTCGTTCACTTATTTTAAATACAGTCAATTCTGTTCAAAAAAATCAATTTGGCAAAGATAAAGTCCAAATAATAATTGATTTAAATAAAAAAAATATAATTAAAAAGAATATTATACAGGGTGTTCCACAAAAATTATTAAAATTGCTGTAACTTTTTAAGTCGAAAAAACGAAATAGTTTATAGGAATTTTTTTGTTCCGAATCACCAGAAAAAAGTGGGACACCCTGTATTTTGAACAAAAAAAAATAATAAAATAAACTTCCTTCAAAATTTTCTATTTTCGAGTAAGTAAGGTTTGGTTGATTTACAAAATCATACAAAAATTAAAATTTCAAAAATAATACAAAAACAGGTTGAATAAAACTTTAAGAATATACATTAATAGATTAGTCCAAGAAGAGGACGAGTCCAAAAATTGCGGTTTCCGTAAAGATAGTCAAAGTACATAAAATGGTTGGGGTAGATTTGTACGCCAAATAAAATAAATCCCTTATGGTGGAGCAGATTTGTACGCTTACCATTTTCACCACAAAAAAGGGTAGGCATATTTGTACGCTAACAAAATATAATGACTGGGTAGGAGCAGAATTGTACGCCCATTTAAAAGAAAAATTAAGAAATAAATTAAAACAGCTTTATATTGTTAAACCTTTGCCTTGCATTTTATATTGGTGTATTGGTGCAACCCCAATAAATTTCACTGGATTTTAGAACCTTCTCTTTAAAAAAATTAAAATTGTTGACTAATAACAAATCTTTGCCGCGACTACTTTGTGTGACTTTTGTATCCAAGATTTGTAACTAAACTATGACTTATAAAGTACTAAATGAAAACTGAAAGATTTTTTTCTACTTGCTAATTATTTCCATCGTAATCCACGTAATTAAGAATTTTTCTACCTGCTACCTACCCTTAACAAGCAGTGTATATATCTACCCCATACTTATTCAACCCTCTTACGGTTAGCGTACATTTCTGCCTTCAACTTAAGCCAATGATGGGTTGATTTTTCAAAAATGCATAAATTAGCGTACAAATCTACTCCAACCCATAAAATTTGTTCTTCTATAACAGGAGCTTACGAACAATACGCTCATAAAGGCAAAAGCTCACTAAATTTTCCGAATTGAGCCGAAGAACAGTAGAAGTCCTGGACTTATACTATTACTAAATTAAATAAGAATTGGACAAATGAAATATATTAGAGGTGAGGTTTTAGAGTTTCATTAAGACATGACAGGACTAAAAAAAAGTGAAAAAGTAATAAAAAGTTATACAACGTTGTATTAAACCTGAATAGAAACTAATAAAAATTAGTATTACTTTTTGTGGTAGTACCAAATCTAACCTAGCCCAACAATTTTTCTTGATAAACTCAGTACTTAACACAATTTAAAATAATTACTTGAAAATATATTGAGTTCAATAACAGTACAATTCCAACATATTTTTTTGCAAATTGTTTAAAGATAAAATACAAATCTTCTGTACATACCAAAGCTGCATTTTTACAAAATATGAATCTATTAAGTTTAAATTTATTATCTCAAAATTAAATTTTTGGACTCACCAATTCACTTACATTAGTAAAATATAATTAAATTAAACATTTAGTTCAGTGATTGCTTTGCAAAAAATTTCAGTTAAGATTTTGAATATCTAAAGGCTTCAAGTCATGTACAAACATTTTCTTTGCAATAACACAATCTCGCATGAAATATATTATTTATCTCGTGTCCCCTCTTATATTTGATATAATTTTTATTTAAATAAGTCATAAAAGTAAGCTTAAGAAAATATTGCGACGCACCCATAATATCATATTTTTTGTGATTGAAAAGAGGGTTCAGTTGCGCCCCCTACCTTATAAAGTTAATAGGAAAAAGAGAAACCAGAGAAAAAACATAAGTCGCATATAAAATTTAAGGAATATTCACCTATGTATTTTTAATTGAACTTTTGGCAATTCATGTTAAGCGATATCTCTTTAGCGGCCGAACGCGGAATGACGTCATAAATGGGTTACTTGCTATATGCCTGTGTGTTGTAAAGGGGGTTATGCCACTTTTGGCGCTAACCCACAACTGACGTAGTAAAAGTCGTTGCCTATTTTTAAATTAATTCGAATCGCCAAGAGTAACTTTAGCCTCGGTTTGTCAAACCATGTGGATTTTACTTTATCGTAGGTCCTAGGCAATTTGGTGTACCGAATTGTTCAGGCACAAAAAACACTTGGTTGCTTCCCCTAAACAATTGTCTGCCGGTTAAAAAAAATTAAAAATTAGGTATTTTTATACAAGGTGTCCCACTTTTTTTCCAGTAAAAATTTTCCTATGAACTATTATGTTTTTTCGACTCCATAAAAAGTTACAGCAATTTTAAAGTTTCAAAAATTTAATGATTTTTGTGGGACACCCTGTACAAATTTCATTTAATTTTAATCAAAAAGACCAAGTTGGCAAAGAAAAAATCCAAATAATTTTAATTAAAAAAAATATTATACAGGGTGTTCCACAAAAATCATTAAAATTTATCAATTTTAAAATTGCTGTAACTTTTTAAGGAGTCGAAAAAGCATAATAGGAACATTTTTGTTCAGAATGACATTTACTATCTAAAAATATTTTGCTACAAAAAAAGTGGGACACTCTGTATACAAAAGACTTTCAGAGCGTCCTGTATAATAAAATTTGGAATATGTAAATAATAAATTGAAATTTTAACTTCCAGTTACCATAAAATTGGTTTTAAAATAATCATAAAAAAGCTAGTATTAAAACATTTAAATTTATAACCGCAACTCATAAAATTTTAATAATGGAGAAAGGCAAATCAAAAATATAGTCTCCTTCCTGCAAAAAGCAGACAAAAAGTCACAACTGACATTTTGCTACTATTGAAATTATTAAGTGTGATTTCCTAAACGCATGGAAAAAAATCGAGAAAAATAATGACTAAAAATATCTTAGCTTTGGACCCCTCAAATTAAGTCAGCAAATCTGTCAGAGGATACTACAATGCTAGATTTCATGATTTTTCACAATATTTCCTCCCAAACTCGGGCACCCTCTAGCGATTCGCATTAAATACTGGTAATTCGGTTATAATTCGCAAAGAAGTTCCAGAAAAGTGGGATGAATTTTCTATTTCCTGTTATTATTATCTACGGCGGAAAATTTATCACGGGCGTGTAGGAAGATGGTCTTAAACCGGAAAATAGATTTGCAAATTAAAAATCCACATTTTACTTATTTTTTTACATATTTATTACATTTTATGTCGTTTTAGGAGTTAGAACTTTTACAATAGAAAAATATGATAAAAGCCAGGTACTAGGTTCAACAGAACTAATTAGTTACATTTACTAAAAAAAGTCAGTTAGTGACTTTTTGTAGGAAGGGGACGATATTTATGGAATAAATATAAAGGTAAATTGTCGACTCAAAATAGCGTTTTATTATCTTATTTTTTTCTTTTTATTTTTTTTTTTAATTGCTTAGACTTGGTAATTATCTATTTTTACCTTTCTGAGAAGTTTATTGGAAAAAATTAAAATAAAAATTTCCAAGATTAAAAAAAATGAGGAATTATATATTCATGACATAATTGACTATAATGAGGTTTTTTTTAAGAATATGTTTTTTCTCCACGTATTCATTTACTCAAAATCAAAACTTAAAAAAAAATAAAAATCTTTAATAAATTTTGTTAAAATTATTAAGAAATTTTCTATATTTTATTACCATTTAATCTAAGAATTAATTTTAAAAGTTTCTTAGAATTAATACATAATTACTTAGCTAACCGATATAAAAATATAATTATATGAAATTAATTAAAAAAAATTAATTAATAGTTGTTTTTGTGGGCGGAGAAAATTTAGAGAATAATTCGTGATCATCAATCACTTTTATGAAATTGATAACAAATAATTGTAAAGTTGATTTGGATATTAAAAGGGAATTAAAATATTAAAAATATTTAGTAATATTTAAAACTAAAATCTTGAGTTTTTCTTGGTCATTGCATTCTCCTCAAACTGTAAACTTCAGTTTTTTTTAGTACACCAGTCTGGGAGTGGTTTTAATCTTTGTTTTTGTAAGGTAAACCAAATAATTGTGCAAGTGTACAACAAATAAAGTACTTCAAAATTGTTTACTAGTTTTTTATAAGCTATTAAATAATAAAAAAATGTAGAGGAAATTTGCTTTTCTTGTACCATTCATTTTCAGGAGGTTTAAAATTAGAAAGTTTCGTTCGAATTTTGTCAAAAGTTTTTTTTTAATTTTTATAGTTCCTTAAAAATTAGGTAAAATTTTGGATTTAAAGAAACAAAAAACATCTTATGAGAAAGCAAAGAATAATCACTAACTATATTGTTTATGTTATAAAATTTCATTTTTTTAAATTGTTTATTTGGTTAAAATACAGTTATTGTTTGACAGGTGAAGAATAATTGTTTTGATGTATGTACTTTACTGACTAATTGCTTGGTTTTAATTTGTTTATTATAGAAATACAAACCATCACTTTTTCATAAAATGTATGCTTATTTAATAAATTAATGCCTCTATTAAAAAATGAATAATAATACAATTACCGCTTATCGTTTTATCGTAATTATATTGGATATGTCATTAGAGCTTTCTGATGGAAGTTAAAAAGCATTATTTTTTAATAATAATTAAAATTCCTATGCATTGTATTTTATTAAATTAAATAATTAATATAATTTAATTTAATTGCATGCAAATGAAGAATTTTTTATACAGGGTGATACAAAGTAGTGCCTTTTATAATAGATGATATGTAATTTATTGCTAAGTTTAATGGAAATAACCAAATTTTAACTTGTGTTATCAAAAATTATTATCAAACAAACGTAATTTCATGCCACTCATAATTTTGAAGTGAAACAAAAAGTGACGATTGAAGAAATCATCGCCCTTTATATTTAAATGATCATACAACCAATTATAATAATTTGTTTTCAAAACAAATTACTAAAAAGATTCCATCTTTGTTATCTTTAATTGCAAAATTAACTTGCTATTATTAATCATTTACTGTTGCATCATAAGAACATAAATCGAATCAACCACATTTGTGGTTTATAAAATTTATTTTAAGAATGAGCGTGAAATAAAAACTACTAAAAAAGCGACAATTTACTTTTGTTTTATGGATTAAATCAATTGTAAAAGCTTTTAATTTATGGTCATTTTATGGAAATGCAGTAAAAGTGTGCAATGTCAAGGTGACCATCAACTGCGTAACATAATCTTTAAAAGAATTTAATTATTTTTTAATTATTAATCCACAATTCAAATTACAATCAACACAATCATAATAGATTATCATAGAACGAAAAAAAATTAATTAGTAGCGACTTTATTTTATGATTAAGTAAAAAAATAGCAAATAATGAGAGCATGTACAACATAAAAAACGTTATTAAAATTCTGGTTATATTTATTATGTAAAATGCATAGTTATTTTTAACTACATATTTATTCAATAACTGTAATATTTAAAATAATTGTTTGCAAAAAACAAATTTTGTACAAAAATGTCAATAATAATTTCGTGTCCTGCATTTTGTATTTATCAACTTCTGACAACTCCATTTATTGACTGAATAAACCCATTAAATAATTTAATAAAAAAAACTATTTGGATGTATTAAATATTTTTAAATAATGGGCTTTCTTCACAACCTGTAAGCATTACGTTAACTAAAATTGGATGTGCATACATATCTAATGTATTAAGATGATCACGGATAAAATCTAATACAGCAGTCACTATCTTATCTTCATAAGGAGAATTCTTCAATTTTACCAAAATTTGCGACCATTCCTCCTGAGATAACGTATTAAATCCATTTTGTTTGAATGCACTTATGAGGTTTTGCAAGGGTGATGGCTCTGCTTGAAAAGAAGGAGACATCATTATCTTAAAAATGTTCTCCTCCAATTCAAAGAAATCGTCGTGAAAAATAGCAGTACACCAAGAACTTTCGAAATATTGGAATAAATCATCTATGGAGCAAGACTCGAAGCGTGACACTAAATTATTTAAAAGCTTCTCGTTTTTCCCCCACAATAAAATAATTTTTTTCCAATCAAATTTAGTAGCTGATAAACAGGTGATGGTTTCAATTAGGTTTAAGGGGTTTAAATGTAATCTAAAATAACCCTGGGTTCTTAAAGATGTGCCACTTCCTGTACACAAAACAGATCCGTAATCATCATCACTCATAGCAGTTTCTAAAGGTACTGTAACACCTGGTTTACCGATATTTAAATAGTATAAACCACCAGGTAGATAGCAATAAGTCATTAATGGTTTTCTAAAAGAAGGTACTAAATTTCGCGCTTTTGACTCGGTGCATCTTCTATATAAATCATTTTCATATCGAGTATCCTCATCATTAAATGGTATCAGATACTTTCTAATCCGCTTACCTAAATTCTCACCAATTTCCTCAGAATTATAATACTTATGTTTCAAATGATCGGCGTAATATTTTCGTGAATATTTAGTAACAGGTCCTGCTGCATAAATAAACGGATCGTTAGTACGAAATTCATGATTAATCACTAGACGACCATCAAAAACTAATCCTGATCGAATTATAGCTTCATAAGCCTTTATATTTACACTTTTATCAAGGTATAAGAATACAGCTAAAGCGTCCAGATCCACAATTCTTAAACGTGACTCCAATTTCAATAAAATACCATGTTCTCTAGGAAGCCAATCAGTTAATTTATAACCAATCATCATGGTTATTCCTAAGTCGGATAAGTATTCAGTTATGGCTTCATAAACTTCACCATCTTGAAAAATAAAATCATGACTTTTCATTCCACTTTTTTCCAAAAAAAATGGTTCGAGTAGAATAATATGTTCGGGTTTAATTCCATACTCGAGCAAAGCCTCAATGCAGCAGTAAGCATCTATCTTGCAGCCATAAACAACAATTTTATAATTTTTAGATTTTGAATCGTAAATTAACTTTTTTACATTAACAAGTGCGTTCATAACATCTGTTTCGGTATTAATTGTAAACATATGTCTCAACAAATATTTAATGGGAAATTCTTTTTTATTTAGATTCCTTTGCAGGTTATGTTGAAGACCACACATTATAAATAACATATCGTAAGGTACCTCCAATTTTTCATTAACGGTGATAGTTTTATCCTTCCTATTTATCGCAGTCATTTCTCCTGAGATTATATTGACATAACAGCGAAGATTTAATTTTTCCATATATTCAAAATCGACAGTGCTATCCTTGGGTCTAATTATATTCAAGATTTTATTGGGTTGTTTATAATGGCACATCCCATGCAATGATACTAAAGTAACATTATTAAAAATGATGTGAAATTTTTTATTGGATGAATATAAAAGTGCTCTCAAGAATGCAACTGATGTTAAACTTGCACCAACAACTACAATTCTAGTATTTATTTGACATCTTATAGATCCTGTTAGTCTAGGTGTAGAAATAAAGAGTGAAAATGGTTCTTTTTCAAGCTTATCATTCTCTGCTTTCAATGGTATTCTATTAGATTGGGCCTGGCGTAAATATGATAATATTGTTGGAAATGGACGACAGCGATAGGAAGCAGCATCATGTCTATTCATTGCATAAAATAAAGTCATAAATCCACTTTTCCTATGAATTTCGCGTAATATAAACTTGTAATATGGTGGAAATAGAGGAGACATGCAGAAATATTTAATTACTCCAAAATTTTCATTTTTTTCATTTTTTGTATTAATCCAAGTATTTAAACAGTAATTCAATTGAAGAAACCTTAAATCGTACAAACTTTGAGTTACCACAATTCCCATTGGCCAGTCACAAATATCTCCAGAAAATATTAAATGGACTTTTAGATCAGTATTTTCTTTAATTGCATCATTGAATTGAGATAGTAGATCATCTGAATGTTTAACAATTGTGCAGAAGTTTTTTATCTTATCTTCATCATCGCGTTTTGCCAGTTTTATGGAAACTGGATTTAGTATACATCTGTGAGCAATGTATAGTTCGTACGGATTGTAACAATAATGTTTAGGTGGTATACGCGTAAAATATTTAAGCATTGGTATGAATGGATTATCAGTAGGTACGCTAAGAATGCAGTAATCTCGATTAGGAAAGCATTCAAACGAACCTTCAAGAAGAAGAAGTAAGCTACTCATATGATCCTTTTCAGCTGCTGCTATTTCAATAACAAACGCATTTTCATTTATAACTAACTCAGAATTAGATATAAGATTTACTGAACTCGATTCAGAAGATACGGAAATCTCATATTCCGTTCTACTAAATACATCAACTGAGAATTTCGATTTTTCCGATTTATCTTTCAGTAATTCCTCAGGGCTAAAAAGTAACGAAATATCTATATCAGGAAAGTCATACTCTTCAAATGCATCATCATCTTCTATAGGATCGGTTAAACTGGGATTTTCAATACTTGATAAATTTGAGTCTGATGATTCCTTAGTAACTATGCGGGATGCCTCTTTATTAGCTGAATAAATACTTGCAGTACTCAAATTTAATTCTTTTAGTTTCGTGAAACTCATTTTTTCCAAATCATTAAATATGGTTAAATCATATCCTTTTTGTAAGTCCTTATAGTTAACCGTCCCGTTCAAACAAAGAACGCCCACTGCTAATCCTTTAAATTCTGCAACAATCAAATGTCGACCTGAATCTTTATGTCGTGTTATAATTTCAGCTATAAAGTAATCACCATACATTTCTCGTAATCTTGGCGAGAACCTATCAATTAAAGGTATCAAATCATCGTTATCTTCCTCCACAGCTCTCCTTATTTTATAATTCGTTGTAAAATTTTGTCGAACAAATAATCTTACTGTCTGAACTTTATTCACATTTCCGGTACATTTTATTGGTAAAATCAAACTAGATATATCTTGCATCCAACCTACCTGGTGAAAACAAACTGGTGGAACTATTAAAAGTATATAATTTTTCTCCAAATGCTTCTCAAAAATTCGCTTCAATAAAATAGAAAGGTATGTATAAGCGTACGCTTTATCAAATAAAGTCAAATGAATCCAAAAAGAGTTAAAACTACAAACATCTTTTATCCCATAAATTCGTGCTAACCATGTAACCCAATCATCAGAAGGGATACTGGGCACATTTGGATACTCGGCTATAGAAACAGCACCGACTACTTTCTTTGATTTATTTGTAATTCCAAGAGTTAAATAACATTCATGGATTTTAATTTCTATATTTTCTACGTTGTACATTTCTTTATCGGCCGGACTATAAAGATGTTTTATTTGATCTGCGTCTTTATAATCCATAATGAAGATATTTTCTGGAATTAATTCATCAACCTTGTCATCCATGCTTGTAAATCTTCCATGTAAACTGCTTGTTACATGTGCTATCATCGACATGATTATGATAAAATAAAATTTATTATAAAACTGTATTTTTTAGCTGTCTAAAAATGACAGCTTTCATAATCAGCTACAAAACTTTACATTTTGATTTCACAGTGGAATTTCAATTCTGGTAAACAGTTAAGTTTTTGATAAATGAGGCAAAATTTAAAAATAATAATAATAATACTGATTAAATGATTTTGATCTAAATAAAAAGTTTAGATAAAACCGTATAATTTTAGAGATGTAACTCCTTCAATAAAACCAGGGTATTTGCAATCCCTCATACCAACAGAAGCTCCTGAAAAGGGTGAATCATGGAAGGACATTTTAAAGGACATGGACCGTGTTGTTATGCCCGGTATAACTCACTGGCACTCACCACATTTTCACGCCTATTATCCTACAGCCAACTCGTATCCCGCAGTAGTCGGCGAACTTATGAGTGCCGGTTTGGGAATAATCGGTTTCAATTGGGTATATTTATTAAACCTTAATGATTTTAATTAAACTAATTAAGTATTAAATTAGATGGCCAGCCCTGCTTGCACGGAATTGGAAGTAGCTGTTATGGATTGGTTGGGAAAACTCTTAGGTTTACCTGAGGAATTTTTAAATGGTGGAGAAGGTCCTGGCGGTGGTGTAATTCAGGTTAATTACATGTTTTTTTTAATGGAATATTTATTAATTTTCTTTTCCAATTTTAGGGTACAGCGAGTGAAGCCACACTAATAGGTCTATTAGCGGCAAAAGAAAAATTTGTACGGCAGTTAAAAAATGAACATCCCGAATGGAGCGAGGCTGACATCAAAGGAAAACTTGTAGGATATAGCTCGGACCAATCAAACTCGTCGATTGAGAAGGCTGGTTTGATCGGATCCATGAATATGCGTCTTTTGCCGAGTAATGATGAAGGAAAACTTACTGGAGAGATATTAAAAGAAGCCATTGATAAAGATTTAGAAGCTGGATTGATTCCTTGCTACGTGGTTGCTACTCTTGGCACAACTCCCACCTGTGCTTTTGATGATTTGGAAGACTTGGGAAGAGTTTGTATAGATTACGGTATTTGGATGCATGTTGATGCAGCGTATGCTGGAACTGCCTTCGCATGTCCAGAATACAGATATTTAATGAAAGGGGTTGAACTTGCAGAATCATTTAACTTTAACCCACATAAATGGATGTTAACAAATTTTGATTGTTCAGCTATGTGGGTAAAAAACGCAAGATATTTAGTAGAAGCTTTTAATGTTGAACGCATTTATCTTAAACACAAGCATGAAGGTTCCACTCCAGAATACTTGCACTGGCAAATTCCTTTAGGAAGAAAATTCCGTTCATTGAAGTTGTGGTTCGTTCTTCGCGCCTATGGAGTTGAAGGAATCCAAAAACACATCCGCCACCAAATTTCTTTAGCAAAACACTTTGAAAACCTTGTACGAGCTGATGAAAGATTTGAAGTTTGCACTTCAAGCATGGGATTGGTTTGCTTTAGACTTAAAGGCGAAGATTATCTCACAAAAGATTTACATGAAAGAATTAATAACTGTAAGAAAATTTATATTGTACCCTGTAAATTCAGGGGAAACTTTGTTATTAGATTTGTTATTACTAGCAGACTTACCGAGGCTAAAGATATTGATAAAGATTGGGGAATTATTCGTGGTTTGGCTGATGGAATTCTTAATAAAAACATTTTGGGTTGTCTTAAGGGTAAAAATGAGATTTCTGGCATTGAGATGATTAAAAATGAGGTTATTTTAGAAAAATCAAAGTAAAAACTTTGCAGTTTCAAATTTGTAATCTAATTTTTATAACACTCTTTTTAAACAACTAGCATAGTTTTGTGTAATGATTTTATTTTATGTTAAAATAAATATGTAGATATGATTTTTTATGTTTTAATTACTCAAAGTTTTATCCCAATTTTAGAGGACTAGAAAAAAATCGGTAGGGTTTTAATAACTATGTATATGACTGACACTGCTTGTAGATATGCAACTTAATACACTGCTAATTTGGATTCCTACGTTATAATACATAATACCATGATAATACATACATAAGAATTATAATCCATTTTTTTAATTTTTTGTCATTTTGATTTATTATTGTTCAAAATGATGAATTACTAGAACTTTTTTTTCTAAGAACAAACTTAAAAAATAATATTTTTTAGTATGATCGCGTTACAAATTTCTTTACTTTTACTGTTTGAACAAACAATTTGCGATATGAAACTTGTTTTTTTATAAGAAACAACCTTTTAAGACTTAAGAGTATTAAAATTCTTCTTTAGTTAATTTGAAAAATATTTGTCGAAAGACATAAAAAACTGATAATACTATTTCTAACTAAAAGTTAGTTTCTAACCCAACCAAGGAAAACAATGAGAAGCTGCTTTTCAAAAAGAAGTCCCTCTGAGAAAATTTTAAAAAAGTTTAAAACTCTTAGAAAAAATTAAACCTAATAACTATGAGTTGAAAAAATATCAATATGACAATATAATTTTTGAATGCTAAACGATTATACTATTTGATAGTAGAGATCTGTTTGAAGCTCCTAAGGCTAAGTATAATTATTTTTTTTTGCTGCTAAAAGGTTCTTGTCCCAATAATGTATAATAAGTGGGTGGTTATTGTCCAGCTCGGACTTATTATTTTTGATAAAACACAGCTCTTTGGGTTCTTCAATTCCTTTTCAGCTCCTCTGTTCTTCAGCTCTTTAACTCTTCAACTCTTCAGATTTTCACTTCCTCAGCTCTTCACTTCTTCTGCTCTTCAGATCCTTAGCTCCTCAGCTTCTCAACTTTTCAGTTCTTCACCTCTTCAGCTCTTCAGCTTTTCAGTACTGCATTTCATCACTTCTGGAAAAATTTAACAAATACCTATTAATTTTTATTTATTTTTTTTAATTTTCTTGCACTAAAAATTTCATATACGAGAGCATAAAAAGCTGATGCATTCTAACCACTGAGTCTCAGGGATTACAAAAAACGATATTCCTTTTAAAGTTGTAAAAACATCACGATCAATATTTTTATTATAATACTAATAAACTAATTTACTCTTCAATTTATCGTACTTTTTTTTCAATTTTTCTAAAAATATAATAAGTATAATGCATTAAGATAAATAAAATTCATGTAAATTCATGTATTAATTTAATACCTATAAGTGAAAAGTGAATTATTAGTGTTATTGTGGAATAAAGGTCAATGTTACAAGGAAAAGTTGTTTAAAGAAAGTGAAATTAAAGTCAGTTCAATAAATAAGCGACTCAGTGCTGGACTACTGTTGTTATGTCACCTTTGGAGTAAGAAATGCTCGGGCTATTAGCTTTTAGATTAGTTCCACCGAGCTTGAAAATAATTAAATCCAAACAACGCTGTTTATTGATACATTTTTTTTCTTAAAACGATGAAGGAAATTACAAAATTTAATTATATAAGGCGCCCCTTCAAGTTTTACCAAATATCGCATGATGTAAAAGAAATTCAAAGTTCATGATGCAATAATTTCTAATATTTCATTATCATTTTTTTTATATCTGCCTATAAAAGTGCACCGATATTTTTGTAAAATCGTTTACAGCCTGTTCCTTCTTGTAATTGTGATAATTTTTAAATTATTTAAATTACTAAAATTGTATTACCAAAAAATGTTCCAAAATTTTTATTCGTATTTAATCCTCTATTGAACAACCAGCCCTTACTTTACTTTTACTGGTGTATAGGATATTATGTTTATTTAATCCCAGAAAATACTTGCCTAATAAACAAAATATGTAACCCATAAACTGTATATGTATAACCAGAAGAATTTAAAAAAAAATTGTTACATTACAATATTTTTTATAATTTATTGTATACAGGGTGATTCTAAATTGGTGGTCACGGATTCGTGTGCTTATACTAGAAGTAAAAATATCAACATTTGTCTAAAACTCAACTGTTACCGAGATACAGGGTGTTGAAATTTATTTTTAGTTTTACTTTTTATTTTCTCTGGATCGGCTGAATGAAAACTAATAAAATTTTAGAGGTGATTACTTCTTCTGGATAGCCACCTTCTGCCATTACTCTTGTCTTAATTTAATAATCCAGTGGCGTAGAAACTTGTCGAGATCCCCCATTTTTTTGAATTTATTTAGTACCACCCCAATGCAAAATTTTACGATTTTGTTTGAATTTTTAAAATCTTCATTTAATTTACCATAAAAGTACACCTGTTAAATTTTGATAGGATTAGTGGTATTTCTGAAATTTCCAATTTTATGATATAACAAATTTGCTAAAATTAAACTGATGTACAAAATTTTAAAGAAATTTAAATTATACATCAAAATTTAAATTGATAACTCTTAGTAAGACTGGTTGTGGTTGGTGGTTTAAATAAATGAACAAGTCAGAAACACTATTTTAAATTTTATAAAAAAATGAGTAATTTTGAGCATTATTCTAAAATTTAAAATTACGTTTTTCTGACATGTTTTTTTTTCATTTAAAACTTCGACAAAATGTTATCTAAGAGTGTTTAATTTTAATTTTCCTTATTTGAAGTTTAATTGTTTCAAATTTTGAAAAATAGTTTGGTGTTAAGTGTTAACAAAGGTACTGGATTAAAATTCGCAAGATTACTGAAATAACACTAATCTTATCAAAATTTAATAGGTATACTTTTTTGTGGTAAATTGAATGAAGATTTTAAAAATTAAAAAAAAAACTGTAAATTCAAAAAAGAAGGCACCTTGATCCGTTTCTACGCCACTGGATTGTTAAATTAAGACAACAAGAATGGCCAGATGAGAAGTACTCACCCTTAAAATTTTATTCACTTTCATTTAACCCATCGAAGAAAAAAAAACTTATAAATAAAAATAAATTTCAACACCCTGTATCTCGGTAATAGTTGAGTTTTGGACAAATGTTTATATGGATTTTTTGACTTATTTTTACTTGGAGTATAAGCACGCGAAGCCGTGACCACTACTTTAGAAACACCCTGTATAGAATTAGCTTCTTTAAATTAAGGCCAAACAAAAAACTCGAAGTAGGTCGGTTCCAACAAAATAACCCTTCACAAATAATATCCAATAGGAATTTAAAGACCAAAGCAACATTGATATTATTGTTTTTCCTCCTTAAAGTGTTAAAATTATAGCAGGACATAAATTCCATTATATTATGATTTTTCTTTTATTTAAATCACAAGTATGTATTGTATTTTTCTTCAAGCCCAATTTTAGTGAGGGATATTAAAAATGCTCCTATAAGTTTAAAAACGGGTTTTTTGGTGTTCAAAAACAACAATTGAGCATAGATAAAATCCAAAGAATAATTCTCTGAAGTTTGTTAAAAAGGACTTAGGCCAAAATCAACCATTTTTAAAGAAATTGAAATTATAATTTT
This sequence comes from Stenus bimaculatus, assembly GCA_963971135.1. Lineage (NCBI taxonomy): Eukaryota > Metazoa > Arthropoda > Insecta > Coleoptera > Staphylinidae > Stenus > Stenus bimaculatus. The sequence goes on along the minus strand of OZ020183.1, from coordinate 44,002,062 downwards.
GAAATTGTTCCATAAATCCCTTTTATCAAACTTCAGAGAATTGATTTAAATTTAAAAATTATAAGAAAAACAATTGAACAGGTTCTACAAAAATCAATTCTAAAAATGGTGTAACTTCTTAAAGAGTCCAAAAAACATTAGTTCACAGGAAACAATTTTAGTTCAGAATCACATTTACTACGGAAAAAGTGGAACACCTTGAGTTCAAGCTAAATATTTATTAAAGCCTTATTTTTTAGAAATCACGTTTTAACATTTAAATTTCTAAAAAAAATATGTGAAGAGCTGATCGGTTAGAGGACTTAATAAAACAAATTTATATTTTTCTAACTGCTAACAGGTTTCGGAAATGATTTTATTTCCTTCTTCAGAACTTATAATCTTCTAAAATAGCACACCAAACTACAGTAACACATAAAACGGATGCCTTGAAATTTCCTACAAAAACAAGATGTCGGTTGAAGACAACATGCAGAAATGCCGAAAAAATCCGAACAATTAATGACTGAATTAGACAAAGGTGATGCAGATAAGAGCACGAACGATCATTGTACAAAAGTCCGAGCGATGAAACGCCGACTGTAAAGTTGCTCCCAGCTGGAAGTAGGACAAAGAATACGCGATCGTGATTACTTCCAGCTGGGACCAACTGTACGTCATTTCTGTTTATTCTTTGAAACCTAACCTTTTTAATTGAAAATAATTTTCATACAATGCTTAGTTTTGGAGAAAAAAATCTTCTTACAAGTTAGTTCGGTTTTTTTTTTCTTTCGCCTGTAATTTTTTCATATCGACCTTCTGTTCGAGTCTTTTTCTTTCGACCTTTTGTTTGAGTCGGTCTTTTTCCTTTCTTCCTTTTGACCAAGTCGTCCTCTTGTCAAATTCGGCATTTTATTGTTCGGCCTTTTTTTCTTTCGGCTATTTATATAATAAAGCTATTTGAAGCACCTATAATTATTTTTTTTCATAAAACTTTTTTGAAAAACAACTCTTTAGGTTTTTTAATTCTTTTTCAGCTCCTCAGCTTTTCAGCTCTCCAACTCTTCAGATTTTCAGTTCCTCTACTCTTCAGATCCTTAGTTCCTCAGCTTATCAATTAGTTATTCACCTCTTCAGCTCTTCAATACTTCACTTCATCAGTTCTGGAAAACTCTTGAAAATAAATTTAGATTTACGTTTTTCTTTAAAAACATTTAAGCAGCGCTATTTTAAATTTTTCTGCACTAAAAATTTCATATAACGTGACCATAAAAAGCTGGTGCATTCTAACCACTGAATCTGAAATATTTTTGCTGGGTGTTTTTCCCACAAAAACAAGATGTCGGTTAAAGACAACAAGCAGAACTACTGTTGTCTTCAACCGACATGAAATAAGCCGAACGACGAAAGGCTGAAAAAATCCGAATGATTTATGACTGAATTGGACAAAAGGTCGGTGCAAAAAAGAGGACGAACGATAATTGTAGAAAAGTCCGAACGATGAAACGCCATTTCTGTTTATTCTTTGAAACCTAACCATTTTATTTGAAAATTATTTTCATACAGTGCTTAGTTTTGGAGAAAAAATCATTTTACAGGTTAGGTTAGTTCAGCTTTTTTTTTCTTTTGCCTGCATTTTTTCCATGTCGACCTTCTGTTCTTTTGACCAAGTCTATCTCTTGTCCAATTGGGCATTATATATCGTTCGGCTTTTAGTATAATTACGCTTTTTGGAGCAGATCTGATGGATTTTCCATCTTTGAGAACTTCGTGTAACGTTTTAATGAACTTGTAAAAAATCTTAGTAAATTCAATAACTTTTTTGAATAATTTTAATAAATTTTAAACTAAAACATAAATGAATCCACAAAATCTTTAAATTTATAAACTGAAAAATGTAAACATTACCCGCCAATTGATAATTACTTATTTTTAAATAAAAAATAATTGTAACAGTGGTCCTAATTATTTTGTGCCCAATAAAGGGGAATGGGATGGGAAGTACATAAGCAAGAGACAAGGAGGCTGGGGCTTCAAAGTTTCGTTTTATGTGGCTGAAGTTATGGATGTGAACGAATTTCGTGATTTTGGAAAGGCAGCAATTGATTTCATTGCTGATTATTATGAATCTTTACGAGAAAGGTAAGATAACAAATAGAATTTTTTATTTATATTTACACTAAAATATATTTCAATATTTTTTTTATAATCATGAAAGTCTAGTAATGTTTGATAAAAATTGCTAAAAACAATCGCTTCGAAAATATTATAAAAATTAAAAACAACTTACATTTTTAATAAAATAATTTTGTTTTATACAGTGTATTTCTAAAATAGTGTCGGTAGCTTCAAGAATTGATTTTTTGGCCAATTTTAAGATTAATATCTAAATTTTCAAAATATTGGGTGTTTACTATTTTTTTTTCAATTTTTTAACATAATATTTACAGTTTTTATGATAAAATTGTCAATATTCAAGTATTTTCGGAGGTAATCACCTTATTTACGGTCCCATTTTTTTTTGTACTGACCATAATAAATTTAAATGTTTAATTCTTCTTCAAATATGAATAAATATTGATATGTTGAAAAAAACTTGAATACTCTGTAATGGAAAATATTTCAAAAAAATTATGCCTGCTTTTTATTTTTGAAATTTGTATTTTGTATTTGGTCAAAAATTTAATTTCCAAAGTTAGGGACACATCGAACATCAGGAACAATAACTCCGTAATCCGTAACTCAAAAATTCGTTTTATCGTTTTTACTATTATACAAAAATGTAGACCCAAAAAATGTTTAAGTAGATATAAGTCACCGAGATGGGTATTATTAGAGGTCAATTTTGGCCCACCTTAATAGAATTTTTAGATTTATTAGTCGAGCTAAACAAACCTATTTTTGAGTTATGCCGTTCTTGTGCCCGATGTGCGACATGTTTAGAAACACCTTGTATACATCAATTTTTTTGTTTGATTTTAATGTTAAAAACTATTATTTTAGACAAGTCCTACCGGATGTGGAACCAGGATATATTCGCAATTTCGTACCGACAGAATGTCCTGAAAAGGGTGAATCCTGGGAAAATCTATTGAAAGATGTGAACCGAGTTATAATGCCAGGTCTTACACATTGGCAATCACCTAATTTCTATGCCTATTATCCTGCTTCATATTCTTTCCCTTCAGTTGTTGGAGATTTACTTAGCACAGGATTGGGCATTGTCGGAATTAATTGGGTAAGCATTAGATGGTTTTATTAGGTCTAGCCAAATTATCATCTTCAAGTACTTCAAAAATATTTACTATTAATTATTATTATTTTACTTTAAATAAAATGAATAGTTTATTTTTCTTCTAAAACAGTGTTTTCTTGATAGGTGAAAATTAATTACACAATCATTAAAAGATAATTAAAATAATTTTGTGCTTGAATTTTTATTATTCCACTTTAAGTTGAAAGAGCTGAACTTTCACAAAATAAATAAATGAATAAAATTTAATTGAAAATAAAGAGGAAGTTGGTCGCTTGTTATGAAATAATCTCGTGTGATAAGCGAGGAATTTAATATTACACACCTTTGTAACTTTCTTCGATTAATTAATTAAAGTGATTAAATATTGCGCAGATCACTGGACCGGCCATTACCGAACTTGAAGTCGTCATGATGGACTGGCTGGGGAAATTGTTGGATCTGCCCGAGGAATTTTTAAATTGCTCTCTTGGACCCGGAGGCGGTGTAATTAAGGTTTGTATGCAATATGCAACAAAATATATGTTTCAAAATAATAAAACGTGCATGACTCTTAAGAACGCATAATCATAAACTTTAACTGTTTGTACACAAAAATAATTATTGCAACAAATTACACATTTTAATAAAAACTATTTTTTTAACCATTTTTACAATTTTTATAGTTAAAATACCCTCCTACTAATTTTGCAATAATCTCTTATTTATCAAATTTCGTTTTCCAGGGAACTGCAAGTGAAGCTACTCTAGTATGCTTAATGGCTGCTAAGGAACGTACAGTGCGAAGAATTAAAAAAATACACCCAGAATTATCAGAATCCGATATACGAGGAAAATTGCGTGGATACAGCTCCGATCAATCAAACTCATCAATTGAAAAAGCTGGATTAATGGGTACAATGCCAATTCGTCTTTTACCTAGCAATGAAGAAGGACAATTAGATCCTTACCACCTTCAAGAAGCAATCGAAAAAGATATCAAAGATGGTTTATTTCCTTGCTATGCTGTTGCAACTTTAGGAACTACAGGAACATGTGCTTTCGATGATTTAACAAAAATAGGTCCAATTTGTGTTGAGCATCAAATTTGGTTACATATAGATGCGGCTTATGCAGGAGCAGCTTTCGCATGTCCTGAATTTCGGCATCTCAAAAATGGCCTGGAGTATGCTGAATCATTTAACTTTAATCCACACAAATTTTTACTTGTTAATTTTGACTGCTCTGCTTTATGGGTTAAGGATTCCGAGCATTTGATGAACGCTTTTACAGTAGAAAGACCTTATTTATCACATGAATACCACGATACAGCTCCTGAATACCTTCATTGGCAAATACCTTTAGGAAGACGTATGCGTGCTCTCAAACTTTGGTTTGTCATGCGAACATATGGAGTGGAAGGAATTCAAAAATTTATACGTAAACAAACAGGAATGGCTAATTATTTTGCAAGCATAATTGAACGCGATTTTAGATTCGAACTTTGTTGCATTAACATCGCCTTGGTTTGTTTCAGAATGAAAGGACCTGATAGTTTAACCAAAAAATTATTGGATAGGTTAGTCAGTCGTAAGGTTATCTACGTGATCAGTTATACCTATAAAAAGCAGGCAGTGATAAGAATATCAATTAATAGTAATGAATGTAATGAGAATGATATAAATAATGCTTGGAATGAAATTAAAGGACAAGCAGAGCAAATTTTAGCTGAACAAAATGGAAATGCACATAATAATTTAGAAAGTTTACTAGATAAGGAGAAGCTCTTTGAAATTGATGTGAAGAAGCATATATTTATGGATACAAGGCATTGATTGTAAAGAATTGTTTTAGATTTTTATTTTGGAAAGGTTCTTGTTATAGTTCTATTTGTAAATACATATTTTATACATAAAATAAATAAGTCGTTGTAATAAATTTCTGATTTTTATTGTGTATTGATATACCAAACGTAAACAATAAAATATTTGATAACTATAACTATTATTACTATAAAGAGTAATCCATAGTCGCTAAAATAAGAAAATCTGTAAGGATAATCCTTTTTTGTTCTTTTGAAGGACTTTAAGGAAAAACAGCACACATCAAAAATTCAAAAGTGATAAATTAACAAAATCAACATGTATCTTGATGAAGATTTGGTGGGAGATGATTCCAATGTCGTTCTTAAAAATTTAAAGAAAATAATTTCTGTTTCCAATAAAATTGGATTAAAATTGAGCAATACCAAACTTAATTTATTTGTTATTATATGGCCCTTTTTGGCTTCTTTAGAAAAAATTAAAGCTTCCTGTCAGAAAATGTGATTTGGGAATTCGCTTGGCTTCTTTTTTATTTTTGGCAACTCTTCTTTTATCTTTCTACGGATTTATGAAGAAAATAGAAGAGCTTTTGCCTCCAATTTTTGTTACTGATGATGATGTCAATATTGGTGGGGTCTTCAAAAATAAATATAATATAAAAATCTTCAGAGACAAGAATTCAGATGGGATCTGTGACTTTTAGAATTGACTTTATTTCTTCTTCCTTCTTCAAATAATATTATATTAAAGAAATCTCGTATTAATGGTTTATTATCTAAAGAATCTGGTACTTGGCATAATTCATTCCCAGTGTCTTATTTGGGTACTTTACTAGACGATAACTCTTTTAGAATATCCATTTTGGTCTTCGTCTGGGTGATTCTGTTTGTGTTCAAAAAACTTGTTCTTGTGGTTCTTTTGTTAATAAATATGGCTTAAGCTGCAGATTCAGTGCTGGAAGATTTCTGGTATTCCTTCTATTAAAACCATTTGGAACTAGCAGGGATTATGAGAAAACGTCTGATGGAATGACCATGATTCCGTGTGGAGTAAAGGCAAACAATTGTCATCAAGTACCACTGGTTCAGTTGCTTTTATTGGAGAAAAAAATATCCACATGTAGTAATCTTTCAAGGAATCTTATTTTTTATCCAATTAGCATTGCAACTTTTGGCATTTGGCGACCCCTTGGATTGCAATTTATAAGATGTGAGAATAAAAAGTATAACCAAAGATCCAAGATCAACTTCTTTTCTGATTTAAAGAATTAGCGTAGCAATACAAAAAGGGAATGCTGCGTCTCTGTTTTTGCAACACTTCCCAAAGGAAATTCTCTGAAAGACATTTACTTTCCTCCAACTCAATTTTCACCCAGAGTTTCTTCAGTTACCAATAATTTAATGTCTTTTCCAAGATTAAATTGTTCACCAATATCTCAAAATGTAACGTCGAAAGTTTTCAGCCAAATTTCTTAGATAAAGAAGTTTTCCATTCACCAAGAATGCAGAATGAGAAGAAAATACCCAAAACTACCTGTTCAATGTGCAAAATAACAAGAAAATGCACAAATTATTATAAATATCCTGAAGTTTTAGTTTTTCTTTTGAAAAGTCTTCGCCTACAGAACAGTTAAGAACATTCCAAGTGATTGCAGCTTAATATAAAATATAAGTTAAAAAATTCGAATGCTAACAGTATTTTCATTGTAGTTGATTTTTTGTGCCCGATTGCCATGTGTAGGCCTTTCTTCAGCATCTTCTGTCTTTTCTTTGACTTCCTCTTCTTCTTATTTGTCATCTTCAGTCTCTGGTTCAGTCTTTTTAGTTATTTTCTTCATACCACGCTCGGGAGCTTCTACTTCTTTTTGTTCCTTATCATCAGAGGTTTAGCAGGTTCCTTTTTTTTCTGCAGGAGCGGTCTTTAGTTTACATCCACGCCCTATCTTAACAGAGCAGGCTCAGGCTCAGGCTCCTCTTCTTCCTTGCCGTTTTCTTCTTCATCTTCAGGTGATTCGTCAACCTGGTCTTCAACTTCGGCATCACCAGTTGAGATGTTCTTTTGATGTTGATTATTTGACTGGATCTATTGAAGGAACAAAGGACCCATCAAATAACAAATTACAAACATCTTCTTTCTTCGAAGAGGACAAGCCATAGGAAGACAAATTATTCTGAACATCGGAATATGAAATTGAGAAAAGTTCATCAAAGGATTTTCATTTGGGAAGCGCACCCAAGACAGAGGCCCCTCTGAATAGCAATACTAATAGGCTGTATTAGAAAAGGTGTGGATCTTACGAAACTAAATTGACTGCGAATATTGAATTTTCTCTTATAAGCTCTGAGTAATCATAGTGGTCCATCTTATAGTGGATATTACACTGCTTATTGTAAACACATGGCATAAATTTAACCATTCAAGAATGACAACAATTTTTGCAAAAAGAACAATTATTGTGATGCTTATGTATTATTTTATGAGGTAGATGGAAAATTGAGACTAGTTTAGGTCCTACTACCTACAAATTTTCAGAATGTTGCTAATAGTTTTTGGAAAAGCTTTTTGAAAAATTTTTAAAATCACGTCACACAGTTTATGTATTTAGGTATATTTAAAAATTCTAAAAATCGGAATTTTCAGTCAAAAGTAACTTTTATATAATTTTCATTTTGAAAGTAAAAAAGCAAGAAGGCGTTAATGTGAATTGAAGGATGTAATGTTTTTGACATCATCCATCAAACACAAAAATTATGCTGTATTTTTTAATTAAATAACAAATATTAATTATGAATTTAGGGAAACATTTTGCAAAACCTCTAAAAATTGTCAGGTAAGTGCTTTCCAATAATGTTTAGAGTGAAATCTATAAAAGAATTACAAAACATTCAAAATCTCGCATCCTCTTATTGAATATTGTACCATTTACAATCCTGTGGCTACCAACAAAAAGTTATTAATAATATTTCATTAATATCCAATTACCTAAAGAAGTAGTTGGTGGTTGTTAGAATTCTTCCACCAATAATGTTAGGAACTAGAAAACACATTCAACAGTTATTATGGTTGCCTACAGAAAATATTTGAATTTAAAATATATCTTGTTCTTTGGACAAAATTCAAATAAATAAAATCCTGCTGAGCAGCATTGGTCCAGAAATTAAATAAATTAAAATTATAATGTATTACTTTTGCCAGGTTAAATATACCAGCTTTTTACTCTGGAAGTTGTGGAGGTTCCAAATCAGAACTAGAAGTATGTACAATTTCAGAAACGATGATAGATCCTTGTAAGCCAGAGCCATCTATAGTCATAATTGGCGCTGGAATTGCAGGGCTATCAGCAGCTCAAAGATTACACCAATGCGGTCTTACAAACTTCACAATCCTTGAAGCAACTGATCGGTAAGTAAATAACTCACTTTTTAAACTAAAATAACAACTTTTATTAATTTAGTCCTGGAGGAAGGATTCACTCATGTTGGTTAGGAGATGTGGTGGCGGAAATGGGAGCTCAATATATTGAAGGTGGTTGTCCGGCAAACCCGGTATATAACTTAGCCTGCCAAGAAGGATTATTAACTCCACCGTTACCTAGACCTGATCCAACGAAGGGAATATTCTGTACAAGTGATGGAAGAGCAGTGGATCTTCCAGTTAGTCTTACTGCTTACCACACATTTAAGCAAATACAAAAAGAAGCATCGATGCTTTTTTCTCTTGGATGCGGTAAAGAACACGGTTCTTTGATGAATTTTTTTAGCATAAGAATACAGCAAGAACTGCTTAATTTTCCTGAAGATCAACGTTATGATGCCTCTCGTGTATTATACGGAATGACAAATAATTTGAGAGCGCGTTGTGGTGATGATCTCAGTATGATTAGTGCTGATAATTTTGGAAGTTACATAAAAATCCCTGGAGGAAAAGTAAAAGTTCCGCTAGGTTTTGTAGGAGTTCTAGCACCACTACTTCGAGATCTTCCTGATTGTTGTTTAAAATATGCCAAACCTGTGGCGACTATTAAATGGGGAGCAGTCACACAAAGGGATGGAGGACCTAGAGCTGTAGTAATATGTTGTGATGGAGAAGAACATTGCGCTGACTATGTACTAGTTACTGTTTCTTTGGGTGTACTTAAAAATCATTCCGAGAAATTGTTTTGCCCCGCATTGCCTTCAGAAAAATCTGATGCAATTAAAAGCTTAGGATTTGGACAGGTTAATAAAATATTTTTGGATTATTCACGACCATTTTGGGTATGGTGTGAGGGAGGAATTAAATTCGCGTGGTCACCGGATGAATTAAATAATAGGAAGGATTGGACTCGTGGATTAAGCGCTGTTGAAGAAGTTGAGGGGAGTAAGCATGTACTCTGTGCGTATATTTCTGGACCAGAAGCAGCTCAAATGGAATTAGCTTCAGATGAAGAAGTTGCTGAAGGAGTTACTCGAGTTTTGAGACAATTTACTGGAGATGCTTCATTGCCTTTCCCCAGTTCAATCCTACGCTCGAGATGGTCGAGTGATCCTTACTTTTGCGGATCGTTTAGTTATTTAGGAGTGAATTCTTCAGTTGGTCATCAATGTGATTTATCGTGTCCTTTACCAGGCCCTTGTGAACCAGTACCGCCGATTTTACTGTTTGCAGGAGAAGCCACTTGTGCTGGACATTATTCTACAGTACATGGAGCTAGATTGAGTGGTATAAGGGAAGCAGAAAGGATTATTCAGCTTACCAAAAAACATGGTGGTCCTCCACCTAGTAAATAAACGATTTGTGCAAAAAATATATAAATTGTCTTTGGTTTTAACGTATATTGCATTGATTTTATTTTATATTTTTAACAGCAAATAAATTAACAAGTAGTTTATAACAACCATTTTTATTTCAAAATTTAAGTGAATATAATTGGTGCTGTCGAGAATTCGTTTAGAGTCAAAAAGGGTCACTCTTTGGAATAATTTCGTATCTATCGGAAAATTCAAATAAAATTTTTGTTTTAAAAATTACAAAATCGAAATTGAAGCTATTTTGGGCATTTTAATAACCTAAGAATAACAAATATTAGAGAAATTCGGGTATTCACAATTCTGCTTCGCTCCAAGTGCTTCAGCGCGACCCTCGCTCCATAAAAACTCTAAACGAATACCCGAATAGACCTAGAATGATGTGCTGTTTCGTTTTAGAAGAACAAATAATAAATTTAATTTCTGAAAGTATCAACTCTATTTCAGAATCCTTATTTGTAAGAAGTTAAACCCAATTGAAATAATTTGCTCTAAGATTGAAGCAGTGTTGTTAACAGACAACTTCGGATTCCTCCTGCCATGGTTTCTGGTATCATGGAGCAAATGTTGGTTTACTTAGAAACAATTATTGATGAAGCCAAAAAATTCAATATACATACATAATGTTGTTGCGTTTAAAAATTTTAAATAACATAATTAATTTATAGCAATAACTCGATTTATCTTTCACCAACGCTAATGGATAAAAAATACGTCAAAGAGATAATTGATAAATTGAAGTACTAATGTTTGTGGCCATTTTGTGGCCATCATATAACATAAGCTCTAAATTAATTAAGGAAATACAGGAGCCAATTAAAATATTAATTAATAGTAAATAAATTGAAATATAGTAAAAGAATAATATTTATATTTTACTATATTTAAATATTTATCCAAATCCTCAAGAACAAGAATTTTACTTTATTTTAAATAAATTGAATTAAGAGTTGTGTTTTTTACATACTTTGATCGACCAAATCTCATCAAATCACATGCTCACTTGTTCAGTTTATATTATTATTGTGCTCATATTAAAAATTATCTGAACTGAACAAAAGGATGTAAAAGAACACAACTATTGACTTCCTAATCAAAAAGACACTAAATTTAATCATAGGCAATTTGGATATCAGAAAAATTCTAATACCCAAAATTCGATGAATGAGTTTATTCAATTTATAAATGAAAGTCTGGATGAAAGTAAATATGTTGTACATGTTGACTTGCGTAAGGCCTTTGATACAGTAAACCATAAACTGCTATTAAACACATTATAATCTATTGGTGTAAGGGACCTTCTAATGATTTTATCAATAGTTTTCTATGTGACAAAGACATGTGCACTAAAATGATGGTAATTGTAAAAGTACATAATCGTCTCAAAATTATTATTGGTATACCACAAGGGTCAGGTTAGGTCCAATTGTTGAAAATATAATTAATGCGAAAATTAGAGGTACTATGATAATGTTTGCTGATGATACAGTGATATTGCATGCTATCCCTACTGAAGCTGAACAACAAGACATGATAAATCATGATTTGATTGCTGCCAATTCAGAACTGAGTTAATGTTTTTTTAAGTTCAAAATATAAAGAAAATTAATACAAGTAATACAACCTCCTAAAAAATGCAAATGTATTTGGATTAAACATAGGAAGACGGTTTATAGTGCATTGCAGTGGCGTAACGTCCCACCTTTGTGGTATTAAATATTTTTAAATCGGAAGATAAAAATAAAAACTAAAAATGACTTTTTTTCAGAAGAATTTGATAGTAAATCTGAACAAAAATACCATAATATGTACTAATATTTTTTCGCCTCCTTAAAATTAGAACAATTTTAAAATTTTAGTAGGACACCCTGTATAAATTCCATTTTATTATCATTTTTTTATTTAAATCAAGCAAGCTTTAAACTTTTTCTTTACCTCAAGGCCATTACATACATTAATTTCAGTGAAGGAATTTAAAAATGCTCTTAATTAGTTTAAAACGGGCTATTTGGTGTTCAAGAAAATTGGGCATGGAAAAAATCTGATGTATAATTTTATGAAGTTTGTTACAAAGGGCTTAGGTCTAAATCACCGATTTTTATAGAAATAGAAATTATAAAAGTTCGAAATTGTTCCATAAATCGTATAAAAAAAATAAATAATGTATTTTGGTCTTTTGTGATTGAATTGGTATAATCAAAAACAAAATTATGTAATAAAAGGTTCTACAAAAATCATGAATATTTTGCAATTTTAAAAATGGTTCATAAAAATTCCAAAAAATATTAGTTCATAGGACATTTTTAGTTCAGAAAGCTGGAAAAATAGAACTCTTTGAGTCCTAACCACATATTATTAAGTCTATCTCCACTTGCTGTTGGCATTTTGATACACCCTGTATACATTTTGTTAAAATAATTGTTTATCAAAGCCACATTTTTTAAATCAGATTTTAATATTTAAAAAGACTTTACTTCTGCAGTAAATTTGGATATATTATACAGGGTGTCTCACTTTTTTCACCAATTTTTTTAGACAGTAAATGCCATTGTGAACAAAAAATTTCCCATAAACTAATATTTTTTTTCGAATCCTTAAAAATTTTAACATTTTAACGATTTTTTGTGAATTCCTTTATAATTTTTTTTCTTATCATGTTTTTATTTAAAAGATTTATGATTGGATTTTGTTTTTCCCAACTTGCCTTTTTGAACATGATTGGCTGTTTTTAAAATTAGTGGAATCACTTAAAATTTCTGACAAGAAAATTAACCTATCTGATTGGCTTACAGATAATGTCAAAATCCAAGGCATACTTGATTTAAATTTAAAAAATTGAAACAAAATGAAATTTATACAATACAGGGTGTCCCAAAAATCATTAATATTTTGAAATTTTAGAATTTTAAAATGGCTGTAACTTCTTAAGATGTCAAAAAAAATATTAGTTCATAGGAAATTTTTTGTTCAGAATGACATTTACTATCTAAAAAAAATTTTGCTGGAAAAAAAAAGTGAGACCCTGAATACTCAATATTGTATATTTTGAATCTCAAAAAAATCTTGAACTTCAAATAAGGACGAATGGAGGCAGACCCCTTATCCCCAGTTGGGCGCCTTTTTAGAATCTGTACCCTCCTAACCGAAATTCCTGGCTACGCCACTGGTACATTGATGATTCATCCTCAGTTCTATTATAACACTACAGCTTTTGGTGTCAAGCTTCGAACACCTTACTAAAATCTTTGTCTAAAACCAGTGCTAGAACCCAAAATATAGTAATAAAAATCTCATATGCACTACCAAAAAGAACAAAAAAATAAACAAAATTTTAAATATATTCAAAAATTCTAAAGTTTGTCAATATAATACTAGAAAGGTTAATGAAATTCATTTAAAGACAGTTAATTCAAATAAAGGTGAGTAAATGAAATTATACCATTATGAAGCAATAAAATCATTTTCCAATGGATTCAAAATCAATAAGTAACTAGATTCAAAATACACTTGGTTGAAGCTTAAGCTTCAAGTGACACTAAGGACCGATGCACAATTGCGAGTAAATATTTAATGAACACATAAATTCAAATTTTGACATAAATACAATGGAAAACCTGTTACTTAAAAATTCTATGTGTTCCTTAAGTGTTAAGGGTTAGTGGTGTAAACGACCATTAAACTTAGACCTAGAATTTCAATCAGTGCTATATGTATACCCATAAACAGCAAACACCAGTTGATACTTCTGATGAAGATATGGAAGCGGTATAATTTATGAGCTTTAAAAAATTGTGGCTATCTAAGAATTAGTTTCTGAGTATTATTTTTTTTTAATTATTGAGGAACATCCCTACAAGACGAATCCATAGAGGAGTTTTGACTGCACCTCAGTGAAATACATTTTTTCAGTGACTCTGTTCCTAAACAATTTTTAAAGCTCTTATTTTGAACCAAGTTTACTTTTGAAGTAAGTTCCATTATATTTTCCCCCTATCTAAGGTATCCTATATTTTTAATTCTAAAACTTTTACATTTAATTTTAATCAAATACTAACATTATTTAGATTCGTTGATAATTTAGACTATTTTGTTTGATGTGGAGTACTGATATTTATTTAAGTATAATCCAATTATTATTTGATGTTATTATTGTGGTATCATCTGCATACAGCATACATGATAAAAAAATATTCATTCAGCTATGTCATTTATGTAAAGGGGCTATAAAATTGACTTCGAATTTTAGGTGCTATGATTTTTGTCATCATCTTTTATTTGAATAAATTTAAATCGATCTGAAAGGTAGTAGGCAAACCAGTCTCTTGCTTTAACTCGTATTCCATATTGATTTTAGTTTATCTAATTGGCGAGGGTGTTGAACACAGTAAGTCCATCAGATTAAGTCACAAAAGGTTCTATTTTCATAAAATCCATCTTTATACTTGCTAAGAATATTAGGATGACAAAGGAAGCTTTCTATAGGTATAGTTTTTCCAACATACACCCGAAAGCCTTAGAAAGCAAGGATGACATTGACGGCAGCCTGAAATTCGTTATACTCGCTTAACTCCCAATTTAAAAATTGAGGTAATATATGTTGTTTTTAGAATGATGAGCAAAATAACTGATTAAACCTATTTTACAAGGAAAAAATCAGTTTGAATTTCTTATTTCATTATCTTCATATATCAGCTTTATGTTTGCCTTATATGTTTTTTTAGTTTTTCCTGATTATCGGTTGATAATTTCCCAAGAGAAATTTTCAAATTTCAGTTGTTTATTGTTTGTTCAAAGTATTTTATTGTAAAATAATTACAAAGATTCTTATGTTTACTTATTTAATTCTAAATATTTGATTGAGTTCAGGATTTTGTTATTTTAAGAAAAATTATGTTTGAGTTCTTTAGTAAACGTCTTGACCTTGCCATTCATCTAATGTTTATTATGGACTCTAAGTTTTTTCGAGTTGAGTGGAAAACATGCTACATAAAGATGACTCAAATGATTATGAAAATTTTCTAATTTTGTTTGGATAACCTTAGTGCATTTTTCTATGATGAGTTATCCGGTATATTAATTCCTGTATGCAGATTGTCATGTAGGAGTTTTTTGTGAAAACACTATGGAAAGTAAAAAAAATATTCAAACAGTATAATAAATTATTATTAATAACTTTTAAATTATATGTACAAATTACAAATGTCCTTAGGAATGATGAAATAATAGTAAACAAAGCTATAAAGGTCAAGAAGTTATTTTTCTTGCAATATTTTCTTAGCTTAAGAAATACTTTAATAAAAACTAAAAATAGTTTTATAAATAAAATAGTAATAAAAAATTTACGATTACATTGTTTTACACGAGTTAACCTAATAATTCTTGAGGTAAGTTTCGCCTATCCTATTCTCAATTATTCTTTTTGGTCGTTTTGTATATAATTTAATAAACAGTAAGTACATTGAGTTGAGAATATAATTTTGGTCCCTTATATAGAGGTTAATATTTTTGGCAACATCGAAATTTTTAATTTTGAAGAATTTCATTAGCAGTTTCTTTAATTTCCTTCCAAGATAAGTCAATATCTTCGGTTTCTGTATAACGCGAGCAAATAGCAAGTCTTAGAAAATAAGTATCGCGTATTTTCGATGGTACTAAATGTATAACTCCTCTACCGTTTAATTTTTTCAAAAATTCTTCATTCCTCTCATTGGTACCTTTGAGTCTAAAGCATACCAAACCCATAATGACTTCCTCAGTAACTTCAAATCTATCATCCTCTCTTACCAAAGCCTCAAAATGATGCGCTAGTGACACATGCTTACGTATAAATTTCTGCAAATTTTCCACCCCGTATAAACGTAAAACAAACCACAACTTAAGAGCACGGAAACGTCTTCCTAAGGGTATCTGCCAATGCCTGTAATCAGGAGCTGATCCTTGTTGGTCATGTTTTAAGTACAAAGGATCTACGTTGAACGCATTGACTAACCATGTGGGATCTTTCAACCACATTGCAGAACAATCAAAATTAACCAGCATCCATTTATGAGGATTGAAATTAAAGGAATCTGCACGTTCTATCCCTTTCATCAAATACCTAAACTCAGGGCATATAAAAGCTGAACCAGCATAAGCCGCATCAACGTGTAACCATACATTGGAATTATTGCATACAGGTCCTATTTCATCTAGGCAATCGAAAGTACAAGACGAGGTTGTTCCTAATGTTGCAACAACCTGAAAATTTCATCATGTTACTTACATTCCTTTTTAATAAATTTATATTGGGAATTAATTCATAGGCGCCAAGGACGCTTTAATCAATATGTACTTAATTCTTCTAGGAAATAAAAGGCATGATATACATATAATAAAGTAAGAAAATGACCCAATTTCAGTTTTAAGATTAAAATAATTAATTAAAACTAATTTATTTGTTATAAATTTGATAAATGAATAAACATACATGTAAATTTAAATGATTTGTCAGAGTGACCGTGACTGAAAAAGTAATAGTAAGGAATATGTAAGATTAGATCTGTCCGAAAGTGGGTTATTAAAATCAAGGTCCAAATAATTGATAATAAATATATCAACTTACGTAAAATGGAATAAGGCCGGCGTCAATGTCCTCCTTTATTGCTTGTTCTAATGCTTCACCTCGTAATTTGTTGTTATCGTCAGGAGTAACTTTTCGCATTATAACACCACCGAGCAATCCAGCGCGCTCGACCGAAGAATGACTTTGACCTGAAACAGCAATTACAAAAATCTTTTTCAGTTTTAGCAAGAATAATTACTCACTTGAGCAATACCCAACGAGTTTTGAAATTATATCCGCATCTTTCCATTCAGGGTGTGCTTCCTTTGCTCTGGTAACAGCACGTGCTTTTGCTCCCAAAAGGGCAACTAAAGTGGCTTCACTAGCAGTTCCCTGAATTACACCGCCACCTTTTCCTCCAGAACACGCCAAAAACTCAGAGGGCAAATCTAGCATTTTTCCTAACCAATCCAACATTACTACTTCCAATTCTGTGCAGGCAGGACTAGCTATCTATAATAATTATAAATGTAATCGCAAAGTCGTAAACATATTATTAATTATGATTATTAGTTACTAAGTTGAGTAAAGAGTAATTATCATAAAATAATATTTCTCATGAGAATTAAGATAGAGTATTGAAATCAATGCTAAGAAGAACAAAGCTTTCCGTTTCAGGGCAATTTCCTGCAATCCCCAACAGACCTTTGTTCTCTCCAAGATACTTACTCAACTCGAAATAAGATAAGAGAGCTTAAACAATTCTTGTAATATATAAATTACTATTTGATTTAATTTTTTTTTCAAAATTAAAATTAAAATATAGCAATACTTTATCGAATTGTAACGGTCATTAATAATTGATTCATAGGATTTTTTATTTAAATATGGTTTTTTATTACAGAAATTTTTTGTTGGAAAGCAATGTTTCATTTAAATTTAATGGTTCATAAAGAGGGATGCATAAAAAATTGGCCCTTTGTTATTTCCTAATCGATTTTAATAAACCAAATTTAATATGACCTAAAGTATACTATAAACTTATTTTATAAATACAAAAATCTTCCCTAAAAATAAATATATAAAAATTAATAGGTATTTGTTAAATTTTTCCAGAATTGATGAAGTGAAGTACTGAAGAGCTGAAGAACTGAAAAGTTGAGGAGCTGAGGAGCTAAGGATATGAAGAGCAGAAGAAGTGAAGAGATGAGGAACTGAAAATCTGAAGAGTTAAGAGCATCTTCCTAGACACCCGTGATAAATTTTCCGTTGGAGATAATAACAAGGAATAGAAAATCCATCCCACTTTTCTGGAGCTTCTTTGCAAATTATGACCAAATAACTGATAATTAATGCGAATCCCTAGAGGGTGCACGAGTTTGGGAGGAAAAATTGTGAAAATTCATGAATCGAGCATTAGTTCTGCAGTCATAACTCAAGTTTCCTTCGTTAGATTTTCAATTTTTTTCAGATTTATAATCTAAATTGATTAGGCTACATCCTGCCAGAGAGTTACCTTCTGCAACCTTGCACAAAATTAATTAGAGGGCTCCAAAGTTAAGGTACTTTTAGATCATTATATTTTTTTTGTACATTCTCCAATCTTTTTTCCATCTGGCAGGAATTAAGAAATGACTTCACGCTCCTCCTCAAGCTTCACAATTTTCTCCTCAAAATATTTTAATAACCCCAACTTTTTCACAAAATAATTACTTTTTGATTTAACTAATTCTTTTGTAACGTTATCAGCCACCATTTCATTTCTGTTTAAATATTTTATTTTATTTGCTTCAAAAACATCTCGTACAAAATGATATATCAAATATCAATAAGTTTAGATTTAGCATGATGAATAGGATTTTTAATTAAACTTCCTGCTGATTGATTATCACCGAGAATATTTATGAATTCAACATTAAATTTCTTAATTATCTCTTTCAAAAAATATTTTAAATAAATAGTTTCTCTGGAACAATCCAATAGAGTTTGCTTCACAACTCGATAAAGCAACGGTTCTTTGCATTTTTTGATTCACAGATAATTGCTGCACCCTCAAGAATAAAAACATGGTCTATATGTGTGTATATAATTTTCTATCATTTATACAACTGCCTCAAATAGCATCTGTAAATTCAAGTATCAAATTATTTGTTCATTTATGACATAGATTTAAATTTAACGATTATAATTGATCTTAAGGTGATAAGGAGTCAAATGTTGAAAAACCAATGTTTTTACTTTTCATGATTTTCTTCAAAAATTTTTTGAATTGGAAAGTCAAAAGGCTTAAAAAAATACCAAACTAAAGTAAGAATTTTACTTTCATTTATAATTTTTGTTATTTGTGTATCTATAATTACATTTGTGTAATTTTCCAAGAAAAACTTCTACATTTATATTTTTATTTTTGCAAAACTACGCCCATATAAATCTAGATAAATGAAAAATAAAAATTGCATATAAAAGTACAATTCTTACTTAAGTTCGGTATTTAATTATTATTTTAGTTTCCAATTTGAAAAAATCAGGAAAGATAAAAACATCGGTTGTCAACATTACTGTCACCTTAAATAAAACTCAGGTAATTATTTATTGGTTGTTTAGGAAAATTTCCATAGAAGCGTACTATTTTTCCTTTAGGATATATTTTATCCCCGAAAATTAGGTTAGAGATCCTGATAAGGAATTTCTCTCATGTCTTCATAACATGGATTCTCAGGAATTCTTAATTTGAAATTCGGATCCAGTGGTGTTACTTTACAAAATTTTTCATTCCGAAACGTTAAAGAACTTCTAAAATTTAATGATTTTTATTCAAATTATTTCCCCCATTCGAAATGTTTAATTTTATTCTATGGCAATGATCTATCGTCTACTATCTTTCAATTCAAATGTTTTGGCTAAATTCTTTATCATTCTTGAACAGAAATGCTTATCATTTGACTCTATTATTATGTAATCAACATAAACAAACATAAACGATTGTCATATAATTTTCAGTATTTCTTAAATAAACACATGCATCGGTTCCTTGTTATATTTTTAATTTTCTAGCCATTCTTTAGCTTTACTAATTATTTGTTCTTCTATATCCTTGTCTTTAATAATTTCATATAAATTTTCTTCTTTTCCGGAATTTTCATAAAACTGTCCGTTTGTATATCTCCATGAGGATATGGAATAGTTATGTCTTGTTAGAAAAGATCAATTAGATTTCAGAATAGTCACTTGTATTTCAGAAAGCATCAATTATATTTCAGAATAATGAATTCAATTTCAGAAAATATAAATTGTGTTTCAAAATAGTCAATTGTATTTCAGAAAGCATCAATTGTTTTTCATTAAAATCAATTAAATTTCATAAAGGACCAATTATAAAAAAATCAGGAATCACAATAGCATTTCGTAAAAAATGTGTTTTCGAAATTTAACGTTACAGCAGTATCACCAGTAGGTCCTTATTAAACAATGTTAAACCCAATTAAAATAATCTGCCAAAAACTCTTGGTTTCCCCAATATTTTAAAAAATGTCTTTTTTAAAATTAAATTATTTTTTCTGATATACAATTGATGCTTTCTGAAATACAATTGATCTTTTCTGAATTACAATTGATGATTTCTGAAATTGAATTGATCTTTTCTGAAATACAATTAGAAAAGGTGTAGTCTCGGCCTTTGAGTGAATTAATTCGCAACTAATCTTGCCTTTTTTCTAATAATTTAACCCTTATCATTGTACTTGTTTTTGAACACAACACTTTTCCTTTTTTTCTTTAATAAGGACATGTATGTAATAATTTATAATAGCTTCTTTAAATTCATTTATTAATGTTAATTTCAGCAATATAAGCAATTTCATTTTCATTGTGATTTTCGAGAAATTCTATAAAATTTAAGAATCCTTAAATTCCTTCACTGGCAATACCAGCTTCTTCATTATCATCACTAGATGTTCCTTTCTTGGCCTTTCTTTAAGTCTTGTACTAATAATTTTTGGCCTTCCTTTAATAAATTTATGTTGAATGGTGTCTTCATATTCTGAATTTCAGTAACATCAATTTTAGCAAAAATTACTCTTTTTTCTGATTCTGATTCGAAAAAAAAATATTTCTTGTTGTTCTTCTTGACTTATTTTGTCATTCACAATTCTGGTAATTAAAATCTTCTTTTCATTTATATTTCAAATTCTGTACACTTCTTACACTCTTCGGAATATTCAACAAAAACACTTATAGCTTACTTAATGCTTACTATTTCAGTTTTACTTTAACTTTTTTAATATCTTTTTGCGTTTACAGTGGCGTGAAATAAAACAATGGGGGTGAAAAGGGTGAATACCCCCGAAAAAACTGCACCCTGAAATATTCAATGACAATTGGAAACATTGAGCTCTGTTCAAAATTTCACCAATTTAAGACTGTGTATTTCGAAAATGGGAGATTTCCTGAAGTTAGGGACACATAGTTAAAAACACACTGTACCTCTCATTTTTTTAAATGAAGACCCAGATCTTAATTTAGGTGTTTCAAGGCCCAAATCTTTTAAATTTTTTTATATTATTACATACTTAGAAAATGTTGACTTATACAGGGAGATTCAAAATTATACCGCATCCATGGTAGATTCTTCTCTTGAAAATAGAAAGAAAAGTTCATATAAACATGTGTCCAATTTCGCTGCATCATTTTTTAATTAATTTGAAATTAAAAAAAGTAATTTAAAAAAAATAAATTGTATTTTCTTCCAAAACGTTGCACCCTACTGATAAGGGTACTGTTTTGTTCAGAATAAATGGTAAACATTAAATTTGAAAAAAAAAATTGTAAAAGTTAACAAAAAACGCTTTGAAGGCATGCCAAAAATTTGAACATTTTTAGCTCCTTTATGAAGCGAAATCGGAACTTATATGAACTTTTTTCTATTTTCATGAGAGGATGCGATATAAATTCAAATCATCCTGTATTTTTTTCTTTTTAATTACCTAATTTATTTAAGGTGATTTTTGTAGGTGCCATAAATTGGTAAACTTATACTAAAAAAAAAACAAGCCCTTTTTGTGGTTTGAATTTTTATAGGTTTTAATAATTGCACTGGCGTTTATACAGGGTGAATTATTTATGCGAAATCGGAAGATATATCTTTTATTTTAAGAGCTAGGATTTTTTCTAAAAAATTGCATGGTTTATGGATGCGCATAACAAGAAATTATTTTTGTCTATACTGGGCATTTCGTAATTGTAGCGCAGGCTATTCTACCTTTTTTTTAATGAAACACCCTATATATTTTATGATATTTGCATTTACACCATGTCTAAGAATACAACGATAATTTTTTAAATTGAGTGTGCCCTTAATTTTTTATCGGAAATGTTTTATAAAATTTATCACATTTAGACATATTTTTAGAAATTTGTATTGGCCTTATTATGAACATTTAAAAAACGACTTTTAAGTCATTTTGTAATATTGATTTTGATTTATTTTTAGTTGATTTTTTTTTCGACTTTTATTATAAATGGTGGCAGGCTATGGAGGCGTGAAATATGAAAACTCGATTAGGATGTATTTTAATTTTTTTAAATGGAACACCCTGTATTTTTTTACAAAATATTGTTCCTCTTTAAGTGTTCTTTAACTTTTATTCGAATCATTTTTCGATAAAATTTTATAAAAATATGTCGAAAATTTATAAATTTTATAAAAACTGCCCGAAAAAAATTAAGTGCGCGTTAAAATTTTCAAAAAACATAAAATATCGTAGTATTGTTTAAGTTAGTGTTAATCCAAATATCAAAAACTATACAGGGTGTTCCATTAAAAAAAGTGGAATAGCTTGCGTTCCAACTACGAAACACCCTGTATATGTTATGCGCATCTATAAACCATACAATTTTGAAATTAAAGTTTTTTTTCCTATCTCTTAAAATAAAAGATATATCTTCCGATTTCGCACTAAAAACTCACCTTTTATATATACCGGGTGTCCACGAAACTATGCCCACCCCTGTAATTGCTTTATTTATGAAAATAAAAATTTGAAATTTTAGTATGTTATATGGCATTAGAAAACGCATTTATTGAAATAAAAAAAAATTAATTTCACTTCCGATTTCACTGGATATATCATCAACTTTTTTATTTTAAACGTAACACCCTATTTTTTGTACTTATTATTAAACATTGGTAAGTTTCAAGTATGTTTGTGATAAAAAATTTTTTTTAACTTTCAAAACAAATTTTGGATTTTTTTTTTAGTAATATTTTTTAAAAAAATCTATTGAAACTACTCTTAAATAATTTTTATAATTTTTAAAATGCTATTTTTGGAAATATCTTTATTTTTTCATATGGCTGATAGTGGGGCCACCCCCTATTTCCGATTACAGTGATACCTAACACAATTTAATTACAAAACTGAAAAAAATAACTTACCCATGAAAATCCAATACAGGCAATAGCTCCACTTAGAATATCAGCTACTATAGCAGGATAAGAATTCGCTGTTGGAAAATAAGCATGGAATCTAGGAGAATGCCAGTGTGTGACCTAAAGAAAATCAGGATTAAAATTGCAACTGTATGAAAAAAAAACTATACAGGGTGTTTCTAAATATATTCGAAGAAATTCTACAGACGATTCCTTGACCAATTCTAAGACAAAAGTAAAGAATAAAAATTTTCTCAAAAGTGCTCTAATTTCTAGTTATGGGGTGTCAAACTTTCTATATTTTTTTCATTTTTTGAGTATAACTTCTTTATTTTTTAAGATAATTTGATCAAATTTGAAACACACTTTAGTTATTATAGTCGTAACAAGATAAAAATATCAAATATCGAAATAAAATACAGGGGGGTGTAAAAAATATAGAAAGTTTGGCACTTTTGAGAAAATTTTTATTCTTTACTTTTGTGTTAGAATTGGTCAAGGAATCGCCTGAAGAATTTCTTCGCATATATTTAGAAACACCCTGTATACTACAAATAATAACATTTGCATCAAGTGTCGTCAAAAATTGTATGGAAAACCCTGAACAAAATTATGGTTATTTTAAACACCTGCATTCGTTTACTTTTAATTGGGTTATTACTTGTTTTAATTAAATACTATTTTAAGTTACCCCAGGCATGATGACTCTTTCCACATCAGCCATAACATCTTCCCAGTTATCTGGTTGAATAGGAGCATTTTCTGGTATCAATGGCCGAAGATAACCAGGTTCAACTGTAGGTAAAACACGCCTGAAAAATCAACAAAATAATTTAATTAAATTAGGTTAATAATACGTTCATGTAAATTAAATTTATGTTGAAAGTTTCGATGATTAAGTAATTTAAAATTAATTAATTGTGAATAAATGAATAATAATTAATAAAATTGTAAACTTATGAAACAAAATTTCAGCAAAATAATTGATTAGAAATTACTCGAAATTAACGTACAAAATTTTTATTATTTTTTTAAATTGTTATAATTTTAAGTTAAAAGAAAATTGCCAATAAATGAGATAAAAATAATTAAAATATAATTGAGTGGATTTTTTTATTTTTTAACCTGTTTTTTGTAATTTTCTATTTTGATAATTACTTTACTAGTGAATAAAAAGAAAGTTTATAGCAATTAACTTAAATTGGTGAAAATAATCTTTCAAACAAAATTTTATAAATAATTTCTTTTTTTTTTGTAAATGATTAAAATTTGAGTTTTTCTTTGATTTTTTTTTACCTTTAATAAAATAAATATAGGTTTTTAGTATAAACTATTCATCATATAAAATTTAACAATGGTTTTGGCAACTGAAAAATAATAAAATGTTTGAAAAACTAAAAAAATTTAAATTTGTTAAAACCAAAATATTTAGGTAGGTACACGCTAAAAATTTTTGGTAAGGGTTTAATTTTTTTTTAATATTTATTTAATACCCTAATTTTTTTTAATAAAATAAAATACAAAAAATAGTTAAATTTTAGTGTAGCGTACTAAGAGTGAGGAAAAGTATTTCATTTTAATGTTTTTGTTGTGTATATTTATTTTGTTTATAAAAATCTTACCTGTCCCTAATATTTTCAAGATATGAAGAGACATAATCAACCATCTCCTTCGCAAAATCCTTAAATTGAGTCGCTTCCATCTCTGCAATTTAATAACGTATAAAATGATATAATTATCCGGAGCGCACTTTGAGCACAAGCACTATTCATCCAAGAACAAACGACTAAAGCATTTACAAAACGTGCAACAGTTAAAAACTTGGAACCAAAAATTTTAGCGATTGTTGCACACAAACTCCACAGACCACTCACTGACCGCAATTCATTTCGAAGGGCTTATCACCATCACCAATTCTCGAGGTCATATTACCAAATATCGAAAATTTATAAAATACGCACCACCTGAAGACAATTTTTCCTAATTCTTTAAATAGGTCCTTGCGTGTGAAAGGACTCCGGACTCCGGGATTTATCAACGATTCTGGTAGAGGACACCGGCCGCTCGAGTTTAAATCAGAAGCGAACTAGAAGTGGGGAATTCTTGGATGGGAATCGATCAATTGCCCCCGAGAGTAACACGGGTGATTCCCGTTGGGTATCCTCGCGCTTACGCTTTCCACGAAAATTTTTAATATGAGCTATGAATGATGATTTTTTGTTATGTTATGATTCAAAGGTTACACCGGATGATCTACGTAAAAGATACATAACATAAACATTTATCATTTTTGTTTACACTTTTAATGATAATATTATAATAAAATTATTTAAGAGTTCGTTTAATTAATTATCAACAATTTATCATATTTAGTTCTAATATACCCATCAATGTTAACTAGGTACTTTAATATGACAATGTTCAAAAAATCAAAAAAATAATTCATATTTATTTACCTAAACTTAAAAAAATTTAAGCGTTGGTACATTTGTACATAAAGCCAGTCTTATAAGGCGTACTTTTGGTCTGATTGATTTTATATTTTCCAGTAGAGAAGCTTTCCATATCAAATATGACGTTCTATCCGAGAATTCTAAGTAGTTGAGTGATAATATTGGTATGTTATAAATCTTTGTCGATTACAATAAATTTCTTTCTCAAGGTTGCTGCGAATTTCAGTGTCTGCAAACAAAAATATTAGAAAAATATACTCCACAAAATGCCTTTTGTGTCTGCTGAGTGTAGTCAAACCTCAATTTGAAGAAAAAAATAATTACCACCTTATTTCATATTCCTCATTCAACTATGATTTCTTGACATTATTTAAACTTGAAATACTTTCTCATTGCGGTATAAATTTATTACACCTTGTTTAAAGAAAAATCTTTTAAGAAAAACACACATTTTAATTTTTGATATTGTAAAATGCACACCACCTGAATTAATTGAATTAAATAAGATGTTTAGAAGAAACGGTTCTTGTCAAAAAAGGTGATTTGGGAATTCCCTTGGCTTCTTCTTTATCTTTGCCATCCTTTCTGAAGAGATTTTTGAAGAGATTTTGCCTCCAATTTTTACTTCAACGTCAATTTTTTGTAGATTATTTAAGAGTCATTGCACTAATTTCTAGCGTATGAAAAAAATTGTACATACAAAAAAATATAAGGATCTAAAAGTACCTTAACTTTGGACCACTCTAATTAATCCTGTGCCAAGTGGCAGAAGGTGAATATACACTAGATTGTAGCTTAACAAATTTAGCTTATAAATCTGAAAAAAATTGAAAATCTAACGAAGGAAACTTGAGTTTTTGCTGCACAACTTATGCTCCATTTCATGAATTTTTACAATTTTTCGCAGTAGTTATCAGTGAGATTTGTTGATAACTTGGAGAAAAGCTCCATAAAAGGTGTTCAAAGTACTTGATGTTATAGTTCTTTGTTTAATGAAGATGGTTTACATGGTTTAAGCTGTAAATTCGGTGCTGAAGATTTTCTAGACGTTGTGGAGTAAATGATTTAATTAAAAGAGCTCTAATTTTTTCTGGTATTCCTTCTATTTTGGAATCATTAGGAACTATCAGAGATAACAGGAAAAGACCTGATGGAATGACCATGATTCGGTGCAGTTTAGGCAAATATTTGGTATGTGACTTTACTTGTGTTAACACAATGACTCCTTTATATTTAAAATCGTCATCAAGTTATTCTTAACAAAGTGTCATAAAATAAATTAAAGTAGTCAAGTGAAATGGTAAACAAGCACTTAAAAATGTGGCTCAGGAAAACATTTACTGAATATGGACTGATAACTAAAATTTCTTTGATTGTTTCCATAAAAAGCTTTAAGGATAGATTTCGCACTTTTAGAGGAGTAGAGTTATAAGATTTTATTTCCCAATAAGACAATTCTTGATGACATCTGCTAATTCTATGGTAGAAAATTTCTAATTTATCTCTGCTTATTTCATAATGGTGATGATCTCCCTTCTTCACCATGGAGCATTTGTAGGCATGTTTTAGACACTCCAAAATAAAAAGAGACGGCACTGTTAGAATTTTTGATGTCTTGAATACATCTTTACAGGATGTTTGTTGTATCGAACCGTATATTGGTCGAATAACCTTTTTAGTAGCAGGAATATTTCTTTCGATCTAGGCGAAGAGTCCCACAGTAAAATTCCATACGAGATTTTGCTATGAAAAGTGGCATAGTACGTTGTTTTAGCAGCTTCTGTTGATATATTTGCTGCAATCTTTCATATTGCATAAATGCTGAGTTTAGTTTTGATTTCAAATCATCAATATGTACATCCCACTCCAGACTTCCTTGTAATTCCACCCCCAGAAGTTTTGCCATTGTGGTTTCGCAGGCGTAAAAATTAAGTACTTGTGTCTTATTAAGATCAGTTTCAGAGAATTTGCTTTTAACCACATTTCAGTAATTCCAGTGCTCACCTGATCCTGCTCTGGATGATGAATGTATAGTCATCAGCAAATAAAACTGTTTGGCATGGTAATGAAAATGGAAGGCCATTCATAAAGATGGTAAATAACAGGAACCTAGGTGAACACCAATGCTCACACTGGCAGGATTGCTGAGCCTGTTTTGCCATTTAACCACTTTATATCTGTCTGTTAGATAAGACTTGATAATTTGAGTAAATTCATTCCATATTATCCATTTTTTCTAGGAGGACGTCATGCTTCTTGCAATCAAACGCCTTCCACAGATCAAATAGGGTGGCTTTGATGTCTTGTCTTTGATCAATTGCTTCCAGAGCTGTAGATACTACTTCACATAATGCCGTTATTATTGAGTGATTTTCTCTGAAACCATGTTGGTTGCTTGCAACCAGATTATGCTGATCCATAAAATTCGCAATTCTTGAGTGGAGTAGTTTTTCAAGGATCTTAGATAATGCTGGTAGTATAGTAATTGTTTGGATTGTATCTTTGATTGTATACATCACCTTTTTTATGGATTGGTACAACTTTTGACGTCATTAGTTCCTCTGGAAATACGCCTTCCAGAAAGCAATTATCAAATAGTACAGAGAGATGCTTAGCCAATATTGGTATTATAATCTTTAGCAGATCAGCGCTCCAGTCATATAAATCTTTTCTGTGTTTCCTTTGGATGGAGTTTCTAATTTCAATTATTTCTGCCTCATTGGTAGGCCTTAAGAACATATTTTTATTTGATTGATCAGCCTTCTTTAGGAAAATACAAAACCAGTCATTTGTGGCTTCAATGATTCTTACGAGTTCCCATGATACCTTGATAAAGTGGTCTTCAGTGTGCAATGAAAGATTAGAAAAAAATAAAATAAACAAATATACAAATTTTTCAAGCAATTTTATTTTTTTATCCAATAAGCATTAATAAAAAGTGTAACCAAGGATCTTAAATCAACTACTTTTCTGATTCAAAGAATTACCATAACAACACAGGGAATGCTACATTTATTTTTGGAACACTTCCCAAAGACATTTACTTTCTTCCAACTCAAGTTTCACCCAGAGTTTCTTCAGTTTTCAATAATTTATCTTTTCTAAGATTAAATTGCTCACCTATATCTCAAAATGAGACTACTTTGTTGACAGTTTTACAAGTGAGGAAACTTTGGATTGAGATGAGAAGTCTACCTAATCAAAGTGCAAAATACCAAAACAATGTACTTTAAGATTTATAAGTTTCCTGAAATGTAAAATATTCATTGGAAAAGGTTTTCACCTACAGAACAGTTGAAATAAGTAATAAATGGAATTTGAATATTGAATTTCCTCTGGAGGAATTAGATATGACAAATTACTCCGACGATCCAGAAATAAAATATAATTCATATGTACTTCTTCACATACCAGGTATAAATTCAACGATTCAAGAGTAACACTAATTTCTGCAAAAACTACAATTGAGTACCTTTCTGCAAAAGGGGATAGTTTCGTTTTCGTTTCAAGGTCTTCAATTAGGTGTGATGCTTATGTATTATTTTTTTTTTATTTTCTCGTTTGTTTGTTTATTCTTTATACATCATTCTTTATAGTTAATTTAATAAAAAAAAAATTAGTTCAAAATTTTGTAAAGGACAAAATATTCCTTTATAAAGTTAAATTAACTATGGCCATGAAAAAAATTGAATAAAATCAAAATTAAAGTTTTGGCATAGTTTTGTCAAAGTCAAAAAAATATATTCTGTAAAAATTCTAGTGATATTTCATGGGTAATTTTGCCCCAATCTTTTTGGCCTTTATTTTAAATGTCATTGGATTCAACATCTTCATAAGTCCAAAAACACCAGGATGTGAACCCTTGATTTCCTGTTTAATATTTCAATTCGCAGTATTTCTGCTTCTTCTGGAAGTTAATTTCTACCTACCCAGATTGCGTGAATTATGTGTTTGTGGGTCTTACTTCATACAGGTATTTAGAATGATCTTTATATTTACTTTATTACATATATGAATTTAGTCATGGAACTTCTATGAGTAGTAAAACAGGATTAAAGTTGTATGATTTTAGTTTTGTGTAGCTGCGTTCATATTTGACTACACCATGTGTTATTTTTGGTTCCCATTGGAAGCAAGTACCGTAGTATTTTTGACAAAACTGGTGGAAGTAGAGGACGATGCACTTAGCTATATTCATCTTAAGAAAAAGGGAGATCACAACTTTCTAAAATCAGGAGCTCTTCAAGTCTTCGCCAGTTATATGCTCTCAATCTTTTTCCTAGTGGCAGTTCTTCATAGTACAAAATACATAGACCTTCGTCTACTAGGGTAAGTCATTATTCCAAGGATATTTTTACCTCTCTCTTTTTATGTTTACTTTTACTAAATGCAGTAACGTAAACTGGCCCTCAAGGGTAAATTTGACCCAAATTTTGGAAAAGTATTCAGTTAGTATTAGAATACTGCTAACTAACAGTAGATCAAACTATCTTTTTCCAAGCTTTATGCCAAAGTTGCCCTTAAGAGACAAAGTTATATAAACTCTTAATTTTTCTAGGCGAGGTGGTCCTGTATTTTTGGGAGATATAATTTATAGATTTAAAAAGTACATTAGAAAAATGACAAAAAGAAATAGCTGTTCAGATGAAAACAGTGAGTTTTGTACATGCCCTTTGACTACCAGAGCACACAAGCGGTTTAGAGATTTTAGTGATTGAGATAGAAGATAAAAAATCCAAAAGATAAAGTCAAATAACCTATAATTTTTATTCAATCTTGATTAATTAAAAAATAATTATTATATTGAGATCTTTTTGTTAAAAGTATTTTCTGGAGTTACAGGTAATTTTCAACTTTGAAAATTAAAACTTTTTGCCATTTTTTGGACGTCCTTTAAAGTTTAAAAAATGCAAATATTAAAAAAATTATTTGGTTCTTAAAAGGTGATTTATACCCAGATTCTGGTCAAATCAATTTCCATGGATACATTATTTGTTTTAAATTAAAGGCCTTTAATTCTGACCAGAATCTGCCCATTAGCCTAATGAGATCAAAATTTCGAATTTTGAATAAAATAATGGTTCGTATATTTCCAATTTTTTCAACTGGTAAGTACTATTACTTTTTTCTTTTTCCATTTATAACTTGACTTCAAGTTTTTACGTAGACATTCACTTACGGTACTACAACTTAACGTGACATCAGTGGATTCCCTGTCTGGGTTCTGTACTTGAGTTTTTTCTAATAAGTCTTACTAAACATCTTGGAATGTACCAGTTTATTTTTTAATAGCTTTACAACTTTTATTTGTAATATTCATCGAATACCCAAATCTTTTATGTTTATTATTTTATTTTTCTCTGTCTTGTACTGTAAGGCAATTTTTTTGTAGTAAAAACAACCGACCAAAAGTTATTTTAAAAAATTTAAATTATAGCCATGAAAATTGAAACAATATTTTTTAGACTTTTGGCACCGATTGACAACTGTCAAAATTTATTTCGGTTTAATTTTTTAGGTCAAAATAATGAAAAAATGGGAAATTTTCTGCCAATATTTATGGCATTTGTTCTAAATTTAGCTGAAATTAGTATCTTTGTAACCCCCAGCACACCGGGATGTGAACCAGTAGTTTCGTCATTGATTTTCCTCCTTGGTCTTACCATACTTTTACTACAAACTAGGTTATACTCTAGAAAATTGCAGAAAATATGTGGATGGGGAACATACTTTCTTGAGGTATTATTTAAATTTTAAATCTGCGGGTAATGATCTGCGCCTAGTTGTTAACACAGTGTTAGTAACACTACTATAAAGTATAATGACCCTGTAATTTTCTCCACATATAAGTAGCATATAATTATTATAAACGAGTTTTATAACAACAACTTTAATTTAAAACAATTCGTCAGCTTTTTTCTCAAAAATTGAACAAAATTTTACAAATTTTCTGTAGGAACATTGCCTTTTATTTTCTTTGGAAAAAATGAAACAAATATGAGTTAGTAGAGAAAACACAACCATTTATTATATATTTTTATTCCAGTTTTTTACTGCCACATTTATTTTGGAATATTGCATGACCTATTTCTGGTTTCTGATAGAAGCCAATCTGATTGTGGTAATACCAAGATTTCTTGAGTTATTTTTCAGTAAAAGCACACCACATACTTCAGAATGGAAAAGCAGCACTAATGTAAATTGTCATAAGCTACCAGCCGTATATTTTTTAACAAGCTATTTAATCTCCTCGTGTTTTCTATTATTTATTCTTCACAGAAATAATTACATCGACTTAAATTTGCTAAGGTAAGGATTCTAAATAAATTGTTTAAGATTCTTCTAAATACTTCAACAGTTATTGTATTAAAAAAAATAATCAGACGATTTTCTGTTATGTAGGAGTGGTCTTCCAGTATTCTTTGAAGATATCCGTGCTAGAATTATGTGTTTTTTCTTTGGTGATAAGAAAAAGAATCAAGATCCAATACGGGATGAAGTTATTTATCGTTATTATAACCAGGCTTCCAACAATCAAATTCCTCGACAAATTAATAATTCAGAAGTATGGGACTTTGCTAACATATACAGACCACATAAAAAAAGGAAAAGAGGCTAGACTTTGGAATTAAATTTATTGTACTTCCATAGATTTATATTAAATTCATTATATTTACATCTTTACTTGTTTTTAATAAACCAATTATGTCCAAAATTCCTTATAGAAAAAATCTACCATATTCCATAAATAGTGTCAGACATATTATATCAATTAGGACATATAGGAGTGCATCTACATTAATGCAAATCTCAAAAAACAAGAGATTCTTGTTCGTGCTTGTCCCTCGTTGCTCCAAAAATGTCCATATTTTTTGCCAAAATTTAAAAACTTATTCCAAAAAACTGTTTGTATAAAACCATTAATGTATCTTGAAATTGAGTTGCATATACCTAATATTTTTGCAGGGTATACCAAACTGCCCGTACTATTCCTGCATTTAGATTTTACTCTATGGTACATGGATGGGATCTAAATTAAAAGTATAACCAAAGTGAACCTACAGAATCTTCTTGTGCAACTCTTTATTGCGACAACTTTGATAATTTCCAATACCAACTTTCTTCCCGATATTTAATGATTCAAGAATATAGATGTATTTTAATTTCAACTAATTTTGATTTGGTCGTACAATACTGTAATATAAGTACAACGAAAAAAAGCTTTCCAGAAAGGTCATTAATTATTTTAACTAATGATGAACAGTATTCTTTTATTCCACAATGCCTCAATTTAAATAAATATAAAATAACCAAAATAACATTTGCAAATAAATATAACGGCCTTGAATTTGTAAACAAAATTAAATTTTTGACATAATCCTGATAAGTGCTTCAAAAAGAAATATTCAAAAATCCAGGTCTAATTTTCGAGGCAAATAAGGAACTATGGCCTATATTGTGCCGGTATTCCTAGCCTTTTTTCTAAATTTGTGTGGAGTTAGCGTTTTTTATAAACCTTCAATCCCAGGATGTGAACCATTTCTTCCATCTTTAATCTTCCACCTGGCTGTAACCTTTTTAATCTTAAATACCGAAATATTTTCAAAGAAATGGAGGAAATTAAGTACTTGGGGAGAATACATCTATGAGGTATGCATTATAACTTATAGATAGTGAAAATAAATAGATGTTCTTATATTTATATTGTACTTACCTACCACTATAGCTTACTAATTTTTTTTAGTTTTGTATTTCCCTTTTTATAATGGAAGTTTCTATGAACAACTTCTGGTTTTTGCTGGAAGCTAAATTAATGACATTAATATCGAAATGTAATTATTTATTTTATGGGCAAAAAAGCTTTCAAGATGAAGAATGGCAAACTTTAACCAAAACACAATGTTTCCAATTACCTTTAATTTACCTAGCATCCAGCTATGCCCTTTCCTCATTTTTTCTTTTCTCCATTCTTCACATGACAAGATATATAGACTTGGGTTTGATAAGGTAAGCTAATGTACAAATACACCCTGTCCCGTAAGTGGCCCATCAAATAACGTGAGCTCCTGAAAATGGTTTTATTGGAAAGGTGCAATCTTCAAAAACTGTAACAAAAAAAATAACCGAACTACTCATAGAATTATTTTTTGAATATGCGTAGTACGCGATTTCTGAAAAAAATTAAACTGAAGCTTTAAGCCATTAACAATTTTATAACAAAAAATGTGGTTATATTTATTGGAAATGACCTTCTCCAGCAGTTTATTTTGTTTGATCAGCCACTTACGGAACATTTAGGATTTTCAAAAATTATAAGTCGATTCTGTGTATACCTGTAAGCCCTTTACAGGATATCTGTAAGGTAACCATTACAACCTACAGAACAGAACTTACAGAATTCCTTGTAAGGACTTTTGTACAGAATTGCAGCATTAATTTTGTAGGAATGGAAGTACAGAATTTTTTAGTGATATATTGTCCAGAGTGAAGAGAGCCTTTTTATTGCTTACGAGAAGTCAAGAAGCTGATGAGGATGTGAATGATTTCGAATGCCAACGTTCTTATAGTGCGAATTCTTGTAACTTCCAGTATAACTTGCAAGATGCAGGAGATGGGAACATAGAGAATCCTCAGAATATCAGAAGACGACATTTCGAGGATAATTTATAAATTTGTAAATCACGTCTGTTTAAAATTATATATTTTTTAAACCAATGTTATTCTTTTATCTATCATTGGTTTTTCCTCAAATTTTATCTTCAATTATTAATAATAATCCCATTTTATTAATTGATAGAATTCAAAATAAAACTGCTTACTCACACAAACAAATTAGGGATTTATACAACTCAAAAATATCAAGAAATTGAAGACCTTGGTGCAATAACCGGTCAAGTCCAATTCTAAAAGTTGTGGAAAAACCATGAAAAGTCTCCAGATACTTAACAACATATATTTTGAATTTTATCAATATATTTTTATGTCTATATGTAAATACAATATGTTCTGGACTTGACCGAAAACTGCACTAATTTGCAAACATATTTCCAAAGAAAAGTGAATTTACTTAAAAATTTAAAGTACAGGGAATGAGAGACTTCGTTTATAAGAATCTGACCTTTGAGAGCAAGAAAATAGTATAGTAATAAAATTTTCGATGATATTTTCCACTATCAGTAAACTCCAATAAGAAACCAATGGCAATTGCCAGCAAAATAATTAATAAATTCCTAATTAAATTTTTATAGAATAGGCAATAAATTCTTATAGTTATCCTTGAACTTAACTTAATCCATCAGTCTTCAATCTTCATTGAAAATCAAACATAAATAATTTTTTAATACTTTGTCTACAGTTACAAATTATCATGTATTTGTATTCATATTATTAATCATTTTAAAGAGTATTCATTATTAAAAAAAATTGTTATTAAAAAATTTCGTTATAAAGAGCGAGAATTGACGTCATCGTCGCGGTAAACCCTTGTTTGGTTTTTCCAAAATTCCTGAAATGCAATTCTACGAATATTGACCTCTTTACATAACTTTAGTAAACACCAGCTTCTGTCCATACACCACTTTGAATAATTTCACTTTCATCAAGGTTAGACTACTCATATAAAACAATCACTTATAAAAGTAAAACCTTAATAATTAGCAGCTCGAAACAAAATAATTTTTAGATCATTAATTTCACATTAATTATAAAAAAAAGTATAAAGTAAAATTGCTTATTACCAATTGTTAAAGGATAGTTATGTAATAAGATTATAAATAAATAAATTATAATAACAATTTTGCAACAGATATCCTTTTTTAACTATTACATTTCTTAACGCAATTTTATTTAATGATATTTCAATTAAACCAGCTATTTTAACGTTTATTGTAGTAATAAATAATTTGTTATAATTTCTAAAATTACTTACTTAGTTATTATTTTTGGAGTTTTTGAAATACTTGAGTTACTGGTTCAATTTTTTTTAAATAGTCTTTAACAATTGCAATAAATGATAGCCACAAGACTTTTGTTACTATACCTAAGCAAACATACAAATTTTAAAATAGCTTTGGTAAATTGTTATGACGAAAAAGGCAAACATCTACCGAATTTCCAGTATTTTTAGAAAATAATAGCAAAATGTTAGTGTGAACAAAAAAAATCTTTAAAAATTTACATCAATTTTAAAATTTCAAAATTACTGTGGTCTTTCTATACACTCTGTATAAATTGTATTTTACATTTTTTTCTTAATTAAATCAAGTACATTTTGGATTTTGTCCTTAACTTTTGACCAATCATATACAGGGTGTCCCTGAAAGGTCTGTACAAAACAGTACCTCATACTCCTGAGACCTAAATATGACGATGTAACCAAACTTATCTCTATTCAAAAGTTCTTCGTTATGGCGGTATAGACCATTAAAGATCTTAAAACTATTTTGTTTTTTTTTTTAAATTACTAAAAATTGGTTCATACGATCATAACAAAATTTGATATGTGGCTATCTAATGAAAAAAGGTATTTGTAGACAATTTGTTTTTACTTTTTCACGTTATGTAAGTGGTCAAAAATAGGTCATCACCATGCAGATTTTCTTGTAACTTTTTAATGGCCGAATAAAAATTCAAAAAACTTTACTTGTAGCTAGACAATATAATTATAAACTTTTTTTGTCTCATACAAATTTTTTCTAACTCCTTTATTTTAGGCAGAAAAAAATATTTCCATGTGGTCCATAACCTAACTTTAGAAAAATATTTAAATTTTTCGCCAAAAGGTCTGTACAAAGTAACACCACATATTCTTGAGACCAAAATAAAATGATTTAACCAAACTTATTTTAATCGAAAAGTGCTTCGTTAAGTGTCTAGCAACCTTGAAAAATCTTATCTTTTAAAATAACTTTCATGGTCAATAGAGGCTTAAGGAAGCACTTTTGGATAAAGATAAAAGTGGTTAAATCGTTCCATTTTGGTCTCAGGAATATACTGTGTTAATTTGTACAGTCTTTTTAGCAAAAAATTTAAATATTTTTTCAAAGTTAGGTTATGTACCACATGTAAATAATTTTTTTCTGCCTAAAATAAAGGAGATACAAAAATTTTGTAAGAGACAAAAAAAGTTTATAATTACACTGTTTAGCTACAAGTAAAGTTTAATGAATTTTTTTTTAGGCATTAAAAAGTTATAAGAAATTTTGCATGTCGATGACCTATTTTTGACCACTTACATAACGTGAAAAAGTAAAAACAAATTGTCTAGAAATACTTTTTTTACATTACATAGCCACATACCAAATTATGCTATAATCGTATGAGCCAATTTTTAGTAATTTAAAAAATACAAAATAGTTTTAAGAACTTTAATGGTCTGTAGCACCTTAACGAAGCACTTTTGGTCTCAAGAGTATGTGGTATCGTTTTGTACAGACCTTTTAGGGACACCCTGTATATGTAAGTTTTAGCATGGGAAATTTCGCAAAATGGGTTTTAAGTAAAAAATGATAATAATAGAGGATGTCCTATAAAAAACATAAAAAAAAATTTACGATACGATGAAATAAAAAAGACAAGTGTGCTACTAGTTTGTAGAATTATGGTCAGGTATGGCAAAATTTGAAGTAAGGTATCATTAATTATCACAGCCAAAAAAAAATTATAAAAATTGACTTTGGTCCTAATGGTCATAACTTTTTTGTGGTCAATTTATACAACATTTTTTTTAAATTAATGTTTCCCATTTAATTCTGAACAAAAATGGTACTCTTGTATTAGGTCAGTTGAGTGCATCACCGTTTTGGAAGAAAATTTAATTTACTTTTAAGGACGATCTTTTAAATTTCAAATTAAGTAATTTAAAAAATGATAAAAAGTGATAAAAAATGAGATGTTCCTTATGAACTAAATTTGGACAGAGTCTGGTAGTATTTGAAATAGTTTAAGTATAGTGGCGTAGCCAGGAATTTCGGTCAGTATGGTACGGACTATAAAAAGGCGCCCAAGTGGGAGTAAGTGGGTGGCGTGCCCCATTTCGGCGATATTTAAAGGTCAAGATTTTTTTTGAATTTAAAATTCATAATACTTTAAATACCAACATGATTTTAAACGTTAAAACATATTTTGATTTCAAACCATTTTTTAGATGAAATTGAAATTTTTTTGTTCTATAAATTAAAATTTTTGTATAACTCTTTTAATTATTTTCGGATTTTAATGATTCTTTTTTCAAATTGTACCTAAAAGTATTTATTATTCAGTGGTGTAAATGTAAAAGAAATAAAATTTGATGTTTTAGTGTAATTTTTAGAATTTTGAAATTTTAATATTTTCTTAGAAAATCAGCAATAATATCAAAATTATTGAAGCCACACACAAGAGCTTAATACTTCACTGTGAAGGAACACTTGTTGGGTTTTATTGAGTTTTTAAAGTAAAAAATTGTTTAAGAAATGGTGGAATTATAACTTTTTTGAAAAAAAAATGATGTGAAATTACCAATTTTTAGGTTAACTCGGAATTTTAGGGCTAAAAAAGGACTAAAATTACAAAACCTACAATTGTGGCTTAAATCACAGTACAAACTTTAATTTGAGTAATTTTTGCAATTTTATTAAATTGCATTTCGATTTTAAACCATTTTTTATAATAAAATTGTTGATTTCAAGTCCTAAAACAAAATTCTTGCATAATTATTTGGTTTATCAGCCGATTTTAATTATTTTTGTTTTATTTTGTGTCTAATATCTCATGTGATAAATTAAAAAATTTAATTTCCAATTTGTTTATATTAATTTCGTTTTTTTGTAATTTTTAGATTTTACAGCTTCTAAAAAACGGCTATTATTGTAACGAAAATATTTAAACTCAAACAAATTTACTTTTACATTGCAAAAGCAATACTCCAGGTTTTTAATGTGTTTTTAAAATAAAAATTTGTTTAGGAAATGGCGGAGTTATTAATAATTATAGAGAAATTTTGAGTTAAAACTGAATATTTTTAAACTAAATCATAGTTTAAGCCCAATATAACCAAAAATATTAAAAAATAAAGGAGATTTTAATTGCAGTTCGAACTTCAATTTAAGTAATTTTTATTTTTTTTAATTACAGTATGATTTTAAACCATTTTTTTTTGACAAAAATGTAAAAAATTCTCTTCTAAAAATTGAAATTCTTCTATAACTCTTTTGTTTTTCAGCCGATTTTGATAATTCTTGTTTAATTTTGTGCATAAAACCTATAATTTTTTCATGTGTTAACCCAAAAATGTTTTGGTTTATTAACGTTTTTAGAAAAAGTTTTAATTACAATGATTAAAAATTTCGGATAGCAGAGTAGTGACTCTAAAAAGGCCTCCAAGTGAGGGTCAGGGGGCGGCGATATTTGAAGATCGAGATTATTTTTGAGATTCAAAATTCATAGTAGACGAAAATTTTTCAAAATTTTAAATGTTAAAACGTGATTTCTATACACACGTATATGTATAAAGAAATAGGGCTTTAATGAATAATTAATTTATTACAAAAAAAAGAAAATTGTATACAGGGTGTTACAAAATTCGACCGATAACAAATAAAAGGGAACCAACCTTTACATGACAACAAACGATTTTTCCAAATTTATGATAATAAATAAGTCCAATTCCCAATATTGTCTCTTCATATTGACCAAGAGATTTTTTTAACAAATTTTCCAGGTATCCTTGAAGGGTCCAGAACAAAGAAGGCCCTCTTTATTTCGAGAATCCTTGATGAGAACAAACATACTTCCAAAGTCAACCTAAAGAACCATTTGGTGTAATTCGTAATTTCCAAAACAAACCGGAAGTAACTTTAAATTTTAAATGGTAGCCTAGGTCGAGTATGGTTTTAAAATATTTTTTTAATATCTTGCATAATTATTAAATTAAACGAAAAAAAATATGTAAACAAAAATTAAAACGTTACAATCATCCGCAATGGGTGAGAGACAATTTTTTAAATGGGAACTCTTTTTTGCATTTCTCGCTTTATGTGGTAAAAATAATCAACTTTTTTTTATTTTTTGATTAAAGGGAAATATGTACACATTACCTAAAAAAAGTTGATAATTTTTAACAAACGAAGCGATAAATGCCAAAAATGCAAGTTTCCGTTTAAAAAATCATAATTTCCTCCACCCTCACCCATTGAGGATGGTGGATCTCCATAATTTAAGAAATAATTTGTCACTTGTTTGCTTCTATTGTTAATTATGTAAGATATTAAAAAAATATTTTAATAAAAGACCTTTCCAACAATACCATACCTAGGTTGCCATTTAAATTTTCAAAATTACTTCCGGTTTGTTTTGGAAATTACGAATTACTCCAAAAGGTTCCTTAGGTTTACTTTAGTAGTAAGATTTTTTTTCATCAATGTACGACAAAGGGTTCTCGAAATAAAGTGGTGGTTTGGGACACCCTGTATATGAACTTTTTATTTTCATGAGAAGAATCTGGCCATAAGAATAATTTTTATAATTTTGAATCACCCTGTATAAAATAAAATACATGTATAATTTATAACGTACTCTTTAACCTTTCATTTAAGAAAGAAATTTCTTTAATTCAAAATAAAATCTAAAAGTCTATTCTTTGGGCTCATAAATATTATCTTCAAGTGTTTAACTCTACTCACTTGTTGCGGAAAAGCACTCTGTTCCCATGGAAACGCGCCCACTTGAAGAGGGATGAAGTGGTGAATTTCCACGTCCAGCATCAATCGAGCTGGGAAAGCTCGAAAGCTGCAGTGATTTGGAGTAAAGCACGCAACGTCATTTATTACCCTAATTTAATTTCAACTTCATCTCGTCGAATATAATTAATACGTGACATTTAAAGTGGTAGTGAAAGAGTTTTTTCTGGTAAATGACAATGCAGAAAATAATCACCTATATGCATGATTTATTAATTTTATTTTTATGCTATAATTTAATAGATAATTAAGGTGGTTTGTGGACTTGCATTAAAATTATGTATTCTTAAATGAAAAAAAAATGCGAATAGCGCATTTTTATAATAAATTATGTATAATACTACTTTTTATCTTATCATATTAAACACCTACACCTACAGAATGATAATTGATAATATAACATCGTAATGCTTGGAATTGAGAAAGTAGACACAACAGACCCAAAAATTTTTTTTATGTACAGGGTGTCTCAGACCACCCGTCCACCCCTTCTATTTTGAGAACGCCTTGTCGTACAAGGCTGAAATAAAAAAAATTATTACCAAAGCAAACCCGAAGAATCCATTGGTACACTTATTTTTTTCCGGAACAATCGGGAAGTACCCGGAACCGGAAGTAACTTTCGATTTTTAAATGGCAACATCGGTCGAGTATGGTATCGTTTGAAAGGTCTTTTAAAAAGAAACAACTTTTATTAAAATATTTTTGTAATATCTTGCCTAATTAACAAATTAAACGAAAAAAAATATGCAAACAAGTGACCATTGGTCTCTTAAATTATGGAAAAATTAAATCGTTGCCATCATCCGCAAATGGGAAAGAGATAGATTTTTTTAAATTGAATCTCTTTTTTGCGTTTATCGCTTTATTCGTTAAAAATAATCAAACTTTTTTTTATTTTTTGAATTAAGGTAAATACATAACCTAAAAAAGTTGATTATTTTTAACAAGCGAAGCAAAAAATACATGTTTCCATTTAAAAAATCATAATTGCCTCTACCCTTACCCATTGAGGATGATGGTAGTGTTTTAATTTTTCCATAATTTAAGAAACCATTTGTCACTTGTTTGCTTTTGTTTTTCGTTTAATTTGTTAATTATGAAAGATATTAAAAAAATATTTTATAAAAGTTGTATCTTTTTAAAAGATCTTTCAATCGATATCATACTCGACCTAAAAGGGGTGGACGGGTGGTCTGAGACACCCTGTATATTCTTAAAGTTTTATTATCATTTTGCATAAATGAAATGAATGGGTATAAATTTTATATTAATGTAATTTTAACGTACATTGGTGTATAGATATTTTCTGATTCTGAATTTAACATTTTTTATAAGAAAAAACCGAAATAAAATTTACTGAGAAAGTTTAAAGACTTGCATGCATGAACAGTTATGCCATGTAACCATACTAAAATTTCTTGTAACAAAATTATCCTATAAAACTTAAACATAAGCATAACCACCATTTTTTATGTCACTTGTCATTGTTTAACATTTAATTTAATGAAAATGTATACATATAGGTACCTTTCTTCAAGAAATGTAGTTTTGTTTTTAATTCTATTTATGATAAATAAATATTTTCATTAAAATCTTTACAGAATAAACTAAATATTTTTCTAGGTTAGAATTCTTTTTGATATGTTTATGTTTTTATGTAAAGTTTTAAATCAGCCTTAAAAGTTATTCGACGTAGCAGATTAACTTATAACTAATCATCAATGAAATTAATAACAAAAAAATTTTCATCACAAACAGAGCCGGATTACTATGAAGGCTAATGAGGTTATAGCCTCAGGCCCTCCAAAAACTCGGCCCTTCAAAAATTCAGATTTCCTGAAAAATACCGGGTGTCTCACTTTCTTCCAGCAAAAATTTTTTTTAGATAGTAAATGTCATTGTGAACAAAAAATGTCCTATAAACTAATATTTTTTTTCGATTCCTTAAGAAGTTACAGCAATTTAAAAATTTCAACATTTTAACGATTTTTTTTGACATCCTGTATCTTTTTTTCTGTTCATCATGTTTTTATTTAAAAGATTTATGGTTTGGATTTTATCTTTCCCAATTTGCCTTTTTGAACATTATTGGCTGTTTTTAAAATAAGTGGACTCATTTAAAATTTCTGACATGAAAATTGACCTATCTGATTGGCTTACAGATAATGTAAAAATCCAAAGCATATTTAATTTAAAAAAA
Organism: Stenus bimaculatus; assembly: GCA_963971135.1. NCBI lineage: Eukaryota > Metazoa > Arthropoda > Insecta > Coleoptera > Staphylinidae > Stenus > Stenus bimaculatus. The sequence goes on along the minus strand of OZ020183.1, from coordinate 43,959,900 downwards.
ATTGAAATAAAATGAAATATATACAGGGTGCCAAAAAAATCATTAATATTTTAAAATTTTAAAATTTGCTGTAACTTCTTAAGGAGTCTGAAAAAAAATTAGTTCATAGGAATTTTTTTGTTCAGAATGACATTTACTATCTAAAAAAAATTTGCGGAAAAAAAAGTGGGACACCCTGTATAGTGCTTGTGTAGAATTTGCATTTCTACTCCTAAGACGTACGAATTTATACCCCTTCCCCAACTGGATCTTTTCATGCAAGGTGTCATTTATGGCATCTTTTCGTGGGCTTTCCAGTGATAGGATGATAGGATATTCCCAAGAGCCAATTTTGCGCAAAAGTCAAAAAACTACAAAAAATAGCATTTTTTGTAGTTTTTGAGCCATAAAAAAATAAGTTATAGGACAGTAGAAATGAGTCATAATACGTCAAAAATTTTGAAAAATTAAGCGTCGTTTAAGACCAGAATAAAGATAATCGGTCTCATACGAAAGATTTTAGAACCGGGTTAGATTTTTTTGATCGGATATAAAAAGTTTGTCAAAGTCCAAAAAGTTGCAAAAATTTGGTTCAAAAAAAAATTTTTTTTACTGCACTTTATTGGAATCGTAATTCTAAACATAAAAACAGAAAAAAAATTACGAAAATTTTGAATTTTCAAAACGCCATATCTCGAAAACTACTCATCCCACCGCAAAGCGACTTGTTCAGGAAAGCGGGATAATTTTTATATGCAATCCTATAGATTCGAGTGCGCTGATTATAAATCAGTTTATTTTATTGCGAAAGGATGAGTAGTTTTGGAGATACGGCGCTTTGAAAATGAAAAAATTTTCAAAAATTCGAAATTTATTTAAGTGCAAAATTTTTTTTTTTCAAATCGTTCAAAATTTATAAAATTCGCAACTAACAGTAGATCAAACTTTCAAAAAGTTGATTTAAAGTTACCCATATTGGAGAGCTTTTGCGGTATTTTCGGAACACCCAGTATATTAATTTAAAAAAAATTTAAATTATTTATTTCGGTCTTTTTGGATTTAATTTTATTGGAAAATAATTACTTCTAAAGCCTTTTAAAATGTTTTTGGCCACCTAAAATCAAAAATATCTAAGTAATAACGTTACCTATTTTTTAGAAACACCCTGTAAATATAATTTATAGAAAAAGTTTTTTTATTAACACCCTGTATATTTTAATTTTAATTTCCTCGTTATAAATTTTTATTAGGTATAATTTAGGGAATAAAATAATTTAAATATTATTATATTTATTTATTTTTAATAATTTTATTATTCGAAAGTGTAACATATGTGACCCAAACAGCATTAAAAGTGTACCAACCTAATTAGTTTTCTTGTCACAATTTAATTTCTTGCAGTTGGTACATTAGACGGATTATTACAAAGCAAAATATTTGTAGGTTGTGTTGCCGCAAATTAAAATTCATTTCTCGCCCTTCAAATAAATAAAACATTACTATGTCTGCCCGTTACGATCGTGCAATTACAGTATTTTCCCCCGATGGTCATTTACTTCAAGTGGAATACGCGCAAGAAGCAGTTCGTAAAGGATCTACGGCGGTAAGCAGAAAACCATAACCTAAACATGACTTGACTAAAGCATCTTTTTTGCAATTTTACAGGTAGGTGTAAGAGGCGACAATGTTGTTGTCCTAGGGGTTGAAAAGAAATCCGTGGCAAAATTACAAGAAGAACGTACTGTTCGTAAAATATGCCTTTTAGATGATCATGTTGTTATGGCATTCGCTGGGCTAACAGCCGATGCAAGAATTTTAATCAACAGGGCTCAAATTGAATGCCAATCCCATAAATTAACAGTCGAAGATCCTGTAACTCTTGAGTACATTACACGTTACATAGCAAGCCTTAAACAGAAATACACACAAAGTAACGGAAGACGCCCATTTGGTATTTCTTGTTTGATTGGTGGTTTTGATTATGATGGTGTGCCTCATTTATATCAAACAGAACCGTCTGGAATTTATTATGAATGGAAGGCGAATGCCACTGGTCGTTCAGCAAAAACCGTTAAGGAATTCTTGGAAAAATATTATACAACTGAGGAAGTCGCTACTGAAAATGGCACAGTTAAATTAGCCATCAGGGCTTTATTAGAAGTTGTTCAATCAGGGCAGAAAAATTTAGAAATTGCTGTTATGCGAAGGGGAGAACCCATGGTGATGCTTGATGGTGAAACTATTGAAAAATACGTCGTTCAGATTGAGAAAGAAAAGGAGGAAGAGGCTGAAAAGAAAAAACAAAAGAAATAATCATAAATTATTTAATGCTACTTTTTTGTAATTACTTAAGTTAATACATAATATTCTTTGCTACATAGTTTTTTTAAATTAAAATTTACTTGATAAAGCAAGTGGTTTATGTATTTCAAGATTTTTTTAAAGTACTGATTAATAAAAATACGGTTATTATTCAATTATTGAGTTCATGTTTTAACCGTTTCTCAACTTAAAAAAAATCGGTGACATTTTAAAAAACGAATAAATTTATGCAACCAAGTATGCATGTTTTAAAAGGCGTTTAAGGTCACATAAAAATTCAAAAATTGGGAAAACTTGAGTTTTTAAATTATTTCAAATTGACCTTTTTTTTTGTAAAATTATTTAGAATAAACTACAATATGAAACCTTATAAGTAAAATTAGACGCACGTCACTGTTTTTTTATTTTAATTTCGTAATGTTTCGCAAAACGCCGATGAGTAGTTATGATAAGTTATTTTCCATGAATGCTTTAAATGTTTTAAGCGTTATCAAATTTCCTTTTAAGCTCACGGGATTTCCCAAAAACTAACCATATCAGCATTCAACATAATGTACCACAAATCAAGGAAAAATGGATAAAGAAAGGTTAGCATTAACAAAAGTTTGTAACTAATCATTGTTTTTCTAAAATGAACACTTGTAGATTTTCACTGCTTTTACTTGATCCTGGCGAAATTTATTTTGAAGATTTTAGTGCAGTTTTAGTAACACCTGATAGCACTATAAAAACAATTGAATCTAAACAAAGTGTTGGTCGATTAAAATTATGTTCAAAATCGCTAGTTTTTGAACCGAAAGATATTATTAGACCATTAATTAAAATCCCTTTAAAGGATTGTAATATTATAGAAGAATGGAAGGGGAGTTCGAAATTTATAAGCAGTAAAAATGTTCTTCGAATTGAATGCTCGCAGTATATTGAAATGCTGGAGCGGAATATTATTGCACCGTACAGATTTTGTGATAATGGAAAGTTTATTATTGCTCTTAACTACGCAAAGGTTATTTACTGTTTACCTCAGATTTGTCAACTCAAGAGGGCAAGTACGTTACCGGCAATTGAACAGGCGGATATGGTAAAGTATTAAATAGTTTACCTTTATTTATTGGTCTTAAAAAAATTTTGATAATTTTTTTTCAACTCTAATTTTTTTTTTTTTATACTGGGTGTCCCAGTTTTATTCCCGCAAAAAAAAATGTTTAGATATTAAATGTCATTCTGAACAAAAATTTTCTTATGAACTATTTTTTCGACCCTTAAAAAACTACAACAGTATTAAAAATTGATATAAATTTTCATGATTTTTGTGGAACACCCTGTATAATATTCTTTCTTATTATATTTTTTTCTTAAATCAATTATTATTTGGATTTTTTCTTTACCAAATTGAATTTTTTGAACATAATTGGCTGTAAGTGAACGACGAGGTAAAATTTAGCATATTATGGGCTTAAAAATATACAAATTCCAAATTATACTTGATTTAAATAAAAAATATTAAAATCAAATAAAAGTTATACAGTGTGTACCACAAAAATCATAAAACTTTTCAGACTTTAAAATTGTTGTAACTTTTTAAGGAGTCGAAAAAACATAATACTTCATAGGAAAATTTCCTACACATCACAAAAAAAACATTACATTAATTTTATTTAGAAACGTTTAAAATATATTACAAAACATCTCATGTTTAACTATTTACAAGATGTTAATGTTTCATTGCAACGTCGCATTAATGTTACAATGAAAAGTTTAAAATACAAAACATGTAACATTACAAGTTTAGTGAATAACATTTTTTTCAATGTTTCACTGCAACGTTGCATTAATGTTGCAATGAAACATTTAAAATATGTAACGAAACATTACATGTTTACTAGGTATGTGTAAACGTAGGTAAATCTAAGTTCAATTGTTGGCATCTCTTTCACACAGTTATGTTTCATACGCACATCGCATTTCCAAGGCTCAGAGAGATTGGAGTTACAGATTTTGCCGACTATCCTCTTATGTAAAACCTAAAACTAAATTAAAGGAGGATTTCAAAACAATAACATTCTTGGTCCAATCAAAATTTCAGTGTTCAGCAGCCACAAAACCCGGGAAAACACAAATATAAATTTAAATGGACTCTATTCAAAATAAAGGTTGTTAAAATTTTCAATCTAAAAATCTAAGAATTGTGTTAAAACAAGTGGGCTCGTAGAGACTAAACGAATTTGGTACATCTGTGGGGAATAAAAACATGATTCAAAATACAGTTAAAAATTATACAGGGTGTCCAGAAATGAAGCGGAAAAATTTTAGGAGACGTTTCTACAACTTATTAAATTAAAAATTTGAAAATTAATAATTTATATAAAGAGTATAAGAAGTATAAAGAAAGTAGAAAAAAAAAATTCAAGTTTCTACGATGTTTCGTTCAAAAGTTATGAATTTTTATATAAAATATATGGCTTTCTGGTAAATGAGTAAAGGTGTATTTTGAAAGACACAAAAATTCGTACAGATAAGTTTTTAAAAATTATATCGGTAGTATGATATAATTTTTGATTTTTTTAAGTTTTTGGGGCGAAAACATTATTTCGGGGGTGTAGAGGGCAACTGACACCCCACATTTCATCAATTTTCTATTATCTCTCATTTGCAGAGTCAAAATTGAAAAAATTCGAAAGAAAATTTTTTGAGGAATTTTTATAGCTTGAAATTAGATCGAAACGTGTCAAATATTGTGACTTTTTTTAAATACGATCTTAAAAAAATATATTTCGGAAATTAAAAAAACTCTATGCGGGGGCGATTTTGGTTTCAGGTGTAGATTCAACTGAACTTTTAAAATTGAAAATCTGTTAGAAAAGAGCCCCTACGGGAGCCACTTACCCCTAAATTAAAAATTTCGACTTGATTTAGGCATAACTTCCGAATCCCTTCCAAAATAAAATTTTCCTACGCGCTACCGGATGTAGGAATTATTGAATTATTCTTTTATAAGGCAGTGTAGCAACATTTTTGGAAATTGGGGGACAAAACCAATTTACTGCGTTTAGCCTCATTTTTTAAACATTTTACGTTTACGATTTGTGGGCTCATAAATATTAGTGTGATAAACAAAATTGAAAATATCACACCATAATAGCCAACTCCCATCAAAAGTTACGAATTTTTAAAATCCGCGTCGAAAAAGCAAGAAAAGCGAAATTCAAATTTAAAGGCCCCAAATTAATATATAAAAAAAAAGGGCTCGGAACGGCATAATAACGGGTATATTCTTTGTAAATAAAAAAAAACGCGATTTTTTTGCACTGGTGGATCTTGAGATCGAACCAATTTGGTACTTTAGCCGCCAGAAAAGACGCTAAATTTTTACACTTTACGTCTCGGCGCCACACGGTTGCGTCTGGAGACTTAAAAGTTGTACCGATAAATCCTCAGAATGTGAGAATAAAAGGGGCCAAATTTAGCCGGTTTTCTTTAAAACCGGACGGGGGTGCCATTTTTCAAAGTTGACGCCGACGAAAACCGGAAAAAAAACGCACGAAAAATCGACCGCCTTTGGAATTTTTTTTCAGAGTGTTAGGGTACTTCGAAAAATTTGAAATTCGAACCTCGCTTAGAATCGACATCCCTCTTTACGATGCAACCGAAATTTTTAAAATCTAGGTAATTAGAATTTCAATACTACTTTCATCAAAATTCAGCATTTTCAGCGGGTGTCGTTATATTTTTCAAGAATATGCGAATTTAAAATCTATGAATAATTTTTAAGATATTGCAAAATATTTATGTTTAATTAGTTTATTTGTTGCCTCACAGTCACATATTTAGAAATACAAAAAAGACCAGAACAATTTAGTTTCATTAATCCCAATACTTTTTTCAAAATGTCTACCATATTTTCGGACTGAGGGAGTATCAGGCATTACATAAATAATAATTAGATAGCACTAAAGTCCACTGTCCTCTTAATTTCTTATCGTTTTAGTAGTCCACGTAAAATTTATGTAAAGCCCTTTCAAAAAAATATAAAACTTTGGTTTAATTAGTAAATTTAAAGTTTTTTTTTGTAAGATTTCATTATTAAAATATTTTCAAGTTTTAGATTTTAGATTTTAATAATTTTCTTTAAAACTACAAAAGTTAATAACACCGAAATTTTCAATTATTTCTTATCGAATTGTTTCTAAAGTCTATAGAATTTTATTCCATAATAAGTAATGACTGTATTTTGTTGAAAACATTTGTATCTAATTGGAACTTTTTGGCAAAACCAAAGCTAATAGTTTGTTGCTTAACGTAAAATATTTTTAGATAGCAACAATAGTTCACTCTAGACATGCTAGAATTCATTTTGATCCATTATGGCTTGATTTGTACGAATCGATAGAGTTTGAAACTCAAGCTAATAAAATAACACCATTAGTCGTAAATCCTGGAAGGGCCGCCTTATCTACATCCCGATTATATTTTCAACCTTACAATAATGTAGAACAGGTAATATATTAATTTTCGAGTAAAACTCAACTCATTTTATTTATTTTTAGTATCCAGTAATTAAAATAAACATAAACAGTATTCAACGAATTTTTAAAAGGAGATTCCTTCTAAGGCATATAGTAATAAAGAAAATAAATTGCCAAATAATTTATTATCATATTGATACAATTTTTAGGGCTTAGAAATTTATTATTCCGATGAAAGCAATAAGGAAGTTCATATTTACTTATCACTTAATAATCAAGACGAAAGAGATAATTTACACAATCGTTTAATTAATCACCCAAAAATTAAATTAAATGAAAATAATCAAGATGTTATGACGTTGCAATGGCAAAATGGTGTAATTTCGAATTTTGAATATTTACTTTATATAAATAGGTAACCACATAAACAATTTACATATTTATCTCTAAAATTTATAAATCTAGTTTAGGTGATAGATCAAAAAACGATCTAACACAATATCCAATATTTCCATGGATAATCTTAAATCATGATTCAAAAACCTTAGATTTGAATGATCGAAATATCTACAGGGATCTTAGTAAACCAATGGGTGCTTTAAATGAATCTCGTTTAAAAAAATTAAAGGAACGGTATGAAGAAATGCCTGATCCTAAATTCATGTATGGATCTCATTATTCCACACCTGGTTTTGTATTGTTTTACCTTGTCCGTTTGTATCCTAATTACATGCTCTGCCTACAGAATGGTAGATTTGATCATCCTGACCGAATGTTCAATTCGTATGCTCATCTTTGTAGAAATTCTTTAAATGATATGAGCGATTTTAAGGAGCTGATTCCTGAGTTTTATGATATCGAACAGAATGGTGCATTTTTAGTAAATAATTTGGGGATTAATTTTGGTAGTAGGCACACTGGTGTTAAAGTTGGTGATGTTGAATTACCCGCATGGGCGGAGAATCCTACACAATTAATTAGGTGCCTACGAGATGCTTTAGAGTCAGATTATGTTTCCGAACACTTACATGAATGGATTGATCTAATTTTTGGATATAAGCAAAGAGGAGAAGAAGCAGTAAAAGCAAATAATTGTAATGAATAAATTAAATCCGAATTAATATTAATTTTTTGCATTTTAGTGTATTATTATTTATGTTATGAAGGCAATGTTGACTTAGATTCAATATCTGATTTGAATAAAAGGCATACGCTAGAAGTTCAAATCATGGAGTTTGGACAAATACCTAAACAAGTATTTAAAGTACCTCATCCCAAAAAACGTACCTTATTATTGTTATCACCTACATCACCAGAAGATGAACAAAGTTATAATACACATAAATCTAAATAATTATAAATTAAAACAATTAATTTTAGGAAACATTTCCACGTGGAAAAATCTAAATTCTTTAAAACTAGCAGCTTCATTTAATACACATAAAGATGTAGTTAGTTCTGTTTTTATAACAAGAGATTGTAAGAGTGTTGTTTCTGCTGGGCACGATTCAAAAATTAAAGTATTTTCAACACGACAAAATCGTCAAATTAGAAGTGCCACTATTGGGAATATGCCCCTGAGTTGTTGCATTAAATTGCCTAATTTAAATGTGATTATTATTGGCACCTATGGAAATGAAATGTAAGTAAATTATACACATTTCTCTTTGTTCGTTATAATCTTGCAAGCATTTTATATTAGTGTTATTGTTTAAACAAAAAATATTTTCAGAATTTTATATGATTTGGATTTTGGAAGAGTAACTCAAACAGTAGTGGGTCATGATGATGCCATTACATCGTTGAAGTGGGCTAATAAGCTTGATTTATTGTGTTCTGGAAGCGGAGATTGTACAGTATGCCTGTGGAAGGGTTCAAGTAAAAGTGGTTCTACCATAATACAACATCTTTTACATCATTTTGACCATAGCTCGCATGTTACGTGTTTGAGTTTAGACAGGTAAATATTACAATTAAAGGATTGGAGAAATTATATTAAATTATTTATAGTGAAAATGAACATATGGCTGTTGGTACTGAAGATGGAGATATTTACATTTGGCAAATGAGCGATTATAGTTTGATAAAAAAACATGCAGCTCATTCCAGCAAAATTACATCCATAGACTACTCTCCAGACGATCTTAAACTAATAACATGCAGTTTAGATCGAACATTCCAAGTTTTAGATTTGTACACTGGCATGTCGTTATATAAAAAATCAGTTGAATCATCATTAAGGTGCTTGAAATGGGATGGTATACTGTTATTGTTAGGTTCGGATGATGGAACTTTATACATATGGGATATAATTGAAGTAAAATTATTGTATGAAGTTCAAGCTCATGAAGGTAAAATATCTTTTAATCATATACAGAAATTTCTAGTAAATTCAGACTTTTATTCATAAAAATTTCAAGATATTTCTTTGCATTTAGGCAAGTTTTTATAAAATTTTAGGGACTATTTTCTAAATTTTTCAGTATAGTGTCCATACTACATGCTAATAAACAAATCAAGCAAAGAATATATTTTTGGTATTTTTTGTTTGGCCGCTACAATTCAAATTTTTATCACGCAGCTTTTTTAATATTTTTATTCATGTGCAATTTTAGTTTAATTTTAACTGTAATATTTTGTAGGTTCCCTATTGTCCATTGATATAAGTCCTGATAAGAAACAAATTGTTACTGGTGGAAGTGATCACATTGTTAAAATATGGAACCCCATAGAAATTACATAAATCTTATCAAATCGATAATAAATGTGATAATTCTAAATAAAAATTATTTTTGCATTTTAACTTGGGTTTTATTTTAAAAGGATTTCTTCAATAAAAAATAATTAATGTAGGTAAATATTATTTATTAAAAAATTTTCATATTCTTAAAAATAAAATCTATTCATATTCTGCTATAAGAACCATCATATAAACTCCAACGAGCAAGGCTACAACTTGCAATATAGTCTGCACAAATGAAGGCTTTTCTTCATCCAATAATTCTGGAATAACTGATACAAGCGCAATATAAATAAATCCACCAGCAGTAAAAGGTAAAATCCAATTAACTGCCATAGCGCCAGCACTTTCTTGCATTAAAAGTGACAGTGCTGTTCCACCCAACGCACCAATAGCCGTAGTAAGTTGCAAAAGCATTGCGTTCCTACGTGAAACTCCAGATTGCAAAAGTATTGCAAAGTCTCCAATCTCATGAGGAACTTCATGTAATAAAATTGTAATAGTGGTTACAAAACCAATCGTATTCCCTGCCAAGTAAGAAGACCCAATCGCTAAACCATCAGTAAAATTATGACTAAAATCAGCTGCAAGATTTAAATACCCAGCAACTTTAATTTCTTTACTTTCTTCCTTCTTTTTACTCTTTCCTTCAGCCTTTTTATCACCTTTCTTATTGTTATCATTTTTCTTAACGCTATGAGAATGAGCATGCCCACCTTTTATTATCCTCACTGTTTTCTCTATTATTAAAAATGAAACTATCCCAGCTAGTACCCATAATCCTACAGATAAATCATGAGGCCCATGCTCGTGAGAATGATCATGGCTATGGGCATGACCTGCTCCAACGTTCATAGCTGCATGTGGAATCAAATGCAGAAAAGCATCACCAAGTAATCCACCTGATGCAAACGCCAGAAGAATTTTAAGTAACGGCTGCTTTTGTTCCGTATTATCAAGAGGAACGAAGAAAAGGATGAAAAATGGTGCCGCACTTATAAGTAGCGTTGAACCCATCGCATTAAACCAAATATCGGAACTATTTTCTTTCGAAGCATGTACTTTTTTCTCGTGACTATGGGAGTCGTGATGCGAATGTATCTCTTCATTTGCAGCCTTTGAATACTTAAAATGTGGTGGCTCATCATGTGAATGACCATGGTGATCGTGAGCTTCAGAACACTTATAAATTAAAAAACTTAAACTTATAACTAATAAAATAGAGGAAGTCTTTGAAAACATGTTTTATCTTATTTAATAACTTCTTTTATTACTTTTTAACTTATCACCGGTTTGTTGGCATTTTTTTATCAACAAAGTGGCATACATGTCAATATGACGTTTTGACAGGTTTTTGACAATTATCGACGTGTAGTTAATTTTTTGTTTATATTTGTTCTTTTAACTTCTTATTCTTCAATTTTTTGTATGATTCGCATTAATAACTAAACGGTTAATTACTTGACTTTATTGGCTAAAGTTTCTTTTTTTGCTGTTCAATTTATTGAGCACCCTGTATATATAAGTTTGACAAATTGGCAACGTCGCGTGAAATAATATTTAGTTCTATGAACTCTATGATTAACCTAAAAAATTCCAAAATTTATAAATTTTAAAAATGTTAAGAAACGCTTTAAATTTTATCAAAAAAACATCAAAGTTTAATAACTATTTTATTTATAGAACATCAGTGGTACCTATACGAAATCAGTATAGATTCCATAAAATTTTTATTGATTATGAAAGTGTAAATTATAAAAATATTCTAGCGTTAAGTGTTTTAAGTTGGTTGGGTTTTGAGAAAAGCGATGAAGATAAAGAATCTGAGTTAATTATGACTCTAAAACGGTCGGTTTTGTGTATACAACGAGAAGAATTTGAAAAAGCTGAACAAATGCTGCATTTGGCACTTCGCCTTGCACAGCAGCAACAAAATAAGCAGGGTGTTTTGTATTGTTACGACCTAATGGCAAATTTAGCTTTTGATCAGTTTCAAATGACAAAAGCTGAAAAGTTGTTCATTAGTGTGATGCAAATGTTGCTTGAATTGGGAACGGAGCAGGATGATTTGAAAGTAACAGGTTTTAAGATAATTACAAGTTTAATTTAGTAAATAATTTTTTATTTATTTCTAGATGATTCACATCAGCTTAAAAGTAGCTCGGATTAATCACTTATTAGATAGGAAAGATAAAGCTGAGTTGGGATATAATTGGTGTTTAGAAAATATTGAAAAACAAAGGCTTAATAATTATGACGCCGAAGCATTGTATGGTGTTATTCTAGATTGGTATGCACAATTTTTATTAGACCACAACCAAGTGGAAAAATCACTCGAGCGATTAAAGGAAGCTTATAACGTTTGCTGCAAAGTAAAAGGAAAACACACGAACCAAAGTGTATTACTGCTTAATGATTTGGGGATTACTTCTTGGAGAGCTGGAGACATTGGGGGTGCTGAAAAGTTCTTAAACGAAGCTGTAGAAATTAGCAAAAAGTTAGACGATCAATCACATATTGGTGTAATTCTAGCAAATCTTGGATTAATTTATTTACAAAATGGGTTGATTGATGAAGCCCAAAAATCATGTAAGCAGGGATGGCAATTAGGTATGTTTTAATTTAGCTCTTATCGATAACTTTTTTCATATTAAAAAAAATTAAATTAATTCAATTTGTTTTTTGTAGGAAAAAAATATGAAAATACTGAATCCACGGAGCAAGCTAGTTATTGTTTGGATCAAATTAAAATGTTTCTAGAAAAGTAGCTAATTTAGTTAGACCAAAGAATGTATATAATTAATTTAAGAAAAGCTTATATTAAAAATTGTTGACGGTGTAATAAATTTAAATAGTTGTTACCCTATTGTTTTTTTTTAAACAAAAAATTTAATATTACATGTTAAATTTATTTTTGTAAATAATTTTTGGATAAGTATACTTGGTTGCATATATTGATTTATCGAATGATATGGGTGGTGCTCGTGATTTTTATGAGATTGGTATGCCTGCGTAGTATTAACATAACCTAATTAAAATTTTGACGTTGACACTTGTGTTTTGCTTCTGTTCATCTGTCACCAATGTTCATTATCATCAATATTGTTTATTAATCACACAGTAATGATATTATTTTTTTATAATTAAGTGTGGGTGAATATTGAATGTATCAATTTATTACCAGATAAAGTTTTTACTTGATTATATACTTTCAATAAACATAAAATGAATAGATCGTGACCACAAATATAAAAAACATGTTTGCCTCTTTAAAAAGTAAAATTAAGGAAGAAACGGGCAGTGATTTATCCAAGCTCACGGCGAAAATCACCTCCTCCACAGTCCAACGTATAGATTCACTTAGGGGTCGTGGCTCGACATCTAGTATTAATTCAATAGTATCTTCAGAGGGCGTAAAAGAAGAATTAGAAGTACTCAAGAATGATGAAGATTTTAAAAAACGATTTCATAAAATTGAACAAGATTTTGCCAGAAAGCTTGAAGAGAAAGAAAAAGAGTGGCGGGAAATTTTAAGTGAAAAAGAAAAGCGGCTTCAAAGTTTAGAAAAAGAAAAAGAAGAGGCATATATACAAGTTTATAATTTAAAAGATTCACTAAAAAATGCTGAAAGTAATATATAATATAATCATTTCGTGTTTCATTTTCGTTCATATTGAAATTATTGTAGGTTTTAAACAAAAGTTGGTCGAGCGGCAGGAAGATAAAGAGCAAATTGAAAATTTTCAAACTCAAGAGCTTGCGAAAGTTAAACATCTTGTTTTGTTAAGGGAGCAAGAGTTGGATGAAAAAACGATGACACTAAAGGATGCTAATCTACAGTTGGATAAATTAAGGAGTGAGGTAAATAGGTTGAGGCGTTACGAGGAACAACTAAGTGATGTACAAGTAAGTGGAAACACAAATTCAAGCCTTTTCATGCAAACCTTGTACATTATCGCTGTTTCTCACGCTTTTATTGTTTTTAATTTAAATTTTTACTTTATATGCTTCGGAATGTTTTATAAATTCAAAGATCGTATTTTTGATATAGGAATAATCCATAATACCTCAAATTAATGATTTTAAAAAAAATATTTTAAAACTTTTAGAATTCGAGAAGGAATATAATACGCTAATTTGATTTTAGTTTTTAAGCCAACTTATATTTTTACTTTTTTAAATGCACTTCTATTTATTGAACGCAACACTATTTTTGAGCTATTTGGGATTATGAAGTTAAATTATTGACTATGTACCCTATACCCTATTTAGAAAATGCTTTACTAATTAAATGGCCTCGACTGTAATTGCTTTTATTTTTTTTTGAGCGAAATGAACCTGCTTTTTAAAGCATTTTAAACTTTCCTTTATTAATAATTAATATTGATTGTATCACTTTTATAAACAATTAGTTCAAGTATGAAATAACCCAATTGTTTTTAAAATAAAGTGATTTATAATTATCACTTTCTACTCTCACTTCAGAAGCTTCAAATCCTAAATTATTTTCTCTAAAGCTTGTCTTTTAAATTACAGTTAATTGAATGACGAGAGCTATTTACAGGTACATGTTTGTTGCATTTGTATTTACATACTTCTTTTATTTAAAAAAATTCACCTGTCGTAGAAAATCGGGATAAATTTCTGTTTATTTAAAAGCATAAAAGTACACATTTGTGCAAAATTCATATAAGAAAAACTGGGAGGAGCCTAGGAGCTTGAAATTTCAATTCCTAGATGGTGCATTAGTAAGGAAATAATGAATAGCACTTTTTATGTTCCTAAATATCTTAGGTTCTACATATACGATTTTAATATTTTTTTCTAATTTATAAACAATTCAGTTCATGTAATTCAATAACTGGTAAAAAAAATATTGTCAAAATGTTTATTCTTATAGCTACGATTTATTTGCTCGCAAGGTACAATATCTAAATCACTATAAGTTCTTAATATCTTAACCCTTTCACTCCCAGTGGTCACAATTGTACACATTAAATTCACATAACGTTTATGGGAAATTCGATTTTTTTTATACAGGGTGTCCCACTTTTTTTCCAGCAAAATTTTTTTTATATAGTAAATGTCATTCTCAACAAAAAATTTCCTATGAACTAATATTAATTTCATTAAGAAAAGTTTAAAAATAGCCAATAATGTCCAAAGAAACAAGTTGGCAAAGACAAAATCTAAACCATAAGTGATTTAAACAAAAAATTGATGATAAGAAAAAAAATTATACTGTTTCACAAAAATCATAAACATTTAGCAGTTTTTAAATTGCCGTATTAGTTCATCACGGGCACCCCCCCTCCAAAGGAGTGTATTTTCTTATTGAATTTTTAATATAGAGTAGAAAATTCCTTCTTTAATAATTTAAATAATTCGAATGTTTAAATTTTGATATAATATTTTTGAAGAACCCAGAAAATACTTGATCTCAAAAATTTTTTGGGTCCCCATACTTATACAGTAAACTCCAAGGAGGTTTAAAAAAAAAGAGTTATTTGCCAAAACATTACTCAAAAAAATTCATAAATTAATATCTCAAAAACTGCTTAAATAATTTTACAAAATACAATACAGGTATTTGTATTATTTGGAATGAGTTTTGGTAGTTTTTCTCAACTTCGATTGAAGAAAAAAAAATTTTTTTTTCAAAATTTCAAAAAAAAAGTTAATCACAAACATACTCTTTTTATAAAATAATTTCATATTTTGAACAAAAAAAAATGGGTGTTACATTTAAAAAAATAAAGTTGATGTCACTTTCAGTAAAACCAGAAGTCATATTGAAAAAAATTTTAGTGCCTAAAATGTGTTTTACTTGAATCATACAACATAGTCAAATTTCAAATTTTTATTTTCATAAATAAAAAAGCTATTAAGGTGACCTGTGTTTTGTTTGTAACCAGTCTTTGTATGACTATGAAATGTATTTCTAATTTCAAATTTGTCGACAAAACAATTTGGCAGAATTTAATAAATGTTTAAAAAAAAATTACCATTTATCCAAATAGCCTCATTTAAATTGTTATAAGTAAATCATTTATTTTTTAACCAAATAAAATTTGATTTCTGAACTCCCAAAAGACATACTGGATTAAAAAAATCTTTTTTTAACCACTTTAGTAAGCTACTTTTATTTTTACTGAATTAAGTTATCAATAAAATAAAAGGCTTTGGTTGGCTTAATCAAACTTTATTACTTTGATCTAATATTTATCAATAATTTTTGAAATATCTTTTCAAACAAAACTTTTAATTAAAATTATATAACTTTTTTTAATAATTGAAAAAACCTTAAAAAATGGACCAAATTGTAGATAAATCTTCAGCCTTAAAAATGAATAAATTTTGTTTTACTTTTTTAATACATAAAAAATTTCTCTTGAATTTCTCTACAAAAACAAATAATATTTTACTAAAAATTTTTAATACCAAAAAAGTTCTTAAGTGCTTTATGTCCTTTGGCACCACATAAGACCATTTCCACTAATCCAGGATTGGTAAAATTTTTACCAAATGAGCGTTTTTTATAAAAATGCACGTATACAAAATTTCATCATAAAATTTTTATTACTTTGGCAGCAATTAAAAAAAATATTTTTTTTAAAATGAACTTCAGAAGCTTATAACTTCTTAGGGGTGCATTTTTGGATATAGATAAATAGGGTCAAATCGGCTTATTTTCACGTTTACTATCACCAGTTAAGCGTTGTCGGTGTAGTTACAGGACACCCTGTATATACTCCAAAACTAAAATGAATCGGATGTATATTCATAGGACATTTTTTTCTCAAAATAGCTTGTAGGTACAGCCTAAAAAATATTTTTTTAATATTAGCAATTTCATTTATTTTTACCTTTTCCAAGACTCCTCCCCAATGAGAACAGGTTGTTTTTTTACTCGAACTAAACAAAAATTATATCTCGATTTTACCCTCCAAAGGAGTGTATTTTCTTATTGAATTTTTAATATAGAGGAGAAAATTCCTACTTTAAGAATTTAAATAATTTAAATTTTGATATAATATTTTTGAAGAACCCAGAAAATAGTTGATCTCAAAAATTTTCTGGGCCCCCATACTTATACAGTAAACTCCAAGGAGGTTTGAAAAAAAAAATTTATCACAAACATACTCTTTTTATAAAATAATTTCATATTTTGAACAAAAAAAATGGGTGTTACATTTAAAAAAATAAATTTTATGTCACTTCTGGTGAAACCAGAAGTCTTATTGAAAAAATTTTTAGTGCCTAAAATGTGTTTTCTTGAATCATACAACATAGTCAATTTTTTATTTTCATAAATAAAGAAGTTATAAAGGTGACCCGTGTTTCGTTTGTACCCGGTATTTGTATGACTATGAAATGTATTTCTAATTTCAAATTTGTCGACAAAACAATTTGGCAGAATTTAATAAATGTTTCAAAAAAAATTACCATTTTTCCAAATAGCCTCTTTTAAATTGTTATAAGTAAATCATTTATTTTTTAACCAAATAAAATTTGATTTCTGAACTCCCAGAGGATGTACTGGATTAAAAAAAATCTTTTTGTAACCACTTTGGTAAGCTACTTTTATTTTTACCGAAATAATGTTTCAATAATTTTTGAAATAACTTTTCAAACAAAACTTTTAATTAAAATGATATAACTTTTTTTAATAATTGAAAAAAACCTTAAGAAATGGACCAAATTGTAGATAAATGTTCAGTCTTAAAAATGTATAGTTTTTTTAATAAGTAATTATTAAATGGTGAAAAAACGGTTGTTTTTTAATAAATTTTGCTATAAAAAAACTTATTCCAAATTTGAAATTACTTGTGATTATGTAAAAATTATCTTTGTGGTTCATTTAGTTTAATTAAAATCTGTCAAACAGCTTTTGAAATATAAGTATGCTTTTTGAACCGATAGTAGTGACTTGTGATCTCCACAGGAATTTACTAGATCCAAGAAAAAATTGTAATTTTATTTTAAGCAGGAAATAATTATTATTTATTTAATCATATTTTTAAAAATTCCTTTTAAATAATTTATTCTCTAAAAAAATCATACAGAAAATTAGTATCTCAAATTTTAATATTTAATTAACTGTTTTTGTGTTCATTATTTTTTATTTATTGGATAAATAGTTAGCGTTTTTGCACTTATTCAAAATCAAATACTGTTGAAGTTCAAATTTTAATTCTTAAATTCAATATAAAGTAACGAATTAATTCAAATATTACATGTGGATAAAATTTAAATATAAAACATGCAAGTCTTAAGGTAAGATAATAAAATGTAGTAGTGGTAGAGTAATTAGTTTACTGACGTAACTTGCTAATTTGATTTTGAACTTGGCGCTTTATTTTAGAAAAATTGCTTTTTTATTTTAAGTAACGCATATTATTAAATTGTTAGTTCGTAAAATATTATCAATGCAAATTCAAACAGGTTATATTTGAATAAAAGTTTAATCAGTTCTGAAAGTGATAACAGGTGTAACCTATTTAAATAAAACGTTATTTACTTTCAGCCAACTTCAATAATTGAATGTACGCAGTTGTAAATGTTTATTATTTTACAATTTACCAAGTTTTATTTATTGTAAACCATAAAATTTCAACAATTTATTCATGATAAATTTTAAATACAATCACTTAATACAGGGGTGGGAGTTGGTTTATATTTTACATGAAATTTTACTATCTTTCAAAAAAATTTCATATTTATTCTACCAACGAATAATTTTTTCATAATAACGAATTTATTTTTGATATGGAATTACCATTTTTTTCCGATTTTTCACAGAATTTACGGAATTTATATTTTTAAATTCAGGCTGCACCATAATGAAGGATGTTTATTCAAAAAAATATACAAAAATTCTCGGTTTTTTCGATATTTGGCAGGATTAAATGCTTTGCAGAGTTTTGTAGATTAATTATCCGAAAGAATTATTTTAAAATAATAATTTATTCTCGCCATTTCGATTACCTGTAGGGGGCACTGTTTTAAGAGAAACAGCTGATCCAAGTGAGGTAAAAAATTACCTATTTTATTTATAATTTACATAAAACAGGTAATTTGCGCATTTTATAAGCTCAAATATATAAATTCAATTCCTTTTCACGTTACCTCACCTCTCTAGTTTAAGAAAAACCACCAGAGGGCGAGCGGAATTCCAAAATCGCGAATAAGGGCTGTAGACCTTCTCCAGCAAACCTCAAAATAGTCATTAGAACGTTAATAAAGGAATACTCTTAAGCTTTGAAATCGTCCGAGGCAGAAAACTTGTTTAAAAAAATAGGCCAGTTTTTATTTCGATTTATCTATGATTTTGTACATATTTTTTTCGACGACTCTTGGGGATACCAAACTTTCTAGATGATTTTCAATATTATTTGGCAAAAATTTAATCCAATGTCCAATCACAAATCATAAATTTGCATTTAAGACAAATCTGTCTTTCGTGACGACCTAGGAAGAACTGATTATACAGGGTGTTTCAAACTCTTAAAATTCGTATATTGTATGCATCCAATTTTTCTTCAGAACTTTTGATCCATCATTTTGAAGCAACAAATAATGAACAATTATGTAAAATTTTTATTTTTACTTTTGTTTTTTAGTTAATTAGGTTAATGCAAGTACAAATGCAGTTTTCTTCTAAAAATTATGATGGGTCCATAAAAAAACAAACACATGTCCCTTCCTGACCAAATGCATAAAAAACACAGGTTAAAACGGTGCTTAAACAAAAATAATAATTTCTTTGGGTGTTGAAATTACAAATTTGAGCGCTTGGTGATTAACCACCTTATGGACTACACAACATTTAAAAAAATAATATTTAAGTAGTTTTTATAATGTTTTCACTGTTTTATTTTAATTATTTTATTTTAAACATTCGCACGGTAGAAAACCCCGGCACGATTTGTGTTTAACCTGTATACGTTATAGCTTGGAGCTGTTAAAAAAGGTATGTGCTTTTGGGCTATCACTGACATTTTAATATTTTAAAAAGTCATGTATTTATAATTTTGAATTATTTGATAATTTTTAAATTTGTACTGATTGGAGCAGAATGCTTGCAACTCATCAGATTTGTGTATTTTTATATCTTAATTCAAATATATGACCTTTTAAATTTAATCCATTGACAATACTATATTTTAAAAAAATTAACAAGCCCAAGAATTTAATTTTATTTTAGGATGATTTTGAAAGTTTGCGACATTCAAGCGCACGTGACCTTGCTGCACTTGCATCAGAACTTGCAAAAAGTGAGGAAGAAAGACGTCACTTATCAGATCTTGTAGCAATGTTAAGACAGAGGACAATAAATGGTGGATCTAATGATGACACTGTAAATGCTGAAAGAAAATTACTTGAACAACGACTAGAAGAAGCTCACTTACATCTTGCAGACATTAAGACTTCTTGGAGCGATAAAATTGCATCTTTAGAAACTCAGGTAAGAAATTTAACTTTGCTTTTAAATTCTGAATATTATATTTTATTAATTACTTTTGTAACATAAAATCAAGCTTTCTTAAACTCTCAACCTTAAAAAATTGTTCAAGTCTTTTAATTGAACACAGGAAATGTTTTTTAAGTAATAAACTAGGATTTTAATAAGTTTTGAGATATCTATTGTATTTTTTTTTATAATACAATCAATTCTTTTTTATTAGTATTGTTTAAAATTCTCTTCTTTTAGGTTGGTAGGTTGAGTAGGCAGGCAGCTGAAGAAGGGGCTGAAAGAAGGCGAGCAGTGGATGAAAAAGAGGTGCTTTTAGAACGTGTGCGTCAATTAGAATGTGAATTAGAATGTAACAACTTAGATTTGAATAATAAAGATGCTAAATTGAAACGACTTATGTCTGAAATGGAAGAATTATCCACTGAGCTTCGAAATCTCAAGGCTGATTCAGAAGAAGAGGTTGCATTTTTAAGGGATCAAATTGTGAGTTAATTTGGGCCCTTTAACAGCATCCTCAAGATTTTTTTATTATGGCATTATGTACTTAATTTTAGTTTTTTTTTAGGTAATAAATTTTATTTCGAGTTATTTTATTTTTGTTTTATTTCAATATTATTCTTACACTATAGTTATTATAATTTCTCACTTATATATTGTAAACAACATTTTTTAAACATCAATAAAACTATCGACCTTATTTAAACCTCTATTATTTATTTTTTCCTTTTTATAGTTTTTACTCCATGCATTTTAGTAATTATTGTAGCTGTATGTAATTATACATTTTTATTTATAAATTGATTATTATTTTAGCAAAATGTTACTACAGAAATCAAGGCAGTTCAGAAAAATTTAGAAAATACAGAATGTGAATTGGAAAAACATGATGAAGAATGCAGCAGGCTTAAATTGTCAGTGGAATCGGAACACCAAACCAACAAATCATTACGACATATGATCACAAAATTAGAAAAGGATTTAAATGATGAAAAAATTAATAGTCTAAATGTACAAAAGACACTAACAAGGTAATATTTATAAAAATATTTGTTTAGTATACTGATTACAGTAGCGAGCTAAAAATAAGTTAGCAAATAGTACCTTAGTAGGTTACTAGCGTTTCATTTTTTAAAATTTAATTATTTTTTAAGATACATTACCAAAAAAATTTTTTTAAGGGGTTGGACTGCGCAATTTTCAATCGAGAATTATAATTTCTACGGAATTTGGTGGGGAAGGTGACGGTGCGAATTTTAAGCTATTAAACGTTAAAAATAAAAAATATTCGACTCACATAACCGGCACCGATCAAAACTGACGAATTTTCAAATTCCGCGTCGGAAATACGTGAAAATCAAACCGCGAATTTGAGGGCGCCAAAAACAGAAAAAATGGAGATATCAAAAAAAAGGTACGAACCTAACACAATAAGTGGTATTGGGATTAGGAATAAAGAATCCGCGATTTTTTCCCACCTGTCGATTTCGAAATATGTGGTACACAGTTGGAACACTTTTACCGCCCGAAAAAACGCTAAAATTGTACCTTTTGCGTCTTGGCGCCGTGACGCCCCACCTTTGCGCCTGGAGACGTAAAAATGGTTACAGTCTATCCCCGGGATATGAGAATAAAAGACGACGACGAAAACCGGAAAAAAGCAAGAAAAATCGACCGTCTTCGGAAATTTTTTTCAAAGTCTTAGGGGGCTTCAAAGAAATTGAAATTCGTACGACGCTTAGAATAAACGTTCTCCTTTACGATGCGACTCGTATTCTTAAAATCGGACGAAAAGAACCCTTTTGGTGGCTCCTCGCAAAAAATAGGTCCGGGCGGGTCAAAACCACCGTCTTCAGAATCCGGTCCTCTATAACATACTAAAATTTGATGCGATTCGGGGTGAATTTCGGACACTTGGGGGATGAATTCGATTTTTCGTTCCATACGGTTTTAGTATTATTGACAAATTTTTGAAAATAACACTTTGTTCAGAAGTAAATAAAAAAATTGGAAAAGCATTGTCTAACCATATAAGTTCAGACTGTAGAAATAAAATGAAATAATAATTTTAGAGTCACTGCCGAAAAAAATACGGCATTATTAAGAAATGCTGAAATTTCGCAACAAATGGAGATGGTTAAACAAGAAACTCGCCGACAGGAATCTGAAATGAATGAATTTTTGAATAAAATCACTGCGCTTGAAGATGAAAATAATAAGTTCAGGGAAAAAGAAACCAAAGGTATCGAACAGGAATTAAAAAATACCGTTGTAATATTAGAGGAGCAACTTAGTGATAAAAATAAGGTAATCCTTTATTTTCCATTTTACAATTAATTTTAATAATATTATTTTGTAGACTATCAAAACACTGCAATTAAGGTTAGCTGATATGAAAAAAACTTTACAACAGGAACTTCGGACGACGAACCACTCAAATTTTTATGATAACGATTTAAACACGCCAGCAATTTTAACCCCTAGTCAAAATACTACACGTAATCATCACGGTATTAGAAGAGATGAGGATGATGTAAACTTTACTTATCTTAAACATGTAATAATAAAATTTTTAACAAGTAGAGAATATGAGGCTCAACATCTAACCAGAGCCGTCTCCACTTTATTAAAATTCTCACCTGAAGAAGAAAAATTGTTGACCGACACATTAGAATGGAAAATGTCCTGGTTTGGTAGCAGGCCGAAAATCGGTAAGGGACAAAATTCCAAAAGCCTACCTCACAGCTGATGGCTGCTTTAATTTTTTTATTTTTTTTATTTATTTATTTTCAGATGAAAAGTGATTCAATTTTGTTTAGACGAGGGACTGATTCAAGGTTAGTTTCTGCTTTAAAAAGTTAAATTGGTGACGGTTCCCTCTCCTAAACAATTTTTAACTTATCCTATTTTATGCTTAATAACATTCCTTTTGGTTGTTCAATCAATTCTTGCATTCTTTATGTACATTTGTAAATATGGTAAAGCATTGAAGTTATCTGTAATATATTGTTTAATTTTTGGCCAAAAAATTGTTGCAATTTACTTATGCAAAGAATAATTTAAGTGTAAATGTATTTTATTTATTATATTTATTGTAGTAAATTAATGATATTTAAAATATATTGTTTTATTTATATTTAATGAACGAGTTATTATTTATTTCCAAAGAAAAAAATGCAATGCCCCTAAGTTCAATATAAGAAGTCTTTCCAGTGTAGGAACTTTCAATAAATTTATAAAATTGTTTCTAAACCAATATAAAACAGTTTTACAATTTTATTTTTTTAATTAAAAAAATACAAAATTTTTGACAGTTTCGTGCATATGTTGTAAAAAATGTCATTTTACCACATTTGATTAATATGTAATTTTCAAAAAAATGCAAACCATCTTTGTTTCTTGTCGAAGATTTTCTTCCTTATCCAAATTCCTTGCAAACACTGTATTGGTCAAGAATTCTAAACTAACACCTAGAAGATATCTTTTTGGAAAGCAGGAATGTATTCCTAAATCATACAAAAACTACCAAATTGTTCGATTTAAAACAACCAGCGAACTACTCGGTAGCATTCCTCGGATACATCCACATGTTAAAAAAATTGGCTGGGCTACATCGGTAATTATTGTAATTGTTTCTTCATTAAAGTATGGAGCAGGTAGCTTTCTTTTATTTTTAATACCTTTAGTTGTACTTAATGGAAGAGATATACATTTAATAATAAGAACGTTTAGGAGGGATGCAGTGTAAGTTTTATAAGTTATCATTTTTAATATTAAAATTATGCTTTATAGATTTTTAATAAGATATGCTAAAACTTTATTCGCAATAAAATCAATACGAACTAAGAACTTAACAGTGACAAAGTTATTTAATAAATGTGTTGAGAAGTACCCTGATGAAATAATGATGCAAATGTTTGATGAAAACTGGACTTATTCAGAGGTTTTACTTTGTTTTTATTTAAAACTTAACTTTTAAAAATACTTTAATTAACTTTGAATTACAGTAGAATCAAATATAGTATTTTCAAAATTTAAGCGTAATAATTTTAAATTTTGCTAAGGTTAAAAGTTATGCGAACAAAGTTTCTCGATTAATGCAGAAGTTAAACTTGGAAAAGGGAGATTCTGTTGGGATATTTTTACAAAATAGTCCTCAAATGGCAGCAATAGTTCTTGGATTAGCACAGTTGGGAATAATATCTGCATTAATAAACACAAATTTGAAGAAAGAAGGACTTGCTCATTGCATTAATATAAGTTCTTGTAAAATCATTATTGTTGATGAAAAATTAGCAAAAAGTATAATTAAATTTATATGTATGTATAATACCGTTTATAGAAAATTATTTCAGCTTTAAACGAAGTGCTGTTTGAAATAAAAAAAGACGTTAAAATTTTTCAGTTAAACGGAACTGTACAGATACCTGAGTTTAAAAGATTGGAAGATGAATTAGGTTCAGAAAATAACGATTGCCCAGAATGTGTTAATAATATTCATTTTGATGATCCTCTTTTGTATATTTATACTTCAGGAACTACAGGGTTACCTAAAGCTGCAGTTTTGCCCCACGCTAAGTACTTAATACCTTTTTAAATACAAATTTTTGATAAATCTAATATATTTTTCATTGCTTATTCAGACAGTTTATTTTGCAATGTTCAATGTTGGAAAATAAAAATAAATCGCCCTTTTCTTAATTATAGTTTCATATTCTAGATTTTTGGTAAATAGTTTAGGCTCCTCACATTTGCTTAACTTAACAAGGAAAGATAAGGTTTACAATCCTCTTCCGTTATATCACACTGTCGGATTATGTTGTGGATTAGGTCCATCTATAACTTTAGGGATTCCATCAGTAATAAGGCCACAGTTTTCAGCTAGTAGCTATTTTAGCGATTGTAAAACTTATAACTGCACAGTAAGTTAATTACTGAAATTTAAAAATATTATAAGCCAATTTTTTTAATTAGCTTGGAATGTATATTGGCGAAATCTGTCGTTATATTTTAATGACGAAACCAAGTGCTTCAGATAATACACATAAAGTTACAAAAATGCTCGGCAATGGTTTAAATTCAAAGATTTGGCCAGAATTTGCAAAGCGTTATAATGTTGTAATTACAGAGTTATATGGTGCTACTGAAGGAAACTGTAATATGAGTAAGAACAAAAAACAATTCAATTTGATCAAATGACAATAAGACATTTTAAGATAATAATTTTTCTGAAATCTTTTTCGCTAATACAAATTGAACGGTTTAATTCCTAATAACTAAAGAGTTTAGTCAATCATCGCTCATTAATTACCAACAGTATTCCAATTTAAGATACAAGAAATTTGGTTAGGTAGTCAAAAATAATTAAATTTCTTTCTGTAGTCAATATTGATGGTAAAGTTGGTGCAGTTGGTTTTATTCCGACAATGATCCCAAGATTTATGTATCCGTTTCATATTATTAAGGTAGATGATGAAGACAGACCTCTCCGGAAAGCGAATGGACTCTGTGAAATATGTGAACCAAGTAATTGTATACAAAAATATTAAGGTAATAAATAATTAATTTCCTATTTAAGAGGAACCGGGTATGCTTGTTGGTATGATTAAAACAGGACACATTGAGTCCAAATATTATGGATATATTGGCCAAGATAAATCTACAGAATCCAAAATTATTCGTGACATCCTAAAAGTAAGTTATTCATTGAATATAGATTTCGGTTTAATGAAATTATACACAGTAAATAAAATACACGAAAATTGTAGATAGGTGATTCTGCATTTATAACCGGCGATATTTTAGTCAAAGATGAATTATTGTACATCTATTTTCAAGATAGAACAGGTGATACTTACCGATGGAAGGGTGAAAATGTTTCAACTTTAGATGTAGAAACAGTAGCTTCTAAGTTTACAAAAACTCAATGCGCCTGTTATGGTGTATGGGTAACTTTCTAACCGATTAAATCCTAATATGATACTAAAATCATTTTTGATTTTAAGGTAACTGGTTATGAAGAGACTAAAGCAGGAATGTTGGCTATTGAAGATCCTGAAAATGTTATAAATATTGTCGATCTCAGTCAACATTTGGTTCAAAATTTACCCGTGTATGCTGTGCCACGATTTTTACGTGTAGTGGATAAAATTGAAATCACTGGTACTTTTAAGGTAAAGAAAGCATCATTTATTAAAGAAGGACTTTATCTTCAAGATTTTAAAAAGCTTTATTATTTTGATCAAAAGGCTTCAATTTATAAACCTTTAACACCTGAAATTTTAAGAGATATTGAAACTTACAAAGTTACCATATAAATTGTTTTATAGTGATTTAATAAAAGATCTAAATCCTTAACAAATCTTTAAATAAATAAAATGCCTGACAATTTATGAAAATAATTATATTTTTTGGGTAATTAACATGATGTTACTAGAGGCCAACGTAGTGTTGCACCTTGAGGTATTCCGAAAAAAATACACTTACAAGGATACAACGTATGCTTAATTTTTTTGTTTTTATGGGTTGTTTCTATCAAAAGTTAATTTAAAGGTTGCATATTTTATAAAAAAGAAAAAATATTGAAGTAACTTTATTTGTAAAATTATAAAACTTACTTAAACAACAAAGTTTTTTCTTAACGTAACAGTTTTAAACACTAAATATATTTAAGCAATTATCTAAAATTTAAACTAAAAAACAATCAACAAAATAATAAATAATGTAGGATTTAAGCTATTTACGTAAATTCTATGGTATATTGTACAAAACGACCTTTGATATTCTTACGTACAAAAATAGCTTCGAAATTGATCACCGCTTTTGTAATTAAAGCCTTATTGTTCCATTATTTATTTTCTCATAAATTTCAGGAGTAATAAGTTCATATTGCCCTGAACTATTAAGATAGTATATGTTGTCTTTTATTGTGCTAGGATTAAAACCCTCTTTTTGAAGATCGTTTTTCTTTAATTTAAATGTACCTGGAATAAAAAAAATGCATATTTTAATAAAATAATCAAACTATTAGCTTTTCAAGCTAAGTGATCTCCCTCTTGAGGCTGAATGCGGAACTAATGAGACGTCAAAAATAGGTTAGTTGGGACAAATTAATTTGTATAACGCAATAAGTTACTAATAAAAAGCTAATATACCTGTCCTATCTAATTTTGTAAGTGTCCTAATGAAAATAGGCCGTGCGTACGAAGGGAGACCAGTTTTGATACCTTCTTCTAAAGTTTTGAAATTAACTGTGCCCTCTGGATCCAAAATTGCAGCCATCCCAGCTTTTCCTTCCAGTCCTTTAATCTAAAAATTTCATTTGAAACAGTAAATAACGCAATTTCAAAACAGATTAGATATTTTGCTTAAAAACTAATATAATATAAAACTTACCTCAACTCCGAAAACTACAACATCTTTATAAGAAAGAATATTGCTCAAAACACCTTCAACTTCTGAAGTGGAAACATTTTCTGCTTTCCATCTGAAGGTATCTCCAGTTCTATCTTTAAAGAATAAGTTGCCTAACTCATCAGCTACCAAAATATCACCAGAAATAAAAGCCGAATCTCCCTTTTTGAATACATCATGAACTACCTTCTTCTTCGAAGCTTCTTCATCAACATATCCAAGGAATGCTCTCATGTGATTTCCAGGAATAATTTTACCAATATAAACACCTGGTTCATCGGGTTTACATATTGTACATAAGCCTCTAGAATCTCTTAAAGGTTCACCAGTCTCTGGATCAACCCTTATTATACTTATTGGGTACACCCCAGGAATTATACGTGAAATAAAACCAATAGAGCCAACGGTATTGTCCACATTTACTAGAAACATAAAAATTATTAATGTACTGTGCAAAAAAATTAGTTATTAGGTAGAAATTATTTTTACCTATATTTGCATTTCCTTCAGTTGCTCCATAAAATTCAGCAATTCTTGGTATTTTAAAGCGTTCCACGAACTCTGTCCAAATTTGTGGTTTTAAACCATTACCAAATATCAGTCTCAATTTATGGTTTGTATCTTCCTCATTCTTTTTAACAGCCAAAACGTACCTACACATTTCTCCAATATATTGCCCAATCTATAAAATTATAACAGATAAACTTTTGTTTAAAATTTAAATGAGCCAAAGTACATATTTTTTTATTAATTTTGGATATTGTTGATAATATAAAAAAAACTTACGGTGCAATCGTATTTTCGAATATCTGAGAAATAAGCAGATGCAGAGAATTTCTTTCGGATTACAAGTGTGCTACCGTAAATCATCATTTGTCCAACTGACATACAACCACCTGCGGTATGGTAAAGTGGTAAGGGTGTATAAAATCTATCATTGTTTCTAAATCTTGCTATCCAATGTATACCTGTCGCAAGAAACATGAATCTGCAATAAAAATATAATTTTATCAATCAAGATGCATTATATTGGATTTTTAAGTTAAGCGATCACCCTCTTGCGGCCGAATTCGGTACTAATGGAGCGACGTCAGAAGTAGGTTAGATGATTGCCGCATAACATTCAGTTGTTACGCGCTTTGCACTGACCTAGTTCTGACGTAATTTTTGCCAGAAAAAAATCAATTTGATTTAACTTCTGCTAATAATGTGGAAGGCAATACTAAAAACAGTTGATTTACCACTATTTTGTTTTATTTTGAATCACTGGTAATAAATAGAGTAATTTTACTTACCGAGAATGTGTTATAATTGCAGCCTTAGGCAATCCTGTAGTTCCTGAAGTGTAAATGTAAAGAAGATTGTCATGGTATGTGACTTTTTCGGAGATAACTGGTGGTGTTGGATTAGCTTCTGCGAGTAAAGAATTTAGATTCCTAAAGCTTGAATGTAAATTTTGCGGATGTTCCCTTAAACCTGTTAACTCATACAGAGCTACTTTTGATTCTATTTTATCCAAAACATCTTTTATTGCTAAAATAAAAGAAGAAAATTAGAGTTTTAATTTAATGGGTTCTTAAAACTAAGTGAACGATTGCGGAACTAATATGGGATGACGTCAGAAGTAGGCTAGTTGCTAAAACATTGTCTTGGTTGCCTCATAACTTTCAGTTGTCTCCGCGGTTATACGCTTTGCAATAACCCACTTCTGACGTCATTTTTTGCGGGAAAAGTTTATTTGAATCATCTATTATAACTTTATATTTTACCTCCAGATAATTCCGACCCAAATATAACAGCTTGACTTTTCGCTATGGTAATTGAGTGTACTAAAGGGCTTTGGCAAAGGTTTGAATTTATAAGAGGAATAATTACACCCAGTTTCGATAGACCAAGCCATGTGCAAATATATTCAGGCTTATTTTCTAAGTATAAAGCCACTATATCTCCCTTTTTATAACCATGGGTTTTAAAAACGTTGGCTATTTTATTACTGTATTCTTCTACCTAAAACATTAATAGAAAGATTTAAAATTTTAATGTTACAATAATAATGTTTGTGCATATACAGGTGTTCCGTAAGTAATGCATAATAATGAAAGGGGTTGTTCAGGACACCAAAACAAGCAACTTTTGTTAATAAACCCATATTCAGAAATTAACCATTAAGCCAGGGTAAATAAAAAAGATTTAAGGTAATTAAGTTAATTATTTAATAAAATTTACAAAAATTGTTCGAAATTTCGGCCATTTTGTTCAATACGCAAGGTTCACGATGGTTCATAGATGTTCGAACCCTCTGGAATATCCCAGGGATGTCTTGGATAATGGTACAAGCAGCCATAAGTCTTGCAAGAAGTTCTTTTTCTGTAGTAACAGGCATCTCGTACACCAGACTTTTCAAATATCCCCAAAGGAAAAAATCTAAGCTTTTGAGATCAGGGAAACGTGCAGGCCAATTAACAGGTCCGCCACGACCAATCCAACGGTTGGGAAAAACTTCATCCAGAAATTGGCGTACATTTAAAGAAAAATGAGGAGGACACCCATCGTGTTGAAACCACACATACCTTGTCTAATAATAAGCGGCACTTCCTCCAAGAGCTCAGGTAAAACTTCCTCCAAGAAATGGTGGTGGTAGTAGGTATGGACCAATTAAATTGTCTCCCAAAATTCCAGCCCAAATATTAATAGAAAATTGGTGTTGATTTCGCCGACGGGATACAACATGAGGATTTTTATCATCCCAAATGTGACTATTTCGGCTATTATAAAAGCCGTCCCTCGTGAAGCATGCTTCATCCGTAAATAACATGAAACTGCCAAAATTAGGTTGAACCAAATGCTATAGTAACCACCAGCGGGAAAAATTTACTCGAGATGGATAATCTGCTGGACTCAACGATTGAACACATTGAATTGAATAAGGGTGTAGCAACTGTTCATGGAGAACTCTCCAAACAGTTGTTTGCCTTGCTCCCATGTTATGTGCAATGGCACGAATACTTATGCTTGGTTCTTCCTCTATACAGTTGAGCACTTCTTCCTCAAATTGGATAGTGCGAATTGAACGTGGACGACGAACGAACTACAAGGTTCGACAGATCCAGTTTCTCGAATACGATTATGAATCCTAGCAAAGATAGAATAATGCGGTTGACGACGTTGAGGAAATCTTTGCTGGTACAGGTGCGAAGCTCTCAGAGAGTTATAAAGAGCTTCCCCATAAATGAGATGCATATCAGCTAATTTCGCATTGGAAAAATTCACCATTTTCGAAAGTAATTAACTTTAATAACAAACGTAATTGATCTTAGAATAGCACAACAGAATAAACTGATGTTGATTTACTACTATCGTATTTAAAGTTGTTCACTCCAAATTTGTCGTGTTTTTTTAAAAATCTGTTGTGCACGGTCCATTGTAAAGACATGACAATAAATCGCAAACATTTATTTACAAAAAAAAGAAAATAAAGCTATTTTTGTAAATTAAATTTAAAAATTTTTGTCTCAACCTAGTGACTTAATGGTTAATTTCCGGATATGGGTTTATTAACAAAAGTTGCTTGTTTTGGTGTCCTGAACAACCCCTTTCATTATTATGTATTACTTACGGAACACCCTGTATAATGCGCTCTTATAGCGTTTTCGGCTTAAGTGCACTTGGTGCGAACTTGCATTGCCCCAGTTTATCATCCAGGGCACCTCTAGTGCAACTCCACCAAACCAGTGCACGTTATAAGCCGAACACCTCTTAGTGAACCGGTGCTGAATTTATCATAACTTAACAAGTCACTAAAGTCTCAAAAAAAGAATTCATGAATATGGACGACCCAAGGAATATTACTCAACAAACTCAAGAACTATATATCCATGAAACTTTTAGTTTTTGGGACTTTTTTTAAAATTTTCCCAGCTTAAATGAAAAATTTATCGTCATCCGAAGAAGAGATGATAAAATATTTGGGAACATTTCCATTTTTGTAATTTTATTTTATTTTTTGAGCTTTGTTATTATCGTTATTATCTTGGAATAAGTCCGCCATATTTGCACTGAAACCAGCACGAGCTCTTGGAGCCGGTGCGAGAAAAGCTGCACTCAGTGCACAACTGGTGCACTTTTCGCTCTAAGTCGAACACTCGGCACCGAGAAATTGCGAGTTGAAATTATAAGCCGAACACCCGAAATGCACTCAGTGCAACGCAGTGCAGGCCAGTGCAAGTAAGCCGAAAACGCTATTAGTCAAGTCCCCCTGTCGTAAAGTTGCTTCTAGCGGGAAGTAGGACAAAGAATACGCGATCGTGATTACTTTTGTCCTACTTCCAGCTGGGAGCAACTGTACATGTAATTTTATTTATTAACGAAACTACTTATGCTAAATATGCTATCAAGGCTATAACGTTGCAAGTGTTTATATTAAATTATATTAAACATTTATAATATGTATTTAAAAATGTTAAAAAGTCTAATTTTAAATATTTTTTTACATTATTCATTTTAATATAAAGCCTGCTACATTAAAACCTAATAAATTTAACATATCGGTGATCATATTGGCTTTTCAAGCTAAAGCGCCATCCAGACGACTCGACGAACATAGGCCTACGTTTGGCGTTCGTTCATGCCAAATCGTGTGAGGAGGGTAGACGCATCACAAGTATAAGCCAATTGTTGGCGTTCCTCTAGGTTCGCTTTTAAACGGCCTCCAGACGATGCGTCAAACATCCACGAATGTTGGCGTTCGTCAACTTGTCTGGGACAGCATTCGTCGAGTTTGCTGAACGTAACGTTTGCCCCTCACACGATGTGTCCAACGTTGGCGTTGATAGTTTTAAGCGAACTTTGCACCAACGTAATCACGAACCTAGAGCGTAAGTTCCAGTATCAAAAACCAACTCATTGGTCCATTCTAAAATGGTAATTTTTCCATTTCAGATCAACATTAGATAAATGACGTTCTTTTTAGTTAAAAACTCAACCAAAAAATGCTTAAACCGATACTAAATTACGTACAAATCATTACAAGTCTAGGCGCATCGTCTGGAAGGAATTACGAATGCATTCGGGCTAACATTCGCCAACATACACCAACACGAGTCCCAACATTCGTGATGCGTTGAGCCTCCGCACGATGAGGCAAACGTACATTCGGCCAACGTTCGACGCATCGTCTGGAGGCCGCTTAAGCGAGTTTACGAACGCCAACGTTGTCCGTGATTCGACGAATCGTCTGTAAGCGATCTTCCTCCTGTGGCAAAATGCAGAACTAATGGGATGACGTCACAAGTAGGTTTATTGCCATTACGTTTTCATGGTTGCCACAACTTCCAGTTGTTACGCGCTTTGTATTGACCTACTTGCGACGTTATTTTTGCGAGAAAAATTAATTTGGATCATTATAATCATCTCAAATCTCAGTGTGTAGCAGGCTTACTGACATGTTTTTTTTACTTTTATTATTGCTGTTTATGGGTCTATTATTCAATTCATACCTCTGAAAATGTCCATTCTTGATCGTCGCAAATAATACAAGTTTTGTTGGGGTACTTTTTGGCATTTTGTTGGAAAATTTCAGCAATATTCATATCTTTTCGTTGATATCCCTTGATTTGGATTAATAATCTTATGTAGCCATAAAGGGCCCTGAAAAAAAAGAAGTTTTTATAACTAAAATTTTTATTTTGTAATTTTTAAATATTTTGAAATCCTTATTATATTATATACAGGGTGTCTCACTTTTTTTCCAGCAAAAATTTTTTTTAGATAGTAAATGTCCTTAAAAAGTTACAGCAATAAAATTAAAATTGATAAATTTTCATGATTTAAAATCAATAAATTTTTGAAATTTTAAAATTCCTGGAACTTTTTAAGGAGTGGAAAAAACATAATAGTTCATAGAATTTTTTTGTTCAGAATGACATTTACTATCTAAAAAAAATTTTGCTGGAAAAGTGAGACACCACATTTTTAGTTTAAATAATATTAAATTTTTACTTTGCCACAAATATAGTTTCGTATTTGACGTATTGACTCGACATGTAGGTAAGTTTGTAAATATTTATACTTGCGTCTATAAAGTGTTAATTTAACAGACTTACAATAATTTATTGAAACTAAAAAAATAAAGTAGGAAACAATTTCATTGAATGAATCTGATACAAACTGATATAATCCCGGAAATTTTGCAGATTTATAGCTAAAAAATAGATTATAGAATGGTTTAAGAAAACTGCCATAAATACTACAAATTGCATAAATCATAAATGATAAATTTACTATCACTACTAAACTAATTGATAAATCTATGTTACTTAATTAATGCATATTAATATTAAATACTGGTGCAATTATCGGTGTTAATTTAAAAAAATATATTTATTTTTGATTTAAATTTTAATTAATACACACGTAAGAGGTATTGAATTTCCGAATTAAAAATTCAAAACAAATTGAAATGCAGTTGCTAAGGTCGTAATGAATTAAAGAATTATGAATAATATTTGAACATTAAACATTTATGTTTTTCGCATTTTATCTGGAACACAAAACATATGTATTTGTCAACAAAATAATGATTAAAGCTGTTACAGTTCACAGGATAGTCAAGTTTTATGTTTGTAATGCTTTTAAGATATTCTAACTATTAATTAGTCATAAAATCATAAATCATATAACACAATTGTGGCATAACATATCGTATTTCAGCCTACGTTTACAATATTTATACAATATAAAAAAAGATACAAGAATATCAAATTTCAGTTAATTTTGAGAAATATAAAAAAATTGGATTTAAAAAAATATTTAAAACAAAAGTTGCTTATTATTTTTCATTGATTACGAATGGGTTATTTGAACAAAAATTTTTCCCCATAAAAATTAAAAACCCATAGTATCACTTTGGAATCACTACAACTTTTGCCTAAAAAATTTTTAAGGAAATCACCTGTTTTTCAAGATATTCAGCTGGATCAATTAAAATGGGGTAAACTTTATAAACTAAAGAAAAGTTTAGATCGATTCTATATGCCATAATTTGTTGTGACGAAACCTATTTGTATTCTTAATTAATTGTACTAATTAAAATTACCAAAAAATGTAGGTTACTATTTGAAAAACTTAATTAAATGAATACAAAAAGAAGCTCTTCAAACAAAAAATTATACAGGGTGGCACAACTAAGAGTTCCCACCCAGGTTATTTTGAAAACAAATAATTTTTTTAAATAACCCTGAAACCGGTCAATTTTTATTTGGTGGAGGACCAATTTTTATGTTAACGAAAGGGACAGCCCCTCTCCCAGTTATGCAAGGAAACTACCCCTTTAGAAATCTTAAATGGCAATATTGGTCGACTGATACATCATTGCAAAGCTCCTACTATTCTCTATACAGCTGTCATATTTTTTTTAATTTGATGGAATATTTGAGAAGTTATAGCATTTTCACGTTAGACATGTAAAACGCGTTTTTAACAAGTAACATGGGTTAAAAAGGCTTTTAAAGCATGATTTTGTTAAAAGTTACAATAAAAATAAATACAACCATACATTGGTCCCCCACTAAATAACAAATGATCAGTCTCAGGCTATTCTTCAAAAATTACTTGTTTTCAAAATAACCTGGGTGGGAACTAAAAGTATTTTGAAAAAATACTCTGAAACCGGTCAATCCTTATTAGATGGGGAATCAAAGTAGTTTTTAACAAAATCAAGCTTTAAAGGGTTTTTTAGACCATGTCACATGTAAAAACACGTTTTACATGTCTAACGTGAAAATGCTATAACTTCTCAAATATTCCATCAAATTGAAAGAAAATATGACTGCTGTATAGAGAAGAGCTTTACAATGATGAATCACTCGACCCCTATTACCATTTAAGATTTCTGAAAGGGTAGTTTCCCTGCAAAACTGGGTGAGGGGATATCCCTTGCATTACCATAAAAATGGTCCCCCACCAAATAAAAATTGACCGGTTTCAGGGTTTTTTTCAAAAATTATTTGTTTTCAAAATAACCTGGGTGGGAACTCTTAGTTGGGCCACCATGTATATTTTTCCATTATTATTAAATATGAAATTATTTAAAAACATTTTTTGTACAAACTTCGATGGGTGTATCGAGTAATTTCTCTTTTTAGTCTAATTTGTGGTCGTGTTCGTTCATTTCCGACATAAGTCTCGGGTCTTCTTTTTATGCCTAGGCGGCGTTTGAAGAAAAAATAGCATGTTTTATTCAGAGGATAATAAGTACGATTACTATTTTTATATTGAAGAAATAAAGTCAAGTAAAGCTTAAAAAGTAATAATAATCATTTTCTCTAATTCTGTTTATGTTTGCGTCACTCATTTGTATTTTTCCTATTGTCCTATTACTTTTGTGACGAAGGTTATAATTAATTCAAAAATAAATACTGTAAACTTGATTTAAAATAAGTAATTTTAAATTCAAAACCGCGCTTGTTTTTTACTGTTTATACTTAGTACACATCAATGATTTTCCTATCTGCGTTTTTTAATGACTCAAAAATTACATAACATTTAATAGTTTATTACTAAAGGTTGTAAAGTAAAAAGGCTGATAAACTGCACATTTACAGCTACCTAGTAGCATGGAGTATGACTAGTATCCATACTCCATGCTAGTAGCAAAACTCTTGTAATTTCGAGCTAAATTTCATTATTAATCACGAAAATTTGTGTATATTTTTTTATAAAGGATGTGTTTAATGTAAAATTTTATTTTAAATTCAGCTAATTTGTAGAAGCATGATGCATTATACTAAATGAAGGTTTATTTTAATCACGTTTAATTTAGTAGAACTGCGTTGATCGTTGATTACTAGCAATAGTAAAATTTTCTAATCTGGTGAGATAAAATACAAACATAAATTTAACAAAATGGAAGAGTTTAAAAAAATACTGCGTTTATTTATTGTGGAAATGTTTCTCTATTCTCTCCTAATAAGAGTTTTTAATTTTTTTATTTTACATTTCTAAGCCTATTTGTTTACAAAAATTGTGAAAGTTATTAGAGAAAGTTTGCACATGTTAAAGTATGAATTAAGACATTCTCTTTAAAAATATACAAAGTTGCACATCTCATAAGAAGGTGGTAAAAATTTTTAATGACGGAAAATAAAATTTCATGTTTTTATAATTTTATTGTACAATCATATACCGGGTGTCCTCAGGCCACACCCGTCCACATTATTTCGAGAACGGTTGGTCAAATATCAAGGGGGGCGAGGGGGCCTTGGCGCCCCCCAAAGGAGTGTGTATTTTATAATTAAATTTTTAATATAAATGAGAAAATTCCTACTTTATTAATTTAAATAAATCTAGTCTTTAAATTTTGATATATTTTTGAAGAACCAAGAAAATGCTTGAACTAAATTTTTTTCTGGGACGCCATACTTGTACAGTCAACTACAAAATCCTGGCTGCGAGGCTGTCAAATATGACTGCACTAAAAAAATTATCACCGAAGCGAATAAAACGAATCTATTGGTATTATTTTCCGGAACTAACCGGAAGTATCCGGTAATTGAAACATGGGTCAAGTGTGGTATTTTTAAGGTGTTTTATAGGCAGATTCTGGTCAAATTAGAAATATTTAAGGTAACCATGGATATTGTCCATTACAACCCATATAACAAATTTAAATTTAAAGCCCTTTATACCCAGATTCTGGTCAAATCATTTAAGTTTAGAGGTCTTTAAATTTAAATTTGTTATATGGGTTGTAATGGACAATTTCCATGGTTACATTATTTGATTCTAATTAAAGGTCTTTAATTTTGACCAGAATCTGCCTATTAAACTTAAACGATTTGACCAGAATCTGGGCATTAATAAGGAACAACTTTTTTTTTAAGTTTTTTTAATATTTTGAGTATTTACAAAAATAACGATAAAAATTAAATTCAAATTTATTATCCATTCACTATAAGTACTTATTCCCGGCAAGTACGCTTTGAATTTTTATAAAATTAGCATTTTTTAAGTTACAGTACACCATCTTTAAATTAAAAAGGTCTGGGGCTCATCCTCAAATTTCCATGAAAACGTAATGTTTTTCTTCTAGGATATTTTTCCCAGAAAAGGAGGATAAGAGTCCTTCAGTGAGCATTATGTAAATTAACAGTTCCAGTGGTCTTGAATCTGCCAATAAAATTTCGTGATAGAAATTTTGGTTTTTGTTAGATAAGTTCCTGGTGTAAAGATTTACAAAAATAACACATTCGACTCATGTTTCCATTTGAAATTTCAATGTTACTTCGGGTACATCCGGTTCGTTCCGGAAAATAAATATTATACTAATATACAGGGTGTCCCATTTGACGTTGGACTGTATGAGTATCTTTGTTATTATTGAAGATAGAAAGTCGGTTAAATGGACAAAGTAGTAGAGATTTTTTCGAATATTAATAATTCATTTACAAAAAATTTGAATATCGCATCGTTCCAACGCTATCTTGGAAAAACAAGAAAATGCGATTTTCAAAATATGGCTATAACTTCGTTATTTTCGGTGGTACCAAAAACTTTTTTGACATAATACAAACAATTTTTTGTGTACAATGCAGTAAAACAAATGAATATTTTTTTTCGCCAACGGATTGACCGGAAATGAACCAAACTTATTTTTTTCTTATGGCAGCCATATTGGATTTACACATATTCGGAATTAGTGTATTTTTCTGAGTAATTTGATATATCATATGTAATATTTTAAGAAAAACAGAAATAATTTTATTTTACCAACCAAAAATAGCCTTGAATAGATGTAAACTGTCAATACATATGTGTTAAGATTTATTTTAGATTTAATATTTTAAATAGTTACATTTATGTTATTGACAATTTACATCTCTGAAAGTCCAATGTTAGTTTGTAAAATTAAATAATTTTATTTTTTTAAATATGACATATGGTATACCAAATTACTCAGAAAAAAATACTGATTCCGAATATGTGTAAATCCAATATGGCTGCCATAAGAAAAAAATAAGTTTGGTTCATTTCCGGTCAATTCGTTAGCGAAAAAATATATTCAATTGTTTTACTGCATTGTACACAAAAAATTGTCTGTATTATGTGAAAAAACTTTTTTGGTACCACAGAAAATAAAGAAGTTATAGCCATATTTTAAAAATCGCGTTTTCTTGTTTTTTCAAGATAGCGTTGGAACGATGCGATATTCAAATTTTTTGAAAATGAATTATTAATATTCGAAAAAATCTCTACTACTTTGTCCATTTAACCGACTTTCTATCTCCAATAATAACAAAGATACCCATACAGTCCAACGTCAAATGGGACACCCTGTATAGATTCTTTGTATTCATTTAAGTCATAAATTTTTTATCCCAGTTTCATTCGACAAAGCGTTCTACAAGAAAATTATAAATAATATTTTTCTTAAATAGTATATTGTTTTATTAGGAGCAAAAGAAGTACTTTTTGTGGCGAGCATGTAGGTCTGCGAGTCCCGAGGATACATGCGAGCCACAAAAAGTTCTTTTACTCCGAATAAAACACGCTATGTTAACCGATTGTATCCGATTTACTTCGAAAATGCACGAACATGACCAGGTGCGGATTACACGATAAATAAACCAAAATCATATTAACATATTTCGATTCTTTTAATTACATAAAATATTTTATAGATACCCGAAAAATACTATAATTATTTTTTTATGTTTATTCATTACCATTTGTTTGGTTAATTATAATGAATGATAATTAAAGACATTTTCATATAAACTCTACCTCTACAATTAAAAGTTTTAAGGTTTTTCCCAACATTCCTAAAATTAAACCGACCATAAAAATATTTATCCAAATATCATTGCCAAGGTAATTATCTCATTTTTGTTTGTTTGATAAAATGGATCTATTCAAGGTCGAGTTTTGACCTTAAGGGGGTTTGGGTATTAATGTTTATCACGGACTTTTAGAATAACATGATCAACAACATATCACAAATCACAGATATGTCGTATCACAGATTTCTTGTTATCGCTGGTGGTGGCTAATAGTGTAAATCCAAAAGTAAAAAAAGAGTTTTAATATTTAAAGATCTAAAATAAATAAACAAATGTACCAAAACAAAAAAACATTTCAAAATTGCTTTTTACTTTTTAAGGAGTAAAAAAATTATTGGTTAATTCGCAATTTCGGATATCACGACCTCTGGTGGTTATTTGAAAAGCTAGTAGTAGAGTAATAAATAAAAACTTATATTTATGTAAGCTTTATGTGTGGGTACATATAAATTCATTTTTTAGACACCAAAAACAGAACACTTGATGTCTTGAATAAGAAAATATCACGGTACTTGGTTATAGCGAGCACGGATAAACGAGTTCACGGATATAATGAGCAAATCCGATATTTAAATTCAAAATTTCACGGTTATTACGAGCCTTTTTACGGATATACCGATTACAATTTTTTTCGGCTAATTTCTTTCATTTCCTTTTAATAGGGTTTTCCATTTATAAAATTAAAAAAAAGGCTCGATTGCATCACTTGAAATTTAAAATGCATTCGACTCTTAGGAGAAAGATTATCGTAATTTGCAATATACCGGGTGGAAATGAAACTAGGGCCACCCCTGGCATTTCTTTATTTATGAAAATAAAAAATTAGAATTTTAGTATCTTATATGATCTAAGAAAACAAATTTTATGGATGGAATAAATCTTTCATTTTACTTCCGGTTTATCAGGAAATGGCACCCACTTTCTTATTTTAAATGTAACCCCCTGATTTTTCCAACGTAAAATCAAACATTGGTTAGTTTTAAGTATGTTTATGACAAAAAAAATTTATTTTTCAAAACTTTAAGAAAAAATGTTGAATTTTTTTTTGGTAAAAAATTTGAGTAAAACCTACAAAAACTATTTTTAAATAATACAAATACGTAAAATAAATTGTAATTTATAAAATTTATTTCACCGTTCTTGAAATATTATTTTTTTTAATTTTCAAGAAGCGTTTTTTGAAAATATCTTTACTTTTTTAAATGGGATGATATAAAGGTCACCCCCTAATTAAATAGAGGGTTTTTTTCCGGTTACTGTGATATCCCATATGTATGTATTAATTTCAAATTTATACCTGTAATTAATTTAACATCAATTTATTTGAAAAAAAATATTTTTTTGTCATAAATATACTTAAAATTAACCAATGTTTGATTTTTCGTAGAAAAAATCAGGGGGTTGTATTTTAAATAAGAAAGTGGATGCCATTTCTTGATAAACCGGAAGTAAAATTAAGAATTTATTCGATCCATAAGATTTGTTTTCTTAGATCATATAATATACTAAAATTTTAATTTTTTATTTCCATAAATAAAGAAATGCCAGAGGTGGCCCTAGTTTTATTTCCACCCGGTATGTAGAAGCAAAAAATAGTGTATTTTATTAAGGATAATGGCGTCGACAAAATAAATTGGCAGAGTGAAGACGGTGATGGATGCTCTCGAAAAAACTACATCTTGAAATTTGTTTTGATTATTCACAATTTTATATAAAAACTTAAAAATAATAATTAGTCAAAATTTGAGCAAATTATCAACAAAAATGTAGATGTTAAAAAATTGAGTAAAAATTAACTTCGTGTATTTCAAGAATAGTTTTTATATCAAATAAACTTATTTTTTGTTTTGAAATTGATCATAAAATCAATTCGCAAAAACACCCTGTATACAGGGTGTCCCATTTGACGTTGGACTGTATGGGTATCTTTGTTATTATTGGAGATAGAAAGTCGGTTAAATGGACAAAGTAGTTAAGATTTTTTCGAATATTAATAATTCATTTACAAAAAATTTGAATATCGCATCGTTCCAACGCTATCTTGAAAAAACAAAAAAATGCGATTTTTAAAATATAGCTATAACTTCTTTATTTTCTGTGGTACCAAAAAAGTTTTTTGACATAATACAGACAATCTTTTGTGTACAATGCAGTAAAACAAATGAATATTTTTTTTCGCTAACGGATTGACCGGAATTGAACCAAACTTATTTTTTTCTTATGGCAGCCATATTGGATTTACACATATTCGGAATCAGTATTTTTTTCTGAGTAATTTGGTATACCATATGTCATATTTGAAAAAAAAAATTATTTGATTTTACAAAATAACATTGGACTTCAAATTGTCATTAACTTAAATGTAACTATTTAAAATATTAAATGTATAAAATAAATCTTAACACATATGTATTGACAGTTTACATCTATTCAAGGCCATTTTTGGTTAGTAAAATAAAATTATTTCTATTTTTCTTAAAATATTGCATATGATATATCAAATTATTCAGAAAAATACACTAATTCCGAATATGTGTAAACCCAATATGGCTGCCATAAGAAATAAATAAGTTTGGTTCATTTTTTGTAAATGAATTATTAATATTCGAAAAAATCTCCAATACTTTGTCCATTTAACCGACTTTCTATCTCCAATTATAACAAAGAACAAAGATACCCATACAGTCCAACGTCAAATGGGACAACCTGTATAGAATAATAGCAGGTAAATACTTTTTCACAATTATAACGATTAACGGTTATTACAAGCAAAATTCGCCGTCCTTTTTGATGCTCGTTATAAGCAAGTTCAGCGTTGTCTGTTTTGACTTTATCAGAGTTTTATATTTCTACAGAAATTTTGCGAAAGAGAAAATTACTAAAATATCTTTAAGTTTTGTTTAATTTTTAATTTGAAGTTTTAGTATTTTTTTTTTATTTTAATAATATTCAGGAAAAATATGCCTAAAAATAGAGTGGGCCACAAAATTTCATTAGTGCCTAGGGCCCCTAAATGTCTTAATCCGCCACTGACCAAAAATGCTATAAACACACGAGCGAAGTTACTAAAACCAATAAAAACTTAAAGCACAACTTCCTCCATTTTTTACAACATTTATGTCAAAATAGCGCCACCTATGCGTTATCGAAATTAAATAGTTATTTACGCAACAAGTGCAAAAAGTGGATAATTGCACGCGACGAAAAAAATTGTACAACGAGGCCGTAGGTTGAGTTGAACGTAAAGTGCTTTTTGCACGAGTTGCGTACTCTATTTTTTTCTACGATTGATGATCATCAACCATTGATAATAGTAAAATTCCATAAAAATATGAAATTAATGACAGATATTGACATTTCTAAATTTTTCATTTATGATCATCAGTTGTTAGTGCATAAGTCATGCTTTTTTGCACTAGTTCAGAAAAGCATTACTTAAGTCATGCTTTTTTGCAAAACTTTTGAAACACCCCGTATAATTTTGGCGGTGGTATTATTGTACGAACCTAGATTGTACAGGATATTTCAAAAGTTCGGGTTTGGTTATCGTGCGCACGCTGATCGCGCACATATCCACGTGGTGTGCAGATACTTTCACAAATAAATCCCATACGTTTATTTTAAATTAAAAGTTTTAAATTTATACATTTATTATAAATGCCACTATTAATAATTTAAATATGGAATTAAGAAATGCTTAACACTGCATTAAATAACAAATTACCTATTTTGCAAATTGCATTCCTTGTTTCTTAATCATCACGTGGCTTATTACCAAACTTATAATTAAAGTAGTAAGGTAATAATTAAAATCTTATCTAATAATGGTAATATGTTAATAAATACTTATTACCTATTATAGAGTACTTTTAGTACTTGCGCATTTTTATAAAAAAACATAAATTTTGAAGTTTACCTTTTGTAAAATTTTTATAATTAAAAGTAATAAAAGTCATTAAATAAATTACTAATGCAATGAATACAATGATTTGCGGAATTAAATATTCAGTTATTCTTCGTTCATCCTTTTTTAAATAAATGTGTACCTTACACCTAGGTGTATGGAAGTAACTTCCAATTTTATACTACTGCGCTTACGTTAAATCCCTTGGGGCTGTTTTTAGAGCAACGACGAACCATTTGTACTTCCCAGTGGCAAGGTAGGCGACGAGGGCCACAAGCACAAGTTGGACTAGGGATTGCCATCCCAAGAAGTGGCAGACGAGCGCGGCTAA
This sequence comes from Stenus bimaculatus, assembly GCA_963971135.1. NCBI lineage: Eukaryota > Metazoa > Arthropoda > Insecta > Coleoptera > Staphylinidae > Stenus > Stenus bimaculatus. The sequence continues at coordinate 43,916,440 of OZ020183.1, read as the reverse complement.
GACCGCAGTCAATGCGCCTATGACAATCATGACCGCAATAAATCGGAACACGACGCGCACTGGCCGCGTTTTGTAGCTACGTCGAGCCAGCCTGGCCTTCCTCGAAGTTTCTTCTTCAGGTACCTTCCCCACCTCCACGTCGATTTCATTTCGCGTGTTCACCTACAAAAGGAGAATGTGTATTTATTAAATGGACAGCAGACATGGAAAACACAAAATCTTGTCAATAAAGTTAGGTCAAACGTCAAATGGTATAGAAGCGTACTTTTAGTTGCATAAGTTATGACATGAGAATTTTAAAAGAATACATTCACAAAAGAATAATCCTAATATTGTAGTTGCTTCTTACATATTCAGATTATTTAAATTCAATTATTAGTAAAAATCTAATCGATCTAATCTAGCTGCAGCTTATTCTTTTCGTCATCCTCAGAAGTAAATAGGATTGCATACCTTCAAAACTCAACCGCTTAAAAATTACATTTATGAGAAAGAAGATACCTAGATTTTTGTAAGTCTTGTAACGAGACTATAAAGTCCTTTCGTGGAGATATAGTTGTCGCTTAGCTCCAGGGACGGACTGGCCCACCGGGAAATCGGGAAATTCCCGAGAGGCCGACTGATAAAATTTTTTATAAAGAAGACAAAAGTAAAAATTTCGAACCTTCTTCATTTTTATACTTAATAATATTTGTTTATGTTTATTTATTTTTCTACTTTTTTTCATTAAAATGAAAACTATTATCTATTGTAATTATACAGGGTGGTGATAAAGTTTGGAACCTAATTCATAACTGCCGTATTTATTTTTTTTTAGAAAATCGCTCGGACTGGTCAATTTTAGTTTTTAAAATCCCATCTCTTGGTATAATAAAAATATTAATGGCGTCACTGGTGATTTAGCAATGACGTCATCATCGATTTTTTTAAATGGAAACCCCCACTTTTTTCACTGGTTTTTGATAGACATTTATGTCACTTAAACAATGATATAAAAAACAATTAAATTTTTAAACAAATTTTTGAATAAAAAATCTTTTTAATTCAAAAAAGGAAATTTTTATTTTAACGAAAAAGGTTTTATAAAAATAAATTAAAATGAATTTGAAGTTACCAATAATAACAAAAGATAGTAAATGTTTAAATAATGCGCATTCTAATGCGAATGTAAAATGTTAAATGTATTTAAAAAAATTTAATAAATAGTCTTGAAAAACTAATTTTTTGATTCCATTTAAATGTAAGGAAATTTACAAAAAATAAAATTTTAAATTTACCGTTTATATAAATCGGCCAAAATAAATCATATACAACAATTTTTCAAATTTAATAGTACAAATTAATTTTAAGTTTATATTAAAAAAATTTTAAACGAAAATTTGTTAACAAATGCAACAATTTTTTTATATCATCGTTTAAGTGACATAAATGTCTATCAAAAACCAGTGAAAAAAATGGGGATTTCCATTTAAAAAAATCGATGATGACGTCATTGCTAAATCACCAGTGACGCCATTAATATTTTTATTATACCAAGAGATGGGATTTTAAAAACTAAAATTGACCTGTCCGAGCGATTTTCTAAAAAAAAATAAATACGGCAGTTATGAATTAGGTTCCAAACTTTATCACCACCCTGTATATTATTCATCATAAAGTATGGAATAAATTCATTAACTCTCAAACAACAAACAACACAATTTTAAAAAATATTGCGAAACACGTCAACTTTAACTATTTAATGTGATTTTTTTTGATGTATTCTTGACATTTGTGACGTCACTCATACTTAACATATCGACACTATACAGGGTGTTTCTAAATATATGCGAAGAAATTCTACAGGCGATTCCTTGACCAATTCTAAGACAAAAGTAAAGAATAAAAATTTTCTCAAAAGTGCTCTATTTTTTAGTTATGGGGTGTCAAACTTTCTATATTTTTTTCATTGTTTGAGTATAACTTCTTTATTTTTTAAGATAATTTAATCAAATTTGAAACACACTCTAGTTATTATAGTCGAAACAAGAAAAAAATATCAAATATCGAAGTAAAATACAGGGGGATGTATTTTGGGAGTATAGACCCCATTTTTTATGTCATAACTTTTTTGTGCTACCCCACTTAACATTTTAAATGAGATATTCTAATTCCTTGCTTTTTTCTAAAAATTTTTGATCTCTTAAATTTTTTCACAGCTGGTACGGTTTAGAAGTTATTTAAAAACATGTACGAAGTTGTATGCCAATTTTGCATTAAACAGGGGTGGCTTTTTTAAAAATTAATACCAGAGACTTCCTAGAAGACCATTTGACCAATTTTAAGATGAAAATAGAGAATAAATATTTTCTCTAAAATGCTTCGTTTTTAATTTAAACTATTTTGTTAATTTTATTTTAACTTCGTACATGTTTTTAAATAACTTCAAAACCGTACCAGCTGTGAAAAATTAAAGAGATCAAAAATTTTCAGAATAAAGCAAGGAATTAGAATATCTCATTTAAAATGTTAAGTGGGGTAGCACAAAAAATTTATGGCATAAAAAATGGCGTCTATACCCCCAAAATACACCCCCCTGTATTTTATTTCGATATTTGATATTTTTATTTTGTTACGACTATAATAACTAGAGTGTGTTTCAAATTTGATGAAATTATCTTAAAAAAAAAGAAGTTATACTCAAAAAATTAAAAAAAATATAGAAAGTTTGACACCCCATAACTAAAAAATAGAGCACTTTTGAGAAAATTTTTATTCTTTACTTTTGTCTTAGAATTGGTCAAGGAATCGCCTGTAGAATTTCTTCGCATATATTTAGAAACACCCTGTATATAGGGCGCGTTCCACTAAAGACTCGCAAAGCCCACGACGACCGCAAAGTCGTTCTACATTCGTGCATCGATGGCGACCGTAAGAAGCTCACAACGACCATATTTATTCGTGGGTTTCTGTGGTTGTTTGTTGAATGGTGAAGTTTTGAGCTAGTGGAACGGGAAAATTTTGTGGTAGTGGTCGTGGGCTTTAGTGTTCATTAGTGGAACGCGGCCTAAGGTGGCCAAACGTCCCGATTTTTTAACATTTGTCCCGCGACCCGCGGAATTTTAAAAAAGTCCCGCTTTTTGTCTTGAACATTTTATTTTATTATTTGCCAAATTTGGTTTTGTTTCTTGATGATAATGTTGTTTTTAATAACTGTAATGACTGTTTTTAAATGAAATTTCATGGCAATTTTTTTTTTTATTTTTGGAATAACACCCCCCCGTCGTCGTTGGAAATTTAAAGGAGATGATTGGAAGAAAAACATCTTACTAAAAGTTGCTTTATAATAGAGCTGCCCCCTTTGCAAAATAAATTTAATAATAAAATTATACAATAAAGTAAAATTCTTGTTCTTGAGGATTTGGATAAATATTTAAATATAGTAAAATATAAATTCTTTGTATCCAACTTTATTTTAAAATACAATCTTAAGTTGCAACTAGTTTCGCCAAATCATTGGCTTCATCAGGCAAAGCTATAAAATTCTAAATTAATACAGATATATAAAATATAAATGAAACTTACATTGTGAATTGATGAAAATAGAGAACTAAATAACACAAATAAAAATATATAAACCAAATGTAAATAAAACCAATAAAAATAATGTAAAATCTTTTCAAAATAAATGATTTGGCGAAACTAGTTGCAACTTAAGATTGTATTTTAAAATAAAGTTGGATACAAAGAATTTATATTTTACTATATATAAAATTATACGTTTATTTGAAAACATTTTACTCTACAGCTTTCATATTTGGTACAAGTCACAAGTCCTAACATCTATTGTCAAATTTGGTACAAGTCCTAACATATATAGTCTATAATCCTAACCCAATTTGGATGAATTGTCAAGAATTTTTTGAACTTTGAAATTTTAATTTTTGAAAATAACATTCTAGATAAAATATTACATAAAAATCGTACCTCTATTTTATCGGTAGAATGCACCGATTCGGAGAAAAATGTAGTTAATTAATAATTGTCCACATACCAATCTAACGCATATTTTGATGTGGCCATAATACTTCTTTTTTTGTTGTAGAACAAGAAGCACATTGTTCATTGGAAAATTTTATTTTGGACAAGAAAAAATAAATTTTAATCCTTCATTTTGGCTTCAGTTTCAGGAAGTTTATTTCTTAAAATTTCTTTCTTAATTTCGGGACAACCTATACAGGGTGGCCCAAATTTTACTTCCCAGGAAATATCTCAGTTATTTGAAGAGATAAAAATTAAAAAGTACTTTAAACGGTAGCACTTACACCTCATAATTTCATTCTAAAAAATTATTGGTATTTACCACTCTTAAGAGGCCATCATAATTTTTTTGTCTATAATGGGATTCCCTATTTTTTATAATTGATATTGCATCTACAATTTATTTTAGAAACTAGAAATTATTGAATTAAATAAATTTGAATTTTTTTAATCGTCTGCGGCGCCTTCCGTAAACATCCCCTGCTCAAGGGAAGAAAATTTGTAAAACATAAGGCTGGTGTCGAGTTTATTTCCCGGGCCGGTCTGATGAGCCAGTCCGTCCCTGCTTAGCTCCTTCTGGAAGCTAAATCGAACACATTTTAACTGCTTTGAAGTTTTTTACCCGCTGGCCAAGGTAATTGTGATACATACTGTATATGTATTCCATTAATATGGCAAAATTCAGTAATACAGATTCTACAGATTGTTTTAAAATGGCGGAAAAGCTCTCCGGTCACTGGTGGGAAAGCTTTTCTTTATCATATTATTAATTTAAAACAGCGGTTCCCACAGGTGGTCCGTAAAAAAATCTAGACAATATTGAAAATAATATTCTAAGATTCTGATTGACAATTTTCGCTTTTACGTTACAATTGTACAGGGTGAGCTAAAATGATTGTGGTCAATTCAAATTTCCCGTCTAAAAATCTGGGGAATTTGTTTGCTTCAAGTTCAAAGTAACACAAAATTATGTCAAAATCAAAACAAAGTAACTAGACTTCACAAAAGCAGAGGCGTAGGTGTAATTTTTACCGTTGTGTCAAAACTTCAGATTTTAGAATTTCGTTATTGTCCCTTTTATTTCATAAACGTCTCACTTTTTATCAAAATTAATTTGCGTAAGTCTTTGTTTTGTGTTAGCATCTGCCTCGAAAATGAAGAAAAACATTTTCAATATTTGACATTTGCTGTGAAATTAGAGATTTTGGAAAAAAAAATTGCTATGCCATTGGCTTACTAGTCAATTACTAGGAGATTTTCTTTTTAAGATTTCAGTTGTACCAACCTGTGTATTTGGTTGCCTAAATATCAAACCACAATCATTTTAGCTCACCCTGTATTTTAGAAAGCACCAATTGTATTTCAAAAAAATAAATTTAATTTCAGAAAGGACCAATTTTAAAAATTGAGGAAGACGAGACTTTTTGTCATCAAAAAGGTGCTTTCTGAAGTACAATTCACGTTCCTGAATAGCAATTGATGATTTCTGAAATTGAAAATTGGGTAGATCTTCTCAGAAATACAATTGGAAAAGGTACGATCATCGATCATAGCATTTGCATATTGCATCTTATATTATTAAAAATAATAGGTCCTGCAACAATACTTTTTTTCGAAACGACATTTTTTTGTACTAGTGGTCCGCGGGATTTACAATTATGAATTTTGTGGTCCGTGAGGTTCAAATAAAGGTTGGGAACCATTGATTTAAAATATACACTGAAAGGCAGTGTGGGAACTTAAATTAATTAAATTAAACCATATATGTATTTATTTTTGTGAAAAACAAATATAATTTTAAAATCTTCAGAAGAAAATATTCGGAGATCTTCCTCTTTTGGAATTGAAGTTTAGTGACTTCTTCTTCAAATAATACTTTAATAAAGAAATCTAGTATTAATGGTTTATTATCTAAAGAATCTGGTGCTTGGCTTATTTCATGGTCAGTATCATCTTCTGGATAATTTTGTTTGTGTTAAAAATATATTATTTGTTCTTGTGGTTCTTTGGTGGTTAATAAAGACGGTTTACATGGTTTTAGCTGCATACTCAGTGCTGGAAGATTTTCTAGACATAGTGAAGTAAAATATTAATTTAATTAAAAAAGCTCTTATTTTTTTGGTATTCCCTCTATTTTGGAACAATTAGGAAATAGCAGAGATGACGGAAAATGACCGGATGGAATGACCATTTTCTTTTTTATCTAAACAAAGAGGGAATGCTGCATATATTTTTGGAACACTCCTCAAAGAAAATTTTCTGGAAGACATTTACTTTCCTCCAACTCAATTTTTACCTAAAGTTTCCAATAATTTAATATATTTTCCAAGATTAAATTGTCCACCAATATCTCAAAATGGAACTAACACCGATGCTTTTCAGCAAAAGTTTTAGATAAAGGTTTTATTAATGCACCATGCATGAAGATATTGAATGAGGAAAAATTACCTAAAATCCGTCCCAGTTTCTATTAAAAAAATGGGATACATAATATAGGAAACACTTGTTTCATGAAATATGTGATTCTCAGTCCCTCTCTAAAACAAAGCACCTTTTAGAATATCTCAAAAATGATTCTTTTGTAAGTGACATCAACAGTACCAAGACTACCAAGTCCACTATGAAAGGATCTTTAATAAAAGCAGAGTTACAGAACAAATCAACTATTCACGTTGAAATGAATAAAAAACTAAGTGAAAAAAAATGCAAACGATGTTTTCAAAAGCAGTTTAATGAGATAAAATTCCAAGCTAATAGATATTTTTGTTGGTCAATTCAAGACAACTTTTATATTCGCCCACACTATGCTCACTGCTCAATAACATTTTATTCTTCCTGAGACTTATCACTTCCAATAGTACCCTGACTGAAGTGGGGAAACTTTAGATTTGATGAGAATAAGCCTACCTGTTCAAAGTGCAAAAGCAAAATACTAAGAAAATGTACAAAGTCCTTTAAGATCTACAAGTTTCCTAAAATTTTACTTAAAAGGTTTTCACATACAGAGCAGTTAAGAACTAAATTGAGAGTGAATATTGAATTTCGTCTGGAGGAATTAGATATGACAAATTACTCTGATGATGAAGAAATACGATATAGACCACCTTAAAGTGGACTTTACACCTCTTGTTTTAAACGATATTCCTCCCATACATGGCATTGTTGTCACTCTTGACTTTAGTCAACGATTCAAGAGTGACAACAATTTCTGCAAAAATTACAGTTAGTTGTGATGCTTATGTATTATTTTATGAGGTAGAGGGAAAATTGCCACAGCAGTTATGAGAGAATTTGGTAGATTTATCAAGAAAAACCAATATAATACTATATTTAGTATTTAATATATCAAAATCAACAAAAATAATATAAATTAATACATGTCGTCAGTTGGTGTACAAAAATAGGTCGATGTTGACTGCGTACTGCTTCCTTTTTTATTTTTAATAGCTTTTAACATTTGTTTCTTCTTCTTAGCACATTCTTTCTCATTTGCACGTTGCCGTTTCTTTTTATGTTTCTGTGATTCAATATCATCTGAATATCTAACACTTCCTTTTGATCTAGCAGAGGATCCCGATTCCGGTGTCATTAATCGGGTTTTCTCAGAAGCCGGAGATTTCTTCCTTTTTGCTTCCACTGAAGGACAATTTCGGAGTCTACGTCGTCTTTCTAAAGCTTCTACTCCGTTGAAACAAACGTGGATCAAGAAGGATACAATTATTATTAACATCGCTATAACTACAGCAAGAATTCCAATTATTAAAGCCGAAACTTTTATCATTTTAGAGCTGGTGTCGTAAATTCCTTGTACTTCAATATTGCACATATGGTAAACGAATAAATTAGCTGCATCAGATTGATCTTTATCAACTGTAGGGGATATCCATCCCTCATCACAATTACATAACCCTGTGACATTATCGTATTTGCCGTAGTGACAATTTATATTTACGAAAGATTGATAATTTTCATCACAAGGCCCGCGACTTGTTCCAGCGTCAATTGCTTGTAAATCAACTTTTGTTACAGTTTTATCCATGTCTTTACATTTATTACTTCGTAAACTATAAATCATATCCGGCATTTCTTTAGAAAGATCAGCTATGCATATGGGTACTTTTTGACACCTCTTCCATTTTTTATTCCAGTAGTTTCGAGTACCTAAATATTTCATATGGCAGTCGTATGGTTTGCATTTATTTAATGGATCCAAATCAACTGTTTCACATGTATGAACCTCGCTCTTTTTATAAAACCCGCTTAAAATTGTTGGTGTCTTTTTCTTATTCATCCACGTATCAAAAGTAATATTCGCTGTGGCGTTTTTTACTATGTTATTACGACCTTTAAATCTAATAAGAATCATGCAGTATCCTTTTCTATTGTGCAACACCATATTGGGATATAATAGAGTAATATTTTTAAAACATTGTGATTTAATTTTTCCCATATATCCCCCAATTAAGTACATAAAGGTGGAATCGCTATCTCTCGCGTCTATGAATTCTACACATTCCAACATGTTCACTTTTATATCATAGGGACAGAGATCAGTGTTGTGAAGAGTAATAGAAAATACCATTCCAATATCATCACGTCTCAATGTACCCACGCTTCCTTCAACAACACTAAGTTTTTCTTCAGTCACTGATAAAATCGTTAATAATACATGTATTACTAGAAACGCATGGTAATTTTTCAAGCCCGTCATCATCCTCATGCTTCATGTCAAGCAACTATTTTGACATTTTGATAACATTTTATTGATTTTTTGATAGCTTTTGGTTTTACTTTCACTTTAGAGTTTTAGTTGCAGAATTATTTTGTAGAAAACCCAGGCCGTACATATCTACATGAAACTATGGAAGAAGTTTTTTTAAAGATTTACTCTTTTATACCTAAAACAAATGAGAGAAAATAGAAGAAGTGTGTTGGTTATTTATTGAATAGGATATGACAAAATAGAATCAATAAACAAGAACATACCGAAATGGAGTCAATAAAGAAGAAGAAACAAGCATGATTTAAAATCTTATCATCAAAAGAAAGATGAAAATATAAAAACACCACAGAAAAAATCTGTACTTTTAGAATTTCGGCGGATTTAGTTTTTTCCATGCATACCACCAACCACCAAAACAAGCGACAAACTTACACAATGAATAAAAATGGTCAATAAAATAAACTAAAACATTTCCAATTGTATTTCAGAAAAGATCGATTCGGTTTTAGACTGGTCAATTGTATTTCAGAATAATAAATCCAATTTCAGAAAGTATCAATTGTATTTCAGAATACTCAATTGTATTTCAGAATAGTCAATTGTTTTTCAGAATAGTCAACTGTATTTCAGAAAATATCAATTGTATTTCAGAAAGCCTCAATTTAATTTCAGAAAGGACGGATTGTAAAAAATTGAGGATGTCAATAGTTTTTGGCGGTGGTTTTGCACATGAACCACAACAGCGCATACAATTCATCAAAAATGTGGTTTGGCAATTTAACATTACACCAGAAACGATATTAGGCTTAGGTCCTTATTCCTTATTCACTAATGTTTAACCCTATTGAAATAATCTGTTAAAAGACTAAAGACAACTTCGGAATTCTCTGTGCTGTTGTTGTTCACATGCACAATCACCGCCAAAGATCGTGGTTTCCTCAATATTTTAAAATTGGTCTTTTCTAAAATCAAATTGATTTTTTTGAAATACAATTGAACTAAGGTGATAGGGAGTCAAATGTTGAAAAACCGACGTTTTTACCTTTCATGATTTTTTTTAAAGTTTTTCGAATTGGAAAGTCAAAAAAATAAGAAAATACCAAACTAAATTAAGAATTTTACTTTCATTTATAATTTTTGTTATTTATGTATCTACAATTACATTTGTGTAATTTTTGCAAGAAAAACTTCTATATTTATATTTTATTTTTTTCAAAACTATGCTCGTATAAATCTAGATAAATAAAAAATAAAAATTGCATATAAAAGTGCAATTCTTACTTAAGTTCGGTATTTAATTATTTTTGTTTTAGTTTCCAATTTGAAACACTTTAGAAAAATTCAGGAAAGATAAAAACATCGGTTTTTCAACATTTGACTCGCTATCACCTTCAGGTGATAAAGATGAATAGCGTTGAAATGAAAAAAGTGTTGCGATAAAATTGAGTTTCATAATTCCTATTGATCAATTCAACAGTTAGATATTTCTCTTCGTGATTTCTTACAAACAAAACCGATTGTAGGATAATTAAACATGGTAAAGGCAAAATATTTAGGGCCTTAAAGATATCTCTACAGGGTGTTCTTTTGAATGCGTATAGCATTGCACTAATGACACTTTTTTGAGAAATAAATGTTGAATGTATGCTACAGATGAATTCCTTCAACAAAGTATTCCGTGTAGTAGTCTGGATTGAACTTGACCAAAGTACAGTAATTTGAGACCATCAATTCTGACGATAAATAGTAAAAGCAAGTGAAATTTAGCCCTTTCCAAACCGTTTGAAAATGGAGTTTAAAACAAAGACTGATATCAAAAGTCACTCCTAAGTATTTTATGGCGTTTTAACTGTGGAGATGTAGCAAACAGGTTGATAATGTGACATTTATTACTAATATACTTTTGCCTAAAGTTATTTGCTTTTGACCAAAAAGAAATTTGTACCATTCAAAATTTTTATTGTCGCTTATAATCTTATTATTATCGGTTGTCATTGAACTGATTAGGTCATTGATATACATCGAGGGTTTCATGGTGCCAAGAGTCGTAGTAGTTCAAATTTTCAAAGTTTAAAAAACGATTTTCCCAAAAATGGTTCATACGCCCCTCTTCCATGAAACTCTCAATACAATGAACCCAATATCCTTCCTTGGGGTGAACAAGTTGTTACATTTTTAGAAGTTGAAAGTACATTAGTCCAGGAGACCAGTTGACTCCTTTTTTCTAAGTAACTTGATGTCACTAGCCTTACCACGAATCTCAAAAAGTTCAAGTTTTGATACCAGCAAGGCATGATCAATAGTGTCAAATTTCTTGCTGAAAATTAACATCGGCTAAACCCGAATTGACTAGAAGACAATATTTTATGAATGTTACAAAAATCGGTTAAACGTTTTAAAAAAGCCTTTTCAAAAATTTTATAAAACACCTACAATATTGGGCTATAATTCGAAATTACTGAGTCGTCGTCTTTTTTGTTGACTGGAATAACTCTGTTATAAATTAAGCAACATATTTTAGCAGGCTTGAAGGTACAAGGTATGTATGTACCTCATTAATTCTTATTCTAAACGATTTTTGTTTTGATATTATATAAGATGTTAGCCATTTCACTTGAAGTGAATGGATACAGAAAAATAGAATGAGAGAATTTTATAAATTTTTCATATCTGCATATGAAGGTTTCAGTGAAACACACTGTATATTATACAGTTTTGTAGGAATTTATGAATGTTTTAAACTAAAATTCTAAAAAAGTCCCCGATTTTATATTTTATTATACAGCGTGTTCCAGAAAACACTGCTCGAACGAAAATGGAAAAAAGTACAAGCGGTTTTATTGATAAAAATAAGAAATTCCATCGTTTTCTTTTATTTTTTATTGCATTAGATATCGAAAACTAGAAAATCTAGGTTATGTATTTTTCTGTAAAATGCATAATTTCCAAAATAGGCCATTGTTGCCGAATTTAAGGCATTGAAAATTTAAACCCTCGTAACTATTTACTTTAGAAAAATAAACAAAAATATGCGCTCTAAACCTTTGAAAGCAAGCTATAATAATATGCAATTAAAATGGGTTGCCCCTATTTAAAAAAAGTTAAGTGATTATCGCCTGACCTTCATGTTGGCATGACCTTGGCCAATATTTCCAGATAGTCCGTCACTAAGAATCGTACATTTTTTTCGAAAATGCTTCATTTCAAACATAAACCGGCGTTGTCGAACTATTTGTAGACCCTGTATAGTATTTATAGAACATGTTCTTTTATGACTTATGACTAGTAACCATGATATAACAAATATGTAACAAGTATAGAATGTTTATACATATAAGTTTTAAATTATTTCTGTAAAAAAACCTATATTATTTTTATTACTAACACTTTGGACTGATGTGTTAGAATAAAATGTTAGTTGGTTCATTTGTATAAACATTGTATCAAATGGCAAAATGACCAAAATTCCTTATATGCCATTATTAGCCAACAACCCACGAGTAAGTAGAGACATGGATGACACGTTTTTCGTCCTTATCAATACTTATAAGGGCACATTAGCATGTAAAATTTTTTTATACTTCAATTAGAGATTTCATAAATACGAGAGGCGGGAAAAGCATAGATAAAAGGCAAATGCATTTAAAAATACATTTCGTGGAAATTGATGAGTAACAAATTTTTTTTTAAAGTTGAGAAAAAAAATTTTTTGTTACAAATATATTTGGAACTTACCAATGTTTAATACTAATAAGTACAAAAAATAGGGTGTTACATTTAAAATAAGAAAGTTGATGTCCTTTCCGCTGAAACCGGAAGTGAAATTGAAATTTTTTTAGTTCAATAAATGCATTTTCATAAATACAAAAATTACAGGGGTGGTCCTAGTTTCGTGTACACCCGGTATATTTGAAAAACCAAAATTTATTTCAAAAACAAACAAAGATACAAGATATCCAGCGAAAAAGGTTACAATTTTATAAGTTCTTTATCGCTTTTTTAGTTTCTGTCGGTTTTTAAAGTGCTCGTAATTAAATTTAAATTTCGCTTTTTTCGATTTTGCTTTTGGGGCCCCTTGATTCTTGCCCCTGGAGCAGTCTGCTCCAACTGCTCCACAGTAGTTACGCCACTGCTGTTGAATATAAAAAATATATAAAAAAGTAACAAAAAAGATTTAAAAAAAGAAATCAATCAACTCACCAACATAAAGATAATAAAATATGTACCAAGTATAATATTATAAACAATGAATATATGTAATATGTACAATAAAAAGAACACGATTTAAAAGAATCGTTAAACTATATGAATCTGAATATTATGAATATTTATTTTTATTCATGTAAATTTAAAATATAATTTTTAATACTTTTTTTATGGAACTAGAATTTTAAATATGTGATGGAAATTTACTAAATTTTTTAACGGCATTAAATAAACTATCATTTCTACCGTTATTTGTTTTAATTGAATTTATTTTTGTATTAAATTTGTGAATTTCTTTATTAGTTTTAAGCAGTAAGTTTGGTTTAACTTATTTACCTTTAATTTTCAAAATAAGTTTACAATTTTCTAATAATATTGTTTTATTTATATTAAAAATTTGAGTATTAAAATAAACATCTCTTTTTGGTGTTAAAAAAAGGTAAGTTAAACAATTAAAATAATAAAAGTGACAACTAATATTCCATTGAATTAAGTTAGAAACTCATGCGACAAATTCATCTCGATTACTTTTAGGCAGTCGAGATGACACCTCGATTAAAAATTCTCGCATGCGAGATGATCTCGATGGCTCAAGAATTACATTTCACGAAAAGTGATCGAGATTTGTTGATATCTCTCATCTTGAGTGGTTCAAGAATTGGCCCGCAGAATCTACATTTTTTTATTATTTACGTTAAACATACAGGGTGCGTTAAAAGTCCTGCATAATGACTATAACTTTTTTAATATTAGTTTGATCATAAAACGTTTCATATAAATGTTTTGTAATATTCAAAAATTGACATATATCTGAGACCTTGGTTTTGTTTTTCTTCAACACGTCACTGAGATAAGACCATCAAATTTGAAATCTCAAAAAGAATAGTCCGACTTTTTTTAATTTTCAAATTTCCTGAATCCAACGATACATATCTATTCAAACAACCCTGAAAACGGTTTTTCGCAAAGAGGATGTTTTTTTCATCCGATTTGTAAAAAGTAAAATGTGCCATAAAGGGAAAGAGATGTCTATAGCTTAATGGCTAAATAAAAGAAGGGCTTTGTTTTTGAGAGTGGTATTGTCATCGTGGTGTTTTCAGTATATGGTTGCCAACAGGGTCATTTTGACCCCGAATTCAATCTCCAGGCTTGGAAATCTTTTTTTAATTATCTAAAACTCTTAAAGAAAGGAGATTTATGTGACGATTGTGTGCAAATTCGTACGCTCTTATGAAACATATTTTTTTCAAAAAATTAACCGAAGACGCCGATTTTTGTTTTAAGGGGGGCGCATTATAAGACCGATTTAAGCACTCTCAGGTCACTCCTTTAAGCGGGGGGCGTTAACCCCCTAATTTCTTAAATGACAACAGGGGTTGAGTAATATATCATTTGAAAGCTGTTTTTAATTAGAATTCGACGGTATAAATTAAATTAAAATTGATCGATTCGTTTTAAAGAAAAAAAAATAAAAACCTATTGTAATACTCAAATTTAAAGTTTGCAATAATTTTTTTTTAGTTATAAAATAATTTTATTTTTAAATAGACAATTAAAGTAAATGTTGGAAATGTTTTCCAGAATTTTCCAAGCAGAAATAGAGACGGTCTTCAAACTCTGCGCGAACATTTTGTAGCATTACTGGTGTAATATTTCCACATTCGTTTATGATCCTTTGACGAAGGTCTGCTAAAGTATCAGGTTGGTTCTGGAAGACCTTATTTTTTAAATAGCCCCAAACGAAAAAATCCAGCGGTGTGAGGTCAGGTGAGCGTGCTGGCCATTCAATAGTACCTCTACGGCCAATCCAACTAGGAAAGGTTCTGTTTAAATATTGACGAACTGGTAACGTATAATGTGGCGGAGCACCATCTTGTTGAAAAATTATCAATTTTTCGTCCAGCAAATCATCATTTTCGAAGACATGTGTTATTGTAGGTTCGATAATATTTTTCAGCATATCTAAATATTTTTCGCCTGTGAAGTTGCCATCAATAAATATTGGGCCTATAATATGGTCCCCATAAATGCCAAGCCACAAACATTTCATTTTTCTGGATACTGACAGTGCTCTTCTCGCATCCAATGTGGATTTTCTGTATTCCAATAACGACCGTTATGTTTATTAACTTCACCCCTCAAATTAAATGTTGCTTCATCACTAAAGCAGATGTTTTGTAATTGGTTTGGAGTATTTGATAGTCTATTAGACATAACTTCACAAAACTCTGTTCGGCGATCAAAATCATCTTCACTTAATTCTTGATGACAAGAAAATTTATACGGGCGATATTTTAAATTTTTTAAAATTCTCCAAACCTTGGTACTTTGAAGTCCTGTTAATGTAGATAAGTTTCTTATGGAAGTTTGCGGATTTAGAGATGTTTCGCCTAGTACAGTCAACGTTTCTACTTCATTTGGGGGGCCGCCAGTTCTTTTTTTATTTCCTACTGAACCCGTTTCACGAAATTTATTGAACAAATCTAAAACATATCTGGCAGATACATTTTTATCTGGATGAAAATTATTAAAACGAGTAGAGCTGCTCGAAGGGCACATCTTCTTTCTTCTCCGTATAGCATAATAATCTCAACTCGATCATCCTTAGAATAAACCATTTTGAATGGTTAGGAGGTAATAAAGTTAGTGTAATCTATTTAATTCGAAAACTTGTAATACACTAAATTAAATTATTTCAATTTTTAAACCACATTTTATTTAGATTTAAACACCAGTCAAATCATGTGGATAACATAACAAAGAAATTTATTTATTGTTCTTTTGCATTTAAATTTTAAATTAAATTATTCATGAGAACCAAACGGGACATCTTACCTTCAATTTTTTATTCAGTATTTAATAATTTGTTAATTGTAAAAATATTTTTTGAGTTAATTTTACATTTTTTAAATTTATTTAATTTTTTTCTTTAAAACAAATCGATCAATTTTAATTTAATTTATACCGTTGAATTCTAATTAAAAGCAGCTTTCAAATGATATATTACTCAACCCCTGTTGCCATTTAAAAAACTAGGGGGTTAAGGCCCCCCGCTTAAAGGATTGACGTGAGAGTGCTTAAATCGGTCTTATAATGCGCCCCCCTCAAAACAAAAATCGGCGTGTTCGGTTAATTTTTTGAAAAAAAATTTGGTTATGAAATAAACGACATTTGAAGTTTTCAATGAAACACCCTGTATCTATGAGGTAACTATGGAAACCGCGTTAATTACAACCCTTAATAACAAACCTGAACAAGCCGTACAGATATTTCCTGTAAGGGTTTACGGTATGGTACAGAATTGCATCATAAGTGCTGCAATGTTGGTAACCCTATTTCAGAGTGATATTTTATTTTACTTTTAAGAGTCATTTTCTAATAGGCAAAAATAGCAATTTACGGGCAACACTAGATATGCTAGTGCAAACAATATTTTTGTATACTTTTTGTTATTTTAGATTCTAGAGTCATTCAACTAAATATGGACAGAAGGAAAAAAATTGGAGAATCTATAAAAGAAAATATAATTACGCAAAAGTACCTTAACTTTGCTCGCTTATAATCAATTTTGGATAAAATTGCAAGACAAAAGCAGTTGTCCAGTTTTAGTTTAATTAATCTAGTTTACAAATCAGAAAAACTTTTGAAAATCTGTCAAAAGAAACTAGAGATATGCTGTTGCCAGTAATGTTCCATTCCATGATTTTTCACAATTTTTTAAACGCAGCAACAAAAAAAACTATAATATATAAACATAAATAATATGTACAATAGTTTTCAATTATCATGCAAAACTGTGTATATTGTTGCTAGTATTTATTTAAACTGGGTATTTAATGTTTATATCGGTGCGCGACGCGAGCTCAAAAATGTACTGAATAATTTAACGTAAAGTAACAGGAATTGTATTTTCGTTTTAATAGATGCGCGTTTTTTCGATTTCCTAATTTTTATGAGTTAATCAAGTTAAATTGAAAGAACTTAAAAAAACAAAATTAATATTTGGGACTTTGTCCATCTTAAATTTATAATTTTAACAAAAGTTCAAAAGATGCAAAGCTTATACTCCTATTAAATAGGGTATTAAGTAAACTATTTCCTTATAAAAATAAATTGACAATTAATGGTAAATAAATAGTAATGGAATCATTTGTAGTAATAATTAAGTAGCTATGCGTATTGTAAAGTAAACGTTTAAGACTAATGCATGTAAAATTACTTACGCTTAAAATAATTAAAGTAATTAGGGTTAGCATATTACAACAAAAATTTATTGTTTTGCCAAGGACAAGCTTTCTTCAACGATTTCTACTTTATTTATATTTAAAACTCATGATTTTCTTCGGATTGTCATTATTATTTGGTTCTGCTCTGAGATGTTTCTAGGTTAGTGGATTAGAGTTTAATAAAATTATTAAATTACTACTGCTAGTCTAAAATTTCAATTTTTTAATAGTAACCTCAAGAATTATTTATAGAATGAATGTAACTTCAAAGTAATTATCTTGAAAGTGTCGACTCGATGATTATTTTATTAGGTATAATTTGATTAACTAATAATCTTTAAAGTTTTTTATTTAATTTTGTTTTATAATACTATAAAAATATTTTGTAAGAGTGATGAAGTCGTTATGCTTGTGTACTTAAATTTCATAATTTTTGGATGAAGTTTAAATGAGATTATAAAAGTTTCTATGGTAAAATCGACCATGTTCTTAATTATTTAATTATTAAGGTTGTAGTATAATTTTGGCGAAATTTAATTTGAGGTATATAAATATAGTCCGATTATAACTATGTAATTTGTAAGTTAGCAAAAAAAAAGTCGTTCAGATAATGATCTCGACTTCCATCAAAGTTCTCCTAATTTTTGAACTGAAAGCTTGTAGAGAAGTTTTAATTTAAAAAAAAAGGTTTCAAAATGAATAAAAACAAACTCCCAAAAAATTATTTTGAATTTATGTTTTTATATTGTGAAATGTTTTTTGTTGATTATTTTGTATTTTGATAAAACAGAATATCTGAAATTTTTTTAGTATGAACGTTTAATGAGTAATACAATTAGCATGTTTGGTATTCTTGATTGTATATTATAGATAACATTCTTTAGTAATATTTTTTTATAAACAAACTTTGATTACCTATTAATACAACATACAACATGATCCAAATTATTCATGTCACCCAGAAGCTCATATAAATTATGATAATATTTACTCATATTTCGTCTAGACACAACAATAATTATTTATTTTATTTTTTAGCACTATTATTCCAAAAATGAGTTTTTAATTTTCTCATAATTAATGCATGCTCAGTTTGTTTAAAGATTAATTCTTGCATGTTAACAACGCTTTTTTTACTCATGTACTTACTATGTAAGACTAATTTATTTATCCTCAAGCAAAGAAGCATATTTTGTACTTTCTTACTCAAGGCATTCTCAAGTAATTAAAAAATTATATTTAACAATATTAAAATTAAACTTCCTTGATATTATATAATTATTCATGAATTATGGAGAATACATAATTCTATGAATGTGTTGTAATTATAATACAGGATTAAAATCAGCAATACCTTAACATATTCCTTCCTCATAATTTTTGCAATTTTGTTTGATTAAATTTTCTTCTCGGATACACTTACTTGCACAAGGGAAAATCTTTTGCATACAAAAATTAAATTATGTAACTTAAAAAAAAAATTAAGTACCGGGTGGTACCATTCGCTTTCATTTCTCTACTAAATAAATATCTACTTATGCATATTGCTTATGGGTTCCAGGTACTACATTTTTTATTATAGCTTATTATTTCTTATTATTTCTTAACATATCAAGTCATTATTAGAAAAATAACATGTATTTATATTCAATGAAAAAAACGCAACATACTTTTTAATTTAAAATATTTAAATTTATTTACAAATTCGCGATGCATCAAGAATAATAATTTGTTAATTATATTGTTTCGAAATTAAACGACAAATTTATTTAAATGATAAATTGATAAGATTAAGTTACAACAATTTATTTGACGTTTTTATTGCTTCTTTTTTATTTATTATTGCGGTTTTGATACTGTTGAGATTTAAATTAAGGTGATTATTATTGGTTTAATTATTACTTTCAAAATAATCGTTTTAGTTTATGTTTTTTTCTTTCTGACTTGGAATTGATTTGACTGTTCTAATTATTGAAACAGTGAGATAATTAACTATTTGCTTCTTTAGGAACATCCATTAAAATGCAAATTTTTTTAAAGAGAACATTGAGAGAATTAAGTAATTATTTTTAAACCAGTTAAAAGACATTAGAGACATTTTGTTATGTTATTATCTGTGTATTAATTACTATTAATTGTTGTGTTTTTGTAACCCACCAATGTGTTGATTACATTGGCAACTCTTTACCTCAAAACCTGATTCGAAAAATATAAGAAGTCAATGCCCAGATTTGGGTAAACTCATTTTTAAGTTTAAATTTGTTATACAGGGTGACCCAGTCATATGCCCACGGTCTATAGCTTCTTTCCTATAAAACATATCGACTTGTCTATTTTCACTGTTTCTCAGTTTGGATATTAATATCTCCTAAACCATTGATAAGCGACCATACAAACATTATATCAATAGAGAGCTTGTAAAAAATGCCATCGACTGACGTTAAAATATACAGGGTGTTCCATTTGAAAATTTCGTGTAACTGTTCAATTTTCACCAACATATAGATACATGCATGCCCCACAATTTAAAAATATTTTCGATACATACAGGGTGTCCCATCATGGCCTACTGAACCAAAGTTATATTTTTTTAAATGGAACACCCAGTATATTATGATATTTTTGGATTCCTTGTCAAAAAATAATTATACTTTGTATAAACTTTTATGGGTCTATCATCGCTCGTTTTGCTGATATTTGCCATTTAAGCCAAAAAAAGATCAATTTTTGAAAAATCACAGCTCTAAAACAGATAAACATTTTGGGTTGAAATTTTGTCAAAAATTTTTCAACATCGTCTAGTCTACAACTATCATGTCAAATTTAAGTTTGTTATATTTTTTATGAGGGTGCCTTATAAAACGCAAATTGAACAATTAAACGAAATTTTCAAATGGAACACCCTGTATATTTTAACATCAATCGATGGCATTTTTTTACAAGCTTTCTATTGATATAATGTTTGTATGGTCGCTTATCAAAGGTTTAGGAGATATTAATATCCAAACTGAGAAACAGTGAAAGATAGACAAAATAATGCTCGTGATGAATTTTGTAGAGGATTTTTTTTATATATATATTAGAAAATGTATTAAATTTGAAAATTTGTATAAAAAACAAATGAAATCAATGTTTTTTGGAGAGTTTCCATGGTTACCATAAAAATATCGCCTTAAATGAAACTTTAAATTTGATCAAAATTCTAATAATAAAAAAGCAAATACTTTAATCATTTTATTTGTTTAATATTATAAAGACACCTGTTATTTAAATAAAATGCTCTTATTGCAGGTCATTTGTTTACTATTATTATTTTCTTTATTATTAGAGCAATTTTGAGGAGATATTTTTGTGGTAACCATAGAAACTGTCCATAAAACATTGCTTTCATTTGTTTTTTATACAAATTCTTAAATTTAACACAGTTTCTAAAGGAACATATTAAAGTTAATTAGCAATCTAAAAATGTATTATTATTTATTATCTGATGAGGTAAAAGTACAATATGGCAGCCATAAGAAATAAAGGCCAAAAAAAATTTTTTTGACGTCATTTAACTCAGAATAGTCAACAATTTAAAGGTACCAAATTTCATTGATGTAGCAGTAATGGTTTGGAAAATATAAATTATTTTCTAAAATCACATTTTTTTTCGCATAACTTTAGAACGAGTTTAAATATTCTAAATTTTTTTTCAGATTTTTAATGGGCATAAAAATGAGCAACTTTTCCCTACTTTAACCGACCTCGTATCTCCTCCACTTTAAAAGATACCAATGGTGAGCATCGAAATAATCACCACCCTGTATACGAAAATGCATCAAATTTAATCGTCAAAAAACTAAAAAAAAGTTTTAGTATTGGAGAACCAGATACCCCCGTGCCCCCCCTTCCCATAATTTTCACACTAATCTCTATTTGTAATCGCAAACATTTAACGTCATTTCAAATTTTTGTAAAGTCAGATTTTTTTTAATAGAAACTCACAATTTTATTTAATGAAATCGAAAGGGTGTCATGCAAAATTTCATTGACTTGCCTCCGCTTATTCCAAAGATATATTACTCAATCAAAAATTGAAAAATTTCAATTTTCGATCCACTATATTTTCGGAATAAAAGATGAGTCAATAAAATTTTGTAGAGATATACAAGGTCTTGTCAATTTCTTGCTTTAAATTTATGACGTTCTTTTCAAAAAATATGATGACGTCATGAGAGTGTTGGGCGATGTTATGTAATGTCACATAAACTTTAAATTAGCCAAAATGACTGGAAATACTAACATTATTTTACGACTGCAGCAATTTTTTTGAAAACCATGTTTACCTTCTTGAATCTTGACTTTAATGAAATTTTGCATAGGTAGATATAAAAGTTCTTTTCGAATTGCTTACTTAAAAATGTGGGTTTCCATAAAAAAATCCAATGACGTCACGTGGCCGTTGTACGATGATGATGATGTATCATATATTTTAAATAACGCAAAATGTCCAAAATTACAAACCTAATTTGATATGTCAAACCATTTTTTTGAAAATCCAACCGTCTTTAACTTTTTTTTACAGACTGACCCTGGATATTTAGTAAATTTATTTCAAAATTTTCTTATTTGGTTCCCTTTTTGGAAAGTGGTTTTGGGGCCAGCACCCCCCTAGAAAATTATTCTAGTTACGACAATGATTTTAGGTCAGCCATTTTTGCTAGAGTTTAAAAAAAAACTATCTCCTTAAATCTAAAACTATCCTCTTCATTAGTAATAACAATAGTACAGAAATCAAAAAAAAATTAAAAGCAACGGTTTTTCAGTTTTTCGATTATTTCTAAAAAAAGCCAATAATTAAGAGCGTTTTTGTCATTTAGCTTTTAAAATAATTTTATAATAATATCCCTACAAAACAAGAAAATTTTAAGTTTCTACTTTTTTATTTCCTTCACTTACCAAAATATTCTCAAATTAACTGTTATAATTAGTTTTTGCATGATTTTTGAATAAGGGAAATTTGATTAGTTTATGAAGTGTTTTAATAGAAAAATTTTAACGTACAAAAATTTGCTCTGTTTATAGATACTATGTGGGTATCGGGTATCGAATCATATAATTTTCAAGAAAAAATCCAAAAAATAAAAAAGTAAAAAAAAATAAAAAAAAAAAAATTTTCTTGAAGATATATGTAAATTAACAGCTAAATAAAATAGAATTACATGAATTTCTTTTTTTTTATTTTGATCATTTTGTAAGCAAAAATATATAAAAACTTCATTTTTTTTTTAAATTATATCATAGATCATATAATGTACATTATATGATCTAAGATTATATGATTCGATACCCACCTCCACCTAATATCTACAAATAGGGTCAACAATAAATTTTCCTATCAAAACACTTCATGAACTAAAATTTTTCCGCATTCCCGGCCCTTAAAATACAACAAATTTGTTTTATTTTATTTTCTTTGCCCTTTGGATTGGTAAGTCAAGGAAAAAACGCATAAGTCAAAACGTTCGTGATTTTTAGTGATAATATTTTGGTTTCAAATGACAAATTTTCTGTATCACTGTTATTACTAATTGAAAAAGAGTAGGCTTAGCTCTCTCTGTTTCGCAAAAATAAAAATTGGTAACCAAAAATTCAAAACGCTCTTACTTTAAAGTAAAAAAAATAAAATGTTATCTACTTTCTGAAATTTGATCTTTCACGAACATTATTCCGTAAATTTATTTAACTAAACATTTTACTATTTTATATAAAACAATATTCTATTTATTAAGAAATCTGGTTTGGGTTCAAATTTTGAAGTAAATTTACGGTTTCCGTTCTATTGATAATTCCGGTTACTTTCGGTTTACGATTTTTATTACAATTTTGTCTGCATAAAATTACAAAAAAAATTATAAAGTTTCATGGGTAATACAGGGTGTCCCCAAATTGGCGCCCAATCTCTTCGCTACGTTGGTTGTTAGGTTCAAGATTTTTGAAATCGTAAGTCTTCAAAACAATACTATTTAAAAAAAACAGTGTGATTAAAGAAATGTGCAACTTATACTATTATTAATTAAAATAAGTAGTAAAAAATCATTAAGAAAAATAAGACAAATTTCAGCGGACGCCCATGAATGTTAAAAATTATAGCCTATATTCAGCGTCTATGACGAAAATACAGGGTGACCCAGTCATATGCCCACGGTCTATAGCTTCTTTGCTATAAAACATATCGACTTGCGGTGTTCACCAACATATAGATACATGCATGCCCCACAATTTAAAAATATTTTCGATATATACAGGGTGTCCCATCATGGCCTACTGAACCAAAGTTATATTTTTTTAAATGGAACACCCAGTATATTATGATATTTTTAGATTCCTTATCAAAAAATAATTATACTTTGTATAAACTTATGGGTCTATCATCACTCGTTTTGCTGATATTTGCCATTTAAGTCAAAAAAAGATCAATTTTTGAAAAATCACTGCTCTAAAGCAGATGAACATTTTGGCTTGAAATTTTGTCAAAAATTTTTCAACATCGAAATTCAACAAAATAGGGGTTTCCTTGGTAACATATCAGCTGTTAAATTTTCAAATTATACTAAAATTTAGAAAACCGAAATTGATAATAGCAAGTTTCGATTTTATTTGTGTTGTAAAGCAACAAAAACTGCTTTGTAGTATAACAACATTATTTAAAAAGCAAAATAGAGAAAGACACAAATAAGGCAAATTAAAAAAAATCCTGAAAAAATTTCATTTAGACGTCTTTAACGTTAAATACGTTTCTAAAAATATTTCCTATGAAGAAATATTTTTAGTTACGTTTTTGTTAACGTTGTTAATGAAATGAATAAGTACTGTATTTCAAGTATCCTAGTCGCTAAAACTCATAAAATAATATCAAAAAATTTTGGTGATTGCCCAAAAAATTTTAGAATCCGGTACTTTTTATGTATTTATGTCTTACAGAAGCCCGGTCCTGTGCAGGTTAATTAAAGTGCAATTAAGTGTTCCCAAGTTTCCATTTCTTTGTTTGGTTAATATTATAAAGGTGGATAATTTTTTTTTAATTTTCCAATACTCGATTAAAGATTCCCTACAACGCAATGGAGAGTTTGGAAGCCAATTTGTGGACACCCTGTATAATGAAAATTTCAAAATTTCAATGAACTCAATTGTTTGGAGAAAAAATTTAAACTTTTATTGGGTAGGGTGAAGTAATTTTATTATCGTAGAACGCAAAAATTGTTCCATTTAATTTTTGAATCATTGACTTAACTAAATAAGGGCTTGCAGACCCTGATCAATTTTGAGACCCTGTTTATAAATAAAACGTGTATACTAATTCGAAGGGAACAAACTAAAAATACTGGAGCGAAAATGGTAAAAAGAATACAACCTTCGGTATACATTTTTTTCATACCTACAAAAAACGTTTTATCAATCAATTGCATTATCAGGAGTGGACGTAAAAAACGTTACTGCATTGTCATTTACATGAAAAAAGCTAATCCTTGTATGTATCTTGTAATGTCGTATTATGCTACACATCAAATATGATCCCAGTGGTGCAATTTTGAATCTCCGCCGAAGTGATAAAATTTTCTTCAAAAAGTCAATTGTTTCCAATTTATCACTTCATTGATTTAACAAAATTTCGCCTCAAATCTCAGGTTAACCACCTGTAACTCCTGTAAATATTAACCTTTAAAAATAAGTGTTACAAATGTTGCGATGTGAACAAATGTCGTATTAAATTTAGCAATGAAATTTCTTAATTATTTTTATGTTTATGCTAATTTGCCGGAAAATAAATTCCCATTAATCATTACAATATAATTTTGGGTTTTGAAAGTTATTGGTTATTTATTAATACCTATGGTATTTTGATTTATTCGTTTAAAAACCATCAAGATTTTGCATAAAACGAAAATAAAATAAAATTGATGTCGTCTTTTTTGAAAACTATACCTATTTCCAATTCAATTAATTTTTTTGCCAATTTTATAACTCAAATAATTGGTAACCGGAAAGAAGCGCACAGGAAAAAGGGGCGCCGAAAAAAAGCGCGCTGAAAAAAGCGCACACAGAAAAAAACAGAGCGCTCTTTTTTACTAATATTTAAACTACGGTGTGATTGCATGAAGAACGAATATCGAAATCAAAATTATTCTTACTTTGTATTTTAAAACTTATTTACCACAAAAAATGAAAATAAATATGCTTTAAGGTTTAGTATTTTGGGTAGTTTTTAAAACTCGTTATGTATTATTTAAAAACTAATAAAAAATAACCTTGATAGCGTTTAAATTTCCATCCTTGTTCATTGTAACCAAATCAGTTTGAAAGGTAAAACAATGCGGTTATTCCCGCAAACACACAGGCACAGAATATTAAAAAAATTAAACAATTCAAAACAAACGGTCGACCTCAAACGCGTAAAGAACGCGGCACTTCTTCAATAAGAATAAAAAAATCAATGACCGCATTCACTAGTTTCGCTATCACACAAGGAGGTCTTACTGCTCACTAGAAGCTAAAGGCTACTTCATAGGAAGGAGGTTCATCCGCGATAATCGCGTAAAACTTTCTTACACTATTGAATGCGATTTTGTACCCCACCACAGTCAGGAATGAGTAATGACAATAACTTGTCACCTACAATAACCAAAATTATGTTAATTGGTTACAGCTACTCTCTATCAAAAAATATTTCAATTGGACATTGGATATCAAAAACATATTTAAAAAAAATGAGTTTCATAGCGCCGTGCAAAGTACTTATAATATTTTGACTATAATACTGCGGCGTGCTATCACTTCATCGACAGTCCATTTCATCGACACTAAATTTTCGTCGACAACGGTTTTATTGACATTGCCAATTCATCGACACAGACGTAGTGTCGATGAAACGTCCTTATCGATGAAAAAGCATTATCGATGAAACGTCCTTGTCGAAGAAAAGGTCTGTCGATGAAAACGTAGTGTCGAAGAAATGGTTGTCGATGATACGTCCTTGTCGATGAAAAAGTAGTGTCGATCAAACGTCCTTGTCGAATAAATGGTTTGTCGATGAAAAGGTAATGTCGATGAAACATCCTTGTCGATGAAAAAGTAGTGTCGATGAAACGTCCTTGTCGAAGAAAAGGTTTGTCGATGAAAACGTAGTGTCGAAGAAATGGTTATCGATGAAACGTCCTTGTCGATGAAAAAGCAGTGTCCATGAAACGTCCTTGTCGAAGAAAAGGTCTGTCAATGAAAACGTAGTGTCGAAGAAATGGTAATGTCGATGAAACGTCTTTGTCGATGAAAAAGTAATGTCGATGAAACGTTCTTGTCGAAGAAGAGGTTTGTCGATGAATAGGTAGTGTCGAAAAAACGATTGTCGATGAAACGGTCGTGTCGATGAGACGGACTCTCGATGAAAAGGATATGTCGATAAAACGGTATAAAACCACCCAAAGCCGGAATAAAAGTTACATTGAAATTTTAAATGGTAACCTAGGTCGAGTATGGAATTGTTCGAAAGGTTCGAGTATAGTATTATTTCTCGCCCACTGCGGATGATAACATTTTTCTATAATTTAAGAGACCACTTGTCGCTTGTTTGCATATTTTTTTTCGTTTGTTATTATTATGCACGATATTAAAAAATGTTTTTATAAAAGTTGTTTCTCTTTAAAAGACCTTTCCAACAATACCATACTCGACCTACCTTGCCATCTAAAATTCCAAAATGACTTCCAGTTTCGGGTACTTCCGGTTTATTTTGGAAATTATGAATTACATCAAAAGATTCTTTAGGTTCACTTTGATGGTAATTTTTTTTCTCATCAATATGCAACAATGGTTTTTGAAATAAAGAAGTTACTTTCGGTTTTGGTTCCTTCCGGTTTATTTTGGAAATTACGAATTACACCAAAAGATTCTTTTGATCAAATTTTGGGTGTTCTGTATTGCATACCGCAAAACTATACTAAAATATTCTTCCTAATTAAGTTATTTTACATTCACATTTATTGAAAGTAAGATTAAAATATCTTGTGTCCTGTAGTAAAGTTATCCGCACTTTATATTTTACTCCTTATAAATAAATAATAAATTAAATATTATTATTAGAATACAGGTGTCATGAAAAGTAATAAAAGACATTATTTTTTGCTTAGGTAAAAACCGCAAAAAAACCTTGATTCTACCGCAAAGTTCTATTTATTAAGAATATGAAAGTATTAAATTGTACTTTCTGTTTTATGAATTGTAGTAATTCAGTAATTCTAAACTACTCATGCAATTCAATGCCTAGTATTTTGTTTTTCTAAAAAAACAAATGCACGGTAATTTAAACGTGGTTTGCGTGGATAAGATGGACTTTGGTAAATAAAATTTTGTACTAATATTTTTTATGGTAAAAAATATTCAACAAAAAAATATAAATTTTTTAATCAAATACATTTTTTTTAAGTTGGCGGAAATTGTATCTTAAAAGTACTTATAATATGTGACGTCAAGAAAGTAGTCGTGGTGGAAAATCAGGGGGTGTCTATTTTCCTCTCGAATATTTTCTTCCTTTTTGGTGTTTGAAAATTATAATATCATAAGTTTATGAAGTTAATCTCTCTGTTTTTACAAATGTGGTTTATTCTTGGGTCGCACAGTGGGAAAAAAGCCCGAAATCCTGGCCAAAACCCCAAAAATGAAGTTGCAATTTTCGATTTTCCAATTTTTTGTACTAGATACTTAGTTAGATATATTTGGCATGTAAAGTGACCTTTTAGAAGATCCTGTGACCATTTCCACCTTTGTAATTAATTATTGAAAAAGCGCTTTTAGAGGTAACGCGCGCGCCCGATCTCATGATAGCACTCAATTCAAAGGTCCGCTGTGGGTTTTGTAGTTGTCCGAATTTGATTTTGAAAAATGTATTATGCTTCTGAAAGTAAGTATATTTTAGCTGCATTCTTGAATTTTGTGAGAATGTATTGTTTGGTTGTTTTTAGTAGAGATAGTAAAGTTGCTCCCAGCTTGAAGTAGGACAAAGAATACGCGATCGTGATTACTTTTGTCCCGATTCCAGCTGGGACCAACTGTACAAAAGTAGAAGTAAATTTTCTCCCTGATGGACTCCTAGCCTTCAGGAAGAGAATATCTTAGAGTAAAGACAGCACGTTTGTATAGAAATTTGCCAAAACAACCAATGACTAACAAGTATTTTGGCTGTACATGTATTTTTCCTATAGGATATTTTATACCAAAAAATGAGGATCGAGCTCCTGATAGCACAATTATTATGTTCATGGTCCAAATCAAATTTACAGGAAGAAATTTAGTGGAAAATAATTTGCATAAATTATTTTTAAAGAACTGCACCTTTTCCAGATACACTTCAGAAAAGATCAATTCAGTTTCAGAAATTATCAATTATTGTGATTCATATATTAAAATTATATTTCAGAAAATATCAATTATTTTAGAAAATCTGAAGTTGTTTACCATTTAGGCAAAATAGGCAACTGCCTAAAGCCTCAAACAAGGCAGGGCCCTCCAAATAAATTTGAAAAAAAAACATTGCTGTCCTCAATTTTTTAATACGGTCGAACTTGGTTACAACAAGCACGGATATAACGAGTTCACGAATATAACGAGTTCACGGATATAACGAGCAAATACGGATCGTGGTTCCAATGAATTTAAATTGAAAAATTCACGGTTATTACGATCCTTTTCACGGATATACCGCGTAAATATTTTTTCGGCGAATTTCGTTAATTCCCTTTTAATGCGGTTTTCTATTAATAAAATTTATATTGCTACCCCTGGGATTCGCAAATATTAATTAGTACACCTGCGTTATTTCTCGTTATGAAGGGTCGACTGCACCCGCTTTCACTTAAAATTAAAAATTCAATCGAAATAATTGTAATTATTTGATTTAATTAAGGATAAAGGCGTCGTACAAAAAAATGGGGGTGGGTAAATAGAATATTCACATTATATCTAAGTACTAGTGCCAAAATTTTAGCAAAACCTTCTTCTTCCTGGGTCTCAGGCATGAACCCTTGTTGACCAATCACGAGTATTAATGTAAAGTTGCTCCCAGCTGGAAGTAGGACAAAGAATTGCGAATTTCTAAGATCGGATACGCCCTCTGGGAGTTATTTGCTGAAGCTAGAAAAGGTCTACCTTGACATAACCTGTTTTTGTAAAATTTATGTCCGTGCAGTTATAAATCAGTTTCCTTGGGTTTATTATTACTATATTAAATTAATAATATTTTTTACAGGCTGTAATTTATTACTTACCCCAAAACAATGTATTTATGCAATTGTGCAAGTAATAAATAACACACACTGGTCAACAAAAGATAAACACAATTTTTAAACACAAAAAACTTGATCTAAACACAGGCGCAGTTACTAAAACCAAAAATCTTTTATTACTTTTTCCTATATGTTTTTTTTCAAATTTACGTCAATACGTCATATATCCGTAGTTGAAATTCCCAATACGCGATCGTGATTACTTTTGTCCTACTTCCAGCTGGGACCAACTGTACACTGTACATATTAAAAAAAAATCAAAATAATCCGTAAACATCCTGTGTGTTTCATAAATGAAGCTTTTTAACAAGTATATGTACTTTTTTTTTTTTTAAATTGGTCAAAAATTAGATTCGAAAGTTCCGACTACATTTAGGGGCCTCAAAATTTAAAATTGCCTAAGCAGACCCCATAAAGGCATAACGCGCCACTGTTTTAACATTGTGGTGAATAAAGACCTAAGCGTAATATTATTGTAAATATAGTGTATTCTTAAATTGTCAAAGCACATTTTGATGAATTTGTTGTGGTTCACGTATACAAAATCACCGCCAAAAACTCTTGGCTTACCCCCAGATTCTGGTCAAATCATTTAAGTTTAAAGGCCTTTAAATTTAAATTTGTTATATGCGTTGTAATGGACAATTTCCATAGTAACCTTATTTGTTTCGATTTAAAGGCCTTTAATTTTGACCAGAATCTGCCCATTAATCATGTTTTTACAATTGGCCCTTTTTGAAATTATTTTTTTTTCTAAAATGTAATTTTGATTCTTTCTGAAATACAAAATTAGAAAACGTGTATAAGAGAGAATAAGAGAGGTGCATGGGAAGCAAAGAATAAATTGCAAAATTTTGTAATCATTTTTGAAAAAAATATTTGAAGAATCCAAATTTTTTGCTAGCTAATTATAATAATAATTTGTCTATTTGCTTAACAATTAGGTTAAGTTTTATAACGAAAAGATAATAATTATTAAACAAACAACAAATTCAGTCGTAAACTTTTAAAGAATATTTGTAAAGGCCAAACATTTTTAAACAAAAGATTTTTCAACATTTAAATGTTTAAAACAAATACTAAAATTATTAATGAATTGCAAATGAATTGCAAATGAAATATTTATTTTTCTCATTATACATCACGTACCTACATTTTACATTTTCAATTTCATTAAAGTGTAATATAAGTGTTTGAAGAGAACAATAATAAAATTA
Organism: Stenus bimaculatus; assembly: GCA_963971135.1. Classification (NCBI taxonomy): domain Eukaryota; kingdom Metazoa; phylum Arthropoda; class Insecta; order Coleoptera; family Staphylinidae; genus Stenus; species Stenus bimaculatus. The sequence continues at coordinate 43,885,731 of OZ020183.1, read as the reverse complement.
GCATGTTTTTACAACTAATATTATAACCATAAAACGCTAGGTTCAGTTGTAGAAACTTCAGTAACAAACTTCTAAATTTAAAAACACTATCCTTAATTATTTCACCATTTTATTTGTAAATGTACAAATTCGTGTAAAGGTAAGTGTCCATTTGAGATAAAATCTCGAGAGAAAGTCTCGAGATTGGTCTCAAGATGCTGTCCATTTGAGATCACTTGTGGTATCGAGATAGTTGTCGGAGACTCGAAAGTGACTTTAGTCTCGAGACCAGGAAAATTCCGTATGGACATGAGATTCAACAATACGCAGTCCGCTGATTGACTTGGTTGGAAATTTATTAATAATTTTTTAATTTTATTTCTGAATATGGATTCATCTCAGGCTCTAACTTTTCTAATTGCTTTCAAAATTGTGCAAAAACGAAAAGTAGAAAGAAAGTGTTGGATAAGAAAATGGGCGGGTCGAAGACATGAATTGGGAGTTCCACAAAAATTCATGTTCCTCATAAAGGTGAATTTATTGGAAAAGTTCCGCATCTGTCCACTCTCGTACGCTCATTTTTATAAACACAAAATATTTATATTGAAAAAGTCTCGACATGCAATCTCAGCTTTTCCAACCAAACCAGAAAAGTGGAGACTTGTTCACGAGAGCAGAAATTAACATGTCCTCTTGCGACATGTGCAGTATCAGAGATCAGCACCGACTTGTCTCGGAGAGAGCTCTCAGGCTTGTATACATTTGTGAGTTTAATCTCGAGACTACTCTCGAGACTATTTAGTCTCAAGTGGACACTAGGCTTAACGAAAACTATGATTTCTCATGTCCACAACTACCAAAATGCTCATCGCTCATTTCTCTTTAAAAGTGCCTAGTGCCCTTTTAGAGGGTGTCCAGAAATTAGGCGGCAAAATTTTAGGAGGCGATTCCACAACAAATTTAAAAAAAAAAAACTTCCTATAAACATATGTCGGATTTTCCTTCCTAAGGAAGCTACAGCCCTTGAAATATTATTGTATCTAAAAATAGGTTTTTCGTCATTTATTTGAAAATGGATTTGAGTAGAGATTTGAAATTTGGTATATGTATCATAATACTGAACATATAATTTTATGATAATTTTCCGATTTTTTGAATCTTCCAAAAGGGTACCTAGTTTTAAAGAGGATTAAGTATAAACATGGCGCTAACTTTTTTATGGTTAACATTACAGAATTTTGTATTCATCATATTATTCCTTATTTAATTTTAGATAAAAAAGATACCAATTCGATAGAATGGAACCTTAACCATTCGCTGCAGAGTTCCAATCGTATTTTACCAAACTATTAATTTCGCTAATTTTGTTCTACTCTACAATAGGTGTGTTTTATTTGTCTCTCGTATCTGATATTATGATAAGCTAATTTTGATCATATCACTTAAATGTTTTATTTGATTGATAAGAACCAGATTGCGGGGTGATTATTGTGATTACTATGGATTGATAGTAGATAGTATTTGCGTTATATTTGAATAGTCACTTCAGATGTATTTCGAGGTTATTTTAAATATTTAAACTTGGACCGTTTTAATTATAAGCTGAAATCACATGATCAAAATTATGGTATCAGTTGTAACTGATAATTTACAAAATGAAATAAAACACACACCTGCTAATATACTCAACTTTTATGATTAGTTTCTTAATGAAATATAGCTATTTTATTAGTTTTGATAATTTCTTTAGAATTTAGGGTTAATCTTCCTTTATAGACAGATAATAGGTGTGTTTCTTTTACCAAAATTTGACTGATTTGCTCGAGAAAATCACTTCCTTCTCCTTTTAGTTCTATAGGAGAAAATGAGACAGAATATGATTTGCTCATATTTGCTCAAGCAAAGTATGTAAAAAAACACAACTATTATTCCAAAGACTGTAGCTCTCTTAGGAGGCGAAATAGGACATGTTTATAGGAAGTTTTTTTCCTGAAATTGTAGAATCGCCTCTCCTAAAATGTTGCTGCTTAATTTCTGGATACCCTGTATAGGTACGGCCATTATCCAAAAAAATGCAATAACTTGAAAAAGCCACTATCAAGATATAAAAATTGTTAACCGCCAAAAAAATACGAAAATGTTTATTAATGTTTATTTTCTAAATGAATCTATTAATTATTAATTCATTATAGTTAATTAATATATGCGCCATTGTTTTAAAATATTAATGCTTCACCTACGATTATTGTATAAGCAAAAAAGTAAAAGGCTATAAATTTATTATAATTTTGGTTTATTAAATCATTCAAGTTCAAAAATATAAATCCAACGAGTCATTTTGTGGCACTGAAGTATGTATATTAAGACTACCAACAAAATAAGATAGTACAAATAAAATCTAAATCAAAAGTTTCTATACTTTGGTCATCATAAATTTTCTTACAAGTCTGTATACTCCAGTCGCTAGAGGAGTCTAACCCTACATTAAATTAGGTAGTTCTGATTTTTTTAAATGTTGTTAGGAATGGTTAGAGAGTGAAAACCCTAAGTTTTCATTATCCCCAAACGGTACCTTTTCCAATTTTTCCCTTATATCCTAAACGGTACACCGCACCGTAGCCAAATTTGCTTCATATTCGTTCTTGAGGAGAACAAAATTTCCTCCAAGAAACACTAACTTTGTTTCTACGACCGTACGACCAATCGTAAAGGAGGAAAAATTGAGGGAAAATGCTTTTTTTCGAGTTGTCCAGAAGTGTTGTTTGTTCGTTTTTTCATTCATTCTACTTTTCCACTACTTCCTCACTGGTACTCGTGTTTATAAATGATAAAGTAAACGTCAACTTCAACTTCAGTGAAGTATCGTCATATACAAAACTTACATAAAAAATAATCGGGGACTGAATATGAAAAGTCACACATGTTTATTAACGAAAATTTGATTTATTTGGATATTGTAAGTAGATAACATAGAACTTAAATTACAATCGAGGTCGTTTTGTCTGAAAAGGCTGAGGGGATTCATCAATTCATCGTCGTCTTCATGGTCCTGCTGGATCACAATTTCTGGTCTTTTTTTGTAGGACTTCCCAGCACAATATTTGCACAAGTTGGAATAGTTCAGTTCAGCTTTTCTGCAGCCACAAGCTGCTTTACAGCCGGTGAGGTATTTGCAAGATATTGTTTCTAGGAGTTCCGGTGGTGCTGTATCTCTTGCCATCTTTACAGCAACTAATCCTCTGATCCCTCTCACCCACCCCCATTCCAAGGGATTTTTGTGATTACAAAACCACTGCATCACCTGGTGGTATGTGCATATCTGTGGGCGGCGAAAGTTTGGCCAAGTCAAGCTTAGCAGAGCTGCTGATAAATCTAGAGTACCATAAATCGGCGAGGGATTTGTCGAAGTCAGCTCCATATAATGTGACCAAAATTCGTTCTCCCGCCTCTGAACTTTCTGCAGTGGTGGCAGAAGTGTTATAGAATGTTTGTGCAGCCTCCTGCAATAGTGGGTTTGAACAGAAAAGGTTGCAAAACTCCTTTTTAGAAAAGATCTTGTGAATATTACCTCTTCCAGGTTTTCGGATGTAAACATTGTCGGTTGCAGGAGAAGTTCCTATGAGCAAAACCAGCAGATCAATTCTTCACACACAATCACAATTGGGATTTAGCAGTGCTGACGATTAGTACGTCTACAGCTTTGATTGGTATTGATGTTTGAAGCGTCAAGTGCAGTCTGAAGAAGTTTGACAAAGCGTAACTGAAATTGATGTTTGCTTTATCATTTATAAACACGAGTATGAGTGAGAAAGTAGTGGAAAAGTAGAATGAATGAAAAGAAATGACCAAACAACACTTCTGGACAATTCGAAAAAAACCTTTTCCCTAAATTTTTCATCCTTTGCTATTGGTCGTAGAAACAAAGTTAATTAGTGATTCTTGGAGGAAATTTTATCCTCTACAAGAATGAATATGAAGCAAATTTGGCTACGGTGTACTGTTTAGGATATAAGGGCAAAATTGGAAAAGGTGCCGTTTTTTGGTGGTTTTTTTTTTCAGTATGGTGGAAAACGCAGAGAGGAGGAGATGACGAATACTTGGGGTTTTTACTCTATAACCATCACTAACAATATTTAAAATATCAGAACTACACCTGATGTAATATAGAGTTGGACCCATTTTTACTCCTCTAGCGACTGGACTCTGGACTAGTATTAATATTAGTAACTGATTAGATTTTCTAGAAAATAAAATCTTAGAGTAATAAAACAAACTATACTAACAGGGTAGTAATGTACCATTATATCTCCTGAATGCAACAAAACTTTTATATTTGAAGATTTTAAAGCAATTATAATAAATCTTCAATTAATGCCGTTTTTAATAAAAAAAATAAGCTATTTGAGAAACACAGCATATAATTTTGAAACTGCATATTTACGATTATGATCGTTAATTATTGTTTACATCCCAAACATATAAAGTATAAAGCTATTTTGCTCTTCCAACAAACCTATCATTATAAAAAGATTTTATGGTATTTTATTACACTTTACACTGTCGATTTTTGTGACCCAAAAACCACTTGTAAATCAATTACCTCTACCTTATGGCATTGTAAAATTAACAGCTAAAAGTTTCTTTTCGAGCTTTTGTTCGAAAAACTCGCTTCCTTCCTTTGTGTGCAAACAGCGCGCTAAAATAATTAAAATGAACCGTTTCTTTCGGAACTTATAAAACCGTAAAATTAAATTAATTAGGCGTTGAATGTAAATTGGTTGTGATTGTTTTGTTTCCTATTCTTTCGACCTTTTAAGTGCATGGGTATAATAGAAAACAAGGTATTTTTTTTGTAAAATAAAATATAGATCACAGTATTTTATAGGTTCCATAAAAGATGCGCACATGAAAGGAGCGCTCAGAAAACAGTGTGCACGGAAAAACGCACTCGGAAACAAAAGTGCACTTAAAAATGTACCCTCACAATTAATCCAATCCTTTTTTAATACCTAAGTGTTTCCCTGTCAGCTTATTTCAATGTGCGCTTTTCCTGGGTGCTATTTTTTTAATTTTCATTTTAAATTGTTCTGAACAAAATATGGCTGCAACCTTATGATCATTGATTAAAATAAGAGGATACCAGTTTAATACAATTATAACCGTATTTTTCAAAAGTACTATCAATGGGTGAAACGGATTTTGATCATTTTTTCGTAACGGATAGCCCTTTAGGAAATATTTACATAGGCTAATTATTCATGGATCAATATATTTTTTAATTTTGGATTAGTGACGTCACAACTTCTATTTTGCCTAGCAGCGTTGTAATATTTTATGAACATTCACGATCGGCACCGAAGCTTATTTCTGATGTCATTTAAACACAATAATATATGTACAAACATAAACAAAGCAGATTACCCGCTTTAAGATTACCGGCGACGATTACACGCGCATGCCTGAGTCAGTCCGCTATGGACATACCTGCTTTGTTTGTGTTTTTATCTTTACACGCTTTTTGTGTCTCCATAGCATGGCGCAGACTGACTCAGGCATGCGCGTGTCTAACACGATTCGTAATCGTTAATAAAACCGACGGAGCCGACTGTAGCCGACGAAACCTACCACAGAATAACAATAGAAGTTGTGACGTTAGAGAAATTAATATTAAAATGTTTTACTTTTATAAAAAAAGATATCAGAAAACTAATTGAATATAAATGTTCAATTAGGCTTGATCATTATAATTAAACTAAAATTAAAAAATCGGGGAAAGGCCCATTGTACTAATATCATTACTGCACTCTTAATCACCAAGAAAACAAAATTAGGTTTAAAGATGTAAAATAATATATTTTGTAAGCAATACAAATACAACGATTACATTCAGTCCATATTTAAATTTCCTAGGTACTCATGTGAATATTTTTTGCAGAAACGTGCTGCTAAGTTACTTAAGTCTTACTCTTTCAAAAAACTCTCTTCCAAAGATGGATAAAATACTAAATTATGGTTAAACCTGAAAATACGAAATATTAGCAAATATAAAAATAATAAAAACTATTATTACTTTTCAAATCCAAGTTTTATTTCCTCGGCCTTTGAAGGGTCACAAACAACTGCAGTCTTAACTTGTTTAGGATCAAATAATGGAGCTAAATATTTTGCACCCACTCGATTTAAATCATCAATTGTCACTTTATCAACCAAACCCAAAAGAGTTCTAAAAAATCAACAATTATATTTTCCTTCATGTATTTTTCTGGTCGTAATTTTTCCTCTTCTGTGGGAAATAAGTAACGATTTTGACATAAATACTTAAAATTATGATGTGAACATAAAGAAATGTTGTATTACTAAATTATAAACTTGAATAGAAATTGGTAAAATTACGAACCTGTTATGCTTGTAATCAACATTTTGGAAATAAGATTTTAAAGATAAAGTAAGTGTATTTCCAATAGTTTTTTCCTCATCAATTAATTCAAATATAAGGGAACTTTTTGCTGAGTCAATAAGGTTTTGATCCCACTCATTATCCTTCAATTGTTTATCGATAATATCCAATGTTTCTTTATAAGCTCCAACAACATTAGTTGATTTTAAAAATACCAAGTATAATAAACCTTCACTGACTTTTAAGGATATTGTGTATCCATACGACAAACCTTTTCCTCTTATTTGTTTCCACATAGGACCCTTAAATAAATAAATAAATTTCTCTTGTTCAAAATAAAAATTATGAATTTCCTACCTCACATTGTGTCAAGTACTGTATATACAATAATAAGGGTGGAACATCAGGATCAGTAGGTGATAGAACACAATTAGTTGTTTGGTAAAAGAACGATGATTCCAGGCATCCCATGCCAATGATGCAACTTGGTTTCATTTCTTCTGTCTCTGGGATTAATAACGAATGATCTGGCAGTACCTTTAAACTAAAATTAACATATCAATTAATGAAGCTATTATGACAGTAGAAAGTGCTGCTTTAAACATTTAATTTCAAATAGCACAATGTTTAAACGAACCTTTCAGGTTTCGCGGTATGGGCCAGTTCTTCAGGTAAAATCTTATTAATTTCTTCAGCTGCATTTTTAAGAGTGTTTAAATTACCAGCAAAGTAGAGAACAAAATTTGATGGTTTTGTTAAAATTCCTCTAATAGTTTCCATTTTCTCCAAAACTTCTTTGCTTTTATCTGAGTTTAAGGTTTCCATGATTTGATTCAAAAACGAATGCTGTTTCAATATTCCATTAGCTTTTGGATTACTATCTACAAAAACAAATTAATTAGTCTAATTAAATCCTTTATAAGACATGAAAAAGCTCGAGGTCTAGATTATACTTACTTTGAACATAACGCAATCCTTTCATTGCATAAGCTGCAACATTTCTACCATGTCTTTTAGCCTCAGCAACATTATTAATCATTTTTGTGGCAATAATTTTCAATCGTTCTTCAGTGAAAATAGTTTGGTAAAGTAACTTTCTTAACCAAACAATACCTTGTGAATATTTTGCAGATTCAACTTGCAACATTACGTTTGCACTGTTTGAAAAACTACCGCATTTAAAGTTAGCAACTCGTCCACTATCTATGCATTCTATTCCTAAGGAACCCATAGACCCAACTATGTCATTATTTAAATTTCTTACGACCTCTTCATAAGGAATTACAACATCACCATCTTTAATAGGTGATTCAAATAAAGCTTCCAAAAACAGAGGTAAATATAACTTCAAATCCAAACTTAAAGTTTCAGTATTCATCACAGCAAACATATAAACAAAATTAGTATTGACATGATCAAAATAGGTAAAAACTGAAGTTTTAGATAAATCGATTAATTTTTTATCTTCAGAATCTGTTCGACATCTTACGATATCATGGAAATTCATCGATTTTGAGCATGGAATTTCAACAGATGTTAGTAACTCCTTTGGTACCGGCCTCTCATTAAATTCAATAGCAGCATCAAGTTTATCTTTTATTTCTTTAAGTCCAGCTTCACCCAATTTATTTACTTGAGCTTCAACACGTGCCTTTTCTTCTAAAGCCATTGTTTGCTGTTCCTCGATGCTTGGTTCAGCTTGGATTGAAATTACAACATTATCAACAAAATACTGTTTCATTAAATTAATCCAATAATCTTTAGGTTCAGAAAGTAACTTTTCAAGATATTTTAATGGATTAATCCGTTCTTTTAACTAAAAATTTTCAATTATTAATAATTTAATGATTTCAAGTAATATTCTTACATCGTCATCATTTGGACAATAAAGCATGTATCCAATGGCCAAAAAGGCAATGGAATGATGTGGGTTGTTCTCGATGTTAGTTAAAGTTTCCAGCTTGTAACGAAGTATGATGTTTTTCATCTGATCCATATCAACATCATCATTGTCGACGATTTTCTTGAAAACTTCAACCAATTTTGGTTTTACCAAAGGTAACTTTTCTTTCGGTACGTTTTGGAATAAAAAGTAGAGACAACTGATGGAATTTTCAGTCAATTGATAACTCACCTAAAAATAGCAATAGTTTTTATGAAATTATTACGATATACTTGACTTTACATTGCTTGCATATGGATCAGATATTTCAACAAATTCTTTTTGAAGCGGTGAAATTGAAAATGCTGATAAATATTTCATAAGAATTGCAGCACCCATAAGATTGTACTGATCATGGACTGCAGATGGACCTCTCCATGCGGCACAATACAATCCGTTTTTTTCTTCATCAGAAGGATATTTAACGTTTAAATCTTTCGATTCAGTCAAGGGCTCCACAGGAGTCTGCCACGGTTTAATAAACTCACCTCTATCTCCCTGAAAGTAATATAATTTTAAGAATTTACAAGTAAATATTTAACATACCCACTTTTGATAAAATTTTCTTTTCAATTGGTTCCAACGCTTTAAAAACATCTTCTGGTTTTACATGGCCAGTGATAATCAACTTTAAATTTTCTGGCCTGTAAAATTCTTTATGATAGTTACGAACTTTGGTGTTATTACAAGATTCTCTTAAATTTTGCATTCTTCCTCCTGTTTCTGAAGAATAACCACATTTTCCAGGGTAAACATTTCTTGCCATTGATAGGTACAAACGAGACTCTGCAGAATTTTCTCTTCCTTGCATTTCACAATAAACGACACCCGCATCATCTCCATCAGGTGTAATATGATGAACTTCTGTTACAAATCCTTCATCCTATGTACAAAATTAACAATTTTAAAATTTTAATATTATCATTTTCGAAATAAAATTGTGGCAGAGGTGTTCTGAGACACCCTGTATGTAGATATGTAAATATAAAATATTGATTTACTTAAAAAAAAATAACTTACAGACAAAACTGGATACAAGATATGATCCAAATAAATAGGCATTAAAGTCAAGAAACCTTCAGCTCCAGCAGTTTCCATAGTATAACATGTATGATCAGTATCGGTCCAAGCATTGGTTCCAGATGCTAAACATCGATTAGCTAGTAAATCTAGAACGCCTTTGTAAGGGTAATCTTCACTGCCTAAAAATACTAAATGCTCTAAAGTATGAGGAAGGCCGTCATCATCGAAAGCTTCCGTTAACAAACAAAAATACCCATTAATCACTGGTCCATCAACTTCGGCTATTACAACTGTTAAACCAGTGGTTTTAGATTTGTATTCGTGTATGGGAATTTTATCGTAAGCTTTTAAAGAGTACAAATGCTCGAAAGAACCAACACTTGATGGAATATTGCTGGTTTTGTCTATAGGAGACATTTTTGAAACCTAGTTGTGATGATGATAATCCTTAAAATTTATAATTATTTAATTATTACCTTTATTTATTTTCAATACTTACAAAGTGCAGAATTTTGTTGGATGTTTATTTCTATTAAATGCCAAACTTATAATTTTGTCAACTTTTCACTGGTCACTTCAAAAAAGTGATGAGTAGTAAACTTAACCTCAAAAATACTTTTATAATTAATTATTCGAAATAATTAAAAAGAGACTCATTCGTTTTTTTATTCGGCGATTTAACAATAATTATAAAATAATATATATAATAATAAAACTAATCAAAGTTTATTTTTTATTGATAATTTCGTTTACGTATAGATGGCGCTATTTTGGGATAAATTTTGTAACAAAATGGAGGAAGATGAGTAAAGGTTTTGTTTTTATTTATTACTCATTTTTGCTGTCATTCGATGCAATTCGATGTTTTAGCAAAGCCAACATAAAAAGGTAAACAAGGTCACTTTCAAAACCCTTTTATTTAAATTCTCGTCACTTTATAAGATTAGATCATAAATTAGGATGAGTGGGGTAGGGGTGGGCAAAATCTGAGTCTTCCCCAAAAGGCCGAAAGGGACAAAATGCCGACGTGGACAAAAAGCCGACATGGACAAAAGGCCGAATGAGAAAAGCCCGAACGATAAAAGACTGATTTGGACAAAAGCGAATGAATAAGGCTGACAAGGATAAAAGGCCGAATTAAACAAATATGGCCGACGCAGAGACAAAAAGCCGAAAGGAAAAAGGGCGACCTGGATAAAAGGCCGAAAGAAAATTGGCCGACGAATAGAAAAGGCTGAAAGATGTTTATGCGCAGATTTTATTTCCTTAGTACATAAAGGAATTTCGCGTGGCTTTGGTATCATGAAAAGTATGTTGATTTGACATACCATTCATTTTCGCGTGGCTTTAATGACGTCATGAACGAAATAGTATGATGGAGTGGTATGTCAAATCACTAACCATGCTCAAAAGTGTGGTTACTACATATTTATGTAAACAAAACCTATGAATTGTGAGGTTAAGATCATTAAAGTTTTAAATTTCGTTTTCGCGTGTGGTATGTAGTTTTACTCGGTTGACGTCATCATGACGTCATACACATCATACTATCCCCTAACCATCATACCGTTTTTACATAATTTTATGATGACACCACAAGCCACGCGAAATTCCTTATTGAGTTTTACATACCGTCGAAAAAAACAAAAAAAGTAATAAATTATCAATTTAAAAATCACCCTGCACATGGTGAAGGTGACTCACACAACCTGAAAGATGAAAATATTTCCGAAACTAGGGATTTTATGAAAAAATGTTTCAAATAAACATTTGTTTTCAAGGAGAAACAGAGAATAAACATATTTTTTTAATTTTATGCACAATAACTTTTATTTATTATCGACCTTTTGTGCGCTTCGGCCTTTTGTTCTAGTCTGTCTTTTTTCATGTCGGCCTTTTGACATTCGGTCTTTTTTCTTTCGACCTTTTGTCCCGCTCCCGCAAAATCTTATGGAATCTTGGGTTCAAGGTCTGCTCCTTTTCTCGTTTTTAGTTCTACCGTGCGGACATAAAGCAAATTAATCGTAGACCGTAGACCACACTATGCTAGGTCAATTTAATGGTATTTCCATTTAAAATAAGATAGTTGCCATCCACTTTCTGTAAAACCGGAACTTCCACAAAATTAAAAATACCTTTATTAGAAAGTTCGCAATTAGATTCCTCAGTAGACAAATTTTCAGAATCATAAACATAACCATTCAAAAGTTAGCAGGGGGTGATTTACTTTATGTCCGCACTGTATGATTAGTCCACTACTAGCTTTTCAAATGACCACCAGAGGGCGTATCTGATCTCCGAAATCGGAAACTTTTTGGACGATAGCTTCACATCCGTCACTGTCTTTCGTTGTTCTGTGGTTTGACAAGTGACAACTTTTTATAATAAATTCGAATAGGTTTCTGTCAAATTTATCAAACCGTCCCTTCAAACTCCTTTTTTTAATTCGTTTGTATTAAAACGTATTAATTACCTAAAAAAATTGTTTGGATAGAGTGTTAGTAAAGAGTTGCAAGCAACAACTCAAAACCACAGTGTTAAAATAAAATCAACATCGAAATATCTCAAAATGGATCAAGTTTTAATGTTCGATAAAAGTTTACAAGAAAGATTAGCCTGCTATTTAGATATATTCTCCAGTCTAACTATTAAATCTACTGAAAATATCAGAGCTGAATGGACGTATTACTTGGAATTCAGTCTGGATCCTAGCGGTTGGCAAGCGGTTTGGAAAATACCTAGAATTACATGTGAGCAATTAAACATTCCATTTCCAACTGTAGTACTAGTATATGTAGAGGAAATAAGTTTTGCTCAATTACTAGCTAAAATTAAAATCATTGCTGTGCAGGATGATGTTTCATTAGCTGAAAGACATTATGTACCGCTTATGCAAATTTGGCCGACTAAAGAACAGGATAAGTCAGTAGCTTTAAATATTGAAATGACTGCTAATTCGCTTGATTTGTTCCGCTTTTTTTATACCCATATTTTTTTACCGTGGGATTATGATGAGGATGACACATACGATTGGGCAAATAAACATTTAGAAAGCCGTTTAAGATTGTTTTATGATATGAAGAATGGTGTTATTCCACGCCCAACTCAAGAACACATCAAATCTCTTTTATCAGAGAGTAGAAAATTGCATTCGCAAAGAGAAGCAATTGAGATTGAGGTTGGTGATACTGATGATGATGGGGAAAATACTAAGGATTCAAGGGTTCAAACATTAATGGAGATAAATGTTAAAATTTTACAAATTAAATCAGAAATAGATTTATTAGAAAATCCTATGACGAGGAATGTAATCATAAAAAACCTTTGCCAAACTGAAGTACCAGTTAAAAAAGATGCAAAACCACAGCGGTGGTTAATTTTTGATGAGGGTAAAATAGATGAATGCATTTCTTTCCTACAAGAAATCAAGTCTATTTATCCTGATGACACAGTTCGATTTGCGCCTACACTTACAATGGTATTGGAGTGCATGAATGATAACGATACTATAATTTTGAGTAAAGCACGCCATTTAATTCATAGCACTAGCGGATTACAATATGGCGGTTATCTTCGAGGAATTTACAATAATGATCAAACTATTTTAGCATCACCGAATGAAAATGTGATGTTGGATTTTCGAGCTCCCTGTGTAACTCTAGAAAATATAACTATAAATGCATCATCTGCCCAATGTGGAATTTTAGTAAGAGCAGGAAAAACAATATTAAAGAATTGTAAATTATTGGGTGATAATAATTCATCCACTCACCAAGGCATTATTGTTTTAAGTGGTTCAGAAATTGAAATTGTAAACTGCACCATCAGTGGTTTTGGAACTGCTATTGTCGGAAACTCTGGTTCAAAAATTACCATAGAAAATTCTGAAATTACAAGTGTAAATCTAGGATTAAAAATTTATGATAAATGTGGTTTAACAGCTGTCGATTGCTTATTTGAAGATTGTAAGGATTATGGTTTATATTTTGAAACTAATTCTGATTTCTATGGAAAGCAAAAAGTTGGAGATTTTGATCTTTTAGAGATGTAATATTTTGATTATCACTATACTTTTTGGTACTAAATTAAAATTTGTTTTTTTTTAGGAATCCTGATGTGCTTGTTAAAGGTTTGAAAGGGAAAAATATTGTAAAGGGAAATGTTGTAATAAATCAAAAATCAAGAATTACACCATTGCAAGACTTATTTTCAACTGCTAAGGTGATTGAAAATATTTCTGATACTGAAGACGATATGGAGTGCACTGAAGGTAATGTTACTATTATCGAAAAGCAGATTTATCAAGAAAGTGGTGATAAACTTGAAATTTGTTAAAATCTTTGTATGAATTTATATACGTTACTTTAATTTCAATTGAATTCTGTTTTATTTTATATTAAATCTAACATTGTTTTCTTTTTGTTAAATAAAAACAAAATTAATCCCATTAAATTGTTTTTTTTTGTAATAGAAATTCTAATTCTTTAAAATTTAAAAAAAATTACATTCGTGGTAATTTGTTTGTGATAAACATAAAATATAAAATTCAATACAATTTAACACTTATTTATTAATAAAAAAATAATAAAAGTAAAGTAACAAATGATAAGGTTATTCGAAAATCAAATGTTTATCAAGTAACTAGAGTGAAATTAATTTTAGATTTTACATACATAATGATTATATTCTACTACAAATGTTTACATTCAAATATTTTATTAAATTATTATAAGAAAATACTTCAACAATAAATATGATGCAAGGTGATGATCTAATAATATCTGATAACAATGTAACTTTAAAGACTTACATAAAACAGCTAATAAAAACTTGTCCATAATAACACTTTTGTAGATTGCTTTTTTGTGTAAGGTAAGATATGAATTAGCCTTCATAAATGTAAAATTAAGTAAAAAACATTTACAAGCGACATGTGACTAGTAATTTTAAATTTTGTCAACCAGACATTCATTGTTACTTTTACTAATACTTTTTCAGTAAGCGGGCGATTACCAAATATGTGTTTCTCTAATTTCGCTTATAATATGCGCAGCCCTTTGGAGAGCCTAAAATAATAAATGATTAAAAACGTATTAGGAAGAAACTTGTATTTACAAACCTTTAACATATCAGCTGCTTCTTTGCGTCTTTGTGCTATATGTTCTGATTCATCTAATAACTTATCTGCATTATCAGCTTTATACAGATGGGTGACGAGTTCAGATTGTAAATTATCTTTTACAAAATTTACTAAAAAGTGCATCACAGCTTTTGGTACAGTATCTTGAATAGATTTTCGCACGATGTAGAAGTATGTCTTAATTAAACGCTCTAAAATGATCAAATTATAATTATACTCTTTGTAATTGTAGATTTTCTTACCAATTATTTCACAATCTTGTTCCTCATTTTCTGATAATGTTTTATAACTTTGGCTATTAATTGGAACTTCCGGCAATAGATTTACTGGTTTCACAGGGCTCATAACTGAACGTATATCTGAATCACTTACAACATGGTCCAAGTGATTAAAAATGGGCGATTCCTTCTTTTCATTTTGGTTAGATACCAAATTTGAAACCCAATTTGTAGCTTCACGATCGTTCATTTGTGGATTACTACTTGATCTTGCCTAAAATTGATTATTTATCAAACCACAAATTACACCCCCATTCAATTAGACAAATTATAATCACAATTATATAAACAGGTTCCTACATTACGCCTGCGACATTCGTATGTATTTCCTCAATTAATCCCATTCGTTTAAGAAAATATTTAAAATTAATAAAATACTAATAAAAAATGGTCATTATTAAATATGCTCAATGAAATATTAATTTTGTTATGAATATTTTAAAAAATCATTGATTCAAATTACATCTAAAAAATATTTTTATTATGCCAACACAGAAATTAGTACTTGATCTATTCTATTTAGTTAGAAATTAAAGCAGTAATTAAAAATTAATGTACCTTTACAAGTTCGATGAAATCATAGTAACTAGTAGCAGGTAAAATGTGAAAAATGTAATTAAAGAAATCAACTTGATCTTGACTCGAAACAAGATTACTACTAATCTAAAGGAATCGATTAAAAATAGGTGGGTGAACTTAGCAACAAACATGAAGCCGAAATTAATAAATTTTTTGCTTTATTTCTTGCGCAATTTTATTACAGCCATAATTTAGTAATAAAATCACAAAGTTCTTACTTAAAACTTTTTCAAATCTAGGCAATTTATTTTAAAATTCCATGGATACTTACATTTTTAGTCATAACTTTTTCAAGTTTTTACTTTCTGTATTTTAAAATTTTCTAAAACCGCCAAAAACGAGCCATTTTTTTGAAATACTCTTGTAGTTGCTCCCTTAAAATAGTTTGGTTTACCCCACAAAGACAAAATTTACAACAAATGATAGTTGCAACACTTTTGAACACAACAAAAACAGAATTATTAACAAAACTTGGGTGGAAAATTTATTATGAGTAAAAATGTATCAACTGGATTTCAAAATCAACTTATTAGATTTGCATATCATGGAAATGAAAACTTAATTGAGGTTTCTGGAGAAACAAATTTTAAAATTTAATTAGGTGTTAAGTATTCAACTAATCCCCCCAATAACTTTTTTATAGCGTTTCGGATTCGTTTAAAATTTCAGTAGCTCATGTAGAATCGAAAACTAAAACTTTTGAGCCTGATTTGTCCCCATCCATCTTTTAAAACGGCCGAGTTATCGCGAAAATACGTTTTTAAACGTAAAATCGGCCAGGATTCGGTTTTTTCACGACAGCGGGTTTAATTTTTAACCGAAATTTGAAAACTCGGTCTCGAATTAAAAAGGAATGTCTATTTTATAACCCTACCGAATTTCAATTTTTTCGAGTCACGGAAAGGCTTTCAAAAGCACCCCCCAAAAAATCAAAATTTTCGCGATTTTTTTCGAGCGTCCGCCGCGCTGACTTTGAAAAATCGTAGCTCCGTCGGGTTCGGAATCGAATTTTTTCCCACATTCTCATTTACGAGATCCAAAAGTTTCGACCCTCCTAGGTGAAACCTGTGGCGAGGGCGAATTTTCCTTTAAAAACGTCAAAATGTCGCGTTTTTTTAGCGGAAAAATCGGCAGAAACTAATGTGTGACTTCGGCCGATGGAAAAAAAATCGTACTTGGTATTTTCTTACTGCCGAAACATGCGAAAAAAAAGTAGGCGGATTGTATTTCCGAAAATTTGATTTTTACCCCTTTTTTTTAAAGTTTGAATTTTTTAAGAAAATTTTAAAATTCGTAGCCGCCAAAAAATGCGACCGATTATAATCGAAAATGGCTCAGATTGTAGTTTTAGTTACCACTAATGCAGAGAAAAATATTCGGTTTACCCTGAGGAGTCCAGTGGAGTAGGGATTTTTTTCCAAATTGTGGAACACATCTGGCCAAAACTGGACAATAAACGAAAAATCGCTACGCGTGACGTTGATGAGAATTGTTTGGAGCATCATTTTAAGGTATTTTCAAACCTATATCATTTTATTTGGACCGATTTTTCAAAGTCAAAATTGTGTTTTTCAACTCTACGCGACCAAAATTATCGCTGCAATGGGAATGGGATTATCAAGTTTTTTAATTTCGAAAAGAAAAACTCAAAATTTTAACCGCGCAAAAAACTCTGTAAAAAATTGCGATTTTGACAACTTATTTACTCCCCTGCCCCTCCATCGATTTTAACGAATCAAGGCTTATCTTAAAGGTTTTTGCGTAGGCTTTAACACAAAAAAAGATTCAATTTGATATCTTTATTCGTTCAGAAGTTATGACCGAATAACTGTTGAAAATTTCACTTTTGGACGAAGAAATTGCTATGAAATTTTTGATTAATCGGAAAAAAATTAATTTTGACCGAACCGCTTGGCCGATAAAGACGATTTATGTCTTAAAATTTTAAGAATACTTTCCTCCATCGATAAACGCAAAATCGGTTCATGTGGTGTGAAAAATGCGCCCTCGTGGGCCGTTTTTGTACTCGAAATTTACAAAAACGTTGGAATTTCTTTTGAAAAAACTATTTGGATGATTTTCATCAAACCGGACTTAAAATACTCCGATTTTAGGTATTTATGTTGGGTAAAATTTTTAGCTTGCTATTGTAAATACTTTTTGAAAAAATAAAGAAAAACGAAAATCCTGAAAAAAAATCAAGACAAAAAGCCTTCAAAAATTATGAAAAATTTTTTTTTTCAAATTTTTGCAAAATCGACCCTTCAAATGAAAGATAATTAAAAACTGATTAAAATTGATCACTCAGGTCCAGTTTTGGTCTATTATTTCTATGCCACAAGCTCTAAAAACACTGGAATTTTGAGAATCGCAAGCGTTTTAAATTTTTTTTAACATCTTTACCTTGCAGCTATTTTAAATCTTTTTATCTTATTTTAAAGCCCTTTAAATCTTCTTAATAAGGAAGAAAGATTCGTATCGAAATCTTTATTCGTTCCAAAGATATTCCACAAAGCTTAATTGAATAAAAAACTTTACAATTCTTTTAATTTAAAAATAATTTTGGCAATATTTTAATTTGCCTTGACAAAAAAATAAACAAAGAGTAAAAGTTTTAGACAATAGTTTTAAATTTACCTGAACTTAAAGATGCCTTTTTGATTGACTATGAAAACTACATTCAAGTTGTTTTATACTGAGGGCATTTAAACCAATGAATATTTAAGTGATATTTTAACATGTTTACTATAAATGATGCAGGCAAGTGCTGTAATAATCCGTTTGATGTGGAAAAGTTCTTTTCGTCAAGTATTTGTTTTTTAAAGTAATTTTTATATAATTAGTGAGAATAATTTTCAAATTTAATTTGAAAAAACGCCAACTAGTCATTTATTAATTTCTGCTTCACATTTATTGGTAGTTTCACTCACCAAATAAAAACCTAAATATAATAATGTGAAATATTTACCAATTCATCATTTGCAGAGTCGTGGCTTCCTGGTTTGGTGTATAAACTCTTTGGTCGATTAGCTCTTTCCGATTTGATCATTGAAGGCACCATTTTGATTTCTTTATAAAAATCAGGATGTTTGGTATTAATATAAGCCAATTCAATCGCCACTAAATTTTCCACCATGGAATTAGTTGGAGGTAAACGCCTTCTTAATAATTGTGTCACTACATCGACTATGCGTTCATGTAGTTTAGGAAAACGAAGCATTTCTTGTTGAACTTCACTTCCACAATGCTACAATAAATTGTTAATATAATTATTATATTATTTCTTGTTTCATAAATACCTGTATAATTCTTTGCATTTCATCATGGATAATTTCTACACATCTTAAAGAAGGTTCTTCTAAACGACGAATCTGCCTTTTTACTAGTAATTCAAATGAAACTTCCGGAACAAAAAGTGCTGGTCTTGGACCATTTGCGTTCCTAATAATTTAACATTAATATTACGTTTAATTTTGTTTTTAGTTATACCTTATGGCGGTTAGAATATCAGTCTTCTTCAGACCGGCTAGAGGATGTATAGAATCCAAGGTCTTTCCAAATGTTTCATGAAAGATGTAGCAAATTCTGGCACCTCCACATAACTCGGTTGTTTCAATGTTTCTAGCAGTGCCTTCGATTGTTGAACAATAAGCTGAGGCAAACTTCGTAATAATTTGAAGCAATGTCTTGCTTTTATCTGATACGTCCTCACCATAAGAGGATAAAAGCGATTGAAATTGAGACATCATTAAATTAACTCGTGACTAAAAATTGTTTTTTCTATTATTTATTTGAAATAAAATTACAAAATTTAATAAAAGTATAAAAAAAAATTTTCACAAAAACATACTTAGTAAATACTAAGTAGTGTTTAATAACAAGTACAAAAAATAGTGTTACATTAAAAAAAAAATTTGATGTGAACTTGAAATTTTTATTTTCATAAATAAAGAAGTTAAAGGGGTGGCCCTAATTTCGTGGACACCCAGTATATTATGTACAGTGAGAATTTTGAAATATTATTTTTATGTGATATTAATATAATACTTTAGGATTTAGGATGAATTTTAATTTTATATTTTATGTGTGTATCCAGTTAGCCAATAGCTATTAAATAAAGTATTATCATTTTCTAAGTTTAATCTACAGAAGTGTTAATTCCATACCTTGAGATCGGGTAAACAATCACGGATGTGATGCATGAGCAATCGATTTAAGGTTTTGGCTAAGTACGGTGTTCCATTTCTAGTTGCTAAAGTAGGATATTTCGTTTGCAAAAAGGTTGCTTCATCTTTAAGAGATTCTTTAATGCTTTTATTGTTCATAATATCCTGCTGTGATCTATTTACAACTCCTATAATCCCCAGCTTTACGGGAATCACACGACCACATAATATATCAATGGCATCAGTTCCTGCGTCCATAAGGTCTAATTTGGTTACTACTGCTAAAGTTCTGCGTCCGTCAGGGTCTACATCTCTGGCAATTTTTAAGCTTTCAGAAGTTGCCATGTCAGTATTTGCAGTTACGACAGCTAAAACTATCGAATTTGGGTTGGCAATATATTTTAATACTAGATCACCGATTTGCTTCTCAATATCTTCAGGTTGATCACCTACTGGTACCTAATACAAAAGGTTTTAATTATTTAACAATAATTTAAATAAAAATAAAAGGTAAATTTACTTTAGTAATCCCTGGAAGATCGACTAAAGTCAGATTAACAACTTTCGTAGAGTAAACTTTTAAGTTTATTGGCTCTGGACAAATTCCTTTATTGTCTCCAGCCAATCTGTTAGTTTCATTCTCAATTTCCTTTCGAATTTCCTCAAAATTTCGAAATACTTT
The DNA here is from genome assembly GCA_963971135.1 of Stenus bimaculatus. Classification (NCBI taxonomy): domain Eukaryota; kingdom Metazoa; phylum Arthropoda; class Insecta; order Coleoptera; family Staphylinidae; genus Stenus; species Stenus bimaculatus. Next base: position 43,865,545 of record OZ020183.1, on the reverse strand, counting down.
ATTTTTAGAATGGAGGAATACACCCCAATCATCTAATTCCATAGTTCCTGCCAAATGGAAAGTAGATTTTAATTGAAATGCAATACATAAATTACATTTTCATTCAACAAAAACATGACCTTAATTACTGAATTAAAAAGTAGCAAGATGTTAATTTAAATTAATTATATTCAAAACTCATTGTTAAATATTTATTATTTATTTAAATAGCGAATTATAATATAAACTATTTCTTAAATTTTAATATTAATTCCTGAATATGTAATTTTTTTTCAGATGAACTACCGTTTAAATGTTTATTCAGTAGTAAAGGTTTGAAAAACATCGAAACCCCACGAGTAAAATTAAATAAGTTTTGCTTTGAAAATTAATTAAAAGTTAAAAAATCACGATCGGTGACCCAAAAGATTAAGTAATTCAGACATTACTTTATTAATCTTTGTCAAGGAAAAGAAAGAAAGTATTTTTTACCATCTAAAGCGGAACGGTGGTCTTTATCCTCTTTTGGGCAATAAATAAGCTGCAAAATTAATGGTCTTCTAGTTACGATTCCAATACCTCGAGGTAAAAATGATTTACCCACTAAACTTTCAATGACTGAACTTTTTCCGGAGCTCTGAAATTAAACGTAACATAATTATAGATTTTTCTACGATCGTAGAATTTTTTTTTGTTCTTTACCTGTGAGCCGAGAACAACAATTTGTGGCAAGTGAATAGCATCTGAGCCAACCGTGTTAAACACATCTTGCAACTTATTGATAACTGGAATAAGGGCTTCCATTGTTATTTTATATAATATCAAACAAAGACCACAAAATTAATTAATTTTAGGTTATGGCTTTAGTTGAAAATTTTAAATTTATCTTAAGCACCAATTAGATCAGAAAAATTATGAGGACATGCTTTTCCTCATAATATCACAAATTGTAAAATACTTATCGAACACTGGCTTCGAGTGCGCCGAATAAATAACTTTAAATAACCGCGGTGTAAAGATAGCAAACCACAATCGAAGATTATAGAACTTTTTTATGTCAAAGAGCAACAAAGAGAGGAGAAAATATACAGGGTGTTCAGAACTTAAGCCAGACATAATTATCAATTTTTTAAATATTTAAAGCGCATTACATAAAATGTAGTAATTAGAATAATAAAATAAATATAATAAATTTCTTCAAGACGATCCAAAAGTATTTAATTTTTAATAATGAATTTTTTGTTTTGATTTTTTTTTTCTGTGATCTGTGACATAACCTAAAATTTGCAATATTTTTTAAAATTAGAAAAAACTTATAAATAAATACCTATTTACTGGTAATGCAATAATGCATAGTATAAGGTAAACAGCTTTATTTATTTATCAGGTTTTGTAATTAATTATTTATTTATTAGAAGCGCTAGGAAAATTAGTACCACTGTCGAAGATAACTTTGAACAATATTTAAAAATTGGAAATTATGAGGAGATTGTGAGACAACTGGATATTTACTATGGAATAGGTAATGTACATCAATAAATTAAATATCTGATTTATTAAGTTTTAGTATAATTACAGTTAAGCGTCAACTATTGCGTTACCAAAGCCCGACAACAGGTTTATTCCCCACGTCTTCAGTGAATACTACAGTGGGAAGTGTTCGAGATAGTGTGTATTGTGCTGCAGCTATTTGGGCTCTTCACCAGTCATACAAGTAATTTTTAATAACTTTTGTTTTATGATAAACTATAAACTTTATTTATCTTCATAATGAATTCAAATATGTTTTTATTTGGTGTTTAAAGACGTTTTTTCCTTGAAACAATTTTATTTATTTTATTCAAAATTAATTGTATTTAACCCTTAGCGGCCACACGGGGTAACTAGATACCCCAGGCTCAGATAAAGTGAAATTAGAGGTCTAAAACCTTTAAACCTTTATGACCAGTTTTTAGAACGCCATCTATAGATAAAAATCATAAGAAATGTTGAAGAACTCTTCCACAAACATGAAACAATCGGTTATAAGACTTAAAACACCCTTATGTCTTGTACAACTAGGTTTTTCAGCGTGGGGTAACGAGTTACCCCATGTGGCCGCTATGTGGCCGCTAAGGGTTAAGAGGATAGTAGGCAAATTTACACACTTTTATTTGATATTTGGGGTTTTGGTCATAAATTTTTTTCCAGTAGGGCTTTACTTAAATTTCTTTTTTTGGTATAAAAAAAGGGACTTGTTGCTCTGCAGTATGAGTATATAGTATAACTTACAATAACAAAATATGAGTAAATTGATAGATTCTTCTGTGTATCAAAAAAATTAATTTTAGAATAGCTTTACTGGAAAAATAATTATTATCAAAACTGCAAATTTCAAAATTAAGCGCTTAAATTTACTGATTAAGGATTAATATATACAAACTTTTTTATTAGACGAATTGATGATGATTGTGGTAAATCCTATGAGTTGGGTCAATCTGCTGTAAAGTGTATGCGAGGAATATTAGCATGTTGGATTCGGCAAGCAAATCGAGTAGAACTATTCAAAAAACAACAATGCAATGCTCATGCCCTTCATGTTAAATTTCATTTAAAAACTGGAGATGTTGTTCACCAGGACGATATATATTATCACCTGCAAATTGATGCAGTATCAATTTATTTGATATTCTTAGTTCAAATGATTACTTCAGGATTGCAAATTATTTACACCCAGGTGATAAAATAAATAATTTTATTTTAGTTTTTTTTTTATAATATTTTGTTAATCAGGATGAAGTTGCTTTTATACAAAATCTGGTTTATTATGTAGAGAGAGCTTATCGTACTCCTGATTATGGTATTTGGGAACGAGGTAGTAAATATAATGATGGTACACCAGAAATTCATGCAAGTTCTATTGGCTTAGCTAAATCTGCCCTTGAAGCAATCAACGGGTGCAATTTATTTGGTGAAAAGGGGGCAGCTTGGAGTGTTATTTATGTTGATATTGATGCCCATAATAGGAATAGAAGTATTTTTGAAACTTTACTTCCAAGAGAATCATCATCTAAAGTATGAATAAATAAATTTTTCAATTATTTTTTCAGAATTTATGTTTTTTTTGTACCTCAGGCAGTAGATGCAGCTCTTCTAACAACTATATCATTTCCAGCCTTTGCAACGCATGAAGAAATTTTATATGACAGAACGAAAACCAATGTTATCAGTAAATTAAAAGGAAAATATGGTTTCAAAAGATATAGCCGTGATGGTTATGGTACCGTCCTTGAAGTTCCTAATAAAAAGTAAAAACCTTTATAATTTTTTGCTTATAAAAGGGGTAGTGTAGATACTACAAAGGTTGAGGGTACTTTATTTCAAAAATATTTGTTTTTCGCCATTTATATTTTCTTTAATAGGTAATTTATGGCATTTTAGGTTTTATGACAAAAGTGAGTTGAAAAACTTTGAAAACGTAGAATGCGAATGGCCAATTTTTTATATTTTTATGATTATTGATGGAGTATTTAAATCATTACCAGATCAAATTAGTGAATATCAAGAATTACTTAAAAATGTTACATTTTTGGATCAAAATGGAGGTAAGTGCACGTTTTTTTTAATTAAGAGATAAACATATTCTTTAACAATCCCTTTTATATCGACCTTCAATTTTTATACTCGAGGATCCTTGTATTTTTTGTCAATTGCTTCAGAAATTACAAGTTGGTGAATGTAACTAAATAATAATTTCTATACATATTGCAGATCCATTCATTCCAAAATATTTCTACGTCCCAGAAGAAAATCTTAAAAAGGAAAAAAATCAACCGGGTATAACAATGCGTCATGCTTGCAATGAACCCGGTTTATTCTTATGGAATCAAGCAGTTTACATACTGGCACAATTACTCACAGAAGGTTTACTCCATGCCAATGAATTAGATCCTGTTAGACGATACTTACCTTCATATAATAGGCCAAGAAAAGGTGGAAGATATTCAGCTTTTCAGGTAATACATACAATTTATCTTGTAGTGAATCAATTTTGTCAATTTATTATTATATTTAGGGTACAGCAACCGATTTAGTAGTCCAAATAGTTTTAATAGCAGAATCTATGCGACTACAAGCCATGATGGGAACATATGGCATTCAAACACAAACACCACATGAAGTAGAGCCCGTACAAATTTGGTCATCTTCACAATTAGTAAAAGTTTATCAAAATTTAGGAATTAATCGAAAATTAAATACCAGTGGTAGACCTGTAAGACCAATAGGAAGCCTTGGAACTAGTAAGGTTAATAAATTTCAATCTATTACAAGAACCAAACAATAAAACTATTTCATTTAGATTTACCGAGTTTGTGGAAGTACTGTACTTTGTTACCCGCTAATTTTTGAGGTATCTGACTTTTATTTATATCGAGATATGGCTTTGCTTATTGATGATATAAAAACAGAGCTGCAATTTGTGGGACGTTATTGGAGATTATCAGGACGGCCAACTGTTTGTCTTGTTATTAGAGAGGAACATATGAGGGATCCACAATTTAAACAAATGCTTGATTTATTAGCTATGCTTAAAAAAGGACATTGTGATGGGGTAAAAGTTAGAATAGGGCGATTACAAAATTTAATTTCAAGCTCCTGTGTTGGTACTAATTATAAAAATTATTCTTATATATAATACTTTTATAAATATTTAAATTTTAGAACATTTAGATTTTATGAACGTTTTGGATTTTGATGTGCAACAAGCTTTTCATCCATTTAAGCAATTGGAACATGATTATATTGGTTATCAAAGCTTAACTGATGTACATTGTATTTTAAATTGTCAAGAAACTTTAGAAAATTATAGTGTAATAACTTTAAATATGAATAACGATTGGTGTATTAATGTATTAATTTTAGCATTTTCAATATCGACCTTTACCTGATTTAATTGATGCAATTCGAAATACAGAAAATTTATATATCAAATGTCAATTATTTGGTTTTCTATATAAAAGAGAAGGTCGTAATTTCATGGTAGATGGTGCGAGTGTAGAAGACCATATGCGTCATCTATATCACCAAGCAGGATGTTTACGACATTGGGCTGCTGTTCGCTACACAAGTAGCATCCTTCATCATAATGTTGATTCAATTAGTCCATTTATAACTGCAGTTTTAGTTCATGGGAAACAGGTTCATTACTAAATATTACAAAGTAAAATATTTTTAAAATTATATTTTAGTTAACTGTTGGTGTTGTGGGAAAAGAAGAAACCGTTTTTGATAAACCAATGACACCAGCGGAAATTGAAGCTGTGGTTTATGGCACAATTCATCCATACGAAGTTATTCAAGCTGTTTTGCAGCAAGAAGTAATTTTATATTGTGGACGGTTAATATCAACAGACCCTGAACTGTTTCGTGGAATTTTAAAAATTAGAGTTGGGTGGGTGCTCGAAGCTATCAAATTATATTTAAAAATTAAAGGTAGTTCCAAGCAGTTAGAAGATCAAAGTCCTCATGAATTAAGAAAATTGCTTTATAAAGTTTTATCCATACAAGAGTGGGCAGCTAAAGAACAGTAATTATATTTTCTCAATTAATTAATTTTAATATTTATTGTTATATTTCAGGTTAACGCCTTTGCAGAGAAGGCAGTTAGAAGGATGTTTGTGTAGAGTACCTCGATTTTTTTATAACCAAGTATGGGATGTTATGGCGCGTACACCTGGAGGCCTTAAAGTTTATGGGGAGATTATTCCTCAACAACCTACGTTATGTAATATGACCAGATCTGAAATTACTTTTGCACTTCTTGTTGAACAGGTAAGAAATTAATTATGGTTTTTACTATTATTTTAGGTTTGTTCCGCAAGCCCCGAAAAAACGTACATTGACGGTCACGGTCATGCGCAATAGACAAAACGCGTTCCATCATTGACGTTTCAACCAAACTTATACACTTCGTGTTCGGTACACGGCAAGAATTAGTTACGGATTGGATATGCGCACTTCGGATGTGTACGTTTCGCACTCTTTAGCTGAAACCTAACCTTCCATTCTTAGCAATCACATCACGTGAATTTATATAAAACCTTTCCAACGATGATGTCTTGTAACTTTGGTCGGTACGAAGTTGGCGCAAGCGCCGTTTTGTTACGGTTTCGTAACGGCCAGAAAACTCGTTATCGGAACAAAGTTTGTTCTTTAATTAATTAAGCAGAAACATTTTGTAAACAATTAAATTCAGAATAAAAACAATTTTAGATGTTAAATCAAATTCAAAAACCTGAATATAGGCAACTTATGGTGGAATTGCTAAGCATAGTTTCAACAATTTTAAATAGGAATCCTGAACTTAATTTTAATCAACCGCTAGATTTGGAACAATTGATAAAAGATGCTGCTCATATGCATATGAAAGTAAGTTTTAATTGTCAATACAAATATGTAAATATCTAACGGAATTACATTTATAGGACAATAATTTAGCTGAAGAAAAAGTATCGCATTTGTATAATATTGCTCCAACACAACTAACAGGCTATTTAGCAAGAGCGGTGGTGAACACTATTTTAAAAGGAGAAATTATTTACAAACGGGGATTTGAAGTTGATTCATGCAAGACATCTTAAAAAGGTTTAGTCAATAAATTAGTTTAAAAAAGTAAAATATTTATAAGGAACTCCTTGTTATATCTTCAGAAAATAAGACTGGGTGTTTATTTTTCGTAGTTCAACTTAGGTATTATTAAAATTTACCTAAAGAAATGATTATATTTGTAATTGAGGGCGTTTTTATGAAATTTGGTAACTTTCTGGAAATATGTTTGGATTTTATTTTCTAAAAATTTTGTAACTAAAAATTAATAAAATATTTTGCCATATAATTGCCATAAATTAGGTATGCAAGGTTTTTCGCTAAAGAAATCACCATATTATTATGTACCTACAATCAAATATATTTTATTACAAAAGATAGTAATTAAAGAAAATGTTAATTGTTTTTGGTCGTTTTTATTTTTAACCTAGAAAAAACAAAGTTAACTAAACAGCAAAGTATTATCCTTGAGTTCTTAAGGGAACAAAATTGAGACTTACATTCTGGTTTTTTGGAAGGGTAAAATTGAGAATTGCATCCCTGGTTTTTTACAATTTCAAAATTTAGAATCACGTTTCTGGTTTTTAATTGAAAAAATTGAGAATTGACGACTCAAATTAATTTTTTCCGCCAAAAATTTATTTTCCTCATTACATTAATACTTATAAGTAAAAAAATCAACACTTTTAAATTTTCACCCCGAGTTTTAGAAAAAAATTAAAACGTAAAATTTTCAAAAATCGCGCCCGACGTGTTCGGACTTTTGTACCACTGCCGCCCACAGTTTTTAATTTATTTTATATTTTACTTTAATTCCCTTAAGAGTAATAATTTCTGCACCGGATAGGCTATCTTTTGTTTTTAAATTCGAAGGAGTTGGAAAGTTATGCGTAAATTGAGTCAAAACTTTAATTTTAAGGGTGAGTGGCTCCAGTCGGCCTATTTTTAACCAATTTTCAATTTTAAAAGCTCAATCGAATGTGTTCCTCGAACCAAAACCGCCCACGCATAGGGTTTTTTTAATTTCGAAAAAATATTTTTTTTAAGTCGCAATTTTTGACGCTTTCTGGTCTAATCAACTCCTAAAATTCTATTTCACCCCATGTAACACACCTTCTCTGAAAGCATTCAAGGTCCTCTTTATGACAAAAAAAGAATCACTTCGCTATCTCTTTTCGTTATCGAGTTATGACTGAAAATGTAGCAAAATTTGGCATAATCTACGTTTGGTGGCCAAATGTCGGTCTAAAATTTTTAGGGGATCACTTGCCCTCTAGACCCCCCAAAAACTCAAAAAATTTTTAGGTACCAAAATTATTAACTTTCAAATTTTTAATTTGAAACGCCACCCACTTGTAAGGCAACTATTGCTGTTTTCATTTATTTGAGCTTCAAGAGCTTTCACACTCCTACAATGTTAAAAATTTTTTCTGTGAAGATATTGAAATACATGCAAACATAACCACAGATAACACTGGGGTTTGATATCCCAGAAGAACGATAGGTGCAGCAGGGGCAAGGGAAATAAATGTTTGTCGCCCCAACAGAGCTCATGCTCCAGATATATGAATAGAATTTAGTAGCTCCGAGCTGTAGCAAGTAGCTAAGAGTGAATAAACAAAAACAGCCTACAATACAACTAACCTACTTCTGACGTCATCCCACCAGTTCAAGAGGGAGATTGAAAAGTCATTTGAACCTCTGGTTTAATTCGAAAAACTTAAAAAGTAAATATTACGTTTATTTTTGATAAAATAATTAATTGGCATAATAAAACTTTTTAGAGAAAGTAACATTTTTATTAAACATTAAATTAAACTATCATTTATCATAAATAAATATAAATAACAAAGTTTTCTTCTTGCATATCAATTAAAACATTCATTGAAAGATTAATAAACAATATCGTAATTTGATAACTCCATTTGTAAATAAATTAATAGTTTTAATGATAAGTAGTCTATAAATATGTTCAAAAAAGATAATCACATAATCAAAATAAACGGCAAAAAATATACAATAATATAACCTGAATTTCTGCTTCTTCTACTTTTTTTTATATTTTCATCGGCGGCAACTGCAAGAACACCTAGGTTATCGAGTTAATACATTTTTCTAGTCTTATCCCTTTTATTTGTGAGTTTTTTAGTCAATAATATGAAAAACAAATTGTATGAAATTTGCAAAAAAAAAGAAATATTTTGTAAATATTAACTTATTTGCAGGTAGATGAGTAAACTTACCAAACTACTAACAATAAACTATTACTACAAAAAATTGATTAACTTAACAATGATGTAAGTATTCTTGTGGTTGCTACCCTTTTATTAAACGATGAGATACACTTTATATACAGAAGAATATTTTGGAAATGCCAACAAAGTTTCTTTTAAATGACATGTATGCTTCTGTGAGTTTATTACACTTTTGCAATATAATTTTTATTTGTTAAATAAGCCATAAACTATGGATAATTAAGTAACAGGCATTTTATATCTTTATAATACAATAAATAGCAATGATAATTTAAAATTTGAATTGGTGAATATATTACTTTAGTTAACAATTAATTAACTACTCTTGGTTATAAAATTCATTAAAATTATCGCACCTATTATAACAAGTATTATAAATGTATATTTAATTTAGCGTTAACTATTAATGCAAAAGTGAATTGTAAATCAATACTATCAATCTAGTAATTTCAGTCAGTAAAAAAAATTAAGCTTTTGAAAATATTAAGTACTTAACCCGAAACTTAACTGTACATCATAACATCTGAACTTTGGTACATACAGATGTATCCATCACATAGTAGTCTTCGGGCATGTTCAGGTAGATGCCTATCCAGCGGATTGCTTTCGTGTAATGATCTACAAACTTGTTCATCCCACAACCATTTTGATACATCTGGACATGCAACCATCTCTGGTATATTGTAACCATTTCTTTCACCTACAATAAATAATATATAAATTTAACTATTTTTAATATTTAAAAAAAATACCTTTTCTATCAGCCATTGAATCGAAAAAACACCAAGGTGCATCAACTCCTACACCACATTTCACAAATGCTACATAATGCGAAGTTTCAATACAAACGACAGCAAAGAGTTCCATGTATAATCTAGGAGGTGAACAATGATCAGCCATGATAACGAAATCTTGTGGTACATTGAGCGCTTTGGGTTTATGGCCAGTTCTTTTAACTGGCGTATGAACCATTTCGTAACACTGCACACAGAATGCAGTATTTTCCAAACCACCTTCACATGAACCAAAACATTCCTTACACTCCCATTTAGCCAATTTTCCACATATTGAACACTGCCTTGGTGCTGAAAACAAAAACCACTATACAATAAAATTAAAGATTTCTAAAACTTACAATTCTCAATTATATCGGTTACGTCTAGAATTTGCGAAGGTAATATTCTTGGATACATTTTATAACTTTTACCAAATCTCGGCATTTGAATTATTAAACACGACGGTACCTCTTTTAATTTAACATTACTGGTAAAAAAACTTTGTTCAAATAGCTGCTGTACTGTAGGTAATTTTAAATCATCATCTTTTTCAACAAATAGTTGGTAATAATAAGCGTCTTGTCCTGAATTCAATTTAAGAAAAGGTTCTGCCTTTAAAATCTGAGCAAGTAAAGAATTTAGAAATTCTTCTGGATCCTTTTCTTCACTAGTTAATCCAGATACTGAGCTTAATTGATCAAGAAGTTTTCGTAAATTCATCACACGATCTGCTCGTACAAACAAGTTGGTCCTTAAAGGATTAACGATTTCTTCTCGCAGTACTCTTTGCACCTAAAACATCAGAATTAATAATAAATATTTTGAAAATTCTATTTCAAATTACCTCTTCATACTGCGGAATGTCATGAGAATTTTTTGGTCTAAATAACAAAGTATCGAAAACTGATGTATAGGTAAACATTGCAAACAACGTGGCATCTAAATAACATGAGTTATGATGACCCTGTATACCTCGAAATTTACCACACACAGCCTGAACATCCTCTTCTGTTTTCATTTGTAAATGAGGAATAGCACCTGGTACTGTAGGACAATCCTAGAAAATAACAATCACCTATAATTTTTTAAGGACCTCTTGAAGATATCTACAACCCTGTCAAAGTTACATTTAAATGTATTAATTTTTACATTCATATATTAAAATATTCAGTAATTTTTTCTGATTTTATTTTTTTAATCGAAAACAAAAAAATGTAAGGGCTCAATTTTTTTATATTTGGCTTCTAAAAACTAAATAAAAAGTTTTTTCAAAATCACACCCTTCTTTTGTACATTTTAACTGATAACAAGTATGAATCAGTATTTTAAAATTATGAAACTTATGTTTAAAAATTTAAATAAAAAATATGAATCTAAAATATATCTGGTTATTCTAAATACTAGTCACGAAAAATATGGTTTTTTATTCTTACCTTTCCAAACATTTTTTCCGTTATACTATGAACAGGTGTAGGAATCCCATCCTGAAACCTGGAGTCTCTTTTACACTGGTTGATGTCGACAAAAAGCGCTCGATCACCAACACAATCAAATAATTTTTGGCCATTGTAAGTCCCATTGCTTAAATTTAAAGGCAAGTGTGGTTGATCATCTTCTAGTTCAATTCCAGTCAAAACAAAATTACTTCCAGCCTCTATACCCATCCATCGAATAACGCCATAAAGTGGACTATCCTTCACATCATTGCAAACTTCAACAAGAGACCCGATAGAGAAATCATTTGTTTCGGACGGATCTGGCACGTAAAATGTCTTCTCAACATGAATTTGCGATGTGGAAGGATCTGACTGAAGCTTTTCATTTAATTCTGAGACAAATAAAGGTAAACTCGCATAAATATCATCTTTTGACTCGATATTGCTGTAAATTGGTTCCATTACTGGTTCACAATATTCATTATAATAATAATTATTGTTTCTAGCATGGTTATTGTTTACATGATTATTATTGATAAATAATTTAAGATTTTTGTTATTTCGTGGCATGCTTTTTCACTTCCTAAACTTTACTAACATATTACCAGGAACCAAGATAAAAATAGAAATTAAACCTACTTAGTTATAATTAGATTCACAAAATGGCTACAACTATAATTTACCTGCATCATCAATATAAAATTTACTGGTTGGGTAAGATTTCACAGCCGATTTATCATAAAGTGACTTGCTTTTTCTAGGTACCGTCTTGCTTCCGTTCACAGAATTGGAATTTTTTACCTTATTTTTATCACCACTATCTCCCTCATAAGTATCATACTTTTTCTTATTTACTTCAGTTTGTTTGTAATTATTAGAAGGCCAATTACCCAAAACATCTGCAAGATCTATATCCGAGATAGTTTTCGTAGCAGTTTTAAGTCCATTTCTATAAATCAAGTAAGATTTATCTGGTTGTAAAATTGTATTTTGATCAAAATCATTGTTTGTATTTATCGTATTTCCATCTAAAATATTTTGCATTGATTGTGAAGTTTTAAAGTAATTAGAATCTCGTTTTTTCTCATTCTGTTCATTATTTAATGTGAGGCTGGAAATGTTTTTCTGTAATAACGAATCTAAGGTATCATTTTTTACAATTGTTTCTAGAGGCGAGTTATAGTTTTTAACAGTTGATTCAACTAAAGAAGATGGTAAAATAATTTTTTCAACCGTTGTAAATACTCCATAGCCTCTTTCACAAGTAAAATAATGTATTCCTGCGCAAGAACCGTCACATAAATTACCGGGTTTTCTTTCCTAAAAATTTTATTTAAAATTTATTTGTGAATATCAAAATAACGCATTTATATTACATGTAATTTAATTCCAAAACATTTTCCTATTCCTTTAACGTTACCTACAAATTTTACAGTCCCCAAATAAACAATATTATCAGAATTAAATCCAACAACCATTTCCACTGTAACTTGCATCAATTTTTCCACACGCTGCTTATTTTTAGCCAGTTTAATTTTTTCTTGAGGTGACGCCACCGCTGATAAAAATGGAATAAATCTTTCATTGACTAACTCAATTTTATCCACGGGACATATGAAGGCTGTTCGTTCCCACGTTTCAGGTTCTTTTAGAAAACGAACCATGCATTGTTTGTTGCTCAACGAAGATTCAATTCGAACAATCTGACCAGCTAAAGCTGTTCGCTGATTTTGAATTGTGCTCGATTCAGTTACTAGCAATTCATTATTCGTTAAAATCCCAAACTCATGTTTTTTATAATCCATTTTAAATAAATTGTAACAATATTAATTTATTTTGTTTATAACATATTTACTACATATTTATTAAAATTTTTTGAGAATAAAATAACAAATTACGCTAATGTTGATAAATTTTAGATTTTTTTGTAAACCTATGTCAAAACGTCAAAATAAAAACTATAGAAATTTGACATTTGTAATATAGAGAAGGCGGCGAAGGCGCATGACTGATGTGAAGTTATTTACATAATACAGGGTGATTCAAAATAGAGCTCCAGGAAACTGGAAAAGTCTTTGTTTAGTAAAAAATTTAAAAATTGCAAAAAAACGGCAACAATGGAATAATTGTATAATTTAAAAAAATAAATTATTAAATATACAATGAAATCTTTATAAATATGTATTTAATTGTATAATTTTTATTGTATTATTGTTGATAATTCAAAGTATAAGTATGACATAGGCAACCATTTGCTAGAAAACAATGACATCGTTGTCTAATTGTGCAAAACTTAATTAATTTCAAATTCGTTATTTGGCCGTGAACAGCCACTATCAAGCTTAATATGTCTTCAAAATTGTATATTTGAGTGATATTTACATATTAGTATAATAGTTTTTTCGGCTTACTTGCACTGGCCTGCACTACGTTGCACTCAACGGTTGCACTCAGTGCGTTTCGGGTGTTCGGCTTATAGTTTCAGCTCGCATTTTCTCAGTGCAGAGTGTTCGACTTAAAGCGAAATGTGCACTAGGAATGCACTGAGTGCAGCTTTTTTCGCAACGGCTTCAAGAGCTCGTGCTGGTTTCAGTGCAAATATGGCGGACTTGCTCGAAGATAATTACGAAGTTCAAAAATTAAAAAATATTACAAAAATGGAAATGAGTCCAAATATTTTATCATTGTCTTCATCGGATATCTGATGAAATTTTTATTTACGCTGAGAACAGCATTTTTAAAAGTGTCACCGATATAATTCTTGAATTTGATTATTTGTAATATTCCTTGGGCAGTCCATATTCGTAAATTCATTTTTTTAGACTTTGTCGCAGGTTAGGTTATGATAAACTCTGCACTGGTTCACAAAAACGTGTTTCGGCTTATAACATGCACTGGGTTTGTGGAGTTGCACTAAAGGTGCCCTGGATGACAAACTGGGGCAATGCAAGTGCGCACCGAGTGCAGTTAACCCGATAACGCTGTAAGTTTCGTCGCTGGAGGAAATCTACCCAAATTCCGATAAGGTCCTTTATAATTATTTTCGGCTACTCGCACTGATACTGAGGATAGTCCGAGAACCCGTAATAGAAAAAAAGTGTATTAAAGAGCACCATTACATACTTCAAAAATCTTAATTTGTATAACATCTACATCGCAAAAATAGATTCGCTGGCCAGTGGTTTTAAAATTTTCCAATAAAAATGATTGCAAATCATAGGATTGTAATAGGGTTACACGGAAACAGTGTTCGGATTAGATTATCAGTTCCCCCTGCGACAGTGCCGAGTGTTCGAATTATGATCAAGTATGCACTGAGTGCAGTGTGTAGTTATTTTGGCACTACCTCAAAACACACTCCTGCTGGAGCTTTGGTCGGTCTCAGTGCAAATATGGCCGACAAATGTGAATGCACACAAACACGTGAGCGTGAAATTGAGCTAGGGAAAACTGTCCTGAAAACCAAAAAGTGTGCTCGGTTATTCACTGCACTCGTGTAGCAAAGTTGCACTGGATGTGAACTGCTAATGCATTGGGGTGCATTTGGGTAGTGTTAAGGCGCATTCTAAAACTCACATCAGTTTTGTAGCCAATTAAATTGTATGGCTATCACATTATCTCGGTTTTTAGACGAAAAGCTATGAATTTATCAAATTGCCAGAAGGCCCAACAAAATTATAAAAATGCTCAAAATAAAAATACAATATCCCAGAATGTCAAGAAACGAACTATACTAATTATACTAATCTGTAATGACTGTACCTGCCCAAAATGTATGGCGATTAGTTTCTGTTGGGCTTTTTTTTTTGTTTAAATAATTTAAACCAACATGATTTTAAAATGCAGATGTAGATGTTCTACAAATTAATATTTTTGGGCTTTTAGAGTTTGTAATGGCGCTGTTTAATACACTTTTTTTCTATTACTGACTCCCGCACTATGAGTGCAATTTGACAATTTGTGTGCCACATTTGTATTTGTACATTTGTATAAATGTAAAAAATTCGATTTATCGCGTTTATTTCAATGAAGTTGCACCCAGAATTTGCAGTAGATTGCCCTGGAAATAAACCGCGACAGTGCAAAAGTGCATTAGTCGCAATAACCCGAAAACATTTAAATGACTAATTTTCTAGCCTACAAGCAAGGTCTCCGTCAAATTTTCCAATTTTCCACAGGTGCTAGTTTACAGAGTTATGTGTCCAGTATCAACTCAACTGCGATTTGTTGTTGCAAGGTCTGTTGCATAGCTTCTTGCTGTAATTTTGACCTGGAATGCTTTGCCAGTATTTAACATGTTCAGTGTGAATCCAGTTGTTTAGATGTTACCTTATTCCACTTTTTGGTATTCCTACTGCTGGTTCTGGGGCTCTGAAACTGATTTCAGATCCCATTCTAGTTAGTTCGCACTTTTTTGCCTGTCACTCCACAGTGTCCCGGGACCCAGAGCAGCTCGATTCTGTTGAGAGACCCCAGGGCATTCCCAAAGCAGTACCCTGAAGAGTTAGAAGTGCAGGTTGACTTTCTGATAAGATGAAGTTCTGCTTCCCATTGTAAGCTCTTTTTTTTATTTTGCCATGCACATTGGAGTATTGCATGTATCTTCTTCCGAAAAACCGATGAGTACTTTCCCAAGCAAGAACTAATAATAATCATCCTAGGTCTTTCTCCATACAGACGTGACAAAGTACCATCCTAGTTCTTATACCCGACGGTGTACCATGTCAGGCTTCTAGGAGAAATAGTTGATACGTGGGTCTTCGATGCTTTATAATTACCTCGAATGGCTTTTCGCTTTTCGGTATATACTTTAGGAGTGATTGAGTCTGTCCACATTTCTACATAGACTTCTTATTCTCCCTATAAAAGTTTCATGTGTCATATGCCGTCTTACGTAGATGAGTCCTGCAAGTCAATCTCCACTTTTCTAATAATATTATCTCTTCCAGTCTGGAAGTTTCAGATAAGCTTATTAGAGTATAGTACGATTCCCAAGTTTTTTACCTCACATGACGTGGTGACTTCCTGATTACCAGGGGTTCTAGAGATTTACAAGATTTATCCTACGTGTAAATGAAACTATTGTTGTCTCCGAACTGACCTTAAACCCTTTTCTTAATTGCAGCAACCCGAAATGACCCGAAAACGTTAAAATGATTAATTTTTCTATAATATGATTATGTTTGTCAGTTCATTGTCAGATTTTCTGTAAGCGAGATTTAAAAAATTAATGGACCAAGATGATGAATATATTCTAACAAACAACGAAAGGCCTAAAAATCCAGGGGAAAAGTCAAATATTATTTCCAAAATACTTTTTTGGTATACACTAAAGACCTTTATTTTGGGGTTCAAAAATAAATTAACAGAAGGGAATTTATACAAAACTTTAGAAGTGGATAGATCGTTTATTTTGGGCAACAGACTTGACAAATTTTGGAGAAAGGAACTAAAAAAAGATAAACCACACCTAACGATTGCTCTTATTAGGACATTTATTTGGGATTTTATTTGGTTTGTAGCAATTGCGGTGCTTTTACAATGTGTGAGGTGAGAAGCTTTAAAAATCAAATAAAAACAAATTTAAATCCTTAATATTTACATTCTGGTTTTCCAGTGAGAGCTATTTCGTATTATAGATTATTGATGTACTTATATAACTCTTATGATGAAATTTCGAATCAAACACTAAATACTAATAAATATTCTTTATTGTTTTTGTAGGATATCACAACCAATTCTAATCTATTACATCCTTCTGGGGTTTTTGCCCGAATCTACGTATTCCCATAAAGATTCTGTGATGTTTACAGGGATACTTATAGTAACAGCATTCGTGAATGTCCTCACAGTCCATTCTTACTTATTTGGTCTACAACATCTGGGAATGCAAGTAAGAGTAGCAGCTTCTTCATTGGTTTACAGGAAATGTTTAAAGTTGAGCAACAAAGCTTTAGAGGAATCTAATATTGGACATATAGTAAATTTATTATCCAATGATGTTAATAGATTTGATTTTCTTGTGACCAATTTACCTTATGTAATAATTGGTGCAGTAGATATATTTGCCACTATTTACGTTATGTATATTTACATGGGAATAAGCTCGATTATTGGGTCTTCTGTGATATTAGTCATGATACCTTTTCAAAGTTGGGTTTTGGTTTAGTATAAAGTATTACATGGTTATATACATATTTTGATTTTAGTTCTAGTGGCTACTAAATTCATAAAAATTCGGAACAAAACGGCTGCTAAAACCGATGAAAGGGTTCAAATTATGAATGAAATTGTATGCGGAATTAAAGTTATTAAAATGTATAACTGGGAAATTCCTTTTATAAAATATGTAGCAAATACAAGAAGGTACATTTATTATTTAAAATTGATTCAATGCACAATACAATTCCCTTTTTTAGATTGGAGATTCGTCAAATTCTTTCTGGTTGCAATATAAAGGCAATCCTTTTATCTCTTGTATTAATTTTAGCTAGATTGGCATTGTTTATTTCAATCGCAGCTTTCGTTTGCATAGGTTCTATTCCATCCGCCGCTGGAATATATTTTTTGGTTGGGCTACTAAATGTGATGAGGTATACTCAGACTCAGATGTTACCTAATAGTATTTTTGGAATAGTCGAGACAAAAGTTTCTATCCAAAGGCTTCAAAAATTTTTGCTACACAACGAAAAAGTAGAATTCAATCAAGTTTCAGATCGCAATAATGATTTGAAGATTAATATAGTAAAAGCAAACGCAAAATGGGCGGAGTTTATGCCAGAAAATACTTTAATTGATATTAATTTGGAAGTTAATAACGAATTAGTAGCGGTGATTGGAAGTGTCGGAAGTGGAAAATCGAGTTTATTAAATTTAATTTTAAAAGAATTGAGTGTTACATCGGGTAGTGTAGAGGTGAATGGAAATTGTTCATACGCTTCTCAAGAACCGTGGCTGTTTGATGGTAATTTAAGGCAAAATATTTTATTTGGGCAAGCTTTTGATCAAAATAAGTATAATGAAGTTGTTCGGGTTTGTTCGCTTAGAAGAGATTTTTCTTTATTGCCGTTTGGAGATCAAACTCAAATTGGTGATAGAGGAAGTATCTTAAGTGGAGGTCAAAGAGCCCGCGTAAATTTAGCCAGAGCTATTTATAAAGAAGCTGATATTTACCTCTTAGATGATCCTTTATCTGCAGTGGATAGCAATGTCAGTCGAAGAATATTCGAAGACTGCATAATCAACTATCTTAAAGGAAAATGTATTATTCTTGTAACCCATCAAGTGCAATTTTTACAAAAGGTGTCGACAATTGTGATGTTACGTAATGGAATTTTACTTTTTAAAGGCGACTTTAACGTATTAAAAACGGAAGCTCCTGATTTTGTAAAGACTTTGGAAGACGCTGAAGATGAGGAGAAAGATATAAAGTTTGTGGATGATAGAGTTGCACCACCTCCTCCTCCTCCAAAGAAAAATGAATTTAGAGAAACAGGAGCAGTAAAGGGAAGAGTTTACACTGCTTATATGAATGCGGGAGGTAACATATACCACAATTTACTTTTGATTACACTTTTTCTCGCATCACAAAGTTTGGTCAGTTTATCTGATTACTTTATTACTATTTGGTAAGCTTTTATGTAGATCAATCATATAAAAATGAATAATCCAAACATAATCTCTAGGGTTAATGTTGAACAAGAAAGAAATAAGAAGGCAGATGATAAAAGGAATAATGCATATGCTACATACTTCTATATAACTGTATATGCAGTAATTATAATTCTTACAGTTATAATTACAATATGGAGATCATTATATTTTTTTAATTATTGTATGAGAGCCTCTGTTACAATTCACGATCGAATGTTCAAAAGTGTAATAATGGCACCAATGAGTTTTTTTAATAATAATCCAGCAGGAAGAATTTTAAATAGGTTTGCTAAAGATATGGGAAATATTGATGAACAATTTCCGATGGTTACCATGGATACAATTCAAGTAAATACAAGTATTCCTGTTATTTAAAAACAAAAAATTTAAATAATACCAACATTCGATTTTTAGATTGGCTTACAAGTTGTGGGTATAATTATTGTGACGATTATCTTAAACCCAATTTTTACAATAGGTGTAGTCATACTCCTTGTTTTGTTTTATCTAATAAGAATTTTTTATCTTCGTACAAGCAGGGTAATTAAAAGATTAGAAGGAACAAGTATTGTATTTTATATTTACATATTTTCTAGTATAGTTAACATTAATACATTTTAGCTAAAAGTCCAGTTTTTACGCATGTAAACTCAACTTTGTTTGGGCTTTCTACAATTAGAGCTTATGGGGCTGAAGAACTTATGTTAAGAAAGTATGATGCATATCAGGATGTTCATAACACTACTTGGCAATTATTTATATCAACTTCAAGAGCCTTTTCATTCTCATTAGAATTTATTTGCTTCTGTTATATTATTTTCATTAGTTTTGGACTAATATTGTTTAAAAATGGTAAATAAAATTTTATTACCTTAAAATTATTACCAAACGTAAATTCGTTCATTTGAAGGTTTAATATTTTAGAAAGATTTGGTGGAAATATTGGTTTAGGAATAACTCAATCTCTTTCTTTGTCTGGTATGTTTCAATGGGGTATGCGGCAATGGACTGAAATGGAAAATTGTATGACTTCAGTGGAAAGAATTTATGAGTATACCAATATAGAAGCAGAAAAAAGTGATTTACTACCTATAGAACCACCTCCTACCTGGCCAGAATACGGAATGATTGAATTTATAGATGTTTTTCTTAGGTATTCCCTCGAAGAAGATTTTGTATTAAAGCAGCTAACCTTTAAAGTTAATCCAGGAGAAAAAGTTGGTATTGTAGGAAGAACTGGTGCTGGAAAAACCTCATTAATTTCATCAATGTTCCAACTAGCTTACACCAGTGGTGAAATTTTAGTTGATAATATTGATATAAGAACAGTGCCTTTACCTATTTTGAGATCAAATATTTCTATAATACCTCAGGAACCAGTATTATTTGCTGGAACTCTAAGGATGAATTTAGATCCTTTCGAAAATTATAATGATAAACAAATTTGGGAAGCTTTGGAGCAAGTTGAGTTAAAATATACCATTATGGAAACCCCGCTGGGATTATCTTCACATGTAACTGAAGGGGGAACCAATTATAGCGTTGGACAAAGACAATTGATGTGTTTGGCAAGAGCAATCATTAGACATACCAAGATTTTAATACTTGATGAAGCAACGGCCAATGTTGATCCATATACCGATTATTTAATCCAAAAAACTATGAGGATACAATTTAAAAACTGCACTGTTTTAACTATAGCTCATAGATTAGATACTATAATGGATAGTGATAAAGTTCTTGTTTTGGATGCGGGAGAATTGCAGGAGTTTGATCATCCGAATGTACTACTTAAGAATAAGAATGGTATGTTTTATGGATTGGTCCAGCAAGCTGGTAGCTATGGAAAATTTAGCAGCAGACATGAAAGCTTAGCTGACGCTATACGAGAATCTTCTAAAGCAATGGTAATTTTCAATTAAAATTTCTATAATTAACTAAAGGTTAATTGCAAAATTGCTACTTAAATTTAAGTGATGTTACTTAAGGTTTACCAATCCTAAGATTCGTTTTTATTTTAGCTTTCTGATGAATTCAAAGATGTACTTTTTAAAGAAGCATCAAGAAGTAATATGTAACTTTACCAATTTTGATTAAATTAAGTATTAGATGTATTTAAATAAAAATATATTTTAAATAAGCGAATTAGAAATTTAAATAATTTATTGCATATATTTACATCGAAATCTTAAATAATATCTTTGTATAAATTAAGAATGAGCCGATGATGACGCACTCGCAAAACCTACAAATAAATAAATAATAGTATTATTATTTTCACGTTTGTATTAGATTATCTTACTTGTAGCAAATGCTCCAGAATGTCCTCCTCCAGCGCTAAAACTATTAGCATTTGATAGACTAGAAGAATGAGTATTATGTCCTCCTAAACCACTCGAGGAAGCACCAGCCACAGCACTTGCTCCACTTCTTGCCAACGACCCTACATTAAATGAATCATCACCAGTATTCTTTAATTTGTCGAATTTATCTTCAAAAACAAAGTCCCCATCTGTTTTTCCTTGAACTGGTGAAATATTTTTATTACCATCATCAATAAAAACAAAATCCCCATGACCATGAGTTATAGGAATTTTATCTCCAGGTTTTTCAATTATTGTTATTGTTGGTAAAAATCCTTGATTAACAGGATTTACTCCACTGTTTCCTTCACAATTATTGTTGCATCCTGGTAGGTTTCCTGTATTTTGTGAAGATGCTTGCGCAAAAGCGTTTGCAGATGCACTAGAGTGAGAACCGGAAGGTTTAAAATAGGGAGGTGTTAAATCTTGAGGTGGTTCGCACTTCCCGTCCTTGCAAGTACTTCCAAAATTCGGGGGAATCCCACTTGGTGGTGGTCCGTAACTACTGCTGGGGTTATTTTCAACATTTTTGGGTGGTTCGCTATTATTTGGACCGCAGTTTCCAGTTTTCGCACACCAAGAATCCATAGGCTTGGGAACAGGAACTTGATTGTAAAGTATTATACCACCATCGCTAGGCTGCTTGTTATTGGTTTCTTGATTAGGTGGTAGAGGTCCAATAATTAGTTGGTGACCTAAATCCACAGGGCTGCTCGAAGGAGTTGGTACACTTTGGGTTGGTTTTGGATAGTAATTTGTTCCTTGCGGATTTTGTGCAATAGTAGTAATTGGAGATTGAGGAACATTGTTTGGTGCGTTGGGGTAGAAGTGCGAACTTTGCGGCAAATCTAAAGTTGGTTTAGGATAATAGCTATGTGTTGGTGGTTTTGAGGATTCTGGAGTTTGTGGGTAAGGTGAATAAGTTTCGTGCACTTCTGGTATATTAATGGTAGGCTTAGGGTAGGAGGGGTCTTGAGTAGGCGGTTTTGATGATTCTGGAGTTTGTGGAAAATCTGGATAAGTTTCATGTACTTGTGGTACGTTAATGGTAGGCGTAGGGTAAGAGGGGTATTGTGCAGGTGGTTTTGGCGATTCTGGGGATTGTGGATAAGGTGGATAAGTTTCATGTACTTGTGGTACGTTAATTGTAGGCTTAGGATAGGTGGGATAACCTTGAGACGTACTTGGTTTTGGATATTCTTGCGGCGTACTTGGTTTTGGATATATTTGTGGCGTACTAGGTTTTGGATACACTTGTGGTGTACTTGGTTTTGGATAAACTTGCGGGGTACTTGGTTTAGGATAAGTTTGTGGACCACTTGGCTTTGGGTAAATCTGCGGAGTACTGGGCTTTGGATAAACTTGAGGCGTACTGGGTTTTGGATAAACTTGCGGGGTACTAGGCTTTGGATACACTTGAGACGTTCCAGGTTTTGGATATACTTGTGGCGTTCCAGGTTTTGGATATACTTGTGGCGTTCCAGGCTTTGGATATACTTGTGGCGTTCCAGGTTTTGGATAAACTTGTGGCGTTCCAGGTTTTGGATATACTTGTGGCGTACTTGGTTTAGGGTAGACTTGGGGTGTATTTGAGTTAGGGTAAGATGTCACTAGTGGTACGGAAAATGTAGGTTTCGGATAATATTGTGTTACATCTGTTTGCTGTGGTTGTGTATTTGATGTTTGTTGATGATCGTAATTTGTTTGTGTGGTTTGAGGAACAAAACTTGTGGGTTTTGGATAAGATTGTCCTCCATTTGCTGGTTTACTATCGTGAATACTGCCGGCTGGTCCTGGAAAGGGACCGGTATAATGGCCACCGCTTGAAGCAGATGCTGAACTGGAAGCTGAAGCATGGCTACCTCCAGGTGAAATTGGCGAAACGAAAGTGGGGGGTTGAGTGTTTTGTGGTTTCTGAAGAGGTTTTACTGGAGAAACCGGCTTACTTTCGTGGATACTACCTGCTGGTGCAGGAAAAGGACCGTTATAGTGTCCTCCGCTTGAAGCGGATGCTGAACTTGTTGCGTGACTTCCTCCAGATGCGCCTGCTGGGACGATGGTGGAAGGTTTTGATGGTTTTTGAACTGGTTTTACTGGCGTACTTTCGTGAATACTACCAGGCGATGCAGGAAAATTGTAATTTCCTTGTTGATTTCCAGATGAAGGTTTTTGATTTGCTATGGCGGGTTTACTATCATGTATACTCCCAACAGGACCAGGGAAAGGACCATTATATTTACCACCAGAAGAAGAATGAGCATTTGCACTGGCACTTGATTGCGATCCTGGATAACTAGGAATGGCCGGACTAGGAGCGTATGTTCCGAAAGATGTTGGGAAATTTGTTGGGTTTGTGTTTTGAGGCAATTGTCCTTGGGCACCATAAAGTCCTCCGGAAAATGCACCGCTGTTAGCACTAGCTGCTGCGTTACTTTGCGAACTACCACCTTTAAATTTATTATAATTAATTTTTGAAAAAATAAGCTAACATTTATGTACCTGTATTTGGACAAGGACTTTTTCCTTTGTAGGGGCATGGATTAGTATTGGACACTTCTCCATTTTGAGGATTAGGCTCGTTTGTTTCACCTAATTCATTTATTAATCCGTTTGGATATGCATTATCACCAGAATAAGTAAACGAATTGCTATATGCTGAAAAATAACACAAATTATTTTAAAACCAGATTTTACTATAATGGTCCAATATTCAAAAAAATTAATAAAATCAATATGGCGTAATTAATATAATAATATCTTATTAAACATTTCTATTATAATTAAATAGTAAATAAATTTGTAATTAATTGATCACGTTTGTTTTGTTAGTTTAGTGTTGATGATATAGAAGTTTGGAAGTCGTGACCATTTATGGTACCTTATGAATAATTCATTTTTAATTTAACCCAAGTTGCAAACTCGTTTCTAAGAATAATTTAAGTAATTAAGAGATATATTTTAGCATTTTCATAATATAAAGCGTTGATTGCATAAAGTAATTATGCTTTAATTGGTTAATTGCTGGTTTAAGTTTATAAAAATTAGTTTGATTCTCACCTGAGGCAGATGCATGAGCTGAACTAAAACTGTCATAATAACTATCGTGTTGATGAGCTATAAAAACCAACAATAATTACATTTTATAATTATCATTGTTTATGTTAAACTTACTTTGCACTATAAACAAGAGGGCCACAAAAATGGCGCAAAGATACATTTTCAAACTGGTCAGGACAAACACAATAAACTGCTCCACGTAACTAACTACTCACTGGTATTTATATTATCCTTGTGTCTGAAATATTCATGTCGCGAAAGAAGATATTCAGAAATAATGCGGATTTCTCAATCACTCCCAACATCCGCTTAGTTTGACCGTCAAGTCTGGCTGATCAAGTTGGGTCTTTCCTATTACACTTTTGTACTTTTAATTTAATTACAAAATACATACTAATTAATCGTGAGGATCTTGGAATGAAAATTGAAAATGTAAATATGGCGGTATTTATTTTAATTAAAGAGTTGAGCTTCTACACAAAAGTTCAATTATTCTTAAAAGGTGATGATGAGATAATTTTTATTATTGCAAGGTAAACAAGAAATGGTAATTTATATTGAATTCTTATTAATGGATCTGCGCTTCTTTATTTATAAACCAATTCACTTTACATTATATTTTTATTGTTTAATACAAATAAAGGTTTTCAAAAAAATTATGATTTTTAAAAACTCTATAAATATTACAGGGTGTTTCTACAATGGCTACAAGTAAAAAGACAAATGGAATATTTGTTTTTTTTCCTTTTATTTTTTTTTCTGGATCGGCTGGATGAAAATTATAAAAAAATTTAGGGTGGAAAAGGGTCAGTGTTCCCCCTTTTTTGAATTTATTTGTTACACCACTGTGAAATTTTACAATTCTACTTGGATTTTTAAAATCTTCATTCAATTTATCACAAGAAAGTACAACTGTGAAATTTTGATAGGATTTGTGGTATTAATTTAATTAGTCCAATGGCCTTGCTAAAATCAAACTAATTTTCAAAATTTTGAACAAATTTAAATCCAATAAACACATTTAAATATGGAAACTCTTAGAGAACTTTTAGTTGGAATATTAAATAAATAAACAAGTCAGAAAAACTTTATTTTATATTTTATAAAAAATGGGTATTTTGAACATTTTTCTAAAATGTAAAAACTGGTATATCTTTTATTCAAAACACCAACAAAATGGCATACTAAGAGTTTTTAATTTTAATCTTTTTTGAATTTATAATGGTCATTCAGTCGCGTTGTACAAAAAAAACGGGAGGGTATATGATAACTCCGATTCCCCTGTAAAAACCTCACCCTCAAATTTAATATTCGAAATATTATTAATGACGTCTACTAAAAGCAAGCTCCATTCAAAATTTGAGTAAGTTATCTTTAAAAATTTAAATGTATAAAAATAAAAACAATTAAGAAACTTAAAAAAAGTATGTCTTGAAATTGTTCAAAATAATCAAAGTTAAGAACACATTTGTCATATAATAATTTCACTCGTAAGAAAATTATCAAGAAATAGATATTTATTGAATATTTAAAATAAATATTGTTATTAAAATAAGGTTTGTAGCTTATACAACATCAGGTATTGTTATTTCCAACTACATTATTATTAAACAATAAGAAGATGACTAAGAAAAATAAAAATAAAGTTGACAATAATAAATATGACACTGATGATAGTAATGACGGATATTTAACACAAAAATACCCTGAGGATTTTAAAGGGACAATTAATAGTAGCATAATACCTAATACCGAAGACAATTTAGAATCTGGTTCTTTAAACAACTATGAAACAATATTCAAAGATTTGATAAAAAATAAAAAAAATGCTAATAATGGTTTAAATTGTTTCAAATGTTCAAAAAAAATTAACACACAAACCTCAAAATCTTCAATGAATAAAAGACATTTAAATATTAAATTGAATGAGAACATTCAAGATATAAACAATGAAACAATAAGAGAATTAATAATTGAAATAAGAGAATTCAAACAAGAAATGAGAGAAATAAAGGAATCAATGGATTTTATAAATTCTAAATATGAAGAAGATAAAAGAAGGAATAAGATGCTAGTGGAAATGATTGATGAAATAATTAGAGAAAAGGAAGAAATGAAAAAAAGAAATCTTTCACGAATAATTAATAATTCTGAGGCAAAAGAGGAAGAAAATAATATTGTGATTAATGGTTTAAATGAATCATTTGAAGAAAATTCAGAAAAGACATTATTAAAGGTAGTTAAAACTATTAAAACAATAGAACCAAATTTTAATGAAACTCAAATAGCAAAAATTCAAAAATTTAAAACAAAAAAGATCCTCTTGTAATAGTTTGTTTTACTGATTTAAAAATGAAAGAAAATATTATGAAAGATCGAAACTCAAAATAAAATTAACAAGAAAAGATTGTAATATTGACAATTCAAATAAATATATTTTTATTAATGATGATATGACAAAAAAATGTCAAATATTGTTTAGAAAATGTATTGATTTGAAAAAAAATTATAGTTTTAAATTTGTCTGGCATAAAAATGGATCAATTTTTGTTAGAAAAGATGAAAACTCAAATATTTATAAAATAAATAATGAAAATGATATTGACAATTTAAAAATTGTTAATAATTAAGAATACACCACTAATTTTATTATAATATTTAATTAGGAGATTATATTGGATTAATTGTTAAACTTATGGAAATATTAAATAATTTAGATATATCAACAGTTAAAAATACTGTTATTAATAATTTAAATGAAGGTAAAAATGAAATAAATATTTATTCTAATGATTCCTTTAAAATTATACATATAAATATCAGAAGTTTTTCAAAAAATAAAAGTAATTTAGAAATTTAGCTTCATTCTTACAATAACTGTTTTCATGTAGTAGTTCTTTCAAAAACATGGAAAATTCAAAATGAAAATTTAATCAAAATTAAGGGTTATAATGCATATTATAATAATGGAATGATAACAAAAAATGATGGAGTTATAATTCTTATTAGAAATGATTTAGTACATAGTGTCAAAATAGAGGAATACTTAACTTTTAAATTTATTAGGGCTGAAATATTAACAAATATAAATGAATTTATGTCAATCACTGGAATTTACAGATCACCTTCATTCAATGTTTATGACTATTTTAAAATATTAAAGAAATATTTATCTAATAATTCAAACTTTAAACATAATAGCATGTATTCAGCGACCGTGATGAAATATTTAGAGACGTCTTTATCGTTAAACACGTCTCTAAAAAAATATTTCTTATGAAGAAATATTATTTAATCACGTGTTTAACGTTAACGACATCTCTAAATTTTTCATCACGGTCGCTAAATACAGGCTAATATCTTAATAGGAGATATAAATATTGATATTTTAAAAAATAATGCAATTTCCAGAGAATATAAAAATATTCTAGTTTACAATGGTTATCAAAGTTTAATTAATTCGGCTACAAGAGAATTTAATAATTCATACTCTTGCATTGATCACATTTTTATTAAAACATCCATCAAAAATGATAATTTCAAAACAATTATATCTCATAGTTCATTTACAGATCATTATCCAATAATATTAGATTTACCAATTAGTGCCAATATTACGACCAACAAAAATGATAACAAAATATTTAAATACATAAATTATAAAAAACTGAATGAATATTTAAGTAAAATTGATTTCAAATTTATGGAAACAGAAACAAATTTAGATACATTTATAGAATATTAAATAAACAAATTATAAACTCAACGTATATTGTTAAGAAACAAAATTATAATAAAAAAAATCTTGAATTACAAATGGTATAATTAAATCTATAAAACAAAAAGATAAATTGTTTCAAATATATAAAAATAATAAAAATAATACTTCAGCTGAAATAGAATATAAAAAGTATAGAAATAAACTGAATGAAATAATAAGAATAACTAAAGAGAATTATTTTAAAAATTAAATTAACAAATGTCAAAATAATTTAAAAAAAATCTGGAAAATAGCAAATGAAGTAATTGGGCGAAATTCAGAAAAAATAGAAATTAAAGAAATTATTCATAATAATAATATAATTACAGAAAAATCTCAAATTTCATCAGAATTTAACGACTAAAAAAAATTATAAAAAACATTAATAAATCGAATAAAAACATTTTAGAAATGATAAAACCTATATGTAATACTTTATTTATAGAACCTATTTCAAATAATGAAATACGAAATTATATTATACAATTAAGAAATAATAAATCACCTGGACTTATCAAGTCAAGTAACAGCGAAAATATTAAAAAACATTAGTGATCATATTTCTGATTCATTAAAAATTTTCATAAATAGATGTATTGAAAATAGTTATTTCCCTGAAAATTTTAAAGTTTCTAAAGTTAAACCTATTTTTTAATCAGGAAATAAAAAAGATACTTCAAATTATAGACCTATTTCAATTTTATCAAATCTATCGAAATTATTTGAAAAACATATATATGAACAGTTTATAAGCTTTTTTAAAATCAATTTGGATTTGTTAAAATTTCAAATACAAATGATGCTTTAGCCTATTTAATGAATAAAATTTATAATAATTTTAATAAATCAAAATTATCTGTTGGACTATTTCTTGATTTACAAAAAGCATTTGATTGCGTAAATCATGATATTTTATCAAAAAAAATGGAATTTTATGGTATAAGGGGTTTATCTAAATCATTAATGAAAAATTACTTAAAAAAAGATTTCAAATTGTGGAAGTAAATGGATACTATAGTAAAAAACAAGAAATTAATTGTGGGGTTCCGCAAGGTAGCGTACTAGGACTATTGCTTTTTAATATTTATATTAATGATTTATTAAATTTAGCTGAAGAAAATATAGATATTATTTGCTATGCGGATGACACAGTGATTTATTTTTCATGAGTGATATTTTTAACAAAATTAACTGTAAAATGAAAGAAATTAAAGACTGGCTAAACTGTAATTATTTATTATTAAATATTGATAAATCTAAATTCATGTGTTTCACTCCACATAATAAAAATACAACGAATCAGATAAATATAATAATACATGAACCAAATTGTAAAAATCATTGTAATAACTGTTCCATCATAAACCAAACTGAATCGTTAAAATATTTAGGATTATATATTGATCAAAATTTAAAATGGAATATTCATTCATAATATATAGAAAATAAAATAAGACAACTAAATTATGTATTTTATAACATAAGAAATATTTTCAAAATTAAATGTTTAAGAATATTATATTTTTCATTAATTCAATCAATACTTGAATATGGTCTTCTTGTTTGAGGTTCATGTAGTAATATTGTATTTAAATCCAGTATATATTGCACAAAAATTAATTATTAAAACTATTTTTAAAAAATCAAAAGATTATAGTTTAAAATTATTATTTAGTGAAACAAACTTATTAACAGTACAACAATTATATTCATTACAAATTTATAAATATTTATATAAAAATAAACAATTAATTTCCAAAATTTCACATAATTATAATACAAAAGCGAAAAGAACTGAAAATTGTTCCAGTAGTATTCCTCCAAAGAAAACAGTATTTCAAAAATGTTTTGTTTTTCTTTTATCAAAATTTTATAATATGTTGCCAACAAATTTGAAATTATTTTTTAGAAAATCTAAATATCAATTTTTAAATAAAATTAAAGAATTTATAAGAGATAATTATTATAAATGTCTGAATTCAATAATGATTAATTAAATTTAAAAAAATGTGTATATATTTTTAAAATATCTAGTTAATGTTTAATTTATTAATTATTTATTTAATTATATTTGTTATTAATTAACTTATAATTATTCTGCAGACAATAAGTTACTAACTTTTGCAGATTTTTTTTTGTTACTTTTTTATGTTTTCTCGTTACATGTTCTTTTTTTATTACAATGTTTTATATACATATGTATTTGTAAACATAAAAATAAATAAATAAATAAACATGTTTAGAAACACCCAGTATATGTCTAACTGTAATAACTCTTAACGATTTAATAGAGAATATTAGAGGAAGTATTTTCCTCCTTTTCTTTACTTTGTGTATACAGTTATAAAATTAATCATTGATCTTGCAGCAATAATACTGTTACAAATATGTATAAATTGTTATATTCCGGTATTAAGAATTAGTCCTGTAATTTTTTTGAGATTTTTTGGTTGCTTCTAAAGGGTAGTTTTGAAGATAAAAATTGTCTAAGCTTTCCAAGGGTTAAATCTCAAAGGATTTTTCTTTCAAAATGATATTCTTTATATGATGCACCGTTTACACAAAAAAGACAAAACAATATTATAAAAATTGTTCGAAATTGTCACCCTGATATTGAATACAAAGTCTCGCTCTGTCTAGCCATTCGCCGGCATATTTTTGAGTCCTAGATTTATTCCAAATTTGAAAAATTTAATGTAAACTGTTTGGTCTGTTTGGAAAAAAATGCGTAAAAATTCTCATGTTAAGGAAACTTTTACAAAGATGATTTTTTGTCAATCGGCTTTTATTATAGCATTACTTTTCAGAAAACAAACAAATAATGTACGTATTATTCAATGGTCATGGAAAAATTATATTGACACTTTGTGCCTGAATTGGCAGAGTAATTTGTCATATCTAAACTTTTATCAATGATCTAAACCCTCCATCGGAAAATCGACCATTATATTTAATTTTTTTAACCTTCTTTTAAAAGAAAACCTTTGCAAATTTGGGGAACTTGCAGATCTTAAAAGACTTTGTAGATTTTCTTCAGTCTTTACATATTGAGCAGATAGGCCTCTCATCATCATCCAATATTTCTTCTTGGTTAAACTTTTGAGACACTGAGAAAGTTGTATAGGCCCTATTTTATTAGGTATAGGAAGCGACAAATCCCAGAACGAATCAAAAGTTTTTGAGCAGTTACCACATTGTGTACATTTAAGTGTTGACTCCAATTGACCAACAAAAATATCTATTAGACTGGAATTTTCTCTTGTTAAATCCGTATCCCAAAAATCTTTATCAATTACTGAATTAATTTCGTCATTAATAGGCTTTGGTTTAGTAGCAATCCTATTGACATCTTCGCATAAACCTTCCAATAAATATCTGAGAAATTCTTGAGCATCCTGTTGAGAATTATATCCATAAAACGTGGTGCAAAATGTTGAATTTGATATTTTAAAGACCACAACTCTTTTATCACTTGCGTAAATGCTTTCAGCTCCTTCCATTCCAGAGGTGGGAGTGTTGAAGTAACTTACAAAAGGATTTTTTTAAAGATATTCTAAAATGGACTTTGTGTTGGAGAGGCACTGAATTTCAGAGTTCATGTTTCCCATATTTTTTAAACCCCTTGGTCCCATCTCTTTTAAGAGACTAGAAGATTTATTAAGAAATTTTTCGTTTTTTAAAATCATCATTTTTGATGGAATAATAAAAGTTTCTTTATCTAAAAAATTTCGCATGAAACTTTCGGTTCTGGTTGCATTTTGAGCCATTAGTGAATAATTTAAACTTGATGAAGTGGTCAAATCAATGGGCACAGAAGAAACTCTGGGTGAAAATTGTGAGGGAGCCAAGTTAATGTCTTCTAGAGAATTTCTTTTAGGAAGTGTTCCAAAAACGGAAGCAGCTTTGTATTGCTTTTATACGTTGAATTAAAAAGGAAGTTGATCTTGGATCTTTGGTAACATTTTTTATTTTTCTTCCCAAATCTTTGATAAAATGTAATATTAATGAAACTAGTCAGCTACTCGGACAAATTATTTATTTCAAATTTAATCTTTTGTCAAAAGATTAAATTTGAAATAAATAATTTGTCCGAGTAGCTGACTAGTTTCATTAATATTACCAATTACGGACACTACCTGGAATTATAAAATGTAATCCAAGTGATCCCCATACGCCTAAAGTTTCAATACTAATTGGATAAAAAATAAAATTCCTTGAAAGTTTAGTATATTTTATTTTTTTCTCCAATTGAAGCAACTGCACCAGTGGAACTAGATGAAGATTTTAGATATGAAGGAGCATTGTGTCAACACAAGTAAAATGCCATATCAAAAATTTGCCCATACTCCATGGAATCATTGTCATGCCGTCAGGTCTTTTCCAATCATCTCTACTGGTTCTTAAAGGTTCCCAAATAGAAGGTATATCAGAAGAACTTAGAGCTCTTTTAATTAAATCATTAACTTCATGATGTCTAGAAAATCTCTCAGCACTGAATTTGCAGCTTAAGCCATGTAAACCATCTTCAACAACCACAAAACCACAAGAACATGATGTTGAGCACAAACAGAATTACCCAGTCTTCATTTTATGGATGTCTTAAAAAAATTTAAGAAATTTTGACTGCAAGTTTTGCTTCAATTAGTGATCCTGATGTTATTACCGGCGAGTCCCTTTGGTCTTCCAAACAAATATAACTCTATGCATATTCTAAAAGAGTTATCATCCAGTAATGTGCCCAAGGATGACACTGGTAAAGCATTAAGCCACGCACCAAATTCTTTTGATAATAAAGTATTTATACGGGATTTCTTTTTTTAAATTTTATCTGACGAAGACACAAATTATATAAGCTTAATTTCCACAAGAGAAAGACCCCATGCTCTTTGAATACCTTTTTCAGAAGGATTTAAAGTTATATTTGTTTGAAGCCAAACCAATTCTTAAACCACCTTTTTTCACAGAAGTATTGCTTCAGGCCAAACATCTTCGGAAAGATTGTTAATTGTAATTTTTTCCAAAGATGGGTGTTCCATTTGAAAATTTCGTGTAACTGTTCAATTTGCGTTTTATAAGGCACCCTGATAAAAAAATATCACAAACTTAAATTTGACATGATAGTTTGTAGACAAAATTTCAAGCCAACATGTTCTTCTGTTTTAGAGTAGTGATTTTTCAAAAATTGATCATTTTTTTGCTTAAATGGCAAATATCAGCAAAACGAGTGATGATGGACCCATAAAAGTTTATACAAAGTAAATTATATTTTGATAAGGAATCCAAAAATGTCATAATATACTGGGCGTTCCATTAAAAAAAATATAACTTTGGTTCAGTAGGCCATGAATTTCTACTCCTAGGCAGTACAAAGTGACCATAGAATCAACGAACATAAAAAGTGACATGTTAAAGCCTGTCAAACGTCACAGAAGACTACTTTAATGACGTTTGAAGAAAAAAATAAGTTTTTTTCATCAACAAAATTTTTTTTTAATCTGTTCAAAGTAATCAGAGGTAAAATAAAAAACAGTAATTTTCAAATTTATGATTTATTGCTTTTGAATTACAATGAATAAAAAACTACAAATTTGCATGGGTAATTGATGTCGAACTTAATTATATTTATTAAAATTAATTAGAAATTTTACACCTGGAGTTAATCTACCTCACCTTTATTTACTTCTTGATGCAAGAAGTAAAGATGACGCAAGAAATATTTTTAGTGATATCTCAGACTTATTGATTTAATTTAATTTTATGACCCATTACTTAGTAAATTTTATACTTTTAAGTAAAAATAGTTATGTACATTTAATTTATCGTGGCTCGTAAAATATAAAATAATAATGTAAACGACTAATTCATAAAGAATTTAAAAATAGTCCTTACTTATTAATAGATAAGCTTTTATTGCTACTAAAACGAAACTTAAAAATTGCAATTATTGTTTTATAAGTTAAAAGAATGACACATATTACCAAGAAATCCAAAGGATTAAGGTCATTTATTTTTCAGGATTATTTGGCCATGGATTTTTAAATTCAATGGTTTCAACAATATAAATATTAATAAATAAATCATTCCAATTTTTTATTTAACAAAATATGTTTGGATTTTATGTCCTGAAGCTGGTGACGCATGGTTCCATATAAGAACTTCAGTCTGTTTAATTAATTAACGACAACATTATATGTTAATGCTTCTGATTTATTTTTCGCAATATATGTTATCTCTTTATTTTTAAATTTATAAGAACAAATTGTATAATTGTGACACGACTCTCAATTTTTACACACGAATACCTATAATTTATAATAATAATTTCTTTATAATGTTAATTTAATTATTATTTTAAAAATGAAATTTAAAAAAATGCAGTATTTTTTATCATTTAAAAGCAACAGTAAAAAATCTTTCAAAAGTAAAAATCAACATAAAACAACAAAATTTTTAAATCTAAAATAATTTTTAGGGTAACACAAAAATTAATGTAATTTTAATTATTATGTAGTTTAAATTTTATTTCATTACATTTTAATTACGTCATTAGTTTAGGTATATTAACCCTAGAATATGAGGACCTTCAATCATTTTTTTAAATTTCCGGCAAAAAATTATCAGGTTACATAATGTTTTTATTTTGGTGTTAGGTGTTAACGTTATTAAAATACAAACTAATTTTTGTATTATTATCAAATTAAGTAAAAAATTTTGGAAACGTATAAATACCATGATAAATTCATGAGCAAATATAATAATCGTCTATCTTTGCTACAAAAATGTTTAGAGCCAGCTTTGTATTCTTATTAGTTACAGTGGTAACTTTTACAAGGGTATGTATTATTTTTTTTAATTTAAATTTATTGGTTGTTGGTACTATATCACATTGAAATATTTAAAAAGTTACTTAGTTTCTGTAGAAAATTGTTTATTTTTTCATTTTTAGGGTTTTCTCTTGATTGGTGAAAATAATCCAGCTTTGGTTAAATTATCCGAAGACTGTGCTCTTGAGTTGGGACTGGACATGACAGAAATGAAAAATATTGATCCCAAAGATGTAGGTTCCTTCAAAAAATTGTTAGAAAACAAGAATTTTAAATGTTATGGGAAATGCGTTGCATTAAAAGGAGGAATCGCAACCGAAGAAGGTTAAATAATGTTTTATTCAAAATTAATAGTTAAAAATTTAAAAAAAATAATTTGATTCTAGGTGTAGTGGATTCCAAAAAAATATCAGAACAATTTAAATTATCAGAAGAGCAATCCAAAATTGTAGATACTTGCGTTAGTAAAATTTCAAATGAAGATTTGTGCTTAAAAGTTAACTTGATATTGGCTTGCATTTATAAAGATGGTAAACAATAGTATTATTATAATCACTTAAGTGGCAATAAATACAATTTGAATAAATAATATTGTTGTAATTTATTTGTAAGTTACAGATTTATCCTGGGGTTCTGTATATCTTATTTTCAATGGAAATTTCTAAACGCGATTCCAAGTAGCTTTTTGGGGAAGATTTTTGATTAATTTCTTTTTATATTTTTCAAAAGGTCTACCACGCATAAATTATTTATAAACATCTTCTGATGGAATGGTCAAGTCTAAATACTGTATTAGTCTTTAAATAAATTAGACCTCTTGCTAACCACTATTTGGGTAAACGACGTAGAAATTATTCCCCAAACCCAAACCCAAACCACGGTTTTTATCTGAAACTGCACACTTGCATGAAGTGATTTTCACACCAGGTAGATTAAATCTAATTCTGAATACTTTTTCGTAACTTCTAAAATTTCAGAAGAAAATTTTCTCTATATAATTCTTTATAAACATCTTCTAATGTAGGTATGGTTAAGTCTACATATACTTGCTTGAAGTAGATTAAAATAAATCATTCAATCATCTACAATTTTTCATTACTTCTAGAATTTCAGAAGATACACGTTGATCTTAATAGTTTACGGTTACGAGCTTACAATTTAACACCAAAGTTTACTCCTTTGTTTCTTTTTTAATTTAAATAATTTATTACATGTACTTGAATCTAAATCTTAAATAATAGCATCTTGGTATAAATTAAAAATGAGCCTCTGCTTACTCACTAGCAAAACATAAAAGTGCATTGTTTACGATTTTTCTGGATGTATTATTTGAATTATCTTACTTGTATCAAATGCTCCAGAATCTCTAAATCCAGCGTTTGAAGGTTTAAAATAGGGAGTTGTTAAATTTTGAATTGGGTTGCACATTCCGTCTTCGCAAATACTACCAAAATTTGGTGCAACGCCAATTGTTGGGGGCCCGTAACTGCTGATGGGATTATTTTCAGATGAACTGAAGTTACCAGTTTTCGCATACCAAGAATTCTTTGGTTTGTGAACAGAAACTTTTTTTAGAAGTATTGCATCATCATCGTCAGGAATTAGTTGCTTCTGATTAGTTTCTTCTTTAGGTGATAGAGATTCAGGTGTTGGATTAACTCGATGAAGCTTAACATATCTTGGATAGACTTGAGTTGTGCCAAGTTTTGGATTTACTTGTGGTGTATTTAGTTTTGTATAGATTTGTTGCGAATCATAAATTGTTGGTGTTTGAGTGGTTTGAGGAACAAAACTTGGATAAGATTGTCTTCCATTTGCTGGTTTATTATCGTGAATACTACCAACAGGTCCTGGAAATAGCACGGTATAATGGCCGCCGCTTGAAGCAGATGCTAAACTGGAGGCTGAAGCGTGGCTACCTCCAGATGAAATTGGAGAAACGAAAGTGTGTTATGGTTTCTGAAGAGGCTTAACTAGTGAAACTGGCTTACTTTCGTGGATACTACCTAGTGATGCTATAAAATGACTATTATAATGTCCTCCTTTTGTCGCTGAAGCTCAACTTCCTACAGATGAGCCAGGTGGGACTATGGTGGTAGGTTTTGAAGATTTTTGAAATGATTTTACTGACTTACTTTCGTGAATACTACCGGGTGATGCAGGAAAATTTATAGTTTCCTTGATAATTTCCAGGTGAAGGTTTCTGGTTTGCTATTGCAGGTTTACTATCATGTATTATACTTCCAACAGGACCAGGGAAAGGGCCAGTATACTTACCATCAGGAAGAGTATTTTTACTGGCACTAGAACTTGATAGTGATTGAGGGTAACTATTTTGAGCCAATTGTCCTTGGGTACCATATAGTATTCCGGAAAATGCTCCGCTGTTAGAACTAGATGCTATATTACTTTGTGAGGTAATGTGTATTATTTAAAAAAAAAAAGATAAAAATTTCTATCTTTCCCACAATATTGTTTAGTTTCCACACCATATCTCAGTTTTTTCTGGGCATACATGGTAGTTTCAGAATTATTATCAATTTTATTAATAATAATTATTTTATTATTCTATTGGAAATTTTTTTAGGCGTATGGTTGCCAAGATGTATTGCTTCATAATTAAAGACTCTCTTGGAAACCTTTTTCATCTCATAAAATTTGGATTTGTGAAACTGTCATTCATTCAGCAAGAAGATACTTTACTCAACATCCCAATCATTAAAAAGACATTCCAAGAATGTATTCAATTTAATAAGTAGAAATTCCTTTCTTAATTAGTTTTTGGATTATGTTCCCCAAATCTTCCATTTTGTCTGTGAATGTTATAAAGCTAACACTTTCCTTACTTTTGGCGAAAACGGAATTATTTCATAATGTGGTGTTCAGCAGGGAGATTCTCTTGGGTATGCTCTTTTTGTTTTCCTATTGACAAACTATTGATAAACTTACTAAATTAATTACAACTGAATATAATGTATGGTATCTTGATGACGCCTCTAAAGGTGATCAATCGGATATTGGTCTTGTTAACCTTGGAAGAATTAGCAATGAAATTGGTCTTGCACTGAATTTTAATAAATGTGAATTATTTTTTTTTTGATAAACCTGATTAAGAAATTATTAATAATTTCGAAATTCTCACCCCAGGTATAATTTAAAAAAAAAACAAGAATGGTTTCTGCTTGGTTCATCCCTTACTCAAGCTGTTTTCTCCAACTATTTTCAAGACAAATCCTTTTCTTTGGATCTTATTTCATCCCGTATTTTAAAGCTTCCATGGCAAATAGCTTTCTTCTTTTTATAAAATTGTTTTGCTATTCGAAAACTCATTTATATATTGAGATTAATATCCAGATTCTGGTCAAATCATTTAAGGCCTTTAAAGTTGTTATGTGGGTTGTAATGGACAATTTTCATGGTTACATTATGTGACTCTAATAAGGCCTTTAATTTCGACCAGAATGTGCCTATAATAATTCAAATCATTTAAGTTTAAAAGCCTTTAAATCTAAATTTCTTGTTTGGGTTGTAATGGACAATTATGGTTAATGGTTACCATATTTGATTCTAATTAAAGACCTTTAATTTTGACCAGAATCTGCCTAGTATAGGATTTTTAGTAACCATGAAAATTGCCCATTACAACCCATGTAACAAATTTAAATTTAAAGGCCTTTAAACTAAAATTATTTGACCACCATCTGGGTAGTAGTTCTACTTGGAATGAGTTTTCTTGAATTTCAAATTTTGAGAATATTATAAAAATTACCCTTGAAAAAGCTACAGCTAATTTCTTTTCCCAGTTACTTCTTTACAAACATTACTTGATAATGATTCCTTCATAATAGCAATTGGTCTTCGTCTTGGTACTTCTTTATGTATTCAACACACTTGCTCCTGAGGCTCTATTATCAATGGTCAATGATGACGAACTTCATGGTATAGGCTGTAGATTCCTTGGAGTTGCGGGAAACCTGTAGTTTGGGATTTTAATTGTGTTGATACCATAGATAGGTTCTTCAATTTCTTCTAGAGCAGCTGCATTAACTGAAGGAAAGAGTAACGTTTCTAAATACAGAAATATTGAAAAAAATATTTTTTACCCATTAAACATCAAAACTTTTGGAGTTTAGTGTCCTCTGACAAGAGAGGTAATTCTGCCTATGTTTTATGTACGCTTCTTCCGTAATCTTTGGATGAACTTTCTTCGATTCCATATTCTGATGAACAAAATGTTTTTCTTCTTATTTCGTATGACTTATCGTCTACGCTCTACGCAGAAACAAGAAGTTTCTAATTTCTTATTTAATAATTCCTTTCTTTCTTCAATGGACATCAGAGATATCAATACAAAAATCAGTCTTTGAAATAATGTCACCCAATCAAAATCAGATAGAAAAACTTTCTTCTGTTTTAAATCAACACCAAAACATCATCTCAATATCTCTTTAATTGAATTTTATCAGGACGATTATTTTTATGGCCTTGATGAAAATTGTGACATTGATATACGAAGTCCTCTAAAATAAAAAGTTTAGCTAATTTTAAATATTTTAAAAGTTACTTTAGATTAAGAAGTAGGTATTTGTGTAGTAAATTATTTAGGACAATTGTTTATTTTAAATAGATATAATATTATACATATTTGGATATTTTTTGGGCTTTCTCTTGTTTGGCGAAAAATCTCCTGCGTTGAAAATATTTTCCGAAGAGTGGGATCTAAAGTTGAGAGTCGACATAACAGAATTGAAAAATATTGAACCCATACGAAGTAGCTTATTTAGCGAACACTTATTTAATTTTTAATTTGCTGATTACTTTTACCTCCCAGTATGGAGACAATAACCTCAAATTTGAAAAAATAGTGATTTTTCTGATTGTTTTTAATTTTATCAATTAAAATAGATATTATTGTTGGCATAAATATAATCCTCGGTGTAGCATTACAAGTTTTTGATTCTCAGAAGTAAGTTTTTTATAATAACCCTGCTTTCAAAAATTTTGGGAATTTTTAGACTGCTAATTTTTATTAGGAGACTTTTTAGTTAAACTTTCAACAATCCATGATTATTATTATTTAATCAAGTTCCTCAACAACGATTCTTCAATTTTTGAAAATATTCATTAAAATAACAAAACTGCTCAATAGGCAATAGGTATATGTATACGATGTGCTGTTTTTGTTACCCCCGTACTATTGTTTGATTTACCCGAACAAAGATAATAAGACAAAGCCTTTTAGTATATCAAAAAAAAATTAAGAAATGGTAAAATCATTTTTATGAATTTCAAATTTAACCGCTAGCCACTTCGTCAAAATAATTTAAAGAAAATATTTATTCACTACTCATATGTCATAATTGCAAAAAAATCGTCAAAACCACAAAAACATTATAACAAGGAATAGAAAATACATTCCACTTTTCTGGAGCTTCTTTTCAAATTATGACCAAATAACTGATTATTAATGCGAATCCCTAGAGGACGCGCGAGTTTGGGAGGAAACATTGTGAAAAATCATGAAATCGAGCATTAGTTCTGCAGTCATAACTCAAGTTTCCCTCGTTGGATTTACAATTTTTTTCAGATTTATAATCTAAATTGATTAGGCTACATCCAGCCGCAGAGTTGCCTTCTGCAACCTAGCACAAAATTAATTAGAGGGATCCAAAATTAAGGTGATCTAAATCATAATATTTTTTTTGAACATTCTCCATTTTTTTTCCTTCTAGCAGGAATTAAAGAAATGACTTCTAAATCATCTACAAAAAAAATTATACAAAAATTTTGTTCGTACTAGCTTTTATGACTGCAGAACTAAACCACTATATTTTCCGTTTAGGAAATTGCTCTTAATAATTCCTACGAAGGTTTTTTTCATGCCATTGAAAATACGGTCAAAAACATGATTAATTTGAATGAAAATCTGACATTTTTAAAAAGTCTCGTTCAGCACACATTTAACCGATACCCGCTCAGTGTTACCATGTAAGTGGCAATAAATACAATTTGCATAAATAATTAAGTTGTAATTTATTAGTAAGTTACAGATTCAACAGATGGTTCTGTACATCTAATTGACAATGGAATATTCTCAACGCGATTCCAAGTAGGTTTTTGGGGAAGATCTTTTATTAATTTCTTTTTAAATTTTTCAAAACGCCTACCACGTAAAAATTCTTTAAAAACTTCTTCTGATGTAGGAATGGTCAAGTCTAAATACTGTATAATTCTTTTCCATAAATTAGTACCTCTTGTTAACCACCATTTGGGTATAATCAAACATTTCACCGGAGTTAAAGCAACTACTCGACGTCGTTGAAAATATTCCCCAATTCCAAAACACGCTTTTTCTCCGAAAGTGCACACTTGTACGAAGTAAGTTTCCACATCAGGTAGATTAAATACGCCCACATCATCCAATTCTGAACACCTTTTCGCTACTTCCAAAATTTCAGAAGCTACACGTTGATCTTCACGGTTACGAGCTTCAAGTTTACGACCTAAGTTTACTTCTTTGCTTTTTTTTCTGGTTGCTGCCACTGATGCGGCTATACTCTTAAAAGTTTTAGTAGTTGAAATGGATGGGGCGCGCTGGGGTTCTTCCGCCTGCTCGCTTTTATTGGGAATTGATGTTTTTGCTTCGGAGTAATCACTAGGGCTACTCGTGCTTGTTTTTATAATATTAAGACTACGCAAAAACCCTCTATCTCTATTCTGCTTTTTCTTTAGTGGCTTTTCTTCTTCTAGAGTAAAAAACCTCCTTTTCAATTTTCCATTTATATAATTCTCATGTACTAGTAAATGCTCAATTAATGTACAAGTACCACTCAACACAAAATGAGCATATCCTTTTAACCCTATACCATCACCTAATATAATTTCATCTGGTTCAAATGTTTTTACTTTTGCAAGTATGCAACATTCTCGTTTATCTGCTTCACTCCAATCGTCAAAATAAGTAAACTTAGCTAAAGCTGTTAAAATTCTTAACCATTCTTGAAGCGCCGCGTCCTTAAGAATCAGATCAAAATCTTCCTTATAAAGCACGAGAAATTCACAATTCGTCAAAGTAGTTATAGTTGCTGATCTAGGAATACCATGAAGAAGAGAGACATCGCCAAAAAAGTCGCTACTTCTTAAAGTCATTTGACCAACCCTCATATCTTCACCAAAGTCGTCACGTTTAGTTATTGTAGCTTCAACTTCTCCACTTACTATAAAATACATAGCATATGCTGTATGGTTTTGACGAACTATTACCCTACCAGGACCATAATACTGAAAATATGTGGCATATGCCAGTGACGATTTTACATGCTGCGGGTATTTCCTAAAACATTTTAAAAACCCTATTATTTTACTTAGCGTGTTTTTTTCTTCCTCCGTTCTTCTTTCAGCAGGTTGAATTAAGATTATCTTGTGCTCCAAGGTCAATATTTTACTTTTCTTTGCTTGCACCTGGACGTTCTTGCGCAAATTTCTGAGCACATACGAATCATCTTCTAACAACCAATATCTGTTCGCAATAACATAACGAACTGCCGCCTTAAATCTTCTTCTAGCTCTTACGCGTCTCCAGTTTATATTATCATCTGCATCTGCTGATTTATCCATTCTTCATACATAATTTTATTAAATATGTATTCATTAAAATATAAATATTTGATAATCCCCCCTTTTTATATTAATTTTTATATCATTAAAGTAAATGAAGTATGTCCAAGTATGTCAAATGTATCTGATTGATTCAAAATTTAATGATTTTTTGGAAGTATTCAAAAATAATTTAAAAGTACGGTATCAGTTGTGTTTTTTTTACCAAATTTGACTCATTTGTTCGAGCAAATCACTTTCTTATCTCTTTAGTTCTATAGGATAAAATAATGATATGATTTGCTCGAGAAAAGTTGGTAAAAAGAATACAACCTATGTACAAGCTGCTTCACGTTAATGTGATACACAAAAGAAATGTTAGCGCCAATAAGAAGCTTTCGTGCGACCCCTATTCAGTAGTTAAGTGGGAATGGCCGACAAACCCTTCAAGATCTTTACCTGCAATTTTCCTTAATGGTACAGCGGTGGTCAGGGAGCATCTGGTTAATCTGGGTTAATCTCACCACCGATCACCAACTAAAGGTGGGGCGAGATTAAGAGTTGTCTGCTTATTGGTTGCCTTAGCATTGCTATTTTCTTTTCTGTACCACATTATCGTGAAGCAGCTTGTACAATCACGCGCAGAGATATCGAGGATACAGAAGAATTATTCTGACCCAATAACAAACTTTCGCAAATATGATATCACAAATAGAAATTTGAAACGACTCCGCCCATATATTAGGTCTTATTCATTTCTTTCAAATTTCGCGTCACCTCATATCTGTAATAAATAAGTGTTATAAATATTATAATAGCAATCAGTGTTATTCTGCAGCATTTTTTGTAAGTTGCAATGCAGCAAGATTAGATTTAGTTTTTGTAATCGATGTAGAACGTAGAACAACACTCGTTTCGGACATATCATCAAGTGCAAATATGGAATGTCATTACAAAAGATCAGGTAGAATGGGGATGGAAGAAATGTAAAGTCGGTCTTGCACCAGTTACAACCACAAAAGGTTTGGTTCCACAGGCATTATTGAAATTTTAAATATGGAAGGGCATTTCAAGAGATCTGATGGAAGTGCAAAAAATAATGTGGTTCAGCATGCGGGTGCATGAAGGTAGATCTAAAGTGATGCCTTGCTCATTTTGCAACGGACACTATTGCGAAATTGTTCCAAGTATTCCGATCGACATTGTTGACGAGGAAAATAAAGATGACAATATGTTAGAAAAATTATCAACAATAATGTTTGAGGAAGAATAAATAGTTTTAGGTTTAGATAACAGATAACCTATTCCCAAGAAGAAAAGATATTCAAGGAGGAACAAGTCAATCTGGCTTATCTAGGGTTAAGAAGTGAGCTTTAAACGGAAGGTATGGAGGTCTACTGGTGATAACACTTTTAAAAAAGCACCTCTTACTCTACCTCAATATGGTGTTGAAATTACTAACAAAATATTCATTACCAACAATTGATGATGTGTTTATGCGTACGTGTAAAGTTGCTCCCAGCTGGAAGTAGAACAAAGAATACGCGATCGTGATTACTTTTGTCCTACTTCCATCTGGGACCAACTGTACATCCTTGTATGTGTGGATAAAATAATGGTATATGAACGAGAATGTACTATAAATCTTTCAAATTTCCGAGAGAAGTGTTCCATTTATTTCAAAAAGAACTTCGCTTTCGTCAACAATAACTTTTAAACTATTTACTTAAAAATTTTTTTCAAACAAATATCTATATTTTTGTAATAAATATTATTTCCAAAAGAAGATAACGCTTTTTCGTCACTATTCACTGGACTAAAGAAGAGGTGATAATAATAGTCGAGTTATTCCTTTCGAGAAATTTGATTTTGGCAACTGTGGATAACAACACCCTTGAAATCAAAATTTCCTTATCTTCTATACTGGAGAAAGTAAACACTCACGCATCACTCACGATCCCGTTTTTTTCCTGAGATATGTCACTTGATAATCAATTACATTATATTTGAAATGACTTTGATCACGTAGTAAACAACAGTTTTTTTTTTCAAATTTAGTCCTATCCTCATCTTCTGGAACAAATGCATCTCTGTCATCATCATTACTTAATTTTACAGATTCATTGTATTCATTTGCTTTCTTTTCAATGATTATTACTTACTCTTATCTTTCCTTCTCTTCGTGCAATCTCT
Source organism: Stenus bimaculatus (assembly GCA_963971135.1). Taxonomy (NCBI): domain Eukaryota; kingdom Metazoa; phylum Arthropoda; class Insecta; order Coleoptera; family Staphylinidae; genus Stenus; species Stenus bimaculatus. The sequence continues at coordinate 43,821,068 of OZ020183.1, read as the reverse complement.
GCAATCTTTTTTTTTCAAGCGAATCAGAAAAGTCTCACGACCTCTCTTCTTGTCTTCCTTTTTTAGAAGAAAAATTAAATACCAATAAATCTCTTTAGATAAACTACTTCAGGGGACAGCATCGCTGATGTAGACCTGCTTGCAGGAATGATATCAGGGGTGATAATGTTACATCCTCTTCCAATCATTTTACTAATTATTTTGGCATCCACGTCAAAAAAACCTATTGTTACAAAACCATCCACTCCAAACGCAAGTCTATTAATTGTTTTAATCCTTAGAAAGCCCATTTGTATTCCACAAAGCTGATTTCTTTTTAGTTAAAGACGATTTTCAATTTGTCTTTAAAGGGCTCAAAAATGCTGATGTCCAATGGTTGCAACTTGTGTGATGCGAGTGGTGGGACATGGGAAATGGCAAAGACAAGTAGACCATACCATTAGCACGAAAATAATTGAATGTAAAGTGGTACCAAGATAAAATATCCATAAAAAGGAATTATTTTTCTATCAATTTGTCTTTTGAAGTTTTGGGTAAAAATATAGACAAACCCCAATTTGAATAAAATATTTTTGAGTTTTTTTAGAAATATTTTACAAAAACTATACCTGAGCCACATTAAATTAAAAATTGAGGAACTGTCAGATTTATCAGTTGAACTCAAAACACATTACTTTGATATTGAAAATAAACCACCCTGGGCCATATTTGTGCCTAAATTTCTCTGAAATTTTAGAATTTTTTTATGAAAAATCTCGAAACTCAATTTTTACCAAATGTTTTTTAAATTGTGCTAAATGTACATATATGTCTCAAGAATTACTTTCTCGTCCCCCAAACTTAATCACCAAAATTGAATACTCGAATTGGGACTTTAACATATATGTATTTGCTATAAAAATCATAATATGTAGAAAGGTACCTTTTATAGTTTTTCAAGAAATCAAATTTTCAAATCTGCATTTTTATATTGCTCCATTTTTTTGAAAAATTTGGACATATTAATTGCTTTATTAATACCTTTTCCTAATATTAACTATTAAAAAACTCGTTTAGCCCTTTTTATCCATAAAAAAAGAATTACACTTTAAGATAATTTTTTGGTAGAAAATATGGACAAACTTCATGTTTGACCTAAAATATATTTTTTTTATTCGTAAAATCTTTGGCTGTCCATTGAAGGGAGAGGTATGTTATGATTTTTGGGGTAATGATTATACTTTATCCCTTCGAATAATTATTTTATATATTTTATTTTCACAGACCGGTTTCGGCTGTTACGCCATCCTCAGTGTGCACGTTAATTGTTCTAGAAGCAGAATAGCAAGATGGGTGTCATTGTAATTGTAAATAATTTTGCAATTTTAATCAATTTTGTAATTTACGTTTATTATTTTGAATTTGTAAAACTGGAATTTTTGTTGTTTATTAATATTGAAATTTACGTTGATTATTTTGGATTTTTAGTTATTGTACTTGTAATAATGTTAGTCGTAAATTAAAATTAAAGCCAATTTTAGTTAAACGTAAATTATAATACAAAATTGATTAAAATATAAAATTACAAAATTAATTACAATTACAATGACAGCCATCTTGCTATTCTGCTTCTAGAACAATTAACTGAGGATGGCGTAAAAGCCGAAACCAGTCTGTGAAAATAAAATATATAAAAAAATTATTTGAAGGGATAAAGTATAATCATTACCCCAAAAATCATAAAATATTTTTGGTTTTTCAAAAAAAATCAATACCTCGAATACTAATTAATCCACTAAAATGTTTGACGGTTCAAAATTCGAGTTATAGTCAGATTTATCAGTTGAACTTGAAAACAATTATTTTTGAAATTGAAAATTAAACCAAATTTGTGTCTCTGAAACTTTCGGAATTTTTTATGAAACTTCCAGCAGCCCGATATGCAGCAAATATTTTTTAACTTATGCTAAGGACCTACATATACAGGGTGGCCCAACTAAGAGTTCCCACACAGGTTATTTCGAAAACTAATAATTTTTGAAAAAACCCTGACACAGGTCAATTTTTATTTGGTGGGGGACCAATTTTTATGGTAACGCAAGGGACAACCCCTCACCCAGTTATGCAGGGAAACTACCCCTTCAGAAATCTTAAATGGCAATATGGGTCAAGTGATACATCATTGTAAAGCTCCTACTATTCTCTATACAGGTGTCATATGTTTTTTTAATTTGATGGAATATTTAAGAAGTTGTACCATTTTTACGGTAGTCATCTAAATCGCGTTTTTAACAGGTAACATGGGTTTAAAAGGCTTATAAAGCTTGATTTTGTTAAAAGTTACAATAAAAATAAATACAAGCATACATTGGTCCCCCACTAAATAACAATTGATCAGTTTCAGGCTATTTTTCAAAAATTACTTGTTTTCATAATAACCTGGGTGGCAACTAAAAGTATTTTGTAAAAAGACCTTGAAACCGGCCAATCCTTATTAAATGGGGAATCAAAGTATTATTGTAATTATTTTTAACAAAATCAAGCTTTAAAACCCTTTTTAGCCCATGTCACCTGTTAAAAACACGTTTTACATGTCTAACGTGAAAATGCTATAACTTCTCAAATATTCCATCAAATTAAAAAAAATATGACAGTTTTATAGAGAATAGTAGGAGCTTTACAATGATGTATTACTCGACCACTATTGCCATTTAAGATTTCTGAAGGGGTAGTTTCCCTGCATAACTGGGTGAGGGGTTGTCCCTTGCGTTACCATAAAAATTGATCCCCCGCCAAATAAAAATTGACCAGTTTCAGAATTTATTTCAAAAATTATTGGTTTTCGAAATAACCTGGGTGGGAACTCTTAGTTGGGCCACCCTGTATGTATTTGCTACAAAATATGAATAAAGCAAGTTTTATAGTTTTTCCAAAAAATCTGTTTTTCAAAGCTGCTTTTTTAAACAACTCAATTTTTTTCAAAAATGAACATATTAAGTTCTCCTAATGTGTTTCACTCATTTTAATCATTAAAAAAGAATTAGGTACTTTTAGATATTTTTTCTTCAAAAAAAAAAATTAGCTTTGGGCCCCCAAAAACGTATATCTGCCGGTACTATCTATACATACCAAATTTTTGGATTTTTTATTTCTTTAAAAATTTTAATTATGAAAATGAAAAATATAACCAAAAATAAAATAAATATAACTTGATAATAAAATTTAATTTATTTACTACATTTTGAATTTTCTAATTCTACGCGTTATGCGGATAATTTCCTAATATTAGACCAAGTACAATGCATAATTTTATTACTTTTTTTGCACGGGTCTTCATCTGTAGTTTCCTTAATACAATTTTCCAAAATTGCTGCTTTTTGCTCGGAAAATTTGAACACCTCAATAATTTTTTTCGCATTCGGAGCACCTACAAAAAAATATCAAATTTCCACCAGGTTTTAAAACTCATTTATTTACCATCTTCATTAAATAAACCCGCTTTCGTTCCCATGCATTTAGAGAAACATTTAAATTTTTCATTTTCATAAAGTAGTTTTCTCCAAGCGGCTTTATCTTGTTTGGCATTGTCGTATTCTGATTTGTTTACTCCAAGTTCAGTTGCACATACTTCTTCATGTTTCGTTATTTCTGGATTGTTAGTATAGAACATTCCCTAAATTGTAAAACACATAATTTAACCAAAAACGTTTCTAAAATATTTCAAAAAATTTAAGGGTGTAGTTACCATTGCTGACATCGATAGTCCGACGAAGATAAAAAGAACTATTGAATTCATTTTAAAATAAGTAATACTGGAAAAGAGTCAATACTGAAATGCTGCAGAGTTGATTCCAATATTTATAGCAATAATTTATAATGATTCATATTATATTATTTTAATTACATACATTATTAATAGATTAACGATTTGGTGTATCTAATAATTTGATTTCCGCTTGTTAAATATTAATAATTGAAAATATTTGATAGGAAGCGTTTTGTGCGCGCATTTTTATGAAATAATTAGAATGCTGTAATCTGTAATATAGGTATTAATTTTGTTCATCTATAAATCTATAAATATTTTCCCTGAAATATATTTTCATTATCAAAAAAAAGTTTTTCACTTTTATTTTTCCGTCCAGTTTCTTACCTGTTCGTTCATTATATCCACTTTAACGCCCATGCATTTTATGACATTATAATAGTTAGGCCTGCTAACACGACGTGAACCATAATGATTAGTTACGATCCGAATTACATACAAAACTTGATCTGCTTGCAAATATTATGATAAAATTAAATTAAATTTAATAAGCTGTCAATAAATTATTTTTTTTTGATAGCTTAGTGTCATCAATTTGGAGCTCATGAAGTAATCATTATGGGCATTTTCTATAATTTGGCGCCTATAATGAAATCGTTACCATGGCCTCAAATTAACTCAATCCGATAAAGAACGTCATTATGTCAATCAAAATGACACGTAAAGGTGACTCGTAATATTCGATTTCATGATTTATCAAGAATTAGCAGCCTCCATTAATTATCAGTGATTCGCTGATAATTTTCAACGAAGCTGCAGGAAAGTGGGATAAATTACCTCTTTGAATCTCCGACGAATTTTTTTTTAATTCGCATAATAGGCCAGGTAACATAGGGTTATTGCCTCATTAATTCGCATAAAGCTGGAATCGGTTTTGATTTCTTGCAAAAAGAGTTTATTGGAGCACCAATTTTCCGCTAGTGCTCTATCAGGTTTGTCCCAAAAACCTAGACATTTTAAGACTTTTTCAATTTTTTATTTATAAATCCTAAATGATGTATTTCTAGAAAAATGTTACTTTTGTATAAATGAAAGCACGTAAAATAATGCGTCGAATGTGTACCACATATTTTAAATTACCCCCCAAATCGTTAGCAATTAGCAAGATATGAGAGTCCAAAGAAAAACAATTTTTCCAAAAACGTGTTTTGGATTTACGTTCCTGCTGGCGAACTAATAAGAACCAATTTTGATGAATCAAGGGATTTGAAATTAAATACGCACATTGTAATGTATAAATATGCAATTAAAACGTTAAAAATATTTAAGGTCTATTTATGCTCAAAGATTTAAGATTTAAGATTTTTTGAAAATGATAGGACTTGTATACCTGGTTTTAAGAAATAGTAAATCATAAATTTTAAATGTTAAATCTTAGAAATTTCTGAGCATAAATTGACCTTAATAGTGTATTTATGCTCAGAGATTTAATTCTATAAATCTTAAATCATAAATCTTAAGTCTTAAATATTTGAGCATAAATAGACCTTTATACCCAGATTCGGGTCAAATAATTTAAGTTTAAAGGCCTTTAAATTTAAATTTGTTATATGGGTTGTAATCGACAATTTCCATGGATACCTTATTTATCTCTAATTAAAGGCCTTTATACCCAGATTCTGGTCAAATCATTTAAGTTTAAAGGCCTTTAAATTTAACTTTGTTATATGGGTTGTAATGGACAATTTCCATGGTTACATTATTTGCTTCTAATTAAAGGCCTTTAACTTTAACCAGAATCTGCCTATTAATTTTGATCAGAGTCTGCCTATTAAAGTACAAAAAACTTTTAAGGTTTGATTGTTTAATTGACAAAACAAATAAAAAAAAAATAATAAAAAGATCCTCGTCATCCAGAAGGTCTTATATCATCATTGTTATGTAGCATTTCTTCGTCGTCGTTCAAGTTTGGTTCGTCATAAATTTTATCTGGAGTATTGGTGCGGGACATTTCTCCTACAATTGTAGCAAATTGGGGAACATTTCACACCACGTTATTTGGGACGAGAAACAACACAAAATCCATCTAACCTTGATACATAGATATCCTGTATTTACTAGGAATGATTTGATGATAACATCAAAATAAGCGGGGAAGCAGCAAGTCCCGATGAAAATTGTAGAAGAAGTATTTTTGCCAGAACAAATACGGAATGTCGACGAAACTGGCCTTTACTAGAAAAAATGCCAGAGCGATCGTACATACACAAAGAAAAAAACTATGACTGGTTTCAAAGGTTGTATACTGTTTCATCGACAATGTACTTTCATCGACACAGCCTTTTCATCGGATACAATTTCATCAACAGTCCATTTCATCTACATGACCAATTCATCGACACAGACGTTACATCGACATTACCTTTTCATCGACAAACCTTTTCATCGATACTAGTTCTTCATCGACAAGGACGTTTCAACGACATTACCTTTTCATCGACAACATCTTCATCGACACTACCTCCTCATCGACAAACCTTTTCTTCGACAAAGACGTTTCATCGACACTACTTTTTCATCGACAAGGATGTTTAATCGATATTACCTTTTCATCGACAACCTATTTATAGAGACTACTTTCCTTCGACAAACCTTTTCTTCGACAAGGACGTTTCATCGACACTATTTTTCATCGACAAAGTCGTTTCATCGACACACAATTTCAACGACATTACCATTTCTTCGTCAATGTAGTTTCATCGACTACCGTTTTATCGACCAATCTTTTTAGCGCCATTATTGTTTTATCGACACATACCACAGATGTTTAAAACTATTAGATATTTATTCATTTTCACTGGTAATTTTTGTGATTTTTTATCATCTTTCTTTTTTTAATGAGATGATGATGGGTATCGTCGTTGAAATTGTTTGTCGATGAAACATTCTTTTCAAAGAAACAGTTTCTCGATTAAAATGTACTGTCAATGAAACGTACCTGTCGATGAAAAAGTACTGTCTTTGAAACGACCTTGTCGAAGAAAGGTTTGTCGATGAAAAGGTAGTGTCAACGAAATGGTTGTCGATTAAATGGTAATGTCGATGAAACGTCTGTGTCGATGAATTGGCCATGTCGATGAAACGTGTACGTCGATGAAACGGTCGTGTCGATGTCATGTCGATGAAATGGACTGTGGACGGTCGATGAATTGGTAACACGCCAGTATAAAAGCATGTGAAGAGAGACTAACTCTTTTATTAGGAGGAAATGCTCAGAAAGTCCATGAGCTTTCAGAAATGAAGTAAAATCAGAACTTCCAAGATTGGTTTTTAAACTGTTTCATTCCAAAAGTTAGTTCTTTTTGCTATTTGCTCAGAAAACAAAATTCTATTCTACTTATTTTGGATAACGCACCAGAGGTCACCCTCAATATTTAATTTAATGATCTAAATCCCAACGTTAGCATTGTATTTTTACCACCTAACACATTATACCTAGAGTGATCCTTATGGTCGATCTCACCGACTGAGCGTTTGAATTGGCAGGTTTTGTCAATACAGTAGTCCTTAAATTTTAAGACGTGTCGGTGAGATCGGCCATTAGTGAAATTTTGAATTATGAATTAGCTGCCACTTACTTAAGTAAAAAATATCTTCAAACAAACTGTAGTCGATTTTCTAATTAGCCTAAAGATATATGGGCTTATTGCCATAAGTCTAAAATAAATCAGGCTGATTAGAAAGTCCTAGATTTTGATTATTTTTCAAATAGCCTACGACATATCTAATATTTGGATATTGCATAATATATTATATTTGCCAATTTTAACAAATGAATGGATTGGTTTCCGCTTATTGAAAGTTAATGATTGAAAATATATTACAGGAATAATTAAAATACTGTAATCTGAAATAGAGGTGTTTATTAAATAATAACAATTTTAATTTTTAGTTACATTAATGTAAATATAATGTAAATGTATAATATAATTGTATTATAGACTTTCTCATCAAAAATGAAACTGTTTTATACCAAGACGAGTGCAATAATCAAGTTCATATGCTCTGTCACACAAATCCCCCTCTTTGTGCTTTTTAATACAATCTTCTAAAAATTTGGTTTCTTCTTCTGAATTAATATTAAACTTAGCCTTAGCTTTCTCCACAGATATTTCTCCTGAAATATATTTTCATTATAAAAAAATCATGTAGTTTGCACTTTTATTTTTTCTTCTTGTTTCTTACCTTTTTCGTTCATTATACCCAATTTAAGGCCCATGCATTTCATATGACATCTTAAAGTATGATTTTTATACAAACTTAGCCAAGCTTTAGCATCTTTTTTTTCCGCAAGGGTTTTCGCATCATTTTCTCCAACTCCCAATTCAGTTACGCAATCAGCAGAAGCCTTTTTTACTTCAGGATCATCCATAAAACCTCCACCCTATAAAAGCAAAAAAGTGTAAATACAATTATTTGCAATAATACAATTTTATATACAGGGTGTTCCGAAAGTAATGCATAATAATGAAAGGGGTTGTTCAGGAGACCAAAACAAGCAACTTTTGTCAATAAACCCATATTCGGAAATTAACCATTAAGCCAGGGTAAATAAAAAAGATTTAAGGTAATTAAGTTAATTATTTAATAAAATTGACAAAAAATGTTCGAAATTTCGGCCATTTTGTTCAATGCACAAGGTTGCACGCTGGTTCATATATGTTCGAACCCTCTGGAATATCCCAGGGATGTCTTGGACAATGGTACAAGCAGCCATAAGTCTTGCCAGAAGTTCTTCTTCTGTAGTAACAGGCGTCTCGTACACCAGACTTTTCAAATATCCCCAAAGGAAAAAATCTAAGCTTGTGCAGGCCAATTAACAGGTCCGCCACGACCAATCCAACGGTTGGGAAAAACTTCATCCAGAAATTGGCGTGCATTTAAAGAAAAATGAGGAGGACACCCATCGTGTTGAAACCACATACCTTGTCTAATAATAAGCGGCACTTCCTCCAAGAGCTCAGGTAAAACTTCCTCCAAGAAATGGCGATACATTACACCATTCAAACGTGGTGGTAGTAGGTATGGACCAATTAAATTGTCTCCCAAAATTCCAGCCCAAATATTAATAGAAAATTGGTGTTGATTTCGCCGACGGGATACAACATGAGGATTTTGATCATCCCAAATGTGACTATTTCGGCTATTATAAAAGCCGTCCATCGTGAAGCATGCTTCATCCGTAAATAACACGAAACTGCCAAAATTAGGTTGAACCAAATGCTGTTGTAACCATCAGCGGGAAAAATTTACTCGAGATGGATAATCTGCTGGACTCAACGATTGAACACGTTGAATTGAATAAGGGTGTAGCAACTGTTCATGGAGAACTCTCCAAACAGTTGTTTGCCTTGCTCCCATGTTATGTGCAATGGCATGAATACTTGTGCTTGGTTCTTCCTCTATACGGTTGAGCACTTCTTCCTCAAATTGGATAGTGCGAATTGAACGTGGACGACCAACAGCTATAGGAGGTTCAACAGATCCAGTTTCTCGAATACGATTATGAATCCTAGCAAAGATAGAATAACGGGGTTGACGACGTTGAGGAAATCTTTGCTGGTACAGGCTCGCAGCTCTCAAAGAGTTACAAAGAGCTTCCCCATAAATGAGATGCATATCACCTATTTCCGCATTGGAAAAATTCACCATTTTCGAAAGTAATTAACTTTAATAACAAACGTAATTGATCTTAGAATATCACAACAGAATAAACCGATGTTGATTTACTACTATCGTATTTAAAGTTGTTCACTCCAAATTTGTGTCGTGTTTTTTTTTAAATCTGTTGTGCACGGTCCATTGTAAAGACATGACAATAAATTGCAAACATTTATTCACAAAAAAAAAAGAAAATAAAGCTATTTTTGTCAATTAAATTTAAAAAATTTTGTCTCAACCTAGTGACTTAATGGTTAATTTCCGGATATAGGTTTATTAACAAAAGTTGCTTGTTTTGGTGTCCTGAACAACCCCTTTCATTATTATGCATTACTTACGGAACACCCTGTATGTACATAGATAAATGGATGAACTAAGAATTTATGAGCAACTACAAATAAGAGGTAAGTTTTTATGGTTTTATGTCAAAATAGTTTTTGTTCGTGTTTACATTTAAATTTGTGGTCTAAAAGTTCCAATAAAAATGTTTCTTGGTAAAAATTCTGCACGATGAATTAAGTGTGATTTCCTAAAAGGCAAATATATTAGGTAATTCTCAGGAACCAACAGATACGCTACTGCAAAAAAAAAAATTTAAATTTTTTATAAAACATTTCAAAGTTATTCTTCTAACTTTGACCCTTTTAATTATTTCTGCAAAAAATTACAACATATAAATGGTTAAGTTTGTCCTGTGGATATTTTGGATCACCATACTGGAATTTTCAACTTTGAAGTTAAGTAATCTACCTTATAAATCAGAACAATTTTGAAAATCTGGTATATGAAATGGGAAACTAGAGATCTACGTGGTACACGTAATATTCGGTTTTATGATGCGGAACACCAATAATCGAACAATTTAATTTACATAAATGTTTATAATTTTTATGCTTTAAGCTTTTAAGAAAGAAGTTAATAAAAACCGTGAAATTTTTTAAGCGTTACATGTCGTTCGAATTACTTTTATATGTTTCAGTACATTTTGAACAAATAAAAATAATTAAAAAAGAAAGGTTTGATAAGAACCAAATTATGTATAACGAAATGGAAAACGTAGCAACAATGGGAACCATATTAAAATTATTCATTCAAAATTATTTAATTTTACTTTCGCAACTTTCTAAAAATAACATTGCTTTTAATTTTTCAGTTTTTTGGACAAAATGGTCAAAAAAGGTACAAAATGGGTGCCTCTCTGCACATAACAACACAGGGCGTAAATGAAACATGGGTTTCACTTCTATAACTTCTTTATTTATGAAAATTAGAACTTGAAATTTTACTATGTTATATGGTTCAAGAAAACACATTTTAGGTACTAAAGAGTTTGTCCGGTATTATTGGAAATAACATCAACTTAATTTTTTTAAATGTAACACCCAAATTTTCTTTTAAAAAATTTAGTTTTTTTTTTAGAAATTAAAAACATTTTATACAAAAATTCTTTATCCAAAGTTGATAGAAACTAAAAAAAAATCATTCTAAATAATACAAACACCTAAATAAAATTTTAATTTGTAAAATTATTCAATTCGTTTTTGAAATATTAATTTTTTAACATGTTCGAAGGACATTTTTTCAAATTATTCTTGTTTTTTAAATGTAAAGATACTGACTCACTCCGATTTTCAAATAAAAAAGATATTTTATTACAGTTATTTTGGTATCCCATAATATGTATCATTATACAATGTATATGCCTGTTTTGTTTATATTTTTTGTATTCGAGACAGGGGATAGTGGTTAGTATGAAAAATTAACACATGTAAAATTATTTAAACTCAGCACCTCTACATTTGAAAAAAATGAGTTATTTGCAAAATACTCCTAAAAAAAGTTAAAAATTAAAATCTCAAAAAATACAAGAATAATTTTACAAGGTGGTATTTTATTTGTATATTTGTATTATTTGGAATGAGTTATGGTAGTTTTTATTATAGTCCGGGGGAGCTAGCTAGGTACATACTAGAAAAAGTGTAAAATTCTAGATTTTCGAAACATTTTCTTTGGAGAATTTTAAAATCACTAGCCAGCCAATTTGTCTGGTGAATTAATTTTCGGGATCTATATACAGGGTTGTCATTCTTACGGTGCACACCATTGGGATCTGATATTATGTATTTATGAAATCTATAGTTAATCTAAAATTTTCTTCTTAAGGCCAATCGATAGAGAATGTCAAATTATGTAAAACTGCCAAATTGCAATCGAAAAAGTTAAGCGAGTACAAAAATATGGAAGGAAAATGCGAAATTTCAGATTTTTCATGATATTTCAGTACTAGAGCAAGATATCTCGGATTTCTAAATAAATTCTAAAAGAGTTTGAAAAGGGGCAACTTTTTTGTAATTTAAGCAATTTTGTAACTCTTTAGATTCACAAAATCCCAATGGTGTCCATTTGTCCATTTGTAATGGTTCTGTTTGATACACTTTTTCTAGTACTAGCTCCTGGACTATAATAAAAACTCATTCCAAATAATACAAATACCAACTTGTAAAATTATTCCTGTATTTTTTGAGGTTTTAATTATTTAACTGTATGCAAAGGTGCTGGTTTTTTAAGGTTTATTTTGGTACCCCAAATGTAAGCTTATTAAAATTTTCAAATTGTAAAGTTTTTGTAAGAAAAACCAATTATACTCCAAATGAAAAGCAAAGAAAAGGATGTATTTCAGCAATTTTAATGAACATTGTACTAATTTACAAAAATTAAAATATTTAAAATAAATTTATATAAAAAAAATATAATACCTATCTTTAACTTACCATTAAAGAAAATGCTACTGCTGCGACCCCGAGCAAAATCAAAACAGTTTGATAAATCATTATGCTTTAACTTGCAGCTTTCAATGAATATATTAAACAATATGAATTTTTATCAATCCTTTAAGTATTTATACTCTGTACTAGCTACCGCCTACCACCTCCGAATATTTATTTAATGAGTAATGAATAATAATTTTTTTATTAATTAGAAAAGGCACGTATTTGTTCTAAAAAAAACGAGTGTTCAAATTTATAGCCTCACAAACAATACCTAATATTATATTAATTATGATTTTTTTTTTAATAAAAAGACACATATTTTATAACTAAATTTAGATCTCCAATAATGGATAATAAAAATGGTCACAATATTCTATTTAAATTTATGAAAAATAAAATAATTAATTATTTCAGTTGACCGTTTGGTTAAGTTGCCATTATACTACAATCAAAATAAATGAAAATCATAAAGTATATTGATTCATTAGCTCTGTGACAAACTTTGCCATTTGAAAGCTGATACCATTTAAGAAAAAAATGTCCTATGAACATATGTATATTATATGTCTAATTCATTTTAGTTTTGGAGTTATTAAACCAGAATCATTCATTAATAGGGGTCATTATTGAATGATTTTGAATACAATAAAAATGGTCATTAATAAACAATGAACGAAAAATTCTTTAATTTGCAAAAAAATTAAAATGCTTCAAACAATCACAAAATTATTCAAAATGACCAACATTTACGATTCAAAACTTCTGTAACACGATGTATAACATTTCCTTCTTTTAGTATGTGATTTGCCGCATTTAAATCCGGTGATCTTAGCGGCCAACGTATTGCACTTTGCACCATGTTTAGTAATTTAAAAAATACAAAATAGTTTTAAAAATTTTAAGGTCTGCAGCACCTTAACGAAGCACTTTTTGATAGAGATAAGTTTGGTTAAATCGTCTTATTTTGGTCTCAAGAGTATGTGGTATTGTCGTGTACATACCTTTTAGGAACACCCTGTATAATATTCATTAGTCATTAAAAAAATATTCAATAAAAAATATTTAAATTTAAATGATTTGACCAGAATCTGGGTATTAATTATGATATATTCTCTATGTAAAAAATATATAAAAGAAAATTACATCTATTTTATATAAATTGTACATCAATAAGAAATATATTGCTACGTACGTTTTAACGTAACATTTATATAGTGTATATATATTTTTGTAATGTAAACTTATTATTTAAATATAATGTAATATATGCTATATAATTGTTACATCTGTGTTTACTGGTAAATTATTCTCTTATTTAAAATAAATTTATTAGAATTACAATTTTACAAATTTTTAGATAGTTAATATAATCACAATTATTAACGATATAGGTAGAAAGTTATTATATTATGTTAATTATTAATAAAATCTAGGAGTTATCATTTCATTCTTAATTTATTTAAAGTAAAATTAAATAATTTTGAATAACTTTAAAATGGTTCCAGTGTTGCTAGTTTTTCCATTTCGTTATACATAATTTGGTTCTTATCAAACCTTTCTTTTTTAATGATATTTATTTATTCAAAATGTATTGAAACATATAATTTTTATACTTTCAACAAAGAAGCAAACAAAAAACGTGAAATTTTCAAGCGTTACATGTCGTTCGAATCAATTTTATACAGAATGTCTCACTTTTTATCCAGAAAAAAAATTTTTAGATAGTAAATGGCATTCTGATTAAAAATTTTTCTATAAACTATTTTGTTTTTTTGACTCCTTAAAAAGTTACAGCAATTTTAATTTCATAAATTTAAAGATTTTTGTGGGACACCCTGTATAGATTTCATTTAATTTAAATTTTTTTTATTTAAATCAAGTATGCTTTGGATTTTGTATATCTTTAAGCCAATAAAATGCTAAATTTTACCGAGGGAAATTTAACCACGTCGTTTTTACTTATTTTAAAAATGCCAATAATATTCAAAAAACCCAATATGGCAAAAAAAAATCCAAATAATAATTGAGTTAAATAAAAAATATATAATAAGAAAAAATATTATACAGGGTGTTCCACAAAAATCATAAAAATTTATCAATTTTAAAATTGCTGTAACTTTTTAAGGAGTCGAAAAAACAGGAAATTTTTTGTTCAGAATGACATTTACTATCTAAAAAAAATTTGCTGGAAAAAAGTGAGACACCCTGTATAAAATTGATTCGAACGACATGTTACGCTTAAAAATTTCACGGTTTTTGTTTGCTTCTTTGTTGAAAACTTTAAAATTATAAGCAATTATGTAAATTACTTGTACGATTATATGTGTGTTACGTCATATCACAATCATGATAACATCCTAGATCCTAGACTTTAAAAGCATCTTCTATCGGACATCCTAATAAGAGGTTATAAAAAATGTATCCCACCGCTAATTCGTGATAAATCATAAAATTTAATATTAGAAGCACCTCGAGATCTGTAGTTTCCTGTGTCAGATTTTCAAAATTGTTCAGATTTATAAGCTGAATTGATTAGGCTACTATTTGACAACCATTTATATGTTGGAACTTTATGCAGAAATAATTTTAGAAGGGCCCAAAGTTAGTAGAATATCTTTGAAATCTTCTATAACAAATTCAAAAATATTATTTGCAATAGCGTATCTGATTATTTCCGAAAATTACCTAATTACCCAATTTGCTACTCTTAATACATTGTGCAGAATTTTAACCTATAAACATTTTTATTCGAAACTTTTAGACTACAAATTTAAACACGAATAAAAACCCTTTTGGCATAAAATGACTACGTTAATCTCAAGCAACTCAACCCAGCTTGAATTTGGCTTTGCTTGACCTTTACCATTGGAAGTACATGTAAAAGGTCGAATCAAGCCCGAATTCAAGCTTGACCTGCTCTGGAGTTTAACATAGTTACTCATAAAAACTTACCTCTTATTTGGAGCTTTTTTGATAGTTGCCATTATGAATTATGATAATAATGTATAAAACGAAAACCCTTATTCTGTTTATCTACAACACTGCTATAAATTCTTAGTTCATCCACTTATCTATAGAAAATTGTATTATTGCAAATAATTATATTTACACTTTAAAATTTTTGCTTACCTAGGCTGGACATTTTCTTTATGATGTAAAAAACGTTTCAGGAGAAAGTTGCTGAAACTTGGGTAAATTTAAAATCATACTTTATAAGATATTAATGAAATGCATGGGTATACATGGTGTAATGAACGGATATAATGAAGGTAAGACTAGAAGGAAAAATAAAAGTGAAAAACTCCATGATTTTTTTATAATGAAAATATATTTGAGGAAAAATATTATTTATGGAGAAAATTAAGAGCATCTTCCTAAACACCCGCGATAAATTTTCCGTTGGAGATAATAACAAGGAATAGAAAATCGATCCCACTTTTCTGGAGCTTCTTTACAAATTATGACCAAATAACTGATAATTAATGCGAATCCCTAGAGGGCGCGCGAGTTTGGGAAGAAAAATTGTGAAAAATCATGAAATTGAGCATTAGTTCTGCAGTCATAACTCAAGTTACCCTTGTTAGATTTTCAATTTTTTTCAGATTTATAATCTAAATTGATTAGGCTACATCCTGCCAGAGAGTTACCTTCTGCAACCTAGCCCAAAATTAATTAGAGGGGTCCAAAGTTAAGGTACTTTTAGATCATTATATTTTTTTGTACATTCTCCAATATTTTTCCTTCTGGCAGGAATTAAAGAAATGACTTCTAAATCATCTACAAAAAAAATTATACAAAAATGTTGTTCGTACTAGCTTTTATAACTGCAGAACTAAACCACACTATATTTTCCGTTTAGGAAATTGCTCTTAAGAATAAGTTAAATATTGCCACAGAAGATTTTCAAGTTTTATCAGATTGTATTGGACAGCATAAACAAATATGGTGTATGAACTTGAATATTGCGTTTGCATTGGTATAAAATAGTTTCTTTTTTGATGAGAAATCAATAATACCTACATTTAGTTTATTTACATTTACGTAACTAAAAACTTAAATTATGTTTATTTAATAAATACCTATATTGCAGATTTTAATTATTCCATAAATCACATCCACAAAACACATCCTATCATAAATTTTCAATTATTAACTTTTAATAAGCGGAATTCAATCCATTCATTTGTTAAAATCAGTGGCGGATTAAGCATATATGGCAATCTAGGCTAGTGCCTAGGCTCCCGGATTGACATTAACCAGTTTGCAGCAAATTATTTAAAAATATTTTCATATATGCGACAAAAAATTTATTAACATTTATTAAAATTTATTAACAGATCTTAGTGAGTGTGATCAGTTTTTAAAATGTGATTTACAGAAGTATGGTCAGGCAACATTAGTTATTTTTTAGTACTGTTGTCTATAAATTTATTCTCATATTAGCGAATAGTGTCAAAGATGTGATAATTAAGAAAATCCAAGAAGCAATTATTTTTCACTGCGATTGTTGATTCTACCCCTGACATATCCCATGTAGTTGATCACAGTTGGTCAGAGGGAGCTGTGAGGCCATAAATCCATAGAAAACTAATTACGATGTCATATGTCATATAAAATGTTGTTTAGAAGATATAATTAACAATGTTGAGGAAAAAAGTGCGACTCAAATAGAAACCAAATCATTGTCCAAAACTACAAAAAAACTGAAACTGTTACAGGGTGATTCAGACCACCCGTGCAACCCATTTATCTCTAGAACGCGTTATCGCACATCACTAAAGTAAAAAACTTATTACCAAGGTGAACCTAAAGATTCCATTGGTGAACTTATTTTTTTCCGGAACAACCCGAAACTATCCGGAACAGGTGGTAACTTTGATTTTTTAAATGGCAACATAGGTCGAGTTTGGTATGGTTTAATAGGTCTTTCAAAAACAAATAACTTTTATTAAAATATTTTTTTTAATATTTTCCATAGTTTAGAATTTATACGAAAAACAAAAAAATTGTTAAAAAAGTAAATAAAAATTATTGCATATTTTGAAGAATTTTATAAATTTATAAACTCTTTCTACAAATTCTAATATTTTACCAACTTTAAATATCATACTTGTCCATATTTCAACAAAATTCTTCAAAATATGCAATAATTATTATTTACTTTTTTTTAAGATTTTTTTCTGTTTTTCTAATAATATTTTCATAAAAGTTGTTTGTTCTTAAAAGACCTATCAAACCATACTTATATTTTCCCAGAACTATCCGGAACCGGATATCATTTTGATTTTTTAAATTGCAACATAGGTCGAGTTTGATGTGGTTTGATAGGTCTTTCAAAAACAAATAACTTTTATAAAAATAGTTTTTTTAATATTTTCCATAGTTTAGAATTTATTCGAAAAACAAAAAAAAATTGTTAAAAAAAGTAAATAAAAATTATTTGAAAAGACCTATCAAACCACATCAAACTCGACCTATGTTGCAATTTAAAAAATCAAAGTGATATCCGGTTCCGGATAGTTCCGGGTTGTTCCGGGAAAATATAAGTATGGTTTGATAGGTCTTTTAAGAACAAACAACTTTTATAAAAATATTTTTTTAATATTTTCCATAGTTTAGAATTTATTCGAAAAACAAAAAAAAATTGTTAATAAAGGTAAATAAAAATTATTGCATATTTTGAAGAATTTTATAAATTTATAAACTTTTTCTACAAATTTTAATATTTTACCAACTTTAAATATCATACTTGTCCATATTTAAACAAAATTCTTCAAAATATGCAATAATTTTTATTTGCTTTTTTTAACAATTTTTTTTTGTTTTTCGAATAAATTCTAAACTATGGAAAATATTAAAAAAATATTTTAATAAAAGTTATTTGTTTTTGAAAGACCTATCAAATCATACCAAACTCGACCTATGTGGCCATTTAAAAAATCAAAGTTACCTCCGGTTCCGGATAGTTCCGGGTTGTTCCGGAAAAAAATAAGTTCACCAATGGATTCTTTAGGTTCACTTTGGTAATAAAATTTTTTATTTTGGCCATGTACGATAACGCATTCTCGAGATAAATGGGCGGCACGGGTGGTTTGAATCACCCTGTATACAGGGTGGCCCAGGTTTTACTTCCCAGGAAATATCTGTTATTTGAAGAGATAAAAATATAAATCAAAAAGTACTTTCAATGGCAGCACTCAAACTTCATAATTTCATTCTAAAAAAATTATTGGTATTTACCACTCCTAAGATGCCATCATCATTTTTTTTTCTTTAATGGGACACCCTATTTTTTATAATTAATATTGCATCTACAATTTATTCTAGCAACAGTGATATGCTACACTTAGTATTTTAAGTACATTTTGTGAATAAAAAAATTAATATATTGATCGAAGTATGTATGGTGGAAAATGATTTATTTAGTTTTTTTTAACAAAATTTGTAATTCTCAGTTAGGTTCAGTTAGATTAGGTTAAGTTAAGTTAGTTTAGATTTAAAAAATTTTCTTAAAAAAGACTAAATAAATAATTTTGCATACTACTTCGATCAATATTTTAATTTTTTTTATTGACAAAATGTACTTCAAATACTAAGTGTAGCATATCACTGTTTCTAGAATAAATTGTAGATCCAATATCAACTATAAAAAATAGGGTGTCCCAATAAAAAGATGATGATGGCGTCTTAAGATTGGTAAATAAAAATATTTTTTTTACAATGAAATTATAAGGTATAAGTGCTGCCATTCAAAGCACTTTTTGATTTATAATTTTTTCTCTTCAAATAACCGAGATATTTCCTGGGAAGTAAAATCTGGGCCACCCTGTATATAAATCTCTCGTCTCTCGTCTGAGCTCATTAGAAGATCATTACTCTCCTATGAAGATAACCTTAAGAATTTTGACTTGTTATTTACTTCTCCAATAAGTAATGCTTTTAGTGAACGATCATTTTCCGTTTAGAAACATAAAAAAAATATGTTAGAAATACTATACCTTTCTTCTTTGTTCCAACAACGACCTATGAGTTCTGACCGTCACGAAACTGTAACCAAACTGCTAGAATCGAGTTTATGCGCTTGCGCTATTTTTTTACCGACCAAAGAGTAACTACTTCTAAGGCTAAGTTTTGTTACAAATTTATATTTTAATTTAGCAGTTTGATTACGGTTTCATGACAGTCAGAACTCGTTATTGGAACAAAGCTAATATTATCTTCTTGGGCTTTACTTAAGTTTTAAGCTTCAGGAAAAATATGCCTAAAAATTGGGGTGCCACATAAAATTTCAATATAGTGCCGAGGGCCCCTAAATATCTTAATCCGCCACTGGTTTACTAAATAAACTAAATCGCAAATCTATTAATAATGTATATAATTAAATAATATAATATGAATTATTGCTATAAATATTGGAATCAACTCTGCAGCAATTCAGTATTGACTTTTCCAATATTACTTATTTTAAAATGAATTCAATCGTTCTTTTTATCTTCGCCGGACTTTCTACGTCAGCAATGGTAACTACATCCTTAAATTTTTTGAAATATTTTGGAAACCATTTTGGTAAAATTATGTTTTTTTTACAATTTAGGGCATATTCTTTGCAAACAATCCAGAATTAACGAAATATGCAGAAGAATGTGCAATTGAACTTGGAGTAGACAAATCGGAATTCGACAATGCTAACCAAGATGCAGCCGCTTGGAATAAACTACTTCGTGAAAATGAAAAATTTAAATGTTTCTCTAAATGCATGGGAACAAAAGCGGGGTTCTTTAATGAAGATGGTAAAGAAATGATTTCTAAAACCTGGTGGAGATTTGATAATTTTTTCTAGATACTGCAAATGTGAAAAAAATTACTGAAGTATTTAAATTATCCGAGCAAATGACAGCGATTTTGGAAAATTGTATTAAGGAAACTGCAAATGAAGACCGGTGCATAAAAATGAATAAAGTTATGCATTGTACTTGGTCTAAAATTAAGGAATTATTAGCCTAACGCGTAGAATTAGAAAATTCACAATGTAGTAAATAAATTAAATTGTATTTGTCAAACTATATATATTTATTTTATTATTAATTTTATTTTTTATTTTCCTAATTAAAATTTTGAAATAAATATAAAATAAAAAATTTTGGTATGTTTGCCCAAAGCAAAAATATTTTTGGAAGTTTTTTTATGCTTTTGTCCCCAACTTTAAAGTAAAAAAATATAAAAGTGTAAAATTCTTTCAGTATAGTTAATATTAGGAGTATTAAGTTGTAGTAAAAAACTTTGAAAATTTGCTTTTTTGGAAAAAAGTATTATTGTAAATTGCCATATAATGTATATAAACATAAGTGCTCGCTGTTTCTTCGTTTGCTAACACAAAGGGAGAGGGAGACAGTGGCGTAGCTATGGCCCGGCAGACTCCCCGGTGCGCGGGGGGAGGCATTGATATTTTGGGGCCCGAACCAACCAATTTTCACATACAAAAAGGCCCAATTTTTTCTTATCGCGGGGGAGCCCGAAATTTGACGCTACGCCACTGGAGGTAGAAAGTAGAAATTAAATCAGGAATGACGAAATAAAGATTGGCCCGCGGTTATGATCGTATAAGCCAATTTTTAGTAAATTAAAAAATACAAAATAGTTTTAAGAACTTTAATGGTCTGTAGCACCTTAACGAAGCACTTTTGGATAGAGAAAAGTTTGGTTAAATCGTCTTATTTTGGTCTCAGGAGTATGTGGTATCATTTTGTACAGACCTTTTAGGGACACCTTGTATAAAATTCAAAATCGTTTTTAATTTCAGATTTGATCTGTTAACTCGAGTTAACAGAAGATCTTCAAGAATCTAAAAAACAAAGATATTGTTTTAAATATTTTGTATATTTATTGAACAAACACAATTTTCATATTTAATTACATAAATTTAAATAATCTCAAATAATTTTATTACATCAGTTTCTCATCTAATTAAAAGTGTCATATTTAAAAACCAAACTAATAATTTCAATGGGAATGCTTCATGGTAGACCAAGCGCAGTGTTGAATTTCATAAGCTCTGTCACACAAGTCTTCCTGCTTATTCTTATCAACACAATCTGTTAAAATTTTGATATTTTCTTCATCAGTAAGTTTAAACGTCTCCTTAACTTTCTCAATGTTGGCATCTCCTAAAAGATAATTTGAGTAATACAATAGAAAATAATTTTTTGTAGTTGCTTACCTTTGTCATCCATGAAACCCATTTTCATGGACATACATTTGGAATGACATCTAAAATCATGATTTTCAAATAGCTTTTTCCAAGCCTCATGATCATGTTTATCAGCAATGGCTTCCATTTCTTTTAAGTCAACTCCTACTTCGGTTGCACATTCTTCAGCAAGTTTTTTCATTTCTGGATTTTTTAAATCCATAGCCTAGGTATGCAAGAAGCTTTTATTAATATGTAAATAAAATGAATTCGCAACATCACAAAATATACGATTACGATTAATAAACGCCTTTTAGAAAAAAAATTAAAAACAGTGTACGAGTTTGATTATTGAATTTTTTTGAGACGAGTTGCTTTTACTTATCAAATTCAATAAATAATTATTAATAATTATAATTTAAGTCCCAACTTATTCAACCACAAGCAAAATTATTCATTTTTATTTTAAATAAACAATAAACCAAGAAAATCAACTGAGCGAAAAAGTTACTAAAGATACTTGATACTAATGATCACCTTGACCAAGGAGATAAATATATGTTACATAAAAAGTTTTTTTACAAAAATCTTCTTTAGTTCTAATTTTTTTAAGAAATTGCTCAAAAAACACCAAAAAAAGGAATAAAACACTTACCATTGCAGAAGCTGCGATTGTAACCAAAAGAAGACATGTTTGATACATCATTATGTTAAACTTTGTAGATTTCAATACAGTGGATTAAAAAATACTGCAATATTATTCCAACATTTGTAAGTTTTTATACTCTGTACTCATGTTACCACTTCTGAATATTTTGTAATTAAATCCTCTAAATCTATCTTTAATTACATAACAATTTATAAACATCAAACAAAAACACAATTATTTCATTTTATCTTATATTCATGCGCGAAAAATATTATTTTAACCTTAGATTTTAATAAACGCGAACAGTAATTTGGGAACCTTAGTCACCATTCGTGTTAATAAATATTAGGTACTTTTTAGTTTCCGGCGCCTCATTATTAAAGCGTTGGATAATCAATTTATAAAAAGTTTTAATTTTATTGTAACTACATAATGTATAATAACTAGTTTATAATTTTATATTAACAATCATTTGGCTTTTTTAAACATTCATAAAATTAGGATTATGTAAACCAAATAAGATCAAAAAATTATAAAAATTTGGCACTCAATTGCCAGAAATTATTTTTCATTTATGAAGTTCCTTTATAATTTTTAACAAATTAACACTAGGTGGGAAATAATTCATTTTTCAAGGTAAATTTTATCATCCCAATTAAGAAAACTTTTATTATTTTTAATATTTCAAATTATTATTAATCGAAATTTTCATAAATTCCAAAATTTTGTTTGACTTATTGATCATTTAAATTTTGAAATGATAAAAAATCCATTAAAACTACTCGAAAAAACTGCTATTTCACAAATTTACAAATCCTAAATTTCTTATTATTCAAGAACGCTTTATCTTTTTATAAAAAATCAAATCCTATTAGGGTGTTCAGAAATTAAGCAGCCAAATCTTAGAATACAATGACATTTTATCGAGTGATTAATAATAAATTACTATTGCAGAAAAAAGTAACTAAACTAATGTGTTGTAAAATACCATTTTTACTCCATGTGCATATTAGTTTTAGGTCCAATTTTCTCGAAAACAATGCGTTTTACCGAATTGGCATAGGGATACATTTTTCTTATATTTACATAATAAGATCTAAAATCAATAATAAATAATTTGCAGAAATATTATGAGAAAACTTAGTATAGATAAAGATCTAAAATAAATTAAAGAATTTATTTTATTTTAATTAAAGATATCGGGCCCTTAATTTTTTAGTTTTATTATTTTAAATAAATCTCTCAGGGCGGGGATAAACTTTTTGTACGTGTTGGGAATTTTGAATTTGTTCGAGGTACAATTTTAACTTTAAACGAGTACATATTTTTACTCATTTATGTTAAAATTTGGATAAAAATTTAGATATTTAGTTATTTTAACTAATGAAATATGTAATATTCGCTTTTTATCAATGCGTGTATATAATCTAAACATATTTATTTTCTTTCTTGTAGCCTGTAGATCGCTAAACTCGAAAAATCGGTAACAACCAGTTTTATGTATTTCTAGATGACTCTGTATAAACAGAATTGTTTGCTGACATGTTCGCCAACTTCACACCAAACGTCACCACCTTACAACTCTATTGTTTACATGTCAATGGTTAAAACATTTTGAGGTTATACTACTTATTTTTATTAATTTCATTTATGATTTTTTTAAAATAATTCTTAAAATAAGCGCAATTATAAATAATTTTTATCTAACAAAATTAGTATAAATTTACGGATTCAAAATGAGTGATAAAAAGCGTCGTAAACGTTACGATTACAGTTCTGAGGAAGATAAAGATAGTGCCGAAGAAGCAAGGCAAAAAGATATTAAAGAAAGGGACGAATTTGCTGATAGATTAAAAAAACGCGATGCTGGTCGTACTAGAAATATTGTCCATGCTTCGGAGAAAAAGGCGTATGAAGAAGCCGCCAAAAGACTTAAAATGGAAACTGAAAATCGGGATAAAATGGTACCTGCATTAAGGATTCAGTCTCGTAGGAAATACCTTGAAAAAAGAAAGGACGATAAATTGCAAGAATTAGAGGCAGACATAATAGACGATGAGTTTTTGTTCGAAGACGAAGTGTAAGTACCTAAATTATTTATAATGGGTGCGCATTTTCTCAAATTAGGATTTTTAAATTAATTTAAATAATAATTTTTATATACATTCCTTTGGGGGGGGGCAAGGCCCCCTCGCCCCCCTCCTGGGTGCGCCACTGGACATATTTACATTTATTTATGGTACTTTCAGTTATTAATGATAAAGGTTTTGCAGGAAAATTACAATTCATATTCTTTTTTATTAATATTATACAGGGTGTCCTGTAACTACACCGACAACGCTTAACCGGTGCTAGTAGACGTGAAAATAAGTCGATTTGACCCTATTTATCTATATCCAAAAATGCACCCCTAAGAAGTTATAAGCTTCTGAAGTTTATTTTTAAAAAAATATTTTTTTTAATTGCTGCCAAACTAATAAAAATTTTATGATGAAATTTTGTATGCATGCATTTTTATAAAAATCGCTCATTTGGTAAAAATTTTACCAATCCTTGATTACTGGAAATGGTCTTAGATGGTACGAGAGGACATTAAACACTTAAAAACTTTTTTGGTATTTAAAATTTTAATTTAAAATTTATTGCCTTGTGTAGGTAAATTTAAGAGAAAGATTTTTTGTCTCATAAATTTTGTGTAGGATGTGCTATTTTCGAATAAAATTTAAAAAATGATTTAATTTCAGGTGTTTTTAAAACCGTATCCATGGTAACAAGCTACATCTTCAACTTTTCAACTGGATTTCCTAATTTTAAAATTTAAATTCGAGTTTAATGAGTATGCGAATATGCATTTAATATGGGGTAAACGCAAAGGTAATTTTTGGGATTTAAATAAATATTTTCTTAAAAATGTATGTTATAAAGCCTAACTTACTTACCATTTATTAAATTATTTTTTAATGTAACTCAGAAACTGCACTTCCTACGCAAAATTTGTAAGGGACAAAAAAAAATTCTCTTGAATTTCTCTACAAAAACAAATAATATTTTACTAAATTTTTTTAATACCAAAAAAGTTCTTAAGTGATTTATGTCCTTTGGCACCATATAAGACCATTTCCAGTAATCGAGGATTGGTAAAATTTTTACCAAATGAGCGTTTTTTATAAAAATGCACGTATACAAAATTTCATCATGAAATTTTTATTACTTTGTCAGCAATTAAAAAAAATATTTTTTTTAAATGAACTTCAGAAGCTTATAACTTCTTAGGGGTGCATTTTTGGATATAGATAAATAGGGTCAAATCGACTTATTTTCATGTCTACTATCACCAGTTAAGCATTGTCGGTGTAGTTACAGGACACCCTCTATTAATTAATATTACAAAATTAGTTTCATTTATCAATAGTAAAATTTTTGCCAAAAATTTTTTTGAATTCTTTCGTATTTAAGTAAGTTTTATACAGCTTGAGTTTTAAAATTGATAATAAATTTATTATAAGTACCATGCATATTTTTTCAAAATTTTGTATATTTGTTTAGAATACTCGTTTATCAATAGAAAAAAAATTTGTCAGAAAATTACAAGCAAAACATTTAACTGGTAAGTCTATAAGCAAAGATCGTGGAAAATCAAAGTGACTTCAAAAAGATACCAGTTTTTTTATTAAATTTTGGTGACACCAAGGGTATTCCCTTCACTAGAATATCATCTTTGAGTTTTATACATGATTTTAAAATGATCATACACATTTAAATATATAAATAACTCAAACTTAAAAAAAATAGAGTTACCACTCTTTTCTTACGCAGGGCAGTATTGTTATGACATAAAATATTTGCTTATTCAATTAATAGTTTTGTTTCGTATTGTGATTATACCAATAATTTTTGCAATAATTTTATTCATCAGGTTAACAGAAAGAGAAAAGAAAGAAAGAGATCACAAGAAACAATTACTTCGTTTAGCACAAGAACATGAAAAGGCAAGAGAGTTGGAAAGAGTTCAAAGGTATCACATGCCGAGAGATTTGGGTAAAGGCTCAACTGCTGATTATGTAGAAGTTGATGATTTAGAAAATGTACCCCAGTCAGAACAGAAAAAATGGGAGAAAGAACAGATGGCTTCGGCTGTATTCTCGTTTGGTGCAAAAGAAAAAGCTAAACAAGAGGAATATGAGCTTTTACTTTCTGATCAAATTGAGTTTGTTCAAGCTCTTCAAATGCCAGGTTGTATGATAATATTGTATGAAAGTACATAAAAGTAATGATTATTATTGTAGGTTCAAAGGATAAAGATAAAAAACCTGAGTTATCAGAAAGCGAAAGAAAAAAATTAGATATTCAAGAAACGAAATTAAGTTTACCAGTTTATCCATTTAGAGATGATTTGATTCAAGCTGTAAGGGATCACCAAGTACTTATAGTGGAGGGTGAAACTGGTTCAGGGAAAACAACACAAATTCCCCAATATCTTCATGAAGCCGGATTTACGGAAGGAGGTAATCTTGTCGCAATTTCTAATATTTTTATGCTTATTAAAGTTTATTTCTAGGTAAGAAAATTGGATGTACTCAACCGAGGCGTGTTGCTGCAATGTCAGTAGCTGCTCGAGTTGCACAAGAAATGTCTGTAAAATTAGGAAATGAAGTGGGTTATGCTATACGTTTTGAAGACTGCACTTCAGAAAGAACAATTATAAAATACATGACTGATGGTACTTTACATCGTGAATTTTTATCTGAACCCGATTTACAATCTTACAATGTCATGATTATTGATGAAGCTCACGAAAGAACTCTTCACACGGATATTTTATTTGGATTAGTTAAAGATATTGCACGATTTAGACCTGATTTGAAGCTTTTAATATCGAGTGCTACTCTGGATGCACAAAAGTTTTCCGAATTTTTTGATGATGCACCCATATTTAGAATTCCAGGTAGAAGATTTCCTGTTGATATTTACTACACCAAAGCACCTGAGGCAGATTATGTTGACGCATGCGTCGTTTCCGTTTTACAAATTCACGCAACACAACCTTTAGGTGATATATTAGTATTTTTAACTGGACAAGATGAGATTGAAACTTGCCAGGAGTTGCTGCAAGATCGCGTTCGACGTTTAGGGTCAAAATTAAAAGAACTCATAATTTTACCGGTTTATGCTAATTTACCCAGTGACATGCAGGCGAAGATTTTTGATCCGACACCTCCTGGTGCTCGGAAAGTTGTTCTTGCTACAAATATTGCTGAAACATCCCTCACTATTGATAATATCATTTACGTTCTTGATCCAGGATTTGCAAAACAAAATCATTTTAATTCTAGAACTGGGATGGAAAGCTTAATGGTAGTTCCTGTTTCAAAAGCCTCTGCTAATCAAAGAGCAGGTCGCGCTGGAAGAGTAGCACCAGGAAAATGTTTTAGACTGTACACAGCATGGTCTTATAAACACGAGTTAGAAGATAACACAGTACCAGAAATACAAAGAATTAATTTAGGAAATGCTGTTTTAATGTTAAAAGCACTGGGAATTAACGATCTGGTGCACTTTGATTTCTTGGATCCACCACCTCATGAAACTTTAGTATTGGCATTGGAGCAGCTGTATGCTCTGGGGGCTTTAAACCATCATGGGGAACTTACTAAATTGGGAAGACGTATGGCTGAGTTTCCTGTTGATCCAATGATGGCTAAAATGTTGTTAGCTGCAGAAAAGTAAGCTTGCATAATTTACAGTAAAAATAACATTAAAATTATTAAATTTTAGGTACAAATGTTCTGAAGAAGTAGTTACAATAGGTGCGATGTTGTCTGTGAATGGAGCAATATTTTATCGGCCCAAAGATAAAATTATCCACGCTGATACGGCTCGAAAAAATTTTAATCATGCCGCAGGGGACCATTTAAGTTTACTTAACGTATACAATCAGTGGAGAGATTCAGATTATTCAACACAGTGGTGTTACGAAAATTTTATTCAATACAGGTCTATGAAAAGAGCAAGAGATGTACGAGAGCAATTAGTAGGTTTAATGCAAAGAGTTGAAATTGAAATGGTTAGCGATGTGTCCGACACTGATAACATTCGAAAAGCAATTACAGCTGGCTACTTTTATCACATTGCAAGGTTATCCAAAGGTGGAAATTACAAAACTGTTAAACATAATCAGGTAATAATTTTTATTTATTCATTCTAGATTTCTTCATGAATTTGTTTTAGAGTGTCATGATTCACCCAAACAGTGCTCTATTTGAGGATTTGCCACGTTGGTTATTGTACCACGAGTTGGTTTTCACAACCAAAGAATTTATGAGATCTGTAATTGAAATACAAAGCAAATGGCTTTTAGAGGTAGCACCCCATTATTATAAACCGAAAGAATTAGAAGATCCAACTAACAAAAAAATGCCAAAAACTGTAGGAAGAAGTACAAGAACAGAGTAGATTTCTGTTAAGTAAATATCAACCAATTGTATATTTTTTAATGTTTATAATAGATATTAAATTATTGTTTTATAAAAAGATTAGTTTTTATGAAATTTAATGTTTATAAATGTAAATTTTCGTTATTTACATATAAAGGTAGGCGAGTCAATTAAAATATTTTGTTCATAACAATCTGTTATCTGTTAGGATCAAACTTCAACGGAAAAAGGAAGTAAAAAAATAAAGTTTTAAAAATCAGAAATTTTGTATTGTTTAAATTACAATTAATATCTGTAATGATCTGGTTTATAAGGTCCAGCAACAGGTATTCCCAAATATTTAGCTTGATCAGATGATAATTTTGTTAGTTTAACTCCCAAGTGTTCCAAATGTAAACGAGCTACTTCTTCATCAAGATGCTTGGGTAACATGTGGACTCCAATTTTATATTGGTCATTTTTCGTCCATAATTCAATTTGGGCTAAAACTTGGTTTGTAAACGAATTGGACATAACAAATGAAGGATGACCCATGGCACAACCCAAGTTAACTAATCTTCCTTCAGCCAAAACAATTACGTGATTGCCATTACTTAGAAGGTATCTATCCACTTGTGGTTTGATGTTGGTTTTATTCTTAGCGTTCTTTTCGAGCCAAGCTACATCAATTTCGCAATCAAAGTGTCCAATATTACAAACAATACTATCGTTGCGCATGTTCATAAAATGTTCGCCGACGATGATATTTTTGCATCCAGTGGTGGTTACAAAAATTTGACCTTCTTTGCTAGCTTCTTCCATGGTTGTTACTTCATATCCTTCCATAGCAGCTTGGAGTGCATTAATTGGATCAATTTCAGTAATAATCACCCTGCCACCAAATGCACGTAGTGATTGAGCACAGCCTTTTCCTACATCTCCATAACCGGCAACAACGCATACTTTTCCAGCCAACATTACATCTGTTGCTCTTTTAATACCATCAATAAGAGATTCTCTGCAGCCATACAAATTATCAAATTTACTCTAAAAAAATATGCTTTAATATTTTTTCTTTTTATAATTAAACTGGTTCACTTGAATTCAATAATTGTTAACTTACTTTGGTAACTGAATCGTTGACGTTGATTGCAGGTACTTTCAATTTTCCTTGTTTGAACATTTTGTAAAGATTGTGGACACCTGTGGTAGTTTCTTCACTGATACCTTTGCAGTCGTTTAAGTACTGGGGATATTTTTCATGTACAAGATTGGTAAGATCACCACCATCATCCAAGATTAAGTTGAAAGGTTTGCCATCTGGAAATACGATGGTTTGTTCAATACACCAAATGTATTCTTCATCGGTTTCTCCTTTCCAGGCATAAACAGGAATTCCTCGTTTTGCAATTGCAGCTGCTGCATGATCTTGAGTAGAGAAGATATTACAACTGGACCACTGAACCTAAATAATAAACAAAAATTGACTATTGAAAGAAAACTTTAATAGAATAATATTTAGTGTTTTTAAATTAGCTTTAGGATGGTGGTCTTCAAATTTTGAGAGGGTTATACAGGGTGTCTCACTTTTTTTCGAGCAAAAATTTTTTTATAAGCAAATGTCATTTTGAACAAAAATTTTCCTATGAACTATTATGTTTTTTCTTTTTCGACTCCTTAAAGAGTTACAGCAATTTTAAAATTTTATGATTTTTGTGAGACACCCTGTATAAATTTATTTTAATTTTTTTTTATATAAATCAAGCATGCTTTGGATTTTGTATATCTTTAAACCAATAAGATGCTAAATTTTAGCGAGGAAAATTTAACCTGTTGTTCCCTTATTTTAAATACAGTCAATAATGTTCAAATAATTCAATTTGGCAAAGAAAAAATCCAAATACTAATTGATTTAAATAAAAAAAATAATAAGAAAGAATATTATACACAAAAATCATGAAAATTTATCAATTTTAAAATTGCTGTAACTTTTTAAGAAGTCGAAAAACATAATAGTTCATAGGAAATTTTTTGTTCCGAATGACATCTACTATCTAAAAAAAATATTTGCTGGAAAAAAGTGAGACACCCTGTATACAGGGTTAACGATTTAACTTGAGACAAATAAATATTTAACAAACTAAAAAGCTTAGAAATAAACGTGTCAAATAAAAATTGTTAGGTTTAAATGGGAGAAAATAAAGAACATACTAATTTTTTCATCAAACGTCAAAAAATTTTTTTTAAATTAAAAATGTGTCAAATAAAAAAATTATTTATGTAAAAGTTATTTGTTTTTTTGAGTACATTTTAAAATTGCTAAAAAAATTATAGGTTTTCATTTAAAAAAACTTGGTGTACATTGAAATTAACACAAAGATGACCCTTAACCAAAAAATAACTAGCACCATTGTTTTTCCCCCTTTAAACCAAACAACTTTTATTTGAAAGTTTTTTGTCCAAACCTTTTAGTTTTTCAATTATTTATTTGTGTAGAATTAAATGATCCACCCTGTATACATAAGTGTGTATACAGGGTGTCCCAAAAAGAAGTTACTTGACATAGGGGATTGAGGGTTAAGTAACGGTCAACATTTTGAATAGAATATTAATTAATTATGTAATGTTTCTGTTTCCTAATTATGGCATTAGACTTATTTTCATTTTCTTTTCATGAAATTGGTGTTTAAATATTTTCATTTGGTATACACTTATACTTTATTTGCTAATATTGTATTTTGGTAGAAAGTTTGACACCCCATAATTAAAAAATTGAACACTTTTGAGAAAAATTTTATTTTTATCTTAGAATTGGTCAAGGAATCGCCTGGTGAATTTTTTCACATATATTTTGAAGCACCCTGTATATAAAATATGGTGCACACATAATTTCAAATAAAAAAATATTTTTAATACTCAAATTCCAGTATTCTAGCTATCAGTACCTATAAAAAATAAATCCTTTTGATTTCGTGTAACATTTCACAATATTTAAATTTTTTTCACAAATTAAAATGCTAAATTTTTTTTAAATAACATATTTTATTGCATAAATTAAAGTATATTTTGAAATGTGTTATTATCTTCACTACATAATAAGGTCATGGTTGGAGAAGGTTATCTTATATTTAAATTTAGTTATAAACATCTCACATAAAGATAAGAAATACAATACCCCCGTATCATTCATTTGTAAATTTTACATGTCCATTTTTTAATTTTATGAATTAATGAAGTAAAAAGTACAAAAGACACATGGTTACATGGAAAAAACTAAATAAGTACCTTATTTATAAAAACAGCTTATTTTGATTTAAGAGGCAAATTTGAGCGCTGGATTTTGAAATTCTCTTCATATTTGCGGTTTTGGTCATAACTATTTATCCAGTGAAGCTTTTATAAAATTTCTTTTTTTGGTACACAGATGACTTTTGTGGCTACCAATTTCTTGTT
Source organism: Stenus bimaculatus (assembly GCA_963971135.1). Lineage (NCBI taxonomy): Eukaryota > Metazoa > Arthropoda > Insecta > Coleoptera > Staphylinidae > Stenus > Stenus bimaculatus. The sequence goes on along the minus strand of OZ020183.1, from coordinate 43,789,129 downwards.
TTTTTTGTTTTTGTAAGTCAACCATATACTCATATGGCACCAGTAAAACAGGCGTTTGTAAAAAAACTCAAAAAATCTAATTGAAATAATATTTTTTCCAAAGCCAGCACTAATTTAAGGTACAAACGAAGAGTTTGACACTTTGTTTTTTGTTTAAAGTATATTTATCAACGCTCCAAAAATTTCTTAAAATTTTACTTAATTTTTTGGACGCTGTAAAGTTTAAAAACACACCTAAAGCAAAAAACGAAGTGTCAAACTTTTTGTTTAAACCTTAACTTACTGCTTGCATTGTAAAAAAATTATTATTTCAAAGATGAACTATAAAGACTGTCATTTATGAAATATGGCTGTAGTTTGAACGTGCATATTAATTGTAAAAGCAGTTAATGCTGTCGAAGTGTACACAATAGAAAATTTAAAATATATCAGAAATGAAGATTTTTATTAGTACTTTCAGCCTTTGGGTCATGATTTCCTCCCAAAATTTACGAGCTCAAAATGTGTGTTTGATATCATAGCGTGATTTTACTTAGACTCATCTGTATCCTCTTAATTAGAATAGTTAAATACAGTCGAACTTCCATAACTTGAACTTCTATAAGTCAAATTTTTCGATAACTCGAATTTTGTTTGTAATGTGTTTGTAAAAATATTCGTTTTTAACTTTGCGAAATAATTTCTATATTTCGAATTTTTTTTAAAGTCCCGTGAAGATTTGAGTTAGGGAAGTTTGACTGTAATTATAGAATACTTAAATAATACAAAACAAAGCATACAATAACGAAGTACACTTTTCTTTGTTGCTCCCTTTTGTTTATTTTACCCCACAAACACAAAAATTGCAGGAAATTACAGTCACAAGACTTATGTATACCAAAAATAGAAATATTAAAAAAGCAGCTTTGGTAGGGTAGAAAATTTATAAAGACACAAACATCGACCGAATTTTAAATTTAGCGGATTCAATTTACCAACTAAATATTATTATTGGTGCAGCGATTAATTTTTAAAATCTCAGCTAATGCTGCCTAACTAAGACTGACTCGTTCATGTACTTATAATTGTTATTTTATTAATAAAAATCGTAGCAATTCTAAAATTTTACCTCTGCTCCTAGTTCCAGTAAAGTTTCAATGAGCACTGCAGTTTGGACAGTCATGTGAAGACATCCTGCAATTCTGGCACCCTTCAAAGGTTGAGTTTGTCCATATTGCTTACGAAGACTCATCAATCCAGGCATTTCATTTTCGGCCAAAGAAATTTCTTTTCTACCCCAATCGGCTAACTTAAGATCAGCTACGAAAAAACATTGTTTTCTTAGATAGGAACACGAAAATGATTAAAAAGACCCCATTTATTTTATTTTAAAAACTTTAAAAAATAAATGCACTAGCTGCAAAATAATTACTTAAACATTTTTATCAAGTTTGGTTTGATGGGGGAGATTTACAGTACTTGGTACATTTTTGGCAACAAATAAAAGTATGTTCATATCTGAGCGTTATGAAAATAACAAACTTTTAATTGAGTTGATGAAGTAAATCGAAAGTTCTTTTTACTTCGAGTAAAGGGTAATATACAAAAAAACAACTTAATTTGATCGATTTATTTAAAAAAAAACAAAATTTTACATTTCAAACCGCAATTCGTTGAATATTAGAAGAATATAGGACATAATATAACAATAATTATGTTTAAAGTTATTTATGCAACAGACAGTAAAATAATCTGAACATCCTTGGACTTTAGGTAATAAAAACATAAAAAGCCAACAAAAAAATGTTGCAAATGCAAGTAATTGCTTTTAAATAATTTTCCCAAATAGAATGCAAAAAAGTCATAATTTAATATTTATGTACTTGATAAACTTGGATATTTATGCCTTTTATGAAGAAAATAAATTCTTTATAACCTAGAAATTTAAGAAATGCATTTTTCTTACCAACTTTAAAGGCTGGTTTAGACATTTCGGTAGGTAGTAATATCGGATCAAATACTAAATTGTTATAAACACAAGCCATACAATGACAAAATTATGTTAAAAAGTAAGCACGTGTTGCCGGAACAGTCGCCGCACTTTCCGTCAGAAAAGTAAAAATAGCGATAGCGCGCCAAGAATATATTCGCGCTTAAACTCTTCTGCGACTGCGCACCAATGCATATCCGTTTTAAGGAAACGCGTAATTTAAGTTGCATACTCACCAGACGACCAACTTTTTATAAATTTATTTTTTTCGTATCGAGTTGAAATTTTGCAGGTGGAAAAAGGAGAAAATTTTAAGAAAAAAGTTTAAATGTCGCTTTTCGATCGGACAACCCCGAAAAAAGTTATTCCACCCCGAACGAAAAATCGAATTCATCCCCTCAGTGTCCGAAATTTACATTTAAAGGTTATTTCTTTATATAAATAGCTAAAATAAACATGCAAGGTCTAGAAAATATAATTATCGGTATTTTTTATAAATAAATAAATTAGTAATTATTTAATAAATTCAATTTCTTCAGAGTCACTTATGGCTAATACATTTAAATCAAAAATTGAATCTGATTCATCAGATACTTTAGGGGATGAAGATTGCGAACGAGGCTTCATAACAAGAGTAAACAATTTTGTAGAGGCAACTGTGAAGTTGTACGATGTTGCGCTATTACGTGCTGTTCTTTTTAACGCCAAGTGCAAGTTGTTCCAGAGCAAACTAAAAATTCATAACTTTTTAACAAAAAGTCGTAGAGCCTTGATTTTTTTTTTATTTTTTTCTTATTTCTTTATACTACAACCCAAAATTATTAACTTTCGAATTTTCAATTTGAAACGCTACACCCTTGTAAAAGAAACTAAATTAAGTGTAAAATCAAACAAATTTTCATACAAAAAAACCATTTATTTGTTAGTAATGTATTTAGGTAATAACTAAATAAAATTTCAAAAAAATTATATATTTTTAACTTTTGGTTTTCTACTAATTTGTAGTTGTTTTAACATTTCTGTAGGAATGTCTTGTTCATTGGGCCACTTGTAAATATCACCTTTCTCCTTGGAATTTAATATTTCCGGATTGTCATTCCAAAATTTATCCTGAATAATATCTACATGTAGAGGTAAAGTTACTAGTCGTGGTTTTTCAATTAATGAACACTCAATCCTTTTACGAATCAATACTGTTCCCTTTTTATAAAACTCTGGTATGTTGTTGTAATTTATACCAAACTCACTGAACAAAATTTCATTTTTATCTCCTGAGAAAGTACCACTTAGCTTTTTTTCTGCCTACAAATATTAATCAAATAAAATCAAAATAACGTAATCATATTTTCACCTCAATACAAGTTAATCCTCCTTTAAGAACTAAATTCCAAAATGTAGTATTATATAAGTTATTGATATGACAATCAGCTTGCCTCCAACTTAAATAATCCCTTAAATTTTCATCGGACGGATACAAAACAACTCTCGAATCAAAACAAGGTGGATAAAGTAAATCAGTATCACTAAAATATTCTTTCCAATAAAATACATAGCTAGATGAAAACAAACTAACCATGTAAGTCATGAGTTTAGAAGCTCTCCTATTATACTGTTCCGTCTCTTTTCTTAAAACGAAAGAAAACTCATCGCTTTGCCCGTATGATATAACAACATCCCTAAAATTCTCCATTACCCTAATCGCAGATTTATTCATTAATTTTAAAGCTCGAGGATCGTTAGGCTTTTCAAAATTGTGTTTCTTTGAAAACGTATGAAAGTTTTGTCCATCTATTCTTACTACAATCCAACAGTTTGGGAGAATTTTGTCCTCAACTTCAAAGTTTCTTACGTATTCAAATTTACTTTTAGCCATTTTTGATGCATGAAAAAATTTCCTATTGTATATTGGAGAAATTATTTTTTTAAACATTAAAGTTTAAATAAATAAATAAAGTTTTGGTAAATATTAAGTTTGAGGTTATGTCATATGTCATGTTCATGAAAGTGTAGTTAGCAGCCAAAAGGTTATTCGTTTCCCCCACCACCAAACCAAATGTACCTAATTTATTTCCTGCAATTAGGTTTAAAACCGCATTTATTTGTACCAAAAATTATAAGTTATTTGCGTCAATTTTAATTAAGCAATTCTAAAATTATGAATTTAGCACGATTTTTTGGTACTTCTAAAGTGATTCTGTGGTCAATGTCAAATTAATTTGTGTCATTAAAAGTCAGTCATATGACTTCAACTTCAAAGTAGTGCAAGGCAAGTGGTTAGTGGGTGAGGTTTATTAAAAATTCTACAATATGAAGGGCTGTTTATTCAATATTGATGGTGGATATTTGGAGGGTTTATGCAGAGGGTTCAAGTGTGGTATTTTAAAGCAATCTGATTATTTAAATTTGGTCCAATGTGAAACTTTGGAAGGTAACTAATTATTTACATGACCAATTTAAGTCACATGATAAAATATTTCTTTAGATTTAAAGCTGCACCTTCAAGGAACTGATTATGGGGCCTTTTTGGCTAATGAGCCCTCACCTTTGGCAGTTTCCACCATCGAGGATAAGCTACGTGAAAAATTGGTTATTGAATTTCAGCATTTGAGAAACCATGCAGTCGAGCCTCTTTCCACATTTTTAGATTTTATTACTTACAGTTATATGATTGATAATATCATATTGCTTATTACGGGTACTTTGCATCAAAGGCCCATTTCTGAACTTATTCCGAAATGTCATCCTTTGGGAAGCTTCGAGCAAATGGAAGCTATTCACGTAGCTGCTAATCCTGCTGAATTATATAACGCCGTATTAGTAGATACTCCACTCGCACCTTTCTTTGTGGATTGTATAGGCGAGCAAGATTTGGATGAGATGAATATCGAAATTATTCGTAACACTCTTTTTAAAGCATATTTAGAAGCTTTCTATGCTTTTTGTAAGGAAATTGGAGGCACCACTGCTGATTGCATGTGTGAGATATTGGCAGTAAGTATAAACAAGTTTTCTAAAAGAATAATAGTACGAGAGCCGGCCGTATGATATACAGGGTGATTCAGACCACCCATGCCACCCATTTATCTCGAGAACGCGTTATCGCACATGTCCGAAATTAAAAATTTTATTACAAAGTGAACCTAAAGAATCCATTGGTGAACTTACTTTTTGCCAGAACAACCCGGAACTGGAGGTAACTTTGATTTTTTAAATGGCAACATAGGTCGAGTTTGGTATGGTTTGATAGGTCTTTCAAAAACAAATAACTTTTATTAAAATATTTTTTTAATATTTTCCATAGTTTAGTATTTATTCGATAAACAAAAAAAATGTTATAAAAAGTAAATAAAAATTATTGCATATTTTGAAGAATTTTGTTTAAATATGGACAAGTATGATATTTAAAGTTGGTAAAATATTAGAATTTGTAGAAAGAGTTTATAAATTTATAAAATTCTTCAAAATATGCAATAATTTTTATTTATCTTTATTAACAATTTTTTTTTGTTTTTCGAAAAAATTCTAAACTATGGAAAATATTAAAAAAATATTTTTATAAAAGTTGTTTCTTTTTAAAAGACCTATCAAACCATACTTACATTTTTCCGGAACAACCCAGAACTATCCGGAACCGGATATCACTTTGATTTTTTAAATTGCAACATAGGTCGAGTTTGATGTGGTTTGATAGGTCTTTTCAAAATAAACAACTTTTATTAAAAAATTTTTTTAATATTTTCCATACTTTAGAATTTATTAGAAAAACTAAAAAAAAGTAAATAATAATTATTGCATATTTTGAAAAATTTTGTTGAAATATGGACAAATATGATATTTAAAGTTGGTAAAACATTAGAATTTGTAGAAAGAGTTTATAAATTTATAAAATTCTTCAAAATATGCAATAATTTTTATTTACTTTTTTTAACAATTTTTTTCTGTTTTTTGAATAAATTCTAATCTATGGAAAATATTAAAAAAATATTTTTATAAAAGTTATTTGTTTTTGAAAGACCTATCAAACCATACCAAACTCAACCTATGTTGCTATTTAAAAAATCAAAGTTACCTCCAGTTCCGGAAAAAAATAAGTTCACCAATGGATTCTTTAGGTTCACTTTTGGTAATTGAGTTTTTTATTTTAGTGATGTGGGATAACGCATCCTCGAGATAAATGGGTGGCACCGGGTGGTCCGAATCACCCTGTATAAGCGATTCAAATGAATTTTTCCTGCAAATTAAAATAGGCAACTACTTTTATGATTAAGTCAGTAAAAGTGGTTGCCTATTTTTGAAAATTATCTTTTTTTGCACTACAGCTGCTGCTTTTACAATTCAAATGCGTGTTCGACATTTATGAAATTTACCTTGTCTTTTTTTTAAATGACGGCCATATTTTCTAAATAAGATTCGGTTTTGTAGTTGCATTGTGTAAATAAAATTCTAGGTTAGACTTCTATTGAAGAATTTTTTCAAAAAATTAACCTTCGTTGTACTGTGATATGACGTAAAACAAGTTGCATAAACAACTGTAAATTAAGAACATATTAATTTGATTAAAAAGTCATAATGTGGAAAATCTAATTGAATATTTAAGTTAAAAAAATAACTTGATGAACAAGTTAATATTTTGAATTGATGAAATTATTAACTAACGCTTCTAATTATTTCATTATTTGTAATATAATTAAAGCGAACAACAAATTTTTAACAAACAATTGGATTCTCTTTTATTTTCGAATTTTTTACCTCTATTTAGATGTGAGAAAAAATACTTTTTTAAATGGGATCTTAAAATTTTTTTTTCGTAATAACCCTATGCGCGGGCGATTTTGGTTCCAGGAGTAGATTCGACTGAACTTTTAAAATTAAAAATCGGTTAGAAAATAGTCCGAGTGGAGCCATTTACCACTAAATTCAAAATTTCGACTTTATTTAGGCCTAACTTGTATAAATAAAAATTTCCTAGGAGCTACCGGATGTACAAATTATTCTCTTATAAGGAAGTGTAGCAAAACTAAGTAATTTTTGGAAATTGGAGGACAAAAGTGGTACAATCAATTTACCGCGTTTAGCCCCATTTTTTGAACATTTTACGTTCGATTTTTTTCTGAAGCAAAGGGCGAAAATTTAGAAGTATCGATTTTTTGGCTCATAAATATTAGTGTGATAAACAAAATAAAAAATATCACACCGTAATGGCCGACCTCTATCAAAAGTTACGAATTTTCAAAATCCGCGTCGAAAAAGAAAGAAAAACGAAATGCAAATTTATAGGCCTCAAATTAATATAAAAAATCAAGTTATCAAAAATATGGCTCGGATGGCCAAAATAATCTTGTTTGTAAATCAAAAAAATGCATTTTTTGCACGGGTACAAATTTGGTACTTTTGCCGCCCGAAAAGACGCTAAATTTGTACACTTTGCGTCTCGGCGCCGTGGCGCCTGGAGACTTAAAAATTGTACCAATAAATCCTCAGGATGTGAAAATAAAAGGCGCCAAATTTCGTCGCTTCCCTTTAAAACCGGACGTGGGTGTGATTTTTCAAAGTTCAGGCCGACGAAAACCGGAAAAAAGACGAGAAAAATCGACCGACTTTGGATTTTTTTTTCGAAGTGTTTGGGTGCTTTGAAAAATTTGATATTCAAACCTCGCTTAGAATCGACAACCCTCTTCACAATGCAATTGGAATTTTTAAAATCTGATCAAAAAAACTACCCTTTTCGTGGCTCTGTGCAGAAAACGTCCGATTTCGGGTAAAAATACAAAAAGGGTTGTATCTCCGCTCCATTAATAGATAGGTTCGGGCGGGTCAGAACAGAATTTGGTCCCCCATAACATACTTAAATTTGGTGCGATTCGGGGTAAATTTCGGACACTTAGGGGATGAACTCGATTTTTCGTTCGGGGTGAAATAACTTTTTTCGGGGCGGTCCGATCTTAAAGTTGCTGCAAAACTTTCGTCTTGAAAATTTCTTGTCTGGACACCTGCAAAATTTCAACTCCGAAAAAAAACACCTTCCCCATTCCTTACGGTTTTAGTATTATAGAAAAAAACTACTCTTTATACAGGATGTCCCTGAATAACTGTGACAAAGTTTTTGGGGGTGATGGAAGTAGTGAAACTAAGCATTTTTGACTTGGAAGTAATGTCCGGAAATGCTTCCTTAAAAAGTTAAACCACTTCAAAAATTTTCAAAAAAATATTTTTTTTGTAGGTAAATAAAATAAATATTACAAGAGATATTAATTTGAAATTTTGGCGACAGTTTTTTTACACAAGGATACACATTTATGACCAATAAAAGCTTACAAAATATTTTCAGGGGCGTTACATGTGGGGGGGTCATCAAGATTTAAAAAAATTTTATAATCAAATTTTGAACTAAAATATCAGTTATTAATGGAGATCCTATTGCTTATCCATCCTTTCGTTCATCAAAATTATTATTAAAGATAAATGAATTTTATCATGGACTACTTTTATCTTGTGTTACTCAAGTCGGATTGAATTTTACATTTTTATGTTGCTAAGCCTCCAAGTTTAAACTAATAAATTGAATCCGCTAAATGGGGCCAAACCAGTTTTTAAGAAATTGTATTAATCCCTTTTAAAATTCAGTTATTTTGCATAAAAATAAAACTAACATTCTTAAAATAAAATTAGTTATTAAATTGTTTGTACTAAAGAAATATACCTATATTAATATATTTTTTAGTTTGAAGCCGATCGCCGTGCAATTATTATTACCATAAATTCTTTCGAAACAGAATTAAGCAAAGATGATAGAACAAAGTTGTATCCTCGATGTGGAAAATTAAATCCCGATGGTTTGGCTGCATTGGGAAGAGCTGAGGATTATGATCAAGTTAAAGCAGTTGCCGAGTATTATGCTGAATATCAGAAGTTATTTGAAGGGGCTGGAAGTAATCCGGGAGATAAAACACTTGAAGATAAATTCTTTGAATATGAGGTAATTATTTAGTTAAAATTTTAATTAATAATGATTAAAACAATTTTAATTGTAGGTTCGTTTAAATGTAAATGCTTTTCTTCAACAATTTCACTTTGGTGTTTTTTACTCATATTTAAAACTTAAAGAGCAAGAAGCACGTAATATCGTATGGATTTCAGAGTGTGTAGCTCAAAAACACAGGACAAAAATCGATAATTATATTCCTATCTTTTAAAATAAATGAAAAATTATCATATTATCATAAAGGAGATTAGTGTTTATGTGTATAAATCAGCACAATAGTATTTAGATAATATATTGTTTTTTGATGTATAAAAAATATTATTGCTAAAAGATAAAAGCAAGTTGTATCATATCCTTAATTAGCTTCATGTTTCAAGAGCAAAATATTCCATTATTTTATTTCTGATGTATATTTATTGTAAAATTGTTCATAATATATACCTTTACATTTAAGTTCAAAATGGTGTATGTAATAGTATAATTGTTAAAATAAATTAAAGTTAACAGATTTTCTTTTGATTTTATGAAAGTCCCTATAACATTATAAACTCTTCATTTTTTTATTTATAAAAATTGTTTAATGATTTTTAGAATTTTTGTTTAAAATGCACCAAAATAGTGCTGTTCTATTTTTTCTTCAAAACCCAAAATTTATGAAAATTTAATTACTAATCGATTCACCTTAGTGTCAAAAAAGTGCCTACTTTTTCGCCTGGGGATAAAAAGTATACCTGATCAACGTCAGAAATATACGAAGCTAACTAACAGAGAAATCAAGAACAAATTTTTTTTTTTGTATTTTAAAATAATTTATTAAGTAACTTTTATTATCACATTTTTCATGAAGTATATCATGTTCAGTCATGGACATGTACAACAAGTAATACAAAATTTGTACAAAAGTGACATCATAAATGTACCTTGCAACATATCACTTACTTACAATTAATTAAAACTAAAGCGCCATAACAATAATTAATTTGTCTTATTTATGGCCTCAGGTTAGATCATTTCATTATCGACTAAATATGAATTACTTTTACTCACAAAAATAAACTGAGCAACATAATACAAGTAAAGATATGGACCTGTATTCAGTGATTGAAAGACGTCTTTAAATAATTTCATCATTTCGGTGAATACAGGATATAGTGTTGTATAAAATAATGTTAATTATGTAGGTGATAAGTGCTCTATCAAGTAAAATAAAACTAAATATAAAGATAAACTAAATTATGAATTATTTAGGAAGAGCTATACCTGCCGACTTTAAAAGTTCCTTTAACATTTTAATTTCTTCATCCTTTTCAGCCAACTTATTATATAACTCTTTAACATGTTCAGATTTAACTGGTTCATTAATTCGCTTTAAAAGTGTTGTTGCGCATGGTCTATCTGAGGGATATCTTACAACAAGGTCATTAACAATTTTTGCTAAAAATGGCTGTTCATTATGCAATGTTGGTGAAATAAATCCTTTTCGAAGCTCAGTTATTGTATGAACACGCTCCATATCAGTTCTAAACGTTTCCAACAACTCCAAAAGAACTATTCCCAAAGAATACATATCACTCTACAATAAAATAACATAATATCTGTATGAATTTTTAAAAAATACTTACTTTCGGATCACATTTTCCAGCCAATTGTTCAGGAGCTGCATAAAGTTTGGTTCCAAAAGCAAGACTATGCTGTGCGCTTTGAAGAGGGCATGCTAAACCAAAATCACCCAATTGAACCAATAGTGACCCGTTTTCCAATTGCATAAAAATATTACTAGGTTTAATATCATGATGAACTATTCCTTTAAAATGAATATATTCCAAACCTAAAATCATAACGAAATGCTTGATATAACAATTATGAAAACAATATTTTTCTTACCCTTCAAAAGTTGTCTGAGAATTTCCATAATGGTATTAGTTCTTCTTTGATTAACAGGTACAATAGCAGAAGCTTTACTATCAAATTCACTCAAGTTTCTTGATTCGAGCCATTGCTTTAAGGTACTTTGACAAAGAGACATTTGAATATAAAGAGTTGCCCATTTTGGATGAGGCTTTGATTGCAATCTTTTAATTTCTTCAACAGTGCAGATTGCGTTACCTCCTTCAGATATGCTGCTTCTCTTAGAGCGACGCTTTTTCTTCACCGTGTTGGAATACGAATAATGACGCGATTTTTCAAAACTCACTTCAAAATCAGAACTATTATCCTTTTGGTAATCATCTTCAATATCAGCTATTATATCTGGATAAATATATGATTCTGATTGAGCCTTTGTTTCAGAAAAATCATCACCCTCTTCAGTTTCATAATCATCACTTGATTCGTCCATTATGGCATTTCTGCTAGTTGCAGCACCCAATTCTAACCAAGCAGCTTTATATTGTACTATATTGGAATGATTAAGGCTGGCAAACGTTTTGACTTCAGATAAATAGTTCATAACAGATTTAATTCCTTCTGATCTGATAAATATCTTTTTAATTGCATATTCTGATCCATCCAATTTATGTTTCACCCGAAATACCTTAAATTTATGTTAATTTAAAGTTAATTTTGTTAGCTACTCACATGGTATCAATGTTAAAATGTTTTATTCATAAAATTTAAATTACAAAAGTTATGTACTTACTTGTCCGAATCCTCCGCCAGCAATGTAAGATATCTCATCAAATTCTCTAAAATAATGAGACCATTCGTTAGTAATATCGTTGTTTGGCCAATTAGGACGAAAGGGAACGCTTTTTCCACTTCCAGCAGATGAGAGTAAATGATGAAAAGCTCGTTGATATTGATTTCTCATCCCCTCAAACTCGTTCATATTATAACTTTCATCGATTACCATCATATCATATAGTTGTTCACAAATTCTATTGTATAGATTTTGTGCGCTTTTATCATTGTTTTCATAAACTCCGCAGAGATTTTTGACTAAAGATTGAATGACAATCGAAATTGATGTGGATGTTTTGATAGATTTGGATACTACACATACTGATGCATCTTCAGACTGCGGGTTTGTTTCATTTTCTGATTGAAGCACATCTTTTGTGCCTTCATCCTCGGGATCTACATCAGATTCTGACTTTCCAGATTTTGCCATTCTCCTTTCCTTACTGACACTTTAGAATCTTCTAGAATCATTTGATTTGGTTAGAAACCAAAGAGTTGTTAGAACATGTTTCAACAACAATTATTACATCATGACACGTTTCCTAACAATTTTTATAACCTATTTTAAGCTGTTACTATTCTAAATAAACGTAGTTGATAAATGCAAACGTATTGGTATGCAAATTATGACTGATTACTGGATTATAAAAATCCTTGATAAAAATGAATGGCGAATGACGTTTGGTGATTACTGACAATATTTTGGTTAGAATTTTTTGTTTTGACACCGCAGAAATAAATACTCAGAGAGATTGTATATAGACAGAAATTTTAATCAACACAGAGTGTTACCGAAATTTAAATAAGTAAAAAATACTTACTTTTACAATAAAATAATTTATAGGTAAGTACTTTAATGGTTTGAATACAAACATATAAAAGTTGCTGTTATTTTGACACACCGGGAAAAGACGACCATCATTTATTACTTAGATATTTCTAAGTTCATGTTCATACTTTCGCCACCAGAGGGCGAGCATATTTTTATTTAAACATAATTTTAATATTAGAACACTCTGTATTTATGAGTCATACATAGAATTTTCTCTGGTTTTTTAAGGTAAAAATATCAAAGAAAATTAATTTATTTAGTAAATTTACAATTTATCTTCCATTAGAATATTTAAATTTAAAAATACTACAGATTTCCTTTATTGTAAATTGTATACGTATTTTGTCAACTTGTCTCCAAAATGACTGCAATGGAGGTTAACCCAGAAGAAACGAAAAAAGAAGAAAATTCTACAAAAAGCCACTTATGGTGCGATTTTTTAATTTATTCTTTTCTTGTAATTCAGTTGAAATAACACTTTCCTTCTATAAAAATTAATTAACCTTAAATTTCACAGGTCTTCTATTTTAAACGATTTCCAAAATCATGGAAACCAAAAATTGCCTTCGTGCAAACAAATTGTCGTTCTTGGAGATAATGAATCTGGAAAAACCACATTAGTGGCAAAACTGCAAGGGGTTGAAAATCCTAAAAAAGGAACGGGATTAGAATATGCTTATATAGATGTTCGAGATGATTACAGGGATGGTAAGACTTAAGCCGATTTATCTTTTGTCATTACTATATTTATTTTTAATTTAGATCATACCAGATTAAAGGTCTGGGTCGTTGATGGTGATTCTGGACATGAGAATTTACTTAAATTCGCTTTAAATGAAGAAACTTTCGAGCATACGCTTGTAATATTAACTGTGACAATGACTGCACCGTGGGGCATTTTAGAACAACTTCAACACTGGGCGTCTGTTTTAGCTGATCATCTTGATAGACTCAAATTAGATATAGATGTCCGCCAAGCAAGAAGGTATATATGATTTTTTATTAAGGCCTATCAAATTTAAATGTTCTCTACAGTGTGGACATAAGGTAAATCCCCCCCTGCTAACTTTTGAACAGTTATGTTTTTGATTCTGAAAATTTGTCTACGGAGGATTCTAATTGCGAACTTTCTAATAAAGGTATTTTTGATTTTGTGTAACTTCAGGTTATACCAGAAGAGGGTGGCAACTTTATTATTTTAAATGGAACATCCAGTATATTTTTGCATTTTCGTATTCTCCATAAAAATACCATTAAATTGACCTAGCATATTGTGGTCTACGATTAATACTTTCGGAATTACACCCATTTGAAAATCGCATTTTTATGCAACTTCATTTACACCGGAAGTTGCAAAATTAACGAACTTACGGTTAAACATAATTTTGTTTAAATTTAAAGTTATTAACTTAATTGCAAAAAAAATCATTTTAAATGAGGAAGTTGGGGCAGTTGAGTCCAACTTCCGGTGTATATGAAGTTGCATCAAAATGCGATTTTCAAATGGTTTAATTCCGAAAGTATTAATTGTAGATGACGCTACGCTAGGTCAATTTAATGGTATTTTTATGGAGAACACGAAAATGCAAATATATACTGGGTGTTCCATTTAAAATAAAAAAGTTGCCATCCACTTCCGGTATAACCGGAAGTTCCACAAAATCAAAAATACCTTTATTAGAAAGTTCGCAATTAAATACTTTCCTAGACAAATTTTCAGAATCAGAAACATAACCGTTCAAAAGTTAGCAGGGGGGGGGGATTTACTTTATGTCCGCCCTGTATAATCTTCCTATTTTCGTATTATTTAAACAATTTATTTGGAAATTTATGATTGTATTTGAAGATGCGGCCAAGGGATGGTTATTCATAAGATGGGTTTTAGAAATATTTAAAGAAAGTATTGCTGATATTCGCTTCAAAATTTAAAGTAATTGTTTATTAATAATAAATACTTTTTCAATTGTTTGGAACATAATTTTAGAAGTAAACATTGTATGTTAATTTGCAAGAAATGGAAACTAATATTTTTCATCACTTAAGACTTAAGTTTTCATTTAATTAATGCTTTGTCTACTCAATATATTGAAATAACTACTAAAAACTCATATTTTTAGACAACATATAGTAAAAATGTGGCAAGAATATAATGAACCTGGTGATGAGTTGGATCCGTCTTCTCCAATGAAACGAAGTTCAAGAAATCTAGGTGATCCTTATGATGAGAATGATTTGGATGAAGGTTCTCCTTTACCCGAGGCTACTTTAACAAACAATCTCGGTTTGGATATTGTAGTAGTTGTTACTAAAGTATGTTAATTAAAAATGCTTGTATATTAAGAATATTGTTGATTTATTTTTAGACTGATTACATACAAATTTTGGAAAAAGAGCATGATTACAAGGATGAGCATTTAGATTTTATGCAGCAGTGGATTAGACGCTTTTGTTTACAATACGGAGCTGCTTTATTTTATACCAGCGCTAAAGAAGATAAAAACTGTGATTTGTTGTATAAATATTTAACTCATCGTATTTATAGTTTCCCATTTAGAACTCCAGGTTTGGTGGTTGAAAAAGATGCTGTTTTTATGTAAGTGTATATTTGAAGCATCAAAAATTCTTATTATTTTTCTATAATTTAGCCCATCTGGTTGGGATAATATGAAAAAGGTAGCAATTTTGTATGAGAATCTGCACAGTTGTAAATATGACGATTATTATCGCGATGTAATTGTTCAACCAGTAACACGAAAGGTAAGCAATTGAAAATTAAAAAACCAGGAAAATATGAATATATTGAAATTTTAGACTGTAAGTCGTGAAACTGAAATATTAGCAGAAGATGAGCAAAACTTTTTGGCACGTCAACAGCAAATTTTATTAGCCGGTGGTGGTCTTGCACCCACATCTACAAGACTTGCTGAATCGCCCATGAGATCAACCAGTCTAACTAAAGTTAATACACGATCACCAGTCGCTGCAGGAATTCAAGGTTCACCTAAGAAGGTATAATAGAAATACATGCACAATACATTTTGTAATCATTAAATTATTGCAGTTGGATGGTTCGAAAGTTGTAAGTACTCAAGGAGGAGAAGGAGTTCTTGCGAATTTCTTCAATTCTTTATTGAACAAGAAACCAGTTTCTCCTAATACTAGTTCAGGGAGTGTAAAGGTACCAGGTAGTGAGGCAGACAAGGCAACTATGCGGTCAGATGCAGCAGCTGAATTAGATAGATTGGCACGTGGTGTAAAAAATGCATCCGGTGTTGATTTTAATTCTTCTGATTGCTAAAGTTAAGGTTAATCGATTATTTATAAGCTTTAAAACATCTATAATTGTATTTGTGTTGCAATATAATTAAAATGTTTAATAAAAGCAATTAGCAATTAATCATCTTATTAATATTTCTCTGATAAAATACTATTTTTTCTTTTATACACTTAATTTATTTTGTCACTTTTATTGCACAAAAATTTAATAAAGCTTTTCGTACTACAAAAAATATTATTTTAACATCAATTACACTTGATTGATAATTGATACCCAATTTAAAGTAATGTGCGAATTACTAACAAGATTTGAGGTAATTTTATTATACATATTTATAATTATTAAAAGAAATAAACGTGTAGCTTTAAAATGCATTTAATTATTTACAATAGTACAAACACAACAACTGGGAAACCAGAAAATATCTGTATACAATTGATTTCCGTTTGATTCTAAGCCCACCAATCTTTTCTGGACATATTTCTGTTCGCATTTGCTTGTGAATCCAATTGGAAGACTACATATTCCACTACATTGAGAAGATCTAAAAAAAAAATAGATAAAATAGAATAAATACTAGAAGTATTTTATTGTGTACAGGGTTTATCTAAAATCGTGGTCACAGGCTCGTGTGCTTATACTACAAGTAAAAATAAGACAAAAAGTACTTATAAATATTTTTCCAAAACTCAACTGCTACCGAGATTTTTACTTTTTATTTATTTTCTCTGGATCGGCTGAATGGAAATTCATAAAAATTATAGGGTGGGTAGTTCCCTTAGGTAGTGATCTATAGCTATAACTTTTGTTTTAATTTAACACTCCAGTGGCATAGATACGGATTAAGGTGTCCCCTTTTTTGAATTTATTTGATACACCACTGCAAAATTCTAGAACTTTGTTTAAATTTTTAAAATCTTCATTCAATTTACCACAAAAAAGTATACCAATGAAATTTTGATAGGGTTAGTGGTATTCCAGTAATTTGGTGATTTATCCAGTTCCTTTTTTAAAATCAAACCAATTTTCAAAATTTGAAACAAATTACGAAAATTAAAAACTCTTAGTATGACATTTTGTTGGTGTATTCAATAAAAAAAAACATGTCAGAAACACCTAATTTTAAATTTTAGAAAAATGTTGAAAATAGCTACTCAATTTAATTTTTTATTAAATTTAAATAAAGTATTTCTGACTTATTTATTTATTTAAAACACAAACTAAAACCTTACTAGAAGTTATCAATTTAAATTTTGTTTATTTAATTCAAATTTGTTTAAAATTTTGAAAATTTATTTGATTTTTGGAAAGTCACTAGACCATAAAATTTGAAATTACTGAAATACCACTTCTCCTATCAAAATTTAACAGGTGTACTTTTTTTTGGTAGATTGAATGAAGGTTTAAAAAATCCAAAGAAAATTGTAAAATTTTGCAGTGGCATATCAAATAAATTAAAAAAAGGAGACACCTTAACCTGTTTTTACGCCACTGGAATGTAAAATTAAGACAAAAGTACAGTTGGTCCCAGCTAGAAGTAGGACAAAAGTAATCAATATCGTGTATTCTTTGTCCTACTTCCAGCTGGGAGCAACTTTACATGCCAATGATGACTACCTATGAGAAGTACTCGCCCTAAAATTCTTACTAATATTGAGCCAGCCAATCAAGAGAAAATAAATAAAAAGAGAAAATTAAAAGAAACTTCAACACCCTGTATCTCGGTAACAGTTGAGTTTTGGAAAATGTTTGTACATACTTTTTGTCTAATTTTTACTTGTAGTATAAGCACACGAACCCGTGACCATCATTTTAGAAACACCCTGTATTTGAATTTTTTATTTAAATTGTGGATGAATATACAGGGTGTACCAAAAGTTCGACCCGTTTATTTTTGAAATGAAGCATTTTTGAGAAAAATATTTCAAATAAAAGTTGTACGATTCTTAGTGATGCACTATCTGGAAATATTGGCCATGATCTTGAACAGCAAGATGAAGGTCGGGCGATAATCACTTAACTTTTTTTTATAGGGGCAACCCATTTTTATTGCATATTATTATAGCTTGCTTTCAGAGGCTTACGGAACATATTTTTTAAATAGCAAACACCCATTTTTATTTCGTTGCCGAACTTTTTGTACACCCTGTATGAACTTACATGCAATTTTCACTTTGAACCAGTTGAGTGAGTTTGTTGTCAACTTCCGGTAGATTTACAATGTACATCCAATTTCCTTCTTTATTTAAAGCTGCTCTAGGCATGATGAACTGCTTTCTGGAAGCACACAACGATTGCATATTTCCAACTTGTCTTTTATTTCTTTCATTATTGGCATATTTTTGGGAAATAGTTGATTGTAATTCCCGCTTCTTTCTTCTATACTTATTCATTCTTTCATTCCTGAAAAAAATAATAAAGGTAGTAAATACAACTTAAATGACTTTTATCAGAGGAAGTTTTTCATATTTTTTTCTATATTTTTGGATTAAATTTATGTGGCAATAATTTTACATCAAATGAGTTATCTAAGAAATTTCAATCTGAAGAACATGATTGGGTCTTATTATTACTTACCATTTATTCCAGATAATATTTCTATTATTTTGAAAATTTACAAATGGTTTTTGATAGCCAGATTGGTAATTCGATGGAGCAGCATGACTAGGATGAGTTATGGTGGCTTTGATAAAATACGAATCATTATTTACGGGATATGTATTTGACGGATACACTATTTTTCCGTAAGTTGCATCAGGGTAAAAACCAAAATTTTCAACTTTTTGTTTCTTTGGCTCGTTGATCACATAACTATAATCGGTCGGCGATTCGCTTTGGAAAAAAGATGAGTAATTGTATTTCCATTTTTCAAGAAGATGTTGGATAACTTCTCTGAAATTAAAATTACTTATTATATTGGTTAGCCTACCAGTATAATGCAAAAGTAAGTAGAAAGTCCTTTTATTAGATTTATAATATTAAATTTATGATAACTTTCCCATATCTTTTAAAAAGTTTTAATTAACGTATTGTTTTATTACTCACTTTTAAAAATTTTTGAAGAAACAAATAAAAAATAGTAATAATCTCTAATATTCCATACAAGGATGTGAGCAAAACTGGCTCGCTCTCACCTACACCACATGTAAGTAATGTAAGTGTGAACCAGGGGAAAATCACACCAGTGGAAGAAATAGAAACAAAGATGCATAAAGCGCTCTTTAAACATCTTAATTTCTTAAGAAGATGGTCGACAAAATGTTTGAAAAGCGCACTTATAATACCGTGCGGACATAAAGTAAATCCCCCCTGCTAACTTTTGAACGGTCATGTTTTCGATTCTGAAAATTTGCCTACGAAAGTAGTTAATTGCGAACTTTCTAATAAAGGCAGTTTTGGTTTTGTGGAACTTCCGGTTATACCGGAAGTGGATGGCACTTTTTTAATTTAAATGGAACACCCAGTATATTTTTGCATTTTCGTGTTCTCCATAAAAATACCATTAAATTGATCTAGCATAGTATGGTCTACGATTATTACTTGCAGAATTACGCCCATTTGAAAATTGCATTTTTATGCAACTTCTATTAAACCGGAAGTTGGAGCCAACTGCCCCAACTTCCTTATTTTAAATGATTTTTTTTGCAATTAAGTTAATAACATTAAATTTAAACAAAATTATGTTTAACTGTAAGTTCGATAATTTTCCAACTTCCGGTGTAAATGAAGTTGCATAAAAAAATGCGATTTTCAAGAGGGCGTAATTCCGAAAGTATTAATCGTAGACCACACTATGTTAGGTCAATTTAATGGTATTTTTATGGAGAATACGAAAATGCAAAAATATACCGGGTGTTCCATTTAAAATAAAAAAAGTTGCCATCCACTTCCGGTATAACCGGAAGTTCCACAAAATAAAAAATGCCTTTATTAGAAATTTCGCAATTAACTACTTTCGTAGACAAATTTTCAGAATCAAAAACATAACCGTTCAAAAGTTAGCAGGGGGGGATTTACTTTATGTCCGCACTGTATAAAGGGTGATGATAAAGTTTGGAACCTAATTCATAACTGCCGTATTTAATTTTTTTTTTAGAAAATCGCTCGGAGAGGTCAATTTTTGTTTTTAAAATGCCATCTCTTGGTATACAAAAAATATTAATGACGTGACTGGTGATTTAGCAATGACGTCATCATCGATTTTTTAAATGGAAGCCCCCACTTTTTTCACACGTTTTTGATAGACATTCATGTCACTTAAACGATGGTTTAAAAAAAATACATTTTTAAACAAATTTTGAATAAAAAATTTTTTTACTTCAAAAAACGAAATTTTTATTTTAATGAAAAGGGTTTTATAAAAATAAATTAAAATGAATTTGAAGTAACAAAACAAAATAAAAACAATTTTAAATGTACCATTTATTGAAATCTGCCAAAATTTATCTTATACAACATTCAAATCTTTCAAATAATTTAATTAATAGTACAAATTAATTTTAAGTTTACATTAAAAAAAATTTATACGAAAATGCAATCATTTTTGTTAAATGTCTATCCAAAACCAGTGAAAAAAGTGGGGGTTTCCATTTAAAAAATCGATGATGACGTCATTGCTAAAACACCAGTGACGTCATTAATATTTTTTTACACCAAAAGATGGCATTTTAAAAATTAAAATTGACCTGTCCGAGCGATTTTTCAAAAAAAAATAAATGCGGTAGTTACGAATATTGTTCCAAAGTTTATCATCACCATGTATTATAAGGGTGTTATTTTGATAAAATTATAAAAACGCTTTTTTTTTTAAAGTACGCCCCTATAATAGATTATACATGAAAAACAAAAATTCTATATGAAAAATAAATTCTATTTGATGAGCAACAAGTTGCGTTTTTGTTAAATTTTTGATTACTAATGCCCAAAAATCAATATTTACTATAGAAAAGTAAGCTGTTCAAACATTTTACCGACTAATCTTCTTAAGCTATGTATAAACCGGCAAACTACAACGAACACCGGGAAAAATGTTGCCAACAAGTTGTCAACAACTTGCCAACTTGTTGGATATTTTGAGAAACAAGAATACAAAAAAATTGGTTTATTTTTGTTTACGTGTTTTTCCTTCAAATGAACAACATTGCACGGTTTCATTAACAATTTGTATTGAATACTTAAACTGAGTTAGTGAAATCAATGACACATATGATAGTTTTGTATTCTTTTTGGTAATATTTGGAGCACAAGGCAATAAAGAAGTTCTTCAAAATCGAATTTAGTCATTACGATGTCGGTTTGCCACCAAACAGACTAGTCGAGTTTGTGATATTGTTTCAGTTCTGTTTTTGTTTCCAATCATTTTCAATTGAGTAGATGTCGAAAAACTACAATTATGCTTTGAGAAAAAGATTTCTTATTCCTTGTTATTTGGTTTGATCTGGGATCTAAAGAAAATTTCTTTGTTTACTTGCAAATCAAAAGCTTCCATTTTATTCGTTTGGTGAAAAGCAGCATAATGCAGAGTTTCCACTAATAGGACAAAGTGGAAACAAAACAGAAAATGCCAAAAAATGCAACTTTTGACAAACTTTTTGGAGACTTGTGTTTTTGGTAATGGTTTTTGTTATATTTTTCATTAACCGCTCGGAATTCCGAGCGATAACTTCAAAAGTTTAGGCTTTAGATGACATATGTTCTCCTTCATTAATAAAATGAAGAACTTGTATACAAAACGCTATACCAGAAACATTTCTATTCAACCCCAGACCACTGTATAAAGTAGCAACCACCAATCAAAAGTAAGGAATAAGAAAAACCTTCCTCTCAAAATATAATTGTAATTTTTCGGCTTCAACTCAATTGAAAATGACTGGAACAATATCCTATCATCTGCTTAGTAGAAATAGAATTTTGGTTTATTTGAGTTTTGATTTTGTTTTCCGTGTTTTTTAAATTTCAAAACAGAAAACACAAACTCCACTTACCAGCATCTTGTGGAAAACCGTCATAACAAAAGTACGAAAGGAACTCCTCTAGCATCTTGTAAAAATAATTCCGACTTTATTAGTGTGTCTTTATGATAGGTGACATTTTGGAAACATTTTCAAAAAAAGCCAACATCTACTTTTTTTGATAAACTATAAAGATTAAAGACAAACGCATCACTAACACCGTCAACCGAATTTGATTTGGACACCCAAAAGTGTTGGTCACAGGTTTCCCGACCAAAGTTGCCTATCCAACAAAGTTATCAATAAGTTGATAACAATTGCCAACAAATGTTTTCCGGTTTATACTCAGCTTAACATCTTAAAAATAACTAAGTTTTATTAATAGGTACATACTTTTTACCTTGGATAATGAGTAGGATATTCGCAAAAAGTTTGTCCAGGTTTTGCACACGGTGGAGCTTGTCCATAAGGTGCTGGTAATAATTGGCAAGGCTTTGCTCCATAATTGGAAGAGCATGTACTGTTTCCATATTCAACCAAAAGAAGCAGTACAAAAGCAACCTAAAAATAACACATTTTAGAATCAACCTTTGATAATAAAATACAGGGTGTTTCACATTTATGTTAAAATCTCTCGGATGGTGATTCCTTGAATAAAAATAAGAAAAAAAAATTCCTATAAACATGGGTCCGGAAATGCTTCATTAGAAAGATATTTCAACTCAAAAAAGTTATTATAAGAGGTATTACTTTGAAAGTTTGGCAAATGCCCCCCTCCCCAAGATCATAAGATATGTGCGAAAATATTAAAAAAATGAATAAAAATTCCAATAGTATAGTAGTAATTACCAAACGAATTCCATTTGATCCATATTTGATAAAAAAAGAACATTTTCTGAAAAAAAAAATCAAAGGCCTGCCAAAAAGCTGTGTTGTTGCGACCTTGACTATTGGGTTTTTTTGGATATGAAATCACGTCTACTTTTTACGATATTATTCTGATAACTTCTTTTTGGGATACACTATTATATTAGAGCAAAATGTAAGGTTAGGCTAAATTAATCTGTGTTTTTCAAGAATGGAATTCGTTTGGTAATTAAGGGCCTTTAGTCGAACTATTGGATATCATGAATCACCAAACTACTGGAACCTTTAATCTTGAAGAATAAAAATTCCGTTTTTATTTATTTTCGCCCAATCTTTGAAATTAGCCCTATAAGCAGAGGGTACTAACACTGAATATTTTTTAATGAATAGAATTTTCTGTAAAGCTTTACTGTCTTAAAAAAGTAGTATCTTGTGTCTTATTTCAAATAAGACATGAGCGAAAATATAAAAAAAGTGGATTCTCATTTAATTTTTGAAAAAATATTTTGTTCCATCAAAATAATTACTTATTTGATGAATAAAGAATTTTCTTAATGAAAAAATAATCAAAGGCCACTGCCCAAAAACTGTTATGTGGCGACCTTGACTTTTGGGTTTTTTGGCGATGAAACCACGTCTACTTTTTACGATATTATTCTGATAACTTCTTTTTGGGGAATAAAATGCCTAATTCCCAGTTTTCATCAATAATTTTTCCCTCCCCCTCCCCCTCGCCAAGACAAAATCCTAGATACGCCCTTGATTTTTTAGTCCTTTAAAAGAATTTAAAAAAGTTTTAGGGGATGGTAAAATCAAGGATGACTACCATTATTTTAAGCCTTTGAAAAACGATATTCAACTTTTTAGAAAAATCATATAAGGTGGCAAGCTGAGGCAGTTTTCTAAAAAAATAGAAATTTGAGCACCCGCCGTAGTGGAATAAAAGAAAATTTACAAGAAAACGAAGAACATTGGTGACATGAGTCAGAAGACCTTTTCTGTGGAGAACTGAGCAGGGATTATGTTAGTAAAGCTAAAATCTCCAAAAAGTTAGAGGAAACATTGTTACGTTTAAAATAATGGTAGTCATCCTCGACTTTATCATCCTCGGAAATTTTTTTAAACTCTTTTAATGGACTAGAATATGCGCCCTAATATCAGAAAACGATTGTCAAACTATCAAAGTAATACCTCTTATAATAAATTTTTTATTAACAAAAATAACATTTTTTGTGTCCCTCTTGACTTAAAATATCTTCCTAATAACGAAGGATTTCCGGACTCATATGTTTATATTAGGAATATTTTTTCTTATTTTTATACAAGGAAGCACCACCCGAGAGATTTTAACATAAATGTGAATCACCCTGTATAAAAAATTTGTAAGTTTTGGAGGGAAACGGATCAATTATATTTTTGATTGGATTATTTGATATCTTTAATTTTCAGGGTCTGTCAATTTTTTTAGATTTTTTTTTTCATGAGGTGTCTTTCTCCCATTGCCCATTATACCCATTGCCCTTTTTGATTTGGAAATTTTTTGTGCTCGTGCACTCCGAAACATTTAAAATTCATATGGTATATTGGAGAAATAACATCCTGTTTTAAAATATTCCTCAAGTTTAAAACTTATCTAGAAAAACGCCCCTTTTGTGAAAAAAATAATGTGAGACTCCTCGATTTTTCTTCTGTTTCCCGTTTTATTCGTATATTTGCTACACTTTGAAATTTTTATTCTTCATTGCTGACTGTGATAATTATTTAATTAAAAAAGTGTCGGGTGTTGTAACTCGATTAGGTCGTTCACTTTGCCAACATGCGAAAATTTTTGCTCACACAAATTTTTGTTGCACCAAATAAAGAAATGGTAAAAATGCAACAGTATGCAACAAATGGAAAGTTTAATTATTTAAATCAAAATAATTTCTAGCGATGATTTCTATAATTTAATAATTTGAAGAAATAAAAATAATTCCAAAAAGTATGATAAATGGAATTATTTTTATTTCTTCAAATTTTTAATTATTTATTTTGATTTGGTAACAGTTTAACTAAAATTCCCGTTAAATAAAAAAATATTTTTACATAAAAAAAAATAGTAAATTTCTTTAAGTATTTAATTCTTCAGAATATTTTTTAAACATAACATCGTTAACTTTAAAGACGCCTTCTTATGAAGAAACATTTTTACATGTTTAACATTAACGACGTCTTTAAATTGTTCATCACGGTTGCTGAGTTCAAGATATTATATTTAAGTTGTAGCCTACAGAATTTCTATTTTACATAGTTAACTTTCAATTTTTATAGTCATTATCACCAAAAATGATAAGTGATAGGTGTGTTTTCCTAATTTAAAGCGTGTCTGAAAGGACATCAATTGGTATTTAACGTTAATTAATTATCTTTGTAAGATATCAAAAGATACGAAAATGTCCCTCCTCATATTTATTTGTAGGTATTATTGAAATTTCAAATACCTTTTCCAATAATTAAGATAATAAACTCTCAAAAATTTGCAAAAAGTAGTTATAAACTGATCTTATTTTTTAACAAAACCGTGAATATTTAAATACAAAAATAATTGCCTATACAGGGTGTCCCAGACCACCCGTATCACCTCTTTATTTCGAGAACCCTTTATCGTACATTGAGGAATAGATGAACTGATGCTTGAAGATTTGGATCGTTAATAATACAATAATTAACACAGGAAATTCTGTATCCAACTTTCGTGTGTTAAGATGAGAAAAAAAAATACCACCAAAGTGAGCCGAACCTAACAAATCTTTTGGTATAATTCGCAATTTCCAAAACAAGCCGGAGTAATGGCACGTTATACCTTATGAGGCCTCAGGCAATATTGAATGTTGAGGTCCCAAGATATTGATATTTTTAAGAAGGATTTTGAAATTAAAGTCGAATTCGGTTATAACGAGCATCAAATTTTGCTCGTTATAACCAAGGGTTTTCCCTGCTATTATTCTATTTCGAAATATACAGGGTGTATCAAACCAAGAGTCGTTAACTCTGGAATCTATTTTTTGACCAATTTCAAAAGAAAAAAATAAGAATTTGTACATATACAGGGTGTCCCGTAATTATGTGGACAGACATATTAGAACGGGTTTATCACCTCAAATTAAGATGACAAGTTCCTCTAACACTTCGGCCAAAAATGCTTCCCTGCAAAGTTACAGCCAGTTAAAGTTCACTTTTCAAAAAATGAAAATCCACAGAACTTTTCTCTCTATGAAGGTAACTCGATAAAAATCGCCATAGGGGGCTACTCTTAAGTTCTTTATAATTTGATATTGTAGTTTTGCCATTTAGCATTCATTTACTACCAGTTAACCTAAACTTAGAATATAAGTTTTACCATAACTTTTTTTTGGTGTCACTTTTTTTGCAATTTCAACTTATTTTCTTATAAGACAGATAATTTACTATGAAAAAGATATACCTGTTAAAAATCGATAAATCTAATAGTTTTAAAGATAATCTCAATTAAGGTTTCATAATTTATTGTAAAATTTATTTTTTTTATTGAATCAAGTAGGCCGAAATTAATATTTAATATTTTTAAAGAAGTTAAAACATGTTTACGATTTAATCACACAAATAGAGCAGCTCTTTTGTATTTTTCAATCATCTTCTAAAATAATATTCAATCATACATTTTATTAAGAATGAGAAATTGCAAAACTAGTATACCATATCATAAAGCATGAAAAATTAGCCACCCCGTGGCGGTGTTTATCGAGATAGCTTCATAGGAAGAAAAGTTATTTGGATTTGAATTTCTTTTAAATTGAACTTTAACTGGGTGTAACTTTGCAGGGAAGCATTTTGGGCAAAGTGTTAGAGGAACTTGTCACCTTAATTTGAGGTGATAAACTCTATCTACTATGTCTGTCCAAGTAATTACGGGACACCCTGTATACTTGGAGTATTTTTAATTTATTTAACTTGAACATTTTTAATGATATGTATTTTGCTTATTAATCCATAATTATACTCGTGATTGGGTCAACGGGCAACGGGGCTTCATGCCAGATACCAAGGAAGAGTACATTAAGAAGAAGGTATTTTGCTCAAATTTTGACACCAGTATTTTAGTACTTAGATAAAATAAGAATATTCGAAACAAATTTCAACATGAAGCTTTTTCTGGTTCATCCACTCTATTTACTCCCCAATTTTTTTTTGGAGGACGCCGTATTATCCCTAATTATATCAAATTTTTACAATTATTTCGATTTTAATTTTAAATGGAAGTGGGTGCATCAGTCGGCCCTTCATAATTCCTTAATATTTTAAAAACCCAGAGGTAGTAATATAAATTTTATTAATGGAAAATCCCATTAAATGGGAATTAACGAAATTCACCGAAAAATTATTTACTCCTTATATCCGTGAAAAGGGTCGTAATAACCTTGAATTTTTGAATTGAAATTCATTGCTTCATTGGAATATCGTTATAACCAAGATCAATTGTATTAATAAATTTTAGGAAAACAATGTTTTTTTTTTAATTTATTTGGAGACCCCTCCTTTGTTTGAGGCCTTAGACCTATTTTGCCTATAAGGTAACACGTCACTGAGACGGAGGTATCCGAAACCTTTGAAATTTTAAATGGCGATCTAAGTCGTGTGCGGTATTGTTGTAAAGGTCTTATAAACAAGTTTTATTAAAATATTTTTTTTAATATCTTGGATAATTTACAAATTAAATGAGAAAATAAATGCAAATAAAAGTGACAAAAATGGTTTCTAAAATTATGGAAAAATAAAAAGTATCATCCTCATCGGGCGAGGGCAAAGACAAAACTATGATTTTTTAAATGAAAACTTGTATTTTTTACATTTTCACTTCATTCGTTAAAAATAATCAACTTTTCTAGGTTATATGTATTTTCCGTTAAGTATGTATTCTTCAAAAAATTAATAAAAAAATTATTTTTAACGAATGAAGCGAAAAATGCAAAAAAGGTTTCCATTTAAATAATTTAAAATTCCCTTTTGCCCCTTGAGGATGACAGTAACCTGTTTTAATTTTTCCACAATTTAAGAGGCCACTTTTATTTTATCATTTATTAATTGCATTTTTTAGTTTAATTTTATAATTATGCAGGATTTAAAAAAATATTTTAATAAAGGTTGTTTCTTTTTAAAAGACCTTTCCAACACTACCATAGTCGACCTAGGTTCCTAGGTTGCCAATTAAAATTTCAAAGTTACTTCCGGTTTCGGGTACTTCCATTTTGTTTTGGAAATTACGAATTGCACCAAAAGATTCTTTAGGTTCACTTTCGTGGTAATTTTTTTTCTGATGAATGTTTGACAAAGGGTTCTCAAATTAAAGAGGTCTGGGACACCCTGTATATCCACCATTATTAATATTAGAAAAAAATCTCTACTAATACTTTGTCCATTTAACCGACTTTCTATCTCCAATAATAACCAAAGATACCCATACAGTCAAATGGGACACCCTGTATATTCCTCCTTTCTTTATTTTACATATTTTCTATGTACAATAATAACAAATAATATACTCGTCAATCATCCTGCATACAAATAAAATTTTTACTTGAGTTTTGTAGATTTATTTATTTTCTTAATTTTGGTTTTTCGAAATTTTGCGATTATGGGTATGATGATAGAGTTTAAAATTAATAAACCATATAAGAATTTAACACCTCTTCATTTTTTAAATATCTTATGTATTAAGTATTATACAGGGTGATTCAGACCACCCGTGCCACCCATTTATCTCGAGAACGCGTTATCCCACATAACTAAAATAAAAAACTTAATTACCAAAGTGAACTTAAAGAATTCATTGGTGAACTTATTTTTTTCTGGAACAACCCGGAACTATCCGGAACCGGAGGTAGCTTTGATTTTTTAAAAGGTAACATAGGTCGAGTTTGGTATGGTTTGATAGGTCTTTTAAAAACAAATAACTTTTATTAAAATATTTTTTTAATATTTTCCATAGTTTAGAATTTATTCGAAAAACAAAAAAAATTGTTAAAAAAAGTAAATAAAAATTATTGCATATTTTGAAGAATTTTATAAATTTATAAACTCTTTCTACAAATTCTAATGTTTTACCAACTTTAAATATCATACTTATCCATATTTCAACAAAATTCTTCAAAATATGCAATAATTATTATTTACCTTTTTTAACATTTTTTTTTTGTTTTTCTAATAAATTCTAAAGTATGGAAAATATTAAAAAAATATTTTAATAAAAGTTGTTTATTTTGAAAAGACCTATCAAACCACACCAAACTCGACCTATGTTACAATTTAAAAAATCAAAGTGATATCCGGTTCCGGATAGTTCCGGGTTGTTCCGGAAAAATATAAGTATGGTTTGATAGGTCTTTTAAGAACAAACAACTTTTATAAAAATATTTTTTAAATATTTTCCATAGTTTAGAATTTATTCAAAAAACATAAAAAAATTGTTAATAAAGGTAAATAAAAATTATTGCATATTTTGAAGAATTTTATAAATTTATACTCTTTCTACAAATTCTAATGTTTTACCAACTTTGAATATCATACTTATCCATATTTCAACAAAATTCTTCAAAATATCCAATAATTATTATTTACCTTTTTTTAACATTTTTTT
The DNA here is from genome assembly GCA_963971135.1 of Stenus bimaculatus. Lineage (NCBI taxonomy): Eukaryota > Metazoa > Arthropoda > Insecta > Coleoptera > Staphylinidae > Stenus > Stenus bimaculatus. The sequence goes on along the minus strand of OZ020183.1, from coordinate 43,759,920 downwards.
TTTGTTTTTCTAATAAATTCTAAAGTATGGAAGATATTAAAAAAAATTAATAAAAGTTGTTTATTTTGAAAAGACCTATCAAATCACACCAAACTCGACCTATGTTGCAATTTAAAAAATCAAATTGATATCCGGTTCCGGATAGTTCCGGGTTGTTCCGGAAAAATATAAGTATGGTTTGATAGGTCTTTTAAGAACAAACAACTTTTATAAAAATATTTTTTAAATATTTTCCATAGTTTAGAATTTATTCAAAAAACAAAAAAAAATTGTTAATAAAGGTAAATAAAAATTATTGCATATTTTGAAGAATTTTATAAATTTATAAACTCTTTCTACAAATTCTAATGTTTTACCAACTTTAAATATCATACTTATCCATATTTCAACAAAATTCTTCAAAATATGCAATAATTATAATTTACCTTTTTTTGACATTTTTTTTTGTTTTTCTAATAAATTCTAAAGTATGAAAAATATTAAAAAAATATTTTAATAAAAGTTGTTTATTTTGAAAAGACCTATCAAACCACACCAAACTCGACCTATGTTACAATTTAAAAAATCAAAGTGATATCCGGTTCCGGATAGTTCCGGGTTGTTCCGGAAAAATATAAGTATGGTTTGATAGGTCTTTTAAGAACAAACAACTTTTATAAAAATATTTTTTAAATATTTTCCATAGTTTAGAATTTATTCAAAAAACAAAAAAAAATTGATAATAAAGGTAAATAAAAATTATTGCATATTTTGAATAATTTTATAAATTTATATACTCTTTCTACAAATTCCAATATTTTATCAACTTTAAATATCATACTTGTCCATATTTAAACAAAATTCTTCAAAATATGCAATAATTTTTATTTACTTTTTTTGTTTTTCGAATAAATTCTAAACTATGGAAAATATTTAAAAAAAATATTTTAATAAAAGTTTTTTGTTTTTGAAAGACCTATCAAACCATACCTAACTCGACCTATGTTGCAATTTAAAAAATCATAGTTACCTCCGGTTCCGGATAGTTCCGGAAAATATAAGTTCACCAATGGATTCTTTAGGTTCACTTTGATAATAAAATTTTTTATTTCGGCCATGTACGATAACGCGTTCTCGAGATAAATGGGTGGAACGGGTGGTCTGAATCACCCTGTATGGTGTGAAGTTTTCCAAAAATCGTTTTTTTTTATTTTTGGATTTGTCGATAGTTTATACGTTTAAAAAACATACTAAAATTTTAATAAAGTATCTTAAATAGTTTTTGAGCTACAGCCTTTTGATATTTAATGATTTATAACAATAAAATCACTAAGTACTTTTATCTTTAAACGCATTTTGCTCAAAACTAAATTTTTTCAAATTTGCTGCAATTTTAACTCGAAAACAAATCATCCGATCAATTTGATTTTTTTTTATGTTTTTTGTACTTAATTCTCTATAGAATGACCCTTCAGTTTTTTGATTGCATAAAAATTGTGCTAAAAAGGTCTAAAAAATAGCATATTTTTGCACATTTTTTTATTACAATTTTGAGTAAAAAAAATAGAAAAAAGCGTCTTCTATCGTACTAACACAATAAACGTTCTTTCTAATGCAATTAAAATTTTTTATTTTGCTCAATTAGTAATCTCACCAAATGGTTTGAAAAATCACCATTTTTCATTTCAATCTTTTGCGGGCGAAATGCGGAGTTACACATTTCACCGAGTATCCTCTTAAAGATTTTTACTTGAATTTTTTTATGTTTACTAGTAAAATGTATAAATATACCCTAAAAATTTCAAAAAAATCGCTGCAATAGTTTTGTTTTAAAAAATTCCCGAAAATTACCTTCTTTTTGGACTGTCATTCTAGTGGTACCCCTTAATGCCCGTTTTCAACAACCATTCATAAAATTTAAGCAATGCCTTTAATCTTAGGAATCGTTGGTGAAAACGGGCATTACATAGAGTCAAATATTTAAAATAATTTATTGCTCAAAAATAGGTTGTCTTGTGAAATGATAGCAGTTAAAAATTTAAATTAAATACTCTTTCAAAATGCTTTATTTCCGGTGAGTGTAAGACGGTTATTTAAATTGAATTATAAAATATACAATTTTAAGCATTTTCTTGGGAAAAAAAGCTATTTACAAATTTTTCACAAATATTTACTACGTACATTTTACATATTTATTATTTTGTTATTTATGATTTTATTGTTAGTGTAGATTAGGTTCCTAGTTTTTATTAGAAATATCGTGAATTTTATGTCATCTGAATTGTTCTTACGAATTTTCCTAAAAATATTGTTTAAAATTTTAAAATAAAAATACTCATATAGATTAGTAATTACAATTGATAAATTAACCTATTATTTTTTTTTTTTTTTTAATTAAATATAAAAAATAAGTGTGATGTACCTATTTCGATTTCTGCTGAAAAATCTAGTCTAATGTAGTTTAAATATTTTTTTAAAGTAGATTTTTTTTATAATGTAAGATACATATGATAGTATTTTGAAACTTACATAAAAATACTTGAAAAAATCCATGTTTTTGTAAGTTTTGCACAAATCACTGAACATGGTATTCTTCCTCGCGAAGATAACCCACATATGTTGGTGCAATAAAACTTTTTTATTAAAGATATATGTATAAATTTACTTATCGGCGTGCATCTATGGGTGGGGGTCGTTATAAAAAGACCCACTGGCGCAGGTGAATGGGTGGAATTGTTTTAAAAATAATAAATACATCCTATCACCGGGGTCGGCTGCCATGTTTGGATCTTGGAGGAACATTAGAAAGCGTCCAGAAATCCGGTGTAGAGTGTGTTAAGGTCAAAGGTACATAAAGTCACTAATAAATGTACTGTAATTTATCCATGTATAAAAAACTAAATTTCACACACTTTTGACCTATTTGAATAATATTTCGCTCAAAAACCAACTTTTTACGAAATAAATAAATTAAAATTCAAATCACAAATTATTTCAAAATGTTTCTATTTCCGGTGAGTGTGTGATGATTCATTTTGAAGGATAGTTCAACTTTCTTGTATTTTTTCATGGGTTTATGATGTTTCATAAACACGAAGTCACGACCCGGAATGGTATTTATTTGTCGATCCTATAAATATGCAAATCAACCTCGAAAACGCCACTTCTAAATCCAACATTCACGATCTGTACATTAAAATTAATATTTACTTAACTACTGTAATTTTTAATTAAAATAAAAAAAAATCAGAAATTTAAAAAAAATATATTTATTTAATATAAAAATTTATAGGTACATATGTATATATTTACATCGTTAGAAACTCAATTAGTCAAATCAAAATTGTTGTTCAAAAATACAATTTTATCAACTTCATTTGGTTTGAGTAATAACTTATTAGCGTTTGCAGTTGCAGGATTTGCAAACGCCTTATCAACTGGTTTTGAAATTGATGGTATACTAAAATACTTCCTTGCGTGGTTCGCGAGTTGTGGATATTTATTTTGGTTGTACATCCACCACTTTAATGGGCAATTGGTTTTTGGTATTTCTGGTTCTAAATTGTAAAGATCCACTTCATCTGAATTACAAATATTATCGCTATCTGGAAAAAGTATGCAAAAAGCTGAAGTACTGTCATTTAATTTACTTTCATTTTTTGGTTCAGTCTTAATTATTTCTATTTCTTCTAATTGATTTTTAAAGAATAGTTTAACAGCTCTTTTTTTATTGTTTTTTAAGAAGTTCTTGTATCTTAGATCGAGGAATGTGGCATAATCAATTGTACTAACGGTGTTGGAATGAAGAAACGGAAATAATTTTTTAAACTCACTTGCTAAAACCGTCTTAAAAGAGTTTATAATATAATTCTCGGAAGAATCAATATTTGAAATGTAGTTATTGAATATTGATGTCACTATAGGTTCTATCACTGATAGAGTTGGACATACCGAATTTAGCATAATCGTCGCTGCATCAAAGGGATTTAATATTTTAATAAGCTTTTCAATTATTATCCAATCATCTGAATTTAAGGTATTTTCCTCATACATGAAGATCGCGATTAAAGCTTGTTTTTGTTCAGCTAATCTATTCAACATTTTATACGTTGAACTCCAATTTCCGTTTATGGAATGTATTAACTTATGTTCTGGAAGTTCATAGTCCACTTGTTGTTGCCTTAAATTTTCGCTAGCTAGAGTACTATTTTTAAAATGACTAACAATTTTTGTACATTTCATAAGTAACGTTTGTATTTCCTCAACTCCAAAAAATGCTCTATCCATAATAGTTTGTAAGGAGTGTGCGAAACAAGAAATGCCTTCTTTAAGAAACATAGATTCGCTAATACCGTCTTTAAGATTGCTATTTTCTTCGTGTACAATACCCACAACCTTATACCCAATCCCCCATTCTTGTACAACATTTTCTATTTTTTCTAAAATATGATTTGTTGTATGATATTCATCCATAACTTCAGTCACCAAATTATAAGTTTGCGCTTCCCATTCATCCGAAATAAAATGACAATTGACCGACATATAAAACTGTAAGTTTCTAGACGTCCAGGTATCTAAAGATAAAGATACATACTGTGTATCTAGTAAAATACTTTTTAATTTATTCTTCGTGGTCTCGTGCATTTCATTTATTCGGCTGGAAATGATCTTTTTTAATGGTCTTTTAATAAGAGGACATAAGTTGGATATCAGTTCTTTAAAACCATCACCGTCTACAAAAGAAATGGGAAGCATATCCTTACAAATAACATTTGATATCAAGTTTGTTATTTGCTCCTTTGATTGTTTTGCAAGAACGTTTCTAGAAACTCCAATATCGACTTTTTGTCGTTTCTCTGCAGGTTCTTCAATTTCTGATTCATTTTGGCAATTGGTTGATGTAGAAGTACTCGCTTTGGGTGCAATATGCTTAGTTTTTTGTGTTTCTTCTTTACTAAAAATTAATACAGATTAGTTCGGTATGTGCTGTAAGCACAGGGGAGATAACCGAAAAAACCGAAAAATTCAATTTTTGAAAAAGTAGATTATTTCGTTAACTACAATAGTTACAAAAAAATTCTTTCGGATAAAAAATTGCATTTTTCGGTTTTTTTTTTGGAATGGCTCGGATATTATCATTTTTTTAAACGGCATCTGAATAAAAACTGCAAAACATGTCCATTTAACCAAATCGGTAGCTTTATTAATAACAAAGATACCCATGTAATGCAACTCAAATTGGGACACCCTGTATAATACAGGATGTCCCATTTGACGTTGGGCTGTATCTTTATTATTCTTGGAGATAGAAATGGGCAAAGTAGTAGAGATTTTTTTTGAATATTAATCATTCACTTACAAAAAATTTGAATATCGCATCGTTCCAACGCTATCTTGAAAAAACAAGAAAATGCGATTTTCAAAATATGGCTATAACTTCGTTATTTTCGGTGGTACCAAAATTTTTTTTGACTTAATACAGACAATTTTTGTGTACAATGCAGTAAAACAAATGAATATTTTTTTTCGCCAACGGATTGACCGGAAATGAACCAAACTTATTTTTGTCTTATGGCGACCATATTGGATTTACACATATTCGGAATTAGTGTATTTTTCTGAGCATTTTGATATATCATATGTAATATTTTAGAAAAAATAGAAATAATTTAATTTTACTAACCAAAAATGGTCTTGAATAGATGTAAACTGTCAATACATACAGGGTGACCTAGTCATATGCCCACGGTCTATAGCTTCTTTGCTATAAAACATATCGACTTGCGGTTTTCACCAACATATACATACATATGCATGCCCCACAATTTAAAAATATTTTCGATATATACGGGGTGTCCCATCATGGCCTACTGAACCAAACTTATATTTTTTTTTAATGGAACACCCAGTTAATTATGACATTTTTGGATTCCTTATCAAAAAATAAGTATACTTTGTATAAACTTTTGTGGGTCAATCATCATTCGTTTTGCTGATATTAGCCATTTAAGCCAAAAAAAGATCAATTTTTGAAAAATCACTACTCTAAAACAGAAGAACATGTTGGCTTGAAATTTTGTCAAAAATTTTTCAACATCGTCTAGTCTACAACTATCATGTCAAATTTAAGTTTGTGATATTTTTTTATCAGGGTGCCTTATAAAACGCAAATTGAACAGTTATACGAAATTTTCAAATGGAACACCCTGTATATTTTAACGTCAGTCGATGGCATTTTTACAAGCTTTCTAGTGATATAATGTTTGTATGGTCGCTTATCAATGGTTTAGGAGATATTAATATCCAAACTAAGAAACAGTGAAAATAGACAAAATAGTTTCAGTACAGAAAAATTATTAGTGTCTTTTTAGTGGTATTAGGTTTTTATTCAGGTAACTTTTGTGTGTTATAATCATTGATAACCTATGTAAAATGACAAAATAAGGTTTGTCCCATACATATATGGCACATCATGCATTTACGTTTTTTTTGCAGTCACGGATCCAAAAAGTTTTATGGAAATATGTCTGCTGTTCGATTTCCCGATGTGAAAAGTGAGGAATCCGATTTATCTGAGTTTTCTGAAACAGATTCATCAGATGATAATATTCCTTTATCAGTATTGAGAGAAAAACTTCCTAAACAGAATAAGCAACGTCCTCACTGGATAGAAGGCAACCTAAGAATACCAGATAATGAAATACAATTCACTGGCTCGCAGGAATTACCGTCGACCATTTTAGAGTTGGAAACTCCAGTCCAGTTTCCCGATAGTCTGATAGAGTATATTACAGAACAAAGCAACTTATATTCAGTGCAACAATGCTCGAATAAACCAGCTAACATAAAAGCTTCGGAAATTACACAATTTATAGGTATTACTCTATACATGTCAATTATTCAACTTCCTTCTACAAGACATTATTGGATTTATAACATTGGCAATCCAGCAGTAAGTGCCGTAATGAGCTGTAACAGATTTGAGGAAATAAAACGATTCTTACACTTCAATAACAATGACAATATAATTGAAACAGGACAGCCTGGATACGACCGCTTATTCAAGATTAGACCATTTCTCCACCAAATTAGAAGTAGATTGCTAGAAGTACTTAAAGAAGAATTTTTAGCTATAGACGAACAAATTATAATTACAAAAGCACGAAGTCAATTGAAGCAGTATAACACAAAAAAACCGCATAAGTGGGGATACAAGAATTTTGTTCTGAGTGGCATTTCTGGTTTTAGCTATGATTTTTATCTTTTTGCTAGATCCCAAAGCAATTCTATACCTCCAGGGGCGCCAGACCTTGGTATGAGCAGTAACATGGTTGTAAAATTGTCTGAATCCGTACCAAAACAACAGAACTACAAGTTGTTTTTTGATAATTGGTTTTCTAGTGTTTTACTTATGGTATATTTGACCAAGAAGGGCATTCTGCCATTAGAAACAGTAAGAGTAAATCGTATTCCAGGAGCAGAAATACCGAAGGAGAAAGAAATGAAGAAAATAGGAAGACGTCATATGGTAGAGAAAGTAGCCAGTGTAGATAATGTGAATATTAGTGTAGTATCTTGGTTTGACAATAAAATCGTTAATACAATGTCAACGTATGCTGGAAGTGAACCAAGAGGAGAAAAAAGAAGATTTTTCAAAAAGGAAAATGCTCATAAGATGATACCTTGTCCCAACAGTGTCCTTATTTATAATAGTTACATGGGTGGTGTAGATCTTTTGGATTCGATGTTGGGATTTTATCGCATAGAAATCAGGTCCAAAAAGTATTACTTGCGTATATTTTTTCATTTTATTGATTTGGTGGCGGTGAACTCTTGGTTATTAAGTAGAATAGCTGGAAAATGTGATATGCCTCTTCTGGATACAAAATTGGCAATAGCAGATGCTCTTCGTAAAGCTGGTCAATCAGCCAAACTCAATAAAGTGGGAAGGCCATCAAGTAATAACCTTCAGCAACTATATGAAAATAAAAGAAAAAATAAACCACCAAAAGAAATACCCCAAAAAGATATTCTAAAGGATGGTATTGATCATTTACCGTATTGGGATGAGACAGATCGATCAAGATGTAAATACCCCGGGTGCGCAAGAAAAACTTATATAATCTGTACAAAATGCCACATTCCATTATGTCTTAATAAGGATAGAAACTGTTTCTTACGTTTTCATACCGAATAAACTGTAACCATTTATGAAATAAAAATACTGTCATATTTGAGTTGGATTGTTGTATTATTCTTTTGCTGCATGATGTCCCATATATGGTACAAACATTTTTTAAATAAACCTCGTTAATCTAATAGTTTATATTTTTTTAAATATTTTTATGTGAAAATAGAACTCAAGTTTAATTCTCAATAATTTTTTCACCGAAAAATAAAAATTCATGCAGTAAAGGGTTAACACCGATGTAAAGTAACATTTTCGGTGTTAAAATAACGTCGATCAAAACAATAACTAGTTGACAATATTTAATAAATTTAAAATGCAATAAGTACGAAAATTCTAACAATTTGTCATAATATGAATACACTAAAGATTCAATATCTATAAAAGGTTGGATCAAAATGTGTAATACAAAAGATTGATTTTAAAAACCTAAAAAGTAATTGAAATACAATTTGGTACTTGAAAATATAAAATACAAAATACTTTTTAGGAAATTTGTTCAAATACAAAATACTAAAAGTATTTCAAATACTATTTCAATTACTTTTATTTCAAATACTACCCACCTCTGCATATTGTATACCAAATTACTCAGAAAAAAATACTGATTCCGAATATGTGTAAATCCAATATGGCTGCCATAAGAAAAAAATAAGTTTGGTTCATTTCCGGTCAATCCGTTAGCGAAAAAAAATATTCATTTGTTTTACTGCGTTGTACACCGAATATAACGAAGTTACAGCCATATTTTGAAAATCGCATTTTCTTGTTTTTTCAAGATAGCGTTGGAACGATGCGATATTCAAATTTTTTGTAAAAGAATTATTAATATTCGAAAAAATCTCTACTACTTTGTCCATTTAACCGACTTTCTATCTCCAATAATAACAAAGATACCCATACAGTCCAACGTCAAATGGGACAATAAAATTCTAGAGAGGTTTTATAACGTTTTATTTGGTAAAAATATTACAAACTGGGTTGAAAATATGAAAACATCAAAAATAAGCACAATAAATGTTTTTCAAAAATGCCGAATGTGATCCCTTGTTTTTCATTCATAGTGTAAATCTAGTAAATCTTTATCAAATTTTCTTTACAATTTTTTTTATTATAGATACGCACATATCATTTCAGATTTGGGAAAAATTATTTATCATCAATGGAATTCAGTTTGACATTCGGTATTTACTCTGATCATACCATCTTCGCATGGTAAAAAAGGCGTAACTAAAACTGATAAAAGTATACTTATTAAAAAGAAAAATATCTAACGAAATAATTTCTTACTCCTATCTGGTGATTCCTCACCATCATTTTGCTTTGGTTTCTGAGTCGATGTTTCAATTTTTGTCTTAGGTCTTCCCAAAGGAAAGAAATTATTTTGCAAATATATTGGTTTTGGTTTTGTAGTAGATGTGATACTGTTTGTAATAAAACGAGTCGTAATTTCATATTTGGTGTTTGAAAAATCCCGTGGTTTTAATGTTGTAGGTACACCTAAGGACTTTAGAGAATTTCCTTTTGCCACTAATAAAAACAGTAACAAAAACTCGGCGAATAATAAACGAAAATTCATTTTGTCTTCATTTACTTCACTTTAAAACACGTAACACGTATTTTGATAAGATAATTAAATTATTAAACCAAAGCACTTTTAATTAAGAAAAGCTTTTCTTTTCTTCTTTTTATTTGTAAACATTAATCATACAAATACATTTCATGAAATAAAGAAGCACATACACTTTGAAATATTAACTTATTTTCATTTCTTTTGACTACCAGCATGTATTTGATAGCAAAATGTTAAAGGTCAGTTAATGCATGAAAATAAAATATGAATTTGCGCAAACGGTGAAGTAAAAATTATTATTGAACTCTAAAGAGATTAAATTCTTCATGAATAAAGGAAATGAAAAAAATAAAATATTGTAAACGTTTTTCGAATAATCGAGGGAAATTTGAATGTCTACATTATTTCTAACTCAGTTTTTATCCACATAAAATATAAGAGACAAAAATTTGGTCACAAAAAATTTGACCTTCAAATTTAGAAATTATTTCTAATTATAAGAGAATATTGCAAGCGATAAATTAAATAAATTATTATCTAGAATCAGTGGCATAGCATAGAGGGGGGCGTTGATATTTTGGGGTCCAAGCGATTTTCAGATACAAAAGTGCCCATTTTTTCACCTATCGCGGGGGGGGGGGGGGTAAATTTATCGCTACGTCACTGTCTAGAATTCACGCACACCACAGAATAAAAATAAAAAAATTACCTATCCATAGCATCTAATCCAGAACCGGAATATAATTTATCCAAAAATTGAAGCTCCTCAAAGAACATGTACATTCTTTTTTTATTAAGTTGCCCTGCTTTTATTAAACTGCATTGTCTTAGGTAGCTATCCTTTATGCTTTTCCATCTTTGTCTAGTTTTATTAACTAAAAAACATTATTGTGTAGGTAACACTATACAGGGTGAGTCAGACCACCCGTAACAGCCCTTTATCTCGAAAACAGTTTGTCGCACATAGATTGAATAAAATTTTAATTACCAAAGTGAACCCAAAGAATCCATTGGTGCACTTATTATTTTCCGGAACAAACCGGAAGTGCCCGGAACCGGAGGTAACTTTGATTTTTTAAATGGCAACATAGGTCGAGTATGATATCGTTGGAAAGGTCTTGTAAAAAGAAACAACTTTTATTAAAATATTTTTTTAATATCATGCATAATTAACAAATTAAACGAAAAAACATAAGCAAACAAGTGACAAATGGTTTCTTAAATTATGGAAAAATTAAAACACTACCATCATCCTTAATATGGGTAAGGGTAGAGGCAATTATGAATTTTAAATGAAAACTTGTAACTTTTGCATTTTTCGTTTCGCTTGTTAAAAATAATCAACTTTTTAGGTTATGTATTTTCCTTAATTCAAAAAATAAAAAAAAGTTAATTATTTTTAACGAATAAAGCGATAATAACTGCAAAAAAGAGTTTCTATTTAAAAAAGTCTCTCTTGCCCATTTGCCGATGATGGTAACAATTTAATTTTTCCCTTTAAGGGAAACCATTTTTGTCACTTATTTGCATATTTTTTTTTCGTTTAATTTGTTAATTATGCAAGATATTACATAAATATTTTAATAAAAGTTGTTTCTTTTTAAAAAGACATTTCCAACGATACCATACTCGACCTATGTTGCCTTTTGAAATTTCAAAGTATGGATTCCTTGGAGCACTTATTATTTTCCGGAACAATCCGAATGTGCCCGGAATCGGAAGTTACTTTGAAATTTCAAATGGCAACAGGTCGAGTATGGTATCGTTGGAAAGGTCTTTTAAAAAGAAACAACTTTTATTAAAATATTTATGTAATATCTTGCATAATTAAAAAATTAAACGAAAAAAATATGCAAACAAGTGACAATTGGTCTCCTAAAGGGAAAAATTAAATTGTTACCATCATCGGAAAATGGGCAAGAGAGATTTTTTTAAATAGAAACTATTTTTTGCAGTTATTATCGCTTTATTCGTTAAAAATAATCAACATTTTTTTATTTTTAGAATTAAGGAAAATACACAACCTTAAAAAGTTGATTATTTTTAACAAGCGAAACGAAAAATGCAAAAGTTACAAGTTTCCATTTAAAATTCATAATTGCCTCTACCCTTACCCATATTAAGGATGATGGTAGTGCTTTAATTTTTTCATAATTTAAGAAACCATTTGTCACTTGTTTGCTTATGTTTTTTCGTTTAATTTGTTAATTATGCAAGATATTAAAAAAATATTTTAATAAAAGTTGTTCTTTTTAAAAGACCTTTCAAACGATACCATACTCGACCTATGTTGCCATTTAAAAAATCAAAGTTAGCTCCGGTTCCGGACACTTCCGGTTTGCTCCGGAAAATAATAAGTGCACCAATGGATTCTTTGGGTTCACTTTGGTAATTAAATTTTTCATTCAATCTATGTGCGACAAACTGTTTTCTAGATAAAGGGCTGTTACAGGTGGTCTGACTCACCCTGTATTTAAAGTATTAACATTTTAGTGTTTTTTCAATTTTGTAATGTATTTAAAAGGATAAAAGTCAAAAATGCGGTTGCATTTCAAGTTTATTGTAAAGAGATTTGAGTTGTAAAATTGAAAAAATAAATAAATCATATACAATTTTTGTTCATATACCGGGTGGAAATGAAACTAGGGCCACCCCTTGCATTTCTTCATTTATGGAAATAAAAAATTAAAATTTTTGTATATTATATGATCTAAGAAAACAAATCTAATGAATCGAATAAATTTTTAATTTTACTTCCGGTTTATCCGGAAATGGCATCCACTTTCTTATTTTAAATATAACCCCCTGATTTTTTCTACGTAAACTCAAACATTGGTTAATTTTAAGTATGTTTATGACAAAAAAATATTTTTTTTCAAAACTTTACGAAAAAAATTTGAATTTTTTTTATGTAAAAAATTTGAGTAAAACCTACAAAAACTATTTTAAACATACATATGGGATATCACAGTAACCAGAAATAAACCCTCTATTTAATTAGGGGGTGGCCCTTATATCATCCCATTTAAAAAAGTAAATATATTTCCAAAAAACGCTTCTTGAAAGTAAAAAAAATAATATCTCAAGAACGGTGAAATAAATTTTATAAATTACAATTTATTTTACGTATTTGTATTATTTAAAAATAGTTTTTGTAGGTTTTACTCAAATTTTTTACCAAAAAAAAAATTCAACATTTTTTCTTAAAGTTTAAAACAAAAAAATTTTTTTTGTCATAAACATACTTAAAACTAACCAATGTTTGATTTTACGTAGAAAAAATCAGGGGGTTACATTTAAAATAAGAAAGTGGGTGCCATTTCCTGATAAACCGGAATTAAAATGAAAGATTTATTCGATCCATAAAATTTGTTTTCTTAGATCATATAATATACTAAAATTATAATTTTTTATTTTCATAAATAAAGAAATGCCAGGAGTGGCCCTAGTTTCATTTCCACCCGGTATGTATGTACACGTAGTTTTATAAAAATTAAAATATTAAAGTTTGCTTGCAAAATTAAACCCAGGAAATAAATTTTGTCCATTTTCAGTCAATTCGTTGGCGAAAAAAATTCCGTTACCATACCAGATTATCAGTGCCGTATTTAGGGGTTGACCCCTGCGCACGTATTAAGAGGGGCCGGTCCGTGTGTCCCTCTATAATGACATAAAGGTTTCAAAAAGCGGGGTAAACGCAAAAGTATTTGTATTTTTTTTTTAATGAAATTGTTATAATGACTCTCTCTAGGATCGTACACCTTGCAAGAAAACGAGGTGCTCTTCCAGACGAAATGCTACTGTTGCTTCCCTTTAAAAAAATACTGTGATTTTCTTAGCACTTTCAGGAAATGGCAAATACCATAAAATGGAACCCAACACAGTTTCTGGAGACACGGGTAACATAAAATAAATTGATTTCCAATTTGTGTGGCTTTTGCAAATGTGGAATAGAGAATAGAGTTCTTGCCACCATACGAAATCTATCCAAACAATACGTGATGAAGTCCAGTACATACTTGATTAAAGGATACAAAAGCGTCTGAAATTATGGGTATTAAACCGAATTTTTCCAATAAAAGGAGGAGCAAAGGTTTTAAGCTCCGAATTAGCAAGGGACGGTGACAATTTCTTCACCCCTCAAGAGTTTGAGAGGGAAATGTTGATAGACTGATGATGGAAATGAAAAAGACATGAAACAATTGCATCTATTCAGATTTTAGTTTTTTTGTCGGGGAAAGGAGAACTCGATTAAAAATGAATGTTTTAGATACCCAAAATTGCCCTCAGGATTTTTTAATCTTTTTGGTTACATACCAACTCTGATCTGGAATGGAACATGAACGTTTTACAAACCTTGGTATTTTATCAAATAAACAAGAGGTGGCTGAAGGTTACGCTGTTTATTTTTAAACCTGGTTCTACCTGTATCCATTAGGAATATGGGTGTCAAATGGTATATTTGCCAAGGGCGCCAATGTCTCTTAGATACGGCTCTACGACTTGTACATAATAAAGTATAATGTAAAAAATTTTGATACGACCCAAAATGAAAAAAGTAGGGACTTTTTTTGTAAAGCAAATAATTGGCTTTTTGTAAAAACAAACAATGAAAAATTAATGTTTAAGTTATTATTATTAAAGATCCTTTAAAATAATACATAATATAAAAATCTACTAAGTTTTACACAAATAATTTTGTAAACATATGACCAAATTTAATTTAAATATGACTGGCAGGCCCCTATCAACCAATGGGCTAAACCAGGTTGCCTTTAAGGCTTTTCCATAGTATATGGATATTTAAGATTTGCAAAATAGTCAGGGCCGGATCTAGGATAAGGCAAGTGGGGTAGTTCGCCTCGGGTGATAAGTGATAAGACAAGGGCGCCAAAAGAGGGCCGCTATTTTAATTCATGTGAGGGAACTTTTGATGTTTTTTTGCAAATTTCATGTATATAATTTTTTGTTTATTTTTTGGCCATAATGAGCGCAAGTTAGGACCGAATTTAGGACTGTACATCCCGTGCGCGCGCACGAGGCGCTAAAATCTCAACAAAATTTCGCATATTTTTTACTAAAACTACTGATGAAAGCTCCAAAAATAAGTTATAAGAGCGTCAAATGAAAAGTGATTTTAATGTAACTAAAATAGTCGTATTGGCGACACTTTTAGAAAATATTTAAAAAATTTATATTTAAAGAGTTGGAAATTTCCCGATAAGCCGGTGGATCAAATTTTTTTAACAAAAAAGGGGGCAATTTTCAGTTCATATTTTTTAGTTTCTTGATCTGTGAATAAAATGATTTTTTTACAGAACTTTAATTTTGTGTACCGTAAAAAATCAGGACTTTCTACCTTCTACACGCTCCCCTTGAAAGTTTGAAAAATTTTCGCTTGCGCCTCAGCTTTTAACACATAAACAATGTAGGGTGCATATTTTTAACTGATTAATAGAAACCTGAAATAAAACCGATTTTTCTTTCTTTTTGAGCACAATTTGACTGGACTACATACAATGCAACTCAAATTGGGACACCCTGGAATTAAAAAAAAATGGCATATCCTTGTTTTTTCAACAATTTGGTATTGGTATTGGGTATTGGTAATATAACAAAAATTTTAGTGCGGAATACTCTGTACTTTCTTCATGGTTAGATTTAATTGCACTTTAAAATAGATCAAAAAATAGCTTTTTCTACAAAAGAATGAAGACATACAAACATTTTAAAATCCAATCAACGAAAAATAATAAATATCACTTTCTTAAAATAAGTTTCACTTTGAATAAAAACAGTAGGTATTACCAATAATTAAATTTGACAAAACTTTAAAAAATATATAAAAACTACACGAAATTTGAAAAAAAAAATTACGACTTAAGATACAAAGTGCAAATCCCATCAATTTATAGAGCTGTCTTATCCAAGGTGCAAATCAATCATTTTATAATTTGCTTGTTCAAAGTTAAACCCATTTCCTTAAATTTCAAATATAAAACATACAGGGTGTCCCATTTGATGTTGGACTGTATGGGTATCTTTTTGTTATTATTAGAGATAGAAAGTCGGTTAAATGGACAAAGTAGTAGAGATATTTTGGAATATTAATAATTCATTTACAAAAAAATTGAATATCGCATCGTTCCAACGTTATCTTGAAAAAACAAGAAAATGCGATTTTTAAAATATGGCTATAACTTCTTTATTTTCGGGGATACCAAAAAATGTTTTGACTTAATAGAGACATTTTTTGTGTACAATGCAGTAAAACACATTAATATTTTTTTTCGCCAACGGATTGACCGGAAATGACTAAATTTTTTTCTTACGGCAGCCATATTGGATTTACACATATTCGGAATTAGTGTATTGGCCTTGAATAAATGTAAACTGTCAATACATATGTGTTAAGATTTATTTTACACTTAATATTTTAAATAATTACATTTATGTTATTGGCAATTTACATCTCTAAAAGTCCAATGTTAGTTTGTAAAATCAAATAATTTTATTTTTTTAAATATGACATATGGTATACCAAATAATAATAAATCATTTATGGGCAACTTTCAAAAATAACATCAATCAATACAAAAAAAAATAAGTTAATAATATAACAGCGTTACCAAAGGGTACAGGATCAGCTCATAACATAGGAATGTTGTGCTGTTCTTCCTCAAAACCCAAGCAAGATAAAAAATAATACCTATGACTAAAATATACTGACAAAATAGGCGAATATCCGTTTAAAAATTTCCTGTGGATGTTTGGGAATGTTCAATTTGTCCCTTCTACGAATATTGATATTGTGAACATCCGTACGAAATCTCAATCTATTGTATAAGTAAGGTGGGCATTTCGACTTAATATTTTTGAAATAGAAACAACCGGTACGTAAAACTCTT
Source organism: Stenus bimaculatus (assembly GCA_963971135.1). Taxonomy (NCBI): domain Eukaryota; kingdom Metazoa; phylum Arthropoda; class Insecta; order Coleoptera; family Staphylinidae; genus Stenus; species Stenus bimaculatus. Next base: position 43,743,272 of record OZ020183.1, on the reverse strand, counting down.
CGATTGTGCATGTTTAGCCATTTCAGCTCCTTGATTTTGTGTGAGATATGTTGAAATTTTTTAATACCAAAAATGAGCCTGGCACAAGAGTTTTGCACAAGCTGCAATCTATTTGCTGTGAACTTATCAATAAATGAGTGATACAAGGAGTCACAATAGTTGAGATTACCGAGGACCAGCGCTTCACAAAGCAGCACTTTGTTAGCTTTATTGAGCACATGTCGATTTATATAGATGTTTTTTAAATTAATATAAGCTTTTTTGATAAGATGGGTGCTTTTATCTCCAAAACGTAATTCATTGTCAAAGTAGACCCCAAGGTTCTTTTTTTCACAATTAGTGAACTTCAAAAGTTCTCCATCAAGATAAATTTTTAGCTGATTCTCAACCTTACTTCTTGTATTTTTGGGGCCGAATACGAGCATTTTAGTTTTGTTCTTTTCAGACAGTGTTTTCTAGAATTGACAGCCAGCTTCTGAAGATCAGAATTAATTTTGTTTTCTTCCTCCTCTATTTTATCGATAGGAAACGAGAAGTAAACGTAAAGATGGTATGAGCAATGGTCAATTATCTTATATAAGTTACTGGTATAAATTGAGAATAGTAAAGGTCCGAGAATTGAACCTTGGGGTACCACAGACTGAGTATGATTAGAACTTGAAGAGTTATTTTCGTAGCATACTTTTTGGTAACGACTAGCAAGGTAAGAGTTGATTAGTTCATAAGCAGATTTGTGAAACCCATGATACTTTAAGATTGACACCAAAAGCTTGTGACTGATAGTGTCAAAAGCCTTCGAATAATCAAGAAGAATTAAAACAGTTAAGTTATTGTTATCCTTCGCTTTAACTATATCATCTGAAATACAGGTGAGAGCACTACAACAACTATACCTTGGTCTAAAACCTGATTGAACGTCAGGAAGGATGGATGCGTTAGTATCTAAGTAATGACGAATTTGTTTTACCAATATAGTTTCAAACACTTTTGAGAGAAATGGTAATAAGCTGATTGGACGGAGATCATTATATGACTTAGGATGAGATATCTTCGGGACTGGTACAACAATTGCTGTTTTCCAAGAGCTGGGAAAATGAGATAGATTGATGCAGCTATTAATTATGTGAACTAAGTAGTCAGAGACATAAGGATAAGAAATGCTGATCATCTTCGCATCTATATTATCAGCACCATGGCGACAAGGTTTGATCCCGGAGATAATATCTGAAAGCTCACTAATAGTTACTTCAGTAAAACTAAACTTAACTTTACCGGGGAGCGCTTCAGTAGTGCCATAGAAGTGGATCAAATCATTGCAAGGATCAATTTGAGAGATATTTGAGGAAACGTGAGTATTCATATTATTCACATCTTTTAGTTCAGGGAGAAGCGTAACAGATTTATGATACCCAAGCTTTTTAATCTGTTCCAAAAAACTTGTTTTTTATCTTTTTTTACTGAATAGTTAATAAAAGAACACTTTTCAACTCTAATAGCGGTTGTCACTCGATTTCTGAGAGATTTGTAGTAAATAAAATCTTTATTATCTTTGGATTTCTTAAACTTCAATAATGCCTTATCACGCAATCGAATCATGCACTGAATATTATGTGTAATCCAAGGCTTGGAGGCTTTGTAGTGACTAAAACATTCCAAAGGCGAGTGAACATTAAATAGATAAAGTAGATGCTCAGTAAAGAAATGTAACTTCTCATCAATATCGGACATGTCAAATATTAAGAACCAAGGTATTGAAAACAGATCAGATTTAAAACATTTTAGGTTAAATTTTTTATAGTTTCTGGTACAAATTTTTGAATGTAGTTTAACAACCTCACCTAACGAGATGGTGGTATTTATTAAGCTATAGTCACTAAGTTCATGTACTTCAATAACTTTAGTATTCGACACATGTACATACTCACCAACAATAATTAGATCAAGGATAGAGTGTGGAGATACGAGTTGGTTTGTCGATTAATTGTTTTAGGCTAAAGGATTCAAATAGTCCTGATAGCTTAACGAAATTAATATCATTTACACCCAGAAAATCAACGTTAAAGTCTCAGAAAAAAATACTGATTTCGAATATGTGTAAATCCAATATGGCTGCCATAAGAAAAAAAAGTAAGTTTGGTTCATTTCCGGTCAATCGGTTAGCGAAAAAAATATTCATTTGTTTTACTGCATTGTACACAAAAAATTGTCTGTATTATGTCAAAAAACTTTTTTGGTACCACAGAAAATAAAGAAGTTATAGCCATATTTTAAAAATCGCATTTTCTTGTTTTTTTCAAGATAGCGTTGGCACGATGCGATATTCAAATTTTTTGTAAATGAATTATTAATATTAGAAAAAATCTCTACTAATACTTTGTCCATTTAACCGACTTTCTATCTCCAATAATAACAAAGATACCCATACAGTCCAACGTCAAATGGGACACCCTGTATATTCCTCCTTTCTTTATTTTACATATTTTCTACAATAATAACAAATAATATACTCGTCAATCATCCTGCATATAAATAAAATTTTTACTTGAGTTTTGTGGATTTATTTATTTTCTTAATTTTGGTTTTTCGAAATTTTGCGATTATGGGTATGATGATAGAGTTTAAAATTAATAAACCATTTAAGAATTTAACACCTCTTCATTTTTTAAATATCTTATGTATTATGTATTATACAGGGTGATTCAGACCACCCGTGCCACCCATTTATCTCGAGAACGCGTTATCGCACATCACTAAAATAAAAAACTTAATCACCAAAGTGAACCTAAAGAATCCATTGGTGAACTTATTTTTTTCAGGAACAACCTGGAACAATCCGGAACCGGAGGTAACTTTGATTTTTTAAATGGCAACATACGTCGAGTTTGGTATGGTTCGATAGGTTTTTCAAAAACATATAACTTTTATTAAAATATTTTTCATAGTTTAGAATTTATTCGAAAAACAAAAAAAATGTTAAAAAAAGTAAATAAAAATTGTTGCATATTTTGAAGAATTTTATAAATTTATAAACTCTTTCTACAAATTCTAATGTTTTACCAACTTTAAATATCATACTTGTCCATATTTCATCAAAATTCTTCAAAATATGCAATAATTATTATTTCCTTTTTTTAACATTTTTTTTGTTTTTCTAATAAATTCTAAAGTATGGAAAATATTAAAAAAATATTTTAATAAAAGTTGTTTATTTTGAGAAGACCTATCAAACCATACCAAACTCGACCTATGTTGCAATTTAAAAAAATCAAAGTGATATCCGGTTCCGGATAGTTCCGGGTTGTTCCGGAAAAATATAAGTATGGTTTGATAGGTCTTTTAAGAACAAACGACTTTTATAAAAATATTTTTTAATATTTTCCATAGTTTAGAATTTATTCAAAAAACAAAAAAAAAATGTTAATAAAGGTAAATAAAAATTATTGCATATTTTGAAGAATTTTATAAATTTATAAACTCTTTCTACAAATTCTAATGTTTTACTAACTTTAAATATCATACTTGTCCATATTTCATCAAAATTCTTCAAAATATGCAATAATTATTATTTCCTTTTTTTAACATTTTTTTTGTTTTTCTAATAAATTCTAAAGTATGGAAAATATTAAAAAAATATTTTAATAAAAGTTGTTTATTTTGAGAAGACCTATCAAACCATACCAAACTCGACCTATGTTGCAATTTAAAAAAATCAAAGTGATATCCGGTTCCGGATAGTTCCGGGTTGTTCCGGAAAAATATAAGTATGGTTTGATAGGTCTTTTAAGAACAAACGACTTTTATAAAAATATTTTTTAATATTTTCCATAGTTTAGAATTTATTCAAAAAACAAAAAAAAATGTTAATAAAGGTAAATAAAAATTATTGCATATTTTGAAGAATTTTATAAATTTATAAACTCTTTCTACAAATTCTAATGTTTTACCAACTTTAAATATCATACTTGTCCATATTTCATCAAAATTCTTCAAAATATGCAATAATTATTATTTCCTTTTTTTAACATTTTTTTTGTTTTTCTAATAAATTCTAAAGTATGGAATATATTAAAGAAATATTTTAATAAAAGTTGTTTATTTTGAGAAGACCTATCAAACCATACCAAACTCGACCTATGTTGCAATTTAAAAAAATCAAAGTGATATCCGGTTCCGGATAGTTCCGGGTTGTTCCGGAAAAATATAAGTATGGTTTGATAGGTCTTTTAAGAACAAACAACTTTTATAAAAATATTTTTTAATATTTTCCATAGTTTAGAATTTATTCAAAAAACAAAAAAAATGTTAATAAAGGTAAATAAAAATTATTGCATATTTTGAAGAATTTTATAAATTTATAAACTCTTTCTACAAATTCTAATATTTTACCAATTATAAATATCATACTTGTCCATATTTAAATAAAATTCTTCAAAATATGCAATAATTTTTATTTACTTTTTTTAACAATTTTTTTTTGTTTTTCGAATAAATTCTAAACTATGGAAAATATTAAAAAAATATTTTAATAAAAGTTATTTGTTTTTGAAAGACCTATCAAACCATCAGGGCCGATCATACCGGGGGGCAAATGCGTGCACGGCACGCGGGCGGCCAATTTGAGGGGCGGCCAAAGTTTTTTTTGGATTGTTTTTAGACATTCGTATTATAGATTATACCCTAATCTTTAATTTATACTCAAAAATTTTGTTATAATTTTATCGAAACTAGTAGTTTTTAATTAAGTTTTTACAATTTTTTTCAACACCAAAAATGAGTATTTTTATAATCAATTTTCAAAAACGTTCCTATGAGGAAAAAAATACTTAAATAAGCCTATTTTATAGGAAATTGTCTAAATTTTATAATGGAACTAATTTTGTAAGTCTAGCTTCAGTGAAAATGTCAATTTTTGGCGTTCAAAGTGCATACAAAGTTTTCATCAAAAACGTCAGTTTAAATAAAAGCGTTAAATAAATTTTAAATGGGATTTCAAAAAAGTCCCCACTGCGAATTTTATATTTTAAATGGTCCATTTTATAAAAAACTAACCAAATTTTATAATAAAATTTATTTTTTAATCATATCTTGACTATAAATACCCTTTTTAAGTCATCAAAGTACAAAATTTCCCCAAAAAATAACTTTAACTTCAATTGGTTTTATTAAATTTATTTTTTGGCCCATGATTGATTTTAGAGTTTCGTATTATAGATTATACCCTAATCTTTAATTTAAACTCAAAAATTTGTTATAATTTTATCGAAACTGGCAGTTTTTAATCAAGTTTTTAAAATTTTTTTATACACTAAAAATGAGTATTTTTATAATCAATTTTCAAAAAAGTTGCTATAAGGAAAAAATACTCAAATATGCCTATTTTATAGGAAATTGTCTAATTTTTATAATGGAACTAATTTTGACTATAAATACCCTTTTTAAGTCATTAAAGTGCGATTAAAAATTTCCCCAAAAAATAACCTTAACTTTAATTGGTTATATAAAATTTATTTTTTGGCCCATGATTTTTGTGGTATAAAAAACATATCAATCCATTTAAAAAAAATATGACGTCATAGTGACGTCATGTCAATTGAGAAAAAAATATTGTTGGGTTCATTTTTAGTTTAATTATGAAACCGATGTTTTAAGAAGCAACAAACAAATTAAAATCGGGTATACATTGTAGATTTTTTTCAGGCCACGCTAAAATAATTTTTACACATTTTTGTTAGGTCTTAATACAAAAAAACGACTTTGTAGGGGCGGCAATTTAAAATTTGCACGCGGGCGGCCAAGGGCCCCCAGGATCGGCCCTGCAAACCATACCAAACTCGACCTATGTTGCCATTTAAAAAATCAAAGTTACCTCCGATTCAGGATAGTTCCGGGTTGTTCCGGAAAAAAATAAGTTCACCAATGAATTCTTTAGGTTCACTTTGGTAATTAAGTTTTTTATTTTAGTGATGTGCGATAACGCGTTCTCGAGATAAATGGGTGGCACGGGGCACGGGTGGTTTGAATCACCCTGTATACGTGCAAAACTTTTGAACTTTTACTATGTACTACATTGAGAAATTGAAAGAAGAAAGTATTCTTCAATTTCATATTAAAAGCCCCCTTTATAGTAATTAATAAAAAATTGCAAATTTTGCCAAAAAATGATTTCTTACTTGCTTCATCTTCACCATTAGGAAGAGCGAAAATTTCTTCTACGTTTTGAACGCACTTATAAGCGACCTGTCGCCAATGTTCCAACTTATCTGCTAAATCTAAACCTTTGTAGCCATCACATGAATGATCCCATAAAGGTGGGTGATGTTTCATTTCCACAATTAATTCTCTGGAATCTAAGAAAATAGTTTTTGGTTTTTGTTTCCCCATTATCTCTAAATAAGCATAGACTTTTTTGTTTGTTATACGAGTGTATACAAGTTCAGTGATAGGAACGTGGAACGGAAACAGTTGATTCTAAAATCGCTAACCTTGTGAGGCAGCCGATGGACGCATGCGGTTTGGTTCAATCCGGTTTCAGGTTTGAACGGTTTTGCCCGACACCCGGGAGCCACTGCCGGCAGCCGATATCGGACAAGGTATGTAACACAATGCACAATCCCAGCATTTATGGAAGTCGAAGATAATTCCACTATGGATATGGTTTTCGTAAAATCGTTGTCGGTGAAAAATTGATATTGGATTGTTCCAACTGTTTAAAAAAAATTGGAACTTTTAGCTTCCAAAAAATGCGTAGAAGAAAAATGGTTTCAATTTCGCTGATTTTTTGGAGAAAAACCAGAAAAAAAAACCAAGACGCAACTCCCCAAAAAACTATTTTTTATTTAGTTAATTTTCTCAAAAAAATGTGGAACGCTTCACGATTTTGCGTGTCATCCTTGCGCAGGGGCCATGCTAATCTTCTCTGTATCGTTCCAATTTTAGTATATGTACCGCCGAAGCGAGTACGATGACTTGAGTAACCCTCACTGTATATATACTAAAATGGCGCCGCACTTCGAATAATAGAACTTACACAATATATTTTAATTTAAGACTATTTAAAGCAATAAAAAATAAAAACAAATTTACAAAAAGGTTACAAATATTATTACCTTCCAAATGTATAAATAAAATATGCAATACTGTTTTTCGCTTTGTCTATTTAATTAAATTTATGATTTTTATCACCGTTTTTGTATTTTATTTATTTTTCAAATTATCAAAAACGCAAATTTACAACTTTATTAGCTGGTGTTTTCTATATTTAAATATTTTTAAAACAAAAAAAAATATTTTTCCTGTTGTAAATAAAATAAAATTTATTGTAAAAATCTTTTAATAAGAAATTTAGTAAATTACAATTTATTAATTCAAGTTATTGAAATTTAATTTAATGTACCAAATTAACCAAATAGTTCAAAACAATATAAAATTTTATTAAGTGCCGTTAGAAGTAGCGGAGGAATTGAAGCTTTCAGCGGCTTACAACGAAATTGAACCTACAAGGAGTTTCGAGCTTCGAATTTGTCCTGGAATACATGAGGCCATAAAAATTGTTTTCCTCAAAATTTCTCATAATTTAAATTTAAACAAGATTGCCCCTAAAATGAGCTTTTTGGTAGTTTTAATGTTCCTATATTGTAAATTGGCGATAATTATAGAACTAGAAACAAGATCGGAGCTTGTAACACGATTTATGAAACGGTTGAGTTGTGCGCATACTCCAATACCATGCTCTCATTCATTCTAACCAGCTGACTGATAAACGAATCGTATTTTGTTGGGCTGCCTTTTTGTTTATAACCTCGCAAAATTATGCCTCGTTACACGATTGAGGAGAAGAATGATATGGTGGAGTGGAGTAAACATGGGAATAGTTCCCAAAAAGTTGTCGACTTATTCTGTGTGAAATATCCAAACAGACCAATTCCAAACAGAAGTTTGGTTATTCGAACAGTCGCATTATTTGAAAAAACCGGTAGCGTATTACTTGAAAAACCTAGAAGAAAAAATAAAGTTCGTAAACAAGTTATTTCGGAAGAAATGAATGTGATGGTATTGGCGGCGATCGAAAATAAGCCAGATTTATCTATTCGACAATTAGCGCAAGAAGTGGGTATTTCGCATATGTCGGTATATCGAATTTTAAGAACGAACGGGTACCAATCTTACAAATATAAAACTAATGAAGAATCGGAAGAATCAGAAAATTCGGATTCAGAAGAAGTCGAGGAAGAAGACGCAATGGTATGTATTGTGGGAAAACGTATATCATTATGTACACACGTCATCGCGTGTAAAATACCAATTGTTCGTGCCTGCCAGGTCTGGCTGTAGCACTTCCAACGCGGTCCCTACTACTACGTCATCAAAACAACCTTGATCCTAGCGCCCTCTATCTACATCATGTTACCCAGCCCGTACCTAAAATGGCGCCCGGCGTCACGTGATCCACATGACCATCACGTGACCAACAAGCGCGCCCCCTTTCTCAACTAAAAATACACGTGCAAATTATCCTTAATTTAAAAAAAAACAACCACAAAAATTTATTAACAAAAACAATTGAACTCCCCTTTTATAAACCAACATAAAACAACAAAATCTTTTTATTTAAGTCATTACTTAGCGTAAAAATATCAAATATAAATTTGGCTAAAGATTATTAATTTGTTAATTTCGAAACTATTTGTTAATTTTGAAAATGTTGGGTCAGATTTTATCTGCAGTTCTCAAACAATCGTTTCAAATTTCCCGCGGTAAAAAACAATAACCGGCTTCGGTATGACGGATTATTCAATATGGCCGCCGTCGTCGACGAGTGTTTGACAGGTCCCGATTGCTCTGAAATTTTTGGTTAAATTTAGCTTAGGTAAGTTTAAATTCACCTTTAGTTTCGATATTCGAGTTTTGCATTTTATATTATATGTAGTAAAATCTATGTAGGATGTTTAGGTTAATGTAAATGAATGTGAAATAAAGTCGGCATAGCCGCTTTACCGCTATCAATAGCTAAAGTAAGCAAACGCTTCGTCCCGATTGCGGGTTAGATTCGTGAAATACGGACCGCCCTGTAGCCTAACAAGAACTAGAAAAATGCTTGTATTATTTATACTTATTATTATTATTTTCATAACGAAGAGTTATTATTTACTTCATTTGTTTTTCATAATAATAAAAAATGTTCTTAAGTTTTTGGACCTGATTGTACATTCAGTATAATTTATGTCATAGGCCATAGAATAACATTTATTATAGAAAAATAAGCAATTTTAATTTTTGATGTTCTTTTGTTGATTAATTAAAATAAAAAATTGTATTTTATTATTTATACTACTTTTTTATTGTTTCGCTTATCAAGTTTGTGTTTATGGGAATTCAATATTTATATTTTTAATAAATTTTTCCCTAAATATTAATTATACATACAGGGTGTCCCAATTTGAGTTGCATTACATGGGTATCTTTTTGTTATTAATAAAGTTACAAATACGGGTAAATGTTTTGTTATTTTTGATACTTGTTCAGATGTCATTTAAAAAAAATGATAAATTCCATTCCGAAGATAAACCGAAAAATGCAATTTTTTAAAAAGTTGATTATTTCGGTAACTATAATAGTTACAAAAAATGTTTCGGATGAAAAATATTCGATTCGTAAAGATGGATGTAAATATGTTTATTACAAAAATATCACAAACTCGGTTTTCAAGATTTCAATAGCAACTTTCTTATTTTAAATGAACAGCATATTAAATTTTTCAACAGTTAAATTGCATCTTTTTTTCTGATTGCAACGATGTATTATAATCCATATTCGAAGTAATACACTACGAAATACTTGATATAATTTAAATTAAATTAAGTATGCTATGACTTTTTGACACGACTTCTTTAAACAAATGACAATTCGAGCTGTCATTTTAGATTATTGTATAGGATATATACCCAGATTCTGGTCAAATTATTTAAGTTTAAAGGCCTTTAAATTTGTTATATGGGTTGTAATGGACAATTTTCATGGTTACCTTATTTGCCTCTAATTAAAGGCCTTTAATTTTGACCAGAATCTGCCCAATAAGTCCAAAACTTATCATATTGTTCATTTACTTGGTGCCATTTGTAAATGATTAATCAATCACTAAAACTTATTAATTCTAACTTGATGTACAATAAACCGATATAATAATCTAAAGTTACCGCTTGAATCGTCATTTGTCAAAAAGTCATGGCTTACTTAATTTAATTCAAAAATGTCAAATATTTTTTAGTCTGTTGCTTCAAACATGGATTGTAATACATTGTTGAAAGCAGAAAAAAAAATGCAATTTATTTGTGGAAAAATCCAATATGATGCCTATTAAAAATAAGAAAGTTGCTATTGATATCTTGAAAACCGAGTTTGTTATATATTTGTAAAAAACATATTTAGATTAGTCTTTACGAAACAAATAACTTTTATCCCAAACATTTTTTTGTAACTTTTCTAGTTAATGAAATAATCGACCTTTTCAAAAATAGCATTTTTCGGTTTTTGTCGTTTATCACTGGTATGGCTCGGAATTTTTGATAATTTTAGATGCCATCTTAATGAGTATAAAAAATTGCAAAATATTGCCCATTTAACCAAATCAGTAACTTTATTAATAACAAAGATGCCCATGCAATGCAACTCGAATTGGGACACATTGTATACTTCGGTGCCTATATTTTATTGTATTAAATGTACAAGTTTAACCACTGGTAGATTAAATTGTCCTAAAATTTTACCCGATACTTCTTTAAATATTCTAAAATATAGAGCAAGTCTTAAGGGATTTAAAACCATAAAAAGTATAAGAATAAAATTTTTATAAAAAAACCAATATTTTTAGTTTAATTTTTTTTAATTCAATAAATAAATACAATTACCCTAACTTATTATAATTGTATTTAAATCTGGGTTTCTAGTTTTTTACTAAGAAATCAAAATTTGATTTTTTTGGGGTAAATTAATTGGTTTAAAGTAGGTTTTTTGATTTATATCAATTATTACTTGGATTTTGTGTTTGCCAGATTGCTTTTTAGAATATTATTCGCTGTTTTTAAACTAAGTGAACCATGATGTGGATAATTTTAAATTTCCTTCAATAAAATCAATCAATCTAATTGGCTTAAAGATATAGACAAAATCCAAAGCACACTTGATTTAAATAAAAAAAAATGAAATGAAATTTGTACAGGGTGTTCGCCGAAAATCATTAAAATTGCTGTAAGTTTTTAGGGAGTTGAAATAACATTGGTTCATTCAAAAATTTTTGTTCAGAATGACATTTTTTCCTTCTAAAAATTTTTATTGCTGGAAAAAAAGTGGGACTCTGTATTTTTATGATATTACAAGGAACCCCAACCAAAATGTTGTTTTTTAAATGAATCACTGAATTATCAAGGTATTTTTGGTACAAAAATCAAAATTTGGAATAGCATTGCTGTCAAAAGTTTGATAATTATGGGTTGAAATTTTGTTATAATTTAATACCACGGACACTTATTTAATACATGGTAATATCATAAGAAATTAGTTGTACGGGGTGTTTCCCTTTTTTACTTTACCAGCAAAAATTTTTTGTAGATAGTAAATGTAATTCTCAACAAAAAATTTCCTATGAACTGTTATGTTTTTTCGACTCCTTAAAAAAGTTACAGTATTTTTAAAATTGATAAATTTTCATGATTTTTGTGGAACACCCTGTATAATATTCTTTGTTATTATATTTTTTTTATTTAGATCAATTATTATTTGGATTTTTTCTTTGCCAAATTGATTTTTTTGAACATTATTGACTATTTTTAAAATAAGTGAACGACGAGGTTAAGTTAGTTTAGCGTCTTATTGGTTTAAAGATATACAAAATTCAAGGCATACTTGATTTAAATAAAAAAAATTAAAATAAAATGAAATTTATAGAGGGTGTCCCACAAAAATCATTAAATTTTTGAAATTTTAAAATTGCTGTAAGTTTTTAAGGAGTTGTAAAAACACAACAGTTCATAGGAAAATTTTTGTTCAGAATGGCTATCTAAAAAAAATTTTTCCTGGAAAAAAAGTGGGAAACCCTGTATATTGTTTACATACTTTAAGCAAATCTGAGTAGATCAATTGCTCACTTTCTCAGTTTACTTTTAGCTTGTTCTTTTTATGCCAAAAGTTATATAATTCAATAAATGATAATAAAATTTAAGCATTTGCTGTTTTTTTTTCGCTTCATTCTGCTCATTTAGAGTGTGTGCTCAAATTGAAAATTATCTGAACTGAACTGATCAAACGGATGTAAAAAAACAACTATTGAGAAAAATATGTGAATAATTATTCAATGATTACTTTTGAAAGCTTGATGCTTGCCCAAATAATTCTGGATTTTTCTCAGTGGTATTTGAATGCATTATTTTTGGATTACTTGATAAACAGAATATTTTAAATAAATGTAACAACTTTTATTTATGGTAACAACATACTAACGTCAAAAAATGACTAATTAATTGCAATATTTTTTGGATTCGTTTTTTTAACCATTTATTTTTGAAATTGTTGTCCCATTTTATCCATTTGATTGAAACTGCCTAACAACTATGTGGATTTTACGGTACAGAAATAAACCCACTTTTGTTGGTGTCACAGTAAAAATAAAAATTAAAAGTTAGCCTTGGTAAATTATCCCCACTAAAATTTGAGGATGAATAATTCCCACTATTATGACCATAATAATGTCATGATTGGTTATATAATAAGTCAACCATGTGACAAAAGTTCCATCTAGTATTAAAATCGAATTCAAAACACTTCTGATTGAAAAATTTATTTAGAAAGCCAATGAGAATTAACCTCAGCATATTCAATAAATTTTCGAAACTGCATAGAAACATTGTAATAAACAAGAATTTTCTAAAACGAACACCTTGAATAACTTTGAATATTTTGATCATTGATAAATTTTGAGATAAATTGATGGCATTATTGGCAAACTGTTGATATTACATTGTTTCATGTTACAAAGATAATTGTCTAATAAGTTGATATTGGTTGATACTAACCAAAATCGCCAAAACACCTTGTATATTTATAATACTCTGTTCTTCAAAATCCTTTTGATGAATTGAATCTTTGTTTTTTTATTTTTCCAAAAAAATATTCACATTCCTTCAATTATTAAAATTACATATTTGTAAAGCTTCATGTATTATTAGCATATTTTCAAATTTGATTAAATTATATAGGATGATTACATTTAAGTCACAAATAAAAGTTATTTTTTTTTAATTTGAACACCCTGTATTTTAAAAAATGTACTACTGTGTTGGATTTGTGAAGCTTAATTTTGCTTATTTGAAGAGTTTTGAAATTGAATAAATTGTAATTACCTGACATGTAGTTTTAGATTTCAAAAGATTGCAAGAAAAACAAAATAGCTACTATCGTTTTTATTTGTTTAATTGAAAACGAATCATATGTTGGCCAATTCTAATGAAACATTGTTGAGACACTTTTAAACGAGGATTCAAAAAATTCTATAACATTTGTTCCATCACTAAGAAACCAAAAATTTGAGAGACAACTTTTTTTCTTATGAGAGACAATAACAAATAATTTAAAGCAAAAAGAAGCACTTTGCACTTTATATTTTAATTTAATTTGATTTCTCACTTCGTGCAAACTAAAAAAATTAAAAAATAGGAAAAATCATCATTGAAATCTGAAAAAAACTTCCTTGTTGAAATGTATCTCAATAATCTATTCGTTAAAAATGATAAGTTTTCGAAAAACAAATAAAACTAATAAAAACGAGAATGGAAATTTTCATTTTTTTTGAGATATTTTGAAAACTGAAAATGACAAGACTTTTAGTTAATTATTCAACAAAAAATATGCAACTTGCCCCAGTTTAACCCACTTCATATCTCTTCAAACAAGCAAGATCTCAATGTTGAACCTCGAAAATCCGGCACCGTATATTTTACTAAAAATATCTAAATTTGTTTAAAAACAATAAAAATGTTGTTGCTATTTAAATCAGAGTTGGGCAAAGTATTTAAGTAATCAATACTAAGTATGTACTTTGGTAAAATCCCTAAAGTATGCAGTGTATTTAAGTATTCAGTGTTCAGTAACTACTATTCATTAGGAATTTTATAAGAACCAATTTTTCATCTCACTTTCACTTATTAGTTGAGTTTTTTTTTAGTTTACCAATAGTTTCTTATTATTAAATCATTTCCCTAAAAACGATAATCAAAATAATAAAATACATAAAAAGGCAAAGTTTCATTTTCAAAAAAAAACTTTTTAGATCTGAAACAAAATCAAAGACAATTATCAGTTGAGGGGTGGATAAATCGTTTGTTTCAAGTCTAACTAGTATTTTTTAATAAAATGAACGCTATTAAAATTTATGTATTTTATCATTATGTATCGTTTTTAGGATCATCGAAATGATTGCAGTACATTGCGGTGCTGGCAAACATTCATCAAAACATCAAAAAAAATACAACAGGCTCTGCAGCAGAGCATGCGTAGAAGGCATGACGGTTCTTAAGAATGGTGGAACACCTTTGGAGGCAGTAAAGGCAGCTGTTACTATTTTAGAAAATGACGCAATGACAAATGCTGGATATGGATCAAATTTAACTGTAAATGGTTACGTGGAAGGTGATGCTGCAGTAATGGATGGAAAAACATTAGTATATGGAGGATGTGGATCTGTAAGAAAAGTTAAAAACCCAATTCATTTAGCTTATGATATTTGCATAAAGCAATTTGAAGATAATATGTATGGCTTGGTACCCCCTTCTTTATTAGTGGGATCGGGTGCTTTGGATCACGCCAAACAAAGTGGACTAAAAATTGTGAAAAATAAAGAATTGGTCAGTTTGAAGGCTTCAAGACAAATGAAAAAATACAAAGCTTTGACGGAAGAAACTGATACGCCTCAAAAGCTTGATACTGTAGGAGCTGTATGTTGCGGGTTGGATGGTAATGTAGCTGCAGCTTCAAGTTCAGGAGGTTTGATATTAAAAAAAGATGGAAGAGTTGGACAAGCCGCTTTATACGCTAGTGGAGTATGGGCTGATAGTTACAGTTTTCCTACAGAAACTTCTTTAGCAGTATGCACAACTGGATGTGGAGAACAACTGGTCCAAACACAACTGGCGAAACAAATTTCTGAAGACCTTAAAACATGCACCTGCCCCACCATAGAATTATCCAAATGCATAACTGAAAAATTTATAAATTCAAAGTTTTTACATCGAGCTATCGTTAAAAGTGCTGGAGCTTTGGTTTTGCACTTGTCTGGAGACGGTGAAGGATCAGTATTATGGGGACACAACACTGAAACTATGAGCGTGGGTTTTATGCGAGATTCAGACCCAAAACCTTCAAGTTTGGTATCGCAATTGCAAAGCAGTAGCGGAGATACTCCAGTTGTTATGGTGGGAGGCTCAAACTTTCAGCTAAATTTGAGCTAAGATACATAAAAGACGATATACAATATTTTTGTGAAAGAATTTGTGATTTTTTTGTTATCATCCAAAGAGTTCTTAGAATAAATAAGTTTTCTAAAAGTTACATTAGTTTTTATTTACCTAACTATTCTTAAAACTAATACATGGAATTTAGAATTTATATCCAAGTATATTTTCAAATTTACTAAATTATAATATCACGTTCTTTTATTTAATAGGAAATGCCAAGACCGGTAAAAGTAATGCCGATTAGTGAACCTAGATCCACTCCTCGAAGAATTGTACCAAAAGGAAACATGCGGCAAATCGCTCAAACGATTTCTTCTGGTGGAGAACCAGAAACTCTGGAAATATTATCAGATGATGATGATGTGGTAAGTTAAAGCAATTAGTCTATACTATATGCTATAACAAATTGGCTTACTTTTGTATTTATTTTATGTTTTTTTTGTAGCAGATTGCTGAAGGGCCTGTTAAAAAGAAGTACCGAGTTTGTAGCAATAGTGAGTAATTTCAAACAATTAATTCGCATTACTAAATTAAATAATTTAACCAAACTGTTCAATATTTGATAAAATTATTCAAGATTTTTATAAATTCGTAATTAAGATATACTTAACGTATACCAAGAACTGTTTTTTTCATTTTTATAATAATAATAATTTTAATTCTCTCAAAATATTATCTTTGGAAAATTGGTTTGATTTTTTTTACTGAAATATCTTGTGTATCTGTGAAGATGCAAATTTTTAAAACAGGAAGTTTAAATTTTAGATAAAGACGCAATTGTTATTAAAGCTACAAAACCACCAGAACCGACACTATCTTTAGATTGCTGGGAGGAAAATCTTAGTTCTGTACAATTAGCTTTACAAAAATCTATGGAAAAAGAATACACCGAAATGACTAATAAGATTGATAATTATCTAACAAAATCAAATGCTGAAGTTATATTTGAAGGGGAATTAATATCAGCAATTGAACTGGATGCACCCCTATCTACTTCAAGTAATAGACTATCCTTAATTTTATCATCAAATTTTTCAAATTTTTATTTGTAGTAAGTCAAAAGTCACAAAAGGCGGCAAAAAGTAATGGTCCAACCACTTTACCCGCCCCTCCAGCTCCAGCTCCAGTAAGCAATTATTCCTATGTTTTGGATCCAAGATCTGGTCAAGTTGTTGGTACTGTGACATCGGCACCAACTGTTGTTGCACAAGGACAAATTGTGGGAGCTATAACTCCCACGGCAAGCAGTAATCCCCCACAACTATTAAATAGACAAACAAGAAAGAGAACCAGAGCTAATTCACCACCACCACAACCACCTCAAACAATAAAATTACAAAAGGTATGTTAATTACAATAGTCATAAATAATATAGCTACTAGTTAATTTTTATTTTCCTGTTAGTTATCACAACCACCACCTTTAGTAACATTAAGGCAGCCAGATTCATCGAAAACAACACCAAAAACAACAGCATCAGTAGTTGATTTAACATCGGATGAATTAAAAAATGCTGATTCTAAAGAGGTAGCATTTAACAAGTTACAAGGCAAAACATTCCCATCTCTTGTAGTAGTTGCTCGTCCAAATTTAAAAAACCCGGCAACCAATATTGTAGCAGACAGAACGAAACTGGATATTAAAGTGAAATCGGTGCTAATGCATGCTCCAACTAAATTTACAGAATGGTAAGATATTAATTACTTTAGGTGTTATAAATATTTTGATAAACTATACTGGAAATATTTATTCAGGTTAATTCAGCAAGGGCTTATTCGAGCTGAACAAGTTTGTCCACAACATCAAAAAACTAAACTAAAACTAGGAATGTACAGTGATGCCTCTAAATTTCCCTTTTCCGGTGGATATGTGTGGATTTCAGAGTGTTGTCCGCAAAGATTTGTTTCTGTTTTTAGTGGATCAATATTTGAAGGTTCACCACATCCCCCAAGTGTTCTATTGAAACTTGTTTACCATTGGTCATGCCAAACCAACGTCCAAAATGTCATTCAATGGGTAAGTTATTTTTTATTTTTTAATACCATCAATGTAAATTAAATTAAATATTTTTCAGGTTAAAGTTGAGAATTTATATGTTAAGGGTTTAAATACGTGGTTAAGAGCAGTGTGTACAGTAGCCTTACATACGCATGTACCCCAACTAGGGGGACCTGGTATTAGGGTGGAAATTGGTGTTATTTCGTTGGGTACTACTTCACAAGATGGTAATCAAAGACAAGTAAAAGTTGAAGTATTAGGTATTTTGGAAAGCTTCACTAAAAGGATAAGATTAAGAGCTGTCGAACCTTTAACTGAACAAGATCGTAGTTTAAAAAAACGGTTTGTGAAAATATTAGAGCCACTCAATCCTTGGGTACACCCTGACAGCATTATAGTTACTGATATGACTGTAGATAAAGCAACTTTGCAATCTATGGGTTTTAAGAACATTCAACAAGAAAGCAATAATTCCAAAGGGAATAGTCAAATTATGGATTATTTGCGAAGAATCGTTCCTCGCATGTTCCAAAATACACTTTCTTTATTATCGAGACAAATTATTCAACAATTTTTGGATGAATTAGTTTGGAGAGAATGGTTTGGTACAACTCCATCAGATACGTTTGACAATTTATTGCTACATTTAGCTGAACAAACCAGAACAGATTGTGGACAATCTTTAGTAGTTCGGTTAAATAAAGTTGCTACAAATCCATTTAGAAGTTGGGGTATTGCAACTAATACGAATACTAATAAGTATACAATAGAGGCACCTAAAAGGCAAAGACGTAAGCAGCAGATTAATAGGGTTTACACTCCAACTCCGGAACTTTTGAAACCTGCCAGATCAACTTCACCTGATTTTCCAGAGCAAACTGTACCTTTAGAGCACTACTATTATGGCACAATTGAAGGAGTAAACGATGCAGAGGTTGTTGCATTTAACGTTAAATGCCATGTTTGTAAAGAACCGTTTAATAGCAACATAGAACTGATGAAACATTACTTTAATCATGCACATAATATCACCACGGCGTATCAATGCAAGTATTGCCTAGCCGGAGTAACCACCAAAGAAGGCCTAGAGTCACATGTCTTAACAACACATCCCTCTACAACCAAAGTTGGAAATGAATTTGTTTGCATAATTTGTGAATCCAAATTCAACTCTACTTATTTACTTGGAAAACACATGTCAATTGAGCATGTACCGTCGGAATTACCTTATCAATGTGGTACATGTAATTTCCGTTCATCAAGTCATAAACAAACAATTGATCACTTCTACACAATGCATGCCAATCAGGGAGTTTTACAGTGCCCCTTCTGCCTTAAATCAACTGTTCTGGCTACTTCTGGAAGAGCTACCCCTCAACACCTTTACTACTTCTTACAACACTTGCAAAAGCACCAGAAAAAAGCGGTTGCCAAAAAATGCAATAAATGTTCATTATGGTTTGTCCAACAAAATGGAGCAAAAGACCATATGAAAATGCACGAAACACAGAGAAGAAAAGCAGGCTTAAAACCCTGGTTAGTTCCAAGACATTGTATAATGGTCCCTAAAAGTGTAAATGAGGATAAGGATGAAGAAACAGATATTTCGAATTTAGAAATAAGTGTTCCAGAAAATACTGAGTGTAAGGAATGTAATGCAAAATTAACAGAGAAAGATCATTTCCCGTAAGTAAACCTAATCATTATAAATATGAATTATATTCATGAATTTATTTTATAATTTCAGAGCAGTATTATCTTGTGAAAATGATACATGTGAATTCATCACCTGCTGTAAAAATGCCATGGTGAAACATACAGACAACTGCAAAACTATTGGAATTATTTTACCTGAGTTGCCTCTACCATTTGAAATGTTCTGTGTTTGTGGACACAGCAATAAAGATGGTAAGTTCTTTCAATTTTCCAATATTATTATTAAATTCAATTTTTAATGAATTCTCTAAAATAAAACGTTATCGTTTCAGGAAATGCGATGGCTAAGCATTTGGCAGTATGCGAAAGGCATTCGGCATATCCATCACGGGAAGCAGCCAAAACAGCTACTGTAACACACAGCATGTTGGATGTGTTAGGATTAGTGAGGAGACCTGAAGAACCAGCGTCATCTTCTGATACAGTTTTAAGCGATGAGGATAAAAGTTCTAAAACTAAGTCAGATGATGATAATACAAGTGAAAAGGGATCAGAAAAATTGAAGAAAAGGAAAAGAACCATGATTAAAGGGTACAAAAAGCCTAATAGAGTTGTAGATATAACTGATGGTGAAAATTCAAAAGAAAAAGAATCTTCTGATGTAATGAAAGTAACTGAGGAACTTGCTGATAAAGAAAATAAATCTTTAGAAGAAAACACAAATTTAGAAAATATTTCAAAAGATGAAAATTCGCCTAAATCTGATGAAGTAATGGATGTAGATAATGAGTCAAATAATTCCAAAGAAACTGACGAATCTGCTAATTTGGGTGCAATTACAACAGATAAATCATCAGAGAAAAAGGATAGTTCAGATAATGCTTCCAATTCAGATCAGGCAGTAACTATTGAGGTAGCAGATGAAGAAAGTATAATGTCCGAAAATAATGCACAAGTTAATGAAGAAGAAACTGGTGAAGATATTTCAAAAAATGTGGAATCGAATGAAAATATTGAAGACCTTCCACCTACAGAATCTCAAAATGATTTGGATTTAACAGATGTAGCTTTCATAGAAAAAGACTTGCATGATATTCAGACTGATACTGATAAAGATAATGTTAATTTAGAAGATATTTTAAGTAATGCAGAGGATAAAATGTTAGAAGAACAAAGTGAGGATGTTGATGGTTTACTTAATGACATTATGGAATCCGAGTGTGCAAAATCAAGTGACATATCTGATGTCATGTTGATTGATTAATAACACATGTACAATTTATTAACTTTTTGTTTTTATATATTTAACATTACTTTTGTAAAATATTAGATTTAAAAAGGATTTTATTGTAAATTTTTTCAAATTTATATTTCTATTGTAGATATTTTCGTTGTATTTGATAAGTGAAGTTAATTCTATATGTGAAAACTTATCTGGTTCTTATTTTAAGCTAAGTAAATCGAGTAAATTTAAAACTTTTTTTATTCCATTGTACCCTAAAACCATGTTATTTATTACAAAAAATACATAAGTATTGGCTACGTTAAATAAACAGATTGAGCGGTATATGGGGTGCGTTCCACTTAAGACCCACATTGCTCACGACGACCGCAAAGTCGTTTATAGACACTCCCTGTGCAAATTCTTTATTTAGTGGAGACATACAACCAAGAGTACTTCTCAATCTTCTTCAGAACTGTATAAACTATCAGACTCTGATAACTGATGTTTTTCTGATCTCACGTATTCGTTTTGCACCTATGTTTGCAAATATTGACAAAGATTAAAGTGTTGACTTATGCACTCGAGCTTTTTCTTTCTAGTTCTGAACCATTTTGGGCGAACAGAGGTATAATGGCCGATCTCACCGACACGACTTAGGACTCTAAGTAGTACTTAAATTTTGAATTAACAGATTTTGTATTGTGTTCCTGTCAATTTAGGCTGGCTGCACACAGTAACTGACGAAACAGCCAGAGGCAAAAGGTCGGCAGATAGAAATGTTTGTCGGAAGACCAGTTTACCGCGAAACATAACGTCGGACGACAATTGTCTCGGGACGTATGTATTTAGCACATCTAGAACAAAAATAAAATTCTTTGCAGTATGGAACGCATTGATCCTGTTGTGCTATATAATATCATTTGTTTTTATTAGAAGGAAAGAATCCTACTGACAACGTATGGTGTGGAGCGACTTACCTCGACTTGTCTCAACATGTTGCATCCGATGCGACAGTTGCAAACAGTCTCATGCTGTCGGGTCCAGTGTGCGCCTGTCCAGGAATCTGTGTATAAAATTCTCCCACGAGAGTCATCTTCCAACATAAATGAATCGTATCAAACTGTTTCGTCGGTTGCAGTGTGAGGCCGGCCTTAAGGCCGTTTAGACGGGCATAATTTGTTACCAAAATTTTGTTCCCAACCCGACTCGGATGCAACTGCGCAATGTGCAGTTCCATCTGAGTCGATTTGGGACTCATTTGAGGCCGTCTAAAAAGGCCTTTAGATATTAAAGTAGTTTTTAAATTTTAAGTCGTGTCGGTGAGATTGGCCATAACTCTCCTTACTGAACGCAGTAACCGGTAACCTGCTGAACACGTCCATTATTTTTGCGGTATGAACGTATTTATGGAATTATTGCAGGACCCTTATCCTTATTTTCGGGGATAAAAGATAAAATATCTTATAGGAAAAACAGAACGTTTCTACCAATAAGTAACAAGTATTTTGCTTGACCACGCCTTTTTTTCTATAGGATATTTTATCCCCGAAAATGAGGATACGGCCCCAGGTATTCAAATAAGTTTTAAACTTTATTATGCGAAAACAGTAAATTTATTTTCAATTCACATAAAAAAACTAAAAGTCTGCTACGTTAAATTTCCATCAAATAAGTATAAACCCAAACAGGTTAAAAATTTAGAATTTTATTCATAACCAGATAGTGCAGTAGTTGTTGGATAGGCACTTCTAACATTGAGAAGAATATTTCTATCTATATCCAATGCGTTATTTTTTAGAAAGATTTCCTTTTCTAGACTGTGCCTTGTGAATAGAAGATTTTTGTGACAATGTTCTAGGTTACTCAATTCTTTTTGAAGATTTGTCATTTCGGCTGTAATATCTCTTACTTCCAAAATTAATCTAAAAATATTGTTTATTTAAAAAATACAGAAAATATTAGAACAAATCATAAAAAGTGATTATTTACCCATATTCTGGTGGATCTCTACAGTTTTCTACGCGAGCTCTTCCTTTATAATTTTCTAAACGCGTTTGAGCAACTTTCATAGGAGTATCTAGTCTCCTGATAGAGTTTTTCACCTTTGGCATAAGATTTTCAATATCAAGAAGTCTTTGTAATACCTGAAATCCAGTAAAAACGTAAATATATACTAAAATAACTAAGAACTACTCACCTTCTTTAATTCGATTTCCATTTGCTGTTTTGCATCTTCAGTTTTAGCGATTTGTTTGGTTAATAAAAAATTAATGTTTTGTGATTGAGTTATTAAGTCCCTAGAAGAGTTTAATAGTATTGCATTGGATTTATTTCTTAAATTTTCAGAAGCCTTTAAAGTTCTTCTAACATCGTTGCATATTTTAGTAACATGAGCTTCCCAGGAATCAACATTGGATTGCCTAAAATTTTAGAAAAGCGATGAGATACAAAAATTTTGAATGCATGTATTGTATTACTCCTTGCAAAAAATTGTAGATCCTGGTTTAAATAATTTTGAATCGGATTTGTTATTTAACGTAGAATTTGTATTTGTGATATCATAAGATTCAACTTTATCACTCCAATCAAGCTCTAGACTAACTTTAGCTGCTTTATTTTCAAGAACTTGATTAATAATTTCTCTCAACGTATCTTCAAAATACGATCTAATTCTTGCAACTAGGTTTAATTCAGTCCTCAATTCCTTCTCAACTTCATCGTTAACCAATTCGTTATCTAAGCGATAAGAACGCTTTTCAATACATTCGCTGGCTAAAATAAAAAATCTTACGGATAACTAAATTGGTCTCAGGACCCAAAATTTTGAAAGGTAAATCAGTATTTAATAGTATTAATACCTATTGAGTTTGGGATTAATAAAACCAATAAAGCCTTTTTAACTCTATTTTTTTCAACCTCCAAAAGTCCTGTTTCTTCAGTTAAGGGTCCACTCAAATCAAACAATTCTTCTCTAAATTTGTAGATGTGTTTTTCTCGAATTTTTAGTAGTTTGGTGTTATCTTCTTGATTGTTATCAGTAGAAGTGAACGCGTAATCGATGGATTGTAAAGCAGAATTTTCAGCTTGATCACTTTTACGTCTCACTTCGTCGGATGCGTTTAATAAGTTAATATTGTGGCGGCTCCAATCATTTTCACTAAATCTGGTTATTGAATATTTTTGTTCAACTGGACGAACAAGAGTTCTATCAAAAAAAGTTTCGTTATCCATGATAGTCTTGGGGTAAATTAGAAATTTGTTTTACTCGCGGAAAATCAACTTATACGAATTATTTACTTACCTACTCAGCAAACACAAGGTTTCCTAGCAAAGAAGAATTTGATCGATATACAAGGCTTGTTTACTAATTTATGATATTGATACATATCGGAATATTAAAGATAAACACAGGCGCTGAATTTTCTAAATTGGAATTCGAAAAGAAAATAAAGGGCGTACTTATAATTATCGAAGAAACTTGAGAAAAATGTAAAACTATTTTTCATACTAATTTTAAATTAGTAATTTGTTGTAGAAGCCTAGAATTACTTATTTTAACTTGATTTTAAAGTGCCATTAAGAGCAATTTCCTAAACGGTAAATATACTGGTTTAGTTCTGCAGTCATAAAAGCTAGTACGAACAACATTTTTGTATAATTTTTTTTGTAGTTGATTTAGAAGTTTATTTTTTAATTTTTGCCAGAAGAAAAAAAAAATTGGAAAATGTACAAAAAAAATATAATGATCTAAAAGTACCTTAATTTTAGACCCCTCTAATTAATTTTGTGCTAGGTTACAGAAGATAACTCTCTGGCAGAATGTAGCCTAATCAATTTAGATTATAAATCTGAAAAAGAATTGAAAATCGAAGGAGGAAAACTTGAGTTATGACTGCAGAACTAATGCTCGATTTCATGATTTTTTACATTTTTTCCTCCCAAACTCGCGCGCCCTCTAGGGATCAGTTATTTGGTCATAATTTGCAAAGAAGCTCCAGAAAAGTGGGATGGATATTCTATACCTTGTTATTATCTCCAAC
Source organism: Stenus bimaculatus (assembly GCA_963971135.1). Taxonomy (NCBI): domain Eukaryota; kingdom Metazoa; phylum Arthropoda; class Insecta; order Coleoptera; family Staphylinidae; genus Stenus; species Stenus bimaculatus. Next base: position 43,718,853 of record OZ020183.1, on the reverse strand, counting down.
GGAAAATTTATCGCGGGTGTCTAGGAAGATGCTCTTAATAATCCCCAATTATTTTTTAGTAGCAATATACAGGGTGTTTCATTGAAAACTTCAAATGTCGTTTATTTCATAACCAAAATTTTTTTCAAAAAATTAACCGAACACGCCGATTTTTGTTTTGAGGGGGACGCATTATTAGACCGATTTAAGCACTCTCACGTCACTCCCTTAAGCAGGGGGCGTTAACCCCCTAATTTATTAAATGGCAACAGGGGTTGAGTAATATATCATTTGAAAGCTGCTTTTAATTAGAATTCAACGGTATAAATTAAATTAAAATTGATCGATTCGTTTTTAAGAAAAAAATTAAAAACTCATTGCAATAAATAAATTTAAAAAATGTTAAATTAACCCAAAAAATCTTTTTTCAATTAGCAAATTATTAAATACTGAATAAAAAATTGAAGGTAAGATGTCCCGTTTGGTTCTCATGAATAATTTAATTTAAAATTTAAACGCAAAAGAGTAATAAATAAATTTCTTTGTTATGTTATCCACATGATTTGACAGGTGTTTAAATCTAAATAAAATGTGATTTAAAAATTGAAATAATTTAATTTAGTGTATTACAAGTTTTCGAATTAAATAGATTACACTAACTTTATTACCTCCTAACCATTCAAAATGGTTTATTCTAAAGATGATCGAGTTGAGGTTATTATACTATACGGTGAAGAAGATGTGCCCTTCGAGCAGCTACTCGTTTTAATAATCTTCATCCAGATAAAAATGTATCTGCAAGATATGTTTTAGATTTGTTCAATAAATTTCGTGAAACGGGTTCAGTAGGAAATAAAAAAAGAACTGGCGGCCCCCCAAATGAAGTAGAAACGTTGACTGTAGTAGGCGAAACTTCTCTAAATCCGCAAACTTCCATAAGAAACTTATCTACATTAACAGGACTTCAAAGTACCAAGGTTTGGAGAATTTAAAAAAATTTAAAATATCGCCCGAATAAATTTTCTTGTCATCAAGAATTAAGTGAAGATGATTTTGATCGCCGAACAGAGTTTTGTGAAGTTATGTCAATAGACTATCAAATACTCCAAACCAATTACAAAACATCTGCTTTAGTGAAGAAGAAATATTTAACTTGAGGGGTGAAGTTAATAAACATAACTGTCGTTATTGGAGTACAGAAAATCCACATTGGATGCGAGTAGAGCACTGTCAGTATCCAGAAAAATTAAATGTTTGGGTTGGAATTTATGGGGACCATATTATAGGCCCAATATTTATTGATGGCATCTTAACAGGCGAAAAATATTTAGATATGCTGCAAAATATTATCGAACCTACAATAACACATGTCTTAGAAAATGATGATATGCTGGACGAAAATTTGATAATTTTTCAACAGGATGGTGCTCCGCCACATTATACGTTATAAGTTCGTCAATATTTAAACAGAACCTTTCCTAGTTGGATTGGGCGTAGAGGTACTATTGAATGGCCAGCACGCTCACCTGACCTCACACCGCTGGATTTTTTCGTTTGGGGCTATTTAAAAAATAAGGTCTTCCAGAACCAACCTGATACTTAAGCAAACCTTCGTCAAAGGATCATAAACGAATGTGGAAATATTATACCAGTAATGCTACAAAATGTTCGCGCAGAGTTTGAAGACCGTCTCTATTTCTGCTTGGAAAATTCTGGAAAACATTTCGAACATTTACTTTAATTGTCTATTTAAAAATAAAATTATTTTATAACTAAAAAAAATTTTATTGCAAACTTTAAATTTGAGTATTACAATAGGTTTTTCTTTTTTTTTTCTTTAAAACGAATCAATCAATCTTAATTTAATTTATACCGTTGAATTCTAATTAAAAGCAGCTTTCAAATTATATATTACTCAACCCCTGTTGCCATTTAAGAAATTAGGGGGTTAACGCCCCCCGCTTAAGGGAGTGACGTGAGAGTGCTTAAATCGGTCTTATAATGCGCCCCCCTCAAAACAAAAATCGGCGTGTTCGGTTAATTTTTTGAAAAAAAATTTGGTTATGAAATAAACGATATTTGAAGTTTTCAATGAAACACCCTGTATGTATCAAACATTATAAATATTCTAAAATATTTACAGAATTTTCTTAATTAAAGAGGTTAATTACCAATACTCAATCAAACAAAACTTGACCCTGTTAATCGAATATAATATACATGAGGTTATAAACTTGAGGTCATTCCTAATTGATTTTAAAGTAATTTAGGTTTTATTGTACAGCCCGCAGTTGCAACTAAACTTTTTTTGAAGAAGACGTTAAGAAAATGTACGGAAATCATTATCATGGAAGTGGATTTGGAGAAGTGGTTAATTCAAAACCAAGAAAAGGAGTATTTTTAGATGGAGCAAATTTTAGCGTGCAATCATCAGCTATTACAAAAGTTGCACCGGCTCCTAATTTACCACCACAAATTAAATCTTACATCGAAAGCGATACTATTGTTTATGATCTTTTAAAACCAATAATTATGTTACTTAGAGCCCTTGGAGTATTTCCTGTTGTTGCTGCATCAAAAGGAGTTTATAAGATAACCATTCCATTAATGGTTTATTCCATCGCAGTTTTCTTATTCATGGTTGGATATATTGGGTATATGAAGTGGGATAAAGTAGAAATTGTGAAATCCGCCGAAGGTCGATTTGAAGAAGCAGTGATTGGATATCTTTTTAGTGTATACCTTATACCTATCACCATAATACCCATTTCTTGGTATGAATGCAAAAAGATAGGAAAAGTCCTAGGTGATTGGGCAATTTTTGAACGAGTTTATCAGAAAATTGAAGATAAAAAATTACCTTTATTCGCCGGGAATAAGCCTCTTCTTATTTCTTTAATCCTACCAGTATTATCATGTGCCATAATGGTTACGACACATATAACTATGGTTTATTTTAGAATTGTTCAAGTATTTTTTTTAAATCCGAAATAAATACATCGGGTATTAATTTAATAATTGTAGGTAATACCCTATTGTTTTATTAACACGTTATTGTTTGGTATTGGTGGATTTTGGTACTTGCATTGTGAAGTTATTGGAAAAGTTGCCATTATAATTGCAGATGATTTTCAAAACGCACTCAAACATATAGGTAAAAAAAATCAGGTATGACGATACTAATATTTCCAAAATATTTTTCATTTTAGGACCATCGCAGAGAGTTGCTGAATATAGAGCATTGTGGATGTTATTAGCACGAATTACCAGAGCAATTGGATTAGGATCATGCTATGCAATGACATTTTTAAGTTTATATTTGTTTTTAATTATAACCTTAACAATTTATGGTTTGCTATCCACGCTCCAATTTGGTTTTAGTATTAAAGATGTTGGATTAGTGCTCACAGCTTTTGTTTCAATAGCTTTACTTTACTTCGTTTGCGATGAAGCGCATTTTGCATCAAATTCGGTAAAATATTTTTTTAATATATGATTTTTTTAATATTCGGGTAATTGTAGGTTCGAGTTTATTTCCAAAAAAAGTTGCTCCTTGTTGAGCTGTCGTGGATGAATGAAGATGCACAACAGGAGGTAAATTAAGATATTAAAGGGAAAATTTTCCCATTAAGTAATTAAATTTACTTTACTATAAAACGTTGGGGCGCATTTTATGATACGTAATGTATATTCTAAATTATTCAATGAGATAAATTTTAATTAGCTACTTTTTTAATGGAAAATATAATGCAAATAGCTTGGAGGGTAATAAACATACGTAAAGTCTCGGAAGTGAAGTTTTTTATTTGCCATTACGTTATTTCAGTCTTAAGTCCTTATCATAAACATAAATAATTAGATGGCATATTTAAGTGGCGAAAAATAAAATACTTATTCTTACTTTATATTGCATGCTATAAAATAATTTAAAAGTTTTATTATTTCCATCAGGCTAATTTAAGTTTTTTTAATAAATACAAGAATTATGATACAATTCAGTGCAAATTTGTGAGTCCTTACAGGTTTGTTACATGGGTTGTCCATGGTTACCTTACAGATTTTTCCTGAAAGGACTTAGGACTTACAGATTTAGATTTGCATAGACTGCACCACTTCAGAATTTTTTTTATAAAATTAAGAAAGTTTGAACACAATATTGTACTTTTCACAAAAATAGTTCGACTGGTTTAACTTTACAAGATTTTGGTTTTATAAAATATCCTTAGATTAATATTATTTTTGTATTTTCTACTTTTCTACTACACATAACTTTTTTTTAGATAAATATGTTCTTAAGAGCTACAGAAATGAACCCGACTGATATCAGCCTTGGAGGATTTTTTGATGTTAATCGTATCTTATTTAAATCTGTAAGTTTTATTTTTAATACATAAGATTACAATTTAATTTGGTTCATTAAAAATCGGGGGATCTAATCTAGAGGGGAGGGGCAGCTTATCATATTGGTTTTGAGGAAGTAGGCCAGCGGCGTTATTTTAAGGAAAATCTGGAATTGCAGAAATATGAGTTTTTGATGTTGGGGGTGAAGGGGGGTTGCCGCTCTAATATATAATTTTTAGAAATTGTTAAAGTCAAACATCTTCCTGACACTTTAGAACACAACTCGGTATTGCCTTTTTAGGCCAGTCAAATAAGCTCAAAAACATGATCTACTTCGAAAAAATTAGAGGAAAACTGAAAATCATTTTAATCACTTTACTTTTCATAAAAAAAGAACTCATTGAGTTTGCCCCAATTTTCGTGCAATGCTCTATGTGCTGTGTAGAAAAAATCAAGAAATTTTCGGTAATTTTGCAGTTTTTTTTTAAATACAGCCAAAATTATGCGTCTGGAGGAAGATACTATTCTTTGCAATTTTAAAAAGCTTTAAATTCTGCGTCGATTGAATACTCGACTTTTAAATTTAAACCTCAAGAAGTTGGAGAAAACTAGAGTCAAAAATTGCCCCCTTGGAGAAACAAAAATTTTCTTTCGGATATACCGATATTTAGCCCGGGATAACTTTCTAATGAATGTAACAACTTAAAAATGGCTATAGTATAAGTTTAATAGCGTTAAATTCTGCATTGATTGAGTACCTAACTTTTAAATTTAAACCTCAAGATGTTGAAGAAAACTAGAGTAAAAAATTGTCTATGTAAATTTTTTATTCTGTATATACTGATTAATTTTTGAATGACTTCCCACCCATCGCATTAAAGTATTCAAACCATTAATCGTGTCTATATTCACATCGCATTATCAAACACAAACTGGTGAAAACTGTATCTTTGCACATCTGACGTAGGTTGTTGTATTTAAGATAATTCGAAGTTTTTTATATTCATACATGAGCTACAAAATCCCAGCGCTGATAGAACATTCAGCAAATCTCGCGAATCATATTTTCTATGTAGAAATCCTACAAGTCCGATCTGCAGAGGAGACATGAAAGATCTTGGTCTTGTAGCAGCGATAATTTCGTGAGCGATTGCTTTGACATATACAGCAGTTTTGGCTTCTACTCATTTGTCCACGTTTTTATTCCTTCAGGATCTTGTGACAGTTATTATTTGCAGAAGCAGCAAAAGAGATTCAGGAATATCATCATCAATGTTATCCAAGAAACCAACGGGTTTAGGATAATTTTTGAGATTTCAGCTCTTACGTAGTCGGCACAAGCTTGAGTCACGCGAAGACCTTCTTCTTGTTTGTTCTGTTTCCTTGGGGCGTACCAGTTGTCTGACAGTATTGAGTACCCAGTATTTTTGAAACATATTATTGTACTTTTATGTTTATTTCCTGCTGAAATCGTGGGTATAATTATATTATCCTGATACTTTTCGAAGTCTTTTTTTTATTGTTGCTATCAGCGGAACGTACCTACTGTGAATAGCCTTGAAGGATTTCAGTCAGGTTAAACTGGTATTCATCTTCCTCCATGTAGTCGATTATATAATCGATTCCAGCTGTAACATCATCATCTAGGAGACGTCCTCTACTACTGCTAGATGCGAGAGGTTTGAAGAATCGTTTTCCACATGCCTCATGATACTTGGCTTCAGAAGCAACAAGATCTGATATAATTCCAATGCGACTAATAACTTGTTGACCCCATGCATCACCTCTGTTTCTAGCAACTTCCAGAAGATTGTTTTTGAATCTCAGAGTCATCACGCGATGTACGCTATCGCGCAATTCTTTATTCTTTTTCAGGTTTTTTTTCAAAATCAGATGCTGCATCTTCACCACTAAGCACACAATTCGTCTTAAAATCGAACTCGGTTGAAGATCGTTTAGTTCTCTTACTGGGAACTTCTGTGGAAATCACAGCATTGATGTTTGATTCCTTGTTGTATGCTTTTCTACGCTTTTCGTGAACAACAACTGTTGAGAGACATTGTAAATGCCTGTGTTTGTCATTAGAAAGTTATTCGGTGCTAAATATCGGTATATACGAAAGAATTTTTTTGTTTCTCCAAGGGGGCAATTTTTGACTCTAGTTTTCTCCAACATCTTGACGCTTAAATTTAAAAGTTGGACACTCAATCGACGCAGAATTTAACGCTATTTAAAATTGCAAAGAATAGTATTTTCCTCCAGACGCATAATTTTGGCTGTATTTTGAAAAAACTGCAAAATTTCTTGGTTTTTCTACACAGCACATAGAGCATTGCACGAAAATTGGGGCAAACTCAATATGTTCTTTTTTTATAAAAAATAAAGTGATTAAAACGATTTCCAGCTTTCCTCTAATTTTTTCGAAGTAGAATGCTAATTTGACTGGCCTATTTTGAAAGAAATACCGGATACTGGAGAACGTTTTTGGAAAATATCCAAAAGTTAAAACAAAAATAATTTATTTCATAAAAATACTGAATTTATTTATTTATACTCAAAGATTTAACACTTAAGATTTATGATTTATTAAGATGTAAGAATTTGGAAAATTGTAGAATTTATACACCCGGTATTAAGAAATGGTAAAGCATAAAATTTAAATAAAAAAAATCTTAGGTCTTAAAACTCTGAGCATAAATAGACCTTAAGAGTCTATTTATTCTCAGAGATTTAGTTCTAAAATCTTAAATCATAAATCTTTAAGCAAAAACCTTGAGTAGATCTTGTATAAGATTTTGGAATCAAAATGTGCTAGTCTAAAATGGCCTTAAGAGTATATTTTTGCTCAGATATTTAAGACCTAAGATTTCAGATTTAAAATTTAAGATTAGCTATTTTTAAAAAACGGGTTCATAAATCCTATAATTTTCTAAATTCTAAAATCATAAATCTTAAGTCTTAAAACTTTGGCAGCGTCCCCTCCCATGCCACTAGCTGGGTACTTCCTTGAAAAAATATGCAGTGACAAATCACCTGTAGAAAAAGGAAAACATTTTGTTTGTACTTTTTATATTAAGATTGGTTCCGTTATATCGGGTGTATCATAATATATGTGAACGTAGTTTGGTAGTATTTAGAGAGTATCAAATTTATGATAAAAGCTTTTAAAAAGTGCGATTTTTCTTCCTGAGGGCGAAACGTAGATCGGAGTAATATCGATTTATTAGGGTATAAAGTGACTTTAGTATTCTATTTTTTCAGCATTGTAGTATCCCTTTTTTCAACAATTGTATTTTTTAGTTGTTAGCCACGATGGTTACGTACTTGGTGGTTTTACTACAGTTCCAAATAAGTATACCAGAAGATACGGATACAAAACTACCAAATGCAACTTCTATTGTTCCTTTACCAATAAAAAATTAATCACTTATATTTTTTAAGATAAATATTTTGTTATTTATAGAAAAATCATTTAAGAATTTGCACGATTCACCAATATAATGTTTTTTAATACTCTGTTAGTTACAAATCTGTTAATATTTAATTGAAAATAAAAGTTTAAAATTAAATATGGATTTTTTTATTTTATAACTTTATCAAATGTTGAAAAGAAACTTCTTTTTGTAGTGATATTATTTGGTATACTAGGGTTTAAGCCGCCTCTTCAAATGGGACACATTGTATTTGTCTGTATGGGTATCTTTGTTATTATTGAAGATAGAAAGTCGGTTAAATGGTCAAAGTAGTAGTGATTTGTTCGAATATTAATAATTCGTTGACAAAACATTTGAATCTTGAAAAAACACGAAAGGGCGCTTTTTAAAATATGGCTATAACTATTTTCGGTGGTACCAAAAAAGTTTTTTGACATTATACAGGCACTTTTTTGTCAATGTTTTTTTCTGAATAGTTTGGTATAGGGTATAGCATATGTCAAATTAAAAAAAAAACTTTAAGAGATGTAAATTGTCAATAACATAAATGTAACTATTTAAAATATTAAATGTAAAATAAATCTTAACACATGTATTAACAGTTAACTATTCAAGGTTATTTTTGTTTAGTAAAATAAAATTATTTCTATATTTCTTAAAATATTACATATGATATATCAAATTACTCAAAAAATACACTTATTCCGAATATGTGTAAATCCAAAATGACCACCATAAGAAAAAAATAAGTTTGGTTCATTTTCGGTCAATCCGTTGGCGAAAAAATATTCATTTATCCTACTGCATTATACACAAAAAAGTGCCTGTATAATGTCAAAAAACTTTTTTGGTACCTCCGAAAATAAATTAATTACAGCCATATTTTTAAAATCGCATTTTCTTGTTTTTTTCAAGATAGCCCTGGAACGATGCGATATTCAAATGTTTTATCAACGAATTATTAATATACGAACAAATCTCTCTACTACTTTGTCCATTTAACCGACTTTCTGTCTCCAATAACAACAAAGATACCCATATACCGTTCAACATCAATTGGGACACCCTGTATAACATTAAAATCACTAGTAAAAAAATAGAAAATTAGTGGTTGGGCGTATAACCCGACTCCATATTTCGAATTGAATTGTTGGTTTCCAATGGTCGGCAGAAGGGTATGTGTACATTTGAGACTAATAGATTCTGTTCAATTCTGTAAACTCTTACAGGAGATATCTATAAGGTAACCATGGAAACCGTCCATTACAACCCATATAACAAATCTTATAGTTTTTTCCTGTAAGAACTTACAGATTTGCTCTGAATTACACCTTAAATCTTGAAATATCGGGATTTGACTCAGAAGATTTACTTGTAGCTTGTCTATTTGAGAGTAGTCACCGATCACCGTTTCTAGAATGAAGTGTCGGAAACTGATCTCAGTTCTATATCAATTTAATACTTATTGGAGGCGATTGTATACCGTTTCATCGATAATACACTTTCATTGGCATAGCATTTTCATCGAATGCAATTTCATCGAAAGTCCGTTTCATCGACACAGACGTTTCATCGACATGGCCAATTCGTTGACACAGACGATTCATCTACATTAACTTTTCATCGACACTACCCTTTCATTGACAAACTCTTTCTTCGACAAGATCATTTCATCGACAGTACTTTACTTTTTCGTCGACATTACGTTTTCATCGACAAATCTTTTCTTCAACAAGGACGATCATCGGCACTACTTCTTCATCGAAAAGGACGTTTCATCGGCACTACTTCTTCAACGACATTTCTTTTTCATCAACAACCGTTTCATCGACATTACCTTTTCATCGACAAACCTTTTCTTCGACAATGACGTTTCATCGATATTATTTTTTCATTGAAACAGACGCAGCATCGACATTTCCTTTTCATCGACAACCGTTTCATCGATACTACCTTTTCATCGACAAACCTTTTTTCAACAATGACGTTCATCGACATTATCTTTTCATCGACGCAGACGTTTCATCAACATTATCTTTTCATCGACAACCGTTTCATCGATACTACCGTTTCATCGACAAACCTTTTCTTCGACAATGACGTTTCATCGACATTATCTTTTCATTGAAACAGACATATCATCGACATTTCCTTTTCATCGACAACCGTTTCATCGATACTACCTTTTCATCGACAACCGTTTCATCGATACTACCTTTTCATCGACAAACCTTTTTTCAACAATGACGTTCATCGACATTATCTTTTCATCGACGCAGACGTTTCATCAACATTATCTTTTTATCGACAATCGTTTCATCGATACTACCTTTTCATCGACAAACCTTTTTTCAACAATGACGTTTATCGACATTATCTTTTCATCGACGCAGACGTTTCATCAACATTTTTTTTTCATCGACAACCGTTTCATTGATACTACCGTTTCATCGACAACCGTTTCATCGATACTACCTTTTCATCGACAAACCTTTTTTCAACAATGACGTTCATCGACATTATCTTTTCATCGACGCAGACGTTTCATCAACATTTTTTTTTCATCGACAACCGTTTCATTGATACTACCGTTTCATCGACAACCGTTTCATCGATACTACCTTTTCATCGACAAACCTTTTTTCAACAATGACGTTCATCGACATTATCTTTTCATCGACATTATCTTTTCATCGACGCAGACGTTTCATCAACATTATCTTTTATCGACAACCGTTTCATCGATACTACCGTTTCATCAATACTACCGTTTCATCTATACTACCGTCGACAAACCTTTTCTTCGACAATGACGTTTCATCGACATTATCTTTTCATTGAAACAGACATATCATCGACATTTCCTTTTCATCGATAACCGTTTCATCGATACTACCTTTTCATCGACAACCGTTTCATCGATACTACCTTTTCATCGACAAACCTTTTTTTAACAACGACGTTCATCTACATTATCTTTTCATCGACGCAGACGTTTCATCAACATTACCTTTTCATCGACAATCGTTTCATCGATACTACCTTTTCATCGACAAACCTTTTCTTCGACAATGACGTTTCATCGACATTATCTTTTCATCGACATTTCCTTTTCATCGACAACATCTTCATCGACACTACCTCCTCATCGACAAACCTTTTCTTCGACAAAGACGTTTCATCGACACTACAGTCGATTGCAAAAAAGTAGACAAAAACAGTTTCCTGTAATTATGTTTTCCCAAAAAATATCATGTAAGTAGAACTTTATTGACAACCATTCGAAATTCAAGAATTTGAAAGCTATCAAAATTGACAAGATCAAATTTTGTATGAAATTATACTTTATTTTTTAACTAGGAGGAGTGACAGGGAAAGACAACTTACACTATAAAAGTTACTAAAAAAGTAACCAAACAGGTTTTGGCAGTAATTTTAGGTTATTTTGGCTTTTTAATGATAAAATATGTACAGAAACATGATTAAATTCTCCATTTCTTTGTACTCAATACAAATTCAAATTTTATGATAATTATTTTGAGGTTATATGTCAAAAATCATCCAAAATAATTATCCGGTGTAAATCTTGCTGTCGTTTAACCAATCAGGGACGTTGATTTTTGGCATTTTAGCGCGGGAAATTTAAATCACTCCTCATAGTTAAAAAATAAAGTATAGTATTAAAATGCTGTTAATAAATGAAGAGACCAAAGTGAATTAATATTCTATAATTAGCAGATTCAAATAATATTTTCTAATAGGGAAAATTTTTGCATTTTCTTCATTTGAAAATATCCACAATTACTAACAGTTACATTTCCCGTAATTTAATCAATACGTCCTGAAAGTACGTTTTACATAGCTCAAATTTTCTTGTCCACTTTTTTTTGCTATCGACTGTACTTCTTCATCGACAATGACGATTTATAGACATTTCCTTTTCATTGACTACCGTTTCATCGACAAACCTTTTCTTCGACAAGGCCGTTTCATCGACACTACATCTTCATCGACAAGCCTTTTCATCGACAATGACGTTTCATCGACATTCCCTTTTCATCGACAACCGTTTCATCAAAATTACCTTTTGAAACGGTTGTGGATGAAAAGGAAATGTCGATGGAACGGTAGTCAATGAAAAGGAAATGTCGATGAAATGTCTGTGTCGATGAAGTGGTACCACGCCGGTCTCAGCTTATAATAATCGAAGACAGTATTCAGTTTTGCTTGAGAGTATCTGTGAAACTAGTGATAATGGGCCTAATGCCCGGTCCTGGTTAGTAGGCCGGCCATGTGGCATGCCACTTCGCCGTCCGAGCAGAAATAAATTTAGGTGGGGGGATTGCTCGTTCTCTTCTATACTATTTAGGTCTAGTACGCACCATGCCTAAACGCCAAGTAGTACATCAAACTTTGGTATAGCACGCCACCTGGCCGCTTAACCAAGTACTTCTTTTAAAATCCTACATTACTTGGGTAAAGCACGCACCATGCCTAAGCGCCAAGTAAATGCATTTCAATCCAAAACAAAAATAACAAAATCAGGTCTGCAACTCCGTACAATCAGAGTCCCACCAAAGGACTGATTAAAAAATCTGACCGTATGGAGGGCGCTTTAGGTAAATTTCTAAAATGCTTATTATGTCGTCTGGTCTGTGGTAAATTAAACCACATAATATAGACATTGAAATATGGGGTTTTATTTGTATTTTTCATTAAAAGATTTAATCTGTCGAAAATGTGCACAAGTGACTAATAAAATTTTCATAAAATTACCATAAATGGAGGGTGCGTTATTGTTTCGTGGGGGTGAAAAAGGGAAACGCTGTTAGAGTTTACGCGAAATGCTTGCAATGCAAACAAAATCTAAACGAACGACATTATCAGTGCAGACTCCCTTTTATGTATTTTCTTCCAATCTATAAGTGGGCGTCTAGTTCACTGGGGCATTGTGTTATGAAGGATGGAGATGGAGGCTAGTTTTAGGGGTGAAATGACGTCATGCAACCTTGAAAAGGTGGGGGTGGCGTTGTAGAAACAACTTGCCGCGTCGCGACGGTTATAATTCGGCGTCCGACGTCGGTCGATGCGGTCCGGAGCTTAAATCCTACATAAATAAAACGCGCTTTATTTTCACGTAAATCGCGTAATACACTCAAAATACAGGAAACAATTAAAATATGTGTAACCAATCCTTATGCGGTGAACTTTATAATCCTTTATAAGGATTCTATTCTTCATTAACTTCCTCCCTTATTCTTGTGAAGTAATACAATAAGTTTTATACCTAAGTACCTATAGGGTTTCTAGCTTATGGCGTTGTTCTAACTTCCACTATATCAATAATTACATTATATTTAATTAATGTATATAAACACATTAATAACGTGCGGAATTTATTTTTTTAGTTATGTTTTTACTTAAGTTAAAAAAAAGACACAAAAAGTGCGTTGGCGATGAGTTTTTTAAATAATGTTATCCTCTTTATATTTATTATTCTTAAAAGTTCCTCTGCTTATATTGGTAAGATTTTTTAAACTATTAAATTAATTTAACTAACTAAAAAAATTTGAAACGATATTTGATACTTTTGTTACACCCTGTATACTATAGCCGACAGCTTTAATATACAGGGTGTCCCAACAAAAACGTATACTCTTTGAAATATCGGTGCTATTGTAAAATTCGAGGAAATTATTTTTCTTTCATAAGGGATACGAAATTTCATAATAGTTTCCAATTTCTACTTTCCCTGTTTTATCATTTTCTCGAAGTTTTCAAAAAGACCGATAATTCAGAGAGGACAAGTTATACAGGGTGTCCTATTTGACGTTGGACTGTATGGGTATCTTTGTTATTATTTGAGGTAGAAAGTCGGTTAAATGGACAAAGTAGTAGAGATTTTTTCCAATATTAATAATTCATTTACAAAAAAATTGAATATCGCATCGTTCTAAAAATATCTTGAAAAAACAAGAAAATGCGATTTTTAAAATATGGCTATCACTTCTTTATTTTCTGTGGTACCAAAAAAGTTTTTTGCCATAGTACAGACAATTTTTTGTGAGCAATGCAGTAAAACAAATGAATATTTTTTTTCGCCAACGGATTGACCGGAAATGAACCAAACTTATTTTTTTCTTATGGCAGCCATATTGGATTTACACATATTCGGAATCAGTATTTTTTTCTGAGCAATTTGGTATACCATACGTCATACTTAAAAAAAAATAAAATTATTTGATTTTACAAACTAACATTGGACTTAAAGAGATGTAAATTGTCAATAACATAAATGTAACTGTTTAAAATATTAAATGTAAAATAAATGTTAATACATGTGTATTGACAGTTTACATCTATTCAAGGCCATTTTTGGTTAGTAAAATAAAATTATTTCTATTTTTCTTAAAATATTACATATGATATATCAAATTACTCAGAAAAATACACTAATTCCGAATATGTGTAAATCCAATATGGCTGCTATAAGAAAAAAACAAGTTTCGTTCATTTCAGGTCAATCCGTTGGCGAAAAAAAGTATTCATTTGTTTTACTGCATTGTACACAAAATATTGTCTGTGTTAAGATAAAAAAATTTTTTGGTACTACCGAAAATAACGAAGTTATAGCCATATTTTGAAAATCGCGTTTTCTTGTTTTTTCAAGATAGCGTTGGAACGATGCGATATTCAAATTTTTTGTAAATGAATTATTAATATTCGAAAAAATCTCTACTACTTTGTCCATTTAACCGACTTTCTATCTCCCATAATAACAAAGATACCAATACAGTCCAACGTCAAATGGGACACCCTGTATATGTAGTATAATAATTTATGTTGTTAAAAAGCGCACCGCGTACGTAATACCATACAACTTACTTTATTATTTCGAGAAAGGAAATTTTGCATTGTTACAGTCACGTTCTGAAAATTTACGAAATGTAGAATAAAAAAAGAATTACGGCGGGCCTTTTGCACAGTAATCGTCTTTCTATAATCCACGTTAAATTTATTGCCGAAAACGAAAGCCCCGGATAAATTCTTCAGAACTTTTTCTAATTTATCTGCAGGGATAGTATGATTTTTGTCTTTTTAAGTTGTTTAGGTAAAAGGTAAAAATAATGACGCCATAAAAAAGTGTAATAAAAAGAATTATTCAAATTTTTCTAAACTATTTTTTTATTTCATACTATTAAAATTCATCAGGCGTTTTACAGCACATTTGTTCTCGGTATTTCACGAGTAAAAATCAGAATATAATGCAAGCTAAATCTAATAATAAATCTACGATGAGCATAAGTACGTGACACATGAGCTGAATAATAAAGAATGCATTTTTCAACATCTTTGAAAACGTTGAAAATTCCTCACAGATATTAGTTTAGTCGTATAAAATTTAAAATCAAGTCAAGGAATGAAATTTACCATTATTAAAACATATTTTTTATACATGCAGGTTGGTTTAAGTTAGGTTAGGTTAATTCAGTGGCGCACCCAAGAGAAGCCGAGAGGGCCTTGCCCCCCCCCCCCCCCAAAGGATTGTATTTTATTAAGAAATTTTTAATAAAATTAATAAAAATGTGAAAACTTATCGCCCCCCCCCCCCCCCCCCCCGCCATCACGATTTTTTACTTTTCAACTCGCCCCTCCCCTCCCCAAATAAATCCTGGGTGTGCCACTGGGTTAATTCACTTTGTTTTTTATATTTTTATGTTCAGAAAATTGTAGTAGATTGTCGGAAACGAAAACCTCTGAAAACAAAAGCCATAACGACTATATTGGCCTTCAAAGATTATTGTTTTCCATTACTGACTTGATTTTAGATTTTGAAAAAAATATCGAAATATTTTTTAAAGGATCGTATTTGACGATATACAGGGTGTCCCATTTTTTTTACAGCAAAATTTTTTTAGAGAATAAATTTCATTGTGAATAAAAATTTTCCTATGAACTATTATGTTTTTTCGACTCCTTAAAAAGTTACAGCAATTTTTGTCCAGAATGATATTTACTATCTACAAATTTTTTTCGCTGGAAACAAAGTGGGACACTCTGTATAGAAAATTAATAAATTATTCATAGAAATAGTTTATATGATCTCAGTAAAATTAATATTTGATGTATAGATAATTAAAAAATGATCAATATAAAATTATTATTTTATCTACAGGGTGTTTCACGTTTTTCCAGCAAAAATTTGTTTAGATAGTAAATGTCATTCTAAACAAAATTTTCCTATGAACTATTATGGTTTTTCGACTCCTTAAAAAGTTACAGCAATTTTAAAATTTAATAAATTTAATGATTTTTGTGGGACACCCTGTATAAATTTTATTTAATTTTAATTTTTTTATTTAAATCAAGTATGCTTTGGATTTTGTATATCTTTAAGCCAATAAGATGCTAAATTTTAGCGAGGGAAATTTAACCTCGTCGTTTACTTATTTTAAAAACAGCCAATAATGTTAAAAAAAACAATTTGGTAAAGAAAAAATCCAAATAATAATTGATTTAAATAAAAAAAATATAATAAGAAAAAATATTATATAGGGTGTTCCACAAAAATCACGAATATTTATCAATTTTAAAATTGCTGTAACTTTTTAACGAATCGAAAAAACATAATAGTTCATAGGAAACTTTTGAATGACATTTACTATCTAAAAAAAATTTTTGCTGGAAAAAAAGTGAGACACCCTGTATAAAAAATCAATTTATGATCTTCATGAAACGATCTACAGAAAATTAAAAATATCGATGGTCGGGCGCCAGAAGGTTCTAACTGCATTTTTTTGGAATATTTGATTTTTAGATTTTTCAAGAAATTCATTAAAATTCACTAGTAAAAATTGATTTTCTGGCATTTGTAATCAAAAATTAAAAAAAAAACATAACTGGTAGCCACTTCTGTATTTTTTTTATTCATGAAAATAATAATTTGAAATTTTAGTATATTATATGGCATAATAAAACGCATTTATTGAGCTAAAAAAATTTTGAATTTAATTTCCGGTTTGACCGGAAATGACATCAACTTTCTTATTTTAAATATAAAACTCTATTTTTTGTACTTATTATTAAACAATGGTAAGTTCCAAGTATGTTTGTGACAAAAAAAAATTTGGATATTTTTGGTAATTTTTTTTAAATAAAATCTATTAAAATACTCTTAAATAATTTAAATAGGTAAAATAAATTGTAAATTGTTTTTTTGGAAATATCTTTATTTTTTCAAATAGCATGATAGTGGGGAAGTGGGGTCACCTCCTATTTAGATTTTTTTTTTAAATAAAAATTATAAAAAAATAGTGCACTTTAGGTTTATACCTACATGTTAGGTATCACAGTAATCGGAAAAAAAATCCTCTGTTGAAATAGGGGGTGACTCCACTATCATGACATTTGAAAAAATTTGGATATTTGCAAAAAACGCATTTTCATATAAATTTTTGAATAAATTATATTTTATTATGATTAATTAAATTTCTTATTAGTTTAAACAGCAAGCTAATCAGGCAAATTTATTTACTTATGTTTTATTTTCTTTCATAAATGTGCAATTTTGAATTTTATTTTTAATAATTGCTAAATCTAATTAAATTAGGTCAAATTAGTAACCTTAAAGAAAAAATAATTGGTTTTAATAATATTCACACGTGTCTGCCTTTTTTAAAATAATATTTGATTATAAATTAATGGAGATCAAAGTTTACAAATTGATAAGAGGAACTTCAAATAAATTATAAAAAATTATTAAAAATTACAATAAATATTATTTCTGGTATTTAGATTTTATTTTCTAAAAACTTAAGGTTCATTTTTTTTCAAAATGAGAATTGACTAAAAGAATAGTACATACTTTCTAATGTGATATGCACAAATTAAGACTTTAGGTATTTTTCTCCAAAGCAAATCATATGTAATTGGTGCATAAATTTATTTAAAAAAATATACAGGGTGATGATAAAGTTTGGAACATAATTCATAACTGCCGTATTTGTTTGTTTTGAGAAAATCGCTCGGACAAGTCAATTTTAGTTTTTAAAATGCCTCTTGGTATAAAAGAAATATTAATGACGTCACTGGTGCTTTAGCAATGACGCCATCAGCGATTTTTTATATAGAAGCCCCCACTGTTTTTACTCGTTTTTGATAGAAATTCATGTCACTTAAACAATGATATAAAAAACAATTACATTTTTAAACAAATTTTTGAATAAAAAATATTTTTAATTCAAAAAAAGACATTTTTGTTTTAACGAAAAAGGTTTTATAAAAATAAATTAAAATGAATTTGAAGTTACTAATAATAATAAAAGAAAGTAAATGTTTAAATTATGCCCATTCTAATGTATTTAATAATATTTAATAAATAGTCTTGAAAAACTAATTTTTTGATTCCATATAAATATAAGGAAATTTACAAAAAATAAAATTTTAAATTTACCATTTATTGAAAAGAGCCAAAATAAATCTTATAGATAGAACATTCAAATTTTTCAAATTTAATAGTACAAATTAATTTAAAGTTTACATTAAAAAATTTTTAAACGAAAATTTGTTTACAAATGCAATCATTTTTTTATATCATCGTTTAAGTGACATAAATGTCTATCAAAAACGAGTGAAAAAAGTGGGGGTTTCCATTTAAAAAAATCGATGATAGTGTCATTGCTAAATCACCAGTGACGTCATTAAAATTTTTTGTATACCAAAAAATGGGATTTTAAAAACTAAAATCGACCTGTCCGAGCGATTTTCTGAAAAAAATTAAATACGGCAGTTATGAATTATGTTCTAAACTTTATCATCACCCTGTATAAATTTTAACATTTTACCAACTTTTGAAGATTGAGTTAAACATAAAATAATAATTTTTTAATCAACCGAAAAAACATTTTTTGATGAGTTCAAATTTAAACTGGGGATTTTTTCAAATTAATTAAAATTATGTTTGATTTATATACCGGGTGTCCACGAAACTAAGGCCACCCCTGTATTTTTTTTACTTATGAAAATAAAATTTTTAAATTTTACTATGTTATATGGCATAAGAAAACGAATTTATTGAACAAAAAAAAAATTCAATTTCACTTCCGGTTTCAGCGGAAATGGCATCAACTTTCTTATTTTAAATGTAACACCCTATTTTTTTGTACTTATTATTAAACCCTGGTAACTTCTAAGTACGTTTTTGACAAAAAAAATTTTTTTTTATCTTTAAAAATTTTTTCTTTTATTTTTTTTTATTAAAAATTCCTACATGTTGGGTGTGACTGTAGTCCCAAGAAAATCCTCTATCTAAATAGGGGGTGGCCCCACCATCATGCAATTTAAAAAAATAAAGATATTTGCAAAAAACGCAATTTTAAAATTATAAAGATTAATTTCTCAAAAACTGTCGAATAAATTTCATAATTTACTTATTTATTTTACCTATTAAAATTATTTAAAGGTATTTTTAAAAGATTTTTTTTATTACCAAAAAAAATCCAAAATTATTTTTGAAAGTTCAGAAAACATCTTTTTTTGTTACAAACTTACTTGGAACTTACCAATATTTACTAATAAATACAAAAATATAGGGTGTTATATTTAAAATAAGAAAGTTGATATCATTTTCGGCGAAACCGGAAGTGAGATTGGAATTCTTTTAGTTCAATAAATACGTTTTCTAATGTCATATAACATACTAAAATTTTAAATTTTTATTTTCATAAATAAAAAATCACAGGTGCGACCCTATTTAGTGGACACCCGGTATGTGTTATAGGGGTATACTTTTGAAAAAATTATGAAAACGCATTTGTTCAAAACAGTGGCGCACCCAGGATTTATTTTTGGGGGAGGCGACACGAGCATTTTCTTAAAAAATAATAAAAAAATTCTAATTTTTATTAATTTTATTAAAAATTTCTTAATAAAATACATTCCTTTGGGGGGTGCGCCACTGATTCAAAAATAAATTCAATTTGAAGACAATCAGTTGCGTTTTTGTAAAATTTTTAATTAAAAATGCCCAAAAATAATTTTTACCAGCGAAATATTTTGTTGACTATCTTCTTCATGATTTTTTTAGTAATTTTGACGTATGAATAGGCACACTTTTACCATTTTCTCCAGCAATTATTTTCACCATCAAATCAGTCTCCCAAAGTAAATTACGTAACTTTCGGGAAATCCTTTAAAATTATTTTTTTAACACTTTATTTCCCAAATTATTTAATTCTTTCATCAATAATGAATTAATTCATTTGAAATTTAATTAATTTTTTTGATTTTAATTGGATGAACGTCAATTTCCCGAATCGTTAAAGCTATCATTAAATTCACGCTTTTATCTCTTATTTGTATCAAAATAAATAGGAGGTGCCATTCATTATTAGTTAGGGGTAGTGCAGTAAAGGGTTGCGGGAAATGTAACTTGTCTGTTCCCTAAATGACATGATAGCATTATTTACCAAATTCATACCGTGCTTCATGTTAATTCATAACTAATTCATTAATAAGTGCGCCCCTAATTTTCTAAATCACATTATTATTTGAATATTTTATTAATTATAGTAATTACAACCTTTAATTATACAGAGTGCTATAAAAGTCCAGGAATATTGCCATACAATAATTGTTAGTATTGAATATGTAGTTATATTTTTTTAATGATAAATGATGCAAAAACCGAATGAAAAAAAAAGAATCACCCTTTTGATATTTTTTGCTAGCCTTTAGGACAAAATAATCTACTATGAGAAAGTACAGCATGTGTTCAGTATTTATTGATTCTTTTCACTATTGACCTTCAGTTTTTCAGTCAATAGCAACAGATTAGAGACTGTTCTAGGTAGAACTGATAACTGATTAACCAAAGTCAGCAAAAGCTCCAGAAAAAAGAGAAGAATTGGAGATCCTTAAAGTTCCATACCTAAAGCTGTACAGTCTACAGTTTAATGGGCAGATTCTGGTCAGAATTAAAGGCCTTTAATTTAAAACAAATAATGTTTCCATGGAAATTGTCCATTACAACCCATATAACAAATTTAAATTTAAAGGCCTTTAAACTTAAATGATTTGACCAGAATCTGGGTATAATACTAAGAAAAGTAGGACACAAAAGACTCGAATGTTGGCTGAGGTCACAGGCTACTCCGCGTTTCGATTCCTTCGTGTCATCCTTCTTCCGTTTGGCATAAACTGTACACTCATTCATGAAATTAGGAAAAATTCATTGAAAATTAGTAAGTATTTAAGAAACACCTGATTCATGAATTTTTAGAAAATGACTTCGATGGAAATTTAATAATATAGACAAAATTTTGGAAGTTTTCTTGCAACCCTTCAATCAATAGTTCAATGGATCATGTCAATCACTTAAAATATTTGCTTTTTTTAAACAAAAGGAATGCCGAAACCAGGGATCGAACCAGGGACCTTTAGATCTTCAGTCTAACGCTCTCCCAACTGAGCTATTTCGGCTTATACCATAAGTGAAAGATAAGGCGATGATACATTTATTTAATAAAAAAGTAACATTTCATCTGACTTTTTTACTTATTTTAAGCAAAATTATAGTCGAAACGATTGATATACTCTACTATGTTCCGTAGTTTAACGTTAAGTTCAATTATTGTGACTATCAAAATGCGAATATTTGCAAAAGATTCTAGTTATTTTACTCCTGGGTCCCAAAAGGGTATACATAGAGTATAATAAGGGTATCTAGATACATTTATTTGGATTTTTTGTTCGTTATTAACTCAGCTTTTCAGCTTACTATACAGGGTGTCCCTGAAAGCTCTGTACAAAACAATAACTCATACTCCTGAGACCTAAATATGACGATTTAACCAAATTTATCTCTATCCAAAAGTGCTTCGTTTAGGTGCTACAGACCATTAAAGTTCTTAAAACTATTTTGTTATTTTTTAAATTACTGGTATGTGGCTATGTAATGAAAAAAAGTGTTTGTAGACAATTTGTTTTTACTTTTTCACGTTATGTAAGTGGTCAAAACTAGGTCATCGACATGCAAATTTTCTTGTAACTTTTTAATGGCTGAATAAAAATTCATAAAACTTTACTTGTAGCTAAACAGTGTAATTATAAACTTTTTTTATCTCTTACAAAATTTTTCTATCTCCTTTATTTTAGGCAGAAAAAAATATTTCCATGTGGTGCATAACCTAACTTTAGAAAAATATTTAAATTTTTCGCCAAAAGGTCTGTACAAAGTAACACCACATATTCTTGAGATCAAAATAAAATGATTTAACCAAACTTATTTTAATCGAAAAGTGCTTCGTTAAGTGTCTAGCGACCTTGAAATATCTTATCTTTTTAAATAACTTTCATGGTCAATAGAGGCTTATGGAAGCACTTTTGGATAAAGATAAAAGTGGTTTTAAATCGTTCAATTTTGGTCTCAGGAATATACTGTGTTAATTTGTACAGACTTTTTAGCGAAAAATTTTAATATTTTTTCAAATATTTTTTTCTGCCTAAAATAAAGGAGATAGAAAAATTTTGTAAGAGACAAAAAAAGTTTATAATTACACTGTTTAGCTACAAATAAAGTTTTATGAATGTTTATTCGTCCATTAAAAAGTTACAAGAAAATCTGCATGTGTTTGACCTATTTTTGACCACTTACATAACGTGCAAAAGTAAAAACAGATTGTCTACAAATATTTTTTTCCATTACATGATCGTATGAGCCAATTTTTAGTAATTTAAAAAATACAAAATAGTTTTAAGAAGTTTAATGGTCTTTAGCACTTTAACGAAGCACTTTTGGATAGAGATAAGTTTGGTTAAATCGTCTTATTTTGGTCTCAGGAGTATGTGGTATCGTTTTGTACAGACCTTTTAGGGACACACTGTATAATTGATTCGAAATTCGTTTTGAAATAAATAAATATACAAACCGTAATATACTTTGCAACAAAAGAGAAGCCATGCATGTTTCCTTGTTAAAAAATATGTACATTCTGCCATTTCTATACAAGCTTTCAATGACATGCATTATAAAATTTCAAAAGAAAATCCCTGCTGGTATTTAGGATTTAATTAAATTTTATGTAAATCCCTTTTTATCCGATTTAATTTTATAGTAAAAGGATGTGCTACATTTTAAAATTTATAAGATCGATGGTTCGTTTCAGCATAAAAATAAATATTTACTTCAAAAACTACGAGTAGTTTTAACTTCAATGTGACTATTCAGCACTCATTTGCAAGCCTTTTTATTCCAAGAATGAAGTACTTAGGTACTCTAAAGTTTTACATTAAAATGTAGGAAAATTTAAGCAATTATAATGAGTTTTCTCCTCTACCATTTTAGTTTCAATATGTTCTCAATTAATTTAATCGAAATAATGACAATACAGGGTGTTTCAAATAAAATTCCTTAGTCGATATGGTAACATTTTTCTCAGTTTTTTTAACATTCCAGTACTTTTGCAATACTCTGTATAAAAAAAAGTTTTAAAATTATGGTAATCTACAATCTGTAATGGATTTTTATTTTCAGAGTACGTCGAAGTAAGCGATTGTGAAAGCTGCACCTTAATGTTGACATGTAGACACCTACATTCTGTGATAGCTGTGTTCAATGCAACATTTGAACCTCTTGAAGAAAATTCTACTTATATAGAAGACATAAATAGTATTTTACCGCCAGTATTTCCTAGATTAGCACTGAATAGAAGGTAAGTGCACAACATTAATCCAACAAAATATTTTGTTGCGTTCAATTTTTATACAGGGTGGCCCAGATTTTACTTTCCAGGGAATATCTCGGTTATTTGAAGAGATAAAATTATAAATCATCTTAAGAGTGGTAAATACCAATAATTTTTTTAGAATGAAATTATGAAGTATGAGTGCTGCCATTGAAAGCACTTTTTGATATATTTTTATCTCTTCAAATAACTGAGATATTTCCTGGGAAGTAAAATCTGGGCCACCCTGTATAATTAATATTTAAAACAATATTGATCCAAGCAAAGAGTTTCTAATAGATTATTCAATTTTTTTAATATCAAAACAGGATGTAACGTTAAAATGTTCCTGTTCAAATTTATTTTTATTGGAAAAAATATTTAATCTTCTTTTCCTGCTGAAGGAAAATAAATCCAACTGTAAGCAAACAACTTCCTGAATTCCGATTTTTATTCATCATGCTGTTTCTACCTAGTCTCTAAAAGTTAATAAAGTAGAGGCGACTTTTTTGCAGGCCAGCCATAAATTTAAAAAACCTATTACTGCACACATGCGATTACTTAACACTAATGAAACTAAATACGTCATAAAATTTCTTGAAAAGCTAAAATAAATGTGCTTGTTGAAGTTATTGAGCTTTTCTTATAATTTCCTCTAACATGTGATTGATGACTTTAAATTGGAAATAAATATTTTGAAGCTAGCTTATAAACACTCCATCGCCACTTCTGTTGTATATACTCTAATTTTATAAGTCTTTAATCTTTTTCTTTGAATAAACACTTAGCTTATGTGCGGTCTAATGGATTTTATTTTTAGCATTTAAATTCTTTCCATTTTTACTCCACTTAGAATTAGAAACAATAAGTTATTATTTTACATTTAACATATGCAAAGAGTCTTAAAATATTTAATCATCTCAAATAAATATTAAATGAATAAGTCAAATATGAAACAGATTTCTGTAGTTTAACTAAAATTATTGAATTGGCTTGGTTATTATAAGCTATAATCAATTATTATGATACAAAATGAAATGTCATAAGTAATTTATCAAATGGCGTAGATTTTCTAATCTTGGTTATTCATCCAAAATTGCTTTGAAAGCATTTTACACATTGGGAAGATAGGGTGCACTTTGCTACCAAGAAGGGTACATTGGGTGCACCATATCTAAATGCACGTGTAGGAGTGCCTAGGGATTTAAAATGGGGTGATGTAATTCTCAGGGGTCAATACTTATTGTACGTAGGATTCAATAGTTACATGAATTGAACCGAAAACAATTTACAATATAATTTAATCAATACCCCACATGTGGTTTATGTGTATCTGCGAAATAATTATTAGATATGTGTCTAAAATACAGGATGTATCGTAAAGTGACGATCACACAAAGTGAGCTACCAAAGGAGGTCATTTTCAATTAATATAACTATATTATTTCTTATAAAATTGTTGGTGATTCAAGACTTATTTCAGGTTTTTGTATTTTTTCTGAAATCGCGT
Source organism: Stenus bimaculatus (assembly GCA_963971135.1). Lineage (NCBI taxonomy): Eukaryota > Metazoa > Arthropoda > Insecta > Coleoptera > Staphylinidae > Stenus > Stenus bimaculatus. Next base: position 43,693,867 of record OZ020183.1, on the reverse strand, counting down.
ATTGCACTCACCAAAAAATTAATTAAGAAAATTCTTTAAGTTATTTGGTTATACCGGGTGAGTTAGACCACCCTTAACAGCCTTTTATCTCGAAAACAGTTTGTCGTACATAGATAGAATAAATACTTTAAATACCAAAGTAAACCCAAAGAATCCATTGGTACACTTATTATTTTCCGGAACAATCCGAAATTATGCAAGATATTACAAAAATATTTTAGTAGAAGTTGATTCTTTTTGAAAGACCTTTCAAACAATTCCATACTTGACCTATGATGCCTTTTGAAATTTTAAAGTAACTTCCGATTCCGGATAGTTCCAGATAATTCCGGAAAATAATAAGTGCACCAATGGATTCTTTGGGTTCAATTTGGTAATTAAAATTTTTATTCTATCTATGTACAACAAACTGTTTTCGAGATAAAAGGCTGTTACGTGTGGTCTGACTCACCCTGTATTGTCATTGTGTTACTATCCTTTCAAGAAAATAATTTTCATGAAGTCTATCATCATTCATCAAAAAAAAAGATTATGTAAAAACTTTTTGATCATAAAAAATATTAGTTGATTTTTAAATCATCCTAACAGAAAATATTGTAATAATATAAAGTTGAACCAAAAAAGTTGTCATTTTCATGCAGATCATGCAATTAAAATGGTATAATGCATTTGGGTAAACCTAACAGATTTTTTTAAATTAGCCTTTTGACAATTCCCCCTTCGCATTCGGTATTTGGAGTTTGGATGTCGTGTCTGATGTTATTTTTTGAAACATGCCACGGCGAGTTTGTTATCATACGGAAAACTTTTTATTAGAACCTATACAGAATTTCGATATTCGAGACTAGTGCCATTCCCCATAATTGGATCCTATAACTCCAAATTGGTGAAAGGATGACTTCGTACACTGAGGCTTTATTTGGAATTATTAGCTGTGATTTATGTCCATTTAGCCACAGTATAGTTTCTGTAGTTTGATATCAAGTTGCTTCTTTTTTATGAAAACTGGAAACAGTTAAAATTTTCTTTTTGTTGGATTTGTTGGGTATTTACAAAAACTGGTGAGAAGTACCTCGACTGGAGAAGATCACATAGAATTCCTTGAACGTACCATTTTTTAACTAAGTTTATATTTTATCTTTTATCTAGATGAGTTTCCAATTTCTGAGATGCCATCTTTGGGTTTTGGTGTGTTGATAGTATTGCTGTATCATCTGCATATTTTGCTATGTTGAGTTGATTGTCTATGACAGGTTGCGGTATAAATCAGGTTGGTTTAATGCAGGTCCAACGACGCTGCCTTGAAGCACTGATGAGTTTATTGGAATTGTGACCTATGCCAGTTTTGATGTTTTACAAGGAAAAAGCTATCTTGGAGGTAAGATTTTAGGATTAGGAAGCCGTTACACAATTTATACATATAGTACACCAGTATGCCAGACTTTGTGGAAGACCTGCGATGTATCCAGACACTATTTTATATTCTGTATTGCTTGGTTTGCTTCTTTGCATATGAACTTCCTCTATGTTGTGTTCTAAATCCAATTGATGGGTTAGAATTAGCTTACTTGTTGTTAGGAGCGGCTCTAGTTACTATCCAAACTAGAACCGCTGTTCCAATAAGCATTATGGGAAGTAGGATGGTAGGATTTTATTTCCTCCAAGAATCACTAATTAGCTTTGTTTCTACGACCAATCGCAAAGAAGAAAAAAATTGAGGGAAAATGTTTTTTTTTCGAGCTGTCCACTTTTCCACTAATTCCTCACTCATACTCGTCTATAAATGATAAAGTAACCGTTAACTTCAGTAAAGTATCGTCATAAACAAAACTTACATCAAAAACAATCGGGGAATCAATATAAAAAATCGCAAATGTTTATTAACGAAAATTTGATTTATTTAGATATTGTAAGTAGTATAGTAGTTAATATTACAATGGAGGTCGTTTTTTCGCTAAAAAGGCTGAGGGAATTCATCAATGGAGTCATCAATCATCGTCGTCTTCATCGTCCTGGTCGATCACAATTTCTAGTCTGTAGGACTTCCAGCACAATATTTGCACAAGCTGGAACAGTTCACTCCAGCGTATCTGAGTTCCGGTGGTGCTGCATCTATTGCCATCTTTACAGCAACTAATCCTCTGATCCCTCACCCACCCCCATTCCAAGGGATTTTTGTAATTACCCAACGCCTGCATCACCTGGTGGTATGTACATCTGCCGGCGGCGGAAGTTTGGCCAAGTCAAGCTTAACAGAGCTGCTGATAAATTTAGCGTAGCGCAAATCGGCGAGGGATTGGTCGAAATCAGCTCTATATAATCTGACCAAAATTCGCTTTTCCACCTCTGAAATTTCTGCAGTGGTGACAGAAGTGTCATAGAATGTTTGTGCAACAAAAGGTTGCAAAACTTCTTTTTTAGGCTTACTGCAATAAGCCCATACTTTTCTAGGCTAATTGGAATAGTGGTTGCTTAAACAGCCTAACTTCATCAAAGCTTTCGCAACATGTTGTGTGAACCTTCATTGTACACGAAGAGCAAGACAGAAACGACATTTCATTAAAATTTTGGGAACAAATGGGACATATTTCTTCTTCTGAATTAACAACATGATTTTCTTCTTCTTTTTCTTCTTTTTTTGTGGTTTTTTCAAGATGGCGGAAAACACAGAGGGGTGAAGATGGCGAAAGCTTGGGATTTTCACTCTCTAACCATCACTAACAATATTTTAAAAAAATCAGAACTACCTGATTTAAATATAGGGATGGACCCATTTCTACTCCTCTAGTGACTGGACTATATTATTTACCTGCGCGACGGTAAATTTTTCTGGTGGTAGTTCTAGAGTTCTAGACTATAGGTATATTGTAACTTGTAGCATTTCGTTTTCTATGTTAGGATTTTTTTCTGGTGGATATAGTTGAAAACCTCAGTTAGGTGTTCGGCGAATACTTGGGTTTTTTCCTTGCCACTTTTTGCCCATAGTCTTGTATCTTTGCGTATAGGTGGGTTGGATTTTGGATGTTCGTGGTTGATTTATTTTACATGTGGCTTTCCATAATGACTACTCCGAGTTCTCTTCACTTGTTAGTTCCCGGAGATAATTTTCGATTTCGGTGTTCTTATGGTTATTTAGTAAGACTTTGAGTTGAATAGTAGCTTGTTTTAGTCTTGAGGGAATCTGTTCGTTTACCAGATCCTTCTCAGCTTTCATTTTTGCGGATTTTTTTTTCTTTTATTACCGTTGGTAGTTCTTGGTAGATTTGCGTTCTTGTTGTAATAGGTGTTGTTTGCCAGACTGCTTAAATATTTTAAAGAGCTAGTGTTCTTTACAGAAATGAGACCGAGCAAGGCTGCAATGAAAATTAGCCGAGCTACGATAATATTAAAAAATAAATCGAGCCTTTCGTTTAATCAATTTTACTCGACAATGCTGATTATGTTAAGAGCGCATGGGGACTTTTAGAACTTATTGCAAATTTAACATAATAATAGTATATTATTCAACGAGCGAGAAATGATAGCCATTATTCACGAAGACCGAAATTGCGTAATAGGTCTGAGTGAATAACGACTATTTTCTCTAGATACTTTTTCCACGACTTTTTTTATTTTACAGTGCTTTTATGCAAATGTTTTGAGGTTATTTTTCTTATTTTTGACATTTCCTGTTTTCTTATTTGTAAATTTTATTCTATGGTTGAAATTACCCATAATCCATTGCTCATTACCCAATGGATTGGCAATACTGCAAATTTGTGATCGGTCCATTGGTCCGCACACGGTACGAGCATGTTGAATATTGAATAAGGTCAAAAATTTAGTAATGAATTCCATTACTTATCAAAAAATTCAAATGTAATGAATCGTTTATTCAATAGTCGTGGAAAAAAATCATCATTTGACTTGTTTTGTTTTATTTCTGTTTATAACTCCCATAATTTTATATACTAGATTTAAAAGAAAAACGAACTATTTGTCAAAAAATACTAATCTGTCAAGTTTATCCATATGCATTATAATTATCAGATTCTGCATGAAGTGGACAACATTTTTTGATAGTCGTTTATATAAGTACAATATTTTCTGCCAGGGAAATTTAAAAATCAAATAACATTTTTTGTGATCAAAAGTTTTCACATTATCTTTTTTTTCATTTGATAGAGGATAACAAAATTCCTGAAAAGGCTTTATTGGAAAACTGCACTCTTCAAAGATCGCATAACACAAAAAAATATTTTTCTAATTATTTTTTAATTGAAATAACTCTTAAGACATCAAAAACTTAAAAAAATGTTTAATATTTATTAGAATGGACCTTCTCTGTCAACTTACTCTGTTTGATCGTCCATCACTTACCAAACACCCTGTATAATCATAATTTTTCCAGTTTTAAATATGGAAAGGTATATTATTTAATTAAACAAAACTAAGATAATTTTTATATTTTTATTCAGAAATGCTTAAATGTTAATGTTAATGGCAAAAAATACTTGGAGTTATTTATTGTTATTTTCAATGTTTTCACTGTGATAAATGCCAACCATTTTTCAGATGTCCTTCATACCCCAAACATACTTATGTTATTTTGTATGAATTTTTGCACTTTACAATTTTGAAGTATATGAAATTTTAGTATTTAACATAAGTTCTGTTTGTTGTCAGATTTAAAATGCATAACAGTATTTCAGTATTTTAGATTATCTATTCCATAATTCTTGGCAAACGCCATTAATCAGATCAAAATTTTCTCCGCAAGGTAAATTTATGACTGAAAAAAAATATGTAAATTACTTAAAAACTATTAAAAAGTATACTATACCCACTTGCATCAAACGTAATTTCATCACTATCTACAGACTTAGTTGATTTTTTACTGTTTTCCAAGTTTAGATTTGTTTCTGTTGTATGTAAAGGAAAATTCGAATTTGATCCACCTTCATTTTCATTTTGAGTTATAAAATTATTTGTTATGATAATATTTGAATAACTTTTAACTTCTACATTATAATTATTGGTGTGGAATTTCATATTTCCCGAAGAAAAATCACATTTCCAAATAACTATAGATATAATGTAGTACGAAAAAATGTAGTAAGACATGTTATTTTAATTAAAACTAATTTAATTTACACTAAATAAGTCTATCTAAAAGAAAATTTCTCTGCAAACACCATCCACTTTAGAAAATCCTTGTTGACAAGGCATATCTATCACTAAAACAAGGTTATTTTGTAAATATTATTTAAATGATATAAAAGATTACTTGTAACTTTTTTGATTGTATCATTCCCTTTTGGTGATAATGTTTTTTTAACCATATGGTCTAATTTATTGTCACTTGAACCACACAAATTTAATAAAATTAATAAAACTGTAAGACTTTTTAGACTTGAAAAAAACATTTTCATGATTTATTTTGCTCGTATTTGTTTAACAACTTTGTTTCTTGATAACTAATAGTTTAAAGATCATTACGCAAAGATCGATAACCTTTTACTTCCTTGCAAACATCGATTTAATATACAGGGTGATCATTTGAAAACGATCCACTTCATTTTGATGAAATGAAAGCAGATTCAATAAAACAGGTTAATTGTGATCCCTTTTGCCTCAGTCACTTTAAAATTTTAAAATGCACCTCATTTTAAAGAATTTTAAAAGCAGAATATAGTGATATATTTAAATATATTTTCAAATTATCTAATAATCACCCTGTATGCAGTTTCTCTTTTTTCTTTATTAACGTTTATTTCTCGCCTATAACTAATGTTTTACTGTGGTTGGATACAATTTTTAATTAAAAAGAATATACAACAAATAATTTTTGAATAAATGTTTTGTTTTTTTTCTAAATAACCTTTGAAGTGATTACATTTCTGAGTTTGCTTTGAAATAAAAATAACCACAGGGAGTTTGATAAAAATAAAATCACTTTAATATTATAACATTATAGTATTATGATTACTCTCACGGTTTTCGAGAAATTTGTAATTTAATAATTTGCAGTAAATTTTATAAAAAAACACAATACTAAAAATAAAAAAATATATATTCAAAACAGTTCAAAATCTCCACGATTTACACGAATTATATATAGTTTTTAATTTTTAATGATTAAAAAAAAACAAAAAATGTTCGCTTCTGAATTTTTAGTATATTGTTAGGCAATGATACACAAACAGAAAAATGTTTATTTCATTACCCCCACTCCCGTAGGAAAGTTTTTATATTATTATTTGAACATTTTTCCAAGTATTTTTCCAAGTTATTAATGATTCAAAAATACAAAAAAATGTTCGCTTCTGAATTTTTAGTATGTTGTTACGCAATTAAATACAAAATTAAAGATGTTCATTACATTACCCTCACTCCCGTAGGAGACTTTTTATAATATAATTTCTACACGTTTACAAGTATTTTTTTCAGTTTTTAAAGATAAAAAGAAACAAAAAAATGTTCGCTTCTAAATTTTTAGTATGTTTTGTTAGGGAATGATACACAAACAGAATAAAGTTTATTTCATTACTCCCACTCCCGTAGGAAATAATAATTTGAACACTTTTACAAGTATTTTTCCAAGTTTTTAATGATTCAAAAATACAAAAAAATGTTCGCTTCTGAATTTTTAGTATGTTGTTAGGCAATGAAAAACAGAAATAAAAATGTTCATTTCATTACCCCCACTCCCGTAGGAGACTTATTATAATATAAATCCTACACCTTTACAAGTATTTTTTCAGTTTTTAAAGATAAAAAAAAAACAAAAAAATGTTCGCTTATAAATTTTTAGTATGTTTTGTTAGGGAATGATACACAAACAGAATAAAGTTTATTTCATTACCCCCACTCCCGTAGGAAATAATAATTTGAACACTTTTACAAGTATTTTTCCAAGTTTTTAATGATTCAAAAATACAAAAAAATGTTGGCTTCTGAATTTTTAGTATGCTGTTAGGCAATGAAAAACAGAAATAAAAATTATCATTTCATTACCCCCACTCCCGTAGGAGACTTATTATAATATAAATCCTACACCTTTACAAGTATTTTTTCATTTTTTAAAGATAAATAAAAACCAAAAAATGTTCGCTTCTAAATTTTTAGTATGTTTTGTTAGGGAATGATACACAAACAGAAAAAAGTTTATTTCATTATCCCCACTCCCGTAGGAAATAATAATTTGAACACTTTTACAAGTATTTTTCCGAGTATTTAATGATTTAGAAAAATGTTCACTTCTGAATTTTTTGTATGTTGTTAGGCAATGAAAAACAGAAATAAAAATGATCATTTCATTACCCCCACTCCCGTAGGAGACTTTTTATAATATAATTTCTACACGTTTACAAGTATTTTTTCAGTTTTTAAAGATAAAAAAAAAACAAAAAAATGTTCGCTTCTAAATGTTTAGTATGTTTTGTTAGGGAATGATACACAAACAGAATAAAGTTTATTTCATTACCCCCACTCCCGTAGGAAATAATAATTTGAACACTTTTACAAGAATTTTTTCAAGTTTTTAATGATTCAAAAATACAAAAAAATGTTCGCTTCTGAATTTTTAGTATGTTGTTAGGCAATGAAAAACAGAAATAAAAATGTTCATTTCATTACCCCCACTCCCGTAGGAGACTTATTATAATATAAATCCTACACCTTTACAAGTATTTTTTCAGTTTTTAAAGATAAAAAAAAAACAAAAAAATGTTCGCTTCTAAATGTTTAGTATGTTTTGTTAGGGAATGATACACAAACAGAATAAAGTTTATTTCATTACCCCCACTCCCGTAGGAAATAATAATTTGAACACTTTTACAAGAATTTTTCCAAGTTTTTAATGATTCAAAAATACAAAAAAATGTTCGCTTCTGAATTTTTAGTATGTTGTTAGGCAATGAAAAACAGAAATAAAAATGTTCATTTCATTACCCCCACTCCCGTAGGAGACTTTATAATATAATTTGTACACGTTTACAAGTATTTTTTTCAGTTTTTAAAGATAAAAAAAAACAAAAAACTGTTCGCTTCTAAATTTTTAGTATGTTTTGTTAGGGAATGATACACAAACAGAATAAAGTTTATTTCATTACCCCCACTCCCGTAGGAAATAATAATTTGAACACTTTTACAAGTATTTTTCCAAGTTTTTAATGATTCAAAAATACAAAAAAATGTTCGCTTCTGAATTTTTAGTATGTTGTTAGGCAATGAAAAACAGAAATAAAAATGTTCATTTCATTACCCCCACTCCCGTAGGAGACTTATTATAATATAAATCCTACACCTTTACAAGTATTTTTTCAGTTTTTAAAGATAAAAAAAAAACAAAAAAATGTTCGCTTATAAATTTTTAGTATGTTTTGTTAGGGAATGATACACAAACAGAATAAAGTTTATTTCATTACCCCCACTCCCGTAGGAAATAATAATTTGAACACTTTTACAAGAATTTTTCCAAGTTTTTAATGATTCAAAAATACAAAAAATTATTCGCTTCTGAATTTTTAGTATGTTGTTAGGCAATGAAAAACAGAAATAAAAATGTTCATTTCATTACCCCCACTCCCGTAGGAGACTTTTTATAATATAATTTCTACACGTTTACAAGTATTTTTTTCAGTTTTTAAAGATAAAAAAAAAACAAAAAAATGTTCGCTTCTAAATTTTTAGTATGTTTTGTTAAGGAATGATACACAAATAGAATAAAGTTTATTTCATTACCCCCACTCCCGTAGGAAATAATAATTTGAACACTTTTACAAGTATTTTTCCGAGTATTTAATGATTTAAAAAAAACAAAAAAATGTTCGCTTCTGAATTTTTAGTATGTTGTTAGGCAATGAAAAACAGAAATAAAAATGTTCATTTCATTACCCCCACTCCCGTAGGAGACTTTTTATAATATAATTTCTACACGTTTACAAGTATTTTTTCAGTTTTTAAAGAAAAAAAAAACAAAAAAATGTTCGCTTCTAAATGTTTAGTATGTTTTGTTAGGGAATGATACACAAACAGAATAAAGTTTATTTAATTACCCCCACTCCCGTAGGAAATAATAATTTGAACACTTTTACAAGTATTTTTCCAAGTTTTTAATGATTCAAAAATACAAAAAAATGTTCGCTTCTGAATTTTTAGTATGTTGTTAGGAAATGAAAAACAGAAATAAAAATGTTCATTTCATTACCCCCACTCCCGTAGGAGACTTTTTATAATATAATTTCTACACGTTTCAAATAATGATATAAAAACTTTCCTACGAGAGTGGGGGTAATGAAATGAACATTCTTCTGTTTGTTTTTCATTGCCTAACAACATTTTAAAAATTCAGTAGCAACGTTTTTTTGTTTTTTTTTAATCTTTAAAAACTTTGTAAAATACTTGTAAAAGTGTAAAAAGAATAATATAAAAAGTTTCCTACGGGAGTGGGGGTAATGAAATGAACATTTTTCTGTTTGATTTTTATTGCCTAACAACATACTAAATATTCAGAAACGAACATTTTTTTGTTTTTTTGTAATCTTTAAAAACTTTGAAAAATACTTGTAAAAGTGTAGAAATTATAATTTAAAAAGTCTCCTACGGTAGTGGGGGTAATGAAATGAAAATTTTTGTTTTTATTGCCTAACAACATACTAAAAAGTCAGAAGCGAACAGTTTTTTGTTCTTATTTTTAATAAAAATACATGGAAAACGCCTTTGAGATGTACTAATAATATTATAAAAAGTCTCCTACGAGGGTTGAAGTAATAAAATAAATGCTTTTCTTCAAATGTCAGCAAAATATATCATTATATGCTTCAATAAAAAAGGTTAAACATGTATTTTAACGCCTAGACTGTTACTTTTTGTGTCAAATATTTATAAAAATGTCAAATCAATTGAATTTAACATTTTTATTCTGTTGAATTTAAGCAAACTAATTTGAATTTCGATTTACAAAAACGCCTTATTTTAATAAAAGAATCGAATTCTAAATTTATATTTCAAAATCGTGAACAAAAATAGAAATCAGATATCAGATCATTTGAATCATGTAAACATATGTAGTGAAAATATTAATTATTTTAATTTTAAATAGAATGTTTTATTCGGAGCTAAAGTGCTTTTCAGTACATCGTTGGCAAAATTGGAGGACTCGACACTTTAGCTCCTAATAAAACAATATACTATTTTGTAGAAATTTAATATTATATAACACCATATAGAAAAATTAAGGACGAACATTGATTTTAAAAATTATATTTTTTTTATAAGTGAATGTAAAAGTGAATGCATTTCAATGCAACTTCAGCTTGACGTCTTTTTTATGTATTTTTAACTTTAAAATGGTGTTTTTTACAGTGTATTACATAATTTAGGAGAAAGTGATATTTATTATTTTTCGTTGTTTAGATTTTTATAAAGTTTAAAACGTTTTTTTTTTTTTCGTTTAAAGCAGATATGCATTTCAAAGATATAAAGTAACCAACAAACATAAATTAATCTTTTGAAATATGAGAGAATTGTGAATGTATTTAATTTATTTATGTATTAGATAAAATACCAAGCTATTATTTAATTTTTGAATTCTATATTGCTAAAACAAATATTTATTGTTGTTTCCACGAGGAGCAAACAACTTGACATAATTATAGTTTCGTGACTTGTTAAATTATTTCATTTTCAAATCAACAATAATCGAAAAAGTAGTTTCTATGTGTTTACAGTAACTGATAAACTTATTTGGTTTTTATATTATCACATATATTTAATTACTTAATTTAAATAATTTTTATTATCCAGTGTATCCTTGAACCAAAATTGTGGAAATAAAACCACAAAGCTAAGAACGTTTATAAAAATATATTCTAATTTAAAGTTTTTGACTCGGTGGCAGAGCAATCTTTTAAATCCAATAAAATGGGTGTGTTATTTTGTTTTGGCAATCTTATTCTTATTTATAATGATTATTTGCAGAGATAGTTTACGATCCAAAAACAAAAATATTTTCTAGGGAAATCGAACCAAACGTTATTCCGAATAATGGGCTAGGATTTAATTTAATGGAGAAAATGAAAAGTTTTGGAAATGCCATAGCACAAGTAACTATTATTATTTTTCTCTTGATATTAACAGATTATTTATTAGGTATAATTAAACGTAATTTTATAGCAACTGCAGCAACATTTTTTTGATAATATTTTAAGACATTAAGAGCAATTTCCTAAACGGGAAATATAGTGGTTTAGTTCTGCAGTTATAAAAGCTAGTACAAACAATATTTTTGTATAATTTTTTTTGTAGATGATTTAGAAGTCATTTCTTTAATTTTTGCCAGAAGGAAAAAAAAATGGATAATGTACAAAAAAAATATACTGATCTAAAAGTACCTTAACTTTGGACCCCTCTAATTAATTTTGTGCAAGGTTGCAGAAGGTAACTCTCTGGCAGGATGTAGCCTAATCAATTTAGATTATAAATCTAAGTTATGACTGCAGAACGAATGCTCGATTTCATGATTTTTCACAATTTTTCCTCCCAAACTCGCGCGCCCTCTAGGGATTCGTATTAATCATCAGTTATTTGGTCATAACTTGCAAAGAAGCTCCAGAAAAGTGGGATGGATTTTATATTCCTTGTTATTAGCTCCAACGGAAAATTTATCGCATTCGTCTAGGAAGATGCTCTTAAATGTACAATTGGTCCCAGTCGGAAGTAGGACACCAAAAAACTAGATTCCTGGCTGAGCTCAGGCTACTCCTAGTACGCCAGCAGGTTTTTCTCTATATTTACTTGTGATTATTTTGTTTCCTACTTCCGACTGGAACCAACTGTACAAAAATACAATATAATCTATCATTTTAGATAGACGAAATGACTGGAAAAACTGAAACCTTTTCAGAACTCCTTCTAAAATGTGTCAGAACTGCCATAGAAATGAGAGCGAGAGGAGTAAAAAAAGGGGATGTTATTAGTATATGCTCATATAATCACTTAAATACTGTAGTTCCATATGTAGCAAGTCAATTTCTTGGCGCAATAATATCAGCAACAGATCCATCAATTTCGTTAACCGACACCGTGTATTTAATTGGAATAAGTAAACCGAAATTATTTTTTGTTTCCTCCGACTCGGAAGAACTGATAGAAAAAGCAATTAATCAATCAGGAATTGAATGTACCATTATTTCGTTTGGGTCGTCAAATAAAAACGAAAGTTTTGATAATTTTATTGGGGAAAAGAAGTGTGAAACGGAATTTGAAGCAGTGGTTGTTGAGAATACTGATCCTGCTCAAATATTATTTAGTAGTGGAACCACAGGGAAACCTAAGGCGACTCTTGTAGGACACGGTTTTCTTTTATTAAACATTTTAAACATGTACGTTGATTTTCGTATAAAACTTGATATTACAATTTTTTAATTTTAGAAGTTTTATAAACGATGATGTTCCAAAATCAGTTATTATGTACACCAGCCCTTATTGGTTTAGTTTTTCAGTTTTAGCTAGTTACTGCATTTTATTTGGAATACAAAGAGTTATTTGTTCTTCGTATAATTCCGAAACCCACTGGTCTATAGTTCATAAATATAAGGTTTTCCCCCTTGATTTTTTAATATACCTTTTTAATTTATTTAAATTATAGGTAGAGGCGGTTTGTCTTGTACCGGTACAAGTAATTTCTAGTATCAAATACGCCGAACACCACTTAATAAAACATGTTAAGAGCATTTTTATTGGAGGCAGTTCTATAAGTTTAGAATATTTATTACAACTTAAAAATATATTTAAGCACACTGATATTCGAATTGGTTATGGTATGACAGAAATCGGTGTAGTCACTACTAGTATACCAGGAGATTATAAGTGGAAAACGAAAATAAATTGCTGTGGTATGATTGCACCAGGGACAATAATAAAGGTAATTTCAAAAGACTAAAAAAGAGATTTTTTAATTTAAATTTAAGATTGTTAATCCTGAGACAGAAGAAGCACTTGGGTTTAATCAAGTGGGAGAATTGAGAGCTAAACCTCTTTTTACGATGCTGGGGTATTTAAATGAAAATTCCGCAAATTGTTATGATGCAGATGGCTTTTTTAAAACTGGTGATTTATTACGTTACGACGAGGATTATTGTTTTTATTATTGTGATCGAATAAAGGAAGTTTTCAAGTATCTTTCCTGGCATATACAACCAGTAAAATTGGAAGGAATTTTGGAAAAACATCCTGATATTCTGCTATCGTGCGTTATTGGTGTTCCACATCCCACAGATGATAATCATATCACGGCTTTTGTTGTTCTTAATGAAAATGCTAAATCATCAGCGGAAGAGCTGCAAAAATTTGTTGATAGTCAAGTAGATGATCGTTATAGAGTAAGAGGGGGTATTGTAATACTTGAGGAAATGCCTCTAACTCCTTCAGGAAAAATTAAGCGACAGGAATTAAGAAATATGGCAGAAAATATAAAGAAAAGTAAATTACGGAATTAAATGTGGTTATTTTTAATTAAAGTCTATTGATGTGTTCCATAAGTTTTCCATTTCGTTTGCTATAATTTCTTGAGATGGAGAAATTGTGAGAAAGTATAGCAACCATTTGATTTACTAAACTAAATAAAATTTATATGGTCCTCGTCCTTATCAACAACTCTTTGAGTTTCACCATTTATTTTCTAAATATGTGTTACTGCAAATGAGTAGAAGTTGAAATAACACATTATTTTCCATATTTCATCATTTTATTTCAACTTCCACGCTCTCCCAGAATTTTTTTTAGAAAAAATAGGTAAAACTTAAAGAACTATTTATAATTATAAAGATCATATAGTTTTTCTTTATTATTTTTTATGATTTCTATGTAATAATGTTAAAATAATAAACGGTGGATGTATTTCCCTTTCTTTTTCACAATTCCCCAGTCTTAACATCATTGAAATTTAATATGTGGTAGTGTTTTAATTGGATTCATAATCTTTGGTTTAAACAATGGAAATCGCAAAAAAACATAAAAAAATAAATCAACAGTGACTTTATTATTACCACTTTAAAATCTTTGGTAATTTATGTTTCAATCAGCCTTTATCTTTTCATTCAGTTTTCTTAACCTCATGAAGTACGTGTATATTTGTAGGCATATCTTATGTTTGGTTTAAATTTTTTATTGCAACCAGTAAAGTGTTTAGGATGAAAAACATTTAGCTGTACTAGCTTTAGCTAATATTTATTTAATTAAAAGCCACTTTAAAGTACTTAAGTAAATAAATTTAAGAAAGAAGACTATAATATTATGGTTATAATAAATCTTTCTATCAAATATTTAATTATTGATACATATTTTTAGAATTTTATTTTTTTTCATAAGATATAATTTGCTTTTAACATTTAATAATAATAATAGATTGTCTTTTGTTTTTTATTCAAAATTTACAATACATAATAATAAAAGAGAACACTAGAAATATAATTAAAGTATTTTAAGAATTAACTAAAAGTAATACAATTTTAAATTTTAACTGAAATATCTCTATAGTCCAGTCAATCGGTGTTCAAAACTACCTGTCATCACTTCGAGTAGGATCACTAATTGGGCCTCCGGAAAAGAAGTCATTTAGTGTTAGAACATGGTTACGAAAGACAAGTCAGTTCTATTGTGAAGTATCGATGTATGAAGAAATACCTGATGTCATGTGCGAGGTTATTTTAGTCATCTCAGTTTGTTCATGAGTGGCCCAGGTAATCTTTATTGGGTGCTTGAAGGTCCAGGTAAAGGGTTAGGGGCTATAGAAGGTCCAGGCTGCACATTGCGTTTTTGCTGTTCTTCAACTGATAAAATTGTAATAGAATTATTAATGTTATGATAGAGAAAGACTAATTAATGTTAATGCATACAGCTGAAGTGGCTCGTTCAGGTCGTTTTCCTCTTCTGCATCTAAATTGTCGATGTTGCAGCATAACATTTCACAATGGCACAGTTTCCTGCAGAACAGTTCTGATCGTCTTTATCCACATTGACCTTGGCAATGTGTCTTGCATTTGCAAGATACAAGCTGAAGAAGCCTCTCGGTGTTTCAGTTGGTAGTGGGAACCAACCCATTATTTGTCAACTTCCACCCCCAGAGAACCAAGTAGTTTCCGATCCACTGCTGCACCTGATGAAAAACTCTGAAGGCGTGTTGTTGAGCTGCAACTTTAAGTTGGAGGTATAGAATCCGTGTTTGCTGATGCATTGTAGATTGATGTAACGTATTGCTTATACCTCAGCTTGTTGAGTGTTATAGTTGTAATTACCACCATGTCTTTATGGTGGTAACCACCCAACTACCAATCAGAAATTTCTCAGCAGCAGCCAATGCAAGATACATTGCAAAGGTGAAAAGTCGTGCTTCAACATCGACAACAATTTAGATGCAGAAGAGGAAGACGACCTTCTGAAGCAGCTGAGGCGACAGATATTTTGCAGCATTTTGCATTTTGCATTAACATTAATCAGTTTTTCTATATCATTACATTATTCAATCTATTATAATTATATCAGTTAAAGATCATCAACAACTCTTTCACCCTGGACCTTCCATAGCCCCTAACCTTTTGCCTCCACCATACATTGCCGAAGACCTTACACCTGGATCTTCGAGCGCCCAAAAAACATTACCTGGACCACCAATAACCAAACTAAGACGACTAAAAGAACTTCGCACATGACATCAGATATTTCTTCATACATCGATACTTCACAATACAACTTACGTAAACATGTTCTAACACTAACTAACTTCTTTATTTTCCAGATGGAGAACCTACTCGAAGAGATGACCCGATCCTTTCACTCTTTTCATGATACATGTACAAACTGCTTCACGATAATGTAGTACACATAAGAAGTACTAAGGCAGCCAATAAGCAGACGCTTTCGTTCTGCATGGAACATCCCTTATAGCCAGGGATTGTCTATCCAATCCCAATTAACTACTGAATTGCTATGAGCGAGACTAAGGAATATTCAAGCCGCACTAAATCTTCTCATTACCAATAAAAACATTTCTTTTGTGTACCACATTATCGTGAAGCAGCTCGTACATTACTATATAAACATTTTCAGCTTTATATTCAGTGTAATGTACTTAATATGTTGTAAATATAATTTGTTAATGTATTCATCAAACATGCCTTGCTATCAATTCATTCAGAACAATCTCTTTTAAGTGTAATACATCGAAAGCTGAGAGTGGACAGATGGGAGTTTTCGTTTTGGCTGTAGGGCGCAGAAGGTATTTTTCGGAATTTTCGATTCCCTCCCTCGCGCCATTTAAGAAAATTGAATGTTCGACTTATTTCTTGAAAGAATTTAATGTACTTTCATGTGGTATAAGGGTTTTTCGAATTGTAGGTCGTAGTAGGTGGGAGTGGGCGTTTTTGATGTTTTTGTAGAAGAGCCAAAAAATTGCTGTTTTTAAGCTCTAGCACCAATACTGCTTGTTACAAAATAAAAGTTGACTACTGCATTTTGTAGGAAATTTTGAGTTTTTTGCGTTTTTCGTTTTGAAGTCGATCTCCTATAACGCAGTAAATTTGAAATTCGGATTCAGCATCCCAAAAAACATATAAAGCCGTTGAAAAAAAAACTTCCGCAATTTTATTACGAGAAAACCACCATTTGACTGGACTACGGGCGGAGTTCAGACTAGGAACTGTTCTACCACTCAACCTAGACAATAGTATAAAAATTAAAAATAAATACGTAACCATATTAAACTTGTATTTTTGAAAAAAAACAAAAAATTCCTTTACACTTTACTAAATATAGAAACATATGTATTTAAGAGTACATGCAGTGCAATTGCCATGCCTTACTATTCTATTCAAAATTTAAACCAAAAGTTGTTTCGGCATCAACCGACGTGTTTGATCTCTTTTTTTTTAGTTTTTGATTGTATAGAGAAAGTATAGAATAAGAATAGCAACATTGAAACAAGCAATTAAAAATTGTCCTTGGCCAGGATTTGAGCCAGGGACCCCCATATCTCATGTCTGTCCTGGCCAAGGACAATTTTTAATTATTTGCTTTACTTGATGAAAGTAAAAACTCTTTGTATTTAATTGAAACAAGCTTTATTTGTGTTGAGGAGGAGTTAATAATCCCAGAAATTTTATGTTTCCATTAATAATTTTATGATAAGGAGTTAGAGAATTTAAAAATATTCTGCCACTCATATTTAACCAGCACGTCTCTATGTATAAGTTTATGTGAGATATGATCATATTTCCTGATACCAAAAATCAGTAGAAGTTTAACCGATGTCATTCGTACTGGTCCAAGGTCCAAGAAATGGTTATAAACACTATCACAATAATTTACACAGGGCCGCGTCTAGACCTTTCCAAATTTTAATCGCGGGCCCCTTGTAGGTCCTAGGCAAAAATTGCTATGGGGGTCCCGGGATACCACAAAATTGGTCTAATCCCAAAATATTATCACTTCTTTTTTATTTTTTTTTAGTTGCAATTTAGCTTTTTGGGGGCTCCATAATCAGAGAGGTCCTATTAGACTGAATATAAATCCGTCCCTGTTCTGCCAGAAATATATCCGAGTTTATTGAAAAATTCCAAGGGGAACATTAAAAAAATTAGGATTTTGTAAAAATTGCACTATTTTACTTGCTGAAGATGTAAGATGTAAATTTAATTTTATCTAAAAAAATAACCACGTGAGCTAAAATTAATTTTGCGGTTAATTTGAACAAATTAAAGAATTCTGCAATAAGTGAAACCAACTTTATTGAAAAATTCTAAGGGAAAGATTAAAAATTACACAAGGTTCGTTCCGACAGTCCGAAAAACCGTACATTGACGATCACAGTCATGCGCAATAGACAAAACGCGTTCAATCATAGGGACCATACCTAGGATGGTCCAAGTTTGTGATTCAACCAAACTTCGGTACACGTCAAGAAGCAATTACTGGTTGGACTGACGGTAAAATGTGGGCGCAAGCGCATAAAGACGATCCAGTTTCGTTTCGGTTTTATGACGGTCAGAAAACTCGTTGTCGGAAAAAAGCCATTATTTAACTGCAAGATGATTTTTAAAAATTTATATAAAAAATAACCACGTGAGCTAAAATTTGAATTCTGCAAAACAATAATCCGAGTTTGTTGAAAAAATCCAAGGGGAACAATAAAAAAAGTAAGATTTTGTAAAACTTGCACTAATTTTACTTGTTGAAGCTGTAAAATGATTTTAAAAAAATTATAAAAAAATAAAATAAGCAAGCTAGAATTAATTGGGTTAAATTGCACTTTAAAATGTATCAAAATAGCTTTCTAAGAAGGAAAGGAAACTTTATAAAACCGTTTTAAACTTTATAAAAATCGAATCAACAAAAAATAATAAATATCACTTTCTTAAAATAAGTTTGACTTCGAATAAACAGCATTAACATTAATTAAATTTGACAAAACTTAAAAAAACAAATATAAATAATAGTTTTTAACGTTTAAACATAGATATTACACTTCTAAATGATTTAATTCACTTTGAAAAAACATCCTTCGTATGTTTAAAGTCAACAAAACATAAAAAAAATAATTTTCCAGCTAAATGAAAGATACTACACTATCTTACGCTTTAAAAAAATATTTACGCTATGGAAACGATGGACAAGCACTTACATACATTTCCGTAACCTAACCTAACTTAATCTAACCTAAACTAAGAATTCTTAAATAAAATACAAAGCTGTGATTTTTTACAGAAAACTTGATAACTTAAATATAAACCTTATACAAAGTGAAATTTATTTTTTATTCTTAAATAAAATACAAAGCTGTGATTTTTTACAGAAAACTTGATAACTTAAATATAAACCTTATACAAAGTGAAATTTATTTTTTATCCAAAGTGCTCATCATTCATTTTATAGTGGTGGGATTAAATATTAAAATTACTTTCTGAAAGTTAACACCTGTTATTTATAAAGTAGATATTTTATACTTTAAATCATCCTTATCCAAAGTGCAAATTAATAATTTTATAGTTTGTTTGTCCAAAGTTAAAGCCATTTCTTTAAAGTGCAATTATACAGGTTGTCTCAGACCACCCGTCCACCCCTTTTATTTTGAGAACGCCTTTTCGTACAAGGCTGAAATAAAAAAAAATATTACCAAAGCAAACCCGAAGAATCCATTGGTGCACTTATTTTTTTCCGGAACAATCCGGAAGTACCCGGAACCGGAGGAAACTTTCGATTTTTAAATAGCAACATAGGTCGAGTGTGGTATCATTTCAAAGGTCTTTTAAAAAGAAACAACTTTTATTAAAATATTTTTGTAATATCTTACATAATTAACAAATTAAACGAAAAAAAATATGCAAACAAGTGACCATTTGTCTCATAAATTATGGAAAAATTAAATCATTACCATCATCCGCAAATGGGCAAGAGAGAGATTTTTTTAAATTGAAACTCTTTTTTGCGTTTATCGTTTAATTCGTTAAAAATAATCAACTTTTTTTTATTTTTTGAATTAAGGTAAATACATAACCTAAAAAAGTTGATTATTTTTAACAAGCGAAGCAAAAAATACATGTTTCCATTTAAAAAATCATAATTGCCTCTACCCTTACCCATTGAGGATGATTGTAGTGTTTTAATTTTTCCATAATTTAAGAAACCATTTGTCACTTGTTTACTTTTGTTTTTCGTTTAATTTGTTAATTATGAAAGATATTAAAAAAATATTTTAATAAAAGTTGTTTCTTTTTAAAAGATCTTTCAAACGATACCATACTCGACCTATGTTACCATTTAAAAATCGAAAGTTACTTCCGGTTCCGGGCACTTCCGGATTATTCCGGAAAAAAATAAGTGCACCAATACATTCTTCGGATTTGCTTTGGTAATAATTTTTTTATTTCAGCCATGTACGACAAGGCGTTCTCAAAATAAATGGGCTGGACGTGTGGTCTGAGACACCCTGTATATTCCCCGAATTAATTTTGTGATTAATTTGAATAAATTAGAGAATTCTGCAAAAAATAAACTCAAGTCTGTTGATAAAAATCCAAGGGAAAAATAAAAAAAATTGCAGTATTTTACTTGATGATTTTTAAAAAAATATTAAAAAAATAAGCTAGAATTAATTTTGCGATCGATTTGAATAAATTGGATAGTTCTGCAAAATATAAACCCGAGTTTCCAAGAAGAACATTAAAAAAATGAGTTTTTGTAAAAATTGCAATATTTTACATTGTGAAGCTTTAAAGTGATTTTTAAAAAATTATAAAAAAATAACTAAGTGCGCTAGAATTAATTTTGCGGTCGATTAAATATATTTGATAATTTTGTCTAGGGACAGATTTAGCACTTGGGGACAAAAATTGCTATAGGGGCTCCGGGATACTACAAAACTGGTCTCATCCCTAAATGTTAGCAGTTATTTTTCAGTTATTTTTTTTTTAAGTTGCAATTTAGCTTTCTTTGGGGGCCTCAAAAAGAGAGGAGGCCCTCGGCTTCACAAAATGAAAATAAATAATTTATTAAAAAATCTCAAATAATTGTGGGAATCGCGGTCCTGAATTTACAAGCGAAAGAACTACAACTTTTCCAATTGTACTTCAGAAAAGATCAATTCGATTTCAAAAGAGTCAACTGTATTTCAGAATAATCAATTCAATTTTAGAAAGAATCAATTGTATTTCAGAAAAGATCAATTATATTTCAGAAAGCATCAATTGTATTTCAAAAAATCAATTTAATTTTAGAAAGGACCAATTATAAAAAAAATGTTCAATGATCACTCTTTGACGCCTTTTCACTAAGTAAGAGGTGAAAAAATTTAACCACTTAGAGTCAACATTGATCGATTTTAATATAGCCAGGCGATGTTTGTGATCAATAGTGTCAAAGGTTTTACTGAAGTCAATTAATATTATAGTAAAGCAGTTAATTTTCCTGAATGGGAAGTAAACTTATCGGTCTTTGACTGAAGACGGATTATTTTGAAATATTTCGAATATTTTTAGTAAGTTAATTTGTCCATCATGAAAATTATTGGGTAATAAAATCACTCCAAAATCTGGTGTGTACCATGTTTAAAATGTGTATTTAAAAATTCATTATTCATTGTTTAGCAGTATACAGCCAATTAAAATAATTTGAACATTTATTTTTGTTGTATCCTTGAGCTACACATGTATACCTAGAACCGAGCCTAGAACATATAAATTTTAAATACGGTTTCAAATCTTATCTTATTTAAACAGGTTTCTTAAAAGTTAGAAACTTTCTACAACACCAAAAAATGGGTTTGTTTAATTGGAATAATATTAAATCATTTATTTTTAATAACCAAAATTTTAGATATTGTTTACGATTCGGAAACTAAAATATTTTCAAGAGATGTTGAACCGAATTTTATTCCAGAAAATGGAGTCGGGTATAATTTAATGAAGAAAATGAAAAGTTTTGGAAATTCTATAGCGCAAGTAAACTTATTTTAATTTTTATTCAATGTCTAAACTTAAATTTGTACATGTGGATATTTTAGGTAGACGCGTTAACTGGAAAGACAGAAACTTTTTCAGAATTACTTTTAAAATGTATCCGAACTGCTTTAGAAATGAAATCTAGGGGAGTGAAAAAGGGAGATGTTATTGGTATATGTTCATATAACCATATGAATACAGTTGTTCCATTTGTAGCAGGTCATTTTCTTGGTGCAATATTATCAGCAACAGATCCAACAATATCATTAACTGATACGGTTTATTTAATTGGAGTAACTAGACCAAAATTATTTTTTGTTTCTTCTGGATCAGAAGAACTGATAACGTCAGCGGTTAATAAATCGGGAATTGATTGCACCGTTATTTCTTTTGGATCTTCAAATGAATATGAGAATTTTGATAATTTTATTTCTGAAAAAGAAGAAGAAAAAAACTTTGAAGCTTTAATGGTTAATAATACTGAGCCTGCAGGAATATGGTTTAGTAGTGGTACTACTGGTATGCCAAAAGCTACTCTTCTTTCAAATGGTTATCTACTATTTCAAACATCTACCATGTATGTTATTTTTAAAAATTTTAGTTCATCATTATGCAATAATTTAAATTATTTCAGGAAGTATTATGCCAGTGAAGTTCCAAAAGGGTGTATTCTGTACTCTTCTCCTTACTGGCTGAGTTTTACCATATTTGTAGGATATACTCTTCTGTTTGGAATACAGAGGCTGATTTGTCCTTCATTTAATCCACAAACTCATTGGTTGATAGTTGATAAATACAAGGTGTTGTTAAAATTTAAGGTTTAATGTAATTTACATTATTAGAAATTTTTTTAGATTGAGTTCGTATTCCTTGCACCTGTACATGCTATTGATACTATCAAATATGCAGAAATTAATTTAGTTAGAAGCGTTAAAACCTTTTTGATAGGAGGCAGCCAATTATCTTCTGAGTATTTATTACAACTTAAAGATATCTTTGAAGATTTAGTTATTCGAATTGCTTACGGCATGACTGAAATTGGTGCAACCACTGCAAGTTTTTTTAAAGATGATAAGTGGAAAACGAAACTGAATTCTTGTGGTATGCCTACACCGGGTTCATCAATAAAGGTAATTTCAAAAGACACCAAACGAGATTTTTTAATTGCGATTTTAAGATTGTTGATCCTGATACAGAAGAAGTAGTTGGGTTTAATCAAGTGGGAGAATTGCGAGCTAAACCACTTTTTCCAATGTTAGGATATTTAAATGAAAATTCCGCAAATTGTTATGATGCAGATGGATTTTTTAAAACTGGTGATTTATTACGTTACGACGAGGATTATTGTTTTTATTATTGTGATCGACTGAAGGAAGTTTTCAAGTATCTTTCCTGGCATATACAACCAGTAAAATTGGAAGGAATTTTGGAAAAACATCCTGATGTTCTACTATCGTGCGTTATTGGTGTTCCACATCCCACAGATGATAATCATATCACGGCTTTTGTTGTTCTTAATGAAAATGCTAAATCATCAGCGGAGGAGTTGCAAAAATTTGTTGATGGTCAAGTAGATGATCGTCATAGAATAAGAGGGGGCGTTGTAATACTTGACGAAATGCCTCTAACTCCTTCAGGGAAAATTAAGCGACAGGAATTAAGAAACATGGCAGAAAATATAAAGAAACGTAATTAGGAAATTAAATGTAGTTATTTTTCATTAAAGGCCATCAAAAAATTCAATTAGTCTATTGATGTGTTCTATGAGTTTTCCACTTCGTTTGTGCTATGTTATTAGAATCATTGAAATAAAAAATATAGTTTAATTGCTATCTCTTTGGTTTAAAAAATATCATGTGTAATTAAAACGTTTTGATGAAAAGCAGTGGTTTTATTAACTAATATTTATTTAATAATAATACCTATAATATTGTGATGATAATAAGTCTTTCTATTTGATGTTTAATCAATGATATTCCTCATTATTTAATTTAAGTGTTTATCATGCATTTCTAAAATGTCATTTCTCATTCTCAATGCTTAACGATTAAAGATAGTTTTGGTGAATGTGCTTGATATCACTTCCAAAGTTTTATTAAAAATCTAAATATTAAAAAATTCTACGTTTAAACATGATGGGAAATTTGGAAATTTTAGGTAAATTAATTTTATATTCAACAATTTTTTTAGTAATTAATACACTCCTTTAAAATAATTATGTAAATTAATTGGAAGATTTAAAAAAATTTAATTTTAATTATTTAATTGTTCATCAAAACCTATCAAGCAAAAAACTAGTTCGTTCCATGATTGAAATGTGCAATTTAAAATTATAAAAAAAGGAATTATTGTACATATTTGCAGCAATTAAAATAATTTGTAGATTACTTCATTTTATCCTTGAAGTAGGTATATGTTCATAGTAAACATAATACGTATAAACATAGAGCTTTATC
Organism: Stenus bimaculatus; assembly: GCA_963971135.1. NCBI lineage: Eukaryota > Metazoa > Arthropoda > Insecta > Coleoptera > Staphylinidae > Stenus > Stenus bimaculatus. The sequence continues at coordinate 43,669,938 of OZ020183.1, read as the reverse complement.
TAAAACTTCTTTAATACTTGGTTAGAAACAACCTATGCAACAAAAAATGGGTTTGCACACTATTTTTTGGTAATAATTAAATATTTATTTTTTATAACCAATTGCAGATATCATTTACAATCCAAAAACTAAAATAGTCTCAAGAGATCTAGAGCCAAATTTTATTCCTGAAAATGGATTGGGGTATAATTTAATGAAGAGAATGAAAAGCTTTGGAAACGCTGTAGCTCAAGTAAATATTATTCAAATATCATTAATTTTCGAAAATAAAAAGAAGGTTTATTTAACTAAAAATATTTTAGATAGATGCATTGACTGGAAAAGCAGAAACCTTTTCTGAATTGCTTTTGAAATGTATACGAACTGCTTTAGAAATGAAATCTAGGGGAGTGAAAAAGGGAGATGTTATTGGTATATGTTCATATAACCATATGAATACAGTTGTTCCATTTGTAGCAGGTCATTTTCTTGGTGCAATATTATCAGCAACAGATCCAACAATATCATTAAATGATACGGTTTATTTAATTGGAATAACGAAACCAAAATTATATTTTGTTTCTTCTGGTTCAGAAGAGCTGATAACATCAGCGGTTAATAAATCAGGAATTAAATGCACCATTATTTCTTTTGGGATTTCTAATGAATATGAGAGTTTTGATAATTTTATTTCTGAAAAAGAAGGAGAAAATAACTTTGAAGCTTTAATGGTTAATAATACTGAGCCTGCAGAAATATTGTTTAGTAGTGGAACTACTGGTATGCCAAAAGCTACTCTTCTTTCAAATGGTTATGTACTATTTCAAGCATCTACCGTGTATGTTATTTTTGAAAATTTTAATTCATCATTATGCAATAATTTAAATTTCAGGAAGTATTATACCAGTGAAGTTCCAAAAACTCTTATTGTGTACTCTTCTCCTTACTGGCTAAGTTTTACCATGTTTGTGGGATATTCTCTACTATTTGGATTACAAAGGGTGATTTGTCCTTCATTTAATCCACAAACTCATTGGTCGATCGTTCATAAATACAAGGTGCAATTAAATATTATGTTTAATTTAAATTTATACAATATTTTTAGATTGAGTTCGTATTTCTGGCACCTGTACATGTAGTCTCCAGTATCAAATATGTGGATACTAATTTAGTAACAAGCGTTAAAGCCTTTTTAATAGGAGGCAGTCATATAACTTCTGAATATTTATTACAACTTAAAGATATCTTTAAAGATTTAGCTATTCAAATTGCGTACGGTATGACTGAAACTGGTGTAATCACTTTAAGTTGTTTAAAAGATGATAAGTGGAAAACGAAAATTAATAGTTGTGGTATGATTTTACCAGGTTCATCAATAAAGGTAAATTCAAATTACTCTAAAAAATATTTTTTAATTGCGATTTTAAGATTGTTGATCCTGATACAGAAGAGGTACTTGGGTTTAATCAAGTAGGTGAATTGAGAGCGAAACCTCTTTTTACAATGTTGGGATATTTAAATGATAATTCAGCAAATTGTTATGATGCAGATGGATATTTTAAAACTGGTGATTTAATGCGTTACGATGAGGATTATTGTTTTTATTATTGTGATCGGTTGAAGGAAGTATTCAAATATCTTTCCTGGCATATACAACCTACCAAATTGGAAACGATTCTTGAAAAACATCATGATGTTCTATTATCTTGTGTTATTGGTGTTCCACATCCTACAGATGATAACCACATAATGGCTTTCATTGTCCTTAATAAAAATGCTAAATCATCTGCGGAAGATCTACAAAAATTTGTTGATAGCCAAGTAGATGATCGTTATAGATTGAGAGGGGGTGTGGTAATAATTAACGAAATGCCTTTGACTCCTTCAGGGAAAATTAGACGAAAGGAATTAAGGGAAATGGCAAAAAATATAAAAAAATAAATTAATAGTGACTTTAATAAAACCACTTCAAAATATTTGGTATAGTATCTGTTTCAATTAGGCTTTATTTTTTCATTGTGTATTGTTAACCTCATGAATGTATGTGTATATTTGTAGGCATATTTATAAATTTATTTTACTATTTCATTATACATATTTGGTTTAAATTTTTTATTTAGAACCAGTATTTTGAATGAAAAACCATTAAGTGTACTCTAGCTTTAGCTAATATTTATTAAATTCCATCCCAATTTTCTGGAGCTTCTTTGCAACATATCAGCGAATCATTGACAAATAATTAATGCGAATCGCTAGAAGACGCGCGAGTTTAGGTGAAAACTAGTTGGCGTTTTTTCAAATTAAATTTGAAAATTATTCTCACTAAATAATATAAATACCTTTAAAAATAAGTTTTTTTCCGCATCAAACGGAATATTACGGCACTTGCCTGGCTTCATTTATCGTAAACATGTTAAAATATTACTATATTATTTATAAAATTACGTGTCGTTACTATAAAAGAACTTATAAAATCATAGTAATTCAAAAAGGCATTTAAATTATTTCGTAAAATACTCAAAATTATTGCCAAAAACTTTTACTTATTTTTTTATCATTATTTTAAGGCAAATTAAGGCTTATATCTTTGGAACGAAAAAGGATTTCTATACGAATCTTTTTCCTTATTTAAGAAAACTTAAGGTACTTAAAAATAAGATGAAAAAATTTAAAATATCTGCAAGCTAAAGAAGTTAAAAAAATTTAAAACGCGTGCGATTCTCAAAATTGTAGTGCTTTTAGAGCTGGTGACAGAAAAATACTAGACCAAAAGTGGAACCGAGTGATCAATTTTAATCACTTTTTAATTATCTTTTATTTAGGGGATCCATTTTGCAAAAATTCGTAAAAAATTTTTCAGGATTTTCGTTTTTCTTAATTTTCTCAAAAAGTATTCACAATAGCAAACTAAGAATTTTACCCAACCTAGACACCCATAACAGGAGTGTTAGTCCAGTTAGATGAAAATCGTCCAAATAGTTTTTTCGAAAAAAAATCCAATGTTTTTGTAAATTTCGAGTACATATACGGCCCTGGAGGGCGTATTTTTAACTCCACATGATTCAGTTTTCCAGTCTTCGATGAAAGCCACAAATCTTTAAAATCGGCCAAGTGGTTCGGCCAAAATTTATTATTTTCTGATTAATCAAAAATTTCGTCCAAAAGTGAAATTTTCAAATTTTCAACAGTTATTCGGTCGTAACTTCTAAACGAAAAGAGATATCAAAACAAATCTTTTTTTATTTTAAAGCTTACGTGAAGACCTTTAAAATCGATTAAGGGAAAGCTGGGTAAAAAAATACAAAGTTTTTTGCGTGGTTAAAATTTATGATTTTTTTAAGAAATTGAAAAGAATCCACACGTATAATCGTAGTGCTTGAAAAACCCTTTCCAATACATATTTTAGATCGACGATGCGATGTTTTCTTACTTTACAGCAATCATTTTGGTCGCGAGGGGTTGTTAAAATTACAATTTCGACTTTGGTGGGTCGATGTAAAGCCAAATGAAAACATAGAGATTTTAAAAGTTCTAACCAACCTCGTTCGAAGAACCCTTTTAAAGTTCACGTGTAGCGATTTTTAATTTTTGCATTTGTTTGGGCCTCATTACGCGCACAGTTTTGATCTACGCGCCGATATTTATCGATGTTTTTTCACGAATTTCGAAAAAAAAAATCCAGGCACCGCCGGTTGAGCCTAACAAAACTGAGTATTTTTCTGCGTATTAAGGGTACCTAAGGCCACAATCTAAGCTACGTTTTGTTAAAATCGGTTGCGTGGTTTGGTAGCTACGATTTTTTAAATTTTTTTAAAAAAATGTCGAAAAACGTGCGCCAGTTTCAAACCGCCGAAAAATGAGTGAAAAATAAAAGTTTCGAAAAAAAACCTGCCAACTTTTCTTTCGCATGTTTCATGATTAAGAAAATACCAACTACGATTTTTTTCTCGTCGGCTAAAGTCTCAGTGAGAGTTTCACAAGTTTTTCCGTTAAAAAGGGCGTCATTTTGACGATTTCGAAGAAAAATTCGCCTTCGCCGATGGGTTCACCAAGAAAAGTCGAAATTGAACCGACTTATAAATAAGGAAGTGAGAAAAAAAGGCGCCCGATTTGGTCGTTTCGATTCTGAACTCCGCAGACCTACGATTTTTCAAAGGACGCTCGAAAAAAACCGCGAGAAAATCGACTTTTTCGGGAGGGCTTTTGAAAGCCTTTTCGGGGTTTAAAAAAAATCCCTTCCGATAGGGTTCTAAACAAACATTCCCCTTTAATTCCACACCAGGTTTTTGAAATTTAGTTAAAAATGTACCCTTTATCGTGAATAAACCGAATCCGGGCCGATTTGACGTTTAAAAACTTATTTTCGCGATAACTCGGCCGTTTTAAAAGATCGATACAAATCGGGCCAAAATTTTCAGATTTTAATTCTACATGATATACTAAAATTTAGTCGCGATAGGGTAATATCGAAAAAAGTTATTCGGGGACACCGGTTACTCACTTTTTTTAGGGGAGAACTAGAAAAAAGAGTTTCAACCGTGTTCTAAACTTTTTTTGGAAATACCTACCCAATTTCAACTTTGAAAGAGTAAAACTTAAAAATTTATCTTCTGGAACCTTGAGCTGACTTAATTAGAGGGGTTCAAAGATAAGATAATTCTCGATTTTTTTTTTCATACGATAGAATTTAGTTTTAATAACTTTTAAATCTTCTACAAAAAATATACATATTGACACAATTTTTTTATAATTTTATATAACATATTTTCTTTTCTTAAGATATAACATTATAATCTTACTGTTTACATTTTAACTTTCTGAGATAAGTGTATTATATATTTCTCATTATAGCCAATTAAATACACAGTATCATGTGTATTCATGTGATCATTTTTCTTTTGGTGAATAACTGATAATTTGAACTGCAACGGTCTCAAATATATTTTAGAGTTAATGTATTAGGTATGTACTTACATTGAAAAATTTGGTGAAATAATAACTAATTAAGTTAATCACTAAATAAAAAATAAAAAAGTAAGCAAGTAATAAAAACAAATTAATCTTAAAATTTACCTAACCTATTATAATTAATTATTTGATATTTTACTAACGCCTTTTTAAATTTAAAATGTATAGTTCCTAACTTATGTGGTCCATTTCCCCCTGCTAAATTTTGAACGGTTATGTTTTCGATTCTTAAAATTTGTCCACTAAAGTATTTAATTGCGAACTTTCTAATAAAGGCATTTTTGATTTTGTGGAACTTCCGGTTATACCGGAAGTGGATGCCAACTTTCTTATTTTAAATGGAACACCCAGTATATTTTTGCATTTTCGTGTTCTCCATAAAAATACCATTAAATTGACCTAGCATAGTGTGGTATACGATTAATACTTCCGGAATTACGCCCATTTGAAAATCACATTTTTATGCAACTTCATTTACACCGGAAGTTGGAGCCAACTGCCCCAACATCCTTATTTTAAATGATTTTCTTTTGCAATTAAGTTAATAACATTAAATTTAAACAAAATTATGTTTAACCTTAAGTTCGTTAATTTTCCACTTCCGGTGTAAATGAAGTTGCATAAAAATGTGATTTTTCGAATTGGCGTAATTCCAAAAGTATTAATCGTAGACCGCACTATGCTAGGTCAATTTAATGGTATTTTTATGGAGAACACGAAAATACAAAAATATACTGAATGTTCCATTTAAAATAAGAAAGTTGCCATCCACTTCCGGTATAACCGGAAGTTCCACAAAATCAAAAATACCTTTGTTAGAAAGTTCGCGATTTGAGTCCTCCGTAGACAAATTTCCAGAATCAAAAACATAACCGTTCAAAAGTTAGCAGGGGGGGGGATTACTTTATGTCCGCACTGTATTATACTGTGTCAGATTAAAATAATGAAAAAATTCATAATTTTTTAACTAAACGTCTGAGAGACTTTGTTTTTTAAATAAAAATTCTGCCATAAAAACCAAAACTTCCATGAAAATATCATACATTGAATATTTTTTTTGTTTTTATATTTTACTTAAAAAAGTTGATCTTTGAAAAGACCAAAACAAAATAGGCCTAAAATGACCGAAATAAAAAAATCCAAAAAGTAAAAGGCTGATGTGGGAAATTAGTCGAAAGAAAGAAAACGAAGTATGAAATGCCGACTTGGACAAATGACCGAACGTTAAATAGCCGAATAGAACAAAAGGCCGACTGAAAAATGGCCGAATTCGACAAAAGACAGAGACATAATGGTATAATGCCGAAAAAGACAAAAATTAGAGAATATCGATATAAAAAAACGAAAATTTATTTTATAAAAAAGAACGTAAATTAAATTAAATAACTATATCCATTATTTACCCTTTAAATCCATACACTCTATATTAATTTAAGATTGAGTTTTTTTAGCTTTATTCTTTCGGCATTTTACCATATATGCTTGTACAAAATTGTGTAATTTTTTTTATAAAAATAAAAAAGATATTTGTGGGTGAACGTCTCAAAAATCATAAAATGTTTTAAGAAATCATCAATATATTAAGGTTTTCCTTGGAATTTTCCGGCCAAAATTGTACCAGTCATAAATAATAGTACAACACACGATTGCACAAAATTTTGTAGAAATTTTTATAAAAATAAAAAAGTTATTAAGTTTTTTCCAACTAAAGTCGCAAAAAAGAAGAATAAAATCATATAAAATACAAAATAATTGAAGATTTCTTGGAAAATTTTCCGGCGAAAATTGTACCAGTGATAAATAATAGTGCCACACACGATTGCACAAAATTTTGCAAAAATATTTATAAAAATAAAAAAGTAATTAAGTTTTTTAAACTTGAGAGCAATCATCCCGGTGGGTTTTTAGACGTTTGCTTGGGGACCCTTGGACGCGTTATTTCTTAATATTTTTTCATTTTCTTTTTTTATAGTAAAGTACATTCATCAACCTTTCGAACGGGCAGACTCAATTTTTAAATGAGTTAAAATTATGTTAGATATGTTCCATCAAAAAGTGTTAATTTTACACACAATTAAAGAGTGAATTAAGAGACTATAAATCAAAATATCAAAAAAGGAGTTTGTCCATTCGAAGGAGCATATATTCAACTTTGTATGTGTAAAATTTCAATTTTTATTGTTTATTAATAACAAAGTTACGAGGGACTTTTTGAAGGTAAATTTTGCTTAAGCGTGGAAGCTGTAAGCGCTCCTGCACAGAGAGTGGGGGTGTGCCTTAGTGAATTAGTGCCCAATACAGTCCCAAATTCATATGAATGATTTTTACTATCAAAATATTGAAATTTGAGTGCAAATAATCAATTTTCGCTATTATTCCTATGACGTCACGAAAGTTCCAAAAAAAGTGATTAAAATACAAAATAATTCAAGAAATCGACGGTTTTCTGAAGTTTTCCTTGGAATTTTCAAGCGAAAATTTTAACAATGATAAATGATAGTACCACGCATGATTGTAGAATATTTTGTAAAAAATTTATAAAAATAAAAAAGTTATTAAGTTTTTTCCAACTAAAGTCCCAAAAAGGGCGAATAAAATGCAAAACAATTCAAGAAAACGACGTTTTTCTTGCAATTTTTGGGCGAAAATTTTACTGGTGATAAATAATAGTACAACAGACGATTGTACAAAATTTTATATTTATAAATATAAAAAAGTAATTCAGTTTTTTCAAGTAAAACCCAAAAAAGGTGACTAAAATACAATATTGAATTTTGTGATTCGCTTATTTTCTTTCGGCTTTTTTAAATGCGTCGGGGTTTCTTCCAATTTGCTCTTTTGTCTTTCCTCTTTTTCTTTAATTCGTCCATTTATCGCTAGTTCCTTTGGTTCTTTTGGTTTTGGGATAGACGTTTGCATTGTCATTTTTGTTTACGATTTTGTCCCCAAAATCATAGTTTATTATTACGGTGATTTTTTTTCTGTTCTAAATTTCGACCGTTTATTTAAAATTATTTCACAGATAATGTTTGTCCCAAATTTAATCAATTTGGGTCCATCAGGACCGAGATCACGACCTATTGCGTAATAAAATCACCTCGTAAACTGGCTTGTTCACTGTTCAATATTTAAAATGTAAAAACATGTAATTATTTATTATATCAGCAGACCACAGGGAATTAAAATAATTTAAACATTCATTTTTGTATCCTTGAGCTCCATATACCTAGAATATATAAACTTAAAACCTTATCTTATTTTAGCTTGTTTCCTAAAAAATACAGTTCGAAACTTTCTACAACACCAAAAAATGGGTTTGTTTAATTGTGATAATATTATTTTTTTTATTTTTAATAACCAAAATTCTAGATATCGTTTACGATTCCGAAACAAAAATATTTTCAAGAGATGTTGAACCGAATTTTATTCCAGAAAATGGAGTCGGGTATAATTTAATGAAGAAAATGAAAAGTTTTGGAAATTCTATAGCGCAAGTAACATATTTTAATTTAATAACAAATAAATTAATTTTTAATGATTTAACCACAATATACCGGGTGTTCCAAAATTCGACCGACAAAATATTTGCTTTTGTAGAGAATTTCAAGAAGAAGAGTTTACATCTCTTGTTAACTTTTGTAAGAGGTGCGATACTTTTGAAGAATTTTTAAGTAAAATTTTTGATTCCCTTGAAAGTTATAAAGTATTTCAGGTCCTCTTCTATACTCCAACATCATTTAGTAATGTCGAGGAGTGGTAAAGTTTTTACCAAAAGCAAAAAGTTAGGTTGTAATTTACAAAAAATATTTTTGTCGGTCGAATTTTGCGACTCCCTGTATTATTTAGAGCCTAAACTTAAATTTGTATATTTTTCGATATTTTAGATAGACGCATTAACTGGAAAAACAGAAACTTTTTCAGAATTGCTTTCAAAATGTATACGAACTGCTTTAGAATTGAAATCTAGGGGAATAAAAAAGGGGGATGTCATTGGTATATGTTCGTATAACCATATGAACACAGTTGTTCCATTTATAGCAGGACATTTTCTTGGTGCAATAATATCAGCAACAGATCCAACTATATCATTAATTGATACGACTTATTTAATTGGAGTAACTAGACCAAAATTATTTTTTGTTTCTTCTGGATCAGAAGAACTGATAACGTCAGCGGTTAATAAATCGGAAATTGATTGCACCGTCATATCTTTTGGATCTTCAAATGAATATGAAAGTTTTCATAATTTTATTTCTGAAAAAGAAGGAGAAAGCAACTTTGAAGCTATAATGGTTAATAATACTGAACCTGCACAAATATTGTTTAGTAGTGGAACCACTGGTATGCCAAAAGCCACTCTTCTTTCAAATGGTTGCATACTATTACAAATATATAATATGTATGTTAGTTTTTATAATTTACTTCATTTTTATGGCGAAATTAAATTTTAGGAAGTATTATAATAATGGAACTCCAACATCTCTCATGGTCTACTCTAGTCCTTACTGGTTAAGCTATTCCATGATGGCAGGTTATTCCCTTTTCTTTAAAATACAAAGAGTGATTAGTTCATCATTTGATCCAGAAACTCACTGGTCGATTGTTCATAAATATAAGGTTTTATAATCCATTAGTATTAATCGTTAACAACATTCTTAAAATTTTAGATTGAGTATATATTTCTTCCACCAGTACATGTCATTTCCAGTATTAAATACGCAGAACATAATTTAGTAACAAGTGTTAATACATTTTTGATAGGAGGCGGCTCTATAACTTCCGAATATTTATTGCAGCTTAAAGGTATCTTTAAAGATATTCGAATTGGGTACGGCATGACTGAAATTGGTATAGTCATTTCAAGTTTTATAAATGATAATAAGTGGAAAACCAAAATTAATTCTTGTGGTATGCTTACACCAGGTTCATTAATAAAGGTAAAATTCGCTATAAAAAATTGATTATTATTTATTATAAATTTTAGATTGTTAATCCTGATACGGAGGAAGTACTTGGGTTTAATCAAATGGGAGAATTAAGAGCGAAACCGCTTTTTCCAATGTTACGATATTTAAATGAAAATTCAGCAAATTGCTACGATTCAGATGGATACTTTAAAAGTGGTGATTTAATGCGTTATGATGAGGATTATTGTTTTTATTATTGTGATCGATTGAAAGAAGTGTTCAAATATCTTTCATGGCATATACAACCGGCTAAGTTAGAAACAATTTTTGAAAAACATCCTGATGTTCTACTATCATGTGTTATTGGTGTTCCTCATCCTACAGATGATAACCATATTATGGCTTTTGTTGTTCTTAATAAAAACGCCAAATCTTCTGCAGAAGAACTGCAAGAATTTGTGGATACCCAAGTAGATGACCGATATAAAGTGAGAGGTGGTGTTGAAATTATTGACGAAATGCCTCTAACACCTTCGGGGAAAATTAAGCGACAGGAATTAAGGAATATGGCAGCAAAAATTAAAAAATAAATTTAAAGGAAAACTTTGGAGGAATTATTACCTCTTAAAATTCAATGTCTTTACTAAATTTTGAGTTTTAGCCAAAAAGATGATTCGTTTTTTTTGTTAAATATACCGGGTGTAAACGAAACATGAGTTACTTTTATAATTTATTTATGAAAATAAAAATTTGAAAATTAACTACGTTCTATGCTTCAAGAAAACACATTCTTAACACTAAATTTTTTTTAAATCACTTTCGGTTTTACCGATAATTACATCAATTTTATTTTTTTATATTTTTTTAAATGTAACACCCCATTTTTTTTATTTTTTTTTAAATTAAAAAAAAGTCACCATCCGAAGTTATATAAACTAATATAACTCATTCCAAATAATACAAATGTCAAAATAAAATTTTAAGTAGTTTTTGAGATATTAACTTTTTTGAGGAGCATTTCAGCAAATAACTCATTTTTTCAAATCCAAAGATGCAGGGATTATTTTGGTACCCCAAATATAGAGTAATTACAATCCCAAGTCAGTGGCGGATCTAGAGTAAAATTCTAGGGGGGGGCGATGAGCAATTATACAGGGTGTCCCACTTTTTTCGGCACTTGTTTTAAATAGTAAATGCCATTCAAAAAAATTCTTATTTTATTTTTATTTAAATTAACGTTATATAAAAAATTTTGAAAAAAAAAATTTTATAATTTTTTCTATAAAACTTATTTACGAAAAGTGGGTAGCAAATAAGGTTTTTTAATGAATCATGGTGATAAATTAAGTTAAATTATTTAAAATTATTTTTTTTATAAAAACATTATAGCACTTTGACATTTCCACTGAAATTAGACTTGGAAAATTAGTTTCATTAACAAATTTAGTAAATATCCTATAAAATAGATTTATTTAAGTAATATTTTTCTCATAGGAACTTTTTTGAAAATTAATTATAAATATACTTATTTTTTGGTGTATAAAAAAAATTCTAACAACTTGATTAAAAACTTAAAAACTGCTAGTTTCGATAAAATTATAACAAATTTTTTTAGTTTAAATTAAAGATTAGGGTATAATCTATAATAAGAAAGTCTAAAATCAATCATGGATCAAAAAATAAATTTAATATAACCAATTGAAGTTAAAGTTATTTTTTAGGGAAATTTTTAATCGTACTTTAATGACCAAAAAAGAGTATTTATCATCAAGATATGTTTATAAAATAAGTTTTACTATAAAATTTGGTTAATTTTTTATAAAGTGGACAATTTAAAAAATTAAATTCGCACTTTCGCTTTTTTTGAAATCCCATTTAAAGTTTTTTACGCTTTTATTTAAACTGACGTTTTTGATGAAAACTTTGTATGCACTTTGAAGGCAAAAAAATCACATTTCCACTGAAGCTAGACTTACAAAATTAGTTCCATTATAAAATTTAGACAATTTCCTATAAAATAGGATTATTTAAGTAATATTTACTTCATAGAAAGTTTTTGAGAATTTATTTAAAAAATATTAAAATTAAAAAAGTAACGAAACGAAGGAAAATATATATATGTATAGGGTGTTCCATAAGACTCATAAAAAATATAAAATTTTAAACTTGCTGCAATTTTTTTGGAAGCTGAATTTTTTTGTTCAGAATGGCATCTACTTTTTTTGAAAAACTTCATTTTGAAGTTAAAATAGGACCCCTGGTATTGTTCTTGCTATTAATTTTTCTACTCATGTTGCTTATCATTTCTCGGAAATGTTTTGGAAAAACTGAACCAGATTATAGTTTCCATTTTTATTTTCTTTTAACTCCAGTAACTTTCATAATAATTTTGAATAACCTACTGTGGTTTTCTAAGCGAAAATCTACTGTGGTTGCTTAAAATTGCATGGCGGCTAAATTTTATAAATAAAATTGAAACGCGCTAATCCAAAAAGTCTTTGGGTTCTTGAAAATTTTACTGGAAGCTTGATGAATTTTTTAATCAAGTTTTTTAAATAAATCATAAAAACAACAAAGTGAAAATTCTAGAACTCAAGAGAAGAAAAATCGCATATTCTTTTCGGGAGTCTAGGGGGGGGGGGCGATTTCTATAAAAATAAGAAGTTTAAATCAACATGGTTAAAAAGTGCCCATGCCCCCCTCTCTTTTCGAGGTCCCCAAGAAAACGAAATAGCAACTTAAAAAAATAATTGCTAACATTTCATGATGTGACCAATTTTGTAGTATCCTGGAGCCCCCATAGAAAGTTTTGCCCCCATGTACGCCCCTGGGCTGAATTCTCAAATACATATATTTAAATCCTCAAAATTAATTCTAGAGCACTTTTTATAAATTTAAAAAAATCAAAACTTCAAAAATTAAAATTCAATTTTTACAAAATCGCATTTTTTTTTTAATTTTTCCCTTGGATTTTTTCAACAGACTCGAGTTTATTTTTTGCACAATTCTCTAATTTACTCAAATCAACCACAAAATTAATTATATCTCACTTTTTTTATAATTTTTTAAAAAATATCTTACAGCTTCAACAAGTAAATTAGTGCAATATTTACAAAATCTCAGTTTTTAAGTTTTCCTTGGAATTTTTTAACATGATTTTGTAAGTCAAACCAAATAATCATAAGGCAGCAGTAAAATACGTTCGCTTAGCTGCGTTCTCCACACAGATAAAAAACTAATTAAAATATTATTTTTGTTCCAACGCCAGCAATAAGTTAAGGTATAAACATAGAGTTTCCCGTTTCGTTTTTTGTTTTAGGTATATTTTTAAACTATTTACAGCATCCCAAAATTTCTTAAAATTTTACTTAATTTTTGGAATGCTGTAAAAAGTTTAAAAATATACTTAAAACAAAAATCGAAACGGGAAACTCTTCGTTTATATCTTAACTTATTGCTGGCGTAGGAAAAAAAATATGATTTTAATTAGTTTTTTATCTGTGTGGAGAACGCAGCTAAGCGAACGTATTTTGTAAAGAGCCCGGACTATTTACATCATTTTTTAATACTACATATTTACAAGGTAATCATACAAATACAAACAGTTTCTTTCATGTCACTTTTATCATTAACACTATTATCTTCAAGTTTAATACATAATGATTCCTTTATCAAGCTTTTTCCTAAATTAGGGAAAGCCCTGCACAATATTTTTACTTTTTCGAAGTCAAAGTCATGTCCCAGGTTTACTGCATGGCGCGCTAAGGACGTGTTTCCTACTTTCTTGATCTTAATTTTCGTTTCTCTGGACCTTTCAATACTTTTCTGATGTTCTTTCATCCTAACTTCCAAATATCTTTTCGTTTAGCCAATGTAAAAGCTCCTCTGGAAAAAAAGTTATTACCAAAACCGCAAATATCAAGAGAATTTCAAAATCACGCGCTCAAATTTACCGACTATCGTGTCATCTCGTGTCTTCGATCGATTGCTATTGGGTCAGAATATTTTTCTTTTGTGTCCTCGATATCTTTGCGCGTGGTTGTACATTTACCTAACTATGTACTTTTACCGTAACACATACGTTAGGCCTTGATACATCCAGGGGGTTTAATCTCGAGTCACACGAAACGATGTCGTGTTCATGACAAGGACAGACTCTTATTTTTGCATTTGAATGACAAAGATAGATTGATAAAAGTCGTATACGACATCATCTCATGTGATTCGAGAATAACCCTCTAGATAAGTTTTTTATTATTAGATGCTTTTATTTAAAATTTAAAATTTTGATTCAAAATTACTTTCTATGAACCTAATTTGAATATTTTTTTATGTAATTTTTTATTTAATATTTTAATAAAAAAATCTTTATCCTTGAATGAGGTAAATAAAAGATAATAAACCAAATAAATAAGAACAAACTGTTATCTTATTTTAAGTACTTTAAAAATTACTAGTTAGAAGCCACCTACGAAACCAAAAATGGGTTTGAAAAATTTCATTTTGGTAATTAAAACATTTCTAAATAATTAATTTTAGATATCGTTTACAATTCGGAAACAAAAGTATTTTCAAGAGATTTAGAACCAAATTTTATTCCTGAAAATGGATTAGGGTATAATTTGATGAAGAAAATGAAAATTTTTGGAAATGCAGTAGCGCAAGTAAATATATTTAATTATTCCTCCTCATTAAATTAACTAGTTATGCATATTTTAATAATTCCAATAATATAAAAATAGCGTTTTGATTTTTTTAGATAGATGCATTAACTGGAAAAACAGAAACGTTTTCAGAATTGCTTTTAAAGTGCATACGAACTGCTTTAGAAATGAAATCGAGGGGAATAAAAAAGGGGGAAGTTATTGGTATATGTTCGTATAATCATATGAACACTGTTGTTCCATTTGTGGCAGCACACTTTCTTGGTGCAATAGTATCAGCTACTGATCCTACAATCTCATTAATTGATACGACGTATTTAATTGGAGTAACAAAACCAAAACTATGTTTCGTCTCCTCTGGATCGGAAGAATTGATAACGTCAGCAATTAATGAATCTGGAATTGATTGTAGCGTTATTTCGTTTGGATCATCGAGTGGATATGAAAGTTTTGATAATTTTATTTCTGAAAAAGAAGGAGAAAATAATTTCGAAGCTTTAATAGTTAATAACACTGAGCCTGCAGAAATATTATTTAGCAGTGGAACAAGTGGTTTACCAAAAGCTGTTATTCTTGGGAATGATTATATGCTATTACAAATATTTAACATGTATGTTTTTATATAATCATAATCATATTTTTGGCAAAATTAAAATTTTAGAAATTATTATACTAGTGAAGTTCCAAAATCACTCATTATATACTCTTCTCCTTACTGGTTAAGTTTTCCCATGTTTGTAGGGTACACTCTTTTCTTTGGAATACAAAGAGTGATTTCTCCTTCATTTAATCCAGAAACTCACTGGTCGATTGTTAATAAATATGAGGTTTGATTAAATATTAACTCCAATCCTTAATGGCATAATTAAAATTTTAGGTTGAGTTCATATTTCTTGCACCAGTACATGCAATTTCCAGCATCAAATATGCAGAACATCATTTAGTAAGAAGTGTTAAAGCTCTTTTAGTGGGAGGTAGCGTGATAAGTTCTGAATATTTATCACAACTTAAAGTCATTTTTAAAAACGATATAAGAATTCTTTATGGTATGACAGAAATTGGTATAATAGTTTCAAATTTTTTAAGAGATGACAAATGGAAAACGAAAACGAGCCAATGCGGTATGATTTCACCAGGTTCAATACTGAAGGTAATTTGGTGAATTCCAAAAATAGATTATTTAGTTAATCTTTTAAGATTGTTAATCCTGATACAGAAGAGGTGCTTGGGTTTAATCAAGTAGGTGAATTGAGAGCGAAACCTCTTTTTACAATGTTGGGATATTTAAATGATAATTCCGCGAATTGTTATGATGCTGATGGATATTTTAAAACTGGTGATTTAATGCGTTACGATGAGGATTATTGTTTTTATTATTGTGATCGATTAAAGGAAGTATTCAAATATCTTTCATGGCATATACAACCAACCAAGTTGGAAAGGATTCTTGAAAAACATCCTGATGTTCTATTGTCATGTGTTATTGGTATTCCACATTCTACAGATGATAACCACATAATGGCTTTCATTGTTCTTAATAAAAATGCTAAATCATCTGCGGAAGATCTACAAAAATTTGTTGATAGCCAAGTAGATGATCGTTATAAAGTTAGAGGGGGTGTGGTAATAATTAACGAAATGCCTTTAACTCCTTCAGGGAAAATTAAGCGAAAGGAATTAAGGGAAATGGCTAAAAATATACAAAAAATAAATTAATTTATTTAAATGAGGAAGAAGTTTATTGCATTTATCCAAATCGAATTTTTATTTAAATATAAGTTAATTTTTACAACTTTGATTTATTTATTACTCACTGCCCAATTTTTCAAATCCTAATTTATTGATCAATTGATATAAAATTAAAAAAAATTGAATGATCTAAAATATAAAATTAGAATTTCGATTAATATCTATTAATATTAATATATTTTCTTATTTTATTGCAGATGTTCTGGGGTAAATCATTGCAGTTTCATTTTAACCAAAGATTGTCCTGGAGCTACTCGTTGGGGTCCTGGAAATTTCAGTGTCACATACGCGTGTATTGCTGGTAAGATTTTAATATTTGCTTTTACCAAATAATATTTTAAAAATTTTAGAAAGAAGAATTACTAAATATTGCAATGACAACATCACCCTACCTTCCCCTGAAGTAATTGGAGTGTCAGAAGGTTTTATTAGAAATCCTGGTTATCCAAAATTTTATTTGGGGCGTCAAGATTGTCGATGGGTTATTCAAGCACCAACCATGCAACGGATTAGAATAATTATCCTTGACTTATCATTAATAAGTAAGTTCTGTGTTATTTTTTATTATTTATTTTACTTATCTATTCATTTTTTGTTTGTATGTTTTGCACTAATATTTACCAAAAACCTTACTTAAATTAAATATATACAAATCATTTAAAAAAATTTAAATTTATACTCGACAAAATTCTTGATTTCTATAATTTATGATACTGGATTTTAAAATGTGAAATAGAGTACTAACAAATAAACGATTTGGGGATTTTCAGTTTTAATGAGATTTAACCCCAGAAAGGGTTGCTTTAATAAAATGGTTTTGATGACCTCATCCTGATTAACACATGCCACATTTCCACATTTATTTTTGGGGTTGAAATGATTCATTAGTTTGTTTATTTATTATTTTCCAGGTACAAATCGTGACCCGGAAGACTGCCAAGATTTGTTCGAAATAAAAGAATCAGGCACTACGATTTTCGTGTCATGCTTGGAAGTAGAGCCGCCTAAAGAAGTAATTTCAATAGGACGAACTGTCGAAGTAAATCTTAGAGCTTCAGAAAGTCTCATTGCAAGACGAGGGTTGTTATTTTATTATACAGCTCTAGGATGTCCTACACCAAATTCTCCCAAAGATGGTTACTTAGTCTTTCGTAATGATACTTACGCTTTATTTACTTGCTGTGTTGGATATGCTTTTGCTGACACAAAGATGAGAAACAAAGAATTGAGATGCTTGGGGCATGTTTGGAATTATAAATTACCCCTATCAAAGTGCATTGGTAAGTTTAACCAAAGAAAAAATTACTTCAATTTAAAAAGCCATTTGCACCATCTAAAAAACTGTTGGAAAATAAAAGTGCAACAATTTTATCCAAAATGAGGTCTTAAAAACTTAGATACCAAGATTTAAGGTTGGTAATGAAATTATCAAAAAAAATTATAGATTTTTTTATTGAAAATTTATATGTTGCAAATAACCACAGGAATAAGAACTGTAGCAACTTACGATCATAGGCAACCCATTTTACAAATTAGAGTTTACAATTTCAAGGTGATTTGATAGAAGTACAGTTATTTTTAGATAAAACTATAAATAGTATCCAAATGAAATAGTATTTTGGCATCTACTTTCAAAAAAAAAATATTACCTAGATCAATCAGTATTTTATGGAAGTATTTTATTTCCGAAAATTATGGCCTTCAATTTTGTAATTTAAAAATCGGTTTCTTCCATATTTGCAGTATCATCGAAGAGGTTGTTACAATAATTTATTTTATATCAACTAAAAGTATCAGTTTGCGTAATGAATATATCTATAAATGTTACATGCTACAACTTATGTGGAACAATTTGTTTTTGATAAAATGTGTGGAATATAAAGGCTGCTTATAATTTTTGGTCATGGTCGTTTCTATAAGGTTGATATGCATTTTATTTATCACTTTCATAAAGATAGTGGCAAGCTAAAATTTAACATAAAACAAACAAGAAAGAACTAAAATAACATGGAATAGAAATACATTATTGGGTGCGAAGAGATAATGATAAATTTAATAGAGGAGTGGTGAATGTGATAATAACTTGTAATAACGCAACACACAAAACATAGCAAAATAACAAAGTTTTTATTGTTATTTAAATTTCCGGCTTCATAAGCACATTTAAAGTTACATGAATCGACTTGATTAAAGTCTATTCAACAAAATTATATCTAATTGTATGAGTAGTGTGTTTCGTGATACGCAAAAGAGCTGTAAGCAGTAAGTTTTTCATTTTTTACAAATATAAATTGATAAAAAAATTGTCAAATAAGATTCATTAATGAGAGGAAGTAACTATAGAAAAATGGCGTATGTCTTTTAAAAATATGCATAAAAATGATGGTAATAAACAGCTTTTCCATTTTCATAAATAAAAAAATTTTGAGGAAAAAAAGTAAAAGTTTATGTATTTATGATTTTTTTTTTATTTTTATCGATTACAATACAGGGTAGCTACATGCGTGAGTTTAAGAAGGTGATTGGGGATGTTAATTAGTAATTGATATCTTTTGGGAAAATTATTTTATGTAACTTAAACACGAGAATTTCTATAATTTCATACATCAAATATGTTGATATCCTTTTACAAAATGAAGAAAAAAATTTGGAAGTCGGAGAAAAAAGTTTGAAGAAATATTGGAAGGGTAAATTATGCATATAATTTAGAAGGGTAATGAGTAATGAGCAGGGAGATTTTAAGATTATACAGTACCAGTAAAAAGTTAGTACTTAAGAACATCTTCCTAGACACCCGTGATAAATTTTCCGTTAGAGATAATAACAAGGAATAGAAAATCCATCCCACTTTTCTGGAGCTTCTTTGCAAATTATGACCAAATAACTGATAATTAATGCGAATCCCTAGAGGGCGTGCGAGTTTGGGAGGAAAAATTGTGAAAAATCATGATTTCGAGCATTAGTTCTGCAGTCATAACTCAAGTTTCCTTCGTTAGATTTTCAATTTTTTTTCAGATTTATAACCTAAATTGATTAGGCTACATCCTGCCAGAGAGTTACCTTCTGCAATCTAGCACAAAATTAATTAGAGGGGTCCAACGTTAAGGTACTTTTAGATCATTATATATTTTTTGTACATTCTCCATTTTTTTTCCTTCTGGCAGGATTAAAGAAATGACTTCTAAATCATCTACAAAAAAAATTATACAAAAATGTTGTTCGTACTAGCTTTTATGACTGCAGAACTAAACCACTATATTTTGCGTTTAGGAAATTGCTCTTAATATTGGAGAAACTCAAATAAATTGTAATTAACATTTTCTCAGACTTCAATCAGAAAATATTTTTTCCGATAAGATTGATAGTTATCAAAAAATCACAAAAACAATTATATCCAGAAATATGGTAACGCCATAACGTTTTTACCTATGCAAAATAACAAAAAGAAAAATGTCAATTTTAAAAAAATGCATGTAGTTATTTACATAAAATGATAAAGCATAAATAATTACCGACCCAGAAATTCCGAGAAATGTCGGTTATAATCCTGATAATTTTCGAAACTGATGTGGAATTTTTTTTATGCTTTGCTATGTTAATAAGTTTCGAGCACTTCATGAAATCCTTTATGGGTCTTGTTAACTTTTCGTAAAACATTTATTAAATGTGACATGTGGTATATCAAAATTCTCAGAAAAAAACACTGATTGCAAATATGTGTAATTCCAATATGGCCGCCATTGGAAAAAACAAAATTTGGATTATTTCCTGGCAATCCAGTGACTTAAGAAAAAATCTGATTGGCTTATTGAATTTTAGATAAAAAAAAACTACCTCTATGTTGTTAATAAAGTTTTTTGGTACGACCTACAATAAAGAAGTCATATTTTGAAAATGGCAATTTTGGTTTTTTTCAAGATGGCGCAAAATTCAACTGTTTTGTCAACGAATTATTATTGGACATACAGTGAATTCAAATAAGTTTGAAACCATTAACATTGCAAGGTAGGAAACATAAGTTTCATACAGTTGGCTACACTGAAATGAATGCATTAAGATTTGGTGGAAAAACCATCGCGAATATATTTTAACTGCTCTAATTTTAGTTTGGAAAAGCACTGTTTTTATTAAAATTTGCAACACACTGAGAAATGACTTGAAAATGAGAGATCAGATTTAAATTTTAATGAAAATTAACAGGTACACCAACTTAGCCAGTCTAAAATCACTACAGAGTATGTTTGGTTGCATAGTTGCGGTTTCAGTCTTTTTTGAATTCACCGTACAAATATGCACACTACTTTGTCCATTTAACCGACTTTCTATCTCCAATTATAAAAAAGATACCCATAGACTGTCCAACGTCAAATGGGACACCCTGTATGATTAATAATATTAGCATGTTTACATTATTGATGATATTTTTTGAAAAATAGAAGAATAAATTAAATAAAATAGAGGGATTTGCTAAACATCGACCAAATTGTAGAAGAATACATCATAATATTTTTTCCAGTGGAGCTTTTTTCAAATTTCTTTTTTTGGTATATTGAAGAGTCTTGTGGCTACCGATTGCTTTGTTTTTGTAAGTCAAACCAAAAAGTCATACGGTAGCAGTAAAAGGTTTTTTTTTCGTTTGTTGTTCTAAGTATATTTTTAAACTTTTTACACCGCTTTAAAAATTAGGTAAAATTTTAAGAAACTTTTGGAGCGCTATAAAACGTTTAAAAATATACTTAACACAAAAAAGCAAACTCTTCGTTTATACCTTAACGTTTGAAAAAAAATATTATTTCAATTAGTTTTTTATCAGTATTTTAAATGTGGCTAAGCGAACATCTTTTGTAACGATCCCGTTTTACTGTATACCAAAAAAAATATGACCAAAAATCAACCGAATTTCAATATCAAGCGCTCAAATTTGCCGACTATCGTCTAAGAAAGTTACCAAAAACCATAAATCTTTTAGAGTTACAGCGTATTGAATTTTAGGTGTAATCCCAGTCTTTCAATTGGTAACAAAACAGTAACGCAGAAATCCTTGACAAAATCATAAAAAAACTAGGTGATTGAAAATTTTTATTTTTTTCAGTTTTTCGATTATTTCTCAAAAGTGGAAATGAAGTGGAGTTATTTGTACTTTGAAACGACATTACTATCTCTACAAATCATCAAAATTTTGATTTTCTTGATTTCCTTCTGAAGCGTTGGGTTTCTCAAAAGGTAGATAGTAGATATTATCGATTATTTTGGTACAACCCAGGGTCAGTTCAAAAATTATTATCAACTTCGAACGAAGAAAAATATTTTTTTTGTTTAAAAAAAATTAAAAAAATATCAAAAATATACTTTTTTACTAAAAGGGCGAACAAAAAAATGGGGTGTTTCATTTAAAAAAACAAAGTTGATGTTATTTCCACAAGGGCGTATTTATCTAGGATTTTATCTTAGGGAGGGCAAAATTATTAATGAAAACTCGGAATTTTTTTCGTGGTCCCAATATTTTTTGAAACCCCTAGGTTACCTTAACTTATCTTTAATTTTTTTTTCAAATACAATGTGTCCCAAAAAGAAGAATAATATCGTTGAAAGTATCCCGATAGTTCAAGATCATCATCCAATAATTATTTTGTTTTAACAAAATTTTCTTTGAAAAAATAAATAAGAAAATCCACATTTTTCTTGATATTTTCACTCATATCTTTGAAATAAGACACATGGAGGTACTACTTTATTAAGCCAGTAATCTTACAGAAAACTCTATGAATTAAAAAATTATTCAGTGTTGGTATTTACCCTTATAAGGTTAATTTCAGAGATTGAGCGAAAATTAATAAAATAACAATTTTTATTCATTTTTTTTTTATTTTCGCTTATATCTGATCTTGGGGGGTAGGGGGGGGGGGGGGCTTCCACCTAAATACGCCCTTGATTTCCAGTAAAACCGAAAATTATATTTAAGCATAGTTAAATTTCAAATTTTTATTTTCACAAATAAAGAAATTTTAGAAGTGACCCATCTTTTATTTTAATCCACAAAATATTCATTCTGAATTATAAAAAAACTATAAAAAAGTAACTCGTTTCTTTAATTTCTTTCTTTGCTATTTTTTAAATCGCTATATGATATGAACATTGATTAAATTGTTATTAACGTTCTGGGTAGCTTGAACTCGAAAACAAGAAAAATGTATAATTTCTTTGTTTTTTGACGATGAAAGTTGACCAAAGTTATGCCCAAGAAACTAAAACATTGTGATTTTAGAAAATAATTTATATTTACTGCTACTCAATGAAATTTGGTATTTAAAATTGTTGACTATTCTGAGTTAGATGCAGTCAAAAAATGTTTTTACCCTCTTAAGTCGCGATATTCAAATTTTTTATTTCTTAAGGCCGCCATA
The DNA here is from genome assembly GCA_963971135.1 of Stenus bimaculatus. Lineage (NCBI taxonomy): Eukaryota > Metazoa > Arthropoda > Insecta > Coleoptera > Staphylinidae > Stenus > Stenus bimaculatus. Next base: position 43,647,267 of record OZ020183.1, on the reverse strand, counting down.
TTGGATTTTTACATCATCAGATAATAAAAAATAAAACATTTTCAGTTTGCTAAGTATTAACATGAATCTGTTCTTTAAGAAATTTGTTTAAAATACAAATGAAAGCAATGTTTTTATCAGTGGCGCCCCCATTGGTAAAATTTGTTTTTTTATACAAATTCATTTAACACATTTTCTAAAGGAACATATTAAACTTAATTAGCAATCTGAAAATATATTATTATTTATTATCTGATGATGTAAAACTTCAACATAGCGACCATAAGAAATAAAAAAGTTGAATATCGCGGCTTCGAATTTAGGAGGCCAAAAAATTATTTTTTGACGTCATTTAACTCAAAATAGTCAACAATTTAAAGGAACCAAATTTCATTGATGTAGCAGTAATGGTTTGGAAAACATAAATTATTTTCTAAAATCACATTTTTTTAGATTTTTGGCCATAATTTTGCAGTGAGTTTAAATATCTTAAATTTTCTTTCAGATTTTTAATGGCCATAAAAATGCGCAACTTTTCTTTTATTTAACCGACCTCGTATCTCTTCCACTTTAAAAGATACCAATGGTGAGCATCGAAATAATCACCACCCTGTATAGCAGCCATAAGAAATATCTATGAGGCTAAAAAACATTTTTTGACGTCATTTAAAGGTACCAAAAATCCATTGATGTTTAATGGTTTAAAAAATAAAAATTATTTTCTAAAATCACATTTTTTAGTTTTTTGATCATAATAACTTTGCAATGAGTTTAAAGATTAAACATCTTAAATTTTCTTTCAGATTTTTAATGGCCATAAAAGTGCGCAAATTTTCTTTAATTTAACCGACCATAGTAGGTATATGTATTGTAATTAAAATAAAAATTAAAAGAAAAATTTGAATCTTGGTGCATGGTGCTCCATGCACCTCCATTCGAAATTACTGGTTGCGCCACTGTTTTTCGATTTGTCAGAAATGTTATAAATTTTCATACTTTTTTGGCTCTTTTTGGTCAAAACATTGGAGTAGTAAAATTTATAAATCAAGCAAAAATAAAACCTATAGACTTTTTTTGTAAAGTAATATTGAATGGTCCTTGTGAGGGAACGATGTCATCTCCTGTGGAGATTCACCCCCGCCCTTTATGTCTGTCACTAATTAATTTTAATTGAAGTTTTATGTTGCGGCGTAATAGAAGACGTTGGAAAGGCTTTTTTGTTTACATACGACTTCTTAGAACGCCGATACCAAAAACTGCCTATGCGTAAGCATATTGGTATATTGGTTCATTGGCTGAGAATAGCCTTAGCCAAGAGTGGCGGTGATTTCCGCTTTTGATTTCCAGTAGTTATTAAAACATATCAAAGTGCCCATTAATACAAAATACAATTAATATAAACAATTCTAAGTAAGTAGTATAATATAATTATAAAAAAAGTATGATTACTGATGTAATACCATAATCACAATTTTTATATTTTTTTAATATACGCATGTGAATAATATTATATAATATTATTATCTTTATTTTAAACTTAAGATATATTATATCTATAATTTTAAATAAAATAAAGCACTTTCATACACCATTCGGTGAAAAATTGCAAAAATTTATTAGTAGCCTTTAGGTTAGGTTAAAAAATCGAAACTAAAAGAGGGCAACGTGCTTTTACTTGCAGGCGTAAGTAATTACTTGCCTTGGCCTTTGTCCTTGCTATCGATCAAACCTATATTTACTTGCACTATGTACCGCCACCTACAATGTCATTTGAAAATTAATTTAAATTTTTAAAACGCCATTTTTTGTTACAGATAAAAATAAAATAAGTTCCTTGTCGCAAGAAGTAATTAAAGCACAAGCAAAAATGACAGAATCATTATCAGGTAAATATTATCAATTCGTTTAATTTAAATAAATTATAAATATTTTTTTATTTTTAGATGTTGTACTGCCTTCCATTATAATACTAGCATTATTCATTGTTAACTCCATTGTGCTGTTTTTTATTTATAGATATAAAAAGAGGTATGTATTATTTATGTAACCTTTTTAGATAAATTAAAACTTATCATTAAGACGATACAGAGTCTAAGTAGAATCACGCTCCTATAGTACACTTATATTTTGAGATTCTTCTTGAATTTGGAGAAGAAATCTTGACCCACACTACACCCCCTCTTAATCAGGCTGAAAGTGCCAATAAAAATCTAGATTTCTGTTATATTTTAAAATTTGTATCGCCTAGACCAGCGGTACCCAACCGGTGACCCGCTACAAAATTTTGGTGGTCTTGAAAAAAAATTGGACATTTTATTTTGAATAATATTCTAAAATTCTGATAGACAATTGAACTTTTTGTAATCAATTTAATTTCAGAAAGTATCAATTGTATTTCAAAATCATCAATTGTATTTCAGAAAGTATCATTTTAATTTCATAAAGAACCAAAATTGTAAAAATTGAAGAGGCCAGGAGTTTTTGGATTAACCACAACAAACACATTCATCAAAAATGTCCTTTGGCAATTTAACATTACACCAATATTATCCTTATTCACCAATGTTAAACCCAATTCAAATAATATACAGTGTGTCCCATTTGACGTAGGACTCTATGGGTATCTTTGTTATTATTGGAGATCGAAAGTCGGTTAAATGGACAAAGTAGTAGAGATTTTTTCGAATATTAATAATTCATTTACAAAAAATTTGAACATCGCATCGTTCCAACTCTATCTTGAAAAAACAAGAAAATGCGATTTTTAAAATATGGCTATAACTTCTTTATTTTCTGTGGTACCAAAAAAGTTTTTTTACATAATACAGACAATTTTTTGTGTTCAATGCAGTAAAACAAATAAATATTTTTTTTCGCTAACGGATTGACCGGAAATGAACCAAACTTATTATTTTCTTATGGCAGTCATATTGGATTTACACATATTCGGAATCAGTATTTTTTTCTGAATAATTTGGTATACCATATGTCATATTTAAAAAAAATAAAATTATTTGATTTTACAAACTAATATTGAACTTTAAGAGATGTTAATTGTCAATAACATAAATGTAACTATTTAAAATATTAAATGTAAAATAAATCTTAACACATATGTTGCGCTCAGCCATACATACTGTATAGGGTTTGGGACACGCTAGAGTTTCTTTTCCAGAGCTGCCAGAGATTGTCAGAGGCGTGTAAACCCATGACAAAGTGACTGCCAGAGTGAGGAAAAGCAATATGCCAGATGCTTTTTCTCACTCTCGCAGTCACTTTTTCATGGGTTTACAAGACTCTGACAATCTGGCAGCACCAGAGTTCTAGCAAAAAAATCCCTAGCATCTCCCATGCCCTTAATGCAAGGTAAACTGTGAAGGCGGCTGCATAATTGATGGAACGTTTACGTTAGGGTTATGAAAAAGAGAGATAAAACATCCGAGTTCCTTGTGAGTGAGAGAGTGAGCATGCACAATTTGCTCTCTATTGCTCCCCGACCTTTATCTCAAAAACGGTTGAGCGCATGAAAAAATGTTTCAAACAAAATTTGACACTAATTTTATGCTCTACAATTTTTATAATAGATGTTAACATCATTTGAGCTATAGAAACCTAGATAATCTCGAAAAACCGATTTTTGTGACCTTTGGCCTTCAATAACTGACGACTCAGACACGAGATTTTATGAGACTTTTGAGACAGCTTTAAGAACAACAAAATGAAGGTGTACAATTCAAACACTAAAATTAACTTAGTTTTTCTGAAATACAATTAACGTTTTTGAATTACAATTGATGATTTCTGAATTTGAGTTGATCTTATGTAAAATACAATATACAATTGGAAAAGGTGTAGTACGATCATAGCATTTGCAAATTGCATATTAATAAAAATAATTTTTTTTCCAAACGAAATTTTTGTTGTACTAGTGATCCGCGGGATTTAGGATTATGAGTTTGAGGTCCGTGACGTCGAAAAGGTTGGAAGTTGGGAACCATTGGCCTAGACTCATCTACGATGATGCGCGTTCAAAATTTACGAAATACGATTTCCGTTTTTTCAATCTATACCCGTATTTTCAAAATAATATTCAGTTTTATAATTTCATAGTTTAAATAACATTAAAAGGCTTGTCTTCTGTGAGACGATTTTTTTCAAAAATTAAAAGAAGCCATATTTTACGTACTTATTACTTTTAACCAATTTTTGGCCATTTTGGATATAAAATATTAAAAACCTATATAATTTTGTGGACTCTATATCCTCTCTTAAGTACTTAGTATACAAATATTTTTGTTCGTTCTATTTTTTTTTCTTATTCTAATTTTCTAATCTTTTGGTATCCGAAAAGTCCTTTTAAACGAATATTAAAGAACGCCTTTCTGTTGGTTAATAACATCAAGCAATTTGTTCAATCGAGGTCAAAAAAACCCTAATTTTGCGGGGCCAAATACTAAAATATTGATTTCAAAATTTGAAGAAATCAAAATTTTTAAAAGCGGTACAGATAGTAAAAATTTTTGTGCACGAGCATTTTCTCAAAAAATAAGTTCCATAATTTAGAGATTATAGGATTATAAAAGTAATAAAGAATTTTCTCATTTTTATTAAAAATTTCTTATTAAAATAATTAAAATAATTCCTTTGGGGGGGGGGGGGGGGGGGCAAGTGATTACAAAAAAAAACGAAGTTTACGAAATTTAGGCCGCAGGACATTTGCGCAATTCTAAAATAAGTGAAAAAGTTTTGATTTAAAAAGTGATTTGCTACTAAAAACAGTAAAAACCAAAAGATTGATAGATTATTATTATTAATCATTTTATTTTTTTACAGAAAAATTGCCTTATACAACAATGAAGAAGAAATGGGCACAATACCCTTTCGGAACAATGATGGAACTACAGAGAACAGTTAAAGAAGATTTTTTCTAAAAAAATAATTGATATTATTACCTACTTATTTATTCAAAATCTTACTTTTTATGATTTTTATATGAAATTTATATAAAAATATTTTGAAATTCTAGCTATAAAAAAAATAAAATATACACTTGAGTATTTTAATTTACCCCTCCTCAAAATTTAATATTATACCAGTGACTTCCAAAAGAAAAATAATTCTTGAAAATAAATTTTATGAGAAAAATAAAAATAGTGGTCTCTTGCATTTTCTGTTTATTTAATTTCAAAATACAATAATTGTAAATAAACAAAACTCGTGTAGATAAATGTAGACTAGAACATTCTTCAACGAATTAAAATTGTTGTTAGTAATATAAAATCATGAGTATAAAAAATTTTCTCTCATGGTTTTTCCATTTATACATTCATCAGAATAAGTTATTGAATAAACATAATTCGTCTTGTCTTTTAGTCCAGTCATTTCGGAGTATTTTCCGGGTGTTTTGAAAATGGATAATTAATTTAATATAGATTTCGATGTGCTCTTTCCGAATTTCAATTTTGCCACCATCTTTGCCGCTCGCGCCGCCATATTGGAAAAAACATTTATATTCAAAATTAAACTAATGAAAATTTCCTACAATTGATGTAATAACCTTTTTTTCGCGAACCCAAACCGCCCAAGCATAGGGTTTTTTGAATTTCGAAAAAATAACGTACAATTTTTGTAAGATCCCATTTAAAAAAGTCGCAATTTTTGACGCTTTTCGGTCTAATCATCCCCTTAAATTCTATTTCTTCCCTATGTAATATACATCTTCTCTGAAAGCCTTCAAGGTCCGCTTTATGACAAAAAAGAATCGCCTCGCTATCTTTTTTCGTTATCGAGTTATAACTGAAAATGTAGCCAAAATTACCTTCTCAAATTTTTTCACAAAATAATTAATATCTTCGAAACTTTTAGCACCACCGGGACGTTTAATAGTTTAAAATTCGCACCGTCACCTCCCCCAATAAATTCCGTAAAAATTATAATTTGCGGTTGAAAATTGCGCCATCCAGGGCCATATTTGTACCAAAACTTTGCGATTTTTTTACAAAAAAAAATGGTGGCAAAGTGGAAATTCGGAAAGAGTACATCGAAATCTATAAAATTATCCATTTTCAAAACTCCCAGAAAATGTTCCAGGTAAAACTACCAATGACTGTACTATTTCTTAAACTAATAAACTGAATTTTAAGACATTATATTCCTTTATCACAGAATTATTCAAAACTATAAGAAAAGATAAATGTGAGTGTAAAGGACAACAGCAATTTGTATCAATTTTCTACAAAATTTACATCCAAATTTAATTCTGATTTGACGGCACTTTACAAGTTATTTAATTTTAACTCGATAAAAAACAGTTTAAGAATAAGAACACTGCTAGTGTATATTTTGTAGAAAATTATAATACATATTTCACACAGCCCTATTACAATCGTGTTTATATAAATATTTTCTAATTTTGCCTATTTGGAAGCATTGAATAACACAGCTAAATTTAAATTGAAACCCTGTTTATCACTGATTTACAAATCAATTTTTTCGAAATAGTTTTTGAAAATGTCAATTCTCTGTATTTTCCAGTAAGTAAAATCAGTTATTATAAACAGTGTTCAATTTTATACTAGTTTTATTTCTAGGTGGATTCTATCATATTTATCTAATCCAAGTTTTTCACGTCTTGATTGGCTAAAACTCTAAAGATAGATTAAAATAAGCTTGGTGTTTGCAGATAAAAGGTATAAGTAAGTGTGTGTATAACTGGTCTTAAGAACAGGACCATAAATTTTTAATAATACATATATTGTACCATCAGCCATCAGATGAAAATTACAAAAAAGTTTTAGAGTAATTTCCAAATGCTTGGCACTGGGCACTGCTGAAATACTCGGAATTATAGTTTTACGAATTCCGTTTCCTCATTGGCTAGGCTCGTTTTGCGCATTTTGTGCCATCGCATTTGGAAGGAGAGTCATGTAATATTAAAGAAGTATGACTTATGACAGAACTATAAAAGGTATCTCAGAAAGTATGCAAGAAATGCATAATTGTTTTTTTAAAAACAAGTTAATTATAAAGAGGTACTTCCATTTTTTTGAGTTTTTTGTTCCCGATTACTGCAAACTTTCTGGGACAAATTACACAATTGATCCTAAAAGTATAACTGTTAATGTGCAGAACAAAGGAGCAATTAATGCAAATTTTCACTTATAAGTAAATAAAACATTACTCAAAAATTTGAATGGCAGATTTATATGGCCCTAAGCTACTACTGTACAATTCCATTTAAATTTGGTGAAGGCAACATTTAAAATTACTTAAGTCGCTTGCATACTTAAGAGCTTAGAGCCATTGTGCGCAATTTCCTTAAATATTGGGTGTTATCATAAGTTTTGTACGTTTTTTCCAAATGAATTTTTAACAAAAAAAATACAACAAATTATCCAATAATTTTGTTCGGCCAACTCTACGCTAGTTTAAAGGTTTACGCGATCCTCATTGGTCATCCGATACTCGTCCGGAACGCTCTCAAATCTTTCAGATCAAATTTCGCGAATTCCCTTGATTGAATGCGAACCAAATGAGTTTTGTCTACTTGATATTCTATTTCAAAGGGCTATAATTGAATAAAATAATAAATGTATCGAAAAACCAAATACATTATCTTGTGAATCAGAATTTTTCTTTCGAATGACGCATAAGCTTTAGCAGATATATTTTACTTTTGGCCCCCATCTTTAAATTTGAAAAAAACGGACACTACTTAAACTATATTACCATTATATATATTCATTAGATTATATTGACTACATTTATTTTGTGTAACTCAAGCTGGTTTGAATTCAAGCCGGTAAATTTCCGGAAAAAACGGTGGCTTGAACTTGTCTATAAAACTCGAGGCTTTTAGTGCGCTCCAGTGAAAATGTAAAATTCAAGCCGGCTTGAATATGCGTGATAAACGTAGTCAATTGGTGCTATACTAAGGGTCAAAAAAACAATTTTTTTAAATATAAATAGTGAAAGATTTCAGTTATAATTTATTAAATGAATTAATGAAAACTTTAATGGTATTTAACAACTGGAAATAAAAATATAGTACATACAACAATAAATAAAGCCAGATAATAAATTAAATTAAACTAAAATAAAATGAATTACTAAATTATTTATAACCTTGAATTTTAAATTACTTCGTGTGATTTATAATTTACTAATTATTTTTATCTCATAATCTATAAAATCAATACTATTATGCCAACGTTAAAAATAGAAGCTAATTAGTTAATAATTGATAAAAACCAAAATAAAATACAATGTATGTACTTTATGTTGAAATAATACATTCGCAGCATAAATAAATTATAAATAAATAAAATTTACCAGTAAATAATTGAAACTATATAAAAATAACCCTGCATTTGCGTACAGTTTAAACAGATTAATTTTTAGATCCATTACTGCGACCATCCAAATTGCTTTCCAAACTTTCCAAAGATGTGGCTGTCGATCGCTCATCCATTTGATTCCTTTCTAATTCTATATCAATGTATTGATCCCTCATAATTTGAACAGGAGGTGGTGTTTCAGCAGCCTCAGCTGAAGCAGCAGCAATTCGTAAGAGATGTCTTTGGGATTCCTTCGCTTCCAATAAGAAAATACTTTCTTTCACTGTTTTAGTGGAATTCTTATCAATTTTATCATAAATTACACCATGCATTCCCAATTCTTTTAAATATTTTATTGTATTCGCGTCAGCATTTTCATCTCCCCAACAGAATATTACTAAATTTGCTTCATTGGCCATTTTTACCTTAAAATTAACAACATAAATTAATAAAAACATCTTTCATTCAAGTATTGTTTTAATTTTTTTAAGAAGGTAATTTTTCAAAAAGTTGTACTTACAACTGATGCATCTCTCAAAATATCTTCTGTATGTACGTTAACTCCTAAAATTTCAATCATGTTAGCAAACTGTACAGCACTTTTAATGTCCCAACATCTAGGATCTTTATATTTCTGCCACTTAGCAGTTTCTCCTTGAGTCAAAAACATAACGGGATATTTATTCTGTTTATTCCTTATCATTGAACAAACATCAGGATTAAAGCATGAGAAAATGATTCTTCTACTTCCACCATGTTTAAGTACATCCTCGAGTATGGTATCAATGTACAAATTTAAATCAGTTGGATGGTAGAGTTCATAGGAGTCATCTACATGTTGCATAGTCCATTTAATTTCAATATTAAATCCAACGTGTGGATTAAGAACCTCAAATGCATGTTGTAAGGTTGGAAATGGTTGATGTTCTTCTAAATCATCATCAAAAAAACGAGGATTTTTCATTCTTCCTTCAGATAAGTGATACACCTTAGGATCAAAAAAATTCATAAAAAATTATAAGCAATATTTATTTTAAAAAATGTCTTAATATAAGCTTTTAAGCATGTATAGGGTGAATAAAAGGAGTAATAAATAAAATAGATTATTTATTTTTACTAAAATATTTATTAGTGTGAGAACTTATTAAAATCACAATATTAATTCCACATAGTAGTTTAGGGAAAAATTAAAATCTTTAATTTAAAGCAAGACTCGTGAAGATTTGTTTAAATTTGTATTATTTAATTATAACTAGTGTGCAAATCGTAAAATATTTACATTACTTTTAAAATGCAAACCCAAAAATTGCAATGTGTTATCAATGTTATCATGCATAATTGAGTGACAATATGTAAAATTTTTACAATTATATACCAGATAAGTATTCTAATTTTAAAGCAAAAAGAAGTAAATTAGTGTGAAAAAAAAACTTTTTATGGTTTCAGTTATGACAATAATCTGCATAGAAAAAACATAACCTTTGTTAAAGTATAATACATTTTATCACTTCAAAGAAACATAAAATGTTATTAAAAAGAAAAGCGATAAAATTTAATTACTTGTAAAAAAATTAGATACAAAAAATATACATACACAGAAATATTAGCAATTAAATTAATTTTAGAAAAGCAATTTAGCTTCTAACCTCCATTTGAATGTTTATTTCAATATTTTTACAATGAAATTAAACTTGTTTTTGCAACCCCCTTCCCTCATTGATTAATTATTTTAAATGATCATTTTAACTTGAAAATAAAAATATGATGTGTTTTGGCCTCATTTTAATTTAGTCTTTTACAGGGCACGATAAAAGAGAAAATGTAAAAAGTAATTTATAACAAAAAAGTTGGCAAAAAAATTATGGCTGCCATTATTAGGGTAAAAATGTTTTCCTATTCCCATTTAAAAAAAATTAAAAAGGTAGTTTTGTTCTTCTACCAAAATTTTGCTAATTTGCTCGAACAATTGGCGATTTTTAGATTCTAGACGCCCTCTGGTGGAATTTTATGAACTACATGAAAGGAGTAACAGTAAAAAAAATTACGTTTAAATTATGTACTCTTTCATAGTTGAGGGTCTAAAAATGGTTTTAAGCTCTTTTTGAAATAAAAATACACACACTTAAGATTCGTTTTCTGAAAATTTAAAAAAAAAATCGAAAATTTCACAACATGTCATAAGTCTTTACAATATAACCTTCATGGGCCAAAAGCCAAAAACAGACCTGTAAGAATTTTTGTTTTCGCACTTTTTAAAATGTAATTCCAAGTTGTAACATTAAAAAATACGCCGCAGGCGAATTTTTTTTTAATTTTTCAAGATCGTTAATTTTTCGAAAATCTGGAAAAATATTTAAGTATTGTTAAAAAAAGACTAGAATACACAATAGCGTGACAATATGGAGGGCGTCCCATTTTAAAAAATATAACTTTGGTTCAGTAGTTCATGTTGGGTCACCCTGTATATATCGAAAATATTTTTAAATTGTGGTGCATACATATTGGTGAATGCCGCAAGTCGATATGTTTTATAGCAAAGAAGCTATAGACCATTTACAGATGACTGGGTCACCCTTTTTAAGAATTTTGATGGTTAATCGTGCCTAATGCATTAATTCTTTGATTTTTAATGGAAATACTTTTGGTTAAATTGTTCTATGTTTTAGAAGTAGGTATGTGCCAAATTTTGTACAGTCAAATATTTAATTTAAAAATTTGAGAAAAAAATTGAAATAAAAAATAAAATTAAAATTCAAACATCTCTGTTATTCACGATTCTAGAATTTTAGACGCCCTCTGCAGGCGGAAGTGTCAACTAAACTCTGTAGTAACCTATCAGTCGAAGATTTGTGGTTTCATGTGTTTCGCACGTTTTAGTTCGAATTAAGAACTTTGAGAGAGACATAAATTATTGTATTTTACTATTTTATTTACAATGGGAAAAATTTGCAACACCAGTTGTAGTTTATGACTGTCACACACACCTTAAAAATGAACCAAAAATCATGAGTATCCAGCACCCAACAGTAATACGGTAAACATTGTAAATTATTTCGGTATTGTGGAAAAAATCGACAGAAGAAAAGCTTGGGCAATTAAGTTGAGAATGGGAAAGTTAAAAAATGGAGAAGGTGTGCCTGTATGTTCATAGCATTTCAATTTTTAAAATCCCTCAAAAGAAACACAATTTTCGGGGCACGCACAAAAAATAATTTTGTATGTAATTAAAATTGTAAAAAACACAAACAGTGACAGCTTTAATTTTATTGCAAAAACAGTTACCCCTGAAATAAAAAATGGACCAGTCACACCATTTCTTCGAGAGTAATTTAGAAACGTTCCTTTTAAAATGGACACCCTGTATAATATGTCTTGAAAACTTACTGTATTTTATATTTACTAAATTTGGGAAAGTTTTGAACAAAAAAGCTTGAAGTAAAAAAACAGTTTTTGTAATGTAAATTTAACGAATTGCAATGAAAATGTAGAAATAACATTTTAAATTTATAGGTTTTTTCTATTAATTGATTGTCTTTTCATTAACATCCAATAAAATCTACATGACAAAGAATTTTATAAATAAATAATCAAAGTGGAAATTATCCTTTGTAAAAATGCATTATAAACGAATAAAATAAACATTGATATTCAGGCGCCTTGATAATTAATTAAAAGCTAATAAAAAATAAGGTTTTTGTAATGATATATCTACATATGTACAACTATTATATTAGAGTAATTAAAAAATTAATTAAAATTATCTGCTTTTCTTGTAAAATAACAATGTCTGCATTTTCTTGATAAAAAAAAATAAGTAATCCATAGCAGTGGAAGATAAGCATGGAATTCAAGGTTAATTTTTTATAATTTTTCATTTCTAAATTCTCATTTAATATTTTAAAATTATATATACCCATGTATTTTCTTTATTTATGAAAACAAAAATTTGAAATTTTAGTATGTTATATGGCATAAGAAAACGCATTTATTGAACTAAAAAAAATTTCAATTTCACTTCCGGTTTCACTGAAAACTACATCAACTTTCTTATTTTAAACGTAACAACCTATTTATTTGTACTTATTATTGAACATTGGTAAGTTTCAAGTATGTTTGTGACAACAAAATTTTTTTTTCTGAACTTTCAAAAAAAAATTTGGATTTTTATTTGGTAATTTTTTTTAATAAAATCTATTAAAACTACTCTTAAATAATTTAAAAAGATAAAATAAATTGTAAATTATGAAATTCATTCAGTCGATTTTGAGAAAATAATTTTTATAATTTTAAAAATGTGTTTTTTGTAAATATCTTTATTTTTTTTAATGGCATGATAGTGGGACCACCCTCTATTTAAATAGAGGATTTTCTTCCGATTACAGTCATACCCAACAGGTAGGTATGTAGGAATTTTTCATTTTTATTAAAAAAAATTATAAGAAAAAATCCAAATTTTTTTTGAAAGTTCAAAAAAAAATTTTTTTTGTCAAAAACATACTTAGAAGTTACCAGTGTTTAATAATAAGTACTGGTGAAACCTGAAGTGAAATTGAAATTTTTTTTTGTTCAATAAAAATTCGTTTTCTTATGCCATATAACAGTAAAATTTCAAATTTTTATTTTCCTAAATTAAAAAATTCAGGGGTGACCCTAATTTCGTGGACAGATGAAAATTTGAACAGTTGGCTAATTTTTAATAATTTTTTTATAATTTATTTGAAGTGCCCCTTATCAATTTGTTAAAGTTTTGCCATAAACTGTGATTTCCATTAATTTATAATCTAACATTATTTTTCGTAAAAGGCAGACACGTGTGAATATTATTAAAAACAAATTTGTTTTCTTTAAGGTTACTAATTTGACCTTATTTAATTAGATTTAGCAATTATTAAAAATAAAATATAAAATTGCACATTTATGAAAGAAAATAAAACATAAGTAAATAAATTTGCCTGTTTAGCTCGCTGTTTAAACTAGAAATTTAATTAATCATAATAAAATATAATTTATTCAAAAATCTATATGAAAATCAGGTCAAGGCTAAGATAAACTAGTTAAGAGCACTTAGCCTCGAATCTAAAGGTATTTTTAAATTTAAATTCTTTTGTTGGTGAATTTTTTTAACTCCACTAAAATTTTGTGTCCCAAAAAGTACTGGCAGCTAAAATAACAAAATAAAAACAAAACATATTCACTTGAGTTTTTATAAAATATTGGGAGCGCTTGACATTTTCTAAAGGTTGCTTGCATAAATTTAAAAATAATTTTGTAACAAATTGTACGTCACTTCAGGAATGCCCAGAAAAGCAGTAGAAAGTACAATTTATCCAAAAAAGTGCTGGCAGCTAAAGTAACAAAATAAAAACAAAACATATTCACTTGAATTTTTATAAAATATTGGGAGCGTGTGACTTTTTCTAATGTTTGGATGAATAAATTTAAAAATAATTTTGTTACAAATTGTATATCACTTCAGAAATGTCCAGAAAATCAGTAGAAAGTACAATTTGCCCAAAAATGTGCTGGCAGCTAAAGTAACAAAATAAAAACAAAATATATTCACTTGAATTTTTATAAAATATTGGGAGCGTGTGACTTTTTCTAATGTTTGGATGAATAAATTTAAAAATAATTTTGTTACAAATTGTATATCACTTCAGAAATGTCCAGAAAATCAGTAGAAAGTACAATTTGCCCAAAAATGTGCTGGCAGCTAAAGTAACAAAATAAAAACAAAATATATTCACTTGAATTTTTATAAAATATTGGGAGCGCGTGACTTTTTCTAATGTTTGGTTGAATAAATTTAAAAATAATTTTGTTACAAATTGTATATCACTTCAGAAATATCCAGAAAATCAGTAGAAAGTACAATTTGCCCAAAAATGTGCTGGCAGCTAAAGTAACAAAATATAAACAAAACATGTTCATTTGAATTTTTATAAAATATTAGGAGCGCGTGACTTTTTCTAATGTTTAGTTGAATAAATTTAAAAATAATTTTGTTACAAATTGTATATCACTTCAGAAATATCCAGAAAATCAGTAGAAAGTACAATTTGCCCAAAAATGTTCTGGCAGCTAAAGTAACAAAATAAAAACAAAACATAATCACTTGAATTTTTATAAAATATTGGCAGCGCGTGACTTTTTCTAATGTTTGGTTTATAAAAACTTTCGACTGCATTTCTGGGCATGTACAATTTGTTACAAAATTATTTTTAAATTTATTCAATCAAACATTAGAAAAAGGTCACACACTCCTAAAATTTTATAAAAATTCAAGTGAATATGTTTCGTTTTTATTTTGTACTTTAAATTGTACTTTCTACAGCTTTTCTGGACATTTCTGAATCGATATACAATTTGTTGCAAAATTATTTTTACAACTTTTTCATCCAAACATCAAAACAAGTCACAAGCTCCTAAAATTTAAAAAAAAATCATTTTGTTTATATTTTGTTACTTTGGCTGCCAGCACATTTTTGGATAAATTGTATTTTCTAATGCTATTCTGGACATATCTGAAGTGATATACAATTTGTTACAAAATTATTTTTAAATTTGAACATCAAAGCAAGTCACATGCTTAAGAAACTGTGGTTAATAGTTTGTTAGTTTTTTTTATTGTTACGTCAGAGGTCGCAATTTCTCAGATTTTTTAGTTTTTACAGAGATTGTGTAATTAAAAATAATTTATTATACAATTTGGTCAGAGAGACGTATAAGATAGTAAGCCAACAGAGGCTGTTCTTCTAAAATATGCACTTTTTAGGGATTTTTTCTCAATAGAGTTAACGTAACAAATTGTTTTTAGTTATTATAAGCTTGGTAGAGTTGGAATATAGCAATTAAATTTATTTTATTATGTCAAATAAGTATATTCAAAATATGTTTTTAAAAAAAAAAAAATTTTCGGTAAATTTTTTATTTAAAAAAAACGACCAGTGCATCTGAAAGTACTTTTTAAGTAACAAATTTAGGTACACTATTGACAATCCTTAGGTGAATCAAGTAATCAAGTTAGCTGTTTGGAGATTTTTCAAAAACGTACAAATTAGTAACAAAATGACCCATCCTTTTTTTTGCAGGTTGATGTATTTCCAAGTTTATATACGTTAAAATTTTGATTTATAACACACTGAATGAAATTCACTCCCCTCTTAGAAATGAAAAAAAACAATAAATCAGGCAAGATTAAATATTTACCTTTAACAGTTGTAGTTGTTCCAATGTAAGTTCCTTGACTGGCATTTCCAACAAATCATTGTCATAAAGTTCCTTCTTCCGCTTCATGGAGATGCAAACATGGAAGTCGTGATAAATAATTGGAACCCTGTCTTTGGAAAGCTGAACATCGAATTCGACAAAATCTGCTCCATGATCGATGGCTGTTTTTAAGCTTGCTATTGTATTTTCTCGAACTTCAGCACAACTCTCCATATCGTCTTTAAAGCTGTTACCTGCACCACGATGTCCGACATCCAGCCCTGACCTAGTTTGGTTCCAGTGTCTGGCATACGAAATACTTAAATCACAATTAAAATTTGGCATTGGTCGAATTACTATGTAGTCTAGCTTGAGTTCTCCTAAGGGTCTTTGTTTTGTACTTGTTATTGGTATAACCATCGATCCTTCAGAGCCCACTAAAGAGCTTGGGAGTAAATAACTGAATCCCATATGATATGGTGGATCCCCTTCATCGTTTCTTGAACTATACACGAAGAAATCAAATAGGAAAGCATTATTTTCAGGATATTGCACGGTGCATTGAAATATCAACATGTCATCTCCAGTACATTCTTTTCCAAACTGTTCCTGTGGATGAAAAGTAGGGTCAAGATCTTTCATTGCAGCTACTTCAGTGAAGGCATGCTTCGAGAGCTCTAGAACCTCTTGAGTATCAGTGCTTAACGACTCTTCTAAGGCCTCGCTCATATTTTTAGGAAAATTAGAGTTATGTTGCACAATATTAATAGTGGTAACTTTCACATAAATTTTTCTATTCGCATACTTTGGTCGCCAAATATTTATGGGGTTTCTACATAATTTTAATTGAACTACATTTTCTTTAGTCAACCACCCTCGATCAATTCTATAACCGTCTTTGTAGTCCCCATATCGTTCAGGTTCCTGGGAGGATTTTGGTGAAACCGAAGAGGATCCTATACCTCTAGGAATTAAACTGGATTCCCAATTTAGTAATATTACTTGTATTCCAGGGTCTATTATTACACACACGCAGTAACGATAACATATATTGACACCTTCGGGTATATCAATCGTGACAGACCAAATATCTGGATCAATTTCACTTTGGCTTAACGGTACAGATTTTTCTGGTATCCAATTTCCTAACTCTGGCACATTCCCGGTTACACAGACGACCTCACCTGTTTTAAGGTCCGGTAATCGCACTCTAAATAACCAGGGTTTTGGGTTGTATTTGGACTGCATTGTAGATTCTACAGAAGTTACTGAATCAGCGGTTCCTTTTCTATTTATTGCGTTCGATGGATCTTCAACGAAGAACCACTTCTGCATTTTCAATTATGATAATCTGTGAAGTTGAAAATATTTTAAAATTCTAATTTTTGGAACAAAATTTTCATTACCTAAATGATGACATATTGAAATATACTTTATTTCAATGTCATCTAATTGTTTTAAATTTATTTTGAAATTGCATGATAAGTTTTTTTTGTAGGAAACTCACGTACTGCTGATTGTTACGTTTTGAATAACAGCATGTTCTCACATACACATACTTAAAGTTCCTTGATTTATAACTGACGACTGCACGATACAAACGTCTGCAAACGTCAAGCAAGTGCTTGTTTTTGATTTTTTTTTCTACACATTGTTTTGACAGGTAGCAAACGTCAAAGATGCAACGCGCATATCGTTACATTTTTGAACTAAAGTTGTGTATAAAACTCAATAGATGGCGCTACTATTAAAAAAAAAAAATTGTTATACAGGGTGTTCACGAAAACAATTATAGACCCGAATAATAAAATTGTACTTTTAATGAACTACACGTGTACAGTTAAGTGTAAATACATTAAAAACAAAAATTATTATAAAAACTATCATAAAAAAAAATTAAATTAATGCTCCTAATAAATAATAAAATTCATTTTTTTCTCTTTGTTCCTTTTATCAAAGCCCATTTTTTAAGTTTAACTTAATTGTTATTTAAATATTAAGTTGAACTGATGCAATTGGCCCCAATATTCACTTTACTTAAACTATTTTGTCTATTTTATAAAATAAATATTAACTTTGATAAACAAATAAAACTTACCAAGTTATTGTAAATCACTTCTAAAAATTCCAAAGCATCATTTAAAAATCCCGAATATCACTAAAGATAAACTTATATATTTTCATTGTTTTAAAAACACTACAGTTGTAATAATAGGTACCTAATTAAACACTTTAATTATCGCCACTTAAGATAATTTTAGATAAATCGACTTAAGTTTTTGTGTGTATCAGATTACTTTTATTAAATTATAATCAATCATCCAGTCCATTTCTACTTGATAATTTAGTATCTCGCATTGTTTAGTATAAACACAATTTTTTATCCTAAATAAAAAACTTCAGCAATAATAACCTTGTTCCTCGCCTAATTAATGACTAAAAGAAAGCTGTTTCTTTAAAATTCAGATGGCGATTCGTAGTTAAAAGTTTGGCGTTGGCGAACTTACAAATATTTTGAAAAGTAGCCAAAACGAAACTTTTGCCAATATGAATATTCGCAGAGGCGCGCACGTGTTTGCATCTGTGTTCTAGGTGGGAATAAAGGCGAAAGCAGAATTAACAAAAATAATCATACGTTTTTGTTGTTTATGACCGACCGAAACAAATTATTTTTGGATGCGTATGTAGATGCTAGACGTTTTGTTTAGGATTAAAAGGAGGAGAGATAAGTAATATATTTTATGATAATCAAAAGAAAAGTCATCAGTATTAAATTAATTAATGTGTATATATTAGAAATATAAAAGAAATCGTGAATATTTACAAAAACATTATTTATAAACAATGGGAAAGTACTTATATAATAAGTCATACCTTTAAAAAACGTATTTTACACTTATTTACATTCGTAATTGTAACCAGTTGAACATGCACTAAATATTTTGATTGTATCTCCAACTAAATTAATTACATCCTTATCAAACTGCAGCAGATTAAAAACGGCATATAATTGTCCACAAACATTTTATAATATACAATATAGTCCTAATTTGCACCTCATTGAGTGCTCTTATTATTGCACCTCAATAATATAAGCAACATATAATTACAAATATTCGATAATTAATAAAATTATCTATCACAGTTAGCTTATTCTCATTATACGTATTTTTAATTACTTAATTAGGATGCATGAACGGGCAAGTATCACGATGCCTACAAAACCCGAACTTTTTAATATTATGACAAAATCGGTTATTTCCCCTATTGTGACCTCCTCCGCCTCTATTGCTATTGTTATTAATCCAGGGACCTTGCTTTGGTGCAGGACCGGGGCCACCCATTCGGATCCAAGGACCTCCACCTCCTCTACGCATCGCTCCCCCTCTTCCCCTCATATTATTATTAAAATTATTTGGAGGGAACATGGGCATATTGGGTTGATTATTGAATGGTGGCTGGAAACCATTATCGGGCATGTTGTTTGGTCCAAAATTATCGAAAATGGGTGGTGGACCTTGATTAATCAACTCTTGCGGTGGTGGCATGCGGGGTGGCATGCCGTTCGGGATGCCATTCCATTCGCCTGGGGGTCTCATCATCGGTGGCATAAAACCTGGTGGTGCGAAAGGAGGAACACCTGTTGGAGGAAAACCTGCAGCAGGTCCACCCATAGCAATAAATGGAGGCACGACATTATTGAATATTGGAGGAGTATTCGGTATGTGAGGAGGAGAACCTTTTGGTTCTGGCCATGGATGCAACTGACTGTCCACATCAGGATTATCTGGATCTTCCAAAGGAATAACAACGGGATCAGTCATTGGGTGTGTTTCAGGATCTGGATCTGCTGGAGTATCTGGTATTCTATTATTAAAGTATATGGTTTGTAAAACACGTTTTTCTCTAGCGAACTGTATTTCTTTTTCTAAACTTTTTGAGCCTATATCTACTTGACTTGCAGGTAAATCCAATTCTATGAGTGCACGCCATTGAGTTTGCTGTTCCATAATATCTTCATTCGCCAGTTTGCGAGATCGCAAGGCTTCACGTTCACCTGACATTTCCAATTTTGCCATATCTCCAAACGTTTTCATCACATTAACACGTTCAGTTTCATCTAGTTCGAAATATTGTATTTCCACAAGATCTGCTTCTGGTTTCCATTTGATTGACTTCTTTGGTCCTTTTCGTTTTGAATAGGATAACACACCTCTCAAACCATTACTATCGGTCCTTACTGTATCATTTTCAGGTCCCTCTTCTACAGGCTTCTCTTCGTTAGAAGTTTCTTCCTCCCCGTTCGCGGAAGGTTTATTTTCTTCCTCAGCAGTTTCGTTGCCGAGGTCAGTTTCTGTGTCTAAGGTATCTTGATAGAAACCAGAACTGATGTTCTTTAGACTTGATGTGGGTGATGTTGGGACGTCTGCTGGTGGTGGTGATGGTTCTTTTGTCACACTTGGTTTTCTTTTTCTTTTCTTTGGTTCCTTCTTTGATGTGGCTGATGCGGTAAGGGCGTCCATGAAAATATCGCTTTCTTGCAAAACTGCAGCTGGAAAATAAAATTTAAAATTATTAAAGGTAAAAACGGGTTTATTAAATAAATTGATCAGCTGCAGACAATTTGAAGAAGAAAACTGAAATTAAAATGTTGTTAGTGCTTGCATAGTACAGTTCTTTGTATAATTATTTTTTTACGTTGTAAAATAAGCAATATAAAATCGAAATCGTCATCTGTGTTTTATTGAAAACCATTTCTAAACATCCAATATTAAGTGGCACAGTTTTATTTGTTTGTGGCATAGTATGGAGAATTTAATATAGTTTGTATTGATTAGAAAGAAAATTTGAATTCCTCTTGTCGGAAAACAAGGCAATAAATAAAGATAATTGTTGCCAAAATCCAATAATTTTTTCGAAATGCTAATTTTTGCTTTAAAATCTTGGCAGATATTATACAGCATATTTGCATACATGCGTTAAAGGAATATAAATTAATATAATCTATAAAAATAAAAAAAATAATTTCTGGATAAGCAATCAATTCGATAAAGAAAATAAATGAATAAAAAACATTATTTTGACTGACTTGTTTTAATGATAATATTCAATTCCATCAAATATGTATAAATTTTAAACTTTAAATTTAAATCATATAATATACCTATTATGTATTATAAAAAATGTTGTCGTTGAAAATGAAGCAGCTGGTATACTTTCACTTTCGCTTCACATTGCTTACACTTGCACTATATTACGAATATAACGTAATTTATTAAATTGATGTCATAATAATTAATATAAATAAAATTAAATTTAGCGAATCTAAAATATTAAAGTTTTTTGTTAATGCATAATTACACAACAGGGCCACTATGTAATTACAAACATAAAGTGTTTGCATTTAAGCTAGAGATTTTGGAAAATTTCCAAATAACTATTCAAATAAAAAATGTATAATTTTTTTTAAATTATCATAAATAGTATCTTAAAAAAAGTTATATCGTGCAAAATAATAATTAAAATGCTGTAAGTATTTAAAGCGCCGTCCACACGCTCAGTTTTTTTACTTAGGCTTGGTTGCACAGTTGAAGCTTAAAATTCAAGCGACATTTAAACTAAAAAAAATGACAGTTTCCCCATTGTATTTCAGCCATTTTAGTTTAAGTCAATTGTCACTTGTAGCTTAAGCTTCAACTGTGTAACCGTGCCTTATAAGGACTATATATTATGTATTTTTAAAAGAATTCGGTATTTACGCAATTTTTATTTGAGTCCTCATGTAACATCTTAACTCTGTAAACTGGGGTTGAGCAGGAAAAATTGACAAAAAATAATGAGCGTCTGGACGGTTCTTAAGATTTATGTATTTCCATTAAAATAATCCATTGTTTACCTGACAACCCCTTAAATCTACTGATACTAGAAGTATAAGTTTTGAAAACCCCTTGAAATAAAATTGATTTTTTTATACACAATTTATTTTTCAATTCACCTGACAATAATGAACTTATTACAAGTTGATGATTTTATAATTACGGTTCTATTAATTAAAAGACCTAAAAACATAAAAAATAAAGAATTTAGCAAAAATAATTGACTTTATGATTGGAGATGGAATTAAATGCGCGCGCAATATTTAGAATCCATCCAAATAAGAACATAATTAAAAAATGAAAAAAATAAACTATTAAATTAGAATTTAGTAGGTTTATTCACAACAAGCGCAAAATAAATAAGGCTTAGGTATTTTAATTTATTTATCCTAGATGTTTTATTCAAGTTTTAATTTTTACATTCTCAATACTTTTTAAAAAAATTCCAATTAATAAAATCGAATGTTTATCCTGTAAAGTAATAAAAGTTCTCTATTTATAACAAATTAAATTTCAGCCATTATGCTGTTCTTTTTTTAATTAAAAAGAAATATATCAATATTATAGTATGTAATTAAAATAACCAATTAAAAAATATTATAGCTGTTTATATGTAATTATAGTTTAGCCATGATTTATTATCATACAAAAAATAATTTAATTCTCAGATAACTAATAAAAATTTAGCTGAAGAACGTTCTCTTTTTATTTAGCAACGATACGATATTTCGAATATTCAAATGGTTGAAGTACGTACTTTAAAAATAATTTACATTTCATATGCAAATGTGTACTTAATTATTAGAAAAAGCAGTAAAATACGAAATAGTTCATTAGAATATTTTTATTTGAATATCTACGCCTGCGTTTATATCGCGTAAGTCGATCCGGATTGGATTGAATAGTCAATCCGACGTGATTATTTCGAAAAAAAATTGTATTAAGTCAATCCGGATCGAATAGCGGATTGGATTCACCAATTCAATCCGACGAGTTTATTTTGAAAAACAATCAGATTGAATAAAGCGATCGATTCGATCCGCATTTTGTCTGAAATAAACATGTCCGATTCGATTGATGAATCCAATCCGACATGTATATTTCGAAAAAAATTGCGGACCGACTCAATCGCTATTCAATCCGATTCGGATCGAGTTCCGCGAGATAAATGTGGTAATTGATTTTTTTTTAAATGTTTGTTACTTTTAATGATTTAGTTATTCCTTATTTGTTACAATTATATTAAGAGTATTTTTTTGAGTATGCTAAATAGGGTGCCACGCCCGCATAAATAACTCATAAACTAATTAATTTTTTTATACCAAATTTTGGTAGCATTAAAAAATATTTATAATGAACAAAATCAGAGAAAAGAATTTAAAAATATTAACAGTAAGTGTATTTTTTAAGGCCCTTAAAGTATTCCTACTTTACAGTAAAATTAGTCAAAAACCAATCAAAAGTCCGATGTTATACTTCTCCGAATTTGTTAACAAATTTCCAAATTGCGCAATTAACAAAAAAAGTTTAGAAGTATGTAAATAAAGTCCTGTATAATCAAAATTCGCCGAAACCTTATCGATCGTCAGGATAATTCTATAGAAAGTAAAAGCGCGTAAAATACGCATGAGAATAAAGTGATTGAAATTTGCATATTTAAGTATAAGATAAGGGTAGTTGCGCGATTAAAGAATCAATATCCTAGTAATTCATTTAAAATTTTATTTTTCTCCGAATAAACTAATTCAATATTTTTTAAATTTGTACAATATGCTTCAGGCTAAACGGAAACATAATAACATAAGAAACGCACGCCCTTATATTTGTATCCCTGTTTGGTTTGAAGGATATTGTACTAAAGACTATATTTTTATACCGCCTCCTTTGGGTAAGTGATTTAATAATATGGTGCAATATTGTTTCATAATTGAATTGCACCAAAGTGCGTTTTAATGAATATTTAATGCAAATTCTGCAGAGTAATGCAAAACCCAATTGATATATCCCGATTTTTTAAGTATAAGACAACCCTAGAATAACAAAAGTTTTATAATCCGCGAAATTTTAACCAACTGAATTCAAATGATGAAAACGCTTTGATGTGTTTATAAGTTATATACCGCCTGGAACAGTATTTATACCCCGGACACGGCAAGTTCCGGATTCTGCGCACCATTAATTTTTGTATAGCGGCGCAAACCTGCTAGAACTTTCTCTCACCGCAACGAGATATGGAACATTCAATTGTCACATGACATTGCTGATACAACGCCAAGAACGAATTCAGTCGAAGCGCAAATACTATATTCAGCACTTTATTTATCGCAAGTTAATCCCAAATTAAGTTCTGGAATTAAAACGTAGCAACAAACCTTTTTAAAGCCAAGACTGCAAAATTATTGAACCGTTTACGCACTTTCGTCTAGCTAGGTCTAGGTTTTTAATGACTACCATGCCCAATCAAATCAGATATTGCAAAATTGCAGCTCTGTAGCAATAATTAAAATCGCACTACAAATGACTTTATCAATGGCGAACATAAGGCATAACATGCGAAGGTACTAATAATATTATAGACCGAATTCCACAGGGCTGTTTTATTTTTCGAAAAAGTCCGAATTTAAAACACAAACCGCTTGGCAAGACGAGCAATCGAGAAAATACCGTATTAAATCAATACATTTTTTAAATCTTTATCCTCCGAATAAAAAATTGAAGAATTGAGGTTATGTATTCAGTAAACAAATTCAAAATAAAGCCTAAAGCCATCAACGGTGTGATTATAGCAAAATCTATCTATTTTTCCTGGCTGAGCGTTAATGGCCATTCTCGTGAAACAGCGACTTTAACAGTTAATTTTGATTAAAAATTCTTGAAAGAATTCTCGTTTCTTAAAATGAGATTAGGGTTTAATAACAAAAAAAAATCGGTTTAATTTTTGAAAATCTCCGATTCATGTGTGGGTATTTTTTGTTACTTTAATTGCCATACACGTTTTACTGATAAAAAATACTGTAAGGCCAGTTAGTCATTTCTATATAGCTTTAAAAAAACTTTAAAAAATCACCATATTTTACATTGCAAATAACAAAGGTGGAGAATTAACAGTTGTAATCCCCAATAAATGAAATCTTAAAAGATCTTGTATTTTCTTAAACGCGGTCTATTAAAATTTCAGGATTATGCGGTTACTACACAACTAAACCTGAACTCTGCAAATATAATATTGTGCTCTTTTAAAATATAATAAATCTTTTTTTATCATAAATCCCTACGCGATGAAGAAGAAAATGGTGGGGATTACTATGCTTAAGGCTTATAGTATAGTAAGTACACAATACAAGCCCACATGCTTGGTGAGATAGTTTATCATCATAACTCGCGTTAATAAAATTGTGGTATCGCGAAAAAAGTAAATTTGGGTTAACCAAAAATCAATTTTTATGGAACACTCAATATTGGTTGATTTAAAAGTTAATAAAACGTCTTCCTAACCCGTAAGCGTGCAAAATGATTTTCCCTTAAATCTGAAACATAATCCCGGTGTTCTATACCACCATTAATTATTTTTCGGTTGGTCATACTGAGCGCTCGAAAACTTTACAGCACATTCCCCCCGTTTTTAATCAATTTTTATATTATTTGTAAGCTTTAACTTATCCAATATCTCACATCATTTTACTCTAATCAAATATTTCTTATTTGCATGAATCCTAGTAAATCTTTACGGCTATGGTATGGAGTTAAACCAAACCATATTGACTTTTTATTATTTAACAATTATTATTTCTTTGGAGATTCAATGTTAACTACAAGGACAATCTTGTCTATATTGTTTATCGATATAAATCTTTGGTTGTAAAAATATTAAATAAAATCTACCTCAATGGAACAATAAAATAAATGATGCGAATGAACCCATAAGAAGGAATTACCTAACCAATTACTAATTAGACAAGTTCCAAGCAGTGAAAGTTCCACATATTTAGATCCATAAATTCTTGAGTGTTTGAAGCCAGTTGTTTTCTTGTGCTGCCTTCCGGTGCAACTTCGCTAAGAATTGATTTTGTACAAGCTGGATATCTTCACATTTGTCCATTTTATATTTGATAATTTTACATTATAAGTGGAGATTAGAAAATATGGTGCAAAAAGTATGCATATAATTTTTCTCAATCCTACATCATAAAACTGCAAGCCATATCTAACCATTATTACATGTAGTTTAGGATAGATCTTCGTAACGTTTTTCCCTAGAGCACCTATAACATAAATTTGAATTGTAGTTATAAATTGATTGCACACTAGGGAATAAACAATACGGTATCTGAACTTTTGCATACTTCGAAAAAAGGACATCTATTATTTCGATATTTGTATGGTAGATGGCGCTGTTTTAAATAGTTTAAAATGTGGAGATGTCTCTCATTTTAAAAGCCAATTATGCAATTATATTTCTAGCATAAAAGTTTTGTTCGTTTGCCTAATCTATGCAGATATGCTTTATGTACAATCATAGATGAATAAAAGCAAAGCTTGTCGGTTATAAATGTAGAATGGAATTTTGGTTATTTTGGCAAAAATTCTCATAAATTTTGTGTATAGCTTGCAGTTTTACAACTTTATTTTTGCCTAAAGAATATCAAAATTTATGATAAAAGCATGAGATTTTATTCTGCACAATTATTGCGGCCACAATTTCTTTAAGTAGACACTATTTCAAGAACACCAGCACTTAGTAGTTTGTGACTTAAGTCATCCAAAGTAATCTATTCATAAATATTTTAATATCCGCCATCCATAATTTTCATGGCCTTGTAATTTGTAACCAAAAACCTTTCTAAAATAGTTTTGGTAAAATATTTATGAATATTTTCTTAAACCTGCTTATTTCATGAGGTAAATTTTAAACTTGTATCATTAAAATTAACAAATTCGTTTATGGATAACAGCGTAAAAAATGGCACCTTAAATTAGAGATACAAGGGAGAAGGCCATGTTTCAAAATTCTGTTCAAGTTGTTGAATTATTTTTATTCTTTATTGTAGAAAATGCCTGCTACAAATTCCAACTTACCATGGTGCCATTACTTAATACCTAAAACTTAAACACTATTGCTTATCTTTAAACGTATGAAATAATTAGAAATATTTTTGTTCTATACATCACTTTAGTGGTGGCTTCGAAAACTCTTTGGTCCTTCCATCTTCCTTTTTGATAACACCTTTTTTCTTAGTAAGTGTCATTAAAACTGTACTATGCATAACACTAATAAGTTAAAAACAAGTTCAAAACCTATATTAGAGAATACATAGGCTTTGAAGAACACATTTATTAAACAAGTGGACTTGCTGACTTCTAAGAAGCGTAGACTTCCAAGAGATGTCGAAAAGCCCAACAAGTACCTGCAAAACAAAAAGATCGAATAAGTAATTGTTAATGATTAACTTACGTTTTGGTTTTGGTGGGATTAATTTAATTGCTCCAGGCCGTTCTATTGGTTCAAGAAGTCTTGATTTTTTCTCTGGTGGTGGTATCACATCTCGTATTGGAGATGGTCTTTTAATTGTTACAGGTGGAGGCATGATGACTGGTTTTTTAGTTGACGATCTTGGTGGTGGTGGCTTAGCTTCTTCTAATAATCCTGTTGATCTCATTTTCGAATTAAAAATTTTAACTGTTTTTGGTTTTTCATCAGTCTTTCGTACTTCTACTGAAAAGGTAGGTTTTTTAACTTCTTCCTTTTTAATTGATTTACTTTTATCACTGTCTGTTTTTTTAGGAATTCTTCCTAATTTATCTATTGTTGGTGGTATAATTTTGGATAAAGTGTCCTTATCTTTTTCCAATTGCTTTTCTTTTGAATCCTTTTTATCTTTTTCCTTATCCCTATTTTTATCCTTATCTCTACTTGAACTGCTGCTACTCTTACTGCTTTTATGTTTCGAAGAAGAACTGCTACTGCTGCTGCTTCTATGCTTATCCTTATCTTTTCTATCTTTATCTCTAGAAGTTTTACTTGAACTGCTGCTGCTGGAATGCTTGCTTTTACTTCTATCACTACGAGAATCTTTACTGTTTCTTGAAGAACTTGAACTTTTGTGTTTGCTTTTGTCATCAAGTTTGGGTTTTTTATCCTTTTTCTCTTCTGATTCACTTTTTTCACTATCAGGCTGATCATTATTTGCTTCCATGCAAACTGTTTCTACATTATCGCTAAGTGGTTCAACGTTTTCCTGATTATCCATTACTTGTGGAACGTTTTCAGGCTTGGTATTAGAACCAGTAATATCATTTTCTGCTACTTCAATATCAGATTTATTTTCATCAAGTTTAAGAGGGTCTTCGCAGGTTTTCTGCGCTGCTTCCATCGCTTCTCTTTCCTTTGCTTCTGCTTTAGTTACATCTTTTACAATTTTAAGCCATTCTTCCACTAAAGTAGATGCCAAATGCTGAACGTCTAAAATAATTAATGTAGTGCTTATATCCAATAAAATACCTACAAACATACCTGAAAGATCATCTCTTTTTGTTAAACTCTTAACTAGTTTTGGAAGATTGTTCATCTTCAATCGTTCTACATCTACTGGTGTTAAAAGTAAAAGTTGTAGTATTTCAATGACAAGAGCCCAATTTTTATTGCCGTGGGCATCCTGTAACCACATATGTATTAAATTCCATCCACCTTCACTCATAAATGAACCTAGTAGTGTCTTTTCAGTATTTTTAAGGATCAGAACATATATACATTTACTAACAAGCTTTTTTGAGAATTTTGTCATCAGGCTAAAATAAAGAACACATGAAATTAGGGACTAAATTCAACGATTTTTCAATATAATAAATATTAAAAATTTTAAACCATTTCTAGTTTGAGGTAAAATATTAGTCCAAATATTTATACCTGATTTATTAAAACTAAAACCAGAACATTTGCATTAGTATTTATAAATATACAAAATATATTTATATTTTGCAAAAAAACTTGTTTCTAAATTTGGCGTTATAAAAAAACGGTTGAAATTAGGAACGTTCTATTATCTGCAAAAACTGGATAAATTTAACTAAGTGCACTGTCGGGTTTTTAAAACCGCAGTAAAAATAATTCATAAATATCCGCAGTTTTAACTTTTTTACTGAAAATATTTTAGTACTCAAAACTAATTAGTTTTAAATAATATTTTAGTCTTCCTCTTATTTTACATATAAATTAAAATAAGTACAAAAACCCTGGTTTAAAAATATTTACAGCGAGAATCATGTTTTTAACTTTAAACCTATTTTTAGACTTTATTAATAAGTACTCACTTTGCCAATCGTACGACTTCATCTTTAGATAAAATTCCTCCACTTGGATTTAGTAAAACCTGTAGGCAGTTCAAAAGTTGTTGTGGATCAATTCGCGGCTGAAAAAAATAAATTTAAATTAATATTGTGATTTCGAATTAACAGTTTATTAAAAATAATTTTTGATTAAAATAGAAGAATTATATTCTTACTGTAATTGAAAGGCAAAAGTAGTTTGCAACTACTTCTTTATACAAATATAATATTTATAAGAACGTAATATTGATTATAAGTCTTGCTTTAAATTTCTAAATAAAAATATGTGCAAATATTTCATTTCACATACAAAATCACAAGAATAAACGTACATTATTTAATCAAAAATCAAAATGGAGTACTTCATTAATTTTTAAATCTTTCTTTAAATTATTAATAATAATATTTTAGTGACTATTCTGCATAAATGTACCTTTATCTAAATCTAAAATAGGATTTTAAATTTATCTATGAAAAGACCTTCTAATATTGTCAGATTTGTGATCTTATTAGCAAAATGTCATTTAGTAAATAAATTATTTCTTTGTTTTTTTAAATATAGTAAGAATGCCTTGAAAATATTTTATAGGTAGCCATGAGTAGTGCAATTAAATCAGATCTAATCCAAATTAAGTAGTACGTACTTACAATATTTATTTATTCGAAATAGCAATTCCAAATACAAGTTAGGCACTTTGATCATATGTTTTAAATATATTCTGTGTATTACTACTGATGATAAATGTTAAATTTGAGGGTCTCATCCAATATTTAATAGTGGGGGGAGATTTTAATTGTTTTCATAAATTTAATCAAATTAATTATCCAAATATAAACAAAACATTGTTAAAACACAATATTGTATAATCTTTAAGGAGTCAAAATTGCCCATAAAAATTTTAATTAATATTGTTCATAGTAATAAAATTTTGTAATATCATAAGTATTTTGACTTATTTTATAAGTTTTTTCATTATAAAAATAAAACGAAGTTTGTTTGTCTAATTTCAAAGATTAAGCATTGGTGAAAAATAAAAAAAAAACATATTTTCCAAAGAGTGAAGATCAAATTTAAAAAGTTACCAGAATCTTTATCTAAAGATAGTCGATAGTTCACTTGTGTAAAAAAATTAAAAATGTGATTATTAGTTAAAACATTAATGTGAAATTTTTCAATTAATTGAATGAGTAAGAGAGGGAAGTAGTCACGATTGTAGGGAATCGGCTTAAATTTTTTTCTGCAGTTAGCAACATCCGGCATTCGGGTGGCTCAAA
The DNA here is from genome assembly GCA_963971135.1 of Stenus bimaculatus. Lineage (NCBI taxonomy): Eukaryota > Metazoa > Arthropoda > Insecta > Coleoptera > Staphylinidae > Stenus > Stenus bimaculatus. The sequence continues at coordinate 43,617,269 of OZ020183.1, read as the reverse complement.
TGGTACATAATGATCTTCGGTGATCTAAATTCATTTCTTTAATTCCCAATTTCCCAAAGATGTTATAAATCGTGACATGATTTTACTCATAAAATATATTCGTAAAAAATTTTGCATATTTTATTTTGAAAATATGGGTGGATTACTACGATGCTATATAAAAATAAATATTTTGCAATTTGGAAATGAGTGAATTATGCTAAGAAAATTTTTTTTAATTAATCAAAAAAGTTTTCCCAGAAATGAATTAATTTGTTTGGATACTTAAAAAAATTATTAGTAAAATTTCGAGACATGTAAAAATGCTACCGAGGATTAGCGGTTCATTTAATTCATTATATTTTATAAAAACCGTTAAATCTATAGAATCACTTTTGCAACTAAAAAAAAAGAAATTTCTAAAATGACAAAATTCAAGAAAAACAATTGATTTTCTCATGTTCAATGATAATTAATATATCTTGTTTAAAAGTTTAGTGATGGTATTTTTTTGCAGAAAGCATGTTTACGACAGTATTTTTGCAAGAGTTTGATATGTTTACTTTAAATCAGTTTTGATATGCTAAATTACTTAAAAAACGAAATGACATAAAATTGTTCTAAGATTGATAAAATGAAAGAATATTTAGAGATGCATGCTTTGCTAAATAAAATAAGTAACTATATCTGAATCCCTGAATTACTCGAGTAATTTTGAAAAATTATTAAAATTCTGTTATTTGTAACTTTTTAAATGCCAATAAACCAAGATCGAATTCCATTTTAGTTTAGCATTATTTATTTTAATATAAATATTATCATTATCAAAAAATAGTGTATAGTTCTGCTTCCATAATTCATTAAAATTTGCTCTAGTGAACCCCAAGGATGAAACAACAAAATTTGAAAATTTTTAATTCTGGGCAAATTTTGTACAACTAAACTTTAAGAAGTTTGTCAGCAAAATGTTTGAAATGTACCTTTCGCTAATAAACATTGGTTTTTGGGCATTCATAATCAAAAATTTAACAAAAACGCAATTTGTTGTCCTTCAAATTTAATTTATTATTCAAATAGAATTTTTATTTTTCAAGTATATCATACTATAGGCCTATAGGGGCGCATTTTTGGAAAAATTATAAAAACGCCCCTATAAAAAAAAAATTCAATTTGAAGGCCAACCAGTTGCGTTTTTACTAGCGAAAAGTACGCTTTTCAATCATTAAGTTGAATATCTCCTTAAAAAAAAATGTAAACTCAAAACTGGCCTTGGATATAATTTGACTGCATCTCACCAATTATTTTTACAGAAATTAGGAAAACTTCTTAATTTAAATTTTGGCCACCTTGTATTATAATTAAATCATGATTACAAGATTAAAATTTCCAAAAATTAAGAAAACCTTTTTAAAACTACACTGCATTATTTTATACAAAAATAAAAGTAGGTACCATCAAAAATTTCTAGCAAATATTAAACAGTACATCACCTGGAAGTTCATTTTTAGAGATTAATAAATAACACAACGTTTTATAATAGTATACATTTGGTATATAAAAGACTATCGCGGGCACGGAGCAATATATCAGTTACAACTATTGATTAGATAATGTTTATATAAGAAAATATTAGCTATTAAATTTTGGAATTTTCAAGTGCTTGTAATTAAAGATAAAAACATACTTAAAGTAAAAATATATATGACAGCTACTTATTTATAAGTACTAAGGTGAACAGTTTATCAATTTTAACTCGCTATCGTTATTTTATAACTTTCAATTTATACATCGTTTAGGTTTAAATTATTTTCATAAAATCTCTCAAGCAAAGTTAAAACAAATTTTATCAAGTGTAAATATAGATAAGTTGGTTCAACAAGTTGAAATCAATATTGAACATTAAAATGCTTATTCATCTTCATTTTTAAAATATTTTTAATGATTAATGTAAACTAAATTTATCTTATTAAGGCGTGTACACATTAGAGCATGAACATATGTTGAGGCAATGTTTGAATGATATAATCCTGCATAGCTTCCTTCATGTTCGAGCTCTAAAGTGTACACGCCTTTATAATTTAATATAATCTTCATGTATAAAAAGCAGAACACCTAAATTAGCAATTTATTAATGAAATTTTAGTTAATTCTGATCGTCCACACCGGTATAAAATATTTAAATTTCTTAATTTTTTTTACTAAAATAATGTCTACAAATGTAAAAAAAACCGTTTAATGAGGTATTTAAATTAGTATTAATTTTTTTATTTATTTAAATTTTCAATTTCAGTGATTTTTGTTTCATTGTTGGTATTTATGGTTGACTTACGGGTTATGAATCACCCTGTAGAGAATGACAAGCATTTTTTAATTACCAACATAAAAAAAATAAATTACCAACTTAAAGAAAATAAATTACCAACTGACTTTCCAGAAAGTTATATTAACCAATTTTCCTAAAAAAATCACATTTAAAAAGTGGTAATAACAATATGAAGAATAAATATTATCTTTATTGATTTTCGGATAAATTTTTATTACGTAACCTAATTAATTTCTCTTTAAAATGCCAAAAATTGAAAATTATCAGGAGTTACATTTAAATAATTTAGATATGAGCCTAATTCAAGATGATAAATATAAAATATGAAACGCAAATACCAAACAATGGCCATGATAACGTCACAAAATGGCGTCGCCTAATTCCAAGAACAAAATATCGATTTATTTAATTATGTCAATTTTTTGTGTATTTATCAATTTTCAAGGCATTTTATAGGCAATCGTATTTATTGCTATATTTTTAAGATAAGAAAATTAAAACTATGTGGCGCAATAATGAACCTTACCATTTTAATAAATTATTCCTCGACGAAGTACCAAACGAAATCACGTAAATTTGTAAAACTATGTCAACCCGATAAAAATTAGTAATGTCTTATTAAAATAATTTCAGAACTAAAATATAAACGGGAACTCGCTGCCGTCCATATTAGGTCGATGTAACCAACGCCCTAGACTCCATTGCGGATAACGTCTTAGAAAATTATAATTATATCGTAAAAACAATAATGGAAAGCGTTTATTTTAACTTCCCTATAATGTTAAAGTCTATAATAACCGCTTAAATATATTTTTGATATATTATTGTTATTATTTTAATTCTTTTATAATAAGCACAAGAAAATAACGAGATATATACTTCTCTTGATCAACAGCGGAAATTGAGTGACGTAGCTGTAGTAGATGAAATGACGCGCCCTACCTAACTGTCAAAGCTGCGCTATGTACCAAAATTTGCTTTCTGCGACGATTTCTATTTCGACCTTTTGTATAACTTGCGCATGAATACTACCGTAAAGGCCAATTTACGCATTCTTAGGACTTAGCATTAGGTCAATGGACTTATGAAGCAACATGAACTAAAAAAAAATGCACAGTGTTGCCATTGACTATTGAGTTAATGTTAATTTTGTCTGTGGTTGTAACTTTTTTGTAACCATTTAGTCTATGGTCGAATGGTTGACAGCTGACATTAAAAAGTCTTTTTTTTGTTATTCTGTGTTATATTAATTTTAAAATAAAACCACGTCTTTTAAGCCAAATTTATTCACTAGAAACTTCTTATATCGTATGTTTACACAATAATGCTTAATTTAAGACATGTTATTTCAAGGATTTGCAGTAGAAACATTCATTCAACTGGAGCGTTAGCTGGGTTAAAACCACCAGAATCGCTTATAAAATTGCAAGGAATAACCAAAGATCGTACCCAAGTAATCCCAGTTGAAACAAGTATTAAGTATTTAAAGAGCAGTGCTTATAAAACTACATATGGTGATGATCCTGTCTGGGTTCCTTACAGAAGAAATTTCAAAGGTTTGCACCCACCGTTAAAGACACGTAGAACTTGCATAAGAGGAGGTCAGATCTCGACTGGTAGTCCTTGCCCAATTTGTAGAGATGAGTATTTAGTCTTAGATGAAGTCAACGTAGAATTATTAAAGCAGTTTATTTGCCCGCACACTGGTAGCATTTTAAGTTATAACAAAACATGTTTATGCCAAAAGAAGCACGAACAATTACTTATAGCTGTAGCAAGAGCAAGAGATAAGGGTTTCTTAACATATGATGTGCCTTTAAGAACTTACGATTATACCCAATATCATAAGTTTGATGAATAATAATGGAAGCTACATTTGTAGTAATTGGGGGAGGCATTGCCGGAGTTACTTGTGTCGAAACTTTAGCATTTTATGAACCCAATGAACCAATATTATTAATAAGTGAGTCTGCTTTAATTAAAACAGTGACGAATTTACATGCGATCACTCAAACATTAACCAATTTTGATATTGAAGAAAATCCTATTAAATCACTTTCTGATAAATATAGTAACGTTCAGGTACTCCATGATAAACTTATAGAAATTAACGATGCAACACTGGAAATTATAACAAAAAATAATGTTATAATTAAATATAAATATTTATGTTTAGCCATGGGAGCATTCCCGAAATTAATTCCGCAATCGCTAAATAATCCTTACATAATAGGAATACGAGATACGGATTCAGTTGAGAGGTTTTTATCAAAATTATCTCTTTCAAAAGATATCATAATCGTTGGTAATGGAGGAATTGCTTCAGAGTTAGTTTATAAAATTACAAACACTAATATACATTGGATTATTAAAGACAAGCATATTACATCGACTTTTATTGATCCAGGTGCAGCTGAATTTTTAAAGCACAAACTAAATAAAACAACCGTTTCAACCGAACAAGCGCCTTTAAAAAGATTACGCTATGAGTATGAACCTACAATTCGTAAAGCTGGTGCTGCATTAGGGCCTGATTGGTATAAAGACTTAAATATAAGTGGTAATCTAGAAAATTTGTTACCAGCTTGCGTTAAGGTGCATTATGAATGTGAAATTCTTAATATCAATACTTTTGAAAGACCAGAAAATCCTTGTGAAGTCACCCTTTCAAATGGAGAAATTATATTTTGTGATTTAATTGTATCGGCTACTGGTGTGCAACCACAAAACGATTTCAAAATATCCAGCCCTATTGAATTATCAGAAGATAGTGGAATTAAAGTAAACGAGTTTATGCAAACATCAATTCCAAACATATTCGCAGGTGGGGATTTATGTACTCCAAACTGGGAGCATGCAAAACATTGGTTTCCAATGAAATTATGGACACAAGCACGACAAATGGGTTGTTATACAGCAAAATGTATGTCATCAATTCATAAAAATGAAACAATTTTGCAAGATTTTTGTTTCGAGCTCTTCACACACACAACAAAGCTATTTGGGTACAAAGTGATTTTATTGGGATTGTTTAATGGACAAAAGCTCAATGGAGATTACGAGATTTTGTTTCGTACCACCAAGGAAGAAGAGTACATCAAATTTGTACTTCAAAATAATCGCCTTCAAGGAGTGGTGCTTATAGGAGACACTGATTTAGAAGAAATGTGCGAAAATTTAATTCTCAATCAAATTGATTTGTCTGTTTATAAAGAAGATTTACTTAATCCTGATATCGACATTGAAGATTACTTTGATTAGTTTTAATTTTATATTATATTGTAAAATAAATATTGGGTTTATAATATTAAATTTTTTTAAATAATTATATCCTTTCACATACTTTTTAGCTTTTTTGTTTAAGTAATTTTACAAGAAAACACTTTTTTGTCTAAAAATCATGAATAGTCCAGGTCCAATTGAACTTAAATTTAACGACAGGTCGTTTTTTAATATTAGCTGACCTTTTATTTTTACCTAAATATATTGTCATTCTAATAATTTCTTAAAAGTCCTGTTCATCAGATTCCTAAAAAATTTATAGGGAGTGAAAGATCATAAAACAGTTTTGCATAAATATCTTGTTAACAATTAACTTTTCGAGGAAATTATAAAATTTGTAGCTTGTGAAATTTTCTATAAAAAAGTTCTTATTCCTTCTTTTCGTAGGAGCTACAGTTTTCAAGTAAAATTATACTTACAGTGTTCGTACCTTAGCGGCTCTTCACACAAGAAAATCAGTTTTCTGGAATTTTTTCCGCAGAAGAATACTAATTTGCCAGGATTATAAGAACCATTTTTAAATTTAAAGCTACACCAAAAATGTTTCAACATAAATGTGGATCACCCTGTATAAACGGTTGTTGCAAACATGAAGTCAACATCGCCAGATCTCTTGTGTTTCGTTATTCTCTGGTTTTATGACAAACTGATTTGCAGTTCTCTTAAAATTTTGTTCTATGTTTTCAGTTGTTTTTCGGTGAATTTTTATGAATTTTACAAACTTTCTACCAGTGTAAATTTAATGTAGTGCGTAGTTAATTATACCTAGTTTTGTTCATCAAAGATTATTTTTAAACAGTGAAAATGGTTACACCAGCACCTAATCCAATAGATACTTTGGTAACAATTTCTGATTGTTATTTCTTGATTTTATAAAAAATTTTTGTAGGACTTCCAATTCAAGCTAAAATGCCGCTTGAAAGTATTTAATACCGATTCCGATAATTCGTTTCAAAATGCATGCAGTTTATTAGCGACTGCCAGCCGATACGGACTTGTCTTTGTTGGTACTTTAACAAATAGTTTCCTGGGTAAGCGATGTAAATTTTAAAACCTGAACACACGTACTGCACATTTTATTGTTTGATCGATTTATTTTTTAAGTTATATCCTGCGTAAAATGTTAATTATTCCAATAATTGATATTTAAAATTTGATTTTAGTTATTCAAATAGAGGAAATAGAAAATAAGCAAAAAGATGTGGACACATTTGCGAGACGTACTATAGATCTTCCTTCTAAGCCAACACATATATCTATTAACTGCGATAGTACCAAATTATGTGTAGTTGTAGAACAAGATGGGTGTCCGACGGCAATTATATTTGAAGTATTGTCATTTTTAAAGCAGGTGGGCTACTTTTATTTATACAATGTATATTTTTTTTTAATTTAATTTTTAATTTATTTATTATATGCAAAAATACATCAGTAAAGTAAATATACAATTATAAGACAATTAACAGAAAATATACAGGGTGTTTCTAAATATATGCGAAGAAATTCTACAGGCGATTCCTTGACCAATTCTAAGACAAAAGTAAAGAATAAAAATTTTCTCAAAAGTGCTCTATTTTTTAGTTATGGGGTGTCAAACTTTCTATATTTTTTCATTTTTTGAGTATAACTTCTTTATTTTTTAAGATAATTTGATCAAATTTGAAACACACTCTAGTTATTATAGTCGTAACACGATAAAAATTTCAAATGTCGAAATAAAATACAGGGGGATGTATTTTGGGGGTATAGACCCCATTTTTTATGCCATAACTTTTTTGTGCTGCCCCACTTAACATTTTAAATAAGATATTCTAATTCCTTGCTTTTTTCTGAAAATTTTTGATCTCTTTAATTTTTTCACAGCTGGTACGGTTTAGAAGTTATTTAAAAACATGTACGAAGTTGTATACCAATTTTGCATTAAACAGGGGTGGCCTTTTTTTTAAATAAATACCAGAGACTTCCTAGAAGACTATTTGGCCAATTTTAAGACGAAAACAGAGAATAAATATTTTCTCTAAAATGCTTCGTTTTTAAAAACTTTTTTGTTAATTTTATTTTAATTTAAATTAAAATCGATCAGATTATACTGATCCTTGGTTCTAGTAAATTTAGGTAACGAGTAAGTGATTTTAACAATTTTATTTAATGATCTAGATAATTGATTTACAGTAGTAGAGCATGCTTGCGACCAAGTTGTAGTGTTATAGTTAATATGACGCATTATAAACGAATTATAAAGTATTTTTTTATACTTAAGGTTTAAGAAGTTACATCTACTTAGGGCACCGCAGAAGGAGTTTAGTCTATTTTTTACCTTTTCAATATGAAGATTCCATTTTAATTTATTGTCAATAACCATACCAAGATATTTAATGTTATTTTCAACTTTAATTTTAACGTTATTAACAAATGCATTTATGTGAAATTTTTTTTTATTTTTAGTTTCAAAGTTGATAATGATACACTTTTCAGAGTTTAAAGTTAGTCTGTTACCGATTAGCTAATTTTGGATTTTGTATAAATCAGATTGTATTGATTCTTGAATATCCATGCAATATTACTGGAATATGTCAAAATGGTATCATCAGCATACATTAATATCTTACCTCTGAGATTTGCTTGTTTTATGTTTTCGACATATAGAGTAAATAACAAAGGTACCAGCACAGACCCTTGGGGAATTTCAATAATACATATTTCAGGCACACTGATGTATTTATTTATTTTAGTGCAAATTCTTGTATCCTCTAAAAATGATTTAATAAGACTATTCGCAAAACCCCTCATGCCCATATCGTCTAGAAATTTCAGAAGAGTAACATGCTCGACTGTGTCAAAGGCTTTCTTTACATCAAGAGCAACAGCAGATACATAATTACCTCGATCAAAGTTATTATTTATATGATTGATTAAATCAGAAATATGTGTTGAGGTTCCTATTTTTTTCTTAAAGCCATATTGAAAATTGTTCACCTGAGGGCATTTTCTCTGTAAAAATTTGTTAAATCTATTTTTAATGACTTTTTCTATAATCTTTGAAAAAATGTTGGTAATTGCTATTGGTCGATAATTACATAGATCCCGCTTGTTGCCATTTTTAAAGACAGGAATGACATAACTGTCTTTTAATGAGCTAGGAAAAATCCCTGTATCAAGTACTACATTATTAATTTAACCAATGGTCTAGTGATTATGTTACGTAGTATTTTAATAGTCTTAACATCAATATTATCAGGACCTGTGCAGTTTGTGTTTTTAATATTTCTTATGATGGTATCAATTTCATACTCGTGTGTCGGAAACATAAATATAGAATTCTTATTGCATTCATTCTGGAGGGAAGGTGTACATTAATAAAATCTGGCATTTTTTTATGTCATTCAACAATTTAAGACCAATGCCAATGAAATAGTTATTTATAATATGATTTACTATGTCACGAGGATCAGTTATTAAATTATTATTAACCATAATTTCTTTTAAATCGTTAGTGCTTTTACTTTTGTTACTGCTGATGGCTTCATTTAATATAGACCAGGTTTTTTAAGATTGTTATAGGCAAGCATTAATTTATTACCAAAAAATTGATTTTTAAAATTTTTTATTTTAGAATTTATTTTATTTTTGAATTTTTTATATTTTATTTCTAGTTCTTTGTTGGTAGGATATTTTCTATGTTTGTCATATAACCCTTTTTTTATTTTGATATCATTTATTATATCCTGATTGACCCAATTATTTTGTCTATTCCTAATTTTTTTAGAGTAGTGGCCTGACTAACAGCAGAGTTAATGTCTGCTGTTAATTTCTCAAATTTTATTTATTAAACATAATTGAGTACAATTTTTTATCATCTAATATTTTTATAATATACAATATTATTGACCCCTCCAATAGTATAAGTAGTAGGTATTATGTAGTTTTTATAAATGTGTTGTAAACTTTAGGAACTTAATATAATCAAAGAAATCAGATTATCACCCTCTCCTGGAGTTACTGTAATAGAATTGGATTGGAACCCTGCAATTCCTGATATAATGACTGTTTGTAAAAGCGATGGTTCACTTTGTAAGTTATTTAAAAATAATCAAACCGATGGAAATTGACAATATTTTAATTTTAATAGGTTTGTATGAATTTAAAGGAAATGCCCTTGATATAAATGAGTTACCATTGTCTTCGAAATCCAATTGCTTTTGCTGGAGCCCTAAGGGTAAACAAATAGCTGTCGGAAGTTTGGATGGAAAAATAACTCAGTACAAACCTGATCTAAAAGCAGTGAAAGTAATAAATCCACCACCTCTACAAGGAAATCCCAGTATTATTTCTTTGAAATGGGTCTCAAGCTTTCAATTTATTGGAATTTATTATGAAAATAAGCCGGATTCTGATTCATGCTTAATTGTAATTGATGCTCCAAAAACTGGGAATATATCCTACACCAATTATGATGACGTGTGTTACAGTTATGGTAATATTCGTCCCCAACAATTTTATATGTTTTTGCAAACAAATTGGTAATTTCCTTGATTAAATTCTTTAGTATTTTTTATATTTTATAATTTTGTAGGAATGTACTTATGGTTGCATCATCTAACAGTATGGAAGTAGGAGTGCTTGGTACAGATTCGGACAAGTGGATACAATGGATTTTATCAGACGAATCTAGAGCTGAATTGCCATTAAGTCAAACTAAACAAAACTCATTACCAATTGGAATGGCTTTCAATGTCAGTACAACACAAAAATTAGATAATGAAGCTGAATTTCCAGCACCAATGTTATTACTTTTATCTCATTATGGACAATTATGTTGCTTTTATAACACATATGTTAAATCAGGAGCACCTTCAATCTACACACCCATGGATCCTATAGCGGATAAAAGTGGTTTGAGCTTTTATCAAGAAGTTAAATCCCAGAAAGTCATTAATAATATTCCTCAAGTACAGAATGAGGTAAAAAAGGAGCAAACTATAAATCAGCCGGCCCGCAACACATCCAGTTCTTTACCTAAATTGCAACTATTTCAACCAACAGCAACTGCAGGTCAATTAGCAGGATTTAGTAATTCCAGTCCTCAATTATCAACTATGTTTGGTAAAACTCAACCAATTAACACCCAAACACAACCCACAATCAATCCTCCTAATTCACAAAATAACCCTGGAATTGTATCGCCCTTTTTTTCAAAACAATCTACTCCAAACCTTTTCACTACCCAAGAACCCCCAAAACAAGCGGCAACAGTTCCACTGCAAGGACCACCTGAAAGTACGAATATTACAAAAGAACCAGCAAAAGTTGTAGATAATACACTGAATAAAACAGTTACTGAAACCCCTAAAAAAGAGGTGGTGAATAGATTGCCGGTTAATACTGAAACCGAGAACCTTATTGCTGATCTAGTTCGTGAAGAATGTTTTGCTTTAGAAGCAGAAATTAAAGCATTATTACATAAAGGAAAAAATCTTAGAGTTGATATTGGAACTGATAGTGAATCAAATCATATTGCTAATAAAGCAACGAGTTTAGAAGAGTTTTTAAAAGCTGTAAAAGAAACATCCGCAACTCAAGCTTCTGAAGTAAGTGAGACGTATTATTATTATCAAATATACAAATTATTTTATGTATTTTGTAGATTCATACTTTGAAGCAAACCATTATTCAAACCTGGGCATGGTATGAAGAAGCGAGATCTAGGTTTACAAGTTTATCTGATCCAATGTTGGTAGCTTTATTAAAATGTCAACCATTGGACCCTGCTTCACAAAGACAATTAGAAGATATAAATCACTTAATTTACTACCTTGACTCGCAATTAACACAAGCTAATCAACATCTAGATGAACAATGGGATAATTTTCAAGATTCTTTATCCAAAAATATAAAAATTCGTATACCTACAATTGATGCAATTTATGGTACAATGGCTAAACAAAGAAAAACATTACAACAACAGGTAAGTAATAAGCAATAAAAGTAGTTTTTATTAAAAATATTTTTATTTCTAGAAATATGTTTTAAAAGAAATTTCAAATAGAATTGTATCCCAAAAAAGAAATGATAGTGGCATTGTATTTATGTCATTAGACAAAACTCCAGTACAATATGCAAAATTAATAGAAACTCAAAAGAAACTCACAGATAACAAAGCTCAAAAATTACATAGATTTTTCTCCCAAAAGAATGTCACTCAAATTTCAATAAGTAAACCACAAATGGGTAATTCTACTATACATTTGACTTCATTATTAGCCGCGCCGTTATCACCAATTGTTGCTGAAAAGAAGAAAATCAGTATTAAACACGATTTTATTATGTCAACTCCTAAACCATGTGTACCAAAAACATTATATAAAGAAAAATCTGATGTTGGATCGATGCCAAATCAAGAATTTACAGTTAAACTGATTAATAAAAATACTCCTGATACAATGTCATCAATAAATGTTAGCACGACTGGTCCCATGAAGTTTAATACAGGAAATGCAGCTAACACTAGTTCAACAACTAAAGTACAACCAAGTTTCCAGTTTAGTTCCACTTTTACCAATCAAAATACGCCTTCCACAGTTCCATCACCTTTCCCAAATTTATCAATTCCATCAAGCAAATCCCCATTTGTTACAGTCACTTCTACATCAGAAAAACGGGAAGTGGTCAATGATACCAAAAATGTCTTGAGTAATCCTATTAAAACTCAAAATCCAAATTTCATCCCATCAACAAATATTGCCCCTACCAATTCACAATTTTCATTTAAATTACCTGAAGCAACTAGTGTAACGGAGATTAAAATACCTACACCGGGAAGTGCATCAAATACGTCTATCTTCAGTAATACTTCTACTACTGGAAAATTCAATTTTGTGAAAACTGCACCAGTTACAGCTCCATCATCATTGGTATCATCTGCTCCTGGATTTAACTCCGGAAGTTCAAAAGGATTAACAATTTCACCTGTGCCCTCAGTCAGTACACCCACCAATATTCAACCTTTTAGTTTTCCATTAACAAATATAAGCAAATCACCAACAATAAGTATTGATAATAAGAGTATTACATCTACAAGTCCAGCAACTCCTGCATTAAGTACAACATCAAGTAATATTTCCTTGGGTAAAGATGAGAATGTTCCAGTAAGTGTATTGGAAGTTAATGCTGTTTCATCAACTACTAAAACAGAAAAACCTCCAACTGCAAATCAAAGCTTTCCTTTTGGGACTGCTACTTCAATAACATCTTCCGATAGTTCCAATCTCCAAATTTCAAAATCAGAAACTGTAGCTGCTCCTAACACTGTGTCGACTACATCAATATTTGGTAATACTCAAGCCTTTGCAAATCCACCCACAAGTTTATCAATAAAAACCAGCTCTGCAACAACCACTCAATCGAATACTTCCTTCTTCAGTAATCAACAAACGACCACGACTGCTGCTAGCATTTTTGGAAAAAATACTGGGAGCATATTTGGTGGCGTATCAAGCACTTCTAGTTCTGGTTCAATTTTTGGAAAATCTGGTGCCGTTGCAACACCACCACCACCAGCTGCTAGCACAACTTCTAGTATTTTTGGTGCATTAGCATCAACTTTACCAACTACAAAACCTCAGTTAGAATCTACCACAACCACAGCTACTACTAGTATATTTGGTTCGGCTACCACTACTACTACTACAACTGCTAGTATCTTCAAAACATCTACTAATAGCACTAGTAGTACACCTGTAACACCAACTACTACCACTACTAGTATTTTTGGGGCAGTGACTACCTCTAATACATTTGGGACCTCTACAGCATCTCCAATTGTAACAGCTCCTACTAGTGTTTTTGGAGCCAATACTATCTCTACTAGTGGTACATTTGGAGTTTCCACAACTACTACTAGTGTATTTGGAGGTTCTACAACTTCCACTGGTACTTCTTCCACCACACCTAGTGCATTTGCACCCTCATCAACTGCTGGTATTTTTGGAACAGCTACGAGTAGTGCGTTTGGAGCATCAACCACCACCACAGGTAGTATATTTGGAGCAGCTACCAGTAGTGCATTTGGAACATCCACAACCATGGCAGGCAGTGTGTTTGGAGCAGTTACCAGTACTACATTTGGGGGAACTCCGTTTGCTAAGCCTACTGAAGCTACAACCAGTGCTAGTGTGTTTGGAACACCTACAACTACTACCAGTAGCATATTTGGAACAGCCAATAGCAATCCAGTTAGTTCATTTGAAGCATCTGGCAGTACAGCCGGTAGTGTATTTGGAACATCTAGTAGCCCTCCTACTGGAAGCATATTTGGAGCACCAAGCAATACCACATCTCCATTTGGAACCCCTGCAACTACCACAACTAGCATATTTGCAGCTCCTGCTGCTACTACAGGAAGTATATTTGGTACTCCAAGTACTAGTGCAACTGTATTTGGAGCTCCCAGTACAAGTGCAACAACAGGAAGTATATTTGGCAATACAGGAAATGTTTTTGGAAAATCTGCAAGTATATTTTCAAATAATACCTCAAGTACACCTTTTGGAAGTACCACCACTGCAGCAAGCGTTTTTGGAAATGCAAATCCAAGTCCTTTTGCTTCAGCTGTTACAAGCTCAAGTCCATTTGGGACAACTACAGTCTCAACAGCAAGTCCTTTTGCATCCATTGCAAGTAGTGCTCCATTTGGCACGACATCCAATAGTAGTCCATTTGGTCAAACCACACAACAAAGTAGTTTTGGCATATTCGGTACAGGAGGAGGTGCCAACAATTTTAGCTTTAATAATTTAAATGTAGGTTCTTCAACATCAACGAATTCCGCTTTTGGTTCAGGATTTGCTCAACAGGCACAAAATCCATTCAGCAAGCCTGCAGAACAGAAATCTCCATTTAGTAGTAATAGTATTTTTGGTAGTCCTGCTGCAACAACATCGAATTCTAATTTTGCTAGTGGAAACTCCATATTCAGCAAACCAGCCAATGCAGCATTTGGTTCTGCTCCAGTTTTTGGATCCTCATCTCCATTTGGAGCACAATCTCCCGCTTTTGGAAGCACGAATACATTTGGTGGAGGTTTCAGCAGCCCCAATCAAGGCAGCTTTAGTTCACCTGGACAATCCGTGCAACAGACTGGATTTAGCAGCCCCAGTTTTCAGAAACCATCAAGTGGCTTTGGAAGTCCACCCGTGTTTGGTTCAGCTTCTCCTGGTTTTGGTAATCCACCTAGTTTTGGAGCCAATGCTAGTTTTGGTTCAGGTTCTACGTTTGGAAGTCCTCAAAAAGTTTTTGGTGGTGGATCAGGTAATTTCGTTTGAAACAAAATATTAAATAAATTTTAATGGCTTATTTCTAGAACCTTCTTTTGGTGGTATGGCTCAAAATTCTACATTTGGAAATTTAGCAAATCAAAATACAGTAGGGTTTGGAAATTTAGCTCAACAAGCAAATACTCCAAATCAATCAACCAGTTTTTCAGGGTAAGTTTTGTTAAAGAACATTTTTTGGGAGTGGTTTAATTAATGGAGTTATTTTAGGGGATCATCGTTTTCAAGTTGGAGATAAATAAGAAAATACTAATATCAAATTGTGTTTTTATTTTTAATTAAGTTTATAATAAATGCATTATTATAATTTAAGTGTGTGTATTTTTAAATATATGCACCCTATTATCTGTTCCTCCTGATGCCAAAAAGTTTGGATTAGTCCAATCAACGCATAAAACTTTATCATTGTGTCCTGATAAATCAAAAAGAGGTGCCTTTGGAGATCTTGTATCCCAAAACTTTACAGCTTTGTCATATCCACCCGATAAGAATAAGTGTTCGTTATAATTGGACCATTTTACTGATGATACCCATAGTTTATGAGATGTGTAAGTTGTTTTACACACGGATCCTTCAGATGATCGTGGATCATACAATCTTATATGCCTATCAGCTGAAGAAGTGATCAGTAAATTATTTAATGGTGACCAGCTTAATCCCAAGAATGCTTTTTGTCCAACAATTTCTGATTTTAGCCCACATAACTACAAAAAGAAGAATTATACCACTAATCTCATTAATTTTATGAGAAATATTTACCTCAACATCCCAGAATTTAATGGTATGATCCATAGAACCAGTGCATACTGTATAAGAATCTGTCCAAGCACATGCGGATATAGATTCTTTGTGTCCTTGTAGCGTATGCAAAGGTGTCCTTACTTGGAAACCTTTGCTTCGTTTAACAGGAGGTTCTTCTGCAAATTCTTCAGATAAGGAAGCACTCCATATTTTTAGATTTGTATCCCAACCTCCGGTAATCAACCTTGTGCCTTCTAAGTTTACACTAACTGCATCGATTCCTCTTTCATGACCTTTTAATAACACACTAGGTTGTGGTTCTGCTTCTGGTCCCCATTGCCATAAAATGGCAGTTAAGTCATGCGATACACTCACAAAACCTTTATGAGGATTGTCTTTTTTAAGCCAACTTACACCTCTAACAACATTTGTATGTTGATTCAAACTAGCTTTGTGTTTTCCTTTGATGTTCCATATATTTACAGTATTATCGTAGCAGCCAGTTAAAACCCTAAAATATAAGTGATCACATTTTTATATTTTTTGAGCTTCAATAATTTAATATGACAAAATTGATAATTACCATTTATCATTTACTTGCACGCATGATACCCAGTCATCATGTAATAAAGCTTCCTCAGGTTCTGGTGGAGGAGTGCGTTCAATATATTCTATTTCTATGGTGACTTCAAGTGATGCATTACGATCTAATAAGTGTTCAATTAACGGAACTCGTAGTAATTCTCCCAGCACAAGAAAATCGAAATCAACATCTTTAAGAATTTCACTATTATTTTCTCGAAGAACAGCGTTTACAAGCTTATTTAAGGTATTTGATTCCACATTTTTTGGAACCGAATATGGTACGTCAGGAATTCCATATCTAAAAATTCATAAGTGTTTTATTAATAAACAGTTGCTCAAATAAAAATTGAGACCAATTCTTACTAACCCGATAAACATCAGAAAATTACAGGTAATAAACCCCTGATTTAACAATCATGCTTTACCAAAAATAATTGAAACACTTGTTTACGGCCCGACTAAAGTTATTTAGGGTAGGATGCATGTACCAAGACTAATTTAATAATAATAATTAACATAAAAGTAAAGTTATTAACATGCTTTCTGCTTTCAACTTACATTTGTTGCCTTGTCACAAATTTGATTTGAAGCTGAGCTTCAGACATAGTTTCTGTTTCCATTTTTAAAAATTAATAGGTTGCGTTTACAAAAGTGTACATAAATTCAATAAATTGTAAACAACAGTAAACACGAATAAATAACCTAAAATTATACACAGCTATAAATTATTTGAGGTTATATTTATTTGGTTACAAAACAAGTTACAACACAGAACTTAAAAATTGAAGACATTTCGCTTTCTGTTCTATTTATTTGTGTTCTATAACTTAACGCAGTTCTATGGTCTTCTATTATATTCGTGCTATTTTTTAAAATTATTTAATAATAAATACAGTTTTGGATATTAATAATAATTTAAAACCTTATATAATATTCTCATTCTGCTATAAAGTGTAAAGAACTAATTTTTGTAATTCAGCCATAAGCTATTTGAGGTTATGTTCTGAAATGCACTAAAAATTCTTAAACGTTGAAAGAGCACTATTTTTGTAAATAAAATGGCTTTATTTTTATCTACTGTTAAGAAATCATCTTTAAGAGGATTAGAGGACAAGTTTATGTCATTAACGTAAGTCTAAATTGGTTAATAGACAATTTTTTAATATTTTCTTTAGTCTTTCAGTCACAAATATCCAAGTTCGAGAAAGACATTGGGGCCATATTAATGAAAAACCAAGATTGAGGAATCCTACTTGGTTCACTAAAAAAACCCGAGTTGTAAGAAATTTTTTTATTTAAATATCCATTGTATAAATTAAAAGGTGGTAATTGCCCATATTTATGAAAATTAAAAAACAGATTATAAATTTTCTGTTAGCTTAGACTTTAATGTATTTTTAGAATATTTTTTAACTTAATTTATTATACAGGGTGTCCCAAAATTCGTACATAAGCTCTGAATTTTTTTATACAGGGTGATGATAAAGTTTGGAACAATTCGTAACTGCCGTATTTAATTTTTTTGAGAAAATCTCAGACAGGTCAATTTTAGTTTTTTAAAAACCCATCTCTTGGTATAATAATAGTATATTGTTTTATTAGGAGTAAAAGAAGTACTTTTTGTGGCGAGCATGTAGGTTTGCGGGATGAGCTTTGCGAGTTCCGCGAATACATACAAGCCACAAAAATTTCTTTTACTCCGAATAGTAATATAATAAATAATTTTAAAATTTGACATTTAATTTACATACAACACACAATACATTGTTAGTGTATATTGGGTTGCCTAAAGTTCATTTCTACTTCGCCCTTTTATTCCTTGGCAGTGCAAAGTAGTAATTTTTACTCCTAGGCAGTACAAAGTGACCATAGAATTAACGAACATAAAAAGTGACATTTTAAAGCCTGTCAAACGTCACAGAAGACTGTACTTTAATGACGTTTGAAGAAAAAAAAATTAATGACATTGGTGATTTAGCAATGACGTCATCATCGATTTTTTTAATTGGAAACCCCCACTTTTTTCACTCTTTTTTGATAGATGTCACTTAAATGATATAAAAAAATGATTGCATTTGTAAACAAATTTTTGTTTAAAAATTTTTTAATGTAAACTTAAAATTAATTTGTACTATTAAATTTGAAAAATGTTGTATAAGATTTATTTTGGCCGATTTCAATAAATGGTAAATTTAAAATTTTATTTTTTGTAAATTTCCTTACATTTAAATGGAATCAAAAAATGTGTTTTTCAAGACTATTAATTAAATTTTGTTAAATACATTCAACATTTTATATTCGCATTAGAATGCGCATTATTTAAACATTTACTTTCTGTTGTTATTATTACTAACTTCAAATTCATTTTAATTTATTTTTATAAAACCTTTTTCGTTAAAATAAAAATTTCCTTTTTTGAATTAAAAAGATTTTTTATTCATAAATTTGTTTAAAAATTTAATTGTTTTTTATATCATTGTTTAAATGACATTCATTTTGAGAGTGCTCTACAGGGTGTTCACGAAATTAGGGCCACCCCTGTAATTTCTTTATTTTAAAAATTGGAAATTTTAGTATGTTACCATAATAAAATGCATTTATTAAACTAAAAAAAAATTCAATTTCACTTTCGGTTTCACCGGAAAAGTCATCAACTTTCTTATTTTAAATGTAACATCCTATTTTTTTGTACTTATTGAACTTTCAAAAAAAATTTTGAATTTTTTTGGTAATTTTTTTAAATAAAATCAATTAAAACTACTCTTAAATCATTTAAATAGAGAAAATTAATTGTAAATTATGAAATTCATTCAGCTGTTTTTGATTTGAGAAATTAATATTTATAATTAGTACGTCATCCATTTTGAGTACCAATATCATTGTTAATATGTTGCTTTTAATATATACCTACTTTATAATGTTTAAAATTAATCATAGATACTTTATAGTTGCATGAAGATTTTGTGACTTCAGAAAATAAAGAGTTCTTGAAAGAAGTAGTGCAGGATAAATTAAAAGCTCAAAATTCAACTCCTCTAATCCAACCTCAAGATTCAATCATAGAATGGCAACCTGGTTTACAAAGACCAGGTCTTATAGCTAGAAAAATTGGAATCTATCCCTTATGGAAGAAAAATGGCCAGAAAATATCAACAACTTTATTGCAGGTCAGCAATTAAACAATAAATAATTCTTTTATTCAATATTTTTGTAATCAAATGTAGGTATTGGATAATCATGTAATTAAGTATTACACACCTGATGAATATAATCCACCAAGAGAAAGGCCGTATCCAATTGTTTCTAAAAGGGGCTGTTTGCTGATTGGGGCAGAAGCAACAGATCCGTCTTTATTAACAAAAGAGTACTGCAATTTATTTAAAGGAACAGGAGTTGTTCCGAAAAAATATTTGTCTCGTTTCTTTGTTAGTCCTCAAGCTGCTTTATCACCAGGTACACAGCTAACTGCTTTGCATTTTCAAGTTGGTAATTATGTTGATGTGCGAGGAAATACGTAAGTCCCCATTGAAATATCTAAAACTTACTAATCTTTTTGTAATTGTAGAATTGATCGAGGTTTCCAAGGTGTTATGAAAAGGCATGGTTTTAAAGGAATGCCTGCAAGTCACGGTGTCACTAAAACCCATAGAAGGCCTGGAAATATTGGTGGTGGTGGAGAAAAGGGTAGAGTTTGGCCTGGTACTAAACTGCCTGGACATATGGGGAATAGGTACAGAATATTAAAAGGGCTCAAAATTTTAAGAATTAACACCAAGTATAATGTACTTTTTGTAACAGGGCAAGCCATTGCTGGCGAAACAAACTCAATTGTTACTATTTATGACACCATTTTACCTTTAAGAAAACCTACAAAACCACTTCCGTTCCCTACTTATTTAAATATTGATGAACCTGTACCAGAGGATATTTACAGTGATGAAATTCATGTATTTTCAGATCCTACTATTGAGTTTAGCGAAACGTAATGTAAGGGTAATTTTAATGTATTGAAATAGGTTGTTTATGTAATTTTGTTTAAAATAATAAAATTTAACGCAATATTGGAAGAATATTAATAACCTTATAAAGTAGTAGTTATCACTTTTAAATAAAATGCTTTGTTTTGTATTGTTTTAGTAAAAACAACTATTTGATTTTTGATTGGTCATTAAAACATGAACACACTTTCCGCCACTTAAATTACTAATCATTGATAAGTTTTCGAATGGATTTAATTCCTCATTTTTGGGCATAAGAAAAAATAACTTTTACGTTTAAATTTTGTTAGGACCAATCTATTTATTTCAAAAAATAAAGAATAGCTTGTCGAATTATCTAATGATGTATTGGGATTTTAACTATGTATAGATGGCGCTATAAATGGAGGATATTCGGTATTTGTCATTGTCAAAAATTGTGTTTAAAATGAATTCTTGTACCACAGTATAAATAACTAGTTGCCTATACTGTGCTTGTAACTTATAACTATAAATTCAACAAAACACAAATAGATTTATTGTTTAAATCTTCAGTAAAGTTCAAAACATGTACCAATGCATTAAATCGAAAAAGTAAGTACCGAATATAGAAGTTCATATTTTTGCACCAGAGGGCGAGCGGGTTCTTAAAATTCCCAATTGGAAATGGTTTAAATTGGTATTTTTAAGTTTTGACTCACTCGGTATAGTGGTTTAAGTTGTTGTGGTAGTGTTTGTAGCGCCATCTACATTTTAGTGAGGCAATTACGTTTTCAGAGATGTGGGACTGGGAAGTTTGTTTATATTTTTAAGGAAAAAATTGTAATTTTTGAATAAAAAATATGTTTTATTAAATAAGTATTTATTAATGTTTCAAAACTATACAATAATTTCTACTAAAAATTGTAAGTACACTTTGGTTTTCGCTATTTAAATTTATAAGCTAATAATTTTTTTAATTTTGTTTATTTTTTAATGCTACTTAATGTAACAAGATTTTGCTTAAATAATTAATATTACCTATACATAAATAATGTAATTAAAAGTAATTAGAAAATTACTATTATTCATAACCTAGCAAACCTATAAATCTAGCCTCGTAATTTGTTTCCTTGAGTAGTTTCTTTTAAGCTCTAGAGAATTTTCTTCTTCGTCCTCTTTTTAATACAACCTCTAGTTGATTTAAAACAACTTTTTCATAATTACCCCACTTTTTAGTGCGCTGTAAAAAGTTTAAAAATATACTTAAAACAAAAAACGAAAAGTCAAACTCTTGGTTTATACCTTAATTTATTCCTAGCTTTGTAAAAAATATATTATTTCAATTAGTTTTTTATTTTTGTGGGAAACGCCGCTAAGCGAACGTTTTTTGCTGCCGTATGAGTATTTGGTTTGACTTACTAAAACAAAAAAGTAGAAATTGGTTGCCACAAAACTCATCTGTGTACCAAAAAAAGAAATTTTAAGAAAGCTCCTCTGGAAAAAAAGTTATGACCAAAACTGCAAATATCAACAGAATTTCAAAATCAAGTTAAATTTGGCGACTATTGCCTTAATATTTTATTTGCCTTCTTTTATTCTATCTGAAGCTGGGGCTACTTCATTGATTCTAACTTCCGTTTCATCCTTAACAAATTCCATTTGAATATCATCATCGTTATTTTGCGCAGGATAGACTATAAAAACTGGTTTACCCACTGAATGTTTCTGAGCGGTCTGATTGTTTCTGTAGCGCACCAGTAGTAATGCCTTTCACCTTTGATTCTTCTGTAATCTTCATAAAAGCTGGTATTACTTACGGAGGTACAAACTATTCCAGGATCAAACTTCTCAATTTGAATTATTAAGTTCTTTAATTCCTTCCTCTTCTTCATCATCCTCAGGTTCTTCTCTTAAACAACCTCTACAAGTTTCAGCTACACACAAACATTTTTCTTTCCTAAAATAAAAATTTGTAATGCAGAAATAGTTTAAGAAATAATACAAAATTAATTATCATCCCTTCACGTTTTGCCAATCGTTTCTAAAATCAGTAATTTCAAATATAAACCTACTAACTCATCTGTTTTTAGAATTGTGTAATTCCAATTTTTAACAAATGGATAGCATTTGTAAACAGTGTAATTATAAAGCGGTCAAAGAAAAATACCGATCTACTTGCATAGAATGTGGAGCATTATTTCATAATGGATGCATTAAAAGAAAAAAACATATTGAAGTTGTCAGCAAAAATTCTATAATATGTTGCAAAAAAGGAGTTGTAAAATCACCAGAAAAACCATTAGTTCCAAGTAAGAATTATGCAGGTGATATTAATTAATTGAACGGGTCCTTACAGGAGATATCCGTAAGGTAACCATGGAAGGACTTACGGATTTGCTCAGAATTGCACCATTAATTTTTCAGTAAACTAGTAGAGAATTTATTTTATTGTTTAATTTTGTAGATGAGAAAAAAGTAGTACAAAAAAAAGTAGTGAAACAAGCTTCATCTAGGCCCAGTAATACGAATAGACCAAAAAGAAACATTAAACCTCCTGCAAAACTTGCCGAGTCCGTAGAACTAATTGATAGCAATGAAGACGAAACGGAAGATACGGAACCGAGCACAAGCTACCATAAAAAATTTGGAAAATATACTAGTTGTGATGAATCAGGTGAAACTCAACCGCCTGATCCTGAAAATCCTACCGATCAGGAAAAATCTGATAATGGAGAAGATAATCCAGACAATCAAATGGAATGCAGTGAAAGTGTCACAAAAGATAATGATCCTGTCATTTTATTAGAAAAATTAAATAATTTAGAAGTCAGTGATGTTAAACCCAAGGATTCTCAAGAACTAGAAGAAGAAATAGAAGAAATTGCTGTGGAAACTTTGGATAGTGATATGATAATAGAATATGTCAGTGAAGAAGCTGAACCTGTAGTCACTGACGAGCCAATAATATTAGAAACTGATGAAAATTTAACTGAAGGAGAATTTTACATAGAAGAAAGCTCTCCAGAACAAGGTATGTACTTGGAATGCCACAAATGTCTTTATAGCTTTGATCCTGCATCCTCAACACCTTTCCACTCACTTTTTACTTACATTGTTTCGTCAACTTAATTTTAATTTTAAGACTAAAAAAGGTAAAATAATAATATTGTCTTTAGTTGCACTGATCCTTTAATTAGACACTGCAATTTTTTTTCAAGAAAGAAAATAGATAATTTTAAAAAATTTAAAATTAATTTAGTATGAAGAAATTTTGTGGTTATAATTTATAATTGAAAAAATTGTAAATAGACTGTACTTACCTAAGCAAAGCTTACTGTGTCAACTAAAATTAAAATGTTTTGAATTTCAATTGTATAGTTTGCTTTTTAGTAAACACATGTTTATTATAAAAGAAAATAAATAAAAATATTTACATTTATAAAGCAATAAATATAATTAAATTAGAAAAATAATTTTAAAATAATATAAATCTACCTAAGTAAGGGTAATTATTGCAATATATTGAATCTATTTGTTAGTGTAGTGAAAACTTATTTATTAAGATGAGTTGGTCAGCAATTTATTTATAATAAAAATGTTATTCAGACTAAACTGAAAAGTATTGTATCAAAGGTGTCAAAATAAGTATAATAAAATCCCAGTGATCCTTCTCCTTTTTTTACTTTAGGATGTTAAGAATGAAAAACTGTAATAAAAGATCTGCTCGAGCTCTTTGGCGTATTTTATATCCTAATAAAGGTATGCTTTTTATCGCATATAATAAATAGTATTAACGCTATTTATGCATCAATTTAAGCAACTTATTTTACAGGCACTGAAGAAACTAACACTGAACCGATTGAAGGAGTTTCTAATGAAGAGACAAGCGAAGTTAGCTCTGCAATAAGCTGTTCAAGTAGCGAAAAAAGCTTAGATAATGTAACAAATGAAACTATAGATAACATAAAAACACAATTAAAAAAAAAAGTTGGTGGTGTACCAACAAGGAAAAGTTTACGAAAATCTACAGACAAAAAGATTACTAAAAGTCCTATTAAAAAGAAACCACCAAAATCTACTAATGTTAAATCCAATGTTAAAGCAACTCCTAACGATTCCAAAAATGAAAAACCTGAAGAATCACCAGAAGCATCTGTGGAAACTGAATCGACAAACAAATCTAAGAAATCTGATGTAAGTTCCCCTACTCCCATTAAAAAAAAGATAATCAAAAGTCTATCGGATAAACCCAAAAAAGAAACAAAAAAATCTAAAACAAAAGTAATTTCTTCAAAAATTGTACCTAAGAAAGGTATGAGTAAAGATAAGAAGAAAAAGGAAGAAAGTGATGATGAAAATAGTATAAGACGTTCTTCTCGTATTAAAAAAATTAGCAGTAAAACAAAGAAATCTCAGGGAAAGGGTTTAGTTAAAAAAGAAAGTAAAGACGACATCTTACAATTGAACCCTCAAAATTGCGGAACAGCTGATGATAAAACGTTAATTACTGAATCACAACCATTTTTAGTCCCACCACCTCAACAAGAATACGAGAATAAACCTGTAAAAGTAAAATCACGTTGGAGACGATCAAGTGAATTGGAAATGAGTGCAAACCAGCAAAAAGCTTTACAATCTAATTCACCAATCGCTAGCCCAATCCCTCACCTAACTACTAAAAAAGAAATTGATGAAGAAGTAGAGAAACGGTTAAAGCAATTTGTACATTTAAAAGAAAATCTTTACTTGACTGATAGAATTAGTTGTAAGGAAGCGAAAAAAATGATTTGTGATTGTTTTCTTACTGAAGAAGAAATTAAGCAAGGCGAATATGGCTGTGGTGAGGATTGTTTAAATCGATTGTTGATGATCGAGTGGTAAGTTGATAATACTTTTAAATAATAAGGATTTATTTAGTTATTTTTAGTGGAAATTTATGCACTGTTGGCGATAGATGTACCAATAAACGATTTCAAAAAGCACAACATGCATCGTGTGAAGCTTTTAATACGCATAAAAAAGGAGTAGGAATTCGAGCTAGAGCAAATATTCCTTAGTACATATAATAAAAATTGTTAGAAATAATAATAATTGTGCTTTGTCTTTTTAGTGGGGAATTTATACTGGAGTATGTAGGCGAAGTTTTAGGCAAAACAGAATTTGAAATGCGTGCTGAAGAATATTCTAAAGATAAAAATCAACACTATTATTTTATGGCTTTAAGGGCTGATGCTGTAATTGATGCTACTCAAAAAGGTTTGTTTTATAGTGTTTTTGTGTATTTATTAAAACTTATGTTTTAAAGGAAATATATCACGATTTATCAATCATTCATGTGATCCTAATGCTGAAACACAAAAATGGACCGTAAATGGAGAATTAAGAATTGGTTTTTTTAGTACGAGAACTATTCTTGCTGGTGAAGAAATTACATTCGATTACCAGTTCCAAAGATATGGGTAAGTACTTTAGCTGTTATCATAGTTCAAAATCTTAAGTTGTTGTTGGTAACTATCCTGTATTTGAATCATCCCTTAAAATGGATGGTAAATCTAAGAACTTGGCCTCAAATTTAGTTAAAAAGTGAGTTTTGACGAAAGCTTTTCTAAAAATTTTTTTGCAAATTTTGGAAACTTGTAAGAGCATTTGTTACCATTTTCTCTCTATTGGTGTACCACTTTTTTCAGCACTTGTTTTAATAGTAAATGTCATTCAAATAAAAGTTCTTATTTTATTTTAAATTAAATTATACTGAATTTACGTTATATAAAATTTTTTGAAAAA
Organism: Stenus bimaculatus; assembly: GCA_963971135.1. NCBI lineage: Eukaryota > Metazoa > Arthropoda > Insecta > Coleoptera > Staphylinidae > Stenus > Stenus bimaculatus. The sequence goes on along the minus strand of OZ020183.1, from coordinate 43,591,287 downwards.
ATGTGTTTTGTAATTTTTTGTAGGTAGCAAATAACGTTTTCTGTTTTGTAATGATAAATTAAGTTAAATTATTTAAAATGATTTTTTTGATAAAAACATTACCGCAAAATGACTTTTCCACTGAAGTTAGATTTACAAAATTAGTTTCATTAACAAATTTAGAAAATTACCTATAAAACAGATGTATTTAAGTAATATATTTGTTATAGGAACATTTTTGAAAATCGATTATAAAAATACTCATTTTTTGTGTATAAAAAAATTCTAAAAACTTGTTTATAAATTTAAAAACTGCGTGTTTCGATAAAATTATAACAACATTTTTAGTTTAAATTAAAGATTAGGGTATAATCTATAATAAGAAAGTCTAAAATCAATCATAGGCCAAAAAATAAATTTAATATAACCAATTGAAGTTAAATTTATTTTTTGGGGAAATTTTTAATCGTACTTTAATGACCTAAAAAGGGTATTTATAGTCAAGATATGATTAGAAAATAAGTTTTATTATAAAATTCGGTTAATTTTTTATAAAATGGACCATCTAAAATAATAAAATTCGCAATGGGGGACTTTTTTGAAATCCCATTTAAAATTTTTCTAATACTATTATTTAAACTGACGTTTGTGATGAAAACTTTGTATGCACTTTGAACGCCAAAAAATGACATTTTCACTGAAGCTAGGCCTACAAAATTAGTTCCATTATAAAATTTAGACAATTTCCTATAAAATAGGCTTATTTGAGTAATTTTTTCTTCACTCATTTCGAAAGCATAAAAATATCACTTAAAATTAATGTTGTTTATTTCATAACTTCGAACTTCAACTGGGCACAATGTTTCCATCTTAAAACATAATTTGGAACTTTAGTAGGTATCTGCAAGATTCTAAGGTTTTCTTCTTTTATCAGAAGATATTAACTCAAATATCAGAAAAGAGTGGTTTATATTAAATATCCCCGAGTCTATCTTACAAGAAATAATGTTATTTCTAGTTATTTTTCTATAATATCAAATCGTCATTTTAGAAAAGAAGCACAAAAATGTTTTTGTGAAGCTGAAACGTGTAGAGGTTGGTTAGGTGAAGAACCTGAGGATGATGAAGAAGAGGAGGAAGAAGAAGAAGAGGAGGAGGAGGAAGAAATTAAAGAACTAACAATTCAAATTGAGAAGATTGATCCTGGAATAGTTGGTCCCTCTGTGGGTAATTTACCAGTTATTATGGAGGTTACAGAAGAATCAGAGGTGAAAGGCATTCCTTCAGGTGTACCAGAGGAACAAAAAGTTTCTGATGAAAATAAGGAAAATGTTGTGCAAGTTGAGAAGAAATCTAAAGAAAAGAAGGTGAAGAAGAAGCCAATAAAAGATATTTTCGAAGATTTGGTGGTATGTATTTTTTAAATTGTTATTGCATGAAATTTATTTAATATTTTGTTACAGTTGGATGATGAAATCAGTACTCTTCAAGAAACCGGCTTAAAGAATCAAGCACATACATTAAAATTAAGTCGTTTGATGGTTCGTGCTAAAGAAGTAGCTCAAAGAACGAAATTACTTAAATTACTAAAGAGAGGAGAATTACCATGCCGAAGATTATTTTTGGATTATCACGGTTTACGATTAATTCATGGCTGGATGACAGATGTACAACATTTATGTAAAGAAGATGAAAAATATGAATATTTAAGGTAAGAGTAATTGTTTGAATAATTATAAATAATATAATAAATTTCCAGACTAGAAATATTGCAAACGTTAGCTGTTTTACCTATTTCGAATAAAACAATGCTTCAAGATAGTAAAGTATTACCAACTGTGGAAAAATGGGCTATCTCTGAAAAACCAGCCGAGTCCCCAGCTGAATCAGAAAGTAATTCACCAAAAGTTGATGAGCCAATTCAACCAGAGGTTGTTAAAGAAGAACCAGAAAAAGAAGAAGAAACACCTGTGGAAGGTGATAACGAGTTGGAAATTAGGCGATCTGTTGGTATGGATTTAGTACGCAAACCAGTTTTTAAAGTCTATCCTGCGAAGAATATCGCTGAGGAATTATCCATGATTTTTGATGATGATGATATCCAAATGGAAGTTGATAAGGTTGAAACTGAAGTTGAAGTCAAAGAAGCGGCGGCAGCTCCTGATAGGATAAAAGAAGATGAATACAATATTATTGAAGAAATTTTATCTTTAGCTGGAAAGTTGTTGGAAGAGTGGGCAAATTTAAAGGAAGTATTTAGAATTCCAAAGAAAGAAAGAATTGAACAAATGAAGGAGCATGAACGTGAAGCAGATAAAAGATACAAAGCAATAAGCTTAGAACAAGAAAATAATGATAAAAAGAGAGATAGGTATAGAAGTTCTTCAAAAAGTTCATCAGAAGATCGAAGAAGAAGTTTAAAAGGTGAAGATAGATACTCCTCTCGGAAAAAAGAGGATCGACGTAGATTATTTACTATGCAAGTGGAACAGGCAAATCTGGATCGACGCAGGAAACATCAAGAGTTATGGCGACAGCATGTTAAAAATTGCATGATTATGGGCACAGACCCTAAATTTACTGCTCCCTATGATGCTACACGTGGATACCAATGTATATGGAATCCAAAAATAAGGCAGTGGCAGAATTTTACAGTTCCTGAACAAAACATGATGTTTAGTCCAAACATTTCAATGCAACAGATGCAAAACACAAATTTTCCATTTATGCCCACAATGCCTAACATACCACAAGCACCAATAAACCATTTGGCTCAATCTTCAAATCATTTACCACAAAATAATCCTCTGCCAAATTTACCTCATAACTTAAACAGACACGGCGTACAAGAAGATCCATCTTTAGCATCAATTGTGATTCCAACCAATATTCCTCCACCTAATATGCCTCCTCCGAAATTGAAAAGTTCACAAAGTTTACCTCTACCTTCACAGGGCATGTCAAATATGCCCCCTCAACCAGGAATGATTATTCAGCAAAATGTTCCTCAGGGCACAGTACCACCCAATTTGGGAGCACCCACCATGTCATCGGCTAATATGGGTACAATGCCACCTATGCCAAATATACCTTCTGTACCTGTATTGCCTTATCAATTAGATGACGATCCTTCTCAGGTAAAACAATATTATCCTGTGAAACTTTTACTGTTAATTTTACTTTAGGTTAAATTTATGGGACCTATTCCACCACCAGTAAAACTACCGCCAAAATGGAGATGTGCCAAAGATAAATATGGTAGACCCTACTATTATCATGTAAAAATTAGAAAATCTCAATGGCAACCTCCATCACTGGAAACTGAAATAGTACCTGATGCAGAGGAAATTGGTAAGTATTTGGTTCTGATTAAAATGAAATAAACTGGATTTATGATATTTTTTTTATAGATTCAGATGAATCATCAAGTTCTGAATCTAGTAGTGAATCATCAGGATCATCATCAGATGACAGTGACAGTGATGAAATTGATGATGCAACTTTAATGATGGAAATTAGGCACAAGTTTAGAAAAATGGATAGTACTATTAAATTATCTGATAGTATAAAAAAACCACAACCAAATTTAACAGAAAGTTTGGAAAGAAAGTCTGAACCTGATGATAGCTTATTGGGGGATACATCTCTCTTATCAGATCTAAAAGATAGTTCAATAAATCCGGAGAAGAGTCCAGTAAAAGAGTCAACAGAACCGGTATCTTCACTTGATAAACGATTGGAAGAACTTGGGTTGCCTAAATTTGGAGAACCGCCATCCAAAAAACGCAGAGTAGGATTAGTAGAAGAAATTATTATAAGCGTAAGTTTAAAATTAATGAATTTTGACATTTTTTTATTTATTTTAATTACAGCCACGAACTGAAAAAGATAAACTACAATTTAAAGAAGATGTTAAAAAGTACAAGCAGAATAAAGAAATGTTAAGGAAGCAAAAAGAAATTATTTTACAACAAACTAAAAAACATAGTAAAGCATCCAGTAGCGGTACATCTAAAGTTCCTGTAAAGAGAGTTTCGTCTAGAGAAAAAATAAGAGAATTAGAAGCAAATTGTGAAGATAGTAAAAAAATTAAAGATACCTTCCGTTCACAAATGGCTACCGTAATGGTCGGATTTCTTAATGTTTATCGAAAAGAAACTTGTAAGCAGGGTAGAATAACAAACAACGATGATTTTAAACTTCTTGCTAGAAAAGTAAGTAAAAAATATTTTAAAACTTTAATTCAAATAACTTATTTTTAGCTTACTCATTTTGTTATGCTCAAAGAATTAAAACAATGTAATAAAATTGAAGATTTAATTTGTGCTGAAAATGTAAAAGTAAAAGCCAAGGAGTTTGTGCGTAAGTACATGTCAAAGTTTGGAGAAGTATATCAACGGCCACCTGATGAAGTTGATAATTTTTAATCAACTTGTGATATAAGTGTGTTTGTCGAATCTTGTGTTTGTGTTTTAAGTAATTGTTATTTTATTTTTATAAAACCTTGTCCTAAACTAACCTTTGTTTAGGATAAAAATATAAATGATTTGCTGAAAAGATTAATTTTTACCCACTAGTGGTCATGTAATTAATTTTAAAAAATGTTATTCGAAAATAAACTTAAGTTTATTAATTTTTGACAGTTTCATGATTTTACAGTTTTGTTGTATAAAAGTTTTATAAAATAAATGATTCCTTTTATGATAAAATTATTTACTTTATTTATGTAAAGTACTGTATTTACAACTTACATCGTAGCAAAGTTTTATAATAACGTTTTTACAATCTTAAAAATATAATCCCTACATAAAAGTTACTTTCTTTTTACTCTCTGAAGCTGGTAAGTTATTAATCAAAGCACTTTCAAATGATTGCAGTAGCTTATTAATTCGTGCGAACATAAGTTTCACATTTTCATTAGAGGATTCAACAGTAGGTCTTAAATTCTTCATTTGTCCATAAATATTGTTCATGCTTTTTATAATTTCTTCTTTGGTACAACATTTGCTAACATTTTCCTTGTCGGCTTCGTTATGCAGCATACTTTCCAATTCTTCTAAGAAATTGGTTTGATATGGTGATAAATTGACATTTGTGTCTGAATTCTGCATTATTCTTATATGTGATTCCAACTCTTCCTTTCTTTTTTCTGCTTCTGAAAGTTCTTTCAGTTGTCTCTCTTTGGTCTCCATAAATCTTTGCTCCCATTCTCTTTGTGCACACATTAATTTTTCTTCAGTGACGGTTAATTTAACACGCAATTCTTCTAATTCTTGCTCCTGTTGGTAGGAATCACTGATATTTATTATAGAACTAATGGAATTTCTTTCAAAATCTTGGCGTAAGGCTCGCAACCTTTTTACTTCAGCTCTTAATTCACGAATTAACTTGTCATGTGCATTTTCATTAATCCGAGCACGATTTACAATTGATCTTGCTTGGCAAGCATATCTTAAAGTGGCTAATGTTTCTTCCAAGTTAGTAGAAGCTGGTGTTATAGTGGCTAACATAGAAGTTAAAGAATTTCCTCCAAGACTTTCCTGAAAATTCCACATGTATTAAAATTAATTAATTGAAATAAAATTAAACTTACCCTTAATAACCATGTTAGAACTGAATCTCTGTATGGTACAAATTGTGTTCTTTTGCTTTCAGCTAAGGAAGATATAACTTTTCCCAACGTCAATAAGGATTTATTAATGCTAACACCTTGTCTCATACGTTCATCATTATTCATGGTGTTAGAAAGTCTTTCACTTCCAGCTAAATCCACTAAACTTATTTTACTTCTCCTGGAAGCATCTTCGTCATCAACACTTTCACTAAGGCAAACTTCAATAGAAAATATACTATGGGATCTTGATGATTTTTCGTTCATAGCAGTTGCTGCTGTTGCTCTATTTTTGTTTCCCAAAACCAACCAACTTCTCAATTCTTTGTAATTTTTTACCACATGTGTGCTGAGATCAACTACATAGGGTCCCCAAACAGGATGTTCTCGAACTTTTAACGCTCTTCGTTGATTATTTACGTTCACTGCTAGTAAGTCATGAATTTTTTCGTTATAAATTTCAAAATAACTTACTTCAACCGTAGCTGAACTATTTTCTCCCAAAGTCGATATTTTGTTAAATAATTCTCTACAGAATCTTGGTGTAACCCCTGCGTTTAATTCAATATCAATAATTTCGCCCAAATTAGGACCCATCATGCTGTAACTTTTCCCTGATCCTGTTTGCCCGTAAGCAAACAAGCATGCGTTATAACCTTTAAAAGCACTTTGTAAAAGTGGTTCGCCCATAACTTGAAATACGTCTTCTTGTGTGGCATATTCCGATTTATTTTCGTCAACGGACCAAAAAATATGATCATATTGAAAAACATGATCTAAATTAGTTTGTCCTCCGATTAAATTTGAAGTTATCGTTAACCTTTGCCCATCCACACTAACAACATCGCTTGTACCAACTACTGCCAATTCTCGGGCATTCATGGGCCGAATTCTTACAGCAACAGTCAAATTATTTTCTTGATCATACTTATCTTTAGAAACTCTTCTTTTATATTCTGAATTAGGTGTCTCGAGGGTTACCTTGTTGAAACATTCTGGTGTTTGTGGGGGAGCTGCCGAACCCACTCTACCAAATCTTCTAGGAGTGGCGTATACAGTTCTTGGTGTACTAGGTGCTGATAATGCCATTATTGTTTTTACTAACGAGGTTCTAAGCTCTAACCATTTCCATCAGGTAAACCAGGTGTTTTAAATTTAAAAGTAACCGTTTTTTGGAAAAATGACAGTTAAAGCACGCTGACACTGGTGACAAGTGACAGGTTGAGTGGAGGGGAAATTTATAAAAATATATACAGGGTGATCGAGAAGCAAACACAAAAATAAATATTTTACGGCAAATAATATAATTTAATTACTTAATTTTAATTATTATATTTCTTAGCGATTTTTTGTTTACCAAAATGGTTCATATCAGAAGAATTTTACAATTGGATTACGTCTATAGAATTGATATTCTGTGATTGTGTGGTTACAACTTTTAGGTTAGGGTGTTCAATTTAAAAAATAAGATGGATATTTTGAACTCTAGAGATCCCAATATTACTTTAAATCCAAAAATTATTAAATTAGGAAATTGTTTCTTTCGTACCTTCGAAGCCAATGATTGTCCAAAACAGTCAAATGCACTGGGACCCTACCTCGACAATGATGGTATGTTTTATTGTATTCCTTTGGAATTTTATATTTTATAGTTTAAACTTTAAACTTACCATTGTAACTGTACACTAAGTATGTGCTAAACATGATTTACACCCAAACCCAACTCCAAATTTTCTTAAAGGTGTCCTATTCAGTACCGTTCATTTATTGAGAAAAAAGATTTTAAACTTACCTAACCTGACCTAACCAACCTTAAAAACTTAATTTTTTTCACAATACAAAAGGAAATATTTTTTTGTGCAAGCATAAACAACAAATACCACATGTTTATACAGGGTGTAATATATATGCGAAGAAATTCTACAGGCGATTCCTTGACCAATTCTAAGACAAAAGTAAAGAATAAAAATTTTCTCAAAAGTGCTCTATTTTTTAGTTATGGGGTGTCAAACTTTCTATTTTTTTTTTATTTTTTGAGTATAACTTCTTTATTTTTTAAGATAATTTAATCAAATTTGAAACACACTCTAGTTATTATAGTCGTAACAAGATAAAAATATCAAATATCGAAATAAAATACAGGGGGGTGTATTTTGGGGGTATAGACCCCATTTTTTATGCCATAACTTTTTTGTGCTACCCCACTTAACATTTTAAACGAGATATTCTAATTCCTTGCTTTTTTCTGAAAATTATTGATCTTTAATTTTTTCACAGCTGGTACGGTTTAGAAGTTATTTAAAAACATGTACGAAGTTGTAAGCCAATTTTGAATTAAACAGGAGTGGCTTTTATTTTAAATAAATACCAGAGACTTCCTATAAGACTATTTGACCAATTTTAAGACTAAAACAGAGAATAAATATTTTCTCTAAAATGCTTCGTTTTTAATTTAAATTAAAATAAAATTAACAAAATAAAAAAAACTTAAAAACGAAGCATTTTAGAGAAAATATTTATTTTCTGTTTTCGTCTTAAAATTGGTCAAATAGTCGTCTAGGAAGTCTCTGGTATTTATTTTTTAAAAAAAGCCACCCCTGTTTAATGCAAAATTGGCATACAACTTCGTACATGTTTTTAAATAACTTCTAAACCGTACCAGCTGTGAAAAAATTAAAAAGATCAAAAATTTTCAGAAGAAAGCAAGGAATTAGAATATCTCATTTAAAATGTTAAGTGGGGTAGCACAAAAAAGTTATGGCATAAAAAATGGGGTCTATACCCCCAAAATACATCCCCCTGTATTTTATTTCGATATTCGATATTTTTATCTTGTTACGACTATAATAACCAGAGTGTGTTTCAAATTTGATCAAATTATCTTAAAAAATAAAGAAGTTATACTAAAAAAATGAAAAAAAATATAGAAAGTTTGACACCCCATAACTAAAAAATACAGCACTTTTGAGAAAATTTTTATTCTTTACTTTTGTCTTCGCAAATATTTAGAAACACCCTGTATATTCTTGCGTTTAAAAAACCTTTGCTGCTGAATTTGGAAACCATTTACACCTACTCAGTGCTGAATAAAATTGGTCTCGCACGGTTGTAGGACAAAGTAATGAGGCATATACAAATTTATAGTTAATGTTAATTTATTTTCAAAAAAGATAATAAATTTTTACAATAAATTGTTGCAGACGAAATGATTAATTGTGCAGAATTAGAAGAAGACATTGAAATCAAAGTTACTAAGTCAGGGAAGTTCATGACTCAAATTCATGTTGCACCGTAAGTTTTTCTTTTATTTAAAATTTTAAAAACATTTATTTGTGATAAAGTTGCCAGCAAAACTTAAAGAGGGGTAAATGTTTCTAATTTAAGAATTTTTTAATGAATTCTAAATATAACTTAATTCATATATTGAAAGAAGCAGTAGAAATTATTACAGAAACACTTGCTTGCTAAAATTTCTTATTTAAAAAAAAAACAACAATTTCCAGCTCAATTCTATAATAACTTGTCTTTATATTTCAATATTATAGAATACTAAAAATTATTATGATGATTCACTTTTTAGAGTATTTTATGCGGGTATAATTGGGATTAAAGGTAATAAGAAAAGGGAAATAGAAACAGACACGGACAGCCACATAAAAGTTCCAAAAATTGGAGAGACCGGTGAAATTATAATAACTGGGGATTCAGAAAGAAATGTCTTATCTGCAAGAACAAGAATTCATATGTTGGTACTATTTTTGCGAGATAAACAACCAATGACACATTTTGTATCAATTCCTATGGCATCAGATGAAATAAAAAAAAACTACAGTATATTTAAGGTAATTTTTTATTGCAAATATTAAGTAAAAAAATTAAATCGTGTTTTGTTTTAGGAAAAAGTACTTAATGGACCACCTATGAGAGGAATTGACGAAACAATATTTCAAACACCTAACAAACTACATTTAACAATTACTCCGTTAGTTCTATTGGATTACGTGGAAAAAGATTTGGCAATTCAAATATTACAAGAATATAAAGATGAAATTATGGAGTATGTAATATTGACTATACTTTTTTAGTAATGAGTAATGATATACTTTTAAATTTGTAAAAAATTGCACCATAATCTGTCACCATCTCAATGAGTCTGTAAACATATTTTCTTTTTATAATTTCATATGATTAAGATTCCAATTTGAATTAATGATTTTCTGAATCTTGATAAAAATACTTAAAATTCAAAACACCATAGCTCCAAAACTAAAAAAGATAGGCTCCTACTTTTTGTTTTTTTGTAAATTAAATTTGCTCTAGTTTTTAACCCTGAAGTTTGGTGAACCACGAACAAACCACCCTGTACAATATTAAAAATATTGGATCAAAATCAAACTGGGTTTAATAATAATGTTTAATTAGTTTTAAATCGTGCTATTAAAAACTTAAGTAGGTTTGTAATTATTTCAGGCAGCTATTTAAAAATTCGGGTAAACTGAGGATAGTTATGGAAGGTTTAGAAATTATGAATGATGATCCATCAGATGTGGATGTCTTGTATGCAAAAGTGAAATTAAACTTGCCAAAATATAACACATCTTTTCAGAAGATAACTGATCAAATTGTGGAAAATTTTTCCAAAAAAGGTAAATTATTCTCCATAATTATTTTAATCATTTAAGTTTCTAATAACAAATAACGTTAATTAAATTATACTGTGATTTGCGGTTTAGAGGATAAATTAAAACTCAATCATCTGAATTTAATTGTTGTTTGTTTTAGGTTTGATACGAAAACAGTTTGAAAGTGTAAAACTTCACGTAACAATACTGAATTCGATATTTAGAAAATCCGGTGATGATGAAAGAAATTCTGGAAGAGGTAGACAAACGAGAGAATCTTTTGATGCATCTTTTATTTTAAAGAAATATAAAAATTACTTTTTTGGTGAGATAGATTTTGATACAATTCATTTATCTATAAGATTTAGTACTTCAGATAATAATTATTATGAAGCCTTATCTGTGATTAATTTCAATAAAAATTAAAGTAATTTATGCATAAAAATCTTACATGTAATATTTTCTAAGTTGTTAATGTAAGATAATATTTTTAAATAATATAATTGCAGTTGTTATAATTAAGTAGTCCTAGACAAATATTTAATTAGAAAAGCAAACCGAAAAACCCATTATTTAGATTACCAATTTTAACCTTATCTTATAATCCCACTAATTTTAGTGTACTTCTCACAGTTCTTTCAGATAATTACTATCACTTTAACATTTATGTGCCTATTTATAACCAGTCATTTAAGTGGTTCATCGTTCATCGCTTTGTTTATTTATTGATAATGGAGAAATGTATTGGTAAAATACATAGTGGCATTAATATGAAGAGATTTATTAATTTCAACTACACAAAGTGCCAGTGTTTATTATTGTGCTTGGAACAAATTTAATATATTACACTTATATTAATTAAAGTTATTAAGATGCATCAACAGCAAAATGTGGCTTATTACAATGGACATAAATACAACTCTATTCACAGCATTAATAGTAAGTACAATTTTTGATTTATTTTTTATTTTGATAAAAATTAAAAGTAATTTAGTTTGTGTTGTGATGTCATTCATTTTAAAAATGAGAACATTTAAATTATCTCGGTTTTTTATGGATACTCTACTAATACCATTTTATTAAAAAAAGTAATATTGCTAAATTATTTTTTCGCATGTTGTTTATAAATTGTATAAGGTGATTAGTAATTGGTAAGTGGAACAATTTAAGGAGCTTATTTAGAATAAATTTAAATATATCGAACGTCATAAATTAATATTTAAAAACAATTTTTTGAGATATGTAATAATTTAATACATGTTTTTTTGATTTATGTGATAAGTTTTATTTTTATTCTACAATGAAAACTGGTAAATATTTTCTTAAAAATTTTTAAATAATGTTTTAAGGGGAAGCAATGAAATTTGGCCTCTTTTATGCAAGATATTACAAAAATATTTTAATAAAAGTTGTCTCTTTTTAAAAGACCTTTCAAACGATACCATACTCGACCTATGTTGCCATTTAAAAATCGAAAGTTACTTCCGGTTCCGGGTACTTCCGGATTGTTCCGGAAAAAAATAAGTACACCAATGGATTCTTTAGGTTCACTTTGGTAATAAAATTTTTTATTTCGGCCATGTACGATTACGCGTTCTCGAGATAAATGGGTGGTCTGAATCACCCTGTATATAAATTATAAACTTTCAAATTTTTAATTTGAAACGAAAAACACTTGAGTAATACTAATAAAAAATAAATTTTAAAAAAGCCCTGACATAAATGTTCGTAGAAATAAAAAAAATCAAAAAATATTAAAATAATCAAATTTGATTATTTCAATCTTAGATCTAAATCATCGATTAGGAACTTTGTTAAAAAAATATTACTCCTACATGTGATGCGACTCAAAAAGATTCCCTCTACTGTATCAGTTTTTACCCAGATGGGATCCCTAATTTAGAAAAATACAAGGGTGTTACATTTAGAAAATTAAAGTTAAACAAAGTAAATAACATTGTAATTTGTATTCGCGATTTCGATTACCTGTAGGGAGCGCTGTTTTGATAGAAACAGCTGATCCAAGTGAGGTAAAAATTTACTTATTTTGTTTATAATTTACATAAAACCCCATGATTTAATGATTTTAGCTCAGGAAAGTAATAAGACAGGTAATTTTCGCTTTTTATAAGCGTTATTGTATAATTTAAACATAATTTTTCTTTTTGACGTTACCTCACTTTAGTGGTTTAAAAAATTCCACCAGAGGCAAGCGGAATTCCGAAATCGCGAATAGTGCTCCAGAAACAGTGTCGGACTAGCCCACCAGGCAAATTCTTGGTGGCCCTTCCTGATAACTTGTGGTGGTCCCTAATACTTATGTTTTTTAAATCTTTTTATTTTATCAATTTATCAACTGCTGTTTACAAATAAGTAAGTAAACTTAAGGATTCTACCTATACATCTTGGGTATCACTGTAATCGGAAAAAAATCCTCTATCTAAATAGGGGGTGGCCTCACTATCATGCCACTTGAAAAAATAAAGAAATATGCAATATGAATTTTTAAAAAACGCATTTTAAAAAGTACAAAAATTAATTTCTCAAAAACGGCCGAATGAATTTCATAATATATACAATTTATTTTACCTATTTGAATTATTTAAGAGTAGTTTTAATAGATTTTATTAAAAAATAATACTAAAAAAAATCCATTTTTTTTAAGTTCAGAAAAAAAATTTTACACAAACATATTTGGAACTTACCAATGTTTAATAACAAGTACAAAAAAATAGGGTGTTATATTCAAAATAAGAAAGTTTATGTCATTTCCGGTGAAACCGGAAGTGAAATTGAAATTTTTTTAAATTCAGTATAAGCGTTTTTTTATGCCCTATAACATAGTAAAATTTAAAATTTTTATTTTTATAAATAAAAAAAATTACAGGGGTGGTCCTATTAATTTCGTGGACACCCGGTATACAGGCTGTAACAAAAATAACGCATAATAGCTGTAACTTCTTAATATAAAGTAATTAAAATCATATTTATCATTTTTTGTACTTACTAAGTGGCGTACCAAGTCGTTTTTTGCACCGAAACTCATAAAATATCAATTTTAATATTATATTATTTTGGAAAAACTTTAATAACTTTAGAACGGTTCAAGATTTTTGAAAAATTCTTTATGCATCATGAACTGCAATTCAATAGGTAATTGAAATCACAGTTTTCAATATTTTGTAGTTACTCAGTGGCGTACCATGTCGTTTCTTGCACCGGAATTCATAAAAAATCAATTTTATAATCTTAAATTATTTTGGAAAAACTTTAATAACTTTACAACTGTTCAAGATTTTTGAAAAATTATTTATGCATCATGAACTAAAATTCAATTGGTAATTAAAATCACATTTTTTAATATTTTTTAGTTACTCAGTGGCGTACTATGTCGTTTTTTTGCACCGAAACTCATAAAAGATTAATTTTAATCTTAAATTATTTTGGAAAAACTTTAATAACTTTAGAACGGTTCAAGATTTTTGAAAAATTCTTTATGCATCATGAACTGAAATTCAATAGGTAATTAAAATCACATTTTTTAATATTTTTTAGTTAGTAGTCAGTGGCGTACTATGTCGTCTTTTCACCCTGTAAACTTTGTAAATTTAATAATGCTTATTCATTAATTTGATTTAAATTTTACAATAATTGGTAAGTGTAAATACTTCACTTTCTCCTTCAGAATTATAATTTCAAATTATTCTTGATTATAATTGATTGGTTAGATTTTAGAATATTTGGAAGATTATCAGAATGTCTAGACTAGACACTTATAACCTTTTATGGGTAAGTTTTTAACTAAATTATAAATTACTGTAACTATACAGTATAGTACTAAATATAAAAAAAATGCGTGTACAATGCGTGGCACTAAAAATAACACCTTCCTGCTTAGTCACCTCTTCATTGGATTTATTCTTGGTTACCTAAAAAAAAATAATTTTTAGAATTTCGAAATATGCAATCGCAGTAAGTATGATGTGTACCATATCTAACGTGCAAATTTTAAAAATAGAAATTTAATTAATAAATTTTAGAAAATATGGTTTTACCACCTGCAATGAAATATTTTTATAAAAATAGAATATTTTGTGTCTTTAGAATATAATCATCACTTCATTTTTTAAATGGAATAATTTTTTTTCATTATTATTTATTTGTTTGAAAACACCAAAAATTTTGGAATATTTTTGTACCCAAAAGTTTAGACAACCCAATTAACTTTTTAGTGGTTCTTTTATTAGTATTTTGTGTTCGTTATTTATAAAAAATAATGGATTCATGTTAATATTAAAAAAAAATTAGAACATTTTTGTATATTTTTAGAAAATTACTTTAAAATTTTTAAATAGTTTTTTAATAAAACATATGTAATACTAAATAATGGCAAGTTTGTCCTCATGTTCGTTTTGTAAATTCGTGTTGTTAACAATTATTTAATTAAACTTAATGAATGACTAGGTATACTTAAAATATTGCGAAGAACTTGGAAGGTTATGTACATTTTGTTATGTTATGATGATAAAATAAACACACCAAACAATATCCTTGATATATTAAACAATCCATTTACTAAACTAATAAAACGATAAATTGTAAACTTGATGCTTTTTACATTTGAAAATGTTATCTAATCATTATTAAAGTAGATTAATAATAACTATCAAAAGTGCTCGGTAACTCCTCATGGATTCTAATTTTTTTACAGATTTACGACTAAAGGTAATTTTGTTATTAGTTATTTTTATAATTATATTGTACTGTGACAAATAATTAAAAATAAACATGTCGTAATAAGCTATAAAACAACTAATAAAAATAAGTATACTTTTTAAATGCATTGTTTACTTAGTATTTGGTGTTAATTTAAGAAAAATATTACACATACTTAAAATTTAAAAAAAAATTGATTTTAAAATATGACACAGTTTAAATATTAATACTGGTTTATGGAAATAAGACTAATTTTAAATTCTAGTACGTATACAGGGTGTCCCATTTGACGTTGGACTCTTATCTTTGTTATTATTGGAGATAGGAAGTCGGTTAAATGGACAAAGTAGTTCATTTTTGTATCTCCAATAATAATTCGTTGACAAAACAGAATTTTGCATCGTTTCGGCGCCATCTTGAAAAAACCAAAAAGTGCCATTTTCAAAATATGACTGTAACTTCTTTATTGTAGGTCATACCAAAAAACTTTGTTAACAACATAGAGACAGTTTTTTATCTAAAATTTAATAAGCTAATCAGATTTTTTCTTAACTCGCTGGATTGCCAGAAAATAATACAAACTTTGTTTTTTCTTATGGCGGCCATATTGGAAATACACATATTTGGAATCAGTATTTTTTTCTGAGAATTTTGATATACCACATATCACATTTAATAAATATTTTACAGAAAATGGCACAATTATGGTGCAAAAAACTGTCTCTATGTTGTTAACAAAGTTTTTTGGTATGACCTACAATAAAGAAGTTACAGTCATATTTTAAAAAAGGCACTTTTTGGTTTTTTCAAGATGGCGCCGAAACGATGCAAAATTCAACTGTTTTGTCAACGAATTATTATTGGAGATACAAAAATGAACTACTTTGTCCATTTAACCGACTTTCTATCTCCAATAATAACAAAGATACCCATAGAGTCCAACGTCAAATGGGACACCCTGTATAGTTTGTTTATGGAATATTTATACCAATCGGATTAAGCTTTCAAATTATAAAACTATGTTTACCATAGCGTTTAAAATGTGGTATGGGCTTATCAACCTTTAAAAAATACCAAAGCAGTGTATAGTTTGTCCAATTTTTTTTGGATATTTTTTAGTTAAACTATATTGAAAATTAATAATATTTAGTATTACAAATTAATTTCTGCAGCAAGAATAAATGCAACATAATAATTAAAATACTTTTGTTATTTCTTGTAGTTTAATTAAGTTAAAATTTTAGATAAAAAAGTTAATATAATAATAATTTAATACTTTTGTAACACCCTTTATAAACCTCACACATTAAACGATACTTGTCGTTTTAGAAAACCAATAGTGGACGATATCTGACTTATTTGAGGAATTAGAAAAAATAAATTTTTGTATATTGAGATACTCAAGATAAAGTTAACACAAAAATTTACTGGATGTTACGTTATTGCGGATATTTGAAAATCCATTAATTTTTATAAATTGTAATTTTTTATTAGGAATACGAAACCATAAAATTTTTTAAATTTTGATCTTTGTTTTTTATTAAACATTTTCCAAAAATGTTGGGACAGATTAAGATGTTAATATTAGTAATAGTGTTTTTTTTTACCACAATTTTATTTATTTGCTCGACCACATCACTTTGTTCTCTTTTTAGTTCCATTGGAGAAAATGAGAAAGACTAAGATTTGCTCAAAAAGTTGATAAAAAGAACACAACCATTGTCTTTATCATTATACAGGGTGATTTAAACTGCCCGCAACAGGCTTTTATTTTGAAAACCTAAGTCGGGCAAGAATTTTATTACTAAAGTGAAATCAAACAATCTATTGGTGTAGGTTTTAATTCCTGGAGCACCTCGGAAGTATCCAGGACTGGAAGTAACTTTGAAATTTTAAAAGTATTATCTTGCCGATGCTTATCAAGACAAATAATTGTTTTTTTAAATATTTTAAATTTATATTAGGTACCTCATAAAATATTTTTGTTTTCATTGAGTACTGTTGTAGTTTTGCACTAACTATTAACTACCTTTTTCCTTGTCTAAAATCATAGTCGAGGAATAAATTTGCAACTTTATTATCTTGTTTTGATAAACTATGGAATAAAATTTAAAATAATTATAGGTTCAGTTTTAAAGTATTATTGCATACGGAAATTTAGTATGTTATTACAAAGTAACTCATGACAGTCTTGTGATACTCAAGTTTAAAATTATTGTTATATTTTGAAAAAATTTTGAAACATGCAACCTCGCATATCCTTAGCATATTTTCATCAAAATTTACCTGGCTCAAATATAAGTAAATAAATAAAATTTAACTTTTTATTACATATTTTAATTTTATTATAAATTGAATCATATTTTTTTGAATAATACTTGAGTACTCAAGAAATATTTTACTCATAATGACTAGTATGAAAATACAAAAATTTATCATAGTTTTACTTATCGGCTATATTTAATTTCAGAAATTGGAGCCATGCATGGAGTTAAACGAGTCATCGTATTTTGTATCATGACAGCGGTACTACCAACTTGTTTAATAATCACCCCGCTTTATCTCAGGCATAGTGTATTTGCAGACGTCTCATACCCTGTAGCCGAATCAGATGTTGTAGCAATAATGGATGGTATATCATCAATATTTTGCGAATCCCAATCACTTCACATGAATATAACTTTCAATGCTTTCCAACTGGGTAAATCACCTGAAATGAGTAAAAAGAAAAAACATATTAGATTAAAAAAATCGATGACACTACCCGACGATACTTTAGAATATTGGGGTTTTTATTTACTTAAAGGAGCAAGTGTATCTTTAAAAGTTTGTTCCCGTTATGAAGGTTCACGAATTTTAGTTGTACGGGGTGAAAAGAATTTGAACACCTGTGGTTTATTAGACCATAATATTAAAAAAATTGGTACAACCATGGATGACGAGTACAAACAAGTAAAAGTTACATTTGAACAAGCTCAAGAAATTGATGATTCTCAATCAGAACCAACAAATAAAAAAGATACTAATAATGGAGGTGAAGATATAACAGGAGTCAATGTTGACTCATTCGTTCAGTCAAGGCTAAATAAATCGAAAAAAATAACTAAAAGTAATAATCCCCCTGAACAATCAGTTGAAATTCAAACAAGAAGTCCTAAGAGACATAATAAAAAAAAGCTCACTCAGATGACGGAGGAATTGTATCGACTCCAAGAAAATTTAAAATCAGATGAAGAAATCGATATGAAAATTAACCGCCCAAGAAGAGATCTTAATCAAATTTTAGACGGAGGTATAGAACACGGTGGTAATGCAATGAATTTCAATAATAATTCCAATGAAAATAGTGTTTCTAGTTTCGAGACTGATCTTTTAACTTGTTACGATGGTTCTATTTTATTAGCTCAAGGTTTTAATCCTAGTAATTTATGCACTGATGTTTCAGCTTTAGAATTGGGTGAGCATATTGAAACTATTCATGAAGTAGCATCTGACGGTTATTATTATTACATATTTTATTCCGATAATGATTTTATTACAAATGATATTCATGCAATATTTGATGTTTATAAACCAACTTACCAGTATGCAAACAACTCGAAAGAAAAAGAGTGTATTAATGTTACCGATTGTAATTTTCCCATAAGGTTTTTTTCTGATGAGGTGGTTATTGTGGAAATGCCTACACATGATGGTATTGAACATGAGGAAGATAATATCGCTTTATTGGTTAGTACTTGCCATCCACGGATGGGTGTTTATATTGTTTTTCCAATTACAGTTTTGTTTCTTATATTAGGTTGTTCATTTTTATAAAAACTTGAATATTACATACTATTATTGATCAGTTTTAATTTTATTTCTTAATTGAAAAAAATGACTCAACTTTTTTGTTGGTGCATATTAACTACCGCATGTATTCAATTTTTCTTAATTACGGTGGTGATAATAATAACGGGTTTAAAAAATTGTGATTGAGAGGATAATTATTAATTTTGTATAACATCTTATGTATTTACATATTATAAAATAAAACCAATTTGTTGAAAATCAAATTTTCAACTGAACACGGAATATTATTTACTAGAAGTTTGCTATTCGCTAGTCATATACAATGCTTCTTCTTTTATTTTTATTATCAGAAGGGTTGTCAGTACTTTGAAAAGTAGGATAAATGTTTGTTTTCCTTCCCTAAATGACCACTTGAACCGCTGACCAAGTTTTATCTTATTTTTATTGAAAGAGGAAAAAATGCAAGCTGATAATAAGTTTATAAATTCTTTTAAAGTAATCAGTGTATCATTGATATAATTTTTCCTAACCTTAGGCCTTGTTCTAATAGTTACATGAAAAATTTCAAAAGTATTTATAGTTATTTTCTTAAGTGTAATTTTGACTGACTTTAAAAAAATATTAAATTGTGGGGTTTTAATTTTTTAGATATTATATTAAAACACATATGTAATTATTTTTTAAATAACCGAGCTTTTTTTAGTTTTTCAATTTTTATTTCAAGATATAAAGTAAACCCCAATACTTTTTAGTATACTCGCACAAAATACCTCTGCATGCACTAAATTGTAATTATATTAATAACATTTTATTGATTTTGAAAATTAACGTATTAATTTAGTAGTTTTATTGATTAAGTTGAATGAAATTTATTTGTAGATTTTATCAGATTTTTATTTTATTTTTTACTGTATTAAAAAAATAAAACAATTGTTGCAACGAGCAGGACCGAACTTAAAATTGATTTAAAATTTTGCAATTAAAACTGTTTATGATTTATATGGAAAATTTAAAAGATTCTTTATTAATTTTACTACAAATTATTTCATTATTTAAGTAAAAAGTTAATATAGTGGATGTAAAAATGTTTAAGTAAGTTTGGTCTTGAGAATTGGAACTTCATGTAGGATATAGGTGTGCAATATTTTAGTACAAATTAACTAATGCCAAAAAATATTAATACTTATGTTTTGTGGCATTAGCTTTCAAATGTGATTAATATAAAATATACCTGAAATGTGATCATGAATTTTACACTGATTTTAAACAATGTTATATATGATGGTGTAGATATTTTATATGCAAATTAATTTAAGAGTGAGATTGTTATAAATTTTGTTAAAGTAAATTTATATGTATATTGTAAATAAAATAAAGAACAAATCTAAAACAGAGAAGTCTTTATAATCTAATTTATATTTTAAGTTAAGACAGGAGGATTTTCAATTTTGCCGCCCTTAGTCTATGAATTTTTCTGCCGCCCCTACAATAGGGGAACATACAGGGTGTTCCACTATTTATCCAGCATTTTTTAGATTTTAAATTCAGAATAAAAAAATTCCTATCAACTAATATTACTGCAATTTTAGAATTTCAAAATTATAATTTATGGGACACCCTGTATAATTTTTGTCTTATTAACAATTTATTTAGCGTCAACCTTTTAAAAATTCTCGAACTTCTTAATGAGACGAAGAAAGTATCAGTTCATAGGATTTTTTGTTCAGAAAATGGCACATTTATCATTTACAACAATTTTCTGGAAAAAATGTGAATCGCCCTGTATACAAGAGTAAAACAATTAAGTTTAAACTTATATAATATAAATTCTATACTATATTGAGCAAAAAAAAAATAGAAAAAGGAGTGAGAACGCGACTTTCGCAGCACCCTGTATAAATTGCCAAAAAAAATAAATAAAATTGTTTTTTATCTAAAATCCTTAAATTTCTAACTAATAAACAAAATGAGCAAAGAAATATATTTTTTGTAGTTTTTATTTGGCCGTTACAAAATGCTTCAAACTTAAAAATTCTTGAAAATGCAGCAACACAAGTTGCAAAAAATTGTAAATTTTTTAAAAAATTGATGGGTGTCCTAATTTGAGAAGCACTGGATGGATAACTTTGTTATACAGAGTTTCCCAATTTGAGTTCCATTATATACTCAAATGGGGCTAGATCTCCCCAGTACACATTATTGATGGGGACCTTCAGGGATACTCACAAAAATAGTTAAAAAAATTAGTTACAAACTGATCGAGATATGAAGAGACAAAATTTGGCATTCAACATCTTTTTTACGATGAATTTTGCAAACCCGTTAGTTGAAATATTTTTTTTAAATAATACATCGATTTCAGAGACAAAGTACAGCTATACAGAGTGTCCCATTTGACGTTGGACTGTATGGGTATCTTTTTGTTATTATTGGAGATAGAAAGTCGGTTAAATGGACAAAGTAGTAGAGATTTTTTTGAATATTAATAATTCATTTACAAAAAAATTGAATATCGCATCTTTCCAATGTTATCTTGAAAAAACAAGAAAATGCGATTTTCAAAATATGGCTATAACTTCGTTATTTTCGGTGATACCAAAAAACTTTTTTTACTTAATAATATTTTTTTTCTCCAACGGATTGACCGTAAATGAACCAAACTTATTTTTTTCTTATGGCAGCCATATTGGATTTACACATATTCGGAATTAGTGTATTTTTCTGAGTAATTTACATTTATGTTATTGACAATTTACATCTCTTAAAGTCCAATGTTAGTTTGTAAAATCAAATAATTTTATTTTTTTTTAATATGACATATGGTATACCAAATTACTCAGAAAAAAATACTGATTCCGAATATGTGTAAATCCAATATGGCTGCCATAAGAAAAAAATAAGTTTGGTTAATTTCTGGTCTATCCTTTAGCGAAAAAAATATTCATTTGTTTTACTGCATTGTACACAAAAAATTGTCTGTATTATGTCAAAAAACTTTTTTGGTACAACAGAAAATAAAGAAGTTATAGCCATATTTTAAAATTGCATTTTCTTGTTTTTTCAAGATAGCGTTGGAATGAAGCGATATTCAAATTTTTTGTAAATGAATTATTAATATTCGAAAAAATCTCTACTACTTTGTCCATTTAACCGACTTTCTATCTCTAATAATAACAAAGATACCCATACATTCCAACGTCAAATGGGACACACTGTATATATTTTTAAAAGTGCCATAAAATTTTTAAATTTTCAACGCCTATAACGTTGTTATAATGCATTATTTATGTTTTAAATTTAATACAAAAGTATCCTTTTCTATAGAAACTTTGAAAAAATCGTAAATAAATTGTAGTTTTCCTGGGATTTGTTTAAAAAATTAAAATACACACAATTTTTACTTAACAAAGAAAAAATTGCAAAAAATTATAGCCTGAAGATTTTACTTTGCACCCCAAAAAGAAAATTAAAAAAAACTTTCCAAGAAAACGTTTTATGATCAAAAACACAATTGTCTACGAACAATGATTTTTAAAATATTTTACGCCTTCAATTCCCTTCCTTCTACTGAAAGGATCTAAACTTTTCAATATATTAGGCGCCCACTTTTATAATAAATAAAACGGGCGCATTTAGTATTTAGTTAACACCCTGTATAAGATGTCGAATTTATTTTTCAACGCATAGGCAACCAATTATACGAATTTCTTCCGAGATATTACAAAGAACAAAAGCTACACAAAGTAAGAGAACGTAAGGTTTTAATTAAACGAATCATAAAAATCTTTAATATTCGATACATTTAAAAGTCAAGTGACATTATTTTGTCAAAATAAAATTCCAAGTGTCATAATTTCAAATTTCCCGGTTCTTAGCACGTTTGGGTCGAGTTTCCGGAAAAAGCCCCTGAATAACATTATAAAAGCGCCTGAAAAACTAAGCCTTCTGAAAACATTTTTTCTACTTGATTAACAGTAAGATTAATGAATTCTTTTAATTACTTAAAGTAATCATATTAAAATTTCTTAGAATAAAATTGTCGAAGCCCTATTCGTCTAACATCGTTCCTGTTTTAAAGGTTATTTCGTCATTGGCGTAGGAACATCACACCTTGCGGCGAGAACTTGAAGCCTTTTCCGTTTTAACAAACGCAAGTGGAACATGTCGCATACGTCCGAAAGAAGGTAAGTCTTGTTTTTTAAGTCTTAAATAAGTGTTTTTACCCCAATTTTTGGTGTTATCGCGGTACCATACATGTGTGAATTATCGATGTTGTCAAAATTCGTAGTAGGTGTGTATTTGCTTTGAAATTCTTTAACTATTTCGGCATAAGATTTGCATACCCGGATGCCAACATGGCGTGCACATTCCCTAATCGCTTTTTAAATATTTTTATAGATTCTGCTGCTATTATTTACGCCAATTTCATCCGCGCCGAAGGCCCCTCGTTTTGTTTTATAAATAGATTGTTGATGACTACCTCAAAAACTCCTTAATAATGGCGGCTACTTCAAGCATATTCTCAATAAATTTTCGAAAAACCCACGTGAACTTAACATGCTCGCGTTATATAATTTATATTTTAAATCTCAATAAGGGAAAATTCCACAAATTTTAGACTAAGCGAAGCCTCTTGTTTATAATTGATCACTAAATTTTACTCGCTTTAAATATCTTCGTGTGTAGGAACCTTATTTTTTACTAGGTTAAGTTTAAGGTGATTTTATAAATATTCCTATTTAGATAATGCTTAACCGTTAACCTATTCTTTCAGAATAAATATGCATCACGTTTGCCGATAAAATTTCGGAAGTTGATTATAATCATTTTACAATCGTCACTCTTGCATAAATTTTCATTTGGATTATCTATGACGCAGTTGCTTGATTTTTTCTTAAACTAAATTATTACTAATTGTTTATCTCTATTCAAAGAATCCTCAAGGTTAGGTAGTTTTTTCAATGTCCCACTTTTTGACCGAAAATGTAACTGTTTTAAAGCTACCAGGATTCTGGATCATTGAGTAGCGCCAATGTTCCATCACAAATATTTTGGGTTGGTTTTTTTAATTTACACCGGTCTTTAATTTATTTAAATTAAATACTTTAAGGGGGGAGTAAGGTTAATTCGATTCAAAAAGCTTATTTTCGATAATTTTTTTTGACGACACAATTAATACATATTTATTTCTATAATTACTACATAATAAAGTAACATTTGAAGAATATTCTATGAAATTTTCATTCATTTTTATGAAGAAATGTGCCATTGACATTGAATCTCCGTGGATGTCTCAAAAAAAAGTTTCATTGCGGTTTTCCTCATAACTCATTGAAACCAAAATGATTTTATTAGTTGATTAGTTTCTGCAGGTAATGACGTTGAGTATTTTTTCTTTTATTGATTTTTAAATTTTTTACAGCATTTAGAAGTCAAAATACTGATTTTTCATCTAAAAAATTGAATATTAAAACATGTTAAAATAAAAAAACTCGATCATTACCTGCAGAAACTTATCAATTAATAAAATCATTTTGGTTTTTTGATTTCCAATGATCCAGTAATGAGTTATGAGGGGCACCGCAATGAATCTGAGACGTCCGCGGAGATTCTCTGTCAATGGCTTATTTCTTCATAAAAATTAATGAAAATTTCATAGAATATTTTTCAAATGTTACTTTATTATGTAGTAATTATAGAAATAAATATACAGGGTATCCAGAAATTAAGCGGCCAAACTTTAAGAGGCAATTCTACAACTAATTTTAATAAAAAAACTTTCTATAAACATGTGTCCGATTTTGCTTCCTAAGGGAGCTACAGCCCTTTAACTATTTTGACTAAAACTAGGTTTTTTGTCATTTATTTAAAAACCGGTTTGTAGTAAAGATTTGAAATTTGGTCTGAAGACTAATACGTTTGAAATATAATTTCTCAATTTTTTTCAGATTTTTTGTAAGCTCTGAAAGGGTAGTTTTAAGGAGGGTTGGGGTTATAAACAGCGACAACTTTTTTATGGTTAACATAAAATCATTTTTGATTTTATACTTATATTCCTTATTCAGTTTTTTAAGTTTTTTTTTCTTTAAGTTTTTTTCTTAAAAATAGTTGTAGAATCGCCTCCTAACTGCTTAATTTCTGGACACCCTGTATATTAAATGTGTCTTCAAAAAAAAATTATCGAAAATATGCTTTTTTTGTATCGAATTAACCTTACTCCCCCCTTAAATATCATTAATAAGAAAACTAACATTAAATATGAATGTATTGCATTTTTAGTTAACTTGTTTTTACTAGGTGATAAAATTTAATTGATAATGACTAAGTCAAATAATTTGTCTAAAGTATTCCTTCTTTTCATCTTTAATAGGTCTGTTTTAAGAAATAACAAAATTGCTATAATGATAAGATATCATTAAGTAATTTTATCATAGTGTAAAGTAATTAATCCTAAATTCTTATGCAATAAATCTACAAGTAATCATTGAAAATACATAATTTTATTACTGGTAAAATCAGTGCCTGGATTTTGCCTTATCCTGTGTGCAATAAACATAAAAGATAAACTATCGTTAAACATATTTTAAATGAAAAAATCTCAAATATTTTAGACACATTTTTTTGAGAAAAATAAATTAAATTACTAAGAAATTGCATCTGATACGTACTGGTTTTAATTTCAATTATTTTAGAAAGTTTGTTGTTCAAAGTTCTTAATTTAAAAGATAGTTTTATAAATTTCTCTTGCCCCACAATTACAATTTGCTGTACAAGTAATTTCGTATGTATCGGCCTGTAATTGTGGCACTTAACAACATCTTAAAAATTAATCAAAATGTAGATGTTTTAATATAATTAATAAGTAAAAAAGAGTTAATAAATTTGTGTTCTTTAGGAATGAAGAATGGAGTGGGGATAAAAATGGGCCTGCTTCTGAGCAAGAGACCTTTGATGGTCCCCCAGGGATGGAGCCCGATGGAATCATCCAAACCAACTGGGAAGAAGTTGTGGATAACTTCGATGCTATGAACTTAAAGGAAGACCTTTTGAGAGGTATCTACGCTTATGGTTTTGAAAGACCTTCTGCGATTCAGCAAAGAGCTATCATCCCTTGTGTGAAGGGGCTTGATGTTATTGCACAAGCTCAATCCGGTACTGGTAAAACAGCCACATTCTCAATTTCTATTCTGCAACAAATAGATACTACGTTGAATGAATGTCAAGCTTTAATTTTGGCACCAACTCGTGAGCTTGCCCAGCAAATTCAGAAAGTCGTAATGGCGTTGGGTGATTACATGTCGGCCCAATGTCATGCTTGTATTGGAGGTACTAACGTTAGGGAAGATATTAGGAAATTAGATTTGGGAGTTCATGTGGTTGTTGGTACTCCCGGACGTGTGTTCGATATGATTAAACGAATGGCTCTACGTACCAATCATATTAAAATGTTTGTCTTGGATGAGGCTGATGAGATGTTGTCAAGAGGTTTCAAAGATCAAATTCATGATGTCTTCAAGACACTCAATGTAGATGTGCAAGTTATTCTACTCTCTGCTACCATGCCTGCTGATGTAATGGATGTCTCCAAGTCGTTCATGAGAGATCCAGTGCAGATTTTGGTTAAACAGGAAGAACTTACCTTGGAAGGTATTAGGCAGTTCTATGTATTTGTAGAAAAAGAAGAATGGAAGCTTGATACGTTATGTGATTTGTACGAAACATTATCCATTACGCAGGCTGTAATATTTTGCAATACAAGGCGCAAGGTCGATTGGCTTACCGAACAAATGCATAAAAGAGATTTCACCGTTTCTGCTATGCATGGAGACATGGAACAGAGAGAAAGAGATTTGATTATGAAACAATTCCGTTCTGGATCTTCTCGAGTGTTGATCACAACCGATTTACTTGCTAGAGGTATCGATGTTCAACAAGTATCACTCGTTATTAATTATGACTTGCCTTCTAATAGAGAGAACTACATTCACAGGTTAGTAACGTATAAGTTACTATTTTGATTTTCAATTACCATGAACAAGACTGTTTAATTTTTTGTTTTTTAAGATAAAATATAAAATCATCCAAAATTAATATTGGTTTAGTAAATTACAAGTTTTATTTGTAAATAATAGGAACTACTTTATAGAATTAACATTGAATTGTAGTGTTTATGTGTGCTAAGAGCAAAATCTTAGCTTGCTACTGAAGATATTCTTTGCCTTTCGGGTTGATCTTCTAATCTTCAGTTTTTCATTGACACTTTAACGAACATCGCTTCCTTGCCAACTTTAATAAATATTTTAATGGAAATGGTAGATAAGCAAGCAAGGATAATATAACACCAATTATATTTTACTTAGTAGTTTTATCAAGTTTTAATTAAAAATAGCTTTTAGCTACCCTAAAATTTATTATTACAGGGTGTCTAACGACCTGGAAAACCTGGATTTGTCAGGGGTTTTTAAAATTCTGGAAATATGAGGGAAATGTCAGTGATTTTTTTTTTAAACCTGGAAATTTAAAATTTTTCTTAATATGTCGATTATTTTTCATTTCTTTCTTACAATTTTATCACTGATGCGCCAACCTCGGCGTGTTCATGTAGGTTAGGTTGGGTTAGTTTAAAATTTTCAAATGTTCAGTTTAAAAACAATTTTTTTTGTTGGAACTAGTCAGATTAAACAAGGTGTTATTATTGGTAATAATTTCAAAAATATTCTTTTTTTTCTTTAACACATAGAGGATAAAACAACAATCTGGAATTTAAAAAAAAGTTGTCTGGAATTCCTGGAAAGGTCAGGGAATTTTGCATTTTAAAGTTGTTAGACACCCTGTTTTTACTAACTTTAAAGAACTAATGCACGTTTTCACCAACTATTCCTAAAATTTAGGCATTGCTTATAGTGCTAGTTGCTAGGTATTTTTAATCATTTAATAAAAAATACCTAGCAACTAATGCCTAAGTTTTAGGAATCGTTGGTGAAAACGGGCATAAAACTTTTTAATTTTTAAATCAAGTTGATCTCAAAATGTAGGGGACAATTGAATATATTTGGGACAACAAATTTTTGCTTTAATTAAAGATTGAAGTCTTAAAAGCCTGATTGTGTATTATCATTTTTTTACAGAGTCAAATTGAAGTTGAAATTATCCATTTTTTAACGAAAATTATGTATTATGTAGAACAGCTTCTAGCAGATATTTTGTTGGTACAAAAATTAATAGACCGGGAACTCTCGACAGTTTTTGGTCTCCGATTTTATAGAGCATGGCTTTTAGAGGAGAGAATATTTACCCTATAATAACAAAGAAAAGCAGATACTAAACCCCTGCATGCTTTCCGATCATATGAAAAATTGCATTTCCATTTTCATAAAAAATTTGTGTTTTTCTCTGATTTAATATTGCTTGCCCTTTTAGCAAAAGATAGTTAAAATAAATTTAAGTCTTGAAAATTATAGGCATATGATTTGCACACTCCTAAAAGGCTCAAACGGTCATGTGATCTTTTAATATAAAAATATGATTTTCCGTGTTTTCATACTGTATGCCAATGAAAATGGGGTTTTATGGCACAAACTTTAATTAAGTTTGTGTCATAAAACCCCCATAAAAAAATTGGCATGCGCCTTTCGTTGCCTCATGGGTGGAAAATTTAGGAAAAGTTTAGAGTCACCTGCGTTAGCTTTCTAAATTAAAAAAAGTAGTTATTGTATATTTGATAATATTAAATTTGTTTCAGAATTGGTCGTGGAGGACGTTTTGGTAGGAAAGGAGTGGCTATTAACTTTGTGACAGAAGATGACAGGCGAACACTCAAGGACATCGAGTCATTTTATAAAACACATATTGACGAAATGCCCATGAATGTGGCAGACCTTATTTAATTGGCTGTATTTTTGTGTCCGACGTTGCCTAGAGTTTCCTATGGTGTGAGTATTAGCTACACTGTGCTTCGACTGCGAATATTGTGCGCCATTACGTCTCTTTAGGCCAGCGCCGAGCGCTTGAGGCCTGTATCATATTATATAAACATTTTACCAAGTGTGTATTTAAAGTTTTAAATTAGTTTAATTCCTTTCTTTTTGTAATTGTGTAGGTTAGTATTGTAAGTAGTTCTAGTGATAATTTAAGTAGTTTGAATTAATTTGTATGGGCGGAGGGGCTTGCACACCCCGGTGCGAGAGTGCAATCATCCTTGTGGTGGTTGTTACTTTCGTTTACCAAGCGCATTCTCATCTCCGCAAGGGTTTAGTTGGATTCTGGAAAGGTTACTTTAATTTTAAAAGATGCCGAAGAAGATTTCAATACTTTGAATTAGTGTTGCCAATTTTGTATGACACAATATTAATAATAAAAGTGGTAAATTATAATTAATGTCTTTTCTTTTTTATTGTTATTAAGATTTAATTTAGCCTCTCCAGCCTCAGACAAAACCCTCTGCCTGAGAATGGCCCACTACCCGAATATATTTTATTTTATTTTTCATTTCAGGCAGCCAAGGGCATCAATAAAGTTGGAATAAAGAACACACAATTTCCATTTCCATCAACTATGTGGTTTTGCTTCTTCATTTACCAAACCTATGAATATCCATACCACTTTCCATGATCTTTTTACATAATTACATTAACTTATTTTTAAAAACCAATTCGTCTTAAACTTTAAATAAAATAAATCAAATCGAAAGATCTACTTTTGTATACCTACGTTAGTTTAAAAATTTAAAATTAAAAAATACCTTGTATGTATATTAATCGTAAATAACTTTTGCTAAGGAAAATCTACTATTTTTTAATTTTAAATAATTTCCTTTTAGTATTAAATTCCTTTTTCGATGTATCATTTTTTATAAATAAACATTGTGTTAAAATTGCCGTTTTATTTGAATTATAATTTCCCGACTCGCAAATCTAGGGATATTATTTTCCCCTATGTCTGACTAAGGTTGGCGATTACGCATGCGCTTGCAATACTTGGGTAGTTCACTTCCGTCGAAACGTCTGTCGAGGCTGAAAGGAAGCTTCAGTTCGCCGTGCGTCAAGTAGAGAAGCTAGTGTATTTGGTGATACTTCCGCGAGTGCCGTGATTTTTTTAAATCTTTCAACATGAGCTGGCAGGATTATGTAGATAAACAACTTTTGGCTTCCCGTTGTGTCTCACAAGCGTGTATCGCAGGACACGATGGCAATGTATGGGCCAAATCTGAAGGATTTGATGTAAGCAACTTTTAATTAATATTAATACCATTAATTAACTGTACTATTTTCCAAAAAAGGTATATAAATATTTGGAAGAAATTTTGAAATTACAAAAACAGGGGCTTGGTTCTTTCAGCGAGAAATTTACATGTACAATTTTTGAACTTATCAAACATCTGTCAAGGTTTTAATTAATGTAATGTTAATTAAAATAAAAAAGGAGTATTTTTGATTGTACCATAAGGCCTAAATTATTATAAATGTATCGGTTTCGCTAACAAAGTACCGGCGTATCTGTATACAAGATGGCGGCTGCTGATTCGCGACGTGTAGAAATCTACATCTAGAACAAAAAAACCGAAGTACTGATTCATATTACTCAAATGCGCTATATTTTATTCTTGCTTGTTCCTCGCTTATTTAATTGTTTTAAAGAATCGGTGCCCGGTGCCATTTGACCGCATTAAGGTTGCGGTCATTACGGATTAAATATCAAATTCTTTTTGCCATTTCGCAATGACCTCGGCGTTAAATTGTTCACGACTTTTATCGGAGCGTACACCTGCCTACATATTTGCAAAAAGCTTCGATTTCTAATTCCACTAATCTAATCTTTGTGGAGTACATATATCCGCGCAATAAAATAAATTTTATTAACAAAAAAATATCTGGTAACAAAATTGGTTAAATTGGAAAAATAAATAGTATAGTTACCACATGGATGATTAATATAACTTCCAGTGTATCCGTTGTAATAAATGTAATGGATACCTGTACAGAAATTTTCTGTATTGATTTACAGATTTGCACCGAGTCGGCTTTAATCTGGGATTGTTATTTTTTACACTGGATTCAAGAATTTTAAATGATTTCAGATTATACATTTTTTCCTTTTTATGACCCAAGTAAGGTGTTTCATATTACAGATTCCTACAATTCGATATATCTACAGGGCGAGCCTTAAAATCTATGAAGTAAAAATGTCTCAGAAAATAAGCGATTTAAGAAAATTATTTCATTTAAAGAAAAAAATATATGGTATATAGTTTTTTTTTAGTTGTTGGGACTTTTTAAGTTAATTAATAATTTGTCAAATTCTCCTCTTGGGTAAAAGATGATGTTTAACTACTTAATAGATGTCCCAAGCCATGATTAAAGTTATTTATCGATTCGACTGATTTCAAACTAAATTGATATTTAAGTTGGATAAAGGAAATCGCTATTGAAATAATATCGAGGGTTTCATAGAAAATGAATGTTGTGAAAATAGTCGTACATTTTCCTATTGAAAGAGGTTTTCTGTTGTTCAAATACAATTTCTATATTGGTTCATAAGCTTCTCTTCCATGAAACCCTCGATATATTGGAATAAAAAAGCAAGCAAATTCTAGGGATTTTTGTGCTACTTCTATTTTATGGTTGGCTACTCTGCTCATAGTTAAAACCATAGAACTTATATTGGTAAAAGGATCATATTTATTCATAAAATTTCTTAGTATTTTTCCATTCTATTCAACTTTTAGAATAATTCTTAGCTAATAGTTTACGATAAATATGGAAACATAATTTAAATTCAAATCATTTACAGAAGGGCGAAATAATAACTTTTCCATAAAAACACATCAATCTATGGTCTGAGTGTTTGGCAAACAGGATTTTTTATTGCTTTCTTACACACCACTGGTATAGGATTCATTCATAAGTGCAAGCGAGAGGAAAAATTCTTTTTGCAAAACGGACAGACCTTAATGGTGTTTTTAGATTAACTGCATTTGGTGTACTTTTACACAGCTCGCTTCACTTTCAAGACCTAAGGCAATTTCAGAGCAATTCTGGCTAGTTACAACCAGTTCAGGAAAATGAGTTAAACCGTTTACATTCGATGGATTTAATTTCTGCACCGAGAAAATACTCTCATTTAAATTAAAATCAGACAGTAAAAATGTAATTGGTCGTTGTAGTCTGATAATGCTATAAAACACTTATTTTAATTTTTGAACTCTATAGCCTTGATTTTACAAAGAATTCAAATTATTTTTTCAAAAATAATACGATTAGAAAATAAATTTATTGTCATTTTATATGCTTTTTCCATTTTTTCTAGTTCGATGTACTTAGGGCCAGTTACACCACTTTTTCTTAAATCACTTAGGTATTTAAAGCATAGTTGTTCAACTGGCCCTTAATTAATTTAAGGAGAGAGAAGTGGTGCAAACAGCTTTACATGAAAATTATATTTTTCTACCTAAACTAAGGCAGGTAGAGAAATTTTGTAACGAACAAAAAAATTATAATACGAGTCAGTTGCACCGCTTTACCATAAAGACCTAATTGGCACTTAAATTCAAAAATTGATAGAAATACAATGGAAAAAACTGTTACATAAAAAATTGTAGGTTTTAAGGTGTAGTTGTACAACTGGGCCTAAGTGTTTGATTTCAGATTTTTTTTTTTAATATTTTGGTCAACATTTTAAAAACTTTTGCTTGTTTAGTACAACCATTTGACAACTTACATAATGTCCACAACCCGGTCCATAAGTAAAAACTTGTATTTACTTGTTAAATTGATCGGTCAAACCAAGTTTTACTAATTTAAAAAAGACAAAAATATTTTTAAGAGTTTTGATGGTCGGCATTGTTTTTAGACAGAAATACATTTAGTTAAATCGTCTTATTTTATATGTAGAATCATTTTGTACAGACCATTCAGAGACTGTCTCTGAGGGACAGCTTCTATTTTTTAGTAGAATCTGAATGTTCTAAGAAAAAACAAATAATTTCTGCCTAAATTTTTTTTTGTTGCTGTTGTAATTGAATGAAACAAACTGTCTCTGATTAAAAGATGAGTCCGAACAACTTGCAACTACTGATAAAATTTGGAAATTTAAAATTCTTATATCGATTTGTGTTTTCATGGAATTTGTAGAAATTCCTAAAGCAGATTCAGGAATCTAATAAACTGAGAATCAAATTAATGTGTTGATTCTGTGCAAACCTGTAAGCCATTATGTAATGAATCTATGAGGTAACTATGGAAACTGTCCATTACAACCCATATATCAAATCTTAGAGATATTTCTGTGAGGTCTTACGGTTTTGCACAGAATTGCACCATAAATGTATACATAAATAAAAAATCAAGCAATTTACTTAACAAAAATAATGAGTGGATTTAATACAAACTTGTAGATTAAACAATGGTAATTAAAATTTTTACAAATGTTTCCTGTAAAGGCCTCTGCATACCGGAGGTAACTTTCTGATAACATGTGTTTCTTACAATGTTAGTGACAAATTTAAAATTTAGGATGCAGAAATGTTGGTAGCATTTCCTATCAACATGTTAGAATTCTATTAAGAAATGTTAGTAACATTTTTGCTACTAATATGTTTCGCTATCAACATGTTATTGTAACAATTTTGGTGTCTGGCCCCCACGAGTCTTCTTTGATTTTATGCAAACCGGTGAGGCATTACAGGAAATGTCATCTGTAAACATAATTAATACTGATATTTCCTTCGAGGGCCTACAGTTTTGCACAGAACGTTGATGGGTCCACTACGAAGAATGGACACATTAATTCAATTTTCTATTTATTTTGAATTTTTAAATTTGAGCTGTTGAATATATTTTCTGAGATAACTTCTTATTGTTTATCAATTAGTTATAGACTACGTTTATCTTGAGCAACTCAACCCAGCTCGAATTCGGCTTGACTTGACCTCTATCATTTGAAGTACATGTAAAAGGTCAAATTAAGCCCAAATTCAAATTTACTCAAGCTAAACGTAGTCATAGTTATTGGAGACCTTCCTCCGTTCAAAATAATGTTGGAATAGAAAAACCTTTTCCATGTATCCAACTTAATTATGTTGGATACATACAAGGATTCTTCTTTGATTCATTTCCAAAATAAACTAGATTGAATTATTTCATGCTAGCCTTTGTACTAGTTTTTACTTTTGCATAAGGACAAAATATCAATATATTTTCAAAAAATTATAGACTACATTTTCAAATGTGTATGTACTGTTAATGTTAAGCACATCCTATTTCATTAATTTGATGTCGATTAAATTTTTTATAATCGATTTAAAAATGAAATTGTTTTCAATTGATGAGCAATTTTTAGACGATACCATAAATATTTTGTCAGTTATAAATCAGAACCCCCCCTTTAGATTTATGTTTTGTTGGTAGTAGAGATTGTGATTTCATGGTTTCGATTCATGTCCACCCTTCATGTTTAGTATCCACGTATGTAGTAACATAATCAAATCACCAAATTCATATTGATTTAAATTTGAGGTATTTCGCTATGGTTTAGATGTAAAACTACAAGTTTTAATTTTTTCCGGTTTACTTCTCTTCACAAAATGATTTGATGGTGGTCTTTGTCACTTCGTAATACAATAGAGGGAGGTTGCAGTATTTAGTAATCGGTGAGAGGTTAAATCTCAACAAACCTCCATTTTAGTGCATTAATAATTCCTTCATCTATCGAATCTCTTTTCGCCGGTTTTCGTAGACCGTAGACGAATAATACCGGTCCTTGGAAGAGCGCAAGGTGAAGGCTACTCAGCGCATTGACCGCCAAATGATCAATAACGCCGCGTGTTCGTTACATGAATACACTAGGGGCGAAGACTTATCAATTGACTCGTATGCAAAAACCATAATCAATACCTATGTAATTTCTAGAAGCATCTCAAACGTCCTCAACGCAATTTATTACTTCAATAAAAATAAAATTGTTTTGGTATAAGGTAAGAAAATAATTTATAAGATTAATGGTCTTGCAATCTATTAATATTGTACAATGTACTTTTTTGAGTTAGTTACTTTGGAAACTTACATACATATTCAATTTATTTAGTATCAATTTTATAAGTTATAAAAACGATCATTTTATGGTAGTAAATTTATAATCCATATACAGGGTGAGTTTAAAGTAACGAATAAAAATCATAACTACGTTATTTTTTGGAATTTGTAAAAGACGTGTCGCATTGTTTTTGAAAACCTATATTTTGAGCACAACAATATTTTTTTCTCAGTTGACATGACGTCACTATGACGTCATAAATTCTTTTTTAAATGGATTGATCTGGTTTTTATACCATAAAATAATACCTTATTAAGACTGTTTTACAACGGTACCAAAAAGATTATACCAGCGCCATCTTCCGGTTTTTTAAAAAATTATTAAATTTCCCCTTAAACATTAGTTTAAAGTACCACTTAAAAATCATAACTATCTTATTTTTTGGAATTTTTAAAAATTGTAAAAGACGTGTCGCGTTGTTTTTAAAAAACTTTATTACAAAAAAAATTTATCGGTTGACATGACGTTACTTTAACTTTAAACTATACTTTAAGGTGAAATTTAATAAATTTTTTAATAACATCTAGATGGCGCTAGTGTAAAATACTCTTAATAAGGTATTGTAATATGATATAAAAACCATATCATTCTACAGGGTGTCCCATTTGACTTTGGAGTGTATGGGTATCTTTGTTATTATTGGAGATAGAAAGTCGGTTAAATGGACAAAGTAGTAGAGATTTTTTCGAATATTAATAATTCATTTACAAAAAATTTGAATATCGCATCGTTCCAACGCTATCTTGAAAAAACAATAAAATGCGATTTTTAAAATATGGCTATAACTTCTTCATTTTCTGTGGTACCAAAAAAGTTTTTTGACATAATACAGACAATTTTTTGTGTACAATGCAGTAAAACAAATGAATATTTTTTTTCGCCAACGGATTGACCGGAAATGAACCAAAATGATTTTTTTCTTATGGCAGCCATAGTGGATTTACACATATTCGGAATAGTAATTTGATATATCATATGTAATATTTAAAAAAAATAGAAATAATTTTATTTTACTAACCAAAAATGATTGAATAGATTTAAACTGTCAATACATATGTGTTAAGATTTATTTTACATTTAATATTTTAAATAGTTACATTTACGTTATTGATAATTTACATCTCTTAAAGTCCAATGTTAGTTTGTAAAATCAAATAATTTTTTTAAATATGACATATGGTATACCAAATTACTCAGAAAAAAATACTGATTCCGAATATGTGTAAATCCAATATGGCTGCCATAAGAAAAAAATAAGTTTGGTTCATTTCCGGTCAATCCGTTAGCGAAAAAAAATATTCATTTGTTTTATTGCATTGTACAGAAAAAAATGTCTGTATTATGTCAAAAAACTTTTTTCGTACCACAGAAAATAAAGAAGTTATAGCCATATTTTAAAAATCGCATTTTTTTGTTTTTTCAAGATAGCGTTGGAACGATGCGATATTCAAATTTTTTGTAAATGAATTATTAATATTCGAAAAAATCTCTACTACTTTGTCCATTTAAGCGACTTTCGATCTCCAATAATAACAAAGATACCCATACAGTCCAACGTCAAATGGGACACCTTGTATATAAAAAAAATTGATTACGTCGTAGTGACGTCATGTCAAACGAGAATTTTTTTTGTTGAGTTCAAAAGTAAGTTTTTTCAAAAATAGTGCGAAACCATTTTTTTAAATTCAAAAAAATAAGATAGTTATGAATTTTATGCTTTACCTTTAAGGTAAAATTTAATATTTTTTTAATGACATCTAGATGGCACTAGTATACAGTTTTTGATACCGTTGTAAAACACTCTTAAAAGGTATTGTTTTATGATATTAAAACCATATCAATTCATTTAAAAAAAATTATGACGTCACAGTGACGTCATGTCAATTGAGAAAAAAATATTGTTGGGTTCAAAATAAAGGTTTTCAAATATAATGCGACACGTCTTTTACGGTTTTTAAAAATTCCAAAAAATAACGTAGTTATGATTTTTATTCCTTACTTTAAACTCACCCTGTATAAATAACTTGTAGGGTACCTAGAAAGTGTAGGTATCTATTTTTAATGTTTCTACATAAAATTTCCAAAGACGA
This sequence comes from Stenus bimaculatus, assembly GCA_963971135.1. Lineage (NCBI taxonomy): Eukaryota > Metazoa > Arthropoda > Insecta > Coleoptera > Staphylinidae > Stenus > Stenus bimaculatus. Next base: position 43,554,388 of record OZ020183.1, on the reverse strand, counting down.
GATTTTTATTTGGTTTGGTCATTAACGATTTCAGTTCGAATTGCCATAAAAATGTCATAAAAATAAAATCTATAGATAATAAGAGTATAGTTTAACATAAAAATGGATAAAATTATTTTTTATAGATAATAAAAACTCGAAAAACAGTTGTTTCGATTTTATTATTTATGATAGGAGTCACACCAATAATGAAGCCAATGTGACTTTGTATTGTGTATGTCTATAAATTACAAAGAGTAGTAAACCCGGTTTCTTATCTTTATCTTTCATATAAGTTCATTATATTACTTTTGGCCTTCGTTTTAACAACATATAATTAATCCATTCATGTCGCAGTTTCGATAAGATAATTGAAACATGACTAATTTACATTTTTGCATGTTTCCTCTTACTAAGTTATCCAGTCTCATTTTTTAGTACCGTCAATGATTTATACAGCCCGTGAAATCTTGCAATGTATATTGTTGCAATAGATGTTTGCTACTGCTGTTAAAATAATAAGGACCTCATCACATCCTTCACTTAAAGCTGTTCGTGTTGGACGTATTATGTACCTTTACATGTAAATGTATTTGTGCCAAGGCAATTCGATTTGAACTTCATTGATTCAAAAAAAATCTCGTAATCAATTATACAGGGTGTCCCATTTGACGTTGGACTGTATGGGTATCTTTGTTATTATTGGAGATAGAAACACAAAAAATTTGAACGCTATCTTGAAAAAACAAGAAAATGCGATTTTTAAAATATGGCTATAACTTCTTTATTTTCTGTGGTACCAAAAAAGAATACAGACAATTTTTTGTGTACAATGCAGTAAAACAAATGATTATTTTTTTTCGCTATCGGATTGACCGGGAATGAACCAAACTTATTTTTTTCTTATGGCAGCCATATTGGATTTACACATATTCGGAATCAGTATTTTTTTCTGAGTAATTTGGTATACCATATGTCATATTTAAAAAAAATTAAATTATTTGATTTTACAAACTAACATTGGACTTTAAGAGATGTAAATTGTCAATAACATAAATGTAACTATTTAAAATATTAAATGTAAAATAAATATGTATTGACAGTTTACATCTATTCAAGGCCATTTTTGGTTAGTAAAATAAAATTATTTCTATTTTTTTTTTAAATATTACATATGATATATCAAATTACTCAGAAAAATACACTAATTCCAAATATGTGTAAATCCAATATGGCTGCCATAAGAAAAAAATAAGTTTGGTTCATTTTCGGTCAATCCGTTGGCGAAAAAAAATATTCATTTATTTTACTGCATTGTACACAAAAAATTGTCTGTATTAAGTCTAAAAAAATTTTTGGTACCACCGAAAATAACGAAGTTATAGCCATATTTTAAAAATCGCATTTTCTTGTTTTTTTTTAAGATAGCGTTGGAACGATGCGATATTCAATTTTTTTGTAAATGAATTATTAATAATCGAAAAAAATTTTACTACTTTGTCCATTTATCCGACTTTCTATCTCCAATAATAACAAAGATACCCATACAGTCCAACGTCAAATGGGACACCCTGTATATACAATTTTTTTTAAAGTTTATTTAGGAAGACATTTCTAGAGAAAAACCAATATTTTTCCTGGCTAAGTGAAATTTCTAAAATTGGTCATGAAAAGTGATGTCACGTGAGATCAATTTATGGAATGTTGATAAGTTTGAAATCTATAGAATCTTCGTATTTATATAGCAATTACTTTGCTTTTATATATTCACAGTTGGTAATTCCAATTATAATGTAAACGATAATTGTAGCTTTCATGAAACATATGCGCATAATAAGTGTGATTATCCTGTAATTCAGTTGCACTTTTGTTATCGTCGCGGTTATTGCGTCCTTACTGGAGATGTTTGCAGCATTGTTAAGAGCATCTTCCTAGACGCCCGCGATAAATTTTCCGTTGGAGATAATAACAAGGAATAGAAAATCCATCCCACTTTTCTGGAGCTTCTTTGCAAATTATTCACAAATAACTGACAATTAATGCGAATCCATAGAGGGCGCGCGAGTTTGGGAGGAATAATTGTGATAAATCATGAAATCGAGCATTAGTAGCCCAGAAAAAACTCAAGTTTGCTTCGTTAGATTTTCAATTTTTTTTCAGATTTATAATCTTAATTAATTAGGCTACAACTTAACCGATAGTCACCTTCTGCAACCTAACACAAAATTAATTAGAGGGGTCCAAAGTTAAGGTACTTTTAGGTCAATATATTTTTTTTTGTAGATTCTCCAATTTTTTTTCCTTCCCCTGGGAGGTATAGAAATGACTTCTAAATCGTCTACAAAAAAAATTATACAAAAATCTTTTTCGTACTAGCCTATTTTTCTGGGGTACTAAACCACTATATTTTCTGTTTAGGAAGATGCTCTTAATTTTACCAGACATTGATCTTGATTGTACTTAGGTGAGTGCGCGTGCGTAACCTACTCACTTTCCAAACCGTTTAGTCGCTTCATGAACACAATGATTACACTTTTTTTTTTATTATTTTCATAATCATTAGGAACATACCTACATCAAAATTACCCTTGCTACGCTTTTCTGCTTTAATGTAATCTTTTTAAAAGAACCACTTTAATCTACAAAAAAATCATTGACGTCATGTCTTCTTTTTTGATTAACACGCTAATTAAAAAATTCCGTTGAAAAAACATTAATTAAATAATGCTAACTTAATTCAAATGAAACGAAACATTTCATGCTTTGTTAGGGATATTTAATAAAATAATTTATCCAGATACAAACCTACGTATAGTTCCAGTTGAGTTGGGTTATAAAGAGAAAGCATTCACTTGGAAAAATTACATAAATGCTCTATTATTATCTTTATTTTCCAAACTCAAAATTAAATCACTCCCAATTAGGTTTGAGGAGTTTACGCCGATAATCAGAAGCCAATTAAGTAAATGATCATTTTTAAAAACGTTCAATCTAAAAAAATTATACTTCTGTTTCTATTACTTGCTACTCTTGATTGATTGCACAAAAATTAATCTAATATTAAATTCTTCTTCTTTTAGTTTGATTTTTGATGTCCTTTGTTTTATTGTTTATTTTAAGAAAAGTCATTGCAGTGATTCAAATGTAAAAGATGTTTCAAATAGATAGACATGTGTATGTTCCAAAGTTATGCACACGTAAGCACAATAAATAATATTTAAAAGTTGATTAAAAATGCGATGTTCACCTCATTATCGAAGTCTAAATTAGCTCTTGCCGAATAATTGTTAATCGCACAAGTGATACGAAATTTGCAATATAATTGAAATAATTTAAATTTAATACTGAATTTAAAATAATTACTTTTTAGAAATTACTTTCAAGTTTTAATCTACATTCAAATTCTTTCCTCAAGCATGTCCGAAAGTTGTGTGGGTTTTACTTTGATTTCACAAACGCAACGATCAGATGAGTATTTTTGCCAAAACGTTTGCCTTCTATTTTTACTTCCAATTCTCATTCAAACGAGATAAATTTAGAAAATACTTTCATTTATACATGAATACTTTATTACCTTAAAAGTACATTTTCTGTGGTGTTGATTTAAAAAATATCTTTAGAACAATATCCTAAACGGAAAATATAGTGGTTTAGTTCTGCAGTCATAAAAGCTAGTACGAACAACATTTTTGTATAATTTTTTTTGTAGATGATTTAGCCATTTCTTTAATTTTTGCCGGAAGGAAATATAATGATCTAAAAGTACCTTGAATTTGAACCCCTCTAATTAATTTTGTGCTAGGTTGCAGAAGGTAACTTTCTGGCAGGATGTAGCCTAATCAATTTAGATTATAAATCTGAAAAAAAATTGAAAATCTAACGAGGGAAACTCGAGTTATGACTGCAGAACTAATGCTCGATTTCATGAATTTTTACAATTTTTCCTCCCAAACTCGCGCGCCCTCTAGGGATTCGCATTAATTATCAGTTATTTAGTCATAATTTGCAAAGAAGCTCCAGAAAAGTGGGATGGATTTTCTATTCTTTGTTACTATCTCCAATGGAAAATTTATGGCGGGTATCTAGGAAGATGCTCTTAAGGTGCAAAAAACAGCTGAAGCTATAAAGAGTTTAATATCAATAGGTTTGTTGTTGTCTCCAATATTATACAGGGTGGAATACAAGAAACTAAAACAGGATTTCCAGATTTTTGAAAATTACTGCAATGATTCAGCTTTAAAATATTATTTAAAGAATTAAAATTACTCATCCTATCAATCAACGTACCGTAATCTGTTAAAAATAGTTTCTAATTTTTTTCCTTCTCGATAAGCAATTATGTTAAACACCAGGTCTTCACCGGTTTACTTATAAAGCCTTTTTTTTTTAAATGAAGGCTGTTGCGAAGGCCGTATAAGGACTCTTCAAGTCCATTAAAATGAAAACACGTCATGTATTTACAAGGAAAAAGGGGGTCTGTGGAGCACTCGTATTTATTACTTGAGGTGTGCTTATGCTCATGATGACTCACTTTAAAAGGTATGCTTAGAAACACAAACATAAGTGGCCTGACACGGGAATTGGGAATAATATAGGATCGATCACCGATCAAGGCAAAAGCAAGCTGCATTTAATTTCCTCTTACAAAATACAATATTGTCTAACTTTTGGAGTAGTTTTTTAATCTACTAAAAAATGTTTGGGGATATCTATCTATCAACACAATAAACTGTTGTGTTTTTTTGATGACCAAATCAGATGAGTCATAGGTATTTCTAAAATAAAACTTGAGAAAAATTTTGGTTTTTTGTATTAATTTCGTTCTTATTTTATTTGCAGGTGGGAAAAGAAGAACTAGCAAAATTAGTACAGGGATTCGATAAACAAGATATGTTAGCAGCTTCGGGTGTAACATTAGCAGGAAGCCGTTACATCTACCTTTCTGGAACAGATCGTGTAATTCGGTGCAAGCTGGGAAAGGTCGGAGTGCATTGTATGAAAACGACGCAAGGTGAGGACGAAACCATTTTTTGACATTTATTTCCATTCTCTAATCAATGCCGTGACCTTTATTGGTCCTAGACGATACCATTCTTGAATACAATATTCTTGAAAATAAATAATAATCAATTAAAAAGTGTAGATACATGATTTTTCCAAGAAAAACTACAAATTTTTTCTTCGAGCTTAATTATTTTGATACTTTTCACAGTTCTCGTGTTTTCCTGCATACTGTTTTAAATTCGTAACAGATGTGTTTTAACAATCCAATAAACAGTTTACATCATATTTATAATTGCATTTAATGTTCATAATACCAGAAGTAGCGTATTCTAATCTTTCAACTGCTTCTATTAAATTATAAACTGTTTATAGCACAAATAACATCTCTTTAGTATAACGAATTTAATCATTTTGAATTCGCTCATAAACATTTGATTGCTTTTAAATTAATCTTGAAATATTAATAATACTAAACTAATTGAATACAAATCTAAATTCCTAAAAACTAGGAATGCGCGGTAGGATCATAACTTTTTTTTAATGAGCGATATGCATATTGAGTAGTTTTTGTTAATGTTAGATAAGATGTAATTAATATCTGTATTAATTTGCTTTATTTTTTTATTACAGCCGTTGTAGTTTCCCTTTATGAAGATCCAATCCAACCTCAACAAGCGGCGTCTGTTGTAGAAAAATTAGGAGATTACCTAATTACCTGCGGTTACTAGAGGTAAATATAATCATTAATTAGTTATACAGGGTGTCCCATTTGACGTTGGACTGTATGGTTATTATTGGAGATAGAAAGTCGGTTAAATGGACAAAGTAGTAGAGATTTTTTCGAATATTCATAATTCATTTACAAAAAATTTGAATATCGCATCGTTCCAAAGCTATCTTGAAAAAAACAAGAAAATGCGATTTTCAAAATATGGCTATAACTTCGTTATTTTCGGTGGTACCAAAAATTTTTTTTGACTTAATACAGACAATTTTTTGTGTAGAATGCAGTAAAACAAATGAATATTTTTTTTCGCTAACGGATTGACCGGAAATAAACCAAACTTATTTTTTTCTTATGGCAGCCATATTGGATTTATACATATTCGGAATTAGTGTATTTTTCTGAGAAATTTGATATATCATATGTAATACTTTAAGAAAAATAGAAATTATTTTATTTTACTAACCAAAAATGGTCTTGAATAAACTGTCAATACATATGTGTTAAGATTTATTTTAAATTTAATATTTTAAATAGTTACATTTATCTTATTGACAATTTACATCTCTTAAAATCAAATGTCAGTTTGAAAAATCGAATTATTTTATTTTTTTTTTACATATGACATATGGTATACTAAATTACTCAGAAAAAAATACTGATTCCGAATATGTGTAAATTCAATATGGCTGCCATAAGAAAAAAAAGTTTAGTTAATTTCCGGTCAATCCGTTAGCGAAAAAAAAATATTTATTTGTTTTACTGCATTGTACACAAAAAATTGTCTGTATTATGTCAAAAAAAATTTTGGTACCACCGAAAATAACGAAGTTAGCCATATTTTGAAAATCGCATTTTCTTGTTTTTTCAAGATAGCGTTGGAACGATGCGATATTCAAATTTTTTGTAAGCGAATTATTAATATTCGAAAAAATCTCTACTACTTTGTCCATTTAACCGACTTTCTATCTCCAATAATTACAAAGATAGCCATAAAGTCGTACGTCAAATGGGACACCCTGTAGATTTACCCATTTATATACAGAATGTTTGAAAAGATACCAACTAATAAAGTTGGCTTAATTTAGATACTGTAGAACAACTAATTAGCACGATTTAATTAACACAAGTGGATTCATTCAAATGTACTTCTTTAATCTATTTTGTCATGTTTTTAACTGACGGCGTTACTTTCAAATAATTATTAACATCCCCTATTTTACATTCTCAGTGCGAACTTTTTGAAACAGCACAGGTTTGCAGTTTTTAAGCTTTATCTCTTTTGAATATAATCTCGTTAGACTCTTTAACGTGAAAGGGTTTTTAATTACAGATTATATAGTAATCCTTGCTCTGAATAGTACACTAGGGGATTACGAAGCACATTTGATTTTTTATGGTTGATGTACATGTACTTTTTCAACGTCAACAATAAAAACATGTAATGGTACACCACTAACGAAACGAAATTCTATGAACGCAAGTTGCAATCATTATTTCGGCAAAATTTTATACCATAAATGGTTATTTAAATTCAAAGATTTACCAACACTCGTTTCAGTAGAAATATGCAGAAAACAACGACGACCAAGGCCCTATAAAACCCCTTTATTTTCCCGTAGATTCTACACGTTTTCCAATTCTATTTCAGAAAAGATCAATTTAATTTCAGAATAGTTAATTGTATTTCAGAATAATCAATTCAATTTCAGAAGGTTGTATTTCAGAATAGTCAATTGTATTTCAGAAAACATCAATTGTATTTCGGTAAAGACCAGTTATAAAAAAATGAGAAAGTCAAGAGGTTTTGGCGGTGATTGTGCACGTGAACCAGAACACCACACACATTTCATCAAAAATGTGTTTTCGAAATTTAACATTACACTAGTAATACCAGGCTTAGCTCCTTATTCACCAATGTTAAACCCAATTAAAATAATTTGCCAAAAACTTTTGGCTTCCTCAATATTTTACAAAAGGTCTTTTCTAAAATTAAATTAATTTTTCTGAAATACGATTGATACTTTCTGAAATAAAATTGATAGAGATCAACTCCAAAGAGTCGGAGTTACAATTGATTATTTCCGAAATTGAATTGACTATTCTGAAATACAATTGATGCTTTCTGAAATTCAATGGACTATTCTGAATTACAATTGCTGATTTCTGGAATTGAATTGATCTTTTGTGAAATACAATTGGAAAAGGTGTAGAAGAACACATTTATGTTCAATATTTAAAATATATTTTCCAGAAATAGGTCGAATATTATTTTTTTAATTCAAACGAAAACCATCGCTGTAAATAAATTATTTGAAGTGAATGTACTTGAATGAATACAATTATAATAAATGATCATGGGTATCATTATTCATAAAACCATCCTTCTTTTTTAATATAATAATGACATCATTCACTTTCTGATAATTTTTTTCTTTCATTTTATCGTAGTATAAACAAATATGTAAATGTTTGTCTACAATTAAGAAACTGAAAATTAAGTTTCCAAGATTTTGTTTTTAATACAAATCAAAACCGATGTTTCTAAAACGTTTATTCATAGAAGACCAAAAAATTTTTAATCGTCCAGTATATTTAAAATTAGAAATTTTAGCAAATATCCACCTTTCTGACCTCTCCTAATCAAAAAGTGATTTTTACTGTGCGGACTTTATTATAATTTATAAGAGAAATTTAATTAAACAACATATTTGTTTTTCTTGCGAACTTTGGTTGATATTTTAATTAAAGCAATAAAACTGATAAAATATAATATAAAAAAAAACATCAATAAACAATAGTCACATAGAAATTTCTTCTGTTTCAGATAGTGCGATCGCCGCATCATTCGTCAACATCGCGGCAACAACCTATTATTATTATAAAATGTATTTTTTTTTTCATTAACAGCGAACCAGCAATGTGTATATCGAGTGCGTTTTCATAATGTAATAAAAAAAAGTTTATCGATACCGAAACAATTCTTTATAAACATTATTACATAAGTAAATGTTTTCAGTAGATCAAGGTGGAACTTTTTATAAGTACTTTTCCATCAGTTTTCCACACCGTGCGTAAAAAATCCAAATCATAAATCTTATAAAACGTTCTACTTAACGATTATACAGATACAGACTGTGGTCTCATCTTTTTTTTATAGATTACTTTTAGTGCGGGTGAAAATGAATTTTGTAAGTAAATCAGGCTCTACACCCGTCTAATTTTAAGCATTTCATGTTAGCTTTTTCCTATACCATTGCTATGTCAAAATTTGATACTGAAAAATTAAAGTTAGGGTTTTTAATAAAATTCTCTAGTCCCGCTGGTTTTCTTTTATTTTAATATTTCAAATACTGATTTACCCTTCCTGCTTGCAGTACGTTTTATTTTTCGAGTATTTAATTTTAATTTTCCGCCCTTTATCAAAAACCTATGCCAAAAAGCACAAAACCAGTAGGTTTAAGATAAGTATTATTTCCAAAATAATCTTCTTTCTCCGCAAGGAATCAAAAATTATAACAATCCTTTGATTGGTGGCAACTTATTCTTTAAGAACAAAATTTTTTTATGCACTGGTTTATATATTTACACTGAGGCATTGATTTTGTGATATTTTTTTACTTAGTCTTGTTGGAAGTTGCCGGAATCTCAGGAAGATGTAACATCTTGAAATTTCGGTTCACCAATCATATGCATTTTTTTATTTCAGACGTTCCCTTTTGCGACTGATTTAAATATTGTAACTGTAACATGCTGTGCTGTAATATTGTAACGCGTAAAATGCTCACATGTCCTCAATGTGGTTTTCGAGGACTTTGAATTATTTTGTATTTTTAATTTTAAAAAAATAGCTTTGTATTTTTTTCTGATAATTCGCAAGGGATATTGTGTCTAAATAAATCATAATAAATTTGTATTATATAACAATTGGCTTTATTTTACAATTCACCCATAATAATTAAGTTAATCTAACTGGTAAGTATGGCAAACATGTTTTGTGTAAATATAAAATTAAAGGTAAGTAAAATTAATTATTTATTCAAAGCCTGCCTTGTTTTCATTTTACTTGACCGTGAAAGAGCATACCCAATTGTTTAGAAGGATGAGTAGTGCGAGCTTTTCCTCGAAAATGGGGGAAAAGTCCCGGCCCCAACGCCCTTTATTTTGCCCTTTCAGACTAAAATAATTCAGGAGGCGGCTTTCTCATTGTCAGAATATACAAAGGAGTCAACCATTTTCAATATTATCCGACAAACTAATCTTTCGATAACGATCCATATTTGGACTAGTCCTTCACTTTTATCACTACTGGTGTCTCTGCTCTAATCAATAACAAAGTACTAAAAGCGTCAGTGAAGATACAGCTCCCGGACTCTGATAAATAGAAAAACCGGTATCGAAACGATAAAAAAGGATGGGGAGATTTCATTGAAAATATGTACGAGAGCGACAGCATCATTTCGATTCACTTCTTGATTTCTATTTATCAGAGTATCGGGGCTGATCTGATAATACATATTTGGATATTAAGTCCTTAACTTCTTCACGTACAGTACATGCATTTTTGAAAATAGTTACGTTGCTGATTTAAACAATATTTTTCGCAATTTGTCTGATGGATAAAAAGATCCCAGAAGTGTGGAAAATGCCTCCTTCGTTGATAGGAATGTTAGAGTATAATTTTACCTATAAAACTAATGATGCAATTCTGTGCAAATTTGTAAGGTAACGATGGAAACCGTCCATTAAATGCCATATAACAAACCTTACAGATATTTCCTGTAAGGACTTCCAGAATTCCACCAAAAAGTTGAAGTTCGCCAATTGGTGTTACCTGTTCACTAGCCATATTTAATGGTAAGAAACTTTCTTTGTGGTCAGCTTTCTTATAAATAATACGAAATTTTACCTAGAATATAATAATATATCTTCAAAGTAATAGGATTAATCCTTGGACGTAACATAGAACCATAAAAAACTGCGAATTTGAAGAAGGTACCGTTTATATTTTGAACCGACTCCTCTCCCAGAATACATAGTTCTGGAAATGAAGAAAATTAAAGCCGTTGATTCGGAGACCTTTAAAAACACATAAATCTCAACACGTCGATGTACAGAATATTAAGCTATAGAATTAAAGAAATCAGAATACCTGGTATGTTTAGCTGTAGCTTTAAAGCAACTTACAAATTTGGAGTCTAATTTTACCGAAGATTACGCTCATGAACACAATAATCCGAGAAATTACATATTCGTAGTCAAAAAAATACAACCGTAAAAATGCCCAAACTAAAAGTACAGATTACAAGAAATGTCGAACCATACAAACAACAAATATCCTATGGGTAGTCCCGAATTTCAACTGTGTGAGCTGCTTTAAGATCAGAGACCGAATTTTGTTTTGTTGGCGAGTTTTATGAACTCGCCAAAACTACATCATTTTCCACCAATTCGTTATTATCTACCTTGCTCTCTTCGCCTGAATGATAACGTTAAGTTGCCTTGGTATCGGGTTTTGTCTCATTTTAACAAATACTAAACGTTAAACGTGCATAAGGATAAGAAAGAGATAGAAAATCTGTGACCAAGCATCCTAATCAACAAACGATAGTTTCCGGATACGAAAACCTCTGAGGTAAAAGTCTGTAAGATAGACGAATGTTGTCGTATACGGAGACAGATTTCTATTCCTAGGTGGAATTCTGTAAGCCAACAAATTGATATCGGTGGTCAATTGATTCGTTAGATATTTTCTATCTCCTTCTTACACACAACAAAAGTCATAACGTGGAAGCGAGACGAAAGTCGTAACAATAGAATATAATAACAATAGACCTTACAGAATTCCACCTCGTATGCGCCTTTTGTATTTGTTGAAATGAGACAAAATCCGTCACTATGGCAACGTATTCAACAACCTATTTTTACCGTATATGAAAACAATCGTCTTTCTGACCTCAGAGATGAAAGTCTGTAAGAGGAATGGTTGTTTCCGTTTAGAAAGAATCGTTGGTTGAATAAGTTCCCATGGTTACTGGTTTTGTCTCAACAAATTCAAAACGTGTACGTTTCGACCTTGAGGTGGATTTTTTCTCTGCAAATTTTGCGTGTATTTTATATGTTGAATACGAATCCATTGAGCTTGATTGCAACCGAAGCGTTCCAAACAATGCTATCCGTGAGGAGTTGACCACGCAGGGTTTCATCGAATCCGATATCGTCGATAAGGGCTAAGGACGTTCCTTTTTATCGACAACCTTTTCATCAAAAAGAACGTTTCATTGACAGACCTTTTCTTCGACAAGTACGTTAGGTACGTCGAGACTATCTCTTTATCGAAAAGATCGTTTGATCGACATTTTATATTTATCTGACCTTTTCTTCAGCAGGGACCTTTCATCGACAAACATTTACCCCTTCATCGTGAAGGACCTTTGATAAACTGATCGACAGACGCTTTGTGGAGAGACCTTTCTAAAGGGACCTTTCATGGACACTACAGCTTGTAATCAGCGACCGTGATGAAAATTTTAGAGACGTCGTTAAAGACGTCTTTAAAAAATATTTCTCATGAAGAAATATTTTTTAATCACGTGTTTAACGTTAACGACGTCTCTAAATTTTTCATCACAGTGGCTGAATACATGCTAAAATCTTTTCATAAGTAATACCATTTTTTTCGACAATCTCGTTTCATCGACTATGGTTTCATTAACACTGCCTCTTCATCGACTCGATAAAGACGTGTTTTATCAACACGTTTAATCAACACTCCCAAACAGCAACAAATATCAGAAGACGAGGACTTTTCGTCCATGCTACCTCTTTATCGACAGACGTTTTCTTCGACAAAGACGTTTTGTAGAGAAACCATTTTTTTAACACGGACGTTTCATCGACACTACCTTTTCATTGGATATAGGTAATACTATTTCTTCCGCAAACTCGTATCATCGACTAACTGTAGTCATCGACAGACATTTTATCGAGAGAGATGGACGTTTCATGGATACTATACCTTATCATAAGTAATACCGTTTTTTCAACAATCTTGTTTCATCGACTACAGTTTCATGTACATTACATTTTCATAGATAACGACCTGTTTCATCAACACACACGTTTTATCAAGATTCACAAACAACAGCGAAAATCAGAAGATAAGGACTTTTCATTGGACCTTTGATCTCTAGACGTTTTCTTCGTCAAAGACGTTTTACCGTCAGATCATTTTTTTCACACGGATCTTTTACTGACATTACCTTTTAATACGTAATACAATTTATTCCACAATGTCATTTCATCGACTGCAGTTTCATCAACAGCACCTCTTCATCGACTCGATAAAGACGTATTTCATCTACACACACGTGTTATCAAGATTCACAAACAACAAAAATCAGAAAACAAGGACTTTTAATCGATATCATAATCGACATACGTTTTCTTGGAGAAAGACGTTTTGTCGTTTTTTCAACATAGGTAATATAATTTCTTCTACAATGTCATTTCATCAACACTACCTCTTCATCTACTCGATAAAGACGTATTTCATCAACACACACATTTTATCAGGATTCACAAACAACATCGAAAATCAGAAGATAAGTTTCATTTATACTCTACCTCTTTATCGACAAGGGCCTTTGATTTCCTGCAACAAAGACGTTTTGTCGTCAGACTATTTTTTTGACAAGGCCGTGTGAATGACACTACCTCTGTATCCATTCGATGAAGACGTGCTTCGTCAACAAACGTTTAATCAAGATTCTCAAACAACAACACCAATGATTAAAAATCAGAAGGCAGGGACTTTCCATCGATAGACGTTTTTTGTCAGAAAAGTTTTACGACACGTACGCGGACGTTTTAACGATACTACCTTTTCAAAGGTATTACAACTGTTTTCACAATGTCGTTTTATCGACTGCAGTTTCATCTACAAGGAAAATTTTTTCATCAGATCTTGTTTTCGATACGAACATTTCAACATTACCGTTTCATAAAAATGTAATACCATTTCTTCCACAATGTCATTTCATCAACTCAATCAAGGCGTGTTTTATAAACATGCACGTTTTATCAAGATTCACAAACAACATTATAAATCAGAAGACGAGGATTTTTTGTCGATACAACCTCTTTATCGACAAGGACCTTTGATAGAAAGAGGCTTTCTTCGACAAAGGCGTTTTGTCGGCAGTCAATTTTCTCGACACAGACGTTTCATCGACACTTTCACCTTTTCATAGGTAATACCACTTGTTCCATAATGTCATTTCATGCACTACAGTTTCATCAACACTACTTCTTCATCCACTCGATAAAGAGGCGTTTCATCAACACACGTTTAATCAAGATTCACAAACAACAACAATAATCATTAAAAATCAGAAGACAAGGACTTTTCATCAATACTACATTTTTACCAACAAGGATCTTTGATCGACAGACTTTTCAACGACACTACCTTTTCATAGGTAATATCATTTCATCGACAATATCGACACGAACGTTTCATCACCACTACATTTTCAAAGACTCGATAAAGGTGTGTTTCATCAACACACTCTCGTTTAAAACTCAGAAGATAGTTCAACAAATATTTGTTAATATGTACGTATAATTTTTAAAACACCTATCCTTATAAAGCAAAAGTGGTGCTTCAGCAGAAAATTTCTGGACTTCATTGAAGATACAGTACTGAAGGGAGAATACAGATCAGACGAGCACAATAATCTCCCGATAATATTCAATGTTTAGATTTCTTTTAGTAACTTCTAAGTATAGGTACCTTCCTGAATTTACTCTCGGTAGATCTGTATCCTGATACACCTGTGTCTAGCCTAAAGCTTCACTTAATTAAGGATAACAATCTCAAACTTCCAGGTTACATCACCTTCTTGGGTCCACTAATATGAATTAGAGTAGACATCCAATAGTTTTGCAAGTTACTCAAGTTACAACTTGGCAGACATCCATTAAAAAATTAAAAAGTGCACTTGCAGTTAAATTCGTTTTCGTTAGAAAGATCGATAAAAAGAAAAGGTACATTTAACTTTCACCACTTACCTCTGTTTTCGAGCGTAGCTTCTAGATGTAAACTCTTTTATACTGGAAAATAAGCTAGGATAAGAATGTAAAATTACTTGAAGCTTTGAGAAAACTTTGAAAACCGTCTTATAAGGATTTAAATCTTTGAGGACATCAAATCGGATATAGTACGACAATATCCTTATTAAACTAATAATGTGGTAGTTTGGAGTTGATTATTAAGTTATGACAAAAGCAATTATTATAAAATATGTTTTTAAAGGAATTTAGAATTTGTTGAAAATTTTATGAAATGAAGAAAATTTGAAATAGTAAAAAGTTTGAATGAGTTCATTACCCGACGCACCTATCTCGACGCCGCATCGATCCAGTCTGCAGGGCGTAGTCTACAAAAACAGGGGTAAAAGGGAGCAAGAATAGAATGCTTGTCCTCACTTCTCATTCTTGCAATATCAGCTTTGCAAAAAATGCACAGTAATACAAAATTTTAATAAAACGCGACAAAATTATTTGTTGAAGCATGTTTATTATTTACAGTATTTAGTTACAATACTTTTACAAATAATAAAATATAATACATACACATTCTACAAACTGCTGTACAAATCTACACAAAATAAAACTCTAATTAAAATATATAGGTATTTTAAATAATAACATAAATTAGTACGATTACATAACATATTAAATAATTTATATGGTATCATCAATAAAATATGAGGCCAATAAATCAAGAGATGTTAATACCTAATATGTACTGGAAACTTAAACATGATCCGAACGTGATTTACTGGGTGCATACAATTATCGGACCTAATCTTATACCTTCCAAATAGCCATTTAATCAATTACACATCAATAATTATATTTCTATAGAAATATTTTTAATTAGCGTACATATTTCCCACCGCATATTTTTAATTAAGTGTTTTTTCTACTTGAGTATTTAGAATAATTTCAAATTGAATAATACAAAATTGGGGCACTTTATGAACATTGAAAAAGTATATACTTTTTTAAATATTTATACATGTAATTGATGCAACAATATTTTCATTCAAAGCAAGGTTTCATATTTTACATCCCTATATTTATATTAACTAAAATCATTTTTTTTGAATACGCCTTTGTAAATGATTATTATTAAAATTAAAAATTGTTCAAGTATGATAAGGTGAATATATAAGCTTGATGGAGGTTAATAAGTAAAGTCATAAAATTTAAACGTAGTTTAGTTTTCTTAGCCATTAAACAAAAACCTACTTATTGGTGCCAAATAAAGTTGACAAAAGTACTGCAACTGTGAGTTATCAATGCTTTTGTCAACACAATAACTAGCCCTAAAATTACAGGGTGTACAGTGTGATTTTATGGCATTAATAAGAAATGTTGAAATTGCACGAGTGATTGTGTTAAAATTTATTTCGCCTAGCTACTAACATTGAAAAAAGATTTAGTTTATAAAAAACGCTTTTTCAAAATACTCATTGGCAATAACGAAATAATGTTTCTTAATTACACAATTCCATATAAAAGGGCAGTCGGTTTGTGCGTCTTCACCATCTACCATCAACTGATATTTATCTCATTTACCTCGTGCAGGTCTTAAATATTTGTCCTTTCTGGGAAAAGGTGGGAGTTATTTTAAAATACGTAGATAATTTTGGCAAGTTCTCGACCAAATTCTTTTGTTAATGTTACAATATTTTATACGTTTCATGGCTTTTAATTTAAAAGAGGTCGACGAACTTACAAAACCTGATTTTAAATTAAATATCGCGCTTCTTCATTCTTCTAAAAGAATCGATGCAGTATTATTAAATTATTGCAGAGCTTTAACTGTAAAATTAATATTTCCCATATCGCTCAATGCTCAACTATTTTTACTTCAAACGTACTTTTATTTCTAACGCACTGATATTTAATTTGATTTTTATCAAAAATGGAAGGACTTATATTAAATATACATATATATCAAAAAAAGTCAATTTCAAAACGTGTACTTTAAATTTTAGTAAAATATTTAAACTACTTTAGGTAGGTACACTTACCAATTTTGTTCAACTATAAAATTATATTGTTTAATCCACATTCCCATAAATTACATTAATAAATTAACTCAATGAACGAAATTAATCTACACCGTATTAAAATTGCTACACCTTAGTTAAATAAATTAGTCTTATCTAAATCTAATATTATATAGCGTTCACGGGGAAAGGGAGTGCGAGTTTGGTGCGAAACACGCCTTTTTTATTTTATTTTACTTCAAGTGCTTTGTTTTTTCCGATACCTTACTGTTGCTCCAAGGAATAATGCCGAGACCTTTTCCAAAAGCTTTTGAAAAATCCTTTCTTCTTTTGAGTCTCTTCACCTGTAACAAACAGAAATATTTCAAAATTATTATGGAATGAAATTTCCTACAAAAATACAGCTTTTTTCTTTATAGTAGGAGTTTAGTTACTACTCGACATTTAATAGGAGTTCCAATGGTTCCAGTTGTATTTCAGATAAGATCAATTCAATTTTAGATATCATCAATTCAGAAACATGAATTGTATTTCAGACTCAATTGTATTAAAGTAATCATCATTTGAAAATCATAATTCGTCAATTTCATTACATAAAGTATGATTTATATACAGGGTGTCCCATTTTAATTAATCCAGCTGAATATCTTGAAAACGAAGCGATTTCCTTAAAAATGTTTCAGACAAAAATTGTAGCGACTCGAGGGGGACATTTAATAGTGCCATGGTTTTTAATTGTTATGGGGTTTTATGGGAGTTTTATGGAAAAACATTTTTTTTTTCAAATGGGAACCCCCATTTTTTATTGTAGATTCGTAATCTATGGAAAATAATAAGAACGTTTTGGTTGAAACTTTTTTTCTAAAATTTCAATTTTTCGCTATATTTACCAAAACGAACACAAATTTTGGGATTTTCGATACAGTTTTACTAAAAAACTAAAGGTCTATAAGAAAACTCGCAGGAGTCAAAAAGTGCTTAAATTAAGGCAAGGATTAATAAAAAATATTATTTTACTTTATTAAAAAAATAAATTTAAAAAAAGTTTTTATTATTTTTTAAGAAAAATATTATTTTTTTTTACTTATAAAATTTAAAATAAAGTCGAAGGTAATTTATTAATACACTTAAAGATATTTGGATCTGTTCTTAAATTACGAGAGGTGGTCTAAATAAGATATTCCTCCATTTTGTTCAATACACATGTTTACTCGTGTGCGAAAAGCCAATGATACATTTCTCAACATTTTAGGAGTGATACTTCGAAAAGCGTCCGTAATTCGTATCATAGTATCCTCTCTAGTTGTAGTTGGTCGTTCATAAACCTTATCTTTTATGTAACCCCATAAAAAATAATCCATTTTTGTAAGATCTGGAGATCTTGCTGGCCATTCGTGTACTTCACTACCAATTCCAATCCACATATTAGGGAATTGGTTATGTAAAAATGTTTTAACTATTCTGGCAGTGTGGGGTCTAGCTCCGTCCTGTTGAAACCACATTCGCTGTCTTAAATCTAGAGGTACATCTTCTAAAAGAGTAGGCATATCGTTTTGAATTATATTCAAATAAACATGTTGGTTAAGATTTTCTTCATAAAAAAATGGTCCCACAAGATACTCATCCACTATTCCAGCCCAAACGTTTATAGACCAACGCCACTGTAATCTATGATCTCTTTGCCAATGTGGATTATTTTCAGAATAATAATGAGCATTATGAAGATTTAGTCCACCCATGTTGTCAAATTTTGCTTCATCAGTAAAAAGTACGCGATTAAAAAAAGGGGATCTCTTCTAACTTGATTCGTAGCCCATATGCAAAAATTAAGTCGTCGGATGTAGTCATCTTCTTTAATTTGTTGGGTTAAATGAACATGATATGGGTGTGATTTATGGTGTTTTAAAATTCTGTTGGCAGAAGATCTAGGAAGTCCATGAAGACGCTGAATTTTTCTTGTAAATGTATGTGGATCTTCATTTACGGAAGCTAATGCTATCAATGAGGGGAGCATCTTAGGACCAGTTTTACGTTTTCTTCTAAGAGAACCGTTTTCCCCTCTTTTCACGAGTCTCCTAATATTTGTATGATTTGGATGACGCAATTGTGGAAACCTCTCAGCATAAAGACGTGCTGCGTGCCGATAGTTATCATGGCATTCGCCCAAAACTTTTATAATATTCACGATTTCTCTAGGTGCATAATCAGCCATTTTATGAGAGACTGATTTTAAATAATCACAGTGGCTTCAATAACAATGAGATTCTACAAAAAACTAATTTGTCACAATATAACAATTATGTGCGAAACACAAAGTAGGCTGAAAATTAAATTCCTTTATTTTTAGAAGCCTTCTTCCTTAATTGAAAAATATTATTTAACATATTAAATTGCAAATAAAATTGAAAAACCGTTTTGACACCTTTTGTTTCCAACCTTTGACTTTATTTTAAATTTTATAAGTAAAAAAAAAATTAATATTTTTCTTAAAAAATAATAAAAATAAAATAAACTTTTTTTTAAATTTATTTTTATTTAATAAAATAAAATAATATTTTTTATTAATCCTTGCCTTAATTTAAGCACTTTTTGTCTCTTACGATTGTTCTTATAAAGCTTTAGTTTTCTAGTAATACTGTATCGAAAATCCCAAAATTTATGTTCATTTTGGTGAATATAGCGAAAAATTGAAATTTTAGAAAAAAAAGTTTCATTCAAAACTTTCTTATTATTTTCCATAGATTACGAATCTACAATAAAAATGAGGGTTCCCATTTGAAAAAAAATGTTTTTCCATAAAACCCCATAACAATTAAAAAGCCATGGCACTATTAAATGTCCCCCTCGAGCCGCCAAAATTTTTGTCTGAAACATTTTTGAGGAAATCGCTTCGTTTTCAAGATATTCAGCTGGATTAATTAAAATGGGACACCCTGTATACAAAGTAAATTTTAAAGCATAAATTTTGGAATACCTAAATATAATGTATTCCACTGCTAGAGCAATTGCATGATCGATTGTAGTGTGTTTTCCTGCAGTAGCACAATCACCACCAACAATTGTATTTTTGGCTTCATCAATAAATGTTCAGAAACAATTTACTCAGAAGTAAGCTAAATTTGCTCTATGATACCAGAAGTCATGACAGCAAAATCCAAAATTCTGCTTTATAGGGAGATTCTGGTCAGAATTAAAAGCCTTTATGCCCAGAATCTGGTCAAATCATCTTAAACTTGAAATTTGAATTTGTTATATGGATTGTAATGGACAATTTCGATGGTTTCAAATTAATACCCAGATTCTGGTCAAATCATTTGAGTTGAAAGGACTTTAAATTAAAATCTGTTATATGGGTTGTATTGGACAATTCCTGTGGTTACCTTATTTGTTTCTAATTAAAGGCCTTTAATTTTGACCAGAATCTGCAGAGGCATTTAAATATCATCAATTCAGAAACGTGAATTGTATTTCAGAATCATCAATTGTATTAAAGTAGTCATCATTTGAAAATCATAATTCGTCAATTTCATTAGATAAAGTATGATTTATATTTCAGAAAGAATCATTGCCTTTTATACAAAGTAAAAAAAAGGTCTTTAATTTTGACCAGACTTTCTCTAGAAATTCTCCCTTACGACCAATATAAAAAATTTAAATGCCTTTAACGATGTGAAGACTTGCGATGATTTGGATAGTGTTTTAATGTAAGGATGAAAATAATGATTCCGTCTATCCAACTTGTTAAAGAATAACTTTATTTGATTAACGTGCAACTAGTTTCGTAAACTCAGTGGCTTCATCAGGCACATACAAAAGTATTGTAACATTAAGTTTGAAGTAATACATAGATTTCTAAACTATTGTCATCCACCTTACTGATGGGGTTGGAGTCACTAATGAAACCCTTATCGAGTATTTGTTAAATTTTGTCTGAAACCCTGACCAGCGAGGGTATTTGTTGAATTTTGTCTGAAACCCTGACCAGCAAGGGTATTTCTTGAATCCAAAGATGAACCTCTAACCAACGAGGCGAGGGTGTTTTGTTAATTAATCAATTTAGAAAACCCCAACCAACGAGAGTACTGACTTGTCTTCCACCAAACAACCAGAACTAAGAAACCCTTCCATAATTTTAAATACCCTTGTTGGTAAGGGTTTCTTAATTCTGGTTATTTGGTGGAAGACAAGTCAGTACCCTCGTTGGTTGGGGTTTTCTAAATTGACTCCATCAGTAAGGT
The DNA here is from genome assembly GCA_963971135.1 of Stenus bimaculatus. Classification (NCBI taxonomy): domain Eukaryota; kingdom Metazoa; phylum Arthropoda; class Insecta; order Coleoptera; family Staphylinidae; genus Stenus; species Stenus bimaculatus. Next base: position 43,533,359 of record OZ020183.1, on the reverse strand, counting down.
GGACGACAATAGTTGAGAAATCTATGTATTACTTCAAACTTTATGTTAAGGTACTTTCGTATGTGCCTCATGAAGTTGGCGAAAGTAGTTGCACGTTAATCAAATAAAGTTATTCTTTAACAAGTTGGATAGATGGAATCATTATTTTCATCCTTACATTAAATGCCTTTAAACTTAAGAAGATACTCGGCGAAATGTTTGAAAAACGTACTTTTCGCTAGTAAACATTGATTTTTGGGCATTTGTAATCAAAAATTTAACAAAAACGATGCCTAGTTCCAATCAAATTGAATTTAGTTTTCATATAGAATTTTTGTTTTTCATTTAGAGTGTATGATAGGGGCGTATTTTTTGAACAATGATAAACAAATACGTTTTTATTTTTATTCATAAAGTTCGCCCCTATCATAGACTCTACAAGAAAAACAAATTCTATATGAAAACTAAATTCAATTTGATTGGAATCGTTTTTGTTAAATTTTTGATTACAAATGCCCAAAAAACAATGTTTACTAGCGAAAAGTACGCTATTCAAACATTTCGCCGAGTATCTTCTTAAATGATTTGACCAGAATCTGGGTAATAATATTAAATTAGATCACTTTATACAGGGCGTTTACGGTTCACCCGTTAATCTTTGAAGAGGTGATACTACTGATGAAAATAAGTAGAATGACAAAAAATCATCTTTCTTTATAAGAGAGTTACAGCCTTTTGAAGATGCTGCCAAAAAGTGTGTTTTTACGATACAATTTCCAAACGGTTTACATTACACTTTTCAAATTTGGTACAGATCTTTATAAACTTTAGATCTATTTTATCATTTTTTTTTTTAGATTTTTTGATAACCTCTAAAGGGTAATTTTGAATAGGGTTGAAGATAATCATTGTCTAAACTTTGCAAGGGTTAAATATCAAAGCTTTATTCTTTTAAAATAATATTCTTTACATTGATTTCTGAGCAGAGTTTTCTTCCGATGAAAACCACTCTAGTACTCGTATGCCAAGAGAAATATAAAGTAGACGGTTAATGCTCAAAAAATCTTGTTGATATTGCCAATGCTTTTGCAGAAGTTTCTAATTCCTCGTACGTAGCAAATAAATAACCTCCATATTAGTAATAATACGAATATTATGAACACTATGGACTAGGGGTAATATACTATTATTCTGAAGCTCCAAGTTGTCTCAAAAGTCTCATAAAATCTCGTATCTGCGTCGTCAGTTATTCAAGATCAATGGTCACAAAAATCGGTTTTTCGTGATTATCTAGGTTTCTATACCTTCAATGATGTTAAGATCTATTATAAAAATTGTAGAGCATAAAATTTGTAACAAATTTTGATCCAAACATTTTTTCATGCGTTGAAGCGTTTTTAAGATAGAGGGCATAGAGCGTGCAGTGCTCAGCCAAATACATACTGTAAAGGGCTTGAGACAAGCAAAAGTTTTTTCCCAGAGCTGCCGTGTAAACCCATGTAATCCCATGACAAAGTTTCTGCCAGAGTAAGGAAAAGCACTATGCCAGATGCTTTTTCTCACTCTGGCAGTCACTTTGTCATGGGTTTACAAGCCTCTGATAATATCTGTTCTGGCAAAAAATACCTAGAGTGTCCCATAGCCTTAATGCTAGGTAAACTGTGAAGGCGGCTGCAGAATTGATGGAACGCATACGTTACAGTTATAAAAAAGAGAGATAAAACATCCGAGTTCGATGTGGGTGAGAGAGTGAGCATGCACAATTTGCTCTCTATTGCTCTCCGCCCTATATCTCAAAAACGGTTGAGCGCATGAAATTTTATTTTAAACAAAATTTGTCACAAATTTTATGCTCTACAATTTTTATAATATATGTTAACATCATTAGAGCTATAGAAACCTAGATAATCACGAAAAACCGATTTTTGTGACCTTTGACTTTGAATAACTAACGATGCAGACATGAGATTTTATCAAACTTTCGAGACAGCTTTAAGCACACCATAATGAAGATGTATACGAGTTTCCAGCTTATTATCTCTCATTCCGAGGTGAAACGCTAATTTATCTGGACTATTATTAAAGCTAGTACTTTTCCCGATGCTTGGAAGAAAGTTCGCATTACACTTGTATTTAAATCAGGAGATAAAAGTAATGCCTGAAACCTGAAACAAAAGACCAATGGCAATATTGAATAACTTTTCAAATTCAATCGTTGAATCTTTTCTTAGTGGGACAATTTATAGCTCAATAAAGGACAAAATATCGCCTTACTAACATGGTTTTATGTAAAGAAGATCTACTACCAGAGTAATTTACTTAGCATCACTCAAGCCATATCTAATGCCACGGATTTGAGGAAACAAATGGAGGTAGTGTATACAGATTTGACTAAAGACATCGATCGAATGGACCACAATATTCTTTTTAATCGCCTGGATGAAAACTGTGCACCTCAAATCATCATAAATGTTATAAATTCATATATTCATATCTATCTAACAGGACACACATGGTGCAAATCTGCAGTGTTTCTTCTGATCTTCCACCTCTGAGGTGGAAGTCTGTAACCCCAACGAGTTGATCTCGGTTGGGAGTTCACTCGTTAGGTATTTTATGTCCCTCTATTACACGTAAAAACGTTCATAACGTGGAAACGAGACAGAAATTGTAACTATAGTAATGTAGTAAACAGTCCAATGTTCTCGTTACGTTAGGCGTTACAGACTTCCACCTCTGTACACGGCATCAAGTGGTGTACCACAGGGGTCGAATTTGGGACCACTTCTTTTCTCCATCTTCATGAATAGTTTTTGACTTGATTGATTGTGACTGCGACAGACTTTAATCCAATTTACAAAAAATTTTGCTGTGGTGTACGAATAACAGCCTTGAGTTAAATGTAAAAATGTATGCTGTATTGTCCTGCACAACGAATTCTTATTGTTTTTTTCACAAAGCACATTTTTGATGAATTGTATGTGTCTGTTGTGGTTCATGTGCACAACTGCCGCCAAAAACTTTTGGTTTTCTCATAATTTTACAATTGGTCCTTTCTGAAATTAATATTATTTTTCTGAAATACAACTGATGATTCTGAAATACAATTGATTATGAAATAAAATTGATTTATCTGAAATACAATTGATGTTTCTGAAATACAATTGATGTTTCTGAAATACAAATGCAATTGATGATTGGAAAAGGTTAACTTCTTTAAGACTACTTTTTATTAGAATCGACAATTTTAGTGATTCTAAACTATCCTATACTTGCTTTGGAAACACTTTGGGATAAATTTAATATTGATCTTAATAATTTATTAATAAATAAAAGATTAGGGGTGTTATTGGAAAATCTGAATCAGCAGAAAACGCAATTGTGGAAAAACTTTTTCTTTAAATAAATTAATATATCCCAAGTGGACTGAAACCGGAACTGAGGATATATTTATAGCCTTTGGGCGTTATCTTGACTTCCTTTCAAAGGGAAGCTTATTATGAATACTTTATAAATGTTCTTCGGTGCTAAATTACGAAGAGAAAAACAAAAACGTGGGGTTATAAAATACGGAATTGATTTATCACGCGATAAAATTTATTTCAACTTCTGGGTTTCATTAAATGGGTGTACAAGATTTATAAAAGGTGTAAAATCTCACTTTTTTGGATTTTTAAATTATACATTAGAGACATATTCGTGTGTTTAATTTATACTTTAGTAAAAATTCTTTTGGGCTATATTTCGCCTGGGGGTTCTGACCGCATATTTGTTTTACAGTATCTGTTCGGATACCGTTAATTTTGGCGTTCAACAAGGATGTCTGTGAGTTGAGATAGAGTGAAGCTTCGAAGATATCTGTTGGCATTGTTCATATATCACTCACCCAACGTTCAATATTGTTTAGATATTGCAGTCTCTTCACAATATGTTACGCCGGTTTAATTATAATTTCATTCAAAACGCTTTTAGAGATATACATGAATTTGTGGTGGTCTCAGTCTTGAAGAATAAATAACCGGAAACAACATAAGATTTTATGGAGATGCGCTATGTTTTATTTATGAGCCTTTGATCCTTTGGGGTGAGCTAACGGATTTTTATAAGTTGATTTAAAACAACAACTTTGTCGCCTGTATTTATAATTTAATTGTTTTTAAGAAAATACAATGTTTTATATAAAAGCAATTTCATGAAAAACACAACTATGAAACAGTTTTTGTTTAAACTTGAATAAAACGAGAATTTTGTTGTCTCGGGAAATTCAAAGATAAATGGGAAAATTTTGCTTGCATGAATATAAATTGTGTTCCTTAATTAAAATAGCAATTAATTTTAAATTAAGTTGTGTTATAAATAAAGGCTTTGGCTTTATAAACATAGTCTTTGAATTTTCCACTTTTGAATGACCACATTACTTACCTTCTATTTAAAGTTGTTTAGTCACTCCAAAATAAATGTACTTCCAGTTTAATTAAAATATTTTCTTATATTTCTGAAGTGAGGTAGTTCACTTAAATGGTGATACTTTAATCAAATTATAATTAAACAAATAATTAGTACGACCTTTTTTGGTCACTTGAATGAAGTGGGCATTTATGTTATTTGTAAATTGTCCCACTGTGTGAAGTGCCTTTAGCCTTTAATAAAGTGGAAAGATCTGGAAAATATATTGATGTTTTTGCAGTATTTTATTATTTATTAGATAGATTTTTCATATTTCATCAAGCTCGAAGAGGCAACCAAATTTTCTCCCCCATTTGGCAATAATTGTACTAAATTTCAAATAAAATTATAATATAGCTCACCAACAATGATTGAGTACCTCCCAAGCTGATAAATTGTCATTACCACGAATGTCATTTGGGATTAAAATTATACAGTCGGGGAATTAAAACTTAACCCCAAATGACTCTGAAAAATATATTATGAAATTTGACAACTCGTGATATGACGAGACACCCTGTATATCAACATTTTATACTGATTTTTTCGAAAGGTCTGCCCTTTAAATGGAGATTTACTAAATTTTTGAAATAAGTATGCCATTAAGAAGATTAGGGTTGTGGACCTTTTAAGATAATTGTTGAAAAAGTTTTCTTGTACTAGTTGTATCCTTCCAAAATAGAGATTGGGGGCTTGATTGACGGGTTCCGATACTCTTATTGTATTACAACTTACAATATCACAAGACGTCGTTTGATGATAACATGACACTAATCTTACAGGAAACAAAATTTGTAGGAAAGTTATATAAAATTATTTACACAATTTTCCCCTAGTAATTTTTTCGAATATATTTTGGTTTATTTAATTAATAAATCATTATAACAATTGGTATTTGTTACAGTTTGTTTTAATGCATCAAGGTAATGAAATGAAGTATTTCAGTCTTAATATGTGGAGAATTAAAAAAAAAATCTTAAATATACGAAGCTATTTAAAAGCCAATGAACCTATCCATGTATAAACCTATTTTTGTATAGAGTGGGTGTTTTGAAATATTTTATAAAAGTTGAATCAAGACTTAAAAGAAAAAGAATGATCATTAAAATAAAAATTGTATAAAATTAAAAATAACGAGGTATGAATTTTCAGTTGAAATGAAGAGCTTTTAATGTTTTTCAAAGTCATTTAAAAGTAAAACAAGAATTTTTCATTAAGTAAATTATAGAAATATTTTCTACACACATGAGTGAGCAAATTAAAAGGAAAAAGTTATAATTTTATTTTATAATCATCTCTTAATTTTGTTATGAAAATAATATTTTTTTCATAAATTAAAACACAAATGACATAATTAAATGCAAGTATTATATTATACATTCCTGCAAATTTAAAAGGAAATTGTGTTTGAACAATTAAATACATTAATTTAAATATATTTACAATATTTATAAAATATGCAAAAAATAATGGGGGATTTTAGTATTTATTTGTTGAGTTTTTGACTTAAAAAATTACTAATTTTACATGTAAGTACTTTTAAAGTAAAAAATTGTATGCTCCAATGACTGTCCTAATAAGAATAACAAGCAAGTTATATTTTATTGTCTGGAAATAACTACAAAAATTTTATGAGGTAAAATTTTCATCGCAACAATAGAAAAAATAAACAAAGTCCACCATTTTTTGTAGGTTGCTATAAAAGCATTTCCACTTTAATATACGTTTACACGTTGAAGTTATAATTAAATTTACTGCACTAAAATTTAATAAACATGTTTTTTTAACGAAATATTTTAAATATTTTGCTAAAATAGAATGATAAACCGAATTAACTCAAAATTTATTTAAAAAATTAAATAAAATTAAATTGCCTTATTTAAAATACTTCAATTAAATAAATGAAAACACCAAACTTAATTTTTTAAAGATAAAAAAATTTAATTAAAAATAATTTTTAAAATGTGCAATAATTTAATGTGGTCAGTAAGTAGAGAGAAGAGTCAACTGTAAAAGGGCCCATACACTATCAAACAATTTGCACAACAGAAAGTGTTGTGCAAATACAATGATAAAAGGCCCCACACACTATCAATCAGTTTGCGCAACATCTTGTATTGTGTATGGTGATGATTGAGTTGTTGCACAAACTGTGGAATAAATTCAAACACGTTTGAAATTATTTGTTAAACTTTATGTTGCGCAACAGATTTGATAGTGTATGCCCGTGTTTGACGTTTGATAGTTATAAATTGTAAATATTTCTATCCGACTTGGTTCCTTTGTTGCTCATCTCATAATAATTACCACATAACAAGTGGAGTTTAAAAACTCTTCTTATTGATTAAAATTGATATGAAATTTTGGCATTTGGCGTGAGTTTATTGGTTTGCGCAACTCTCAACGATGTTTGCGCAACAATGTATGGTAAATGCCCCATACACTATCAAACAATTTGTGCAACAGAGGGAGTTGTACAAACACGTTGACAGTGTATAGCGATGTTCGATGTTTGAGTTGTTGCACAAACTATGGTGTAAATTCAAATATGTTTGTGCAAACTGCTTGATAGTGTAAGGGGCCTTAGTGGTAAAACTTTGTTGATGCAACAAGATGTTGCACAAACATGTTTGCGCAAACTGTTTGATAGTATATGGGCCCTTTTACGATTTAAGTAGTAAGTAGTCATTTCCTTTAAGGCGATAGTCGGTAAATTTGAGCGCTTGAGTTTGAAATTCTCTTGATATTTGCGATTTTGGTCATAACTTTTTTTCCAGTGGAGCTTTCTAAAATTTCTTTTTTTTGGTATAAAGAAGAGTCTTCTGGCTACCAATTCCTTCTTTTTTTGTTTTGGTAAGTGAAACCAAATAAAGATACGGCAGCAGTAAAACGGGCTCTTTAAAAAAAATGTTCGCTTAGCGGCTCTTGGAAACATTCTAAAAAACTAATTGAAATAATATTTTTTTTCCAACGCTAAAAATAAGTTAAGAAATAACCGAAGACTTTGATGTTGCGTTTTTTTGTTATAAATATATTTTTAAATTTTTTACAGCATCCCAAAAATTTCTTAAAATTTTACTTAATTTTTGGAATGCTGTAAATAGTTTAAAAATTTATTTAAAACAAAAAAACGCAACATCAAAGTCTTCGTTTATATATTAACTTATTTCTAGCGTTGGGAAAAAAATATTTTTTCAATTAGTTTTTAAGAATGTTTCAAAGAGCCTCTAAGCGAACATTTTTTGTAAAGAGCCCATTTTACTGCTACCGTATGATTATTTGGTTTAACTTACCAAAACAAAAAAAGAAGAAATTGGTAGCCACAAGATTCTTCTGTGTACCAAAAAAAGAAATTTTAAAAAAGCTTCAATGGAAAAAAAAATATGACCAAAACCACATATATCAAGCGAATTTCAAATACAAGCGCTCAAATTTGCCGACTATCCTCTTAATAAAAACCGCTTATTGAATTTAGATTAAATATAAAATTACAAAGTAAATAAAATTGATAAGAATATTTATATAAAAAAAGAAGTAGGTATCATCAATATCATCTTTGATTTTATAAGCCATAATATTTTATTATCGTCATGTCAATCTTGTATTAAATTTTCATATCTCCTCATATAAGCGATGCATGTAGATATTCATAAAGTACTTATTTACTTACATACTTTTTAATTTAAATAAATATATCAAAAGTTAATGCAGTGGACATTCGATAATACTCACCTTTGATAAAATAAATTTTTGATATAAACAAGTCTTTATACGTGTCCTAACTTTGAGAATGGTTTTTTGACAAATTTCAAGACAAAAAGTAGGAAAACATTTATTTGCCAAAAAGCTCCATTTTCGAAATATGAGGTGTTGAAGTTTTTTCATTTTTTTTTCATTTTGTTAACGTATTTTTGAAGATATCATTTTGAATGAAGATTACTTACATTAATAAAATTTCGTATATTGTAAATACATATGTAGTTGAATCGGCATGGAGAAACATATCGATTTAATTGAGGGTTTGGATGTAGCAAAAAATTCCAAAGTATAAATTTGATATTCCAACCCAACCTACTTACTATAAAAAAGTATAAAATATAGTCCCTAATCGACTGAAAGCAAGCTATAATAATATGCAATAAAAATGGGTGGATGTTATTTAAAAAAAGTTAAGTGATTATCACGTGACCTGCTGGTTAAGGTCATGGCAATATTCCTATGCTTCATTTTAAAAATAAATGGGCGTTGCCGAACTTTTTGTACATCCTGTACAGTTGGTTCCAGACGGAAGTAGGACACAAAAGACTCGAATGCTGGCTGAACTCAGGCTACTCCGCGTACCCCAGCACGTTTTTCTCTATATTTACTCGTGATTCTTTTGTGTCCTACTTCGGACTGGAACCAACTGTACACGGCGTCTCAAAACAAGTTTTTGTAACTTTGGAAGTTGATTTTTTGTCCAATTTTATTATTGGAAATAATAACTCATTTATTTCCTAAAAAGCCTCATTTCCAAAAAAAGGGTATTTACTTCTTTCAATTTTGTTACAAAAAACATTAATTTTTACATATTATAATATACAGGTTGATCCAGAATAACTGTGACAATTTTGTTGGGGTTTAGAAGTTATTTAAAAACATGTACGAAGTTGTATGCCAATTTTGCATTAAACAGGGGTGGCTTTTTTTTTTTTAAATAAATACCAGAGACTTCCTAGAAGACTATTTGACCAATTTTAAGACAAAAATAGAGAATAAATATTTTCTCTAAAATGCTACGTTTTTAATTTGTTAATTTTATTTTAATTTAAATTAAAAACAACTTCTAAACCGTACCAGCTGTGAAAAAATTTAAGAGATCAAAAATTTTCAGAAAAAAGCAAGGAATTAGAATATCTCATTTAAAACGTTAAGTGGGGTAGCACAAAAAAGTTATGGCATAAAAAATGGGGTCTATACCCCCAAAATACATCCCCCTGTATTTTATTTCGATATTTGATATTTTTATCTTCTTACGACTATAATAACTAGAGTGTGTTTCAAATTTGATCAAATTATCTTAAAAAATAAAGAAGTTATACTCAAAAAATATAGAAAGTTTGACACCCCATATCTAAGAAATAGAGCACTTTTGAGAAAATTTTTATTCTTTACTTTTGTCTTAGAATTGGTCAAGGAATCTCCTGTAGAATTTCTTCGCATATATTTAGAAACACCCTGTATAATAAATGCAAATGTTTAGTAATTTTTTTTCCATTATTTTAACATAACATCTACATTTTTAATGATAATTTTTTTTCAATTTTTAATAAAAGCTGACTTTGCCATTGGATAATATAGTTATTGTCCTATTTTTTTGTACGCTAGGAATGCGGAAAAATTTTAGTTCATGAAGTGTTTTGATAGGAAAATTATGACATATGATAATTTTATTATTAATACTGTAGATATTAGGTGGGTATCGATATAATTTTCAAAAAAAAAATAAAAAAAAGTTTTTATGTTTTTACTCACAAAATAATCAAAATAAAAAACTGAAATTTATTTAGATGTTAATTTACAAATATCTTCAAAAAATTAATTTTTTTTTAAATTTTTTTTAACTTTTTTATTTTTAAGATTTTTTTTTGAAAATTATATGATTCGATACCCACATAGTATTTATAAACACAGCAAATAATAAAATTTTTGTACGTCAAAATTTTTCTATCAAAACACTTCATAAACTAATTAAAATTCCCTAGCCTAAATAAATTCAAATATCTACATCTTTCACCATTTCTAAAACTGTTTGCTTTCTTAATTTATTTTTTGTTATCTTTTAGCGTTTAGAAGTTACATCACAATTTTCACACCGTCGTGTAATTGTTAAAATATACACAAATCTTTTGTTCTGTTAAAAAAAAATAATAAGAGTAAACTTTAACATCCTGTATATTGAAAATTGTAGCATTTTTGAGAAAAAAATGTATTACTTCTTATCTTGTATTGGGTCAAAAAATTAATTCCAAAACTTAGGGACACGTGTTTAGAAGCACCCTGTATATTAAAATAAACTAAAATAAACGAACCAAAATTTATTTTGATATTTTTATATTCATTAGTTCGAAATTTTATTGAAAAATGTTTTAAATCTATGTACAACATGTATAAAATTATAAACAGAATTAAATAAAAAAAAACTCATAAATAACAAGAAATTTTAAAATTTTCTGATTTAGGTTATTTTTTAAATCTGTGTAAAGGTACTTAAAATTGAAGAGAGAAATGGTTGTCAAGTAAAAATTATTACAAGGGTGTTAAATGTTTGAAATAAGTAATGGAGACTACAAAATTAATGCTCATCTTCTGAACCACTCAGAATATGGCTAGTTGTTTTAGACTTCAGACCGGTTTCTAACGGAGAATGGTTTTAACCCAATTAAGTATTATAATGGTTGTAAAAATGTAGTTACAGAAGATTATAGGTACTTATTTAAGATGTACAAGGCACATCTCAAAATAATATTTATATTCAATTTATTGGGTTCATAAATATATGCCTGAAACAATTTTTCTTCAAGAAAATTAATCATAAAAAGTAATAAACTTTTCAACACATTCCAAAAAATAGATTATTTACAGCCTTAAGGTGATACGGAGTCAAATGTTGAAAAACCGACGTTTTTACCTTTCATGATTTTTTTAAAAGTGTTTCGAATTGGAAATTCAAAAAAATAAGAAAATACCAAACTAAATTAAGAATTTAACTTTCATTTATAATTTTTGTTATTTATGTATCTAGAATTACATTTGTGTAATTTTGCAAGAAAAACTTCTATATTTATATTTTAATTTTTGCAAAACTATGCTCGTATAAATCTAGATAATTGAAAAATAAAAATTGCATATAAAAGTGCAATTCTTACTTAAGTTCGGTATTTAATTATTTTTTTTAGTTTCCAATTTGAAACACTTTAAAAAAATTCAGGAAAGATAAAAACATCGGTTTTTAAACATTTGACTCGCTATCACCTTATTGAAAAACCGATGTTTTTGTCTTTCCCGAATTTTTTTAAAGTGTTTCGAATTGGAAACAAAAAAAAAATTAAAATACCGAACTTAAGTGAGACTTGTACTTTTATATACAATTTTTGTTTTTCATGTATCTAGATTTATATAAGCGTAGTTTTGCAAAAATAAAAATATAAATATAGAAGTTTTTCTTGCAAAATTACACAAATATAGTTGTAGATACATAAATAACAAAAATTGCAAATGAATGTAAAATTCTTACTTTAGTTTGGTATTTCTTTATTTTTTTAACTTTCCAATTCGAAACACTTTAAAAAATTCATAAAAGATAAGTACGTCGTTTTTTTCAACATTTGACTCCCTATCACCTTAAATAAAAATAATCTAAATAAAAATTGCTCAATTTATCATTTTTTAATAAACTAATTTAATTTTCTTATCATTCTCGTAATGAATATAAAGAGTTGTATTAAAAGCGCTGTTTTGTCTATAAAAAATAACAAAAATTAATTTGTATTTTTTTATATCAAAGCGTTACATTAAAAAAGGTAGATTTTAATTATTATTTTTAAGTGTTTGCAGATAAAGGCACCTACCTACATCCTACTTATAAAATAAAACAATGTTTTACATGTTATACTTCATAAAAATTAAAATTGCACTACAGAAAGCGATAAGGTTATTTATATAAAAACCCACGACACTTTATTTGCTTAAAATTAAATTTTACGAAACATGTAAAAATTTAATACGGTTATTTAATTTCATATCTAAAATATATTTACACTTTATGAGTAAATCCAATAAATTTCCTATATTTATTCTATTAACTCTTATTTAAACAAAAATGTAACGTTGATGTATGATACACTTTTATACAGGGGGTTTCTAAATATATGCGAAGAAATTCTACAGGCGATTCCTTGACCAATTCTAAGACAAAAGTAAAGAATAAAAATTTTCTCAAAAGTGCTCTATTTTTTAGTTATGAGGTGTCAAACTTTCTATATTTTTTTCATTTTTTGAGTATAACTTCTTTATTTTTTAAGATAATTTGATCAAATTTGAAACACACTCTAGTTATTATAGTCGTAACAAGATAAAAATATCAAATATTGAAAAAAAATACAGGGTGATGTATTTTGGGGGTATAGACCCCATTTTTTTATGCCATAACCTGTTTGTGCTACCCCACTTAACATTTTAAATGAGATATTCTAATTCCTTGCTTTTTTCTGAAAATTTTTTATCTCTTTAATTTTTTCACAGCTGGTACGGTTTAGAAGTTATTTAAAAACATGTACGAAGTTGTATGCCAATTTTGCATTAAACAGGGGTGGCTCTTTTTAAAAAATAAATACCAGAGACTTCCTAGAAGACTATTTGACCAATTTTAAGACGAAAACAGAGAATAAATATTTTCTCTAAAATGCTTCGTTTTTAATTTAAATTAAAATAAAATTAACAAAATAATTTAAATTAAAAACGAAGCATTTTAGAGAAAATATTTATTCTCTGTTTTCGTCTTAAAATTGGTCAAATAGTCTTCTAGGAAGTCTCTGGTATTTATTTTTTTTAAAAAGCCATCCCTGTTTAATGCAAAATTGGCATACAACTTCGTACATGTTTTTAAATAACTTCTAAACCGTACCAGCTGTGAAAAAATTAAAGAGATCAAAAATTTTCAGAAAAAAGCAAGGAATTAGAATATCTCATTTAAAGTGTTAAGTGGGTTAGCACAAAAAAGTTATGGCATAAAAAACGGGGTCTATACCCCCAAAATACATCTCCCTGTATTTTATTTCGATATTTGATATTTTTATCTTGTTTCGACTATAATAACTAGAGTGTGTTTCAAATTTGATCAAATTATCTTAAAAAAGAAAGAAGTTATACTCAAAAAATGAAAAAAATATAGAAAGTTTGACACCTCATAACTAAAAAATAGAGCACTTTTGAGAAAATTTTTATTCTTTACTTTTGTCTTAGAATTAGTCAAGGAATCGCCTGCAGAATTTTTTGCATATATTTAGAAACACTCTGTAAAAGCATGAAAGATCCCTTCGAAATAATTTTGATAGAAAATTCTAAAATAAACTTGGAATTGAATTGTAAAAAGAATAAAAGGCAAAAAATTTCTTCAATATTCAATTGGCATCTTTACGATTTAAATATAAGTTATCTGGCCATGATTCTTGTAGATAAGAGTATTTTTGGAGTGAAAAACTGCATAATTTTAAAGTTTTGAAAGCAAATAATAAAGTTAATGCTATAAAATACATTAAATGGTCGCTTTTTTGTATAAAAATTTAGTCAACAAACACGTTCGAACAGTTCAATAAGTGAATTGAAACTTTGGTAAGGATAAGACTGAAAATGTAATAATAAACATATAAATTTGTTTGAAACTTAGTTTATGGGATAAAAAATTCCCAATAAAAGAATTATAAAGTTGCCAAACTTAAATATTGAAGGTATAAAATTGTTTTTCTAATTCTATTAATAACTGAAATTCTAATTTAAACACGTCCTAAAATAATATTCGTGAAACTGAAATCTGAATAATCTAAATGCACTTTCGGAAGTACAGCTCGTATTTATCTTCATCCCATGTAATGGTCTATTAAGAAAATCCCAACGCAATCAGCATTCGTAATATTCTGGGCATTATTCACAGGCTTCTCGTTATGCGAGGAAGAAAGGAAAATTGGTTTTCTGGTATTGAATTGTAATTTGAAATAAACGTCTGGGTTCAACTTGAGGACTTGAGGCTTGAGGACCAACACGTAGCAGCCATCGTTGAACCACCAAATGTTTATACAAAAAATGAAGACGAAATGTGTTATTTTATGATCTCATGTTCTAAATATAAATCAAAAAACGCTTAACTCAGTTACAAATAAACATATTCAAGTGTAAGTAGTCGCTACTGCGTCCTCTTCTTCTCACGATAATATCTTACATGTTTTATAAGGCAATAAAAATTTTATGAATGAATGTTGTTGCAGAAGAATTTTCATTTATTTATTTAAAACACTAACGAAATACAGTGGTGAGTGATCCCAGGATTTTCCATCAGCAGGGTGTTAGACAGATCAAAAAGACACTCCATTACCATATTAATATGGAAAATTTTGGTGTTGATGAGTTTTCTAGTTTTCAAGAAAAATATTAAAATCTAAAACTTTAAATTTACTAATTAAACCAAAATTTTATATTTTTTGGAAAAGGCTTCAAATAATTTTTCAGCCAAAAAAAGAAAAATTTTGTTATTAGTTTTGGTTTTTGAGTTCTGAACAAAAATGTGTAAAATCTCACTTTAGAGTGAAATTTAGTCTAAAATTTTTTAGATTTTTCAAAAAAAAATTAATTCCTCGAAAACTATACGGGGTACAAAAATGAGCAAGAGCTCAAAATTTAAGAAATGAATTGTTCTTTCCTAATATACTAATAAAATGAAATCTCCAGGGCCGGATTTGTACCCGAATTTTAGCAAATACATTTTATTATGGGAAAAATAATCGCCCGATTTACACCAAATATTTTTTTTAAATACATGTAGCTGCTGTATGTTTCTGATATAAAATTTTGGTGTTGATAACTTTTGTAGTTTTCAAGAAAATTATTAAAATCTAAAACGTGGAAAATATTTAAATAATGAAATCTTAAAAAAACTTTAAATTTACTAATCAAACCAATGTTTTATATTTTTTTGAAAAGGGCTTTAAATAAGTTTTCAGCCTAAAATAGAATAATTTTGTTAATACGTTGAGCTTTTGAGTTCTGAACAAAATGTGTAAAATCTCACTTTCGGGTCAAATTTAGTCCAGAAATTTGAGAAAAAGTTAATTCCTCGAAAACTATACGGAGTACAAAAATGGACAAGAGCTCAAAATTTAAGGAATGAATTGTTCTTTTCGAATATTCTAATAAAATCTTTGGAAGTTTTCAAACGAACTCTTTAGGACCGGATTTGTGTCAAAATTTTAACAAAAACATTGTGATTTTATTATGGAAAAACTAATCGACCGATATTCACCAAATATTTTTTAAAATACATCTAAGTGCTGTATGTTTCTGATATAAAATTTTTGTGATGACAACTTTTGTAGTTTTCAAGAAAATTATGAAAACATAAAATTTGGGAAATATTTAAAAAAAACTTTAAATTTACTAATAAAACTAAAGTTCTTTTTGGTTATGCCTTTGGATAAGCTTTTAGCCAAAAAAAGAATCATTTTGTTATCACTTTTCGTTTTTGAGTTCTAGAGAAAAATGTCCAAAATCTCACTTTCAAGGTAAATTTATGGTGCAATTCTGGGTAAATCTGTAAGTCCTTACAGGAAAAATCTGTAAGGTTTGTTATATGGGTTGTAATGGACGGTTTCCTTGGTTACCTTACAGATATTTCCTGTAAGAGCTTACAGATTTGCTCAGAATTGCACCATTAGTCCAGAAATTTTAGATTTTTCAAAAAAAGTTGATTTCTCGAAAACTATATGGGATACAAAAATGTTTAAGGGCTTAAGATTTAAGGAATGAATTGTATTTTCCGTTCATATTCTAATAAAAAGTCTTCAAAAAACTCTCCAGGGCCGGATTTGTGCTCAAATTTTAGTAAATTTAGTCCTGAAATTTTATATTTTTTAGAAAAATATACAAATGAAATTAATTACCTAAAATCTTGAAAAAGGCGCCATAAGTGAGAGGGTGAAATCACCCCTCTTTGCGAAAATATTACATTTTATTAGCACAAAAACCATAAAAAGTGGATTATTTTTCTTTGGTTTATCTTCACTTTTCCTGAAGACTCCAGGATTATACTTAAAAGATTTTATGTTAGGTAATTAGCAATTACAGTTCTTTAGGATAAAACTTGGACGAGAATTTAATTGGTTTAATTCTAATCCCCATTTCACCCTTACGGATCGATTATTCATTAGCTGGTTTAAAATATCACGTACTGTTAACGGTTTTAATCTAAAAATAAAAGGAAAATGGTTCAAAAAGTATGTCACTTTTATTTCGTGAAATTGTGAACAACAGATGCGTTCTACAATGCAAATTGTTAATTAAAAATTAAAATACACGTTTGAATGTATGAATATTATAAAGATATAAATAAATTCTGTTTATTTTAGAAATTTTGAGAATTTTAATTGGTAATAATTAGCTTACGCTTGCGAGATGATAATGTAATTGCAAGAACTTAAATTTGCTTAATTGAAGAAGAAACGCCATTAAAACTTTTGTAAAACGATATTATTCATCATTATACTTACACTAAACTACATTTTTATGAAAATTAATTAGTTAATTAAATACAGAGCTTTAACGTATAAACGTTCATAATGATGGATAAAATGGTTTAACTTAAAGAGGTAGCTATGTACATATTTTAAGCTTTATAACTGGTTGTTCCACTCATATACCTCGTGTCCACGTGCTTATTTTAATCTTTCCCTCGAGAACATAAAAGACAAGTGGCAGGCCTTAGAAATGTAATGTAAGTTGAGCTAAAGTGTTTTAGTACGGTCAAATTTAAGCAAACAAATGACAGGCAAGTGAGTCAAGCCTTCCTTTCCTCCAGATCTAAATCAGCTGTTGGAGTTATCCCCAGCTGCGCCACCCTCGCCCTCAGAATTAATCAGCAAGGGGTGACTCGCTTTGTAACTTTACCTACAACGTTTCTACACACTCCCCTACGTATGCTTGAATAATGCAGTGGGTGCTTTTACCAGTTTACAGTGATGTTGATAATTAAAATATTAGAGAAAATTGCCTAACAAATTATCCTAGTTTTATAAGATGCCGCTTCTTTCATTTTTCTGCAGAATCATTTTTGTAAATGCAAAGTTTAGAGACTATCTTGTATCATCTTCAAATTATTCCTAATCTGTAATCATTGATTGTAAGTTTTAAAAATAAAATTCGAGTATACTATCAAAGAAAAATCATGAAATATTAAGGATTTCCAAACTAAAGTGGTTCTCATGAAAAGAAGATACCAATACCTACAGCGAATGTCTAAAATACAATGACCTTTTTTGACAAAACTCCAGAATTCTTTCAAACACAAGCAAAGTAAAGTGATATTTTTGAGCATACATTGGCCAAGTCAAGTCATAATCACCTCCAAATTGTCAGATGCATATAAATTACAGATCTTTTAGTCAATACTAGTAGCTAGTAGTTATAATACTAGTAGTCCAGTCAACGAATGATTATAGAGCGCACGGAGGCAGGCAGAATTTTGAACTTCACAGATGGCTTTGGAGTCATTTGAAGGTAAACATTCTAAAAAGTCCCCGACTGTAGGAGTTGAGCCAAGCGCAGGGGGACTCCAAGAAGGTCTTAAATTTTGACTTCTTTTGGTATTTCGCTTATAACTCGAAAACTATTGGTCATACAGAAAAACTACTCTTGTCTTTTTGAAAGCTGAATTTCCTACATTTCCCATCTTCACCTAAAGTTTCTATCTTCAACCGTTCCCGAGTGATCCACTTCTGAAAGTCTGCTTCTGATCCAATTTTTCATCAAACTTTGCTCTTAACATGGTGGATTTCATGATTTTTGCGGTAATGTGATAGGTTTATTGCTTGAAATAACGTATTTCATTCGTTTGGTATTTTGATCTGTTGATTGCTGTAAGTTGTTTTATTTGGTATAAAAATGAGTAACTACACTTCAAACAGTGGGAAACGATAGGTACCTTTATAAAACCACAACATATTATAGTTTGAACTACTTTTATTTACATATTAGTTATTTTTAAACAAAAACGTGCTTGAAATTCTTCTTGTTGGAGAGGACTCGTTCCACACCAGCAGAAGAATAAAATGAATCTGCAAGGAAACTACAACGTGATCGAGTTCTTCCTAGTCATGCCATTCTGCAACATCTTCCTGAGTCTCAATGTTTTGACACCGACAAAATGTAGTTTGAATAATTTCATCGGGGTAGCATTTCTGCCTGACAGTTTGGGCATTAACTCCCCATTTTTCCCCTCCAAACCTATAGACCACACATCTAAGGGCAGTACCGTTTTCATCCACTGCTGGATCTCGTAGTACATTCTATTATAGGAGTGGTAATTCCTGGTCCTTTCAGTTGATGGGAGTGTTGCAATGTCAAGGCTTAGATGGAGTACTACTATACCATCTGAGGATGCACCTCAGCTGCTTCTTTTGTGGATCTGTCCTTTTTGTATAATTTGGCTAACTTGACTTAAGATTAGATTACATAGGAGGGCGAATGGCTTTTTAAATGAACTTTACGAAACTCCGACCACTATGATCTTTTGTTCAAACCCTTGCTCTAGTACAACCCTGGGATCTCTAAATACTTGGTAAAGCTAATTAGAGCCCTAGGAAACATGGTCATGACTTCTTCTGGAGTAAGTATTGTATAGCCGAAGTGATCGAATCTGAGATGGAAGTCTGTGAGCTATACGATTGTTTTCGTACAACGAAAATATCGTTTATTGAATATGTTGCTATAGTGACAGATTTTGTCTTCTTTCAATCAATACAAAACGTGCATAAGGAAGATATATAGAAAATCTGTTACCAAGCAACTTAGTCAACAAACGGTTTTTTCGTTGTACGAAAACTATCGTATAGCTTTACAGACTTCCACCTCTGGTGCGAGCGAATGAGTCGCATTGGCAGATGATGTGTTCCGAGGTTTAATCCTTCAGGCTACAAAATCTGGAATATCTCAATGGGCAGTGGAGGGTTAAAAGGTCTGTGATTAGGCTTAGTTCGTTCCTGCTAAGGTCGCGAAGCTTCATGGCTTTTTTAGGTGAATAATCAATGAATTTCTTCGCCTGTTTTGCCCCCGGAGATAGTCTCCAGACACTATGTTGTCTCTTTTCCACCGCTGTATCTCCCCTGTATAAGCGCTTTGTTTAGACCACAGAACGGTCCGGGACCTGTCGGTGTAACTTTTGATGCTGATCTTGCCAGCTCATCTGTAATTTCGTTTCCTTCTATTCCCAGGTGCCGTGGCACCCACAGGGTGAGCTTGTTCCCCTTTGCCAGTTACTTCAGAGATTGCCGGCATTCCCAAGCTAATTTGGACTCAAGGATGTGGGCCTTTAGAGGCCTAATCGTTGCCAGGCTGTCGGCCAAGATGTGAATTTGTGCATTTTTGAGTCTTCTACGTAAGCACCTTCCAGAGTTTCTGCCTGCGTTATGATGGGGAGATTCCCAAGGGCAAAGAGACCCTGTAGTTGGGTCCATAGATACCTGTCTCTTCAATCGATTTAGATCCATTCGTGTACCACAAGGATGCACTGGGATCTAAGTTATTTAACCTATCTATTGCCATTTGGCGGTCTTCGACAACCACTTCAAACGGGGTTTCAAAGTCAAATCTTTTTGGAATTAAGTCAAATGGCTCTAGGACTTCCAGAATCTTCATATGGACTTGTAGGTTTCCACTTTTAAAGCCTTTGTTTTTGAAAATTTTTAAGGCAGCAAGCAAACCCTCTTTTTCACTTGCAAATGCAGTGGACGAAGGTCCAGCATTACCTCTAGGGCAGTTGTGGGGGTGGTACCCATGACCTCTGTGATTGTCAAGCAAGCTAACCGCTGCAAATTTTGCAGCTTGTTTTGCGTAGCTGATTCTTTAGTTTTCGTCCACCATATCTTAAAGGAGTATGTGACGATGGGGCTTACAACTGTAGTGTATTACCAATAGGTCATCTTTGGTTCAAGTCCCCACGTTTTTCCGAAGAGTTTACGGCATGTCCAAGTGGCAGCCGTGGCTTTGGAAATGGTTTAGTCGACGTGAGGGTTCCAATTTACTATCCAGGATGACTCCGAGATATTTAGTAATATTGGAAAAGTCTATTATTTCTCCATTTAGTTGAGGCGTTTGTAGGCTTACTTGACTTTGGTCTTGCTGAAGGCCGCGGAGGTGGTATCACAACCTGTGAAAGTATGCAGAAACAGAATGTGCTTCAGCTCCATCTTGAGAAGAATATATTGATGTGCAGGCTTTTCCTCTCCCAGGTTTTTCGAGGAATATGTCACTATATGGAGGGGTTTTTCCCAACAACAACAGGACTGCCAAGTCTATATCTTCGCCTATCACAGCCACTGAAGAGGAAACTCACTTTTCAATGGCAGTAGATATAATTTTTACATCTGCACCATCTTCTGCTTGGAGAAGATTGATATTATTTTCCTCCAGTTTTTGCATCAAGATTAAAAAGGCTCTTTTTGTTGTCGTTAGAGAGAAAGATCTCTCGTTTTACTGTAATTTCAGTTTCCATATTGAAATGTATATCCACGCATTTTTTCAGTTGATATCCACGATTCTGTTCTGCTACTTTTGTACTTTTTAATGTGTTGGTGTAGCCATCAAAAACAACAGTACATCTTCTTCCCTGATAATGATTCTTTAGGAATCGTACCTATCTATCATTTTGCCAAACCACCTTGTAAATAAGAAATCCCTCATCAACACCTATGTCAAGGTTACTGAATTATTGTTGAAGTTTATTTAATAATGAAAAATTACAATAACTTACAACAATAAAAATTTCCAAATAAATGCAATAAATTGTAGGTACTGATTTCAAGTAATAAACCTATCACATTGCAGCAAAAATCATGAAATCCACCTTGTTAAGAGCTTGACGAAAAATATCATCCGAAACAGTAATTTCCGGAAATATAACTTGTTGTGAAGTGGTAAATGTAGGAAACTTTATCAGCTTTCAAAAAGTTAAGAATATTTTTTCTTTTTTCTTCGAGTTATAAGCGAAATACCAAAAAAGTCAACATTCCTGGAGTCCCCCTGTACTTGGCTCACCTCCTATAGTCCCCAAACCCATCCCCGAAGTCAAAAACACCCCTTTTTTACTGGACTATAGAACTAACTTTGAGGAAAACTTGTTCATTAATTAAATACAACGTGTAGAAAAACTTAGTGGGGATTGTTTTTTAATTGGCACGAGTTAGGTGCAAACAAAGTATCAAATTTCGAGTTATTAAAACAAACAATAAAAAAGAACGATATGGTTATATAAACAACCAATATCCACATATTACATTTCATCTAACGCCAGTTTTGAAAACGTAGTTTTCATCATTTATGAAATGTTTGAAAACTCTACTCGCCCTGTTGCTCACTCTCGTTTTCTATTGATCGTGGCTGAACACCGCAGTGTCCTTTACATTTGGGGGAAAATCGGGCTTCCAAGTCAACCCAATGTTAAAATTTCCACTGATGTCATCCCCAATTTATTAGTTATTCGCGTAAAATAAACTTAATTAATTAAAATAAGGCACTTAAATTAACTTACCGTTGGCATTTTCATGGATTGTAGGCGAAACGATTTCCTTCTCCTTCCTATTTTCTTTTGGATTGTTTCCTGTAATGCAAAAAAATGATTCATAAAAGTTTTCAGAGATTACCACATGAGTAATCAAAAAATCCAAAGAATTTGTTGTGAGTAATTTAAGGTATTTTGGCTTAAATTACTGAAAAAAAGATAACAATTTTTGTTCGATTGAATATTTTTATACCAAGAATTATTTTTAAAATGTGAACAATCCTTTTTTATTGGGAAAGAATTAGTCATGATTGCGAGGACTTGTCCGAAGGTCATCAATAAAAGATGGATAAATGTGGTTGAAATGTCTGCCAGCAGAGAGCAGCAAGTGTTGGAGGATTACGATATTTACTTTTACAATTTGAATTTAATTTTAAAATAACGTAATTATTATTTTTAAATCAACTTAAACAATTCATTTTGAGTAAATAAGTACTGTTTATATTTATTAATTATGATGATTAGTAATTATGTTTATCGAACTTAACAATGCCTTATTTGTACAAAATTCCAAAGCAGCAGGTATTTACTATAATAAATAAAAAAACTACCTATAAATTCCTATACCTCAAAAATATTTGTATGTTATTAAGAACGTGATAAAATCTGAGTCACCTTTGTATGGATTTTCTGGAAAGCTTTAATGTTTGACTGTAGGCAACCAATGTTACTAAAGGGAGTGCCTTAATGTCCATAATGCATTTAAATTTATTTTTAAAAATATTAAATACCTTTGGTTTTTTTGTAAATAAAAAAGATTTTTATACCTGCACCAGGTTCAACGTACAGGTAAATACTTTTTTTCGTTGAAATAAGAACATAAATAATAAAATGTAATGACCAATTTCAAGTTTAAGTAAAAAAAAATGATGTTATTCAAAAAATAAAAAAATTTGCTCCATTTTCATGAAGTTTCATATAAACCAAAAAAAACAGTTATAAAAAACAACATTATCAGCAAGAAAAAACCAAATTATCAAAAAAACTAATAACATAAAGTTGAATAAATGAAAAAAGTTGTCCATTTCATGCAGAACTGACATGGTATAATGTATTTGGGTAAACTAACAGATTTTTTTGAAATTGGATTTTCTGGACGGAAATAAAATAAAACGAATCAAATGATGAGTTTTGTTGACATAAATGTACAATAGGTGCTCAAATATCTCTCATGTGCCCTTATAATCGGCATCACCTGATAAATTTCGTGTTAATTGATAAGAATTGGTACTAAGTTCATTATTTTTAAAATTAATGGTGGCTCACCAAAAAATGGTCTCTCTTTTTATCCAGTGATTTCGATATTTCACAGATTATAAATTTTAAGAAAACTTTAAATTTGAACAAATCAACATGTAAGTAAACAAATAAAAAACACTATGCCATTTTTTTAATAAGCGTAGTTCGCGATTTCTGAAAAAAGACGAAAAACTGAAATAACTCTTGAGCCATCAACAATTTTATAACAAAAAATGTAGTTATATTTATTGGAAATCACCTTCTCTGCCAGCTCACTTTATTTGATCGTCCACTTACGGGACACCCTGTATATTAATAATAGTAAGATTTATTTATTTAAAAAAAATCTTAATGAGATCATTTAAATTAATTATCCTACTCGATTTTCAATTATTTAAGAAAAAACTAAATTTTAAAGTTTTAGCACCTACTTACGAATTTTAAAAATCATTAGGGAAGCTGTTTTTCAAAAAGGAATAATTGAGAATTCTTAGAATTTATGATTTTAAAACTTAATAACAAATTCAAACAAATTTTGAATAATAAACGATTCGATTGTTCCATTCGAATGAGATCAATGTAAAAGAATAAATGCTATTTATAACGAAATTGTTGTATTTTTGAAATAATTTTAAGTGAAAAATATCTAATTTTAAAAGTTTCTATATTTGCTACAAAATAATATACAATTTCGATAAAATTCAACCCAGAAAAGTTAACTTTTTCAACTTCAAAAAAGTTTTAGATTCATATCAAGGTTTTCATGGAAGAGGAGCGTGTGAACTATTTTTTATTTTTTTTTGTAAAATTGTTTTTTAAACTTTCTGATATAAAATTTGAATTATTACTTCTCTCGGTAATTATTTTTTCTTCAAACGTCATAAAAGTACAGTCAAACGCCACGTTTGACAGGCTTTAAAATGTCGGAGTAGAAATGAATTTTAGGCAACCTAATATACACTAATATTGTATTGTTTGGTGTGTAAATTAAATGTCAAATTTTAAAATTAATTATTATATTACTACTTTAAAAATTTCGACGTTTGAAGAAAAAATAGCATATTTTATTCGAAGTAAAAGAACTATTTGTGGCTTGCTTTTACTCCTAATAAAACAATATACTATTTTATAAGAATCCAAAGGTCAAATGAGCTTTTTAAGTAGGTATATTTAATGGCCAAAATCAAAAAACACCCAAATTACAAGGAAATAATTATTTTTTCCTGAAATTTCAAAAAAATCTTAAAGTTGGAGAAAGCCCTCAATGGACAGTAGTAATTTAATGAAAATATATTAAAGCAAAAATGGATTTAATGTTTTTAATTAGAAAAGGAAAAAAATTGTCCGAATATACACCATTCTCCTCTACTTAAATTACATATTATGACTACGTTTATGTCATGACACTCGATCCGGATTGGATTGAATAGCGGTTGACTCTAACCGCATTTTTCCGAAATATACACGTCGGATTGGATTCAGTTTTAGGATTCAGTTCAATTATCCAAAAAGTGAACCAATCCGGTGTTTATTTCGAAAAAAATGCGGACCGAGCCAATCGCTATTCGATTCAATCCAATCCAATCCAATCCAATCCGGATCGAGTTACACGAGATAAATGCATTGAAGAACTTTCAATAAAAAACAGTGTCCTATAAAATCCGCTGATATAATTCAGAAAAGGCATAAAAAGGTTGTTAGTTGTTATCACTCTTTTTAAAGTCCAAAATACAGGGTACAATCTAAAATTCAAAAATTGTGTGCCCAAACTACTCGCTAAAGTTAAAGTGGCTGAATATTAAAAAATATGGATGGTAAAGTCACAATATACTTCTCATAAGCTGATAATAATTATCTACTAAGACTCATTATCATTTCACCACTGGTACATTCAAAAAGATATGCAGATACAATTTTTTTTATCAAAAAAATTTTACAATCCATAGAATTACTCTGCCTCACATTTTACCAATAAAAAATGATTAGATGTTACTTTAAAATTTGTTAATTTTTTACTCAAGTATGTTTTACCTTTTATGGCCTAAATAAATTTTATCCTAAAAGCCTATAAAAATAAAAAAGCGCCAAATTAGGTGCCTCACCCAAGAAAACCCCAAAAATATTTAAAATAATTTTTACAAATCATGCAAAATTTTGCCCAAGATTTTATGTAAACATATTATACGATTTAAAAATCGTACTCTATTTTTTAAAATCAGTTCAAAAACCTATGGTGTCAGTATTTTTAATCTAAAACCTGTTTTCTTATATTTAAATTTTCACCTACCTTTCCTTATTAGTAGACTAGTAACTCTTCTTAAAGCATCTCTGGGGGAACGTTGGAAGAATTTTGGAGTTAAATTCGGAGGCAAAGTAAGAGGTTTTCTGGTAGAATCCCATGGATTATGACCTGGTGCTAGTCTATCTAAGTGCTCGATAGAAGCAGGTCTTCTTTGTCTGTGTTTGGGGTACCATCCTCTTCCAGGACCACCGGCCATCCTTAAAAGTTCAGCACCAACATAAGCTTGTTCCAAGCCAGAATTTGAAACGCCTCGTCTAAAGCCACCAGTTGACATATTGCCAATGGTGTTAATACTACTCATGGTGCTACTTTGGCGAGGAGCTGTTTGCGCACCTCCCATGCCGGGAATTTCAGGTGCTCGTCGGTGAGGTGTTCTAGGAATATCACAGCCTCTGGCGAAAATAGGTGTTTCTGGTAAACTACAAGACGTTTGCATTGTGTGTTCTTCTTGTGGACTATGCGAAGATCGTTTTTGGTAGTATTTTCTTTTACTGTCCTGTAATTCTGTAGGTAAAGTTCTTCGCTCTGAAGGAACATTTCGGTTTGAACTATTTAAATAACTTCTTCTACCACGATTATACCCAGCATCCATGGAACGAGTTTTTAAACTATTACTAGGATCCCTATGTGGAGGCACAGCTGGTACTTCAGAAGGTAAGGTATCTGCACGATTTTTACCGCTTCCATTTTGTTGAAGTATTTCGGAATATTCGTCATCTTCTTCCACAGGAGAAGGTGGTAAGGGCGGAAAATCATGCTGCAATACTTCTACTCTAACTGGAAAATCAGCACTATTTGATATTGGTATTTTTTTGGGTTCTCTTTCTCTATGAGCTATTAACATCTCTTTAGCACTTTCTGATTTTTGTATTCCCGGCCTTTTATAAACGCTTCCACTTTCTATCAGTAACTGCCTATAATAGTCTTCTGATTTTTGAATTTCATTATGACTACTAGATTTTTGAAGTTCATTTAAATCTAGACGTAATGGTTTGGACGGAGCTGGTTTCTTCTTTTTCTCATTACTTAAAGTTTTATCCACTCCGTTCATTTTAATAACACATTTATCATCTTCTATTAGACTTGAAACTTCAATATCTCGTCTTTCTAGTAACTCACTAATATTCTGCTCAATTTTTCTTAATGGCGAAATGTCATCACTGTTGCTTGATGAAGTGGAGCTATCAGCATCTTCTTCCTCTTCAACAGTTACAGCTAATTCTCTTCGTGGTGTTAAATCTTCTGCATTTAAACTAGGTAAAGAAACCACTCGAACAATTGGATTAACCATAGCATTTAATTCGGTAGTAGATTCTATTTGTGGTCCATTATAATGTTCAATAACACCTTCTTTTATCAAGGATTTAATATTATCAAAAGTAGTACTGTGTTTTTTAAACTCGTGTTTACTTTGGGGCGTACTTGATCTAGAACTAGACAAATCACCACTCAATCTTGAAGGAGAGCTAACCAATTCTTGACTAATATGTCTAGAATTATTCAGATCTAAACTATACCTCGATTTAGGTGAATTCAATTCTTGACTTAATCTAGACTGTGGTGATCCCAAATCAATACTATATCTAGAATTCGGTGTACTTAATTCCCTACTCAAGCGTGAATTTAAATCAGTACTAAACCTTGAATGGGGTATACTTAAATCAGAACTTAAGCGAGAATTTAGAGACGAAGAAGAATTCATTGAGCCACTCATTTGCTGAACTAGTTTCCTATCTTTTTTACCTCTTCTGATTATATATGTACTTGTACCCGAAAGATTGCCTGAATTTAGTTCATTGGGTAGAACTACATCGTCTGAATCAGAAAATGGGGAGGTTACTTCATCTTCTGTAGTACAAGGAGGTGGATCTGGCCAATCGTCAAATTCTTTTAAACGATTTGGTATCGAACTTGTACTTGATTGTGAACCAGATTTTCTTCTTCTTCGACCTAAAATAAAAAAGTATATTATATTGCCGCAAAATTTTATTTATTTTTAATAATTACCTATAACTTTAGTGCTTCCAGGTGTATTATAAGCTTCTTCAGTATCTAAAGGTACCTCCCAAGCTATACTCGCTCTTTTATTTAGCATGGGTGGTGGTGGTAACATCTCTTCCAAAGAGTCATCTGAGAAATGCTCATCATCTGCCAACTCGCTTAAAGGTCTTAATCCTGTTTCTTCCAAATCACTAGACAAGTTATCTTCACTTCCTTTCCTCCTTACTTCCCTATGTCTTTCCAAAGCCGAAGGAACTGTTCTTGGTGGTACTCTTGTTGGCGAAGTTAGAGGATAAACACCGTGCTGGAATGGTAAACTTCCAAAACGATATCCTGGAGGAGGCAGGGGGTGTACTTGGAAATCGTTATTTTCCCAACCATAAGGCCGTTGATGGCGAGTTTTTGGCTAAAAATATTTATAAATTAATTTATTTGGTACTACAATAACATTTCATCAATCAATCAAAATAAAAACTTTAAAAAAATAAACAGTAAATTTATTTACCAGTGTTGTTTGAGTCGCTGAATGCTTATCTGATAGGCCATTACTAACTGGAGCAAATTCATTATTTTGAAATCTCTGTGGAGGTGGTATTGTGTCTATTCTAGGTTGCTGCGGATGATGTGCTAATTGTGTTATTGGCGAAGTCCTAGGTTTATTAGCATTTCTTTTACCAGAATGTGCAGGTGAAACTCTGAAAAAGTAAAAATTTAAAAAAACTGAAATATGTATTAAGATTTAATGAGGTCAAAATTAATGAAACAACAATTACAACCTCGATTACAACAGAGAAAATACTTTCGTCATTCAATTTAGGCTTTTGTGAAAGACCTGATAATCGAAGAGTGATAAAGAAATGAGGATACATTTTTAGAAAGCTAATGAATTATCAATTTTCAAGTGAAGCTACTTTCTTTACTCTTTTAAAACTACGTAGAACTTGAAAGTAATTTTTAAAAGTATATTTTATAAAATTTTAAAACGTGAAGGAATTTTATATTATTAGAGTGGAGGATACAAAATAACACGTAGCAATATTGTGTAAAAATAGGAACGGTCAATATAGAGTTGGCTCAGTGCAAAAACTCACTAAGTAAAAATTTTGACTGTTGGAGATTTATACAAGAATCAGTTTAAAATAATGTTCAAGCAGTAAAAATTTAATGAAAGTGGTTTATTAGTAGTAAAAAGACTGTAAAATTCTTACTTTGGTAAAAGAGTGGAAATGAGCCTTTGGGCTTCTTCCGGTGGCGGTGGAAAATCATTGATATCTCCTGGACAAACCACTGAGTTTTCCTGATGTACCTCTGATAAAGGTTTGAATGCGAGATTAAATTTGGCTTTTCTTCCATTCATGCTCATATAACCATCATCTTCAGATTGGTGACCAAGAGACGGACTTTCATCATCTGGGGTTGAGGCAACATTTACCGAAGTTGAAGAAATACTTGACTGTTGAAGATGTGGTGTGGAAGCAGAAGTGGACATTTGCTGAATCTATAAAAATATGTTCATTATTACAATTATAGTACAAAATATTAATTATGTTGGGCTACTTATTTTGTCACTCTAGGTTCTACTTTAATCAATTTTATTTGAAAGTCTTTTATGTTACATTTGTATTTCAAATTAAGTAATTTTTAGATGACCAACCTGTTTTAATGTTTTTTTTTCTGTGAACTTTCAAATTTTAAAGAGGTTAAATAATTTTGAGTAAAAGTGGTGAAATTCAAATTTTTAATGAATTTTGATTTCACTTTTTTAGTTTTGCGTTAAGTCAAATATACAGGGTGATTCAGACCACCCGTGACACCCATTTATCTCGAGAACGCGCTATCGCACATCACTAAAATAAAAAACTTAATTACCAAAGTGAACCTAAAGAATCCATTGGTGAACTTATTTTTTTCCGGAACAACCCGGAACTATCCGGAACCGGAGGTAACTTTGATTTTTTAAACGGCAACATAGGTCGAGTTTGATATGGTTTCATAGGTCTTTCAAAAACAAATAACTTTTATTAAAATATTTTTTTAATATTTTCCATAGTTATGAATAAGGTTCCAAACTTTATCATCACCCTGTATATTTTTCTATTTGTAGCTCTGATGAAGGTTTAACCATTAAAACCGAAACTAGTCAGCTGAATGTAACAAAATCGTTGTTTTATTTTGTGTCCTTAATACCAAAAATCCCAATACACTAATTTAGAATTTATTCGAAAAACAAAAAAAAATGTTAAAAAAAGTAAATAAAAATTATTGCATATTTTGAAGAATTTTATAAATTTATAAACTCTTTCTACAAATTCTAATGTATTACCAACTTTAAATATCATACTTGTCCATATTTCAACAAAATTCTTCAAAATATGCAATAATTATTATTTACTTTTTTTTTTACATTTTTTTGTTTTTCTAATAAATTCTAAAGTATGGAAAATATTAAAAAAATATTTTAATAAAAGTTGTTTATTTTGAAAAGACCTATCAAACCACACCAAACTCGACCTATCTTGCAATTTAAAAAATCAAAGTGATATCCGGTTCCGGATAGTTCCGAGTTGTTCCGGAAAAATATAGGTATGGTTTGATAGGTCTATTGATAACAAACAACTTTTATAAAAATATTTTTGAATATTTTCCATAGTTTAGAATTTATTCGAAAAACAAAAAAAAATGTTAATAAAGGTAAATAAAAATTATTGCATATTTTGAAGAATTTTATAAATTTATAAACTCTTTCTACAAATTCTAATATTTTACCAATTTTAAATATCATACTTGTCCATATTTAAACAAAATTCTTCAAAATATGCAATAATTTTTATTTACTTTTTTTAACATTTTTTTTTGTTTTTCGAATAAATTCTAAACTATGGAAAATTTAAAAAAAATAAGTTCACCAATGGATTCTTTAGGTCCACTTTGGTATTTAAGTTTTTTATTTTGGTGATGTGCGATAACGCGTTCTCGAGATAAATGGGTGGCACCGGTCGTCTGAATCACCCTGTATATTTTTTAGTAAATAGCTACACTGGCAGGTATAATAACCCTTCAAAACAATTTTCTTCACTAGAGATTGAAATTTTTAGCTGGGAATTTATAAAAAATTCTATTATTATTTCAGTAATCAGTTATAAATAATTTTTGAATCTTATAAAGAAATATGACTTCACATCAAACTTGTGAAGAGAGTTTATTTCCTTGATATTTTTAGGTAATTAAACCAAAAAACCTAAAATTCCAGTATTATTACTATTTTTTGATCAAATATAAAAATACGAGAAATTAAAAAAATAATCAAATTGAAGATTTTAAAATGAAATTTATTTTAAATTATTATTAAATAATGCATTTATTTGTCAGGAAAACGCGAATTACTTTTCACACAATTTTTATACTAGAAATTATTTAATATCCAGTAAAAGTAAATCATAATATACATTTTTATTAGTTTATTTTAATTAAATTTAAATAAATTTGTATTTATAATTAAAATATGTAATCCTACACCAACAAGATTTTAACTCGAAAGCATTTTTCTACCTACTTAACAAGAATATTTAAAACAAAACATAACAGTTAACGTAACACATAACCTGTAATATACAAGGAGTAAAAGTGTTTGTTACAGTAAATAACACCTATTATTTATTGTAACAATTATGTTTTATCATGATAAGTTTGGTTTACATTTACTATTCGTGTAGGTGATTTTTATATTATAATAATTATATTTAGCTTACATATAAACAGATGTGTTAAAAACAAGACGTCTGCATTTACCAATGGGTTCAATGAATTTTAAGTTCTTCAAAACGACCCTGAAATTTTGAATGAGGAGGTGGAGCTAAAATACTACGTTGGGGGTACTGACCCACATTTGTAGTAAAAAAGTACACACGTGTACTTACATTATTTTCCTAATTTGAAAATAAAATTAAAAATTTGGTATTTGGTTACTGGTAACCAAAACTTAGGACCTATAAATTTGCGATTGTTAGAACTTGGGAATAGTAGGTATAAGGTATAAGGGTATTAGGTAATTTTGGGACCAAGGACCAACAACAAAAAATGAGTACTGATGTGTAGTGATTATACGAAGAAACTAAACCCATCATCCAAAAAAAAAAAATTGCAATTAGTCTTTTTGACAAGAACATCTATAACCGATCTAACCAATTATTTAGAAACACCCATTTGAACCTTATATTAATTATTGTAAATAAAACTACAAATGATAATGTGTAGTGGAGGTTTATTTGATAAAATTTATTAGTAAATTAAAGTAATTTGTGGTTATTACCAACGCCAATTGCTTTGCTAATGTCCAATTTCAGAAACCAAAAAATATCCCATTATTATTATACCTTCACCTTTACGCCTTGCACTGTCACGAGATAAATTACTTTACATTGCAGTTACTGCAATTGCTTACCTTCCTGGCATACTTTCTTTTGAATTTTTTTGGATAGTGGATAGTCAAAAAAATAACTTGGGTGAATAGAAAGGTGTTTGGAGTTTAAGATGATTTAGTTGTTTAAATGACCTACACTGGTGGAAAAAATATGAAAACTTAACAAATTACGAAAAAATAAAGCTCTGGGAACCATTCACCATTCAGGGGTTTAAATTAAAGGTATATGATTAAATTAGTATCATTTAGGTCATAAGTCATTATAATTATTTAAAATACTAAGGACCAGTTGCACCACTAATCCTTAAATCCCTAACTCACACTTAAAATTTTAAGTGACAGAATTGCTATTGTATTTTTGGCAATTTTTGAATTGAAGTATCATTTAAGGTCGTTTTAGACGACCACACAAATCTTGTACTAGATCGTCTCAGATGCTACTGCACATTCCGCATTTCTACTGCGCAATGTGCATTAGCTTGTACCAGATTTTGCTCGTCTAAAATGACCTTTAGGCTCTTTGGCAAAGTTGAAGCTTATGGTGCAATTCTGTGCAAAACTCTAAAGCCTCATTGTCAGGGTGATAGTACTATCATGAAAGCACTTTCATGAAAGTCACCGCGAAAGTGCTATCATATGATACGATATGATATGATACAATAGAGACTTTCAAGTTGTCTACACTGCAACAACACTCGTGATAGTTCCTATCATGATAGGAACTATCACAGTGGAATCGAGGCTTTAGTCCATGTTTAGTCCTTACAGGAAATATCTGTAAGGTAACCATGGAAGCCGCTTTTTTAGTTTAATACCCAGATTCTGGTCAAAACATTTAAGTTTAAAGGCCTCTAAATTTATATTTGTTATATGGGTTGTAATGGACAATTTCCATGGTTACCTTAAATGTTTCTAATTAAAGGCCTTTAATTTTGACCAGAATCACCCTATAAGTATCGCTTCAACTGTGCAACCAGCCCTTAGAGATTTAAGGAAAAGTGATGCAACTGGCTAGTGCATAATTAGTATTAAGTTTAATTATATCAATGAATACAAAAACACTTGGTAAAACTATGAAAACTTTTATTTTTCGCATTTGAACAAAAACAATAGAACATAAAAGATCTTAATATTTTGGTGGATATCCTTTCGACTTTCGAATACAGTACAGTTCGATATTTTAGGGCTTGAATCCACTAATTTATGTAGGGTATCCAGAGGAATTTGATTCTATTCGGTTTTGATCACTTTCAACAATTGTTCTTTATTTTTTATTTTATGTTGGCGGATATGGCTACCTAAATTGTCCAAAAAAATGTTTTATGGTGTTCATATCCGGTGACTGATGATATTTTGGGGAGCAAGCCGACCAATTTCACATACAAAAGGGCCCAATTTTACCTATCGCGGGGGGCGGGCGAAATTGACGCTACGCCACTGTCGACATAGTCTTTTCATCGATTGCAATTGATCGACAGTCCGTTTCATTGGCATGACTGTTTCATACGTTTGAATTCATCAACATTACCTTTTCATCGACTACCATTCCGTCGACACAATGTTTTCATGGATACAACTTTTTCATCGAAACAGACGTTTCATCGACAACCGTTTCATCGATACTACTTTTTCATCCCTATACAATTTCATCGACATTACCATTTCTACGATAATGTCGTTTCATTCATGACAGCTTATTTATAGATAGAAAGGTAATGACGATGAAACAACATTGTAGAAGAAATTTCAATGAAATTGTTTGTCGATGGAAAGGTAGTGTCTTGTGTCGATGAAACGGTAATGTCGATGAAACGTCTGTGCCGATGGATTGGTCGTGACGATGAAACAGTCGTGTCGATGTATAGGTCATGTCGATGAAATAGCACTATCAATGAAGTGGTAAAATGGCGTAATTATGACATATCTTGACTTCGTAGTAGTAGTTTGTAGTTTTGCAAAAATATGTCCCCCGAGCTTGTTTTTCTTTTTCGGAAGCTAGAATAATAAATGCAGCACTAATACTGGTTAGAGTTGGAAGATCCATTTCGCAGTAAATTTGGGTTGGACGTGCAATAGTGTTGGCCACATGATTCCAGAAAAAAGTTGCTGTATATAAAAGCGATTTCGAATGGCTTTAGTTTATGTTTGCTTCATATATTTGTCTTTCATATTTGAACCAACCGCATTGGAACTTGGAATGACTAATTTTTGACATCAATGATTGTTTGGTTTAAGCCAATTCAAGCATCATTTCCAGAAATATGAACCGAGCACGGTTCGTTCTTTTCGTTATTCGCTCCATCTCTTTTTATCAATTCCAATGAGTAGGTAAGATCCGAATGATTTAATGAACCAATGTCAAATTCTTGGTTAACCACAAAACAACCAAAAAAGTCATCCGAAGTCACTTCAAGAAATTTGTTGTCAACATGTTTGTAACAGTTGCCAACAAATTAATATATTGGTCGTCTCATTGGTCGCTCCAAAGTAGTGCATTCCACTTTTCTGTAGTCCACGATCCACGATAAATGTTGTATGGCCCTAGGCAGAAATTTTAATCGCGAGCCCCTTGTAGGGGCGGATGTGGCACTTGCGGGTCCTAGGCAAAAATTACTATGGGCCCCGGGATACCAAAAAATTGGTCTAATCCCAAAATATTATGACTTCATTTTTAATTTTTTTTTAAGTTTTAATTTAGTTTTTTGATGGCTTCAAAAAAAGAGAGGTCCTATAGACCGAATATAAATCCGTTCCTGTTCTGCCAGAAATATATCCGAGTTTATTGAAAAATTCCAAGGGGAACATTAAAAGAACTAAAATTTTGTAAAAATTACACTAATTTTACTTGTTGAAGCTGTAAAATGATTTTAAAAAATTTATAAAAAAATAAATAAGCAAGCTAGAGTTAATTTTGTGATTGATTTGAATAAATTAGAGAATTCTGCAAAAAATAAAATCGAGTCGGTTGAAAAAAATCCAAGAGGGAAATTAAAAAAAACATGCGCTTTTGTAAAAATTGCAGTATTTTACTTGATGATTTTTAAAAAATTATAAAAAAATAACCAAGAGAGCTAGAATTAATTTTACGGTCGATTTGAATAGATTAGATAGTTCTGCAAAATATAAACTCGAGTTTCCAAGAAGAACATTACAAAAATGAGTTTTTGTAAAAATTGCACTATTTTACTTTTTGAAGCTTTAAAGTGATTTTTAAAATATTATAAAAAAATAACCAAGTGCGCTAGAATTAATTTTGCAGTCGATTAAATATTTGAGAATTCTGTCTAGGGATAGATTTAGCACTTGGGGACACAAATTGCTATAGGAGCTCCGGGATACTACAAAACTGGTCTCATCCCGAAATTTAAGCAGTTATTTTTTATTTTTTTAAGTTGCAATTTAGCTTTCTTTTGGGCCTCTAAAAGCCCTATTATTTGACCGTATATAAATCCGCCCCTGGCCTCTTGTACTTTTTAAAAACACTGTTTAACCATGTTGATTTAAACTTCTTATTTTATAGAAAAATTTGTTATAATTTAATTCTATTTTGTTATATTTTTTTATCATTTCTGTTTATATATATTTTTTTTATAATAGGATCTCAAATCTCAAATACGGCCCCCCTAAATTTGCCTAGTGGGAGACGCGGTCCTGCGTATGACAAATTCTAGTCGAGTTTTCCAATTTTTCTTTGAAATAAGTGTTTTTTAGAGCGACACGTCCGTTAAAACCCGAAGCTATGAAAAGATTTGTTAGGGAAATTCTTTTTGTAATTTTATTCATTCTAGCAGTAAGTAGTTTTTTTAGGTTTTTAAACTTTTTTCTTGCAACTTTGCAAGTCATCAAAAAATCATGGGAAAAATAATGGGCATTTTTAAGCAGTTATTAAAGACACTAATGTGACTATTTGCAATAACAACGCTTCCATACGTTCTTTCAGTAAAAAACTTCGAATACAATTTCATGAAATTTCAATACTTTTTTCCACCACTGTATAAGTATTCGATTCTTACAATTGTTCAAAATACACAATCAGTTTATTTTTTTATGGGTGCACCGCTTATTTTTGCAAAACCACTTATATTTCCTTATATTACATCTTAAAAATA
The DNA here is from genome assembly GCA_963971135.1 of Stenus bimaculatus. Classification (NCBI taxonomy): domain Eukaryota; kingdom Metazoa; phylum Arthropoda; class Insecta; order Coleoptera; family Staphylinidae; genus Stenus; species Stenus bimaculatus. The sequence continues at coordinate 43,497,504 of OZ020183.1, read as the reverse complement.
AATACAAACTTTCAAAATACTTACATTTTGGACTTGGTTGGCATTTTCAACATCGTCAAATTCTGACAAAACTCTATCAAGCAACTCAATGGACCGTTGCACGTCATCACATCTAGAACAAATAATAAATTATAAATAATTTTAATATACAAGGTACATGTTGTTAATTAAAAAACTTTTTACTCTAAACCCAATTTTGGGCCTTTCTTATTACTTCTGCATAATGTTTCAGAACATAATTAGTTGTCAAATAGTAGCCTATGAATAAAATATAAACTTAATAATTAATATAAATAATTAATATAAACTTAGCTTATGAATCATGAAAAAATTGAAAATCTGACATAACAAAGTAGAGATATCGTGGTACCCGCAATGTTCGATTATCACAATTTTTCTTCTCAAACTCACGCGCTCTCTAGCGGTCCACATAAATTTTCAACGTAGCTTCACAATTGTGGGATGATTTTGTTGATTTCAAAGACACATATCTCTTCTAAACATTTAAGAAAAACTTTTTTTGTGTTTTTTTATTTAATTTATCCAGAGTGATTTAAAACTGCTATAAATTTGGTAAATTTCATACGTCCACAACGCAGTTAAAATGCATTTTTGTTTTAAATTAAATAATAGGGTATCCTTTTTTTTTAAATAAACATAGGAGAAAAAACGAATATAAGTTGTATTTTTAGGGTTTGTTTTAAAAGAATGCAGTAAAACACTCGCAATTTTTACTTCACAAAGCCAAATACTTCAAAAAAGTTATAGCCACAAGATTTACAGTATACCAAAAAAAAAAGAAAATATAAAAAGCTTTGGAAGAAAAGAGTTACTTGTTGGATTTAAAGGAAAATTAAAAAAGATGTAAATCAAGTACTTAGGTTCATATTTTTTGTCTATTTTGTATTTTTTTTGTTCCTGATCTTGAAAATTTTGGTTATATTTCATGGTAGGAAAAAAATTCTAACACAAATATTAGCTTAAGGTGCTTGCTGGAAAATTCATTATCATGCTCATTTTCGTTTGGTTTTTAATCAAAGTGAAACATAATTATGTAGTTGAATTAATTGTAACAGATTTTTATTTGAATAAAACATTTGCTATCTTGTGTATCTTTTTTGGTCTGTTAAGCGAGTAATGGAATGATTTATAAAAAGCAGGAAATGTATAATTCATCGTGATAGCTTGGAGTTAAGACTTTCATTTAGAAATAAAGCTTTAATAATAAACAAAACAAAAAGTAGCGGTATTTGATTTTAAAACAATAAGTTCTTAGTAATGCAAAAGAAAGAACTGGGATAATACTCTTTACTCTTCTTCTTCCTCTCTCCTACGTTTGTATTTAACGACTTCCTTATGCACCCACACTTACACAATAATTAACAAAATGCCGTTAAAATCGGCATTTTATCTTATTAAACAAGCAATTAACGGTAACGGCATGGTCACAAACAACGTACCATGTAACAAGCTCACAACACTGTCTTAAGAGTTAACACGTGTAAGGCATCATTGGCACTGGAGAGGCGAACTAAATGTTATTTATTACACACAAATCTGGTTTAATTGCATGTGTTAAGAATCTTCAGAAGTTCACATTTAACTATACTATTTTTTGGACTAACTAAAATCCCAACGTTTCATCACGAATACAAGCCTGAAATTGTAACCAAATAGGTAAAAGTAATTTTAGTTGAAGAACAATCGGTCTTTGAACTCATATGGGATAACACAGCACTTCCTTATTTATCATTCCTTATGAAACACTACATAATTATATTGGTGGCCATAATTATTATTTAAATTAATGTATCAGTATGTGCACATGTAAAAACAAAAATAGTGTTATCAATAATTTAATTTATATATACTTTAGTTAATTTAAATGAATTATGTAATTATGTCATGATTAATTAAATTTAATAGCCTTGAGATTTAAGATGATTCGTACTTATAACAACCTTCAAATTTAGCAATTACATTTCAATCACTTATACGTGTCATTGTAATTTTATAATTAAAGACCACCTACTTAATTTCACACCTATTAAAAGCTTATAACCATATGAATTTTATCACAAAAATAATTTACGTGGGTTCATCTGTTAGTAACAAAAATTGAGGAAAATTGTAAAGAAACTAAAAATAAATCAAAAGACAAGAAGTAGTAAGAAGATTGTTAAAGGAAATGAAAGAATAGATGGAAAATTGAAATAAAAAGGGTGGTAAGGAAGGAAACATAAAATACTCCAATACCTCAGAGGTTCGTGATGACCCCTATTACTGATTTAGCTTCTAGAATTTCCTGAAATAATGCAAGCCATTTTTTACTTATGAAAGTACTAAAAATAAGTAACTTTCAATTCTCTTAGAAAATATCCATATGAAAATATGAGATTACAGTTTTATAGCCATTACTTTCATTTTACAAAGTTTACAAGTTTCAACAAAATCAATAGTAGTGCCTTATGAATTATTCGAAAAAATTGATTTATTAGACTCAACGACTTCTTAGATTGTGAATTATGGGTAAGATTGCATCCCTTATATTTCAAAAAACAATTTATAGCGCAATTCTATAAAGAAAAAGAAGTCTAGTAGACGGCTTTTAAGTTTACGGGATTATAAAATAAGATTTTCCCGAAAAGAAAACCACGCCTAAAATAATAATTTCTTTCAAAATTATCTGGAGAGTAAACAACTAAAACAATGTCTGCATAATTTTCAGCTTCCGGGAACACAGTTTACATCCTATTTTAAGATTGATTGTTTTCTGGTCCCAGTTGTTGGCCTTTTTTTATCCGCCTCCATCCATCTCGGCTTGTTTTTGTTTTCGTAGGGCCGTTGTCCCCTCTTGCCACTTTCATCTGTAAATTTTATGGGTTTCGAAAGGGCAGCGACGTTTTTCAGGGGACCCCACTTTTTCGTGGCCGCTTTTCCCTTTTACGATTTTTATGGGAGCGGTTGCCCGGTTGCGACCGCTTATATTGTAAATTTATTCGATTTTAGTTAAAGCCACTTACAAAAAGGCGCAATAAATATGGACGTAATTGCTGGAAAAGCGTATATGTACGATATTAATTTATGGATGTGTTTTGATTAGCTCTTATAAATTTGAGAACGCTCTGATTGTTGGTACAATTATGAGCTTCGTTTGATTAATTACTACCCGCTTTTCTTGAAGTACTTGACCAAAAAACTTAATTAATCTTATTCAAATTTTAAATCATTAATATCTCAAAATAAACCAATTTCTTTTGTAAAAGCATTCTAATATTAATTTTAATGGAGCATATGACTAAATATTGCAATAAAAATTCCTTCAACTTTAATATACAGGATGTCCAAAAAATGGTACGTTGGTGAAGACCAACTTTATATGACAACTAGTGGTTTTTCAAAATTGATAAGAATAAAGGAGTTGAATTACAAACTTTGGCCCTTCATATCACGATCAAGGGGATTTTTTGTACTATTTTTCTGGGGCTCCCTCAAGGGTCCCCAACAACTTACTAGAAAGCTTACCGCCATTTTTTGGACACCCAGTACAGGGTGTGCACATTCAAATGCATTCTATTTCTTCTTCTTATCGCGTTGTTATCTTAGACCTTGGCATCCCAGACCTGGTGACCTAATAAATACTCAGAACAACTATCCAAAAAATTATACAGCTCTACAAAAATCACCAGCCAATCAAATACAAAAAGAGCCAAAGCATTACCAACCTCCCCAAAAAAGCAGAGATCTGAAAGAATAATACCAATCTTATTAAAATGAGAAACAGTCGAGCAATGCCCAAATCTCATTCTACAAATAGAAAAAGTGAATCTTCTTCCAACGAAGTTTGATAATCTGGTAAATCACGGAATCTGAGGAGTATCGTATTGAATGAATCGATAAAAACTAGATGGAATGGCAGTATCAGAGATATCCATTCACAACTTATTACCTGCAATTTTCTATTCCAGCACAAAATCAGTGCTTTTAGACTGATTTTGTGCTTGAATAGAAAATTAACAGTGAGATATTCAAAGCCAAGCACTCTTTGGCTACCCTATCATTACCAAAAACACCAATGTGACTTGGAACAAAACACAAATCAAATGAGAAACCCCCATTCTCCGAAAACTCAAATATTGGATTCTGAATTTTCGCAATTAAATAATTAGCAGATGGAATGATTCCCTTACTATTTAAAATCTTCAAGAATCCGTGAAAATAACAACCTTTTTAAATCCAACTCTACAGAAAAAATAGTATAAAAATTAGGCAAACGTCTTGAAACACCAATTGAATTTGAAGGAAGAACAACTTCAATCCAGAAGATGAGAATCTGGATCAACCGAACCATTAAAAATAACAAATATAATTAGGCCACCTTTCTGTTTCCTGAAAAGAGAATAAATTATTCACGAAATCATTCCTTAAAGACGGATCAGATTTTCTAAAACCACATATCTGGACAAATATTATAAGACGAAAAGAAACTCTTATAGGCATTTCCCAAAGATGAAACAAATCCGAATTCATACAAGGCATATACTTATAAACAAATTTCTTCGCTAAAAACAACCTTCTGAACTCTAAACTCAAGGGAAGACTCTCCACACTCCACTTGTATGTAAGAACTAGAGATGACTTCGTAGCACCTGTAACTGGCCTCAGTGCTGAAGACTGAACTTTGCCCAGCTTATTCTTAAGAGATTTAGAACAAGCAGAATGCAGAATAGATACATAATTCAACTTAGAGCCAATTAAGGGCTGAAGCAAAATTTTGGGATCTACGCCACACGAAAAGTTATGGTAATGGACCTTAAATCATTCATTGACTTGAGGTAAGAAGACTCCAAATAGTTCACATGTATACATTTTATTTCAAAACCAACTAGATTTGTAAAGGTTTGGCCATACCAGTTTAGAACTGCTCACGTATCAAGACTCATCGCTCATTAAAGAAGCTTGACCATAGTGAGTGAGTAACCCTTGCTTTTCTTTACAATTTCAAGTACCTTAGCGTTCAATTTAATCCCTGAATAACAAAGATCATATGAGAGTAAACGACTAATCACTATGATCATTGCAACAAAATCAAACCAATTGGATTTTTGAGCAAAGATACATGAGTGGTAAGTGAAGATTGAGGAGCACGCAGTTGCAATTTTCATTCCATACATAAACTTCAACAGGTTATAGACCTAGAAAACAGAATGGAAAGGAAATTTAATAAAATTACGTTGTTTAACGGAACTAATTTTAATAATTGGAAATTTAGTAATCAAATACTATTGAAGGAAAATAATTTGTAAGATTATATACAGAAGAATTCAGAAGACATTATACTGGAAAACACTAGAAAGAAAAGGAGAAATTAATTATAGAAGAAACTAAATGTAAATCTATGATTATTCAAGGAATTGCTGATCCTCATTAAAAATTTGTTAAAGAAATTTTTGATACATAAATACTACTTTTGAATGGAAGAGCTTATCTAGTCTATTCGCAATTTCTGAATTCCAGTCGCCCTCTGGTGGATTCTTTTGAACTAGTGAAGTGAGGTAACGTCAAAAAGAAAAACTACGATTAAATTATAAATTAGCGCTTATAAAAAGCGAAAATTATCTGTTTTATTAGTTTTATGAATTTTTATACAAATTATAAACAAAATAGGAAAATTTTTACCTCACTTGGGGCGCGTTCCAGTAATGAACACTAAAGCCCACGACCACGACCGTAAAATTTCCCGTTCCACTAGCTCAAAACGTTGCGATCGAAAACATAAGTGGAATGGGTTTAGAGCTATGCGTTGCGAATGCATAACATAACCCCAAAATTCTTCATAACAGTTTGATAAACATGGCTGTCAACGCTTTAATCTTTGCAAACATAGGTGCAAAAGAATACGTGAGGTCGTAAAACAGTAATCTGAAGTTGAGTAACTTGTTTTGTTTCAGGATCAAATAAAATGATTGATTTTGTTGCCATTTTTGACGTTATTCCTCATAATAAACATAATAAACCAGCGCAAATGTCACCGTTCAATAAACGACCACAGAAACCCAAGAATATATATTATCGTTGTGGGTTTCTCGCGGTCGCCATTCGTTACGTCATCGATGACGTTTTTATGCACGAACGAAACAACCGTGGTCTTATGTGGAACGACATTGCGGTCGTCGTGAGCATTGCGAGTCTTTAGTGGAACGCGCCCTTGGATTATCTGTTTCTGTCAAAACAGCGCCCCCTACAGGAAGTTGAAATCGCGAATTGCGTATGAGAAAAAGATTTTCGTTACTGAAATGTAATGATAATCAAAAAATGGAAGATCATTTTTAGAATTTATATTGTTATACTTGGTTGTAATACCAATAATTTTATTATAATTTGGTATGTTGATTATGGAGCTACAGATTGTATTATAAATGATAATAAATAAATAGATTTAAACTCAAGAGTTTTGGATACGCCAATAATTGAGGACGTTGCTGCAGAAATGGGGCAGTTCCATTTTCGTTCATTTTTGAGTTAATACCTCTACTTAAGTTAAAAAACAATCTGATTTATTTAATGCAAGAAATAAAAAGACCAGATAATAAATTAGGAATATAGGGGTCTATCTATTTCTTGCACAAAATAAATCTGATTTATTTAATGCAAGAAATAAAAAGATCCGATAATAAATAAGGAATGTAGGGGTCTATCTATTTCTTGCACCAAATAAATCTGATTGCTTTTTAAGTTAAGTAAAAGTATTACCTCAAAAATTAACGAAAAAGGAACTTCCCCCTTTTTGCAACAAGGTCTTCAATTATAAATGTAGCAATAGGCGACAGAAATAGGTGATATGTCGGGTTATATGAAACAGATTAGTGAGTGAAGAAATTTTTGAAGAAGAAAGTATAAACATAGTACAAGTTAGAATTGAAAAGACATATGTTACAAAAGAAGAGAATAGAAACTAGTAATTATAAAAATATATTTGAAGAAGTAGGAATTTCAATAGAATATTTAACTCAACAACCAAGGAGGAGTTGTAGAATAAAATAAAAGCCACATTATTTAAACGATTTCGAAACAAATCTTGTTGAAGATTTTTTTTTTCTATTTTAAATGAGGAGCAATTTATTAATAATGATCCTAAAGATAAAGATGAAGCTAGCAAAACAGATGATTCAAAATTTTGGAAAGTACTTGTAGAGGAAGAATTAAAGTCCTTGAAAGAGAAAAATACATTTAAAGAAGATGCATAAATATAGTAGAAGTAGAAGAAGAACTGATGAAGAAGATGTTACAGATTAAGAGAATAGAAATTTAGAGGATGAAAAAGAAGAAACTAGTATTATAATAATATATTAGAAGAAGAAAGAATTCCAGTAGAATATTTAACTCAACTGAGAACTTAACAACTAAGGAGGAGCAAGAAAATAAAAGAAAAGCCACAGAATTTAAATGACTTCGAAACAAACCTTGGTGAATATTTAAATTTATGTTTTGCTTTAAATGCTTAGCAATTTATTAATAATGTTCCTGAAGATGCAGCTAGTAAAACAGATGATTGGACTTTTTTGAAAGTAGTTATATGTAGAGGAAGAATTAAAGTCCTTCAAAGAAAATAATAATACTTGGACGTTAGTTAGAAAACCACCAAAATTTCAATTTAATTGATTAGTGGCCACTGTTTCATCTTCTTTAAAAAAATACCTGTGATTTATTATTTAACAAATAATCACACGTAAAATTTGTATATTCATCTATAAAACCAATGAAGTAACGTTTATCATTGGATGAATTATGAATACAAAATATAACACTATGTACAATTTCTAATCCAGAGGTGGAATTTTGTTTCTATCTTGATATTTATCAAGCTTAATAAAACTCAATAGAGGGTTATTCTCGAATCACACGACAAGATGTCGTATACGATTTTTATCATTCTACCATTGTCATTCAAATGCAAAAATAAGAGTCTGTCCTTGTCATTTCGTGTAGTGTGATTCGAAAATAACCCCCCTATTGAGTTTTATCAAGCTTGATAAATATCAAGATAGAAACAAAATCCCACCTCAGATTCAAGATGATCGTTTTTTGTGCGTTTTACCAAAACACGCACGTTTTTTGCTTTCCAAATACTTATACAATTTTTACAAAAACTATTAACTTTACATTTTTCAATGCCCCACCATGTCCACTCGTATTTTTAAACCAATGCGTTTGTTTATTCATTCGATCTGTGAGGATCATCTGAATGAGTCAAGAGTTTTAAGACGTTATGTCCATACCCTAAGTGATCTTGATCCCTCATCAAGAATCTTATAGGTTTGATTTTCATTCTCACGTGATCTCTCTTTAGTAAATTCAGAGATTTAGCTGAGCGTTGATGGACTTCCATGGTTAACATAAATGTTTAAACTTAAAGGTCTTTAATTTTGACCAGAATCGGTCCATTAAAATGGGAAAGAAGAGTAAAAGAGTGCTGAGTGGTGAGCATTGCTAGTTGGGTATGGCCGTATTCGAAGTATTACATATCAAAAGTACTGAAAAATATAAAAATGTCAAGCAAAACTTCCATTCAGGTGATTAATTAGAAATAAAGTTTTTTCGTATTATAATATAACCGACTTCACATGTCAACAAATAAATTTCGTAATTCTAAGCATTCGTAAGAGTAAGACTACTAAACCAAAATGGATGCGAGTAAACTCGAAATGTTCAAGCATGGAAAAGAAAGCTATAAACACAATATTTTACTTCATTTTATAAGAATTAAGTTATAAAGAAGACATTTTTAACCCTACTAGTACCTTTATGATATATAATGGGATTTTATGTAGCCGTAATTGGATTATAAGGTCTGTGTAAAGGCTTTCGTAGTTTTTATTGCAAATCTAAATCAGATTATATGGGTTAATTCGATTTCTATCAAGTGTCAGAAGCCGAATGGTCTAAAGTGCAGGAAAGCATTATTTTTAACCACAGGCAAGAACAATGAGAAAGTTGACATTTATAAGGTAAATGTGCATCGTTTTTTGAGTTAATTTTATTTTCTATTAAACTAATTCCAACCAGGGCGACCTTATAGAAATGTCTCGACATTCACCGAACTTATGCACTTCAATACTTTCAAATACCAAAGTAAAAACGCTTTGATAATCATAAATAAATTAACAACACATCATTGCTTATAATAATTATACCTACATATAATATAAAATGTGAGAGATTTGAAATGCAAATCTTTTTCCTCGTAGAAAGTATGAAATCACTTTTAACCCCAGAACATTTAAAGTTTAATATTGTTTGTTTTGGTGTGAAATTTCACACTCCTTGCTCAATTTGTACAACTTTAGCAACACGTTATATATGCACGCTATATTTTCGCACGATTTAAATTTCATTAAGGAAACTTTGGGTCAGCGAAATTAAAGAGGCCTAATTTTATAAAAGATTGATGGAGTGTTTCGGTGAGCCGAGTTCAATTAATTTTGCATTTGCATAAAGAGATAGCCGCCTTAATGTGTGCTTACTTCAAATTTAACCACAAGTGCAAATGGAATTAAAATTAGCACTTTAATCATTTAAATGGCCCTAATTTCGCTTGCTAAATAATAAATTAAATTAAAGCATTAAATAATTTTATCATCACTACAAATATTTAAAGTTTACATCAGCAAAATCTTTGTTTTAACAGGAATTATAAATTTTAATTGATTATTAGAGGTGCTGATTTAATTTCCTGTGGTATACTAGTACAGTGAGGTAATGATTAATTTTATTTTACAACTGAAACTATTTGCTTTATCCTAATTTTCTAAATCTATTTTTGAATTATAAACTTAAATTTATTTTAAGCACATCTCCTGAATGCATTTAAAGATTACTCTCTATTATACAGGGTGTTTGTAAAAGGTCTTTACCACATATTCCTTAGACCAAAATAAATCGATTTAAGTAAACTTATCTTAGTATAAAGTTGCTTAGTTGGGGCGCTATGGCTTTGAAGTTACAATTTTGAAATCTGTTATAAATTTAAAAAGGCTTATGCGATTTTATTCAAATTTGGTACGTTAGCATAGTTTTAGGAGACAAAACAACCCATATCAAAATTTTGATTAAAATCAATCCAGAGGCGTAGAATTTGCATTTTTTAATAAATAAATATTTCAAATTTCTACGCCAATGGAAGAAAAGAGGTTTAGATATGGTTTTTAGATTAAATAACTTATTTACTAAACAAAAGGTACTCTTGATAAGACTCGATTGCTCTCACGTTTTTCGAGAAATTTGGCTGTAGACGAGTAAGCACCGATTTTGCTAATTTTTTTTCAGAGATGCCTTATTAACTAACATTAAGTTTCCTCAAATTTTGGCTTCGAAATGTACATGGTCTTCTTTTAAAAAAAAATAATATTGATTTTTTAAAAAAATAAATTTTCTGGGTAATAGTTGTTGGAAATTTTCCTGGAATGAAATATATTATAGAGATGCTAAATACTTATAAGTGGTATTTTTTTAGGATTTTTGGTTTACAGGAAAGTAAAAAAAAAATTCAAAATAAAAATTCAAAAATAAAAAAAATATATTTTATACTAGGGGGACAATCACCATTTTTTTGTCAAATATTCCTCATATGTACTTCTATAATATGTATTAATCTCAAATTTGTCCGTTGAATATAACATAATAATATTTATAAAAGTTTGGTCTTGAAAATTTTCTGAATTAAAATCATTTACACAGTGTGTCCCGGAATAACTGTGACAATTTTTTATGGTAATGGAGGAAGTGAAACTAAGCATTTTTGACTTATAAAGTATTGTCCTTAAAAAGTTATACCACTTCAAACATTTTCAAAAAAAATATTTTTTTGTAAATAAAATAAATATTATAAGAGATATTAATTTGGCCACAGTTTTTTCACATAAGGATACACATTTTCGGCCAATAAAAGTTTAAAAAATATTTTCGGGGGTGTTACATGTGGCGGGGTCATCAACTTTTTTTGATCAGATCTTTTGTTTCTTTACGTTTTTGATAATTTTAAAAGTACTAAAATAATCCTTGATCAATGTTCTACAGAAAAGGTACTCTTATTGTATGTCGCTCCGGTGCTTCATTTCGGAGTAAAATTAGATTTTATAATTTTTAGCTGAAAATATGAATTTAAAACACATCATCAAATTAGGATTTTTAATGAAAATTGGGTGATTTAGGCGAATTACCATAATATTTTGTTAATTCTCACTTCTAAGCAGCCTTTAATATTTTCTAATTAGTGTTTGATAGTTAGTCGTATTATTGCAATATTAAAAATGCATAGATTTTCACCAGACATGCATCTTGCATATGGAACAGCCCACATATTTAGTACATTATATTTTAGGTAAATTTAGCCTACTTTGAAGTTCGTAATGTTGAAATCCCCAAATTGGCTTAAATGAATATTTATTTTTATACAGGGTGTCTCCAGATTGGCGCCCAAGCTCTTCGCTTCGTTGTTGTGACCCTTAGAGTACCCAAAAAATAGTAAAAAATCCTTTTCTCGATTTGATAAGTGATACCTGAAATTTAGGTTCAAAGTTAATATTTTTGAAATTATAAATTTGGTCCCGATCAACATCATTTTAAAACAGTATGTTTAAAGAGATGTACAACTTATACTATTTTTAATTAAAATTAATAGTAAAAAGTTCCCATTTATTAGGAAAAATTAAATTTTTTTCATTTTTTTTTAGAGCAATATCGTGAAAATTAATCTGACAACAACTTAATTAATCTTGTATTACTTTAAAGTTGTTTTTTAAATTCATATTTTCAGCTAAAAGAGATAAAATCTACTTTTACTCCGAAATTTAGCACCGGGCGACATACAATAAGTGTACCTTTTCTGTAGAACATTGATGAAGGATTATTTTAGTAGTTTTAAAATTATCAAAAACGTATAGAAACAAAACACATGATTAAAAAAAGGTGATGACCCCCCGCCCCCACATGTAACGCCCCTGAAAATATTTTTTAAACTTTTATTGGCGGAAAATGTGTATCCTTATGTGAAAAAACTGTGGCCAAAATTTCAAATTAATATCTCTTATACAGGGTGTCTCACTTTTTTTTCAGCAAAATTTTTTTTAGATAGTAAATGTCATTTTGAACAAAAAATTTCCTATGAACTATTATGTTTTTTCGACTCCTTAAAAAGTTACAGCAATTTAAAAATTGATAAATTTTCCTGATTTTTGTGGGATACCCTGTATAATATTTTTTCTTATTATATTTTTTTTATTTAAATCAATTATTACTTGGATTTTTTCTTTGCCAAATTGTTTTTTTGAACATTATTAAATGAAATTTATACAGGGTGTCCCACAAAAATCATTAAATTTATGAAATTTTAAAATGGCTGTAACTTTTTAAGGAGTCGAAAAAACATAATAGTTCATAGGAAATTTTTTGTTCAGAATGACATTTACTATCTAAAAAAAATTTTTGCTAGAAAAAAAGTGAGACACCCTGTATAATTTATTTTATTTACAAAAAAATATTTATTTTTTTAAAGTTTTGAAGTAGTATAACTTTTTAAGAGGATAGTCGGCAAATTTGAGCGCTTGATTTTGAAATTCGCTTGATATTTGTAGTTTTGGTCATATTTTTTTTTCCACTGAAGCTTTTTTAAAATTTCTTTTTTTGGTACATAGAAGAGTCTTGTGGCTACCAATTTCTTCTTTTTTTGTTTTGGTAAGTAAAACCAAATAATCTAAACATTCTAAAAGACTAATTGAAATAATATTTTTTTTCTAACGCTAGAAATAAGTTAAGCTATAAACGAAGACTTTGATGTTGCGTTTTTTTGTTTTAAATATATTTTTAAACTTTTAAAATTTTAAGAATTTTTTTTAAAGTTTTTGAAGTGGTATAACTTTTTAAGGAAGCATTTCCGGACAATAAATAAATAAATAGAGTTTATTACCCAACAGATAGTAATCCAATTACAGGGTAACATTAAAGAATATAAAAATATAATACATACTATTAAAAAAAATAAGATATTTAAATTATTATAACATAATATGTTTGAATGAAAAATTTAATATAGGTAATATAAACAATAAACAAGAAAGAAAAATTATTCCACACAAGAGCAAATGTTCTCATCGACAATATTCTTGAATTCATGAAAGTTGCAGCAAAAGAATTCGGCGGCATTTTGGATATGATGGTAGTCGTTAATCATCTTATAAAGTGGAGAATTCAGATGGTGAAAAGTTCTGGAGGTATCTAAGCCAAATGTTAAAGAATTTCTTAGTTGTTTTGGCGGTACATGTATATTTATTGATTCCAATGTCTGTTGATCATCAACCATGTTGTGTATTATTTTGTACAGATAGCAAATTCCTATTGTCTTGTGTTTGCTATGAATGGTCTTATATTCAAAATGATCTAATAAGGTTTGGTATGAGGTATCTCTATCTGGGTAAACTTTATGCTTAAAAAATATAAATGTTTTAAGAATCTTCTCTGGACTTTTTCAATTAACAGTTTATATTTCTGGTAGGTAGGCGACCAAACAGTGCAGCAATATTCCAATTTACTACGAATAAGTTGAAAAGAATTTCCAGAGTTTGAATTGAATTAAAAGATTTCCAGTTCCGTATTATAAATCCCATTGTTTTGTAGCATTTCTTTGTAAGTTGAAGAATATATGAATTGAATGTTTCATCGAATAGTATACCCAAGTCTTTAAACTCATTGACTCTGTTAATTTTCGTATCGTCTATAATGTAATCCAACAAACATGGATTTAATTTCCTATTATAAGACATCACAAAACATTTTTTTAAGTTGATATTTAAATCATTTCTGTCGCACCAATTAGAGATTCGCATAATGTCTTTCTGGAGTATAATACAATCCTCAATAGTATTGACGTTTCTGTATAATTTTACATCATCTGCGTATAACAGAATTTTTGATTCAATGTCATCAATAATGTCATTAATGAATAACACAAAAAGAAGAGGTCCAAGGTTAGAACCTTGTGGTACCCCGCTGGATGGAATATAGATTGATGATCTAGTACCTTCGTATTCTACTACCTGTGTTCTATTTTTTAGATATGATGCTAAGACATTGATTATATTTTCACTGATATCAAACATGCGCAATTTGATGATTAATATGTGGTGTTGCATTCTATCGAAAGCCTTACGAAAGTCCAAATAAATTACATCAGTTTGTAGTTTATGGTCTAGAGCTTCTGAGATATGTTGAGTTATCGAACAAAGATTTGTATTTGTTGATCTCTTTGAAATAAAACCATGTTGGTGAGGTGTTATATTTTGTTTAATATTATATAATATATATTCACTTATTAGGGTTTCGAAAACCTTCGAGAAGTTACTTAAAATAGATATGGGCCTATAATTTTCAATTTTGCTCTTAGAACCATTTTTAAAAATAGGACAAACTCGAACAGATTTCCATATTTTAGGAAAGCAGCCAGTTATAAGTATTTGATTAAAGATGTGTGTTAAGGGTTTGTAAATTATACATGCGCAGTCTTTAAAAAAAACGACGGAATCATATCTAATCCCATTGTAAATTTATTATTACGTTTCTTAAGGTGTTTCAGAACTTGGTCGTCCTTAATTAAAAAGTTTGCAAGTAGTTCACTTTGGTTTGTTTGAAGCTTGTTATTAGTGTTTTCCGCTTCATTGCTATGACAATACTTTATATGTCAAAAATGCTTAGTTCCACTTCCTCTATTACCATAAAAAAATTGTCACAGATATTCCGGGACACCCTGTATAAATGATTTTAATTCAGAAAATTTTCAAGACCAAACTTTTCTAAAAATTAATATGTTATACCCAATGGACAATTTTAAGATTCATACAAGTTATAGAAGTAGATTTGAGGAATATTTGACAAAAAAATGGTGATTGTCCCCCTAGTATAAAATATATTTTTTATTTTTGAATTTTTATTTATTTTCCTGTAAACTAAAAATTGTAAAAAAATACCACTTATAAGTATTTAGCATCTCTATAATATATTTCATTCCAGGAAAAATTGCAACAACTATTACCCAGAAAATTTACAGGGTGAGCTAAAATGATTGTGGTCAATGCAAATATGCCGCCAAAAAAACTGGGGAATTTGTTTACTTCAAGTTCATAGCAACACAAAATAATGTCAAAATCAAAACAAAGTAACTAGACTTCACAAACGCAGGTGTGATTTTTATCGTTGTGTCAAAACTTCTGACTTTTGAATTTCGTTATTATGCCTTCTATTTCATAAACGTCAGTTTTTATCACAATTAATTTGCGTAAATCTTTGTTTTGTGTTATGATCTGCCTCGAAAATGAAGGAAAACATTTTCAATATTTGACATTTGCAGTGAAATTAGAGACTTTGCATAAAAAATTTGCTACGCCATTGGATTACTAGGAGATTTTCTTTTTAAGATTTCAGTTGTACCAGCCTGCGTATTTGGTTGCCTACATATCTACAATCATTTTAGTTCACCCTGCATTTTTTCAAAAAATCAATATTATTTTTTTTAAAGAAGACCATGTACATTTCGAAGCCAAAATTTGAGGAAACTTAATGTTAGTTAATAAGGCATCTCTGAAAAAAAAATAGCAAAATCGATGCAAATTTTACTTTATAAAAAGATACTTAAATGGATTTATTTTGGTCTAAGGTCTAAGGAATATGTGGTAAGCTGTTGTAAAGACTTTTTACAGACACCGTGTATTTGTAAATATAGGAATTTTTCATATCTTAAGGGCATAACTTAACAAAAGTGCACCTGTTTTTATTAATTTCTTAAAATTTTCTTGATAAGATTGTCTAAAGAAGTATGTTTATGAAATATTATAAGGCGTGTCTGGTAATAACAGGATCTTTTGTGTACGTTATATTGGAGAATAATCAAGATTAAAATAAGGAGATTCGCTCTGAAATTAATTAGCTGCCTTTTGTACCTTTGGCGGTTTTATTTTGCAATTGTTACTCAATAAGACATTCAGAAGGAATAATTTTTAAATGCTTTATGAAGTAAATACAATACTTCATTGTTTTAATTGTTACTTATATTTAAAATTTATAATAGCAAAGCGTTTTCAATATAATGATTAACCTGCATTATTGATGGAAATTAAATCTGTTAATATATAGTAAGTAAATAAAGGTCAATGTTTTGTTCTTTATTTGCTTATGCTATTAATTTTCCAGCCAAGTATATTATTATTTTGCGGTTTAATTATAAATCAGTAATACATTATAGCTTTTTAATAGTGCAACTATCGATGTATAAACCTGATTAATGGGTTAATAACAAATACACCGTTAATATATCAAGTATCTTAAAAAGGAAACTTAAACTTTCTATGAATGTTTTTCAGGATTTATATGGAAAAAGTGTCAGATGTGGGCTTGAATAAATTAATTTTAGTTTAGATTAAAATTAAAATTTTAAATCTGAATCTATGAAAGTTATACAGTTTAATTTAGATTTTCAATATCAATCAAAACTTCAGGGACCTAATTTCAACATGAATTAAAATTTTATTTTAAAACATATAAAAAAGTAAAACAAGAAATCTTGGGGATTTAAGACATAAAGTTTGGTAATTTTTTTTTTTAATATCATAAATAAATTAAATACCAGCGTTTCTAATAAAATTGAGTAAGATTTAATCAATTCTTTAAATTTTCAGCTTGAAAGTTTTAAAATGAAAAAAGCTGGAAGCGTCTCTCGTTTGTAATGCAATTTTGTGCAGCTAAATAAATCCACTTTCCTTAAATGTAGCAAATTTCGCCGTAATTTTATTGAGTTATCTAAATAAAAGTGTTACCACTTAGTGCGATAAAAAATGTTTAAATAAAATAAAAACTGGCATTAAATTCGCAAAATTTTCACCTCGTAAGATTTAATAATTCAAAAAAATAATCATTTAACCTCGCCTAAGGTATTTTTAATTTAGCAGGAAGCGTATAAATAACGAGGAAATTGGGGTTGTTAAGGAAAAAGGCATTCCTTAAAACGTTCTTATCTGTAATACAAAAATTTTATGTCTTAATTTCGAGGGCACTGCGTACACGCGTATAAAATTCCCTGGTGCATTTCTTCGGTTTGTTCTTCCTTATCCAGACTTTATGGACGTAATTATATACAACCGGGACTATAAATTTTACTTATATGATTACCGGAAACTCTCCGGGCTGACAAGAAAGAAATTAAATAGAAACATAATAAATCCAAAAAAAAAACAGATGAAAACTTTATTAGAACTGCTGACATAGTCATTTGATAAATAACTACCTAGAAAAAGGGCATTAATTTTATAATCATTAGTCATAAATGAGTAAAGCAATTGCATAAATTTTTTGTAAGCTGTATTTAGGTTAAATACTTCAAAAAACGTTAGTATAAATTGAATAACGATATGAAGAAATCCAAAAATGTCAACAAATGTATCGAATTTTAAAAAATTTAAAACTATGTAAATAAAAAAAATTCAAGAATAATATGTTGCCATTTCCAAGAGAATGTAGCCAATTGAAAATTCTTTGATGCGAATAAGAGTACAAGTCAATTTTGAATTTTGGCTGCTTTAGTTTAATAGCTTCTTTTTTATTTAATATTTTCAAAAAAATATTTATAAAAAAATGGACTACAATGTTTAAATCCATTTTTTTTTTGGAAAATCCTTAAATAAAGTGTTTTGATTTTATACTACATTTTTAACTTGTACTATTATTCATCAAGGAATTAACAGTCTAATGTAATTGAATCGACCAGTCCAAGACCATTGCGGTCTTAAGTCGAGATAGCCAAAGTATACAGGGTGTCTCAGACCACCCGTCCACCCCTTTTATTTTGCGAACGCCTTGTCGTACAAGGCTGAAATCAAAAAAATTATTACAAAAGCAAACCCGAAGAATCCATTGGTGCACTTATTTTTTTCCGGAACAATCCGAAAGTACCCGGAACCGGAAGTAACTTTCGATTTTTAAATGGCAACATAGGTCGAGTATGGTATCGTTTGAAAGGTCTTTTAAAAAGAAACAACTTTTATTAAAATATTTTTGTAATATCTTGCATAATTAACAAATTAAACGAAAAAATAATATGCAAACAAGTGACCATTGGTCTCTTAAATTATGGAGAAATTAAATCGTTACCATCATCCGCAAATGGGCAAAAGAGAGATTTTTTTAAATTGAAACTCTTTTTTGCGTTTATCGCTTTATTCATTAAAAATAATTTTTCATTTTTTGAATTAAGGTAAATACACAACCTAAAAAAGTTGATTATTTTTAACAAGCGAAGCAAAAAATTTCCATTTAAAAAATCATAATTGCCTCTACCCTTACCCATTGAGGATGATGGTAGTGTTTTAATTTTTCCATAATTTAAGAAACCATTTGTCACTTGTTTGCTTTTGTTTTTCGTTTAATTTGTTAATTATGAAAGATATTAAAAAAATATTTTAATAAAAGTTGTTTCTTTTTAAAAGACCTTTCAAACGATACCATACTCGACCTATGTTGCCATTTAAAAATCGAAAGTTACTTCCGGTTCCGGGCACTTCCGGATTATTCCGGAAAAAAATAAGTGCACCAATACATTCTTCGGATTTGCTTTGGTAATAATTTTTTTTATTTCAGCCATGTACGACAAGGCATTCTCAAAATAAAAGGGGTGGACGGGTGGTCTGAGACACTCTGTATACAACATATTGAACATCGTATCTGAATAAAACTCTATGATATAAGCTTTGTTCCAACAACGAGTTCTGACCGTCAGGTTACCGTAACCAAACTGCTAGAATCGAGTTTATGCGCTTGCGCTTACTTTTTACCGACCAAAGGGTAACTACTTCTAAAGCTAAGTATGGTTACAAATTTATGTTTTATTTATATTTTAATTTATTTTTAATTTAGCAGTTTGGCAACGGTAACGTGACGGTCAGAACTCGTTGTTGGAACAAAGCTAACCTAATAAAAATTTGTATTTGTTTTGTGGCAATTCTAAATATAACCTAGCCTAACCATTTTTCTGGATAAACTTAAATGTAAAATAATTTATAACCTGAAAATATATTGAGTTCAATAACAGTACAAGTCTATGATATTTTTTTGCAAACTAGTCGGTTGACTATGCATTTTTCCTATAAATGTTAGCATACCAGAGCTTCATCTTTACATATTTCAAAATCTATTATCTCAAAATTAATTTTTTGGTCTCATACTATTCTTGGACTCACCGATTGAAAATCTTTTGGGATTTTTAATCCACTTACAAAAACTGAAACATAAAATTATTTGGCCCGATTGCACAGTTGAAGCTTAGGCTTCAAGTGACACCTAAACTAAAAAATAAGAAAATGTATTTTTCTTTATTTTAGTTTAAGTGTCACTTGAAACTTAAGCTTCAACTGTGCAATCGGGCCTTAGAAGCAGATTCTATTTTTCTTTATTTACTTCAGATTTACAATGTTATTATCAATTTTACAAAGGCCTTTTGTAGAAATTTATAATTTTATAAATTTATTTTATCGACAAAAATATAGTTCGCAGAAACCATTTCATAGTAAATCTCTTTAACTTTAAAACTCATTCATTTTAAATTCCGGAACTCTTAAAGCATTGATTAGATTTGAAGGGGGTCTTTTCCCTCTTCCCTCTAGGTAATAAAGTATTTTTAATCTCCTGGGACTATTCCTCCATCGGTAATTAGCGAATTACATTTTCTCAAAAGAAAGATTTTAAGAGAAAATAAAGATGGAGTTAATGTTACTTGGAATGTCATTAACTTTGGATTCTGATAATGGTCTTCCATTTTCTCCTACAGACATTTGCAGATTATGAATTTGAACATGTTACATCTTCTCCCAAGTATCCAAAATCAAACGGTATGCTAGAAAGATAGATTCACATGGTCACAAAACTATTTAAAAAATCAATAGATGATGAAAAAGATGTACTACGTTTATCGAGATTTACCCAGCTTGAATTCGGATGGGGTTGACCTCTACCATTTGAAGTACACGTAAAAGGTCAAATCAAGCCCGAATTCAAGCTGCCTTGACCTGCTCGAGCTAAACGTAATCATTGAGAAGTACACTACCTTATTTGACTGATCTTTAAAACCTAATTTACTTATAGGTCGATTCTGTGCTAATCTGAAAGCACTTACAAGAGATATTTTTAAAGTAACCATGGAAACTGTCCATTACAACCCATATAATAAACCTTACAGATTTTTCTTGTAAAGACCTAGAGATTTGCTCAAAATTGGAACATTAATTTAAATTTGTATAATAATACTTCAAAAAAGAGTAAATCGTTACAAAAACAATATGTATTATAATAGAAATGGAGGTCAAGGATTTAAAGCCAATTAAATGTAATCCACAAGTTTTGGCAGATATTATACCAAACTGGTTACATGAAGTTGTAATTGAAGTACTTCCAAGACTTATAGAACGAAACAAACTTAATTTATAGACATTTGTGTTGTAATGACTTGTTACTGAAGAAGGTTTTGGGTAAAAAATCAGTAATGTGATTGATCATACCACCCTGAATCTTCTCTGGATGAGTTTTTCGCAATAAATACAACATTTTGATCATTAAAAAACCATCCAATAAACTTCTTCTAAAATAGTATATTAAAAAACGAGTTTCATAAGTCGCATATTGTAGCACGCGTTCAATTTTAAAATACGAGTCGCGTAGCGACGAGTATTTTATACTATTTTTTCTATTTTGCGCCTTTTTATCTATTTAAAATAAAATATTATAGTTTTCAATTTTAGTAACTTTTCTGGTAGTTGGCAACTCTAATGTCAGGTTTGTCAAATCATCAAATAACCTGTAAATCGCTTGGCAACTGCCACTTTAAAATCAATAAACTTCAGTGCTACCAACTTCGAAAAATAAAATTTACTACTCAGTAACGCACCGATAGCAGTGCGGTACTGGCTGCTGTCAGTGTGTTACTAGCGACTAGTAACGCACCAAAATAGAAAAATGTTTTTTTTTTCAAAATTTCTGATAAATTTTGAATTATTTTGGAGTGAAATCAGCAAACTAGAAATGGATACGATGGTCTTATAGCTAAGTAGTTTCAATCAAGAAAAGCTTATAGGGCTTTCACTCTTCTTGTTGCAATCACTCCAAATTTTCGTGGTAGTAGAAAATCATTAGAATTATCTTGGGAAAGACAAGAAGAGCTTTATAAAAACCTTAGCTCTTAAATTTGATGAACCATTTTTGATCATACCAAGCTTAAACTGTAGAAAATTTTTTATTATTTTTACTAACCACAAATATAGTTAATTTTCCCCGATTTATGTATTGAAATCCTTATACTTGAGATCAACTGAACTAATTTCCGGCTTACCAGTTTTATGATTAATATCATCTTCACG
The DNA here is from genome assembly GCA_963971135.1 of Stenus bimaculatus. Lineage (NCBI taxonomy): Eukaryota > Metazoa > Arthropoda > Insecta > Coleoptera > Staphylinidae > Stenus > Stenus bimaculatus. Next base: position 43,476,061 of record OZ020183.1, on the reverse strand, counting down.
AAAAAGTTGATATACCCATCGAACTTAAATCTGGAAAGGATTTTGTAGTTCTAAGATATTAAACTAAATTTTTTTGAAAATGTATTACCCTTCCCAAAATTTCGTAAGTGACCTATTTTTTTTATTCTTCACATCCCGTCTTTGAAATAATACGTTAATACCTGAACATGATACTACATAAAACCACCATAGAACTCAGGGTAGAAAAAAATTAGTGCAGTCATGAACTAAAAGCCACCTTTTTTATCTGAGGTGTCAGATGAGGTGAACTTTATCTGGATTATTTTCTCGCACCAAATAGTACATTTTGATCATTGACAAAACCATCTAACCAACATTATCTAAAAATTAGTTTTTTAGCAAAATTATCAATTTTGAGTTGTTTTACAGTCAAATCAGAAAATTAGAAATGGATAGAATGATCTAGTAGATTCAATCAAGACAACCTTATAATGTTTCATTCTTCTTTTTATAAACAGTCCAAATTTTCATTGTAGAAAAATCTAATTCTGTGGAAGAACAAGAAGGTGTTGAATTTGTTGTACGATCTTTGATCATATCAAATTTCAAGTTTCACTGTAACAAATCTCTGCATACCTATATCCCCAATCTCAACATACCTTTTTATTAACCCTAAAAATAGTAAATTTTTATAACTACACCTCTTCCAGTTGTATTTCAGGGAAGATTAATTCAATTTCAGAAATCATCAGTAAGGTGAATTGTATTTCAGAAAAACCAATTAAATTTTGGAAAGTAGCAATTGTATTTCAGAATCAATTGAAAATCAGAATTCGCCAATTTAATTTCAGAAAGTAAGATTTGAATTTCAGAAATAATCAATTTTAGAAATTATCATTGAATGAAAATTTATGTTTAGTAAAATATGACGCATTAATTTTGGATTACCTGAATATAATATATTTGCATGAGCAGAATCACCACCAACAATTGTATTTTTGACTTCATCAATAAATGTTTTACCGGGCTGAAGTTACATTTAAATGCATTCATTTTTACATTCATATTTTTTTTATTAGAAAAAAAAATGTAAGGGCTCAATTTTTTTATATTTTTTTAAAAATACAGTCCTTAGCAAAACTATATAAAAAGTTGTTTCAAAATCAGACCATGAATCAAAAAATTTTAAAAAGAATGAAAATAATCAGTCACTTTTTTACATTTAATTTTTTTATCGAAAACAAAAAATGTAAGGGCTCAATTTTTTTATATTTTGTTAAAAATACAGTCCTTAGGAAAACTGCATAAAAAGTTTTTTTTAAATCAGACCAGGAGTCAAAATATTTAAGAAAGAATGAAAATAATCAGTCACGTTTTCACATTTAATTTTTTTAATCGAAAACAGAAAAATGTAAGGGCTTAATTTTTTTAAATTTTGTTACAAATACAGTCCTTAGTAAAACGGCATAAAAAATTGAGCCCTTACATTTTTTTGTTTGCGATTAAAAAAAATAAAATCTGAAAAAAGTGACTATTTTTTAAATTTTTTTTAATTTCTTGACTCCTGGTCTGATTTTGAAAAAACTTTTTATACAGTTTTACTAAAGACTGTATCTGTAACAAAATATAAAAAAATTGAGCCTTTACATTTTTTTGTTTTCGATAAAAAAAAAATAAAATCTGAAAAAGTTACTATTTTTTAATTTTTTTTTAATTTCTTGATTCCTGGTCTGATTTTGAAAAAACTTTTTATGCAGTTATACTAAGGATTGTATTTGTAACAAAATATAAAAAAATTGAGCCCTTATATTTTTTGTTTTCGATAAAAAAAACAAAATCTGAAAAAGTGACTATTTTCTTATTTTTTTTTTTAATTTCTTAATTCTGATTTTGAAAAAAACTTTTTACGCAGTTTTACTAAGGATTGTATTTGTAACAAAATATAAAAAAATTGAGCTCTTGCATTTTTTTTTCTAATAAAAAAAAATATGAATGAAAATATGAATGCATTTAAATGTAACTTCAGCCCGGTAAATGTTTTTAAGTAAATCAAGATTTTCCCAATGATACCAGGAGCCAATCCAAGAAAAAAGGGTAAATTGTCTGTTAACAATGCTGCTTTAATCTTAGAACAGATTATTTCTATTGGGTTTAACATTGCTGCATACAGTTGAGAATATGAGAATGATAAGGGCATATGAACCATTTTAGGCAAAATTGGGTTTAGGTCATCTAATTACTCCCTGATTTTACCCGCATCGTTTAAAATGAAAACTGCAAATAACCATGTATTCTACTGTTCAATATAAAATGGAAAAAGTACATACAAAAAATGAAATTGAAATTTTCATTGAGTTTGAAAAGTGCTTCTCCCGATAAATGTAATGTTTGATTCATAGCCACTTATCATTCTGATGGTCGCAATTGATGCTTCCTAAAATGATAAAATTGATTTATCTGAAATACAATTGATGATTTCTGAAATACAATCAGAAAATCAAGACAAATTTATGGGGCTGTGTTTTCTATCTTCTTGTTGCAAAAACGCCAAATTGTTATTGTAGAAAGAGATCTAATTTTTGGGAAAAAACAAGGTTTTTCCAAAACAAGGTTTTTCCAAAACAACTTAGGTTTTGATCATATTATCAAGGTTTTACTGTAACAAACACACGTTCTAAAGTAACCCCACAATAGTTATTTTTTACAGATTTATCTAGTGACGTTAAAATACTTTTTTTTACCAGATCTGCTCTAAGATCATGATGAATATTGGAAGTCCTTTGTAGTTTCAAGATATGAAACTTAATAAAATCTGAAGAACCCATCCGAAATTATCATTTTTTAAAGACGTTTTTATTTTCCACATCCCATAGAACTTCTTAATTTTTTTTGGGTTCAATCAATGAAGGAAAAGCTACATCCGAACATCTTGTGAACGACTTGTAATTCCTGATACACGATAGGAAAATCGTAGACTGGGTGTTGGGTGTTACTACGAGGGTGAGTATAAAACTTTCGTCTGCAGAGCCTCAGGTACTTTTGACAGACAGGCCCGAGGGAGAAAAACAAATACTTCGATTATTTTCAAAACGAAATAGTACGATTCATACGTGTTCAGCAAACGTGAGGCGCAGGATAATATCCTGTCTGTGCATAGTTGACAATATGTGGAAAACCAAAGAGTAAATTATATCATTTCGAAATGTTTTGTATTTCAAATACAATTTCATCATAAAAATGTGGATATTAATTATTAAAATGAGTAATGAAGTTTAATTATTGTGCCATAAAATATACATGCATTAAAATAATTGTAAAGTGAAGTAAAAGCAGAAATGACAATGTCGTGCATTTTTAAAACGTGAACGTTATTACGAATAACCGGAAACTAGAACACATCTACGTTAATAATCCACGAAAATAGCTTGAATTACAAATATCATTTCCAAGTAAATATTTAATAATAATCATTTTTAGTCACGTTCGTTAAAAATACATTTCGATTCGATCTAAAAGTGAAGTATGTACTTTATGATGTTTAATAAAAGTGTTATAACGACTTCGTTAGACATATCTACAAGCTGAATGTCCATAATACATCAAATGGTTGCTAAAATTTCAAAGCAAAAGGTAAAAAAAATTATCAGCCAATAAATTCAGCAGCAAGGACTCCCTAGAGGCGTAAAGGGCTTCCAGCGTTCGCTAGGTGTCGGGACATTAATCGAAAATTCAGGAAATGGACTGATCATTCCACGCACGCTTCCGCGTAAATCAAATCCCGCTGATATTTCGATTACGCGAATTGCTGCTGCTATCTTATTACCATCCAACAGATGAGTACTTCGATATCTCATAGATCTAAACGTGCTGGAATTATTTATGATATAGCTCTAGGGCGACTCGATCATCACCAAACTTCTATGATTTTAATTAAATTATTATTTAAGTATTTATCTCAAAATTTAATTATAAACTCCTGAAGTGATTACCGAAGGATTATTGATTATACCAGCAATTTACTTAAAAATCTAGACGCCTAAAATTAAGAAAGTCTATTTTTGGTTTATACACGGGACGTGGTTGTCATGGATAATTTGAGAGCACAACTTCAAAGTAACGTTCTGATTGATTGCATTAGAAAAGCTTTTAGATGTATGCGAAATAAAAAGAAGTTAGAGACAATGCAAGACATCTACCGTAGTTACGAACTTTTTTTCATCCATCGTTAAAAATAATACACACTCGTGTAACACTACAGAAAATATTTGAAATCTTAAAACACAGGTTTAGATACAATCAAATCGACTTCCACAGTAATTCTGCTTTGTTTTTTCACACTGTATCATCATTATCACAAAATTTTGACCAATATAGAATTCATGAATATGTCAAGTCTTCATTTGGATTAAAAATAGGCATGAAAGTTGTTTCATTCAAAGGTCAACAGAAAATAAAAAAAACTCCATTACAAATTTATTAGTCAAAATTTTAAGGGTGTTCTAATTGGTAGTAATAACAGTGGTCGAGCCTGAAAATCTAAAATCGTAAGTTTTCCACGTGGTCGAGTCAATGAACGAAGCACTACAATGGGAGAAAAAAAGAAAGTGAGGGTTAAATTACTAAAACTATAACGAGTGAAATTCAAGTTCAGTCTAGCGTTTTAAAAAATATATGAATTTTTAATCCTTCTGAACTTTTCGATGGTAAATCCAATTAATGTAGAATTTTTAACCAGTTTTAGAAAACAAAGGGTAAGTAAATTAAAGCGACAGTATTAATATTGTATTAGTGCGTAATACTCAAGAGGGCAATTTTTGTGACAAGATAGTCCGTTTATACAGGTCTTTCCCTTCTATTGTTCATTCCACTGACGGGCCAGGAAAATTTCGCTGGGAATGAAAGCCTCACTAAAGCCCCAAAAGACCATTGTACACATCTGGCAATGTGCTAATGAAAACGGAAGAACGGAAGATACCTAACTTTATAAGAGGCCAATGAAACGTGCTCATTACGAAATATAGATACGTAATTTCGTTATATTGTTTCAGGTATTAAAACAAAAAGGTTTTTAATTTAGGAATAATAATGGTTTTTTTTTAATTTTCCCCAGCAGATGCTTCTAATGTTCACCAAAAAATTTCATCCCAAAATTTTTAATAATTGTATAATTTCATCAATTTTTAAAAGCCGTCGCTTGCAGATATTGTGTTAAACATAGTTGAATATTTATTATCGAACACACTGCAAATAGCAAATACATACCATGCAGTGCAATAAAAACATATTTTTCTGCAAAAACATTTTAATCAATTCCACCAATTTTTTTATTATTCATGACTCGTTTGAACTAATAAATGAGTTTTATTTTTTATAAATTCTATTTAAAGTTTTACAATTTCAGATAAATCCCTGAAAATTTTTTAATATTTCAAGTACTTACAATTATTTTTTATTTTAAGGTTACGTACTAGTAACTAGTATCTACACCTTTTCCAGTTGTATTTCAGAAGAGGTCGATTCAATTTCAGACGTCATCAATTGTAATTTAGAAACGTGAATTGTATTTCAGAAAGCATCAATTGTATTTCAGAAAAAAACAATAAATTCCTCCATTTAACTCCAGAAAGTAGGATTTGTATTTCAGAAGTAATCAATTGTATTTCAGAAAGAATCAGTGAGTTTCATTCAAAGTAAATTTGACCGCTGTAATTTTGGATTACATAAATATAATATTTATCTTCCATTTTTAAAGGAGCTACATTTTCGATTGACTTCATCAATAATTGTTTCTAAGTAAACCAAAATTTGCTCCATGATACCACGAGCCATAACAACAGAATTTTTTTACAATTGGTCCTTTCTGAAATTAAATTGATTTTTCTAAAATACAATTGATGCTTTCTGAAATACAATTGATCCTTGCTGAAATACAATCGATAATTCTGAAATACAATTGTACAGATGTACTTTATGAAAGTTATTTTGAAAGTTTAACTGTTGGTTTAAGAACTTTCGAGTACTTCACAAAATAATTAATTTTCTGAGAAACGACCAGCTGATCTAAACCGTTTTGATGGTTTTACATTTTTAGAATGAACTGACAGGTGAACTAATATAATTTATGGGTAGTTATGTTCGCAATTACGATACAAGGCGAAAGGCTAATGTGGTAACAAGGCATTTAACGCGAAAATAATTAATTTACACGTAAAATTAAAAAAGGCTTACATTTTAGTACTTAATTAACTAACTGCATTCAAATTTTACCTTTTTAGTTTGTTTGATAATTATATAATGACAATCTTAAAATTTAATTAAATAAGAAAAAAATTCAATGGTATTTATGATAACAACAGAATATTTTACTTTCAATTACTAAAAGTCGTAAAAATATTATGGATTTATCTTTCATTAGATCACTAAAATATTATTTATGAGTATCATAAAATATACGCTTTTAAAATATTAGATTCGTTAAAAGCGCACTTCCAAAAAGCTGAAGATATTTTTAAATTTTAAAAATAAATTAATTGGTCTACGGAAGTGTTAAAGTAACACGAGGCATGACGTTTCGTTTAAACAATAAAGTCATTAACGGAAATAATCCATAAAACAGAAAACAGTAACTGGTTTTCTGAAAATAAAACAATGGATTGCATCATAAAGTCCAATATTTGCATGTTTACAATTGCAGGAATGTAAAATGAATAATGTTTAAGCAATAATTGCAAATTTAAAGATACCAACCAGCTTTCATTTTGATTTTTGAATCAATAATTTTTAATAATATGCCAAAAATCAATTTATTAGCCATTTTTTATTATAAAAATAAATATAATAAAAAATGAAATTATTACTAATTTTTACCATTTTTTTATTCATTTAAAAAAAACCTTTATAATTTAATTGTTTTTTGCAGATACAAGTACATGAATTTTGTCCTAGACCCTATTTTTTAGAAGAGGAAGTTTAAGACTTCTTGTACATTGGATCCGAATTCAAACGAATTTCAATCGTCAGAATTCTGATGAACCAAGTCGTAATAAAATAAAAGAATAGAAAATGTACAATTAATAAATAACATATACATGGCTTGGATCGATAGTATCCAACAGTGTGGTCGCTGGTTCGAATCCCGCAATCTGCTCATGGATGTTTAGATTTAGAGATTTAATAGTTATCTCTCTCGACTTGTGACTGGTCATACTGGGTTTCGTACCAAGTCCAAAGTGTTTCGTCCTTGCAAAAATAAAATAAGAACAAGTTAACATAAAATATAAGATAAAAAAATCATCGACGAATGCCACCAGTGTTATTATTGTAGTTGATTTTTTGTGCCAGATTGCCACGTGTACGCCCTTCTTCTGCATCTTCATTCTTTTCTTTGACATCCTCTTCTTCTTTGTCATTTTCAGTCTCTGGTTCAGTCTTTTTAGTTGTTTTCTTCATACCACGCTCGGGAACTTCTACTTCTTTTTGTTCCTTAACATCAGAGGTTGCTTCCTCAGCTTTCTCTGCGGACCCTTTACCAGGTCTTTCTCTTTTAGCTGGTTCCTTTTTTTCTGCAAGAGCGGTCTTTGGTTTACGTCGACGTCCTTTCTTAAAAGGCTCAGGCTCCTCATCTTCCTTGCCGTTTTCTCTTCATCTTCAAGTGATTCCACAACCTGGTCTTCAACTTCGGCATCATCAGTTGATATGTTCTTTTGGTGTTGATCATTTGATATCTCCGATGAACCCATAACTGGATCCATTGAAGGAACAAAGGAGCCACCAAATAATAAATTACAAACATCTTCTTTCTTCGAAGCCATAAGAAGACAAATTATTCTGATCATCGGAATATGGAATTGAGAAAAGTTCAACAAAGGATTTTCCTTTAGGAAGCACACCCAAGACAGACGCAGCAATACCCCTCTGAATAGCAACACTAATACGCTGTATTAGAAAAGAAGTGGATCTTGGTAACATTTGCTAATCGTTTTTCTATTTCACTAATAAATCGCAAATCCCCCAAACACCAAAAGTTACGATGCTAACTGGGAAAAAAATGAAATTTTTTCAAGATTTCTGTATTTAGAAATTTTAATCTTTTCTCCAGTTAATGATGTAGCTCCAGACGAAATTGAAGTACCTGATAAATGAGAAGGAGCCATGGTATCGACACAAGTAAAATCCCAAACTACAGATTTCCCACAACTCCAAGGAATCATGCTCATTCCATCAGGTATTTTTCCATCATCTCTGCTTGTTCCTAAAGGCTCCAAAATGGAAGGAATATTTGCTGAAGATAATACTCTTTTAATAATATCATTTACTTCATGGTGCCGAGAAAATCTTCCTGCACTAAATCGACAGCTTAATCCATTAAGTCCATCCTCATTGATAGTAGCGCCACAGGAACAAGTGTGTTGAATACACAGAGAAGTACCAAAATGAAAACCAATTGCTATTCTGAAGGAATCATTATCAATTAATGTTCCTAAAGAAGCAACAGGAAGAGCATTGAGCTATGCACCAGATTCCTTAGACAAGGAAGTAAAAAGAGAATTGTTAGCAGATGACAAAATATTATTTAAAGTTAAGTCCAAAAGAGGAGCATCCCAAGGTTTTTTGAATAGATTTTTCACGACGATCCAAGATAATATTCGGAATTTTATTAGTCGTAATTGTAGTGTAATTTTGTCAGTCTTTGGAGATTTGTTTTTGCTCCAAAATTTATACGAAAAAAAAAATTTAAGAAAATGATATATACAGGGTGTCCCGAAATTAAGCGGCCAAACTTTAGGAGGCGATTCTACAACTAATTTTAAGAAAAAAACTTCCTATAAACATGTGTCCGATTTCGCTTCCTAAGGGAGCTAGCCCTTTTCAAAAAATTTGAGAGCTTTCAAAAAATCTGAAAAAAATCGAGAAATTATATCTTAAACGTATTAGTCTTCACACCAAATTTCAAATCTTTATTACCGACCGTTTTCAAATAAATGACAAAATACCTAGTTTTAGTCACAATATTTAAAGGGCTGTAGCTCTTTTAGGAAGCGAAATCGGACACATGTTTATGTGAAGTTTTTTTCTTAAAATTAGTTGTAGAATCGCCTCCTAAAGTTTGGCCGCTTAATTTCTGGACACCCTGTATAATATTTTTAAACAGCAAACTATAACTTAAGTTTCTACATTGTACAAAAATTAAGATGCCGTGCATCTCAAGAAAAAAAAATAAATTAAAAAATTAACTTTTTTGTTCTGAACAATGCAATGTCAAGAGAATTTTTATTGCTTGCAAATGTATTTTACTAAATTCAAATTAAAAAAATCCCGCAATATCTTGGCGCACAAATCAAACAAAAAGGGTGTAAAGCAAGGCGACAAAATTATGCTCTGGAGGACGTTAGCTACTAGTGAAACTTTGTATTTGCAACCCTTATTTTATTCTTTTGGTATTTACGGGGTTTTTAATTTTGTAAATTAGGTAAGATGTAATGAAAGTTCCTCAGTAACATAAATCACTCTTAATGACCCAAACAAATTTTATAATTAGTATCGAATGAATTTCAATACGAAAAAGACATATCAACCGAAAATTCGGAAAATCCAATATTATAAATTTTTGTACGATTAGAGAATATAGAGGAACTAGTGTACGTCAGTCACATTTCTCCACAGCAACTTCGTTCCATAAAGTCCTTTGGATGTGTCTCTTATGGAACTTTTTAAAATCTCATATCCCAATATGATTTTCTGTCATTAACCAAGGAAATTAAAAATATTTCTTAATATTATGATTATTTAATAGGTCTTGGATGAAAGCTTTTAAAGTAAGTCCAAAAGAATAATATTACTCCTTTCTTTTTGAATACATGAAATGGGATACTTCGCACCTTTCAGTTAGAAGTCTGACGTTCAAAAAACGCAAGAATTCGGATGCGACTAGCCAAAAGAGCGATATAAGTAAGGATTGTGGACTGGCTCAATAAGTGATGAGCGGTGAGTATTGCTTTTTGGGTAAGGCCGTATTCTAAATAGTTTCAATTTTCCAAGTAGATTATGAAATATTATGACAAATTATCTCTATCATTTAACTTTTTATTAAAGATTTTCAAACTATGTTTTAGTAAAATTTCTTTTGGTAGTAGTGTCTTTGACTCTACCTCTTCATGGACATGACTTCTTCATCGATAGACCTTTTCATCGTAATAACTTTAGGTAGACCTTTTCATCAAGAAGGTCGTTTCACCGGCATTACTTTTTCATAGACACGACTTTTTCATCAACATTAATGTTTCACCGACGCTACTTTATATACAATACCAATTATTCGATAATGTCCTTTATTAAGACTTTCGATGACATCAATTACAGTTTCATGGGTATTACCTTTTCATCGAGAAGGACATTTCATTGAGATTACTTTTTCATTAACAACTGTTTCATCGACTATACTTTTTCATTGACGTTCCTTTACATCCTCAGACCTTTTCATAAAGAAGTCGTTTCATCGACATTACTTTTTATATCGACAAGGGTGTTTCACCGACACTACTTTTTATCAATAATGCCATTAAGACTTTCGACTACAGTTTCATCAGGATTACCTTTTTATAAGCAGACCTGTTCATCAACAAGAATATTTCATGGACAAGGATATTTCATTGGTATTACTTTTTCATTAACAACTGTTTCATCGACTCTACTTTTTCATTGACGTTCCTTTACATCCTCAGACCTTTTCATAAAGAAGTCGTTTCATCGACATTACTTTTTTTATCGACAGGGGTGTTTCATCGACACTACTTTTTATCAATAATGCCATTAAGACTTTCGACTACAGTTTCATCAGGATTACCTTTTTATAAGCAGACCTGTTCATCAACAAGAATATTTCATGGACAAGGATATTTCATTGGTATTACTTTTTCATCGACAACTGTTTCATCGACTCTACTTTTTCATTGGCATTACCTTCATCGACACTACACACTACCATTTCATTAACATGCCATTTCTTCGATAATTTCCTTTAATCGAAAGTATTTCATCGACCGCCATTTCTTCGGCACTACCTTTTCATCGACATACCTTTTCTTTGATTAAGAGATTTTATCGATATAACTTTTTCATCAACACAACTTTTCATCGATAATACGATAAGTCCTACGATAATAACCTTTCATCAAATGTCTTTTCATTGACTACAGTTTAATCGGCACTACATTTTCATGGATACGTCCTTGTTGTTGAAAAGGTTTCTCGATGAAAAAATAGTTCCCATGCAACATCCTTGTCGATGAAAAAGTCGGGTAGACGAAACGGACTGTCGATGATATTGCATTCGATGAAAAGTGCACTGTGAATGAAACGGTATACAACCGTCTCACGGTTTTAGATATGGTCAATTATAAAATTACAATAAAATCTAGATATTAAGATATTCAGCGAACTACTGATAATTAATGCGGATCGCTAGAAGATTACCGGCACCACACATCTCCAGTTTGCTACGTCAGGTTTTGATTTTTCTGATTTATAGCCTAAATTAATTAGGCTACCTTTTGACTACTATTTATGGGTTTAAACTTTATACAGAAATAGTTAGAAGGACACAAAACTGTGAAAGTTTCTTTCAGTTGTCAGAATTTAGTAGAATGACCTTGAAATCTTCTGTAAAAAATTATAAAAACATAAAAAAAATTTGCAAGGACATCTTTTACTACCAGTAAACTACTGTATATGCCATTTAGGGATTAACTCCTACCCCCAGTATTATCAAACACGTTTAACGGTCATTTAATTTTAAATGTCATTTAAACTACATTCAAATATTTAAAATTAAATGACCGTTAAAAATTTTGATAATACTGGGGGTTATTGATTTCACGAAAATTAATTTAATTTTATTCGCGATAAAAATTATAACTGGAACAAAAATTGTGTTCATAATAATTACGAAACGAATTTATCAATTTATAAAAATAAATATATCGTGTTTGCCAAGCGGGCACGTTACGATTTTTAAATAACGTGACTATTAATCACGTATTAATGCTATTATTTCATATTTTTCATAATTTTGACCATAACCAAATTTTAACTGATCTTATCCCATTTTCAGTTTTAAATTGAAATCACGTTAAATGGTGTATTCAAGTAGTAGTATATACAGGGTGTTCCGTAAGTAATGCATAATAATGAAAGGGGTTGTTCAGGACACCAAAACAAGCAACTTTTAAGTCACTAGGTTGAGACAAAATCTTTTAAATTTAATTTACAAAAATAGCTTTATAAATAGAGTTTTACTCAACTATTTAAAAATAGCTTTATTTTCTTTTTTTTGTAAATAAATGTTTGCGATTTATTGTCATGTCTTTACAATGGACCGTGCACAACAGATTTTTAAAAAAACACGACACAAATTTGGAGTGAACAACTTTAAATACGATAGTAGTGAATCAACATCGGTTTATTCTGTTGTTCTATTCTAAAATTACGTTTGTTATTAAAGTTAATTACTTTCGAAAGTGGTGAATTTTTCCAATGCGGAATTAGCTGATATGTATCTCATTTATGGGGAAGCTCTTTGTAACTCTTTGAGAGCTGCGCGCCTGTACCAGCAAAAATTTCCTCAACGTCGTCAACCTCGTAGAACTGTTGGTCTTCCACGTTCAATTCGCACTATCCAATTTGAGGAAGAAGTGCTCAACCGTATAGAGGAAGAACCAAGCCCAAGTATTCGTGCCATTGCAGATAACATGGGAGCAAGGCAAACAACTGTTTGGAGAGTTCTCCATGAACAGTTGCTACACCCTTATTCAATTCAACGTGTTCAATCGTTGAGTCCTGCAGATTATCCATCTCGAGTAAATTTTTCCCGCTGGTGGTTACAACAGAATTTGGTTCAACCTAATTTTGGCAGTTTCGTGTTATTTACGGATGAAGCATGCTTCACGAGGGACGGCTTTTATAATAGCCGAAATAGTCACATTTGGGATGATGAAAATCCTCATGTTGTATCCCGTCGGCGAAATCAACACCAATTTTCTATTAATATTTGGGCTGGAATTTTGGGAGACAATTTAATTGGTCCATACCTACTACCACCACGATTGAATGGTGTAATGTATCGCCATTTCTTGGAGGAAGTTTTACCTGAGCTCTTGGAGGAAGTGCCGCTTATTATTAGACAAGGTATGTGGTTTCAACACGATGGGTGTCTTCCTCATTTTTCTTTAAATGTACGCCAATTTCTGGATGAAGTTTTTCCCAACCGTTGGATTGGTCGTGGCGGACCTGTTAATTGGCCTGCACGTTCCCCTGATCTCACAAGCTTAGATTTTTTTCCTTTGGGGATATTTGAAAAGTCTGGTGTACGAGACGCCTGTTACTACAGAAGAAGAACTTCTCGCAAGACTTATGGCTGCTTATATCATTGTACAAGACATCCCTGGGATATTCCAGAGGGTTCGAACATCAATGAACCAGCGTGCAACCTTGTGCATTGAACAAAATGGCCGAAATTTCGAAAAATTTTTGTAAATTTTATTAAATAATTACTTAATTACCTTAAATCTTTTTTATTTACCCTGGCTTAATGGTTAATTTCCGAATATGGGTTTATTAACAAAAGTTGCTTGTTTTGGTGTTCTGAACAACCCCTTACATTATTATGCATTACTGTTTTTTTAATTTTATTATTTATTCTAATTTTCTATACAACTTTTGGTAATAACAAAATATGTAAACATGGAAATTTTAAACGAAATAATGCTGAAATTATTTAAATTTTTTTAGAACATTTGTAAAAAATAAACAAAAAATTGTTGATTCGTTTATTTATTTAAAAAAGTTTCGTACTGAGTGGAATTATACAAAAAGCATTAAAAATTAATTCTTTTAAGTGGGAATTGTAATGCATTTTTACATCATGAGCACATTTAAGTTTAATTTGTTCTGAATTAAAACCATTTCCTTGTCCCTTAATCTTTCGTTTAGAATGAGGTTCAACTTGAGAGAAACTTGGAATAAGATAATCTACACGAAATTCCCTTTGTAATACACGGTTTAGTCATTTTATCCAGCCCTTTTTTAGAATTTTGCTAAAAATATTACTCGTTATTTACATCTGAAGAGGAGAATGTAAAATGATCCAGGATTAAATCATAACTAAAACCACTAACTGTAAATAAATATTAAATAGAAATCTGATATTGTTAATATTGGTGAAGTAACCAAAGAACGAAAAATTGTGATTCATTTTCATTTATGGAATCGAGTTGCTAGAAATAAGTAATTAACCTACTTGTGTAGCAAATCATTTATCAGAAATTCATCGAGGGAGAGAATAAGAATTTCTTGGGAATAATCCTGATATTAGAAGTTATTCTAATATTAGGTTTGAAGCGGGTAAAAACTTTCCGACCGGAAATATTCCTTCACATTATGCAATTCCAAATTTATTCTAAATTTAATTCACTAAGATTCTTATTATAAGTCTTCTTTCACTTTATAATCCCTTGGGTATATCACTTCTTCGAATTAACTGCGAGCCTTGGATTTATTTAAAATTCAATTACCCAGGAACGATTTTTAATCTCCATACTTAATTCCTAGTACTAACTTTTATAAATTTCGTTTAATTTTCAAATTAAACATTTTGTTAATCAATATTTTTAGAATTGATCAAAGAAGATAAGAAGTAATAAATACATTTTCGTAATTTCAGTTGAAATGTCTTCAGCCTGAAAGTTTTAATTAAACAAGCTAGTTATTTCTGTCAGTTGTTATTAATGATAAAACTTTTTACAACTTTTAGGTTTCATTTAACAGGTCCATTATTATTGCAGAGGGGTAAGAATAGCAATAACCTAAAAAAACGAGCCAAATCGTTTTCCAATATAAATCATTATTTAATTATCTTTCTCACTATTCCAATTTTCTTTTTACTAGGAAATGCCATTTCACGCTCAATAATTATTTCGGTGTGATAGACTCACTACTAATCATTTTCAAGCGAAATAATGGCCGCTTTAAAGCTTCTCTAGGGCTGCCTTTAATCATTTTCAAAACACCTTCGTTTTAATTGCCATTAAATTTTAGCTTCTCGCCAACTTTTCAAAAATTTAATTAAAATTTTATTAGTTTTCATATTTTAAGCTTCAAATAAATTTATTGTGTCAATATTAATTTCACTCCTGAAATTTTATTTTTAGGGAAACATTTTCATGACAGCTGATCTACATACCGGGTGGAAATGAAACTAGGGCCACCCCTGGCATTAATTTATTTATGAAAATAAAAAATTAGAATTTTAGTATCTTATATGATCTAAGAAAACAAATTTTATGGATCGAATAAATCTTTCATTTTACTTCCGGTTTATCAGGAAATGGCACCCACTTTCTTATTTTAAATGTAACCCCCTGATTTTTTCTACGTAAAATCAAACATTGGTTAGTTTTAAGTATGTTTATGACAAAAAAATTTTTTTTTTCAAAACTTTAAGAAAAAATGTTCAATTTTTTTTTGGTAAAAAATTTGAGTAAAACCTACAAAAACTATTTTTAAATAATACAAATACGTAAAATAAATTGTAATTTATAAAATTTATTTCACCGATCTTGAGATATTATTTTTTTTAATTTTCAAGAAACGTTTTTTGGAAATATCTTTTTTTTTTTAAATGGGATGATATAAGGGTCACCCCCTAATTAAATAGAGGGTTTTTTCCGGTTACTGTAATATCCCATATGTATGTTTAAAAATAGTTTTTGTAGGTTTTACTAAAATTTTTTACCAAAAAAAAATTCAAATTTTTTTCTTAAAGTTTTGAAAAAAATATTTTTTTGTCATAAACATACTTAAAATTAACCAATGTTTGATTTTACGTAGAAAAAATCAGGGGGTTGTATTTAAAATAAGAAAGTGGATGCCATTTCCTGATAAACCGGAAGTAAAATTAAAAATTTATTCGATCCATAAGATTTGTTTTCTTAGATCATATAATATACTAAAATTTTAATTTTTTATTTCCATAAATAAAGAAATGCCAGGGGTGGCCCTAGTTTCATTTCCACCCGGTATATTCCTTAATTTTTCCAAAAAGAATAAATCGAATTTCCTGTAAATATTAGGGAAATTTAGTGTGTATAATGGTGACTTCTGGGAATGAAAGGGTGAAAGTAGTTTTGGTTGAAAAAATTAAAAAAAACGTAAAGATTTAAGCGGATTATTTCATTAAGAATAAGGAAATATTTCTGCAATTTTAAGCACATAAGTAGCGACTTTTTGAGGTTAATAGTGCACGAATTTTTGCAAAAAGCCAAGAGCTTTAGTAAATTCTGCAGCTGTACATGAAAGTAAATTTATTTTCAAACTAACTGCACAAAATTACATTTCAAAAGAGAATAAATCTGTAAGTAGTAAGCGCGAGTCTACATTTATAAAATTTAATATCCAGCTGCTGTCAATTTATTATAAGCAGTTTGTTAGATTTTTAATGGAATAATTAACATTTTTAATTTAATTTAAAAATAAAAAAAATTAGTGAAATTTTGGTTCATGTGTAAAATTGTTTAGTTCTTTAATAAATCAACCGATTATTTACATAAATGTTAAATTATTTAAATAAACCATTGTAGAAGGAAGTGCAATAAAGTTGTTACACGAAAGGGAAAACGACTATAATAGTTTCAAAGCACGTACCCTGTTAGATACAGCAATATACTCCATAACTTATCAATGTAAAGTTTTAAACTCCCAAAGTCCCATTTTCTTTGCAAACACTATAACTACACATTGTTTTAAAACAAGCTACAATTTTTCTTAAAGAACATTAATATAAATCAACAACATACATAAAACTTACCCAAGTTTTTACTTTCATATTTTCTAAAATGTTAGGAGTATGTTAATTAGATTTTACGTGGTAATAAACAAAGCCGCATTAAATTATCATTACAAATTGTAATAAATCAATGACCCAATTGAAGTAATCCGACGCGTTTCTAAATAGGTCGGTATAAGTTTTCGTCCTGATCCTGCAGCAACAGTATAGATCAATATCGAAATGTTTATCGAGACGAAGGAAATTTCAAATAAATCCAACGAAATTATTTTTCGGAAGAACCTCTATTAAGCTTAACAAGATGTAAAATTAAAAAGGAAATTATTTTTTTATAAAACCCTACTTCCATTTTAATTAAAAGAATTAAAACAATAAAATATTTCCACATGGACAATGGATAAAACTTTGTTTACTGATAAGATTATATCATCGCAGTTAAATACAGGATTTAGGAATGTATTGGTTTCGAGCACACTCAATGGATATCGAGCGAAAGATAAAATTGAAAGCACGAAAACACACATATTTAAACATGTTTATATTTGTAGAACAAAACACTAAACTATAGTATAAATTCTGGTATTGGGATTTCAAAGGTAAACCCATATACCGCAGTATAACGAATTGAAATAGATGAAAGGGATTAATTAGTTATTACCACAGCTAATTATTCGGTGAACTCAAATTTAGAGAAAACAAAAGTGTGGGTATTATCATTTCCATTTGGTTTTGTTGAAATGTCTGAAACACGTTGTTGTATCGAAATTTGATACATCAATATATTGTTCGATCGAAATATCCAAAACTTGGTGAGGCGAAAATTTAGTGGGCTGACGTTAACTTATGTTGCTTCATTTTGGCTTAAACCACTCCCCTTTTTTCGATGCACCGACATTCTATCCACCGATGTTTTAGTGCTGCGATATTTCCTTGCAGCAACATTTCGAACCAGCATCTTATAAATTGGAATTAGCTCATCTTATCTCTGAAGATGGGTAGATGAAGGAAAAAGTCAATAACCATGTAAAAGAAAATTTGGTGTATTTCAAACCGAAAATCTTGATTGTTCAAAACTGAACCCAACCTGGTAGATGAAAAAAGTCATTTGGAAGAATATGTATATTATACAGGGTGATAAAAAAAACTGAAATTTGGTGGGACCAAATTAGGTCTTGGTATAAACATTTTAACATGAAAAGAATTTTTTTATCGCTTGGATTTTTGACACAACAGCCATCTTGATTTTTTTTTAATGTGTCGTGCAATCAAAGACTTCTATGTTTTCTACTGTCATACATAGACCTTGACATGACCTTAAAATATGTCATTTTATTTGAAAATTTTATCTGGTAATGAGCTAACTTTGGACATATAACTTTTACCATTGAATTAAGTAATAACCGATAGTATCATAATCCATCGCATTAGTTATACATATGTTGTATCTAGTAACTTGTAAAATAAAGAAAAACACAGGTCAACTTTAAAATGGCCGCCAGTGATACATAAAAAATGACACGTTGTCCGGTCTATATATAACAATAGAAGACATAGAAGTCTTTACGTGCAATACATTATTCGAAAGTTAATTTTTAGTACTGTAAGATAGTCAAAAAAATTACTATTCAAATCGTAAAAAATAAACCTTGATATAATTTTGTTATTCAACTTTAATTTTTTTGGACTGTTGCAAATTACAAATTATTATTTTTCTTTCAAAATAAAAATATTTTGCGTTAAAAAAATATTTTTTTTAAATAAAATAATATTTTCTTTAAATAAAACAATAAAATGTTTTATAAGTCAAAAAATGTTTTAGCCATTTTTGGAAGGCTACAATATTTTTATTTTGAAAGGAAAATAATAAAAATGTTATTTTTGTAATTTGCTAGAGTCTAAAAAAGTTAAAGCTGGATAACACAATTTTATCAAAGTTTATTTTTTATAATTTAAATAATAATTTTATGGACAATCGTAAAGTACTAAAAATTAGCTTTCCAATGATGTATTGCATGACATTTAAAAAAATTCAAAATGGCTGCCATGTCAAAAAATCGAGTGTTAAAATTTTTTTTTTTTCATCATAAAATATTTGTACCAAGGATCTATTTGATCCCACCAAATTTTTTTTATCCAGCCGTTTGGGCATGATCGCTTTGGTTCCATACATAAAAATCACCCTGTATAAAGGGATCATAAAAGTGTTAAAATGCAAAATGTAAATGAACTCTTTTCTTGATCCCATTGTAAAAGATACATCTTCTTTCCATGGACTTTTTTCATGTAAAGAGTTTGTTTTCAGCTTTGGAAAATCGCGATATTGGGTTTTGAAATACCTTTGTAGATGAAAATAGTCATTAGGAAGAAGATACTATCGAATTCGGTTATAACGAGTATCAACTGACGGCGAATTTTGCTCGATATAACCGTTAATTGTTATAACAGTGAAGGTATTTATTTACCTGTTATTATTCAAATTGGAAATATACAGAGTGATTGTAACCAAATGTCGATAACTTTAGAAATTGATTTTTTGAGCAATTTCAAAATAAAAAATAAGATTACATTTCCTAAAAAACTCCATTTTCGAAATACAGGATGTTAAAGTTTACCTCCCTTTTTTTTCAATTTTATAACATAATATCTACATTTTTATTGATAATTTGCCCAAATTTTGACAAAAGCATACTCATGGCAGTAGTTTTTAGATAATATTGCGAATATTAAAAAAAAAATTCATGATGAAGTTTCTTCAGTGGCATCTTTATTTACACAATTCTGTTGGTCTACCTCCTGAGAGTCGTTTGCATTTTAAATTGTAATAGTTTCCTATCCAACGGATGGAAAATTTAAATTTATAAATGCAAAAACCCAATAAAAGAAAATGAATGGAATTCGCCGAAAAAATTAACAGTGATATTTTGAATTGAAATACATAAAAACCAAAATATGTATTAGGATTTGCTCATTATATCTGAGAACTCGTTATGTCCGTGCTGGTTATAACCAAGTTCGACTGTATATCTTCTACAATGGTGTTCAAAATGCAAAATGTAAACATTACACAAACCCAATAAAAGTTGAATTTTGAACAATTTTCTTGATCCCATTATAGAACTTCTTCCAAATGACTTTTCTTATCTTCAGAGGCTGTCGTCAATTATAAACACGATTTTGGATTTTGAAATACCTTCTTATTTGTTAGGAAGAAGATAGATATATCTCCTATAATGGTACCAAGGAAAGTGTTCAAAATGCAACATATGTAAATTTTCCACCAACCTAATAATAGCTACTTTTTGAACCTTTTCTCGATCCTATTGTAGAACTTTTGTATTCTTCTTCCTAATGACTTTTTTCATCTACAGAGGTTGTATTCAGTAGTGGAAAATCACGATTTTGGGTTTTGAAATACCTTTGTAGATGAATAGTCATTAGGATCAATCAAGGTCATGGAAATTGTTAAAACGCAAAATAAAAATTTTTCACCAACCGAATAAAAGTTTTTTGATCCCTATATAAGATAAATTTCTTCCTAAGGTTGTCTTCAATTTGGTTTTAAATTAAGACTTTCCTTCACTCATTTGTGAATATAATAAATCAAACTTCTAGAGATTTTACTACTTGGGAGTAATTTTCAAATTTTACCAGTTCTTAAAAGAAAATTAAAGAACGTAAAATCTACTGAGACTTATATTGGCTAGTGAAAAAGAAGAAGCTTCAAGAAAATGAAGAAAATTTGGGTACAACTAAATAAGAAATCTTCTTTCCAAAATATAATTTCAGTTTTTCGACTTCAACTCAATTGAAAATAGCACTATGGGTTGACGTCCTTGCTACTTAAAAAACTATTCCTCTCGTCAGAAATAAAGTTTTGGATTTTTGAATTTAAAGGCAGAACACAAACTAGTTCAATTGGTAAAAAATCAGTATAGTAATCTAGAATAAACTCATGAAGATAAGTAGATGAAAAGTCAAGAAACCTTGTTACACAATATGCAAATTTTGGAGTATTCAAAACCCAAAATGGCGATTGTCCAAAATTGAAGACAACCTCTGTAGATGAAAGTCGTTGGAGAAGATATCTTCTGGAACGAGTTCAAGAAAATTCAAATCCAAACTTTTATTAAATTGGTGGAAAAATGTAAAAGGACTATTTTAGCAGATAATAAATTGACGATACTAAATCAGGAAAATAAAGTGCTTGGATAATTCAAATGATACCTACTGAAAACTGAAAAATAGAATTATCTGATAGCAGGTGAAATTTAAAAATAACTTTAAAGCAGGAAAATCTCAAAAAATTTAGATTATCATAATCACAATGGAGAGACTAACCTTAAGTGTTTAGTCTGAATTTTGTTATTTTTAGATTCTGATTTTTTGTTAAACACTATTCGATCTTCAGTCGTAAATTTATAACAATTGAAT
This sequence comes from Stenus bimaculatus, assembly GCA_963971135.1. Classification (NCBI taxonomy): domain Eukaryota; kingdom Metazoa; phylum Arthropoda; class Insecta; order Coleoptera; family Staphylinidae; genus Stenus; species Stenus bimaculatus. The sequence continues at coordinate 43,454,832 of OZ020183.1, read as the reverse complement.
TTCTTTGGCCTTTATTTCAAAATTTTGTTTCTTTAGTCATAAATCGGTTTTTCATCAACGTCAAATTTTAAACATTATATATTATTAATGATCAATTGGAGACTGATTATTGGAAATCATCTGAGGATGTTGACAGTTTGAAACTTCGGTTGCGAAATGAACAAGCCTTCAAAATTTAATAAAATTTGTAACTATTTCACTTGATTTTAAATTAACATTTTTCCTTTACTCCTTTCTAAAAATGAAAATTACTGAGTATTTTCAACTTTCCAGAAATCCTGATATAAAATATACGTATTGTATAAATTTTGAATATAAAATATAAATAAGAGCAACATAAAATTTCCTATTAAAAAATATATTAAATTGTATAAATTCCTCAAATTTTTCCAAAATATTGAAAAAAATTCTGGAAGATCCCAGAAAATCTGTCGTCGTAACATGAGGTTTTTCTGGATTATTTTTTTTTTAATAGGTAATAATAATAATTTAACTCATCCACTAAACCGATTTTTACCTTCCACTTTTAGAATCAAATTTTTAAAACCAAAAACATTTAATATATGCTCGATTTAATTATGATGGGAGTAGTTATTAAAGTACAATAGTTTACATTCAGTTCATGCTTTAATTAGGTGCTGAAATGAATTCCCTTAAACGAACGCGACTGGCTTAGTGGTTAATAAAACAATAATTGGCATTTACTAAATTCCATCAGTAAATTGGTTCAAATTGTAACTTTTAGTAGTAAAAAATAATGCATGATTTATGGGATTATAGTTTAGATTAAATTTGAATGCCTATTATTTTCCTTCGTTTAATTAATTTTTATATGGGTATTATTTTTAATGTATGTTTATTTATGTGCTTCCAGAAGCAGGGAAAGAACAATAGAATAAAACATCAATAGCCCCAGAGGATTTTCCACGTAAAGCAACGTGAAGCTGCAGTAGGTTTATCTTGGATACTTAGGGACTGTTTATTCTATATACTTTATACTAGTATTATACTTTACAATACACCACATTCAGATAAACTATGAAATGAAATGTATTATATGGGTTAAAGGTTGATTTAGTAGTTCATTATCAACTTAAATCGCAAAAACCAAAATAATTCTATTATTTAGGAAATCCCCATTATCTTCTCATTAAAATATATTTTGCAATGATAAAGACTTATACATAAATTTAAGAGGAGATATTTCATAACTTGATTTTAAAAATTTGTAATGAAAATTTTATTCACAAGTTTCAGTTATATTAAAATTATGCAAAAACAAACACTTTTTTTTAATTCTAGAATAATACCATTGTGGATAAACTGTCTACCTTTCAGAAAAGCTTAAAATGAGAGATGGATTAAATACAAAAAATTTCCATTTCAATCATTCTCCAAAAAAATACTATGAAGTTAAAATAAATGCAGTTTCATTTCCATTTAATTTAAAGTTGGAGAGAATAGTTTTACTCTAAACCCCAGAAAATCGCAGAAAAATAATTTATAATATTATCTTCTAGAGGTTTTCTAGTATTCTAATTCTTTATCTCTTGCTTAATAAAGAGCCAATTTCTGTGAGCAAGTTAATTATTCCAGCGTGTTTAAGTACAGTGACTCTTAAAGTTATCCACTAGACAATAGAAATTGTGCGTGCTAAGAGTGATGTCTGTTCATAAGAAGAGTTGCACTCGAATTAGGTGTGAAGAAGGAAGAGAGGTTTTGGGGTTCAACTAACTCCTTCTACTTAGAGATTGACCCCTTCGTCATTGGAAATTTGCCAGACGTCTCGATTGCAAAGTTGTAAAATTCCTTAGGGGTTGCACTAGCGATAACACTGTTAATTAGCTTTTATTATTAAGATAAACTTTCTGTCGCGTACAAAAGACTAAAGGACATTTCAATTGTGCCCATGGTAAGTTTGGTGTTCACTGGTTGTTATGTATAATATCGAGTGGCTGATATACAGTCGAGAGCTGAATTTATGAATGGAAATTTATTAAGAAGCACGAAGCTGCATACTTCATTTCGTTAAAGAGTATTTCGATCAAAAATTAAAGTAGAAAAATTTTCGTGGATGATAAATTAGGTTTACTGACCTTAATGGGTCACGTAAGTTGCAGATTATAGGTATAATCTATTCAACCATAAATTATCTTTAAAATTACTGTTATTAAAGTTGTAAAAATGTTTTAACTTCTACGATAAAGTAATTATTAATATATTCTGGTAAGGTAGTAGATTAAAATTCAAGTCACGATGTTTGAGTTGGTTCCCAACTAATAGCTTCTAATCCACCCCACTGTCGTCACGTGCAAAAAAGAGTTCTGCTTCCAACAATGCTTTTGATCCGGGACAAGTTTTGTATAAATTCCACCCTTGCGTTTAGAGTAGATAAATTGACCATTGTTACGAATTAAAAATCGAAACTATCGTAAAAACAGCTTTTGATTGGTGGTTTTATGGTAAGATTTTATTTTATGTGGAAAAAACTTAAAGCGAGTGGAGGATTAATATTGAGTTTTACGACTAGCTGTAGTATGTCTGGGTTTTTCAATAAAAACTCTATTTCTATCACGTTTCCTTGTATTTATAGCCTTTGTCTTAGACAGTACGTAATTAAAAATATATCGTGCTCTACATTAATTAACGATGGCAATTCACGTGACCATCAACGTTTTTCTTTGCTTTTTCTCATTATTTTATCCTGATCGAAATTTATAATTTATTAAAGGGTAATTGGAAATTTAAATTACTATCTAAAAGTAAATTACTTTAACAAATAAAATTCCAATAAAGAATATAATTGGATAAATACTTCCACATTTAGTTACCATAAAAAGTAAATTATTTAACTTAAGGAAATTGGAACAACTGAAAATTAAAAAAAGAACTATACATATTCTCTTTCAAGAATATACTAAATTCAGTACAAGGCTTATGAATATTTTATCAAGTTCTGGAAACTTGGTAAAATTTATCAGACACTCGGGATAAATTTGGAAAAAGTTTGAAGTAATTAACTCCATTAACTTTATATTAAATCAAAGGAATACTTTAAAATTTACAGAAAGGAAGAAACTAATGCAGAAAGCAAGACAATTTTAATAAGTAATTTATTTCACAAAAAAACGTCTACGAAGTTTTTATTAACTTGTTGCTCATATTTAATTTAAGTTACCTAATTTATTTTTTCGTACCTAATATATTTCATTGCAGTAGAAATCATCATCATCGTGGAATTAAATTTTTAACACCATATTTAATATTTTTGAAAAATATAGTACTGGAAAATAATAGATACATTTTTTTAAATAAAACGAAACGTTTAGGAAATTACATTCGAATTATTGTAAAACTACAGCAAAATTGGTATACTGCAGGAAAGATTATGATGAAAAGAATTACTGAGAAATTACTGCAGGAAAAAAATTATTACACGAAAATTCACATAAAATAAGTTCATCAGAATTTTTGAAACTATATCAGTTAAGAGCAGTTTCCTAAACGGAAAATATAATGGTTTAGTTCTGCAGTCATAAAAGCTAGTACGAATAACATTTTTGTATAATTTTATTTGTAGATGATTTATAAGTCATTTCTTTAATTCCTGCCAGAAAGGAAAAAAAAATTGGAGAATGTACAAAAAATATATAATGATCTAAAAGTACCTTAACTTTGGACCCCTCTAATTAATTTTCTGCTAGGTTGCAGAAGGGCAAGATGTAGCCCAATCAATTAAGATTATTAATCTGAAAAAAAATTTAAAATCTAGCGAGAGAAACTTGAGTTACGACTGCAGAACTAATGCTCGATTTCATGATTTTTTACAATTTTTCCTCCCAAACTCGCGCGCCCTCTAGGGATTCGCATTAATTATCAGTTATTTGGTCATAATTTGCAAAGAAGCTCCAGAAAAGTGGGATGGATTTTCAATTCCTTGTTATTATCTCCAACGGAAAATTTATCGCGGGTGTTCAGGAGATGCTCTTAATACGAGATAGAAACATTGTACGAATTAAAATAGTGAATAAAAAACAGGCTTCATTTCGAAAAATCGTCACAGGTGGAAAATTTTTATGAGAATAAATATTTTAGATTTACGAAAATATTGTCACATAAGGAAGGTTTTTCCGAATTTATTATTCACAATTAATTAATATTTAAAAAGTATTTTTTACAAATTATTATTTATTAATAAACATTGTGTAATTAGGGCAGAGCATGAAGGTGGCAATGGAGTAATACATATTTTTGTTATTTTTAAAATCTATATTTTCTACCAAGTCACTACCCCCGTGTCAATATTTAAATCGTATTCTCGTTTTATCCTTAAAATACGCATTGGAAGAAAATCTTATCACAAAAATTTTTGGAAAACAAAAATTGGAAATAATTAAAGAAGTTGTAAACTATTTTTATTGCCAATTGGATGCCATTTTCTCAAATACACTCAATAACACAAATACACTCAATAAAAATCAAAGTAATTACAAAAAAAACTTTTTTTCATAAGAATTGTATTCACATTTTTTTTTAATTCAATTCTTACTGAAGCTTTGTTTAGAATAATAAACTTTTGCGGTGAACAAATTTTATTTTCAAAAATAATCAATCAACAAGCGCCAGGGAAAACTTTGTTAGCAAAACTGTATCAATAGTTCAAAAATATTAAACAAGTTTTTGGAGAAACAGGAGTGGAATGCCCTAGTGTATACATTTTAGAGAACGTTCAGGAACTTTGTGTAAGTTTTACTTTAGGAAAAACATGAAATTTAATAAAGTTCGAGACCATATTGGTGATAAGTGATAATCGTCAAGAAAATTTTATTAATTGTAGATTGACATTCTCTATCACTCAAATGATTTAAAGGAATAGATACACCAAAAAGGGATGTAGCTTCAAAAATCGAATTTATTTTTTAATAGAGTAAACGTGTATCTATCATATTTTTTAATTTTTGGCTGAAGTGACCGTTTTTACTTATTCTTATAACTAGTTTATAACGATTTCGAAAAAATGTAAAAACTGGAGTGGGGTAAGTGCGCACCGGTTTTTTTGCTAAATAAGGGTTTAACCTATGTACAGTTGGTCTCAGCTGGAAGTAGGACAAAAGTAATCATGATCGTGTATTTTTTGTCCTACTTCCAGCTGGGAGCAACTTTACCTACCTTTAATCTGGTATATAAGAACTTAACATTTTTGGAATCAACCGATTGCACTATTATTTCTGTTTAATTTAAATTGATTAGAACGCCAAATTTATTTGTAAGTTTTATTTTTATCTTGAAAATGGGGCTAGTGCATTAAATAGTTAAATATGCATTGAAACCTTATGTCATAAACTACAGGGCAAGACCATAAATGTAAACATATATCAACCTATTGTGTGGTTCTGTATATTAGCTATTGGAAATTTCGATTACCAAGAGATGGCGCTGTTTGGCCCCTTATGCCAGTAATTGTCAAATTTTATCAGGTTATGATTGGTTAGGATTACTGCATCATTTAGTTCATAAATTCACACCAACTGGCGTATCTGATCTTAGAAATCGCCAATAGTCCAGTAACCATAATCATCAGACCTACCTTCAAATCCAGAAGTTCAGATTTTTTATTAGGTTGTTTATGATGTTGGTCCAATAAATATTCTACGAAATTTTCGACCTTTCTTCAGTTTAACGTTTTTAACCCCGAAGGAGTAATATTTTGATAAGAACTATTTATACCCTATCAAAGTAGACTAAATTTGCTACAATTTGAGACCAGAACCGGGTTTATAAACTAAATAGTTTTTGAAATACAGCTTTTCAGAATTTATCGTTTTTTTCTAACTCTGAAATTTTTAGGAATATTTTATTGTTCTGTGGAAATTGCAGCCATGTAGAACTATTTTCCCACAATGGATATCATTATGTCCGGTTGGAGAAGCTACAGCCACATATCCCTACCTATTGTCACTGTCAATCCTCTAAAATTATTTCACAGATTATGTGTTCTAAAACAAGATTTCTTCATCTACGAGCTGTTACCAATATCCCAATGTCACTATTCATCGAATATGGAATGAGAAAGGGCACAAAATTCTCATAATATTCAGCATTCCAAGGAACAAGGATATTTGTAGTGGTGGACATCTACTTCATAAAGTTGTGTGTTCTCTAACCTCATCATTTGGTTCGTTAGGTGACAGTTACCCTCAGAACCCGTAGCACAAACGTGGCAGTAGTTTTTGATGAAAACAACATGGCTTAGGTTTCTCTAGAGAAGTTCTTGTCAAATGATAAAAATAAAATTCGTTTCGTTGATCTGTTGAAATAAAAAAAAAATGGAAAACCGTAACATTTGAATACAGCATGTAGAGGAAGATGCTGGTAGGTTCATCATCACTATAACTGTCACTTTTGCCTCGCTTCTTAAGATGTCCTGTTAGTTACGGGCGAGGATATTAATTTGTTCATAATGACCACTGGGATTTCACACTAACGTGAGATATGTGGAAGAAGCAAAGTTACCGATGTGATCTATTACAGTATATTACCTCATCAAAGTACTTATCAAAACTGGAGTTTTTCGTTTTCATCCACGCCTTCAAAGGATGTGACTCGACATCCTGATTCTTCACCCAAAAGGAAGATGAAATGTAGTCCATAGTACAAATAAAACCACAAAACCTGGAAAAGGAAGATGTCAACTTTTTCGACACCATATTTGCATCTGATGAGCAGCAGAAGGGAAGCGGATAATAGTTACTCTGTATCGTGGTTCGTACAGCTGAAGAAACGGGCACTGCATTTTTTTTCGTTTGAATTTCACTTCCTGAAAGTTCTTACCAACTGCTGTTAGTATCAACCAAGGTATCAACTTCCTTCCAATCTGTAGGGATATGTGGCTGTTGAGTGTCCACTTCTGAAGTGCTGATGAACATAATGAAATCCGTTGTGGGAAATGGTGGGTGCAGAAATATGGGCGGAGGGCATTTTCTGAATTTCTACAGAACAACAGAATATAGAGAAAAATTTCTGATTTCGAAAAAATCACCATGGCCACTTATTTAAAAAACGATTCCACCTCTGGTCTCAACTTGTAGCAAATCTAGTCTACTAAAACGTAAAATAAAGTTATTATCGAAAAATTCGGTCTATATTAATAGATATCTTCACTCGTTTTGAAAATTTGCAGAGCCATCTAGAGTTACATGGGCATATTAGATGGCACTCTTTTTTTTCTAGTCGGATGCACGCATTGTCCTTTTGGAAAGGACTCAACCAAAGAGTAAGTGATGCTAATAAGCACGAAACGCAAGGTTCATCACTGCAGCTTGTGTAACTGTTGCGTGGTGTACCTTCACCACCAAATTGAAGGCAGACCTAAGGAATTTTCTTCTGATTCGTTTATTTTCTAGTAATTCAGGGTTAAAATTACTAATTACCGAAGAAAGATTTTTGACACGATTTTGTTCAGCGCTCAAGGTCGAACTACACCTTAAATAACTTAGGAACTAACGGATTTGACCCAGGAAAGATCTGGTGTACATGGTTCCTCTGGACTATAGCTAATATACAGAAACACAAGAGAACATAAGACTTTAAAGCATTTTTAACCATTTAAACCTTTATTTAGCATTTTCCCCGCTCCAGCTTATACATTTTCCTTTTGTTATAAACTAGTTAAAATTAGCGTTCTTCTGAAGTTTGTGTAAAAATAAAAGGAGGAGTTTTCAAGTGATAAGGTTACAGGACTAACTACAATTAAAAACTTATTTATTTTAGAATAATTACATGCCATTTCCAGCGTTGCCCTGTTTACGGTCTTACCCCACTTTACATTATTATTTAGTTTAGATTTCAAAGAAAAAATATTTAAAGAGGAAAGTAAAAAACCTTTACTGAATTTTATAAAGTGCAATAATAAAATAACTTTTATTCATAAAATCTTAGCTTAAAGCAAGCAAGTACGTATGATATTAATATATCTACATCTCCATGGAACAACTTATTTTAGCGATCCTGTGGGTATATTATAATTCGGAGAATATAATATATGCCTATCAAAAACAGAACATCTCTTGCATGTGATAGATTTATGTCATTACCATCGTTTTCCCTTTCGAAACATACAAGATTCAATCTAAATTCACTGCATTATTAATCGAAGCCATGAAGAAAAACTTTTTAGGGGAAAAATTTATTATTATTTTTTTAATAAACTTTTAACTTGTCAAAATATTACAAGCCGGAAATTTTGTACAATGCTACACGTCTGGTGTGTAGGGTCTAAAAATCGATGTACTTTAAGCTGCTCTCGTTCAACATCAAAAGTGTCAGACCGAGACTAGGAATGTGCTTCTCGCCCTTGACAGGAGCTCCCAGAATTGCGAGGGGACGAATTTCACAAGGGGCCTTTTCATTGTTACCTCACCCTAGAGTTAGAGCAAGGTGGATTAACTGTCACTGTTCTATCAAAAGTTTCGGCTTAATAACTATCAGCAAACATCAAATGATTTGTCCCCTACTTTGTGTTTATTAATATCAAACTTGAAGACAGGTTTGATAATTGGGTTATGGATAAACTTGCCTAAAATTATAGTACGGTTGAAAATTTCAATAAAATCATCAAATTTTTAGAATGTTAATAAAATTTAAAAGCGAAAATGAATTGAATTAAAGAATTTTCTTTCCCCATTAAAGCCGTGCTAAAGCTAATAAATAAATATTTTCATTCCAATTTCTGCTAAACTTTTTCAATATAAAAGGTTAAATTTTTAAACATGCCCCGGGGAAAACACATAACAATTTGTTTGATTGAAATTTAAGCTCCGGAAAAGCGATTAAACACCGAACGTAAACGCGGAAAAAGCGAACAGGTGTAATTGCGAAAATTTTAAAACCTCCTCGGAGGAGGAAAGTAGCCCGCAGCTATTTAAAATTAAGGTATAAGGAGCTGAAATTGTAGACTTTTTAATTCAATGTTGGCTGATTTAATTCTAGTCTACTCGAACGTGTTGGGATTATTTATTTAGTTGGCTTGAAAAACTTCCAAATTCCAAAGTAACTTTAAAACTTAACAAGAATTTACGAGAATCGAGAATAGGGTTTTAAACTTTACTCCACAATCCTATTTCAGTTTAGAAATGTTTTTATGAGTAACAGTAATCATAAATATTTGAAACGATCAAAAGTTTAGTGAACTAAAAATACAATGACTGGACGTTACGTAAAAAGATATTTAGTTTTATATGAAACGTTAAGGAAAACCACAGATAAAGAAAAAATAGAAGCATCCCTCACCCTACGAGTTTACAAGCCAAGCTAGTTGTAACATAACTTCCAGACAATCTTTTAGGGTCCTGCGTCCTGCTGAATAGAACCGTGTTCTTGCTATAAAAAACAGGGAGAGTTTGAGGGGTATACAGGATAGTACGCAATATTTAACAAACATATATCAAGTCTATCTTTCCTTCATATCAGCACCTCTTCAATTCCCCTTTCGGTTATAAAATAAGACTAAAGTTGCTTTAATTTAAATTTTATATTAGACGCTTTAATGTATTTTGCGAAACTGGTTATAAGTTTAGCCATAAAACTGATTTTATAACTATTAAAATAAAATCAAAAAGGTGTTGTAGACATAAAAGTAATTGGTAGTAATCAAAACTGCAACACCTAAGTATTTGTACATACTTAATATTATGTAAATGCCTCGACCACTATTCAATTTTGTAACAAAATATTTGCGTTGTAAATTGGAAAAATTAGGTCATATTAATGGATTAAGGTATTTAACAAATTTATACTTGGAATTTTATGGTTAGTTAAGTAGCAGAAACTAAATTGGTACTTCAGACACACTTTTGTAACTGTGGTGGCAAGTCTACTCTGATATAAAGCAGGAAGAGGTAGCTGAATTTATTAAAAAAAGTAAAGAAATATAAATTAAACAATGAAAAACTTAAATATTAAATTAATTCATTATTTGTCACTTCATTAAACTCTTTAAAAAACGCAAAAATCAACTACTTTTTATTATAATGTTGATTTTGATCGGTTCATTTCCAATCTGATAAAAATATTATCTTGTATATGAATACTTTCTACAAATTTTGAATATTTAAACACTTTGATGGATCAATTAGTTTTTAGAAAAACTTCAACATTTTTGATCAAACATTTATATGGAATCGACAAAAATGTATACAGTGTGCTCAGTTTTTCCAGCAAAAAAAATCCTATTTGTTCGACTCCTTAAAAATATATTTATTTTTAAATTTGTAAAATTTTACTGATTTACACTTCCTGTATAATTATCTCTCTTATTGTCATTTTTAAGAAAATCCATTCATTTTGTCTTTGGTAAGTTGTTTTTTGAATATTATTGGCCATTTTTAAACTAAGTGAACCACAAGGTGGACAATTTTAAATTTCCATAGACAAAATCAATCAATCTGATCAGCTTAAAGATAAAGACAAAGTCCAAAGCACACTTGATTTAAAGAAAGCGTTCAAAAAAATAAAATGAAATATATATAGGGTGTTCCCCAAAAATCATTTAAATAAGTAGATTTATTTTAAAAAGAAAGCTCGATGTTTTTTTACCAAATTTGTTTTAGATTTGAAAAAAAATATAAAGCATATTTCACAGTTTTTAAAGACCCCTTTTTATTTAAAAACAAGCTAATGCCACCGAAGTATAAATAATCCAAATTTTAAAATATCTATAACGGAAATTAAGGTTTTTATTCGTATTTTTAGTTTGGTTATGTAAAAGTAAAATATACTCTGGATCAAGATTTCCCTCAAATTTACTACTTATTAAACTCGCTTATCCTCTTAAGCTCTAATAAAACCAATGAGGATTTAAAATTGAATTTTCTTGTGTAAAAAATTTATTACGAAGGTATTGAAATTAGCCGAAAATCGAAAATAGAAATGCTAAATACGCTTTTAAAATTATAATTTTTACAATAAACAAATAAATAAAGAAAGAAGATTCCATAGGTCTGCCTTATTTTGTTTGCAATATAAAATGGTCAATTTTTTTCATTACTTTTTCAAAATTCAAAAAGTTCTATACCTTCGTGACGTTTTCAACTATTAAAATATTACATACATACAGAAGATTTCATGAAATTAAAATATTACATACATACAGAAGATTTCATGAAATTAAAATATTATGCTCATTTAATTGGGTAATTTATTTATTATACCCGTAGTTTTTTACGAACGAAAGTTAATAAAAGAACAATATTTTTGTTTAGGTTTTGGAAAAATTAATTTTCCGCGCCACTAGATAAACTAAAAAGCACCAAAATACGAGTATGTACTGATTTTTTCCTTTCTAGAACAAATATTTCAATTTTTTGATTTTATCAAGAAAATTAGTAAGCAATAAACGAAATAAAAAAAATATCCCAAAAGTGTATACTGAGAAACATTTTTTTTTGGAAATTTATACATTTTGGACTATTGAAATACTGCCCAGTTTATTAATCTTGTTGAAGATCTAAAAATAAATTAAGTTTATTAATCTTGTTGAAAGTCTGAAAAAAAATTAAGTTAACTGGTAAGGATGAAGACTTTAAAAAATTACAATTAAAAAAAAGGAAAATAGTGATTATTGCTATTAAAAACCCCGTTCAATTCCAAAATTGATTATATTTTACCATAAAACCTTTTCTGTAGGGAAAATTTTTGACTCTATAAAAATATTTTTGATATTTCCTGGTTGAAGAGTCTCTTCTACAAATTTTAAGTTTTTAATTGCTTCAATCGTTTGATTAGTTTTTAAAATAATTCCACAATTAGGAATTTTAACTACCGGTAGAGCCAGCTTAAAATTGTATAAAATGGTGCTTCAATATCAAAATTTATGTGTAAAACCCTTTTTGAACCTAATAATCATACCGACTCTAAACGAAACATGGGTCTCCTCTCTATAATTTTCTTATTTATGAAAATAAAAAAATAAACTATGACTATGTTTTATGGCTCAGAAAACAAATTATTGCACTATTTTTTTTTCAATATCAGTTCGAGTTCAATTTTTGCAGCACACTATTTTCTTGTTGATATTTTAAACAATTGCAAAAGGATTTGACCTAAATGTGAGGTACCAAAGTAATTTATATAAAATCTACTTAAAAAAAACCGTGTAACGTATATTTGAATTTAAAAAAAAACAAAAAAAAACAGAGTAATTTGCAAAAATGCTCATCAAAAAAGTTAACTAAAAAATTAATATTTCAGAAACTTTTTGGATCATTTTACAAATTATAATTTAGGTATTTGTTAGTTAAAACGAGTTTTAGTAGTTTTTATGAACAAGGGATGAAGAAACAAAAAAAAATATTTTTATAATTTAAAAAAAAAATGATTTAAACTATAAACAAACAAATGCGGTGTTACATTTGAAAAAAAATCTTTAACACCTTGTATTTCGAAAATAGAGCATTCTGGCGAAAAAAACTAACTTCATTTGATCTTCAAATAGGTCAAGAATCCTGAAGTTAGAGACACATATGTTTAGAAACACCCTGTACATCGTAAATTAGAAATAATAAGTTAATAAAAAAACCAAAATAATTGAGCCATAAGTTCTCACCATTTTCTCTTTATATGTTTAAAAGAAACAAAAAGTTCAATAATGGGAATTTCGATTTTTGTAACAAAATGGAGGAAGGCGAGTAAAGGCTTTCTGGTGCTTTGAGTTTTTATTATAATCAGACCAGGAGTCAAAATATTTAAAAAAGAATAAAAATAATCACTTTTTCACATTTTATTTTTTCAATGGAAAACAAAAAAATGCAAGGGCTCAATTTTTTTATATTTTGTTACAGATACAGTCATTAGTAAAACTGCATAAAAAGTTTTTTTCAAAATCAGACCAGGAGTCAAGAAATTAAAAAAAAAATTAAAAAATAGTCACTTTTTCAGATTTTATTTTTTTTAGAGATTTTGAAAAAACTTTTTATGCAGTTTTACTAAGGACAGTATGTGTAACAAAATATTTTATTTTTTTAGCGAAAACAAAAAAAATGCAAGGGCTCAATTTTTTTTTTGTTAGAGATACAGTTCTTAGTAAAACTACATAAAAAGTTATTTCAAAATCAGACCAGGAGTCAAGAAATTAAAAAAAAAATTAAAAAATAGTCACTTTTTCAGATTTTATTTTTTTTAGAGATTTTGAAAAAACTTTTTATGCAGTTTTACTAAGGACAGTATGTGTAACAAAATATAAAAAATTTGAGGGCTTACATTGTTTTGTTTTCCATTAAAAAAATAAAATGTGAAAAAGTGACTGATTATTTTCATTCCTTTTTAAATATTTTGACTCCTGGTCTGATTAAAAAAAAACTTTTTATGCAGTTTTACAAAGGACTGTATCTGTAATAAAGTATAAAAAAATTGAGCCCTTACATTTTTTTGTTTTCGAGTAAAAAAATAAAATGTGAAAAAGTGATTGATTATTTTCATTCTTTTTGAAATATTTTGACTCCTGGTCTGATTAAAAAAAATTTTTTTATGCAGTTTTACAAAGGACTGTACACGCAACAAAATATAAAAAAATTGAGCCCCTACATTTTTTTGTTTTCGCTAATAAAAATAAAATCTGAAAAAGTGACTATTTTTTTAAATTTTTTTTTAATTTCTTGACTCGTGGTCTGATTTTGAAAAAACTTTTTATCCAGTTTTACTAAGGACAGTATGTGTAACAAAATATAAAAAATTTGAGCCCTTACATTGTTTTGTTTTCCATTAAAAAATAAACTGTGAAAAAGTGACTGATTACTTTCATTCTTTTTTAAATATTTTGACTCCTGGTCTGATTAAAAAAAAACTTTTTATGCAGTTTTACTAAAGACTGTATATGTAACAAAATATAAAAAAATTGAGCACTTACATTTTTTTGTTTTCGATTAAAAAAATTAAATGTGAAAAAGTGACTGATTATTTTCATTCTTTTTTAAATTTTTTCACTCATGGTCTGATTTTGAAACAACTTTTTATGTAGTTTTACTAAGGACTGTATATGTAACAAAATATAAAAAAAAATTGAGCCCTTACATTTTTTCTCTAATAAAAAAAATATGAATGTAAAAATGAATGCATTTAAATGTAACTTCAGCCCGGTTTGAAGTTTTAGTTATTTTTTTGGGGAAATTTTTAATCGTACTTTAATGACCTAAAAAGGGTATTTATAGTCAAGATATGATTATAAAATAAGTTTTATTATAAAATTTGGTTATTTTTTTATAAAATAAACCATTTAAAAAATAAAATTCGGTATAGAGACTTTTTTTGAAATCACAATAAAATTTTTTTACGCTTTTATTTAAATTGAAGTATTGTATGCACTTTGATCATAAAAAAATGACATTTCTACTAAAGCTAGACTTACAAAATTAGTTCCATTATAAAATTTAGACAATTTACTATAAAATTGGCTTATTTTTTTCTAATTTTTCAAAATTTATTTAAAAAAATACTAATTTTTGTTGTGTTACTGTTGTTTTAAAAGTTCAACATTATAGTGATTTTTGAGATTCCTGTATATTTTTTTAATATCTTTGATTTTATTAGAAACAAGTATGCATTAGATTTTCGCTTTAAATTTCATCCAGAGAAGTTTATTTTAAGGTGTGAAGTTTAAAAGGTCCCTCTTAGTTTTAAAAGTAATCAAAAAAGCAATTAGGTAATTTTGTTCAGTATGACATCTACTTTTTTGAAAAATTTCATTTTGGTATTATTCTTGGTATTAATTTTTTATTCTCATCTTGCCACTTGAAAATCACATTTTTCGGATATATTTTGGAAAAACTGAATCAGATTATAGTTTTCTTTTTTTTTTATTTTTTTAAAGTTTTTAACTCCTGTAATTTTCATAATAATTTTGAAAAATCAAAGGTTTAAAATCATCCAAGAAGTCTTTGGGTTCTTGAAAATTTTACTGGAGGCTTGATTTACTTTCTAATTAGGTAATTGGAGGGTTTTTTAAATAAATCATAAAAACTAGAAATATTAGCAAAAATGTAAGAATTTTGACAGTTAAAAACTTTGAAGATTAGAACCCTCATAAAAACTGTAGAACTCAAGAGAAGAAAAATTGCATATTTTTTTCGGGACTCTGGAGTAGTAATGCTGCTAGCTTTATTAAATGACTACCGGAGGTCATATCTGATCTCAGAAATGACGAATAGGTATTTGAACCGATTTATTATCCAAAAAGACAAAAATTTTAAAATATGATACATTTTTAATAAATTAAAGAAATTAAGAAATTCCACAGGAGAAAATTGTTAAAGCAAGGGCGCCATTTAGACAAAAAAATTAGGATTAATTTGGTAATACCTTGTTAAAAAAATTCTTTGTGTCGAAATGATCAACTACTGGTTCGTGGTCAACTACTGGTCAATGAATGGTACCATTTCTTTAATGACCAAAAATATAAGTGTTCATTAAATTTCAAAATCAAGTGCTCGGATTTCCCATAAGTTATTTTGGTAGTTTTAGAAGACACATTATAGTTACCTCGACGAAGAGCAGATTATTTTTCCATATGTAATTTATTATTAGTTAATAATATTTTGATTACATATTGCATTTATTCAGACAAAAGCTTTATAGAATTCAATAGAATGGTGCTGAAAGATCTAAGCAAATAATTCGAAAACCGTTTTTATTTGTTCATTAATAATAAAGACCGCCTTGCTTGCATTCAGTATAATTTACTTCAGCTATTTACCGTGCTTTTGTAGGAAAGCAAACACATTTAGGGTAAGAGGAGTTTTATCAAATCAGAATTCCTCGCTTAATTAAAAAATAATTGAAGGAAAATAATAGCCCCTTATTTTCGCCTTTCCCAAAAACACAATTCACAAATATTTCTAATCATCCCAAAAATCAAACATTTCGCACAAAACATATTTTCATTAATAAAATAAAAATCCCAATTGAAATTGAAAATAATATTTTTCGTCTCCTAACAAAATATTTTAAATATTCCGAAATAGAACAGTGATAAAATATATCTATGAAATGGTAAATAATATAGTTCAATAAACCGTATAAAAATGATTATTGTATTAAATTTGATTAATCGAGAAATAATTGACAACACTAATGCCTAAAATTCTATAAATAAACTTTCAGGATTACAAAATAGAGTAATAAAAAATAAATTTAATTTAAAAAATGATTTATTTTCTAATATTACCTCGAAGCACTTTAGTCTTGTAATGAAGATTTAAAAAAATCTCAAAAAGGTGGATGAATAAATCAGTAGCAGGTCATCAATCAATGCTTGTGGCATAAAGTAATCATTTTCTCATCTCGTTACGACATATTTACATTCTACCCTCGCCAGTAAACCGTGTTTAAGTTGAGCAACAAAATCCTCAAGGAAACAACAGTGGCTGTCGTCAGGTTTGGGGACTTTCCTGGGAAAAATGTGTAGGTAGTATAGGTAAAAGTGAGATATAAAAAATAGCAGAGAGAACTGTTTTTTATGCTCGAAAGAAAGTTAAATTTATGCCAACGCTCACGCACTCCCAAAGCGAGCACAAAGAAGATACATCTGGCCTGTCGAGCACAAACTTTATGATTAAAATGACACCACCCTTGCCGATTTATTTTAAATATTATTTTATATACATTAAATTAAATTTCAATTTGGAACTTGCATAGTCGCTGCAGGAGAGAAGTAATTAATTTTTAAAAAATGTGTTTTGAACGATCCTTTTAAACTACTTTTAAACTTAATGGTGCCTATAATTAAAAAGACTGTTCTGGCATATTTATTATGTTACGCAAAATTTACTCAGAATATTGCACTTGCTGTTAATTTTTAATGACTGATAAAAGTACTTACGAATTTTTTAATATTTTTGAAGAAAGACCATCACGACTTACTTACCTAAAACAAAGAAAAAGCACATTTTAATTTATCTACATATAATTAAGCTAACAGCTAGATCATGACAAAGCCTTGTAATCAGTTTAACCCTTGGGGTATATAAAATTATATAACACGTTACAACATGCACATGCACAAATATAGCTTGTATTTTAATCAAAAACCTCTCAGTTCTACATGACTTCCACACTCCACACATTGTTTTATTATGAATTATAAGTTATGAATGACTAAACATATATTAAGAAATTAAAAATAATAAATAAAGGCGTCGTTATGATTGTTTGTGTTTGTGTATTATCTTTATTGTTCTTGTAGAAATGTAATTATTGTGAAATGTTCTCATAATTTCATTCCTTTGATAAGATTTATTTTTAGCAATACTTTTATATTAATAAGCATCTACTATACATGGTGTTTCATATGTATCTTTCAAAATTTCTGGAGGTGTTTCCATATAAAAATAGGCTGCTGATAATTTAACATTGTTTTTAACATCAATGATCTATAATAATAATTTAAACACAAGTCAATTTGGTAGAATTAACATATAAAATAGTTGGTAACATGTACAGTTGGTCCCAGCTGGAAGTAGGACTAAAGTAAACACGATCGCATTTTCTTTGTCCTACTTCCAGCTGGGTGCAACTTTACAGCTGGTGTCAGAGTGAAGTAAGACATAAAATACTCGATTGCTGGTTCTTTTGTGACCCACTTCCGAACATCACCAGCTGTACATTCAGCAAATATCTTCTTTTTATAGTATTTATTGATACTGTAATTTGCTTTTTTGTGTTGCCTACTTAAATCTAGTAAACATTCTTGCTTGTTGAACATTCGAAAACTATGATAGTATAAACTATTTGCTATTTTGGCATCTTATGAGGCTTACAAAAGGTATACAGATATGGTTTTTATATATTGTATCAAAATTGTGATATTCTGACTGTCTGTTGTAAGTGCTAGATTTTTTAATAAACATGTAGCAATCAAATATTAAATGATTCTATTTATTACAATAAAATAACAAATACAACTGACACTTAATTAAATAACCATAATAATAATTCTCCTTAGTTACCTAAGTGTACTTGATTTTTATTGACCCCCAATAATACTCCCCCCCAGAGAGCGAAGTACAACGATAGGGAAAATAAAAATAAGTACATAACTTGATAAAAGGAGTGTAAATAATAATATAAAATGATACAATTATTTTAAAAATCAAACAAAATTAATAGATGAAGTTCTAAATAACAATTTAACAAAATATACAATTATTAAAATTTCAATTAAAAGAAACACGTTTAACGGCCGCAAAAGACAGAACATGTTCCACTAGAGCTGGCTTGATCCTGTCCAATGATACATGATCTTCTCGTCCATCAGAAAATAAAACTTTAAAAAATTTTGGAAAACGTTCCAACACTTTATAAGGACCAACATAAGGTGATTGTAATGTTCCTTTAATTTTGTCATCTCGAATGTAGACATGTGAACATGTGTGTAAAGCATCTGGTGTATATGACTTCCTGCAACCAACACGAGGAGGTTTGTATTTACAATGTTTGAAAAATTCTCTTAAATTGATTATGTAATCATTATTAGGAGTGTGAGGCACATCTGAAATTGAGTTGTCAAAATATTGACCAGGAAGTCTTAAAGTTGTTCCATAAACTAATTCAGCTGAAGTACAATTTAAATCTTGTTTCAAGGTGTTCCGTAAACTAAGTAACACAAGAGGTAAAATAGTAACCCAATGTTTAGCATCCTTATAAGTGGTTAGAGCTACTTTTAATTGACGGTGAAAACGTTCTATTAAACCATTTGAGGAAGGATGATAAGCTGTTGTTCTAATAGACTTGATACCAAACAATTCAACAAATTGTCGATATAAAGTAGACAAAAATTGTGCCCCCCTATCAGAAGTCACAGTTAAAGGAATTCCAAAACGAGAAACCCAACCAGAAGTGAACGCTTTGACAATAGAAACTGCAGAAGTATCTTTTAAAGGAAAAACTTCCGGCCAACGAGTAAATCTGTCAATACAGGTAAGCATATAAGAATTTCCTTCGCAAGATGGTAATTTTACTAAATCAATATGAACATTTGTAAAACGACCACTTGGAATTGGAAATGTAGAAACTGGAGTTTTAGTATGTCTGAATACTTTGTTAGACTGACAAGAGGAACAATTGTTTACATAAGTTTTAATGTCCGTATTCATTTTAGGCCAAACGAAAGATTTTCTAATTAAATCACGTGATGCTTTAATGCCTGGATGCGTCAAAGAATGTAAAGAATCGAAAACTTTTTTACGTAGTTTAACAGGTATAAGAGGACGTTTAATGCCTGAAGAAATATCACACCACAAACAGTGTTTAGAATTCGGCAATGTTTCAGCAATTAGCTTTAACGAATTGGATTTACTTTTAATAAAAAATTGTAACTCTTTATATTATTATTTACACTCCTTTTATCAAGTCATTTTCTGACAATTCGATTGTGTCAATTTCAGAAGCATTAACTAACAAACTGATATTTGTATTAGCTATTGGATGAGTTAATAAAGTAACCTTAGCAAATGCCTCTTTGATAGAATTAAAAGATCGGATATGCGAAGAATTGAATTCTACAGGATGACTTTTACTTACAGAATGATTAATTAAAGCATTTAAGGGTCGAAGTAATTGAGCGCAATGAGGAATAAATCTGTTATAAAAATTAATCATTCCAAGAAATAAACGAAGTTCGCTTTGAGACGTAGGTTGAGGAAATTGTGTTATCGCTTCAACCTTGGTTTTTAATGGAAATATACCTCTAAAATCCACTTTATGACCAAGAAATTCAATTTCTGTTTTGGCAAATTGGCATTTTTCTAAGTTAATTAAAATTCCGTATTTAGATAAACGTTCGAAAATTATTTTAATATGCTCATAATGTGTTTTTAAAGAGGAACTAAAAATCAAAATATCATCCAGATATGAAAAACAAAAATCTATATTAAACAACACTTCACTCATGAACCTTTGGAAGGTTTGAGCAGCATTTCTTAAACCAAAGGGCATCTTAAGGTATTCAAATAAACCAAAAGGAGTTGGTGGTTAGTTATCCTTTGGACGGTGAAGGTTGAATCAACTTGAGACAACCAAAGTAACACATCTGTGGACCAATAGGTGGGCAATTTAACCGAAATAGCACCAATTTTTTCATCTACGTGCGGTTCTGCCATGATTCGTCGGGGTCACCAAATTGTAGCAATCAAATATTAAATGATTCTATTTATTACAATAAAATAACAAATACAACTGACACTTAATTAAATAACCATAATAATAATTCTCCTTAGTTACCTAAGTGTACTTGATTTTTATTGACCCCCAATAAACATAATGCATTTAAGTAGCATCAATATAATCAATTTATGATGTTTATATTTTCAGTTCAATAATTTTCAGATATCAGTCTGATTGCCTTTCTTTGAGAATTAAATACTAAATTAGCGGAGGGAGCATGTCCTCAAACCAGTTTACTATAATATGTTATAGGACTATGACAAAGGGCGTAATATGAATCTTTTAGAATAAGCTTTGATCCAAATATACAGGGTGTCCCGTTCGTGGTTCATCAAACGTCAAGGTTAGAAAGTTGTGCAAATTTTATCATGAAAAAACCAAAAAAGTAGGGGTCTATCTTTTATGGTTTGAAAGTTACAGGGGTTTGACTTTGGCATCGCCCGTTTTTGAGAGAAATCAGTAAATGATCAATAGTTCCCCTCTAACTTTCAAACCATAAAAGATAGACCCCTACTTTGTTGGTTTTTTCGTGATAAAATTTGCTCTACTTTCTAACCTTGACGTTTGGTGAACCACGAACGGGACACCCTGTAGATAAGTTTCTCAGAGCAAAAAATACCATCACTAAGTTTTTTTACAAGTTGCTCACAATGATCCCTCCAGATTATAGTCCACGATCAATTGAAATTCCAAGATATTTGGCTAACTTTAAGCTACTAATCGTATTATTATCCGTCTTTTAGTTAGCTGCATATTTTGAATTTTGATCTCATTTAATTTTAATTTATTTGAATAGAACCATTCTCTCGTACATGTATCTTTTTTGGTAATAATGTATAAATATTCGTTTCCCCGATGGAAATTGTGGCGTCATCAAATTATTGGTAAGTTTTGGAGCTACTAATGTATGGTACTAAATCATTAAAATATATCAAAAACAATAGAGGACTAAGAATGGATCCCTGTGGTGCCCCTTTATTAAATACAATAGCATTAAAGAGAGAGAACAGAGAGAGAACCTCAGTAGAAGACATGTGGTACTCTATTTTTAAATAAGACATTATAATTCCACAACTACTTGGATGTAACCCTTGGGAGTATAGTTTTTGAAGCAATATAGAGTGATCGATGTAATCGAGACCTTGCTTAGATTAAGAAAATTTAATAAACTAAACTCTTCTCTCTTAAAGCCTTAAAATTGAATCATCAACAACAATCTGTTTTGAAGGTTTTTTAACCTAAAACCATATTGATGTTCCAAAAGTAGATTATTTTGATCAAAATATGATTGTATCAACTAAGCCACTATTTTTTCAAAAACCTTTGATATTATCGGAAGCAGTCCAATCAGACGATAATTATTTGTATCTTCTACTGAGCCATTTTTACGTATTCGGATAACTACAGAGATCTTTAGAACTTTTTCTCTTATACAGGAGTTAATTAAGTTATTAGTAAGACTCGATAAAATAGGATCTACATCTTAATCGTTTCATTACATCTGTGACGGTTGCAGTGGATACTTCTGATAATAATTGATTTCTGAAAATACCACATAACACCAATCAAATAATCTCAAAAAATATACCGGGTGGAAATGAAACTAGGGCCACCTCTGGCATTTCTTTATTTATGAAAATAAAAAATTAGAATTTTAGTATCTTATATGATCTAAGAAAACAAATTTTATGGATCGAATAAATCTTTCATTTTACTTCCGGTTTATCAGGATTTTTTCTACGTAAAATCAAACATTGGTTAGTTTTAAGTATTTTTATGACAAAACAAAAAAATTTTTCAAAACTTTAAGAAAAAATGTTGAATTTTTTTTTGGTAGAAAATTTGAGTAAAACCTACAAAAACTATTTTTAAATAATACAAATACGTAAAATAAATTGTAATTTATAAAATTTATTTCACCCTTCTTGAGATATTATTTTTTTTAATTTTCAAGAAGCGTTTTTTGGAAATATCTTTACTTTTTTAAATGGGATGATATAAGGGTCATCCCCTAATTAAATAGAGGGTTTTTCCGGTTTCTGTGATATCTCATATGTATGTATTAATTTCAAATTTATACCTGTAATTAAGTTTTTATCGAATTAATTTAACATCAATTTATTTGAAAAAAAATATTTTTTTGTCATAAACATACTTAAAATTAACCAATGTTTGATTTTACGTAGACAAATTCAGGGGGTTATATTTAAAATAAGAAAGTGGATGCCATTTCCTGATAAACCGGAAGTAATATTAAAAATTTATTCGATCCATAAGATTTGTTTTCTTAGATCATGTAATATACTAAAATTTAAATTTTTTATTTCCATAAATAAAGAAATGCCAGGGGTGGCCCTAGTTTCATTTCCACCCGGTAGATGTTGGAAAAGTGTAAATTAGGTACTTTTCAAAATTTCAATGCTTTCTTAAGCCGAATCCGGACAGACGCGACTTTCTCTCTCTTACTCACGCAGATCATTGCTAAATATCATTTCGTAGATTTCAAATACCACATTTATGAATTGACCAATATGCATAAATTTTCACACATGTATTTGGAAAACTTTATTCTGCGTAAGCTTCTGACCAAATTGAAAAAATAAATCAAAATCTTTGCCTAAATAGAGTTTAAATTTCTTGAAAGATAGACAAAGTTTACTGGTGTAAAAACTATACAAAATATTTAAAAAAATCAAATTTGGTCAGAAGCTTACGCAGAATAAAGTTTTCCAAACACATGTGTGAAAATTTATTCATATTGGTCAATTCATAAATGTGATATTTAAAATCTACGAAATGATGTTTAGCAATGATTTGCCTGAGTAAGAGAGAGAAAGTTGCGACTGTCCGGATTCGGCTTAAGAACCGATTTCAAATAAAAGACCGATTTTTTGCCAACTAATACGCTGCAATTTCCTTAGAAAATGAAATCGGACATAAAATATTTCTTATCTTGATCCGAGGAATAATCCAGAACTTTAAAAAAATAAATATGAAACATCCTGTATTTTCCTCCTCCTTATATACCGGGTGGAAATGAAAACCGGGTCACCTCGATAACTTTTTTATTTATGAATAGAAAAATTTGAAATTTGGCTATTTTCTATGGTTCAAAAAAACAAATTTTATGTGCATTTTTTATTTTCGAAATCACTTCCGGTTTCACCGGAAACACCATGAACTTTGTTTTTTTAAATGTAACATCCCATATTTTTATTCATGGCTTAAAATACTTTTAAAAAAGAAGTATTTTTGAGATATTAGCTTTTAATTTTTTTGTAAAAAAATTTTTTTTCAAAAAAAAAAGGTTTTCGAAGTCGGTGAAAAGTACCAAAACTAATTCTAAATAATTCAAATACCTAAATAAAATTGTAATTTGAAAAAAAATTTAAGTGGTTTTTGAACTATTAATTTTTAAACTTAGTTAATGAAGATTTTATCAAATATCTCACTTTTTTTAAATGCAATGATGCCGGGTCATTCGACTTTTTAAAAAGAGGATTTTATAACGATTATTTATTTTATGTATTTGAATTATTTAGAATTAGTTTTGGTAATTTTCACCGACTTCGAAAACCTTTTTTTTTTGAAAAAATCTTTTTTTCTCAAAAAATAAAAACTAATATCTCAAAAATACTTCTTTTTTAAAAGTATTTTAAGCCATGAATAAAAATATGGGATGTTACATTTAAAAAAACAAAGTTCATGGTGTTTCCGGTGAAACCGGAAGTGATTTCGAAAATAAAAAATGCACATAAAATTTGTTTTTTTGAACCATAGAACATAGCCAAATTTCAAATTTTTCTATTCATAAATAAAAAAGTTATAGAGGTGACCCGGTTTTCATTTCCACCCGGTAGAGTGTCTTGTTCGTGGAAAACAAAACTTCAGAGTTAGAAGGTACTACAAATTTTATTGTCAAAAAAATCGATAAAGTAGGGACTAATCATTTATAGCTCTAGAGCTGCAGCGTTTTGAATAGTCACCTATTTTGGCCAGACATCAGTACAAAGGTAATAACACTTTAACAAAAAATATGTGTAAAAATTTAAAAAATTACTAAATGAAACCATCTTTTTTCAGGTAGTAATAATAAAACAACAGAAATCGTTGACAAAGAAACAAAAATTGAAAATTTTTTAATTTTCAGTTTTTTGAAATTTTTTCGAAATAAAAGCCAATTAGGGGATCATTTTCTCCTTCAACTTTTGTGTACTGTCTACATGTTTATCATGGGCTGTTCAGGCATAGAATTTAACGGCTTCTAAATTTCAATAAATTTTGTAAAAATAAAACGAGCTTGTTTCATTAATCAATTATAATTAGGTTAGAGGTTTATACAGGATGTTTCTAAATATATGCGAAGAAATTCTACAGGCGATTCCTTGACCAATTCTAAAACAAAAGTAAAGAATAAAAATTTTCTCAAAAGTGCTCTATTTTTTAGTTATGGGGTGTCAAACTTTCTATATTTTTTTTCATTTTTTGAGTATAACTTCTTTATTTTTTAAGATAATTTGATCAAATTTGAAACACACTCTAGTTAGTATAGTCGTAACAAGATAAAAATATCAAATATCGAAATAAAATACATGGGGATATATTTTGGGGGTATAGACCCCATTTTTTATGCCATAACTTTTTTGTGCTACCCCTCTTAACATTTTAAATGAGATATTCTAATTCCTTGTTTTTTTCTGAAAATTTTTGATCTGTTTAATTTTTTCACAGCTGGCACGGTTTAGAAGTTATTTAAAAACATGTACGAAGTTGTATGCCAATTTTGCATTAGACAGGGGTGGCTTTTTTAAAAAAATAAATACCAGAGACTTCCTAGAAGACTATTTGACCAATTTTAAGACGAAACAGAGAATAAATATTTGCTCTAAAACGCTTCGTTTTTAATTTAAATTAAAATAAAATTAACAAAATAAAAAAAACTTATTGTTTTTAAATAACTTCTAAACCGTACCAGCTGTGAAAAAATTAAAAAAATAAAAAATTTTCAGAAAAAAGCAAGGAATTAGAGTATCTCATTTAAAATGTTAAGTGGGGTAGCACAAAAAAGTTATGGTATAAAAAATGGGGTCTATACCCCCAAAATACACCCCCTGTATTTTATTTCGATATTTGATATTTTTATCTTGTTACGACTATAATAACTAGTGTGTTTCAAATTTTATCAAATTATCTTAAAAAATAAAGAAGTTATACTCAAAAAATGAAAAAATATAGAAAGTTTGACACCCTATAACTAAAAAATAGAGCACTTATGAGAAAATTTTTATTCTTTACTTTTGTCTTAGAATTGGTCAAGGAATCGCCTGTAGAATTTCTTCGCATATATTTAGAAACACCCTGTATAGTCCCCATGAAAAAAAATTGACCAGTCCGAACATTTCTCCAAAAACTAAAGTTAAATAACAAAAATCGGGCTTGTGAAGTTTTTGTTGGACTCACTGTATAATCAGGGAAGTTTCTTTAACAGTTTAAATACTAGGCGAGGTACATAGATTTCATATCATCTGCATATTGTATGGTGTTTCTCTAGTGTCGTATGCTAGCTCAGTCATTTACATAAATGATAAAGAAGACAGGCCCCAAAATGCTTCCTCGAGGAACCCCCTTAAGAACGATTCTTTTTTAAGAAACAGTTTCTTTCCAGGAAACATATTATGATCTACCCAATAAGAAACACTTTGTCCGATTCAAAAGTGTTCTACGTAGTATCATACCGTATCAAAAGCTTTCGAAAAGTCTAAAAAAAACTCCTACGACTTTCTGAATATGCTCTACTTCATTTAATTTTGTTTGAAAGCCCGAAAGCAGCACACAAATCGTAGTTGGTCTAACAAGGAATACTTATAAGGAATGTTTTTTCTAAAATTTTTGAGAAACCCGAAAGCAAAGATATGGGTCTATAATTAGATACATGAATAGGATTATTTTTTAGGTACATTATCAATTTCACTCGATGATTTTTTTTACTTACAATTATTATTAGTTTTCGAACTACTAGTCTACCGTAGTAGGGCTAAATATATGGAATGTTGATGAGTTGGTATATCAAAACCGAAAATATTATTATTGGTCATTTTATGATCATAGAGTTTTTAAATAGTTGCTAAAACCATTGGCCATATCTTCATTTTTACTAAAAGAATTATTTTCCTCATCAACTACGATGGTAGGAAAAGAATAGATTCTTGCTCACTATGATGGTATTTAATTGGCTTTATTGTAAGAAATTGCCCAAAAAATGAAAAAATTAATTATTTTAATCGAAAATAAAAAACGCTCCAACTTCAAAACTATAGATGATGGACTCCAAGTTTTCTCTAATTTGTTCTGTATATTAAAAAAAATAATGTACAATACT
Organism: Stenus bimaculatus; assembly: GCA_963971135.1. Lineage (NCBI taxonomy): Eukaryota > Metazoa > Arthropoda > Insecta > Coleoptera > Staphylinidae > Stenus > Stenus bimaculatus. The sequence goes on along the minus strand of OZ020183.1, from coordinate 43,428,245 downwards.
TGTTCTGATGAAAACTTAAGTCTCTAAAAATTTGAACAAAATCAAGATATTTGAAAGCCAATTTCGATGTCTAAGCGTTTAAATTACTTCCAAAATAATAATTAACTGGGTGCGAATTACAAAACCAATCATTACGTAGAGATTTGCGTTATAGCGGTAGCTGAATTTACCCCTTCTAGTCTAGTTGTCTTAACGACGATCGTTAGGACAGAAAAGTGTTTGCAATTCATCAACTTCTTTTTTAAATAAACTACATTTGAAAGAAAAATTCTGCAAGTATTTTGGTAATGTAAAATTTTCTTGGAATATTTGTAGATGTTAATTAAATTTCTGTGGTTATTAGAATATGAATTGGGAAGTTAATACGTATTTAAATTGTATAAAATGCTTTTGAAAATCAAATATTATCATAAGTTAGTTTCGTTCACGTCTCACGTCTTCAAGATGCGTGAATTAGATGAGTTTGGGTATACAGTATTATATAAATAGGATTAATGTGAGAGATATTCGAGACGCATTACCCATACCCAAATATAATAATGGCGATGAATTAGATTCCGAAAATGATATTTCCGGTTAGTAACAAAACTGAGCGCCCCGTTTATTACAAAACGAGTATGAATTAAACTATGCAAATAATAATCGAGCATTTATGCAAGATTTGTATAATACTACTGTTCTCTGGTATGTATTCGCTATTTGCTATTTGCATCGAGTATATTACAGAGTGATATCAGTTTTTGTTTGTTTTAGGTTTCTGATGTATACTAGTGTTTCAATGACACATACATGCAAGCCAATAAATGTATAAAATATTGACAAGTATTCCCAATATCTTCGAAGAACTAAAGTGCACTTTCATATGCAGTTTATATCAATTTATCTGTTTTGAACATTCTTAAAACGATTTTGGTTGTCTTCTCTTTTCCAATACTACTTCAAGAAACTAATAATTTTCAGGATCACAAAAATAAGTAAGATATTTGTATGGAAATTACAATTTGAGAACAAAGTAAAACAATTTTCTTTTAAATCAAAATTTTTATTCTTTACCAGTAGTAAGTTACTTTTTAGTATCCATTAAATAACACCAGTTTACATCCACTATTCGTAAAATTTGTAAAATAGTAAACTTTATCAATTAAAAATGTGTTTCCTTTGAGAGGAATATTCCTCCATTAATTTTTCTTCATTTAGTGTACATTTTCCAATTATTAATCTTGAAATTTGAACAGTACATAATAATAACTTGATAAAGAAGGATTTTTTTCGCAAACCCCTAGTAAAATGTTGGTTATATACATGTATTAGATAATCTATGTTTTTTGTTTAATTCTCATGTTTTTCCTAAATCGTAGGTTGGTCCCTTGTCCAAGTGTATGAGGCAAACAATTTTAAGCCTAGGTAAGCACAATCTAGTGAACCACTTGACTTTATATGCCTAAATCATGTCACTTTTTGTACCTCAGCTACTACACCAAAGCCCTTTATTCTAAAATAAGTACACTTTAATTATTTTCGCTTCAGTAATGTTAATTTGAGCGTTGTTTATTCTAAAAAATGATGATTTTTAAAAGGTTTCTTAAAAATTACAAATTCAAATGGGAGAATAAAATTATATGAAAAATACAACAATTTATGTGCAAATTAAAATTTATTCATATTTTCCGACGACAAAGAGTAGGAGGAAACGAACTGAAGCCGGACGATAACTTTCATATTGCAGTTTTAAGGTCACATTTTTATTCAGTCAGAGCCGTCATTGCGGAGCCTGGAGGAAAATCTTTGATTTCTGCCAAATGTTTCATTACTTATATCTTTGGTGGATCAAACATTCCTATTCCGAAAATGGAGTTGGAAAAGTTTTCCGCACAAACTAATGAGTTATTATTTTTTTATAAAGGCATATGGGAAGTATTATTAATGAGAATAAAAAGTAAAGCGCATTTTTCATATGAGCTTTAATTAAAGCTTTTACAGTTAATGGTGAAATTTATGTTTTGCCAAAATTAAAAGCTGGATTGAACGAATTCATGCATTAATTTGTTTAATAACCTATTAATTTTAATCATATTGTATTATATTACAATTTTAAAAAATATAACGTGAATTGTTAAAATTAACTCTATTTTGTATTGTAGGGCTCGAATGACATTTATAAATTCTTAATGCTTCATTGATTACTTGCTTGAATTATTTATGAGTGATATTTACAAGAAAGTATTTGAGCCAATTAAAAAACCCACGGAAAATACATTCTAATGCAAATATTGCTTGGATTGTTTTTTAATTGCATATTTGGAACGATTCTAAAAATTTTTAAGACCGAAAAGAACCTACTTTACATGAATATTTGCTGAAATAATTGAAATATAAATTCATGCACTTTTAAAGGGCTAAATATTAATTGACTTTTAATGCATTCAAATCTGCATTTTGTGGGCACAGTTGGAGTAGACGGATATTCAATATAATCAGGGGCGGATTGGGGATGTAGCAAAAATATGACAAAAAAATATAAAAAAAATTTTTATGTAAAAGCTAAGAAATGTATTTTTGGTATTTTTTGCTTAGCAGTTACAACGCTTCAAACTTTTTAAAAGTTTTTTTAAAATGCAGCAAAAAGATGCAAAATTTAATTTTTAAATGTAAAATCCTTACAATTATAACTAATGAACAAAATGAGTAAAATGAGCATTTTTTATATTTTTCGATTGGCAGTTACACCGCCTTTAATCTAAAAGTTCTTGAATTTTCAGCAAAACGATGGTTAAAAAAATCATAAAAAATGAAAAAAATTATATAAGTTTCATTTTATTTATGTAAAATCCTTACAATTATAACTGATAAACAAAATGAGCAAAGAAATACCTTTTGGGCATTTCTCCTTTGGCTGTTATAGCACCAGGGCATTAAACTAAAAAATTTCTTAAAAATGCAGCAAAAAGATGAGAAAAAAAAAATAAAAATAATATAAATCTAATTTTTATGCAAAATCCTTACAATTAAAGGTGCTAAACAAAATGAGCAAAGAAATTTATTACTGGTATTTTCGATTGGCTGTTACAGCGCCTCAAACTTAAAAGTTCTTGAAAATTCAGCAAAAGGTGGGGAAAAAATCATAAACAATGAACAAAAAATATAAATTTCATTTTATTTATGTAAAATCCTTACAACTATAACTGATGAACAAAATGAGTAAAGAAATAAATTTTTGATATTTTTCGATTGGGCGTTACACTCCCTCAAACTTAAAAGTTCTTGAAGATTCAGCAAAAGGTGGGGAAAAAATCATAAAAAACGAACAAAAAATATAAATTTCATTTTATTTATGTAAAATCCTTACAACTATAACTGATGAACAAAATGAGTAAAGAAATAAATTTTTGATATTTTTCGATTGGGCGTTACACTCCCTCAAACTTAAAAGTTCTTGAATTTTCAGCAAAAAGATGAGAAAAAAAAATCATAAAAAACGGAAAAAATAATATAAATTTCATTCTATTTATGTAAAATCCTTACAATTATAACTGATAAACAAAATAGGCAAAGAAATACATTTTTGGTATTTCTCCTTTGGCTGTTACAGCGCCAGCGCTTTAAACTAAAAAATAAATTCTTAAAAATGCAGCAAAAAGATAAGAAAAAAAAATAATATAAATAAAATAAAGTTTATATTTTATATGTAAAATTCTTGCAATTATAGGTGTTAAACAAAATGAGCAAAGTAATATATTTTTGTAATTTCTCCTTTGGCTGTTACAGAGTCAGCGCCTTAAACTAAAAAAAATTCTAAAAAATGCAGCAAAAAAGATGAGAAAAAAAAAATCATAAAAAATAATATAAACTTAATTTTTTATGTAAAATCCTTACAATTATAGGTGTTAAACAAAATGAACAAAGAAATATATTTTTGGTATTTTTCGATTGGCTGTTAGAGCGCCTCAAACTTAAAAATTCAGCAAAAGATGGAGAAAAAATTATAAAAATTGAAAAAAAAATATAAATTTCATTTCATTTATGTAAAATCCTTATAAATATAACTGATAAACAAAATGAGCAAAGAAATACATTTTTGATATTTTAATTTGCCTGTTACATCGCCTCAAACAAAATGAAAAAAATTATATAAACTTCAGAAGTATACCTAATAAACAAAATCAGCAAAGAAATAAATTTTTGGTATTTTTTGCTTGACGTTTTCAACGCTTCAAACTTAAAAATTCTGAAAAATGCAACAAAAAGACGCCAAAAAAAGAAAAAAAAGTAAACTTAATTTTTTCCTCACAATTTTGAGTTTTATTTGTAACTAAACAAAAAAAAAAGAAACCAATTTTACATGACAACTTTGTCTCTTCATATCTCGGTTAATTGAGCGGCTGATTTTGAAAGTGCGACAAGTCCACTTTTAGATATTTTTAAATCAATGCAATTGAAATACTGTTAACAGTATAAAACAACAGTAACAAATTTGTACTTATATTGAGTCGATTTTTATTGTAAATGATTAAAACATGAAGTAAACCTCAATTAGTAATAAACAAAGAGAATTTTTTTAACTATTTTTTCAGGTATCCCTGAAGAGTCTCCAACATGGTAGGGAGAGCTTTTTTGCGCGAGTTATGGAACGCCCTGTATATTTGTTATTTTTGGTTGGCCATTAAAACGCTTCAAATTTAAGAATTCTTAAAAATCCCACAGAAAGTTGAAAAAAAATTATAACAGATGAAAAAATAATATAAACTTCATTTTTATGTAAAATCCTTACAATTATACAGGGCGTCTCCCGAGACATTGGACTGCATAGAAATTATTTTATTTTACAAACCAAAAATGGTCTTGAAGAGATGTAAACTGTCAATACATACATAATAATATATTACTATAGTACGGTTTATTTTACATTAAATATTTTTAAATCATTATAATTAGTCATTGACAATTTAAATGTCTTTAAGGCCAATTTTATTTTTCTTAAAATATTACATGTGGTATATCAAATTACTCAGAAAAAAATACTGATCCCAAATCCAAGATAGCCTCCATAAGAAAACGATAACTTTGATTCATTTGCAGTCAATCCATTGGCGAAACATAAGAGTGGTAAACAAAATCGAACCTTTTTTCTGTTGCATGATGTTTTTTAACTGATTCTTACTAATTTCGAATTTAACCTCACTTTTTATCTAACAGCTCGAGTCTTTGAAATACAAGTATCCCCTACAATTTTACTTCTAATCGACAATTTTTACGAAGGGAGAAGTAATTAGCCAGGTTTTATAAATCTATCGCGATGTTGTCATCCAGAAGAACTTGGCAAGCTATTAGAAATAAATATCAATCCCTGGATACCAATTTTGTGTGTGAATACTGTGTAGTGTCCTTGCGTTTATGGGCAAATAAAAAAGATCCACTTTTAAGTACAAAAGTCCAATGATCTGGTGAGAATCATCATGAGACTGTTATTTTTGGGTTGTGAATATTACGGGAATAAACAGCAAAAATCGTTCCAAGGGGATTTATCCTAGCTTGCAATCTGCTATTAGACCTGTTTTGAGTTCAGTGAGTTCTAGTGATGAGTCAGTACCACAGTCCCAACGCAGTATGTCCTATCTAACAACTCAAAGATCTTCAGAAGACAGTGCAAAAGGGACTTCAAAATTATAATCAGTGAGGCAAATACATTAAGAATTAGGAATTCATCCAACAAAACCACTGTTTGCCAGCGTAATCATATGCCCTACAATACACTGAGGTAACTTTTTGGTCCTTAAAGGTAACTTTGGCCCAAATTTTGGAAAAATATAGTTTGATCTACTGTTAGTTATCAAATATTATGTTGATACTAACTAAAAGACACACTTGAAATACTTATAATTTGTGTTAAACGAAAGTTGGAAACTAACAGTAGATTAAACTATTTTTTTTTCAAAATTTGGGCCAAAGTTACCTCAGTTTATGACACTGCATTGTACATAAAAAAATGCCTGTATGTTAAAACACATTTTGGTACAACTCAAAATAAAGAAGGTCGTTTCGTTTAATTCTTAAACTTCTTCAGACCTTAACAACACATAGACAACAATAAATAAATCGTTTGAGCAACATACAGATTAATATGATAAAATCACAGTTACAAAAAATAAAAAGATGTTTTTTTATTTATTTTAGCCTAAGAGCTCTGAAGAAGTTTAGTATAAATAGGCTTTTATCTATCATAGTCCTAATCGAGGTGATTGACTCAGTATTAAATAAGTTAAAGGACGAAAACACATTTACAGTTATTTCTTGCTTATTCAAGATAGTGCAGGAATGAACAAATCTCCACTACTTTGTCCATTTACCCACTTTCTATCTCAAATAATAAGAATGAAACGTCTAACGTCCTGTAAGACACCCTGTATATATGTAGTTAATAAAATAAGCAAAGAAATGTATAATGAGAGTAAAAGGTGAATGATTGAAATCCCAACTCTTTCAATGAGAAAAGTTTCGCCTTCATAAGGATATAATCAGGCACACTAACTATCATATATATATTTTAACTAGTTAAAACGCGATCAAACAAAGTACATTTGTAAAAACCCGAATAAATTGAATCTTCAATATTATTTCGGGTTATAACTGAGAGTTTCAGTCAAAACTAGTTTTACCTGATCCTTGATTTGTTAGAACTAGTTTTGACATAAGAAACCAGTAAAAACCCGAAATTCAGAATATTATTTTAAGCCAAAACAACCTAAAATTTTATTAGTTGGGCAGTCACGTGTTAAATTTAAGGGTAAAATGTCTCGAATGTTGGGAGCTAAAGCTACTTTAGCCATAAGAGTTTATGCTCTTGGTGAAGATGGATCGTTTGAATTAGGAGCTGCTCACAAAGCTAAACTTGAATCACGTTTGAAATTATTGGAAGAAGGTAATTTTAGACGCATTAGTGGTACTGGTAAAGCTAAAGCCAAATTTGAAAAATATTATGGTGTAAGTGAAATAAAAGAATATCCAGCAGCAGCGGATAATACAATCAATGGCTTCTAGTAGTGAGAGAATATGGAGGAAGATGTAAAACCGGAATTAACTCCAAAGCAATTTAAAAAGAAGTTGAAGAAAGAAAAAAAATACTGGAAAATAATGAAATTAAAACAGAAATTAAGGAAGAAGAACCTGAAACCGAAGTTAAACATAAGAAGAAGAAGAAGAAGAAGAAGAAGAAGAAGAAGAAGAAGAAGAAGAAAAAGAGGAAATCTGAGAGTGAAGAAACTACTACTGATACTCCAGGAGAAACTGAGGAAGTCAACACCGAAAAAAAAGGAGAAGAAGAAGAAAAAATCTAAGGAAGTCGTGGAAGCAGAGGATGAATGAAAAACTTTGCTTTGCAATACACTGAAAAAAAAATAAAAATAAACAAGTTATTTGTGTGGTAAACATTGTGTGCTCTGATAAATAAGTTTCCAAGTTCCCAAGTTGCCATAATATTATTATTTATCAGAGCATACAATGTTTATTACAAAAATAAAATTTTAGATTATGTTTTGGCTTGAAATAATATTCTGAATTTCGGGTTTTTACTGGTTTCTTACGTCAAAACTAGTTCTTACAAATCAACGATCAGGTAAAACTGGTTTTGACTGAAACTCTCAGTTAAAACCCGAAATAATGTTGAAGATTCAATTTATTCGGGTTTTTACAAATGTAGTTAGTTAGATCGCGTATTAACTAGTTAAAACTAGTTTGAACAAACGTCTTTAGTTACTTCAAGTTTTGACTAGTTAAAACTTGTTTTTACTGATTTCGGGTTTTAACGGTAACATATACATAACGAGACATACTACCGAAATCTGGTACTCGAAAATGGGCAATAAGTTTGAACTAACTAGGGTTGTATTTAAGAACGCATAAACAACTAGGCTTATAAAGGTAGGAACATTTAGAAGTTGAAACAAAATTTAATATAAAACGATTAAAACCTATGGATGACATTAATATAATTTTTTTTTACTAGATTTATTAAAGTTATCGTTGCATAAGATCACAAGATCACTGTGATCTTGTGCAACGACAACTGTGATGTTGTTTCAACTTCTAAATGTTCCTACCAATATTTTTATTCAATCGTTAGTGATTATAAGTCTAGTTGTTTGAGCGTTCCTAAATACAGCCATAATTAGTACAAAAGTGTTGCCCATTTTTCGATTTGTAGTTTGTCACAGAATGAGCAGTACCAAATTTCGTTAGTATGTCTCGTAATGTAGATAAAATGAATTGTTAATGTGCCTGATGATGCCTTTAAGAAGCCGAAACTAGTCGCACTTGCAATCAAATAAAAAATTTCTTGTTGAAACATTAGAGATTTGAATAATTCACCTTTACTTTCATCAATTACTTTCCCAAATTATTGTAAAGATTTCATCTTAAAGAAATAAATATTTGGTACTTTGACTGTTACAATCCTTCAAATTTAAAAATTCTTGAATCCCGCAAAAAATTTGTTTTAAGTTTTAAATAAATACCAGTAGATGGTTGTGTTTAGTATCATAAAATATGAATTTATTAATGTATTTTTATTAAATGGTTAGATTGGTATTTATTTTGGAATATTAAAAAACTCATTAACCCGGCCGTATTTTTAATTATCACCATACGTGAGAATTATGGAGATAAATTTTCAATTAGAGGATCGCTTAGGGGCTTTCCTGGAAATGTTATCAAAGGAAGCAAGCAACATTTTCATGATGTACAGGACTGCGTCCCCGCCGGAAATAACATGACCGTATTTAATTGCCTGCAATAATTACAGTCGGATGATAAATGTCCAAAGAAAGTATCGATCGCGAAAGATTCGCAGTGATAACACGGTAGACGTAATTACTTTTACTTTTAACCACCCAATACAATGTCTTGGGCGTCTCTTAAAATGCCTTTTATTGCGACAGTCTGATTGCCAGGGATTATAGCTGAGATCAACCCGATTAAAGAATAAAAATTTTTAAGAGAGTGCAATTTTTACAAACAATGTAGTAAAATGAGTAAATGGCGAAGTAATAAAGTTTGATGGTACAAGTTTTTATGTGGCGTATTTACGTCAACTAGTTGGAATGCTAAACGTTGCTATAAATTAAATTACTCCAATGACAAACATAGTTTTGGCTAAATTATTCAGCAGCGTTAACTTTTATTCCCCCAGCTCCTAAAAGGTACTTAAAAAACAAACTTTAAACTAACTTAAAAATTTATTACCATATTTTTATAAATTATTTTTTCAAGAAATACCTACTTGCTTTTCTTTTCAATAATTACATGAAACTAAATTAATGTACAACTTTATGACGTTCTAAACAGCACTTAAAATGAAAACATTCATTACTCTATCGTTTTATAGCCGGTGTTTAAATATTTAAGCTTTACGTATAGAAAAAACATTTGATGGTTACACCAAACAAATTCATCAAAACGGAAACACTAATACCTCTTATAAGGTCTTTAATACCATAAGGGAGTTCCCTGAAAGCATACTTATTCTGGATAATTGCTTAGAATGCATTATATTATGATTAATCTCTTTTATCTCTGCTTTTATTTAGATTTTTTATGAAATTTATTATATATAACTCATTTTTATGTGTTTTACGGAAAGGTTTTTCCCTAATGATTTCCAAGAAAAGTAGAGCTTCTAAAAACCCACATTCATTTTCAAATTATATTATATTTTATACAGGAATATTCTATAAAGTTTTTAAATATAATTCAAAACAACATTTAAAAATACTAACAAAGAGAAAAGTACTTTTCGAAAATATATTTCATGATAGTATAAAAGCGACAGTTCATAGAATTGTTTTCTTATAACTAATAGTGTAGAGCTTTCTATTTTTTTTTTGAATCACCAAACGCGATAATTAGCCAAGAAATGTGTGTTTTTTTTTAATGTGTAAAAAATTTGTAGTATCAACAGTATTTTTCGTTAAAAATCACTTTGAGATTTTTTTAGTTCATTTATAAATACTTCAGATGTTGGATTTTATTTTGCAGGCGAAAAGCTTCGCCTCGTCATAACGTCAAAGCATTACTTTTTGGGCTTCTAGAGCTCCTATTTAGCAGTAAGCACATCAACTGATTATTTTCTTATTAATTTTATGCATTTACACAAAGTGGAAATAAGAAATAAGTCTCCTTTTAAAGCAACAATTTGATGAAACGAAAATATATCAGTAACAAAAGGCTAAATACATTTCAGACTGCAGCCAAAAAGGAGCTGAGATTACTTGCTTGTAACATTTATTAAATTAATTCAATGAAGACTAAGTTCCCAAAGGCAAGGATTGTGTTTAGTAAACAAGAGACCAACACGAATTTTATAAGAAAAATCAATGAAGACTGCAAGACTCTTTTAAAATAATGAATATACAGGATACAAAATAACAATTTCCCTCTTAATTTGACTAATAATAATAATAATAACTTTTGAAGATAAAATAGCGCAATAAAACAAAAAAAAAACTATATTTTCCAAATAAGAAAGTCGGACTGAAGTTACTTACATCTCAATGCATTCAACTTAAAATTAATTTTTTAAATTAAATTTAATATTGACTTTCATGATATTATTATAATAATACATGCAATCCTTATTCAAAAGATAAAAAGTCAATTTAAAATCAGATCACGGCTCAATAAATTGGAAAGAAATGAAAATAAATAGTCACTTTTACAAATTTTATTTATTAATAACAAGAAATATCTGTAAGGTCCTTTGCAACTATCCAAAAACTACAACTATGAAAAATTATACAAAATGTTTACTCAAAATCAGACCATGGGTCAAACAATTAGCAAAAAATGGGCACCTCAGAGAGAAGAATAGTGTAAGAGAGGTAGATTCAATGTAAAAAATAAAAACATAAGAAATGGTGGCTCCAGCTAATAAATCTGCCGTTTAAATTCAAATTAAATAAAGTACTTGATTTTTTTGCAGGTAAAATTTTATCATTAAAACCAACAAAAAGGATGTAACTGAAAAAAATGTTTATTATCATAAATCATTCATGAAGTATTTCCTAATACTTTGAAACTCAGCAAATCCCGAAAAAGCTTGCTGGTTACTATCTTGAAGAGTTGGTCCGATAGTGATATTATTGCATCAGAAATTGACCAATTTGCAAATCCAAAATAAAAGCTGGAACATGTTGTATTATGAAAGAATCTAGAATAATAATCCTAATTCGAATAAAATCTATTAGGTTGTTCGGAAATTCATTTCCTTTTTTCCCAACAGAGTACTTACTTGTATTTTTTTTAGGCCCAGCTTCACACAACCCGCATTGTCATTATATATTTTACAGGTGATATAGCAAGACTTTTTTGTGAAAAATTTTGTTTGATTCTGCACAATAGTTTTTGTTTGGTGTCCTACCAAATGTGGAAAGTCGAAAGCAGCATTTTCGGTATATTTTACTTTTTTATTAAAGAAAAGGTAAAAATGCTGTTCAAGCAAGAAAAAAATGATTGGATGTGTATGGAGAAGATGTACTGACAGAACGCTAGTGCCAAAACTGGTTTGCAAAATTTCGTTCTGGCAATTTTGATGTTGAAGATGCACTACGTTCTCTAAGGCCTGTTGAAGCTGATGAAGATAAAATAAAGGTATTGATTGATGCAAACCGCCGAATAACAATTCATGAGATCTCTGACAGTTTAAATTTTTCTAATTCAACCATTCATGATCACGTGAAACGCCATGATTTAATTTAAAAACTCGATATATGGGTTCCACATGTTCTTCGAGAAAGAAATTTGTTCCTCATATAAGTTTGGTAACTCGCCAAAATTTTTTACAGTTTGGATGGGATGTACTACCATACCTACCATATACTCTAGATCTGGCACCTTCGAATCATTAATTTTTTCGGTCTCTATAAAATTTTTTAGAAGACCAAACCTTTACTTCAAACGAGAACGTGAAAAATCACTAGGATCAATTTTTTCCAGTAAAGATCAGAAGTTTTATGAGGGTGGAATCATACTACTGCCAGAAAGATGGCGACAGGTATTGGACAAACATGGACAATATATAATTGAATAAAATATTTATGCACTATAAGAAAATCGTCTTTCATTTTCACTAAAAAAAACGAAATGACTTTCCGAACAACCCAATAAAAAAGACCTTTGCTAGAAACTGACAATATGGAAATTCCAAAATATTTTAAAATTTTATGACTTATTCTTAATATTTTGCTATAAAAATCTACAAATTTGATGATTTTGTAATTTGCCTTATTCGGCTTATGAAACGAGTTTTTTATAGGTACTATTATTTCTATTTTACGCCTTTTTATCCATATAAAATAAAATATTGTAGTTTTCAATTTTAGTAAATTTTCTGGTAGTTGGCAACTATACTGTCAGGTTTGTCAAATCCTCAAATAACCTGTAAATCGCTACTCAGTAACACACCGCTGTCAGTGCATTACTAGCCATAGTACCAACCAAAATAGCAAAATAGATGACATAGATGAAATTTAAAAGTATGTTATTAGTTCCACAAAAACGCCAGACTTTACCACCCCCCCCCCCCCCCGGGGCACCTTTTCAGATTTTATTTTATAGAAAAATTTTATACAGGGCGTTTCTAAATACAGGGTGTGTATAAATGCGTGTATATAATTTATGTGATGTATTCTTTCGAAAATTCTATGCTTAAAATGTCGAATTCGTCTTCGTTTGGCTACAAAAGACTTTTGGTAGGCTGTATTTATTTTATCAGTGGGATGAGAAAGGGAAAGTTTTCCAGCAATATGATATTGTTTAACACCAAAAAGTATTTTTTTAACAATTGGGATCAGGATATAATTTTAAATAAACTTTTTTTTGTTTACTTATAACTATATCTGTGATAAAATATAAAAAAATATTCCCCTTTAATTTTTTGTTTTCGTTAGAAAAAATAATCTGAAAGTGATTTCGTCTTGGTCTGATATTGAATAAACTGTATTGTATTGCGATTAGAGTTCTGTTCGCCCTCTGGTGGCAAAAGTATTTATTTGATTTCAAGCATTAGTACATATTTTACGAGGTTTACTTGAGTTTTAAATAATAAATCTATTTGGATTTGCTGACAAGTACCTGCTATCCTCCATTTTATGCAATTTAAAGCGCCCTCTACCGGTACCTAAAATTCCCAATAGTTTTACTTAGTATTTTATGTGAAACAAAACATAAAAAATGCATTTTTATATATTAGATTAAAAAATAAGATCTGAAAATGAATATTTAATTTCAATTATTTTCTATTATTTTGCAAGGGTATAATTTTGAATTAAGTTTCTGGTGATTGCATGTATTATTATTTTATTATAATGAATATCAAAATTTTGCTTGTAAAGTAAAAAAACTACTAACGTAAAATAATTATTTTTAGTACAAGTAACCAAAGAGTACAATTTAATCACGAATTTGAAAGTTCAAGCCAGCGATTAAATTACTTTGCTCACATGTATTATTTTTCCAATTTTGGCACAATTTCCTTTTTCTTTAGTTTTGGCCAATTGTTGCATTATTCGCGATTTCCAAAATGTCAGTTCTAGTACTTATGATCTATAGCTTTATAATTGTATTTCAGAAAAGATTACTTCAATTTGAGAATAGTAAATTGTATTTCAGAAAGCATCAATTGTATTTCAAAATAATCAATTCAATTTCAGAAAATATCAATTGTATTTCAGAACAGTCAATTGTATTACAGAAAAGATCAATTGTATTTCAGAAAGGACCAATTATAAAAGAATGAGGAAGTCAAAAGATTTGGCGTGTCATCAAAAATTAGGTCCTTATTCACCATGTTAAACCCAATTAAAATAATCTGCTAAAAACTCTTGGCTTCCTCAATATATTACAAAGGGTCGTTTCTAAAATTAAATTAATTTTTCTGAAATACAATTGAAGCTTTCTGAAATACAATTGACCTTCTCTGAACTACAATTGATGAATTCTGAAAATAAATTGATTATTCTGAAATACAATTGATGCTTTCTGAAATATAAATGACTATTCTAACTTACAATTGATGATTTTTGAAATTGAATTGATCTATTTTGAAATACAATTGGAAAAGGTGTAGATTTCTCTGGTTATTAGTTATCAAATTTATTAGGGGAATAATCGCGTATATAAATTTTAAACTTTCAAATGATTGTCACTTTTTTTGTTATGTCAACCTTTAATTGCGGTAAATACATCACAATTTGTTCCGTTATTGTTGGTTGCCTGCCAAAAATCATACCCTTTTTTCTCAATTGTGATTATAAAAATTTTTAACCACTAGTAATCAAAACACCAACTTTACTCACTAAATTTAGTTTAAAAAGGCTATCTTTTAATCACAAAAATAAAAAAATAATAATATCGGGTCATCAAATTTTGACAGAGAAGATTCGGCCACTAAAAACTGAGATGTACATCTCTTAGTTTGTAGTGCCCGAATCTTCTCTGTCAAAATTTGAAGACGACCATCTAATTTTTTTTTTCATATTTGTGATTGACCCAATGACCAATATTATTACTACAATGTCCCAATTAAAACTTGTTCTATCTAAAATATCGAGAAAACCAAAAAACAAGACCCCCATCCCTATTTAAGATTTTTGAGGGAGTGTACAGAAAGTTTGAAACACTTCATGGAGGACATTCAGTTTTAACAACCTGTACTTTGTCTGATAATCATCAAAGGATCTGAAACGATCTAAAGTCTAAAGTAAACGTATAGTAATATCAATAGGAACTGTGCTAATTGAAATTAGATCATTTTGGGATTGAATTAAGGGAATGATGATCGATGACAAAATCGTTGATGTTTTGTTTAACCACGGTAATTCGCTTAATTAGAACCACATATCCAACACATTAATTGGATTGAAATTACTCAACTGAGCACAATTTATTAATAATTCAAAGAAATTACTAATTAAATACATGTATCTATATTTTCACGCTACATAAATGTGATTTCCCAAAGTACGTACAGATTGACATAAAGAAAATAAGTTATTGGCAATTTATTTTCAAGAAAAGTTTGGTTTATGTGATGACACCTTGTTTACATAGTAGATCCATTTCAAACAGGTTAAAATACGAGAAACCACCTTTCGAAGCAAACATAATTTCCAATTTATTTTAGAAAATGTGTGGCATTTCCTTATTGGTCTAGATGTAACACTAAAATTTTCGTTAAAAATTGCCCCCACTTTTATTTACGTAACCTTACTAGTCACATATAGTACATAAATACAAGAAACGTGTTGAAAATAAGTAAAATTTAGCATCGCGAAAAGGGCTACGTGCCTGCAGGGCGATCGATCTGTTTCCTTCCCCAGTGGGCCTCAGCTTTTCGCCGGGATGCGTATACAACGTAAAACGTTACGTTACTAGAGTGCCTTTACGTTTTTGCACTTGCAAGACGAAACTGAAGTAATGGAGAGAAAGAGGACTGTGGGAATATTTCGAATACTTCGAGTTTAGAGTTGGAGTGTTCGGCAGTCACCAAGTGCACACTAGAGTACAGCGATATTTCGATAGAAAATGCTGTCTAACCATTCGGAATTTAAAATAAAATTACTTCAAAAAAATTTATAACGCTAAAAATTTTAGCGGCTTTGCGCTAGGTGCAATATGAATTATTGGTGATACTTTTAATCAAATCGAACTGCCGAATCAATAAATTTTAATTGGGCTCTGCAGGTAGAGTTATTTTGTCACACTATAATTGATGTAGGTGCAAATGGAATAATAAAATGCGGACACCGTCAATAATTTTATTAAAAATAAAGCACAAACAATATTTATAAATTCATAAAAAATTTCAACCATATTTAAGGGGAGTAAATTGAAAATTAATCTCAATTTCTATTTCTTTACGTTAATCCCACTTAGCATCGACACTAGTATTTTCAATTTAATGTAAGTTATTTTCGTTTCGGGAGGTGTTTAATGTGGAAACTTCCTAAAGAGAAAGTGCGGGTAAATTTAAATCCAAAGGACATGACTGTAAGCTCCTTTGAGAAATCGTTTCCAGGCAACACTAGTCACTTGGTATAGTTTCGAGTCTTTGGTCCTGGTGAACCTTAAAAGCACGACAGTCACGCGAATGTATGATGATGACGGATCATTAATCTCCCACAGGATCAAAAAGAGATGCTCTGTTTTGCCAATTGGGAACAATTAATTTGAAAATCACAACCCGCTTACTCACGCCGTTATAATTTTTCATTCGGGGTTTAACGTACTGAATTCATAACTTTGTATATCAATTGTATAAAGTTGGAGTAAAATGGATTCGTATTTGCGAAACTTATTTATTTTTATATGTCGAAGTTTTTAAATGATGATACGAATATGGAGGATTTAAAATTTATTGATTTTTTGCCTACTATAAAGTCAAAAAATAAAAAACTCTTTATACAGGGTGGTCCTTTCGTGGTTCACCAAACGTCAGGGTTAGAAACTAGAGAAAATTTAATCGACAAAAAACGAAAAAAGAAGGGGTCTGTCTTTTATAGTTATGGAGCTACAGCCTTTTGAATTTTAAGACAACCAATTTTTGCCAAAAATCACAAAATCGCTTTTTTAACAATATACGTAAAATTACGAAAAAATTATCACTAGAAAGATGAAACCAACCTCTTTCAATTGGAATCAACAGTAATACAGAAATGGTTGATATAATGTTGAATTAAAAATCCCAAAGAAATAAGAAGAAAAAATTAATATATTTTTTTTCAGTTTTTGAAAATGTTTCCAAGACCTTTGATCCATTAAGGTTGTAGTTTTTTTTTTTAATTTTCCGAAAGTTCTTCATATTTACAACAAATCAGGAAAAAATTTGAAACCATAGCTCTTTTCCTGCTCTTACTATACCCACCTGAAGTTACTCCTAGAAGTATTCTGAGCACAGGTGGACTGGCGTTAAACTTATAAAATATTTGGCATTCCATCAGGTATCCCTTATAGCTTTGATTTATAAAAAATTCTCCCCTTATGATATACCGTACACTCTATTTGACAAACTATGCTCAGGATTATACAGGGTGTCCCGAAATTAAGCGGCCAATCTTTAGGAGGCGATTCTACAACTAATTTTAAGAAAAAAACTTCCTATAAACATGTGTCCGATTTCGCTTCCTAAGGGAGCTACAGCCCTTTAACTATTGTGACTAGGTTTTTTGTCATTTATTTGAAAACGGTTGGTAATAAAGATTTGAAATTTGGTGTGAAGACTAATACGTTTAAGATATAATTTCTCAATTTTTTTCAGATTTTTTGAAAGCTCTGAAATTTTTTGAAATTTTTTGAAGAAATATTTTTTAATCATGTGATTAACGATAACGACGTCTCTAAATTGTTCATCACGGTCGCTGAATACACGCTTATAGCTCTAAAACTAAATAAACTAGGTCCCCACTTTTTGGTTTTTTTATCGATTAAATTTGGTCTAGTTTCTAACCCCGATGGAACACCTTGTATAAAATTGGATTTAATCAGTTTAAATTAAAAATATTAGGTTTGTTCCAACAACGACTTTTCGGATCGTCACGAAACCGTACCATTCGTTGTCTGTTGGAACGCATTTTATTATTGCGCATAAGCGTGATCGTCACCGTTTTTTCAAGCTGTTGGAATGAAGTATTAAATAAAATATTTTTAAGGTAATGAATTACCATACCATATAATATATTCTACTATTGATCCATGTTTCTCCTCGTGGAAAGTCCAAACTTTTCTAAAGTTAGTGCATGTACGTACTATTTGATTAAATGCAATATATACCAAAATCATTTTTGATTTCTGTTAACATTTGAAATAAACTTATTAGTTCGAAGGAATTTAATAATAATATTTATGGCACATATGTTCTCTGACGTACGTTGTAGCTTTTTCGACGTACATCGTAAATCCTTTCATTATTAGATAAATAAGCTTTTAAATTAAATAAGCAATTCTGTGTATAATTAAATTTCCAAAAAAAATACTAAAAACAGATCTACAAACGAAATTATATCCTTAAAATAAAAACTTATCATAAAAGGAAAAAACCATCGTTACATTTAGTTTTTAATAAAACTTCTGGAGTTATTTTATTTGTAAGAAAATGTGCTATTTGAGATCCAAACGTATTTTCAACAAATATAACGACTCAATATGTTGGCATTTTCCTACGCATTACAAACCCCAATTATAACCACATGTGCCCCAGGATTATGTAAAGTAACCATTTAGAAACACACCCCTTCGGTTGGGTAGCTAGGTAACGCATCTAAATGCCCCAATATTTGTTTGTTGGGAACAACACAAGGTCCAGCCTGGTCTCAAAAGTAACATAATCCTCCAACTGAAGTTCCAACGCACGATTATTAATGAAGACTCGTCATGATAAGTACTGATAGTCTACCCCAATATTCCCCAAAGACCTCGCTTTTCCGATAAGAAAATAGCCCTCATCTTAAGCATGACAGTTTAATCCCTAGCATGAAACGAAATAAGAAAACCTTAGCTGCGCGATTATGAAAATAATCCTAAAATTTATATTTTTCTTTTAGAAAAGTTTTCAGTACGTTATTTGGGGACCCTCTAGTTATACTTAAAAATTAAAAACTATCATTCTTGAAATATCATTAAAAAACTGGAAGGTAAATTTGGAACATCGGTAGAGGTTTGTAATTAAAGGTAAATAAATTAATTTTGGTGTATATCTAGAGTTTTGATCACAAATTGCGGTATGAAATAAATGTTTGTATCTACTAAAAAAGCACCTACAAACATTGTTAAAAAATTTATCCTTGCACCTCTAGGCCAATTTGTACATCGTGTGCCTAATATTTGGTTGGATATCTTTTACTCTTGACTCTTGCAGCTTCTTCGTCATTACCAAACAATATCTTCAGCTTATCTCTTATGTATTCCAGAATACTGTACACATTTTTATCGACCTGACAATCACTCATTAAATTCGCGACTTTGAAGATCATATACGACCTCTGGTGGTCTTTTGTTAAAGCTAGTAGTGGAGTAATAAATAAAAACCAGTTTAAACAAACAAAGTTTGCAATCGATGTTGTAGATCCAAGATTGAAATAATCAAACGAAAGAATAATTCCTTTGATCTACAACCAAAAACTAATTAAAACTCAAAGCACAACAAAACCTTTACTCGCTTTCCTCAATTTTGTTAGAATTTTTTTGTCAAAATAGCGCCATCTATTCGTAATCGAAATTAAAAATTGAAAAAACTTATGACTGACTTATGATTGTTGAATTAATTAGTAGAATTCATTAATTTTGATTTATTAAAGGTAATTTTCATCTTTTAAAACTAAAATATGAAATTAACCGAGCATGAATTAAATTTAATGTATTACAAAACGATGAAAGAGATGACAGTCTTTATGGGAACTATTACGATTTTCGAAAATTTATAATAATAATGAAATTAAACCTTCCACTTTAACTCTTCATATTTCGAAGAATAACCAACAGACTTTTTTAGTATTTTTCTGAGGAACCCAAGGTGGTCCCCAACAACGTACTTCCGCCATTTGTGGGACACCCTGTATATAAAATAAAATCTATGGTGATTTGTTCAAAAGAAAAATTACATTTAATCTTTTTAAAAATCATGAAAAAATGGGAAAATGGCAAATTTTTGGAAAAATATTAAATCGCATTTTTTGTGTTTTATAAAAGTAAAAATTTATCTATCTTACTAACGAAAACTTTTTAAATGTGGCGCATTTAATAGTAAGGATTCATAATTTTTTTACGTTAAATATTAAATTCTTAATATTAAGCGCTAAATGTGGCTGCATAAATCCAGCTTTAGATACCTACTTTTATTAAAAATTTTTCTATCACAAAGTATAATACGAATGAA
Source organism: Stenus bimaculatus (assembly GCA_963971135.1). NCBI lineage: Eukaryota > Metazoa > Arthropoda > Insecta > Coleoptera > Staphylinidae > Stenus > Stenus bimaculatus. Next base: position 43,408,330 of record OZ020183.1, on the reverse strand, counting down.
AAATTAATAAAAAAAAACGCTAAATTTTATTTAATTGCGTAAATAAAAGATTAATGGTTAAATTAAAAAAAAGAAATTTAAGTAATTTTTAATGATAAATAGCTGCATTTATTGTGCTTTAAAACAGGTCCAGAAATAAAAATTAATGTTTTTTTATATTTCTAGAGCATGGGATTAATATTCTTTGTTTCATATTTCTCACTTTCACCAAAAAGCAGCGAATTATAATTATAACTCAATTCGTAGCATTTGAATGTAACGAAAGCCACTAATTAGCAATACAAAACACGGAAGTTTTTCGTTTAAAACTCACCATTGAAGGTTCTTTTTTCACAATTAAAATTTAAATGCACAAGTCGTATAATTAAAAGATTGGCGACTTTTAATTAAGTTTGGCCGATAAAACCGCTTAAGACCTTATCTCAGCGATATTATCAAAAGTCCACAGCAAGGGAAGGGAAAAGGCTTCAATTATGGCTTAATTTATAATAGATTTTAACGCGCACCAAATAAGCATTAATTAACAGTGACACGATTAAAATCGGAATATTTCAAGTTTGTTACAACAATGGAGGCAAGAAAATTCTATACGAATTGGAAGCAATATTAAAATTAGGCTTTAAACCACTCAATAATAAAAAAGATTTTAATCAAGCGTTTTGAAAATTATACGCCCTTAGCCAGGTGACGCAATCAAAAATTTTGAATGGGGGGTGCATGGAACCGCAAAATACTTCTTTAAATTTTGATACAAAATTTATGCATATTATAATATGTACAACATCCGTCCGTGAATTCAGGATACGAAAAGGCATCAAATTTCCTTTCACAAAACTAAAAAGTAGGGATTTATATTTTTTAGTTTTGGAGATCCAACGTCTTGAATTTTAGGTCTGCTATGTTTGCTGCAGATTTAAAAACATCCTCATCAATAGTATAAAATAGTATAGATAGTATGAAATATATAGTAGTAAACAGAAATCAAAGAAAAAAGCTAAAAAATTCTTTTTCCAGTTATTAGATTATTTCTAAAAAAATCTAAGACGGTGACCAAAAATTCAAAACAGTCTGATTTTAAAATAAAAAATTAAACTGTTATCTACTTTCTAACCCCGAAGTTTGATCCTTCACGAAGATTCTGTATATCTATTTATTTAAATAAACATACGTTAACACTTTACTATTTTATGTAAAACGTTATTCTAATTATTTAGAATCATGTTCCTGTAAGGGATATGCATATGCACCCTTCCCAAGTCCCGCCACTGGCCTTGGCCAAAATTTTTGGACACCCTATAAAACGAATTGAATGTTCATAATAGGTATTTTGAACGGAAAGTCTAAGTTCATTGACAAAAAATAAATACTTGTAAAAAAACTTTATATTTTGTTGGTCTTCTTCTTTAATTTTAATATAGTTTGTATTATTTGAAGGATTCAATCTACTAGCCTTTTGCAATCTTTAGTATATATTATTTACCACTCTTGTAAAGCATTTTCTTCCTTTTGAAATTATTCTACAGCAACGAATCTTACACTTTTGTATATTCCAAAGGTGCTCAATTGAATTAAGATCTGGTGACTATGCAGGCCAATCCAGTACAATAAAACGGATTTCTTTAAAAGTGGATATGGATGATTGTGCCAAGATTTTCTAGATTGGTGCCTCCATAAATTCGGGATAATGATGTACTGATTCCAATATGGAAATGTAATTGCTGCTGTTTAAGTAATTCAGACGAGATTTTTTGTCATGCTTTGATAATTTTTGGTTTTTTCTAGCGGTACACACTTATTGGTTAAGCACTTCTTTTTATAGAAGTCGTTCTCATAAGCTAGCAGCAAGTTCAAAAGAAGTTTTTAATAGATCAAGTTCCGTTATTTAAAAATCATAATTTGCCATCATTGTACAACCAGACGGTTTGGATCTTTGCTGTAAGGTTTGTATGTTGTTTAAATAACATTTTAATGAATGAACTAAATTAAAGAGGCGGTGCTCGATGATTTGGATAAATAACTGAGTACCTACTAAAGAAGAGTAAATTCTTTATATCGAACTTTTATAGTTAATTACAACTTTTTGGGGTTACCCCATCATAAGGCAATATTCAGGTGTATTAAACTGAAATATAATTAGTCGATTAGCTATCAGCCGCTTTATCAGGTTTAAAATTTTAGATTTTTAATAAGACTTTGGCTAAGATTTTGGACTATGAATAATTGTTAACACTTGGGTTAAGCTACGAGGTTTGAAGTATTTGTATCAAAAAGTTTTTAATTTTTTTCCTTAATCCAACGGAAAAATACACATGTGCAGGATGTTAATTTAATTTGGAAATTTGGAAGTTTTTCATAGTTGTTGAAGCCGTTGTTAGAAGATTTCTAAAAAGTTTTTTGAAAAATAAATAATTATTATCCTTTAATACATCTAAATTTGATGAATGTTCTTCAAATCAACTAGTGATATTTCATTTGAAGACACTTTAATATTGCCTGATGATGGACTCATCCCGAAACAAGTAACGTTATAATTGAAAATAAAAGTTGAATATACTCTTCTTTAGTACTGTATAAACTAAATAATAACTAAAAATAGACGGACTCATTTTAGTCAAGATAATTTAATAATTAAATTTAATATTTAAAGTGTGACTAATAATTTGGCCAAGGCTGTAATGATTATTAATGATTTAACGAAAAATGAAAAAGAATTTTAAAATATACAGGGTGCCCTAAAAAGAAGTGCTCAGAAGAGAATCCTAGAAAGTAGACGAGATTGTATCGACAAAAAACCCAATGGCCAGGGTCGGAACAACCCAGTTTTCTTTTAACGGGGCTTTGAATTTTGTTCTCACAGAAAATGTCGTTAAATCGAAATTCTGTTATAAGTATATAGCTACTACTTGAAGTCATTCTTGCAGGGTATTTTCTTATCATCATTGCTCCTAAAGTAAAATAGATAGAACACTGAATCTTTTTTAGTTGGTAGAGTTTACTGTAAAGTTTTGCGGACGTGAAAGAAGTGGTATCTTTTTGGAGCTTATTTTAAAGATATGAGCGAAAGTATAAAGTAAAAAGTGAATTTTCATTAATATTTTGGAAAAAGAATATTTTTTCCTATCAAAATAATATATTGGTGATGATTTTTTTAGTTTCAAGTCAAAGCGGCATTAAATAGCTTTACTTTACAATTTTTTTCATTTAAATTGATCAAGTAGTTTAGGAACTATAACAGAATTTCGAATTATCGATATTTTCTGTGAGCACAAAATTCAAAGACCCGTCAAAAAATCTGGACTGTTCCGAACGTGACTATTAGGTTTTTTGTCGATAAAATCTCTTCTTTCCAGGATTTTCTTCTAAGCACTTCTTTTTGGGTCACCCTGTATATAATTGGTAACTGGTAACATTTCTTCTTTGGTTAGTATGAAAATTTAGCAAGAAATTAAAATAATTTTTACAAAATTCTACTCATAATTAATACCTACAATATTCTCATAAAACGAGAGCAATCCTGCAGTATCCTAAATTCACTTTAAATTTAGAATACTGTAAATCTGTTTTATCATTTTTGGTTGCTATTTCGGATTAGACACTAAAGTACTTTGATTTTCATAGTTTTATATTTTAAATAAAAGAAAAACACTTTTGTTTATCAAATATTTGAAATAATTTGGTTAGTCGAATAAAAAATCAAACTAAATATTAAATGTTTTTAAATTTCAATGACGTTGTTAGATCGATCGTCCTTAGAAGAAATAAATTTAGCAGGATGATAAAAATAGAACGAATGCCAATCATCGTGGAAAAGTCAGAGAAAATGTCTTAAATATTTATCTCAGCATGGAAAAGCGCTCACACCCAAAACACATTAAAGCATAATTTAAAGGGAGTGTTAGATGACCTACTAATGCAAATTCATATTGCTCCAATAAAATTTTAGTATCAGAATAAGATGCGTTTTATATCTTTATTACTTCCAGGTGCATGTTTAATTAATTTCTTCCACATTCTATGAATGTTACTTACCCGTTTTATGAGGTTCATTAAAAATGTGCATCTCAATGCTTCAAAGATATTAAATTTATTTTTAGATGGAAATTATATTTATAAACTTCTCACAAATCGAAAACGTTATTCAGAGTTCTTTAAAAATACCTTTAGTATAAAACGATACTGATGACTGCCACCAAGATAGAAACACGTTTCGTTTTATGAATTTAAATAAAATAATATTAAAATAAACCAGATATATTTTTTGATGATAAAAAAAGCAATTTAAATAATTATATGAATAGTACAAGTAGAGGACCTTTCAAATTATTCTTTTGTTTATTTTTATAATAAGGAACACCTCATTAAAAAACGTGAACACAATTTAACTTTAAATATAACAAGGTTCGCTTGTTTTTAATAATTAAAATTTCTGATCAAAGGTTTGGAATTTTAGGTCACGCAAATTTTTGTTTTAAATTTTTGAGTTGAAGTATTTTTACTGGATTCCTCTTGCTTTTTGCGAGATTTGAGAATACACAGTTTTATTTATATCTGGGGAAGTGTGTTATCATCAACATTTTAACACCTATGTGCGATGACTGCTCGCAGCTTACCTTGTTGTAGAAGCCTTATTATTATTATCTTTATGTGGCCTATTTGCGGCTACACAGCTTGAAAATTCTAGCACTAATTTGCACTCGCCTGCAGATAATGTCTACTACGCCCAACAAAAACATCGTTTAAAATTTAAATTGTGACACATGCACATGAGAAGCGCAGTAATGAAAAAACAAGCGTTTTCGTAGTTAAAAATTGTTTTAATTCGTACAGATTTACAATTTCATACAAAATTTTTACTTCTTCAAAAGTTATATCCACATCGCAAGATCCTCTAACGTTTCGTTTCTCCACGATGTCTTGAGACTCAACTAAATCTTAAGCTGCGTCTCAAGACGCAAGTTCAGCTTATTCGGTTGCACCACGCCGATATCTCGTCTTTCTCGCTTCCAGCAGAGCTTATACATAAGTCATCGATTTTGAACGATTAAGTATCAAAACATAACCTAAACTCGTTAAAGCAATCCTATCTGTCCTTGAAACATAAATCTAGCCAACAGTTGGTGAATAAAGCCATCAAACTTGACTTCAGCTGAGCTTGATGAACCTGCGTCTAAAGACATGTTGCAGAAACCGTAAAAAAGTTTTTCCAAATTTTTAAACGAGATTATTAAAATGTTTCACTATTTAAGTCCTCGTGGAGAACACCCTGTATATGCAAGTTAATAAGTTTGTAATTTAAATGGTTTATGGATAACTAACAGGTACAATAATCATTTTAGGATATTTTTTGAAACATTTCCAAGAAATTATCGGGAACAAAGCCAAATATAAAATTGAGTGCCAAAAATTGGCGCAGTGAAGCATTGGCAAAGTCTTACCTGAAAAAATATTTGTTTATGCTGTAACTACTAAATAAATTTTTGAAAAATAAAAATTAACTTGGAAAACAAATGAAACCTGAAGTAAAATATTTTTAAATATTTAAATCGCAATAAAAATAAGCAATAGGATTAGTTTTTAGTGAAATTTCAATTTACTACCAATAACTCTCTTTAGGAATAACAAAGACCATTTTATAGATATCGATTGAATAAGATAAAAGCTTTATTGGAACAATAAATTTTGTCTACGGCTCACAATACCGAAAAACATAAAATATCTTAAATTGAAATAATAATAAAATGAGCTATTTTACGTTTTTATTTATTTTACGAGTAATTTTCAACCAGCAAGAAGTATTTATTTTTTATATCGTAAATACCATAAATATTTTTATGACGATGCTTACAAAAATGCTGAATGTTTCATACAAATTTGCAGAAAAATTTTAAGGACTGTTTATTGCTTTTTGGAAAACAAGCGTGGTTTATAAACATAAAATATAAATGCCAGAAACAATAAAAATACTATACTGACTGTCCACAAATTTCTGTAAAAGATCGTTTCTACGTTTTAAAGAACTTAACTTGAATTTGAAAAAGAATTAAAATACTCTAAAGGTGCTTTTACACATAAGACGTGAACAATGGAAAAGAGGTATTTAAACGTTGTTGGCCCATTGATCAAGTCTTGAGGAACATTTAGCCTGCAGCATCGCCACTCGCTGTTTGCACATCGCCAAAGATGCTTGCTTCACGCTATCCATATTTATATTTAATCCTCCATAGAACGTTTGCTGCTCGAATGAAACAGTATAGTATAATACAGAGAGTAACAACCAGCTTTAAGGAACCAATCACAGTGCTAATTTGAAGACGTTTGGCGAGGATTGATGAATGAACAAATGAATAGGTTTGTGTCACATTCGCGAGCATCTTTGGCGATGTGCAAGCAGCGAGGCTGCAGGCTAAATGTACCCTTAGGGTATGGATATATTAATCTAGCCATAGCCATGCTTACAACTCACGACTCAGTGCTAGTAAATAAAGATGACGAGAGAATGGACAACCTGATTAGTCGCACAGTGCAACAAAATCAAACCGATTTGATTCCTGAGCAAGGATCAAGGTGTGGTGAGTGAGAAGTATTCTGCTTCGCTATGCCCACTCTCGTTTAAACCAATAATCAATTTCGGTTGGCTTTGTTTCCTAGATTGGTCTGTCATATTTGGATCAACCGGATTCGAATTTTTGATATCATTGATTGTGTGGTTTAATCTAATTTATTCTTTTCGTCGAGGTAAGAACCGTAACCAACCAGAAAAGCCATTCATCTCAATGAGTCGTGAATCTTGACTGCTAGACTGGTATGGACAAATCCTTATGTGTAAATGCACCTTAAGCGTGATTTCCTAGAATAGAAAATCCATCCATGCAAATTATCAGCGAATTACTTATAATTAATGTGGACCATTAGAGGGCGCCTGAGATTGGGAGGAAAAATCATGATATCAAACATTACGAGAACCAGGATATCTCTAGTTTCCTCTGAAGGAATTACATTTTTTTTGTGATTTATACGGTAAATTAATTAGGCTACCTTTTAAGAGATTTTTATGTTTTGCAGAAATAATAAGAAGGGCACAAAATTGAGGTATTTTAAGGTCAATAATAATATTTAACTTATCAAAATACAGAAGTACAAACATAATGAACTAAAATTCCTGGATAAGTTAAATTATAAGGCGAAGTTTAGACAAATCTGTTCTTCCACTCAATATACATAAAAACAGTAAAAACAAGAAATAAATAAAAAACTCAACAACTAGAGAATTTGAAGGGATAGAAACTCGTCAATTATTTAGTAATTTTTCTTAAAAGTATTAAGGGGCAGTTTTTTTTAAAGAATCAGGGATATGAATCAAAGACATAAAGTTTTTCGCAATCAAGAATGCGTTTGTGGGTTTGTTTTGGGCAAGATGTTCTATAGAAATCCGAGTCAAGCCTTCAAGATCAATATTAATTAGGCTACAGGCAATATCTGCCTCATTCTCCCTAAATGAATAATATATTTGAGCATCGTCTGTGTAACAGTTATGCTTCCAATGAAGAATTGATATTGATAGCGTAAATGGCATACAGTTTTGGTCCTAAAATTGACCCCTGGGGAACAGCAATTTTTATTAACACCAGCTCGGAATAATCTTCTCCAATCCTAACTTGCTGACATCTTTCTTTTCTGAATCCAGATTGTTCCTGAGGCAATAACTTATTGATTTCAAGAAACTCCTAAAATTGTTCGTCAACTACCTTTTCCAGTACTTTCGAAAGAGTTGGAAGAATAGTTACAGGTCGAAGATATATTTTAGAATAAACTGAGTACATATTTTCAAAATGTTAATTCGATAATAACCCTCCGCATTAAGTTTTATTGAACCAATTATTCTTGAAACTGTTTTTGAATATACTAACTTAAAAGAAAATGTATTTGTTGGATCAATGTTTTTGGAAGAGTTAATTAGGTCATTGCTCGAATTACTAAGAGGGATGGAATCAATGAAATAGTTTTAGCATTTCTAAGGAATTATATACAGGGTGTCCCGGAACGTTCGTACAAAACAATACCTCATACTCCTGAGACCCAAATATGATGATTTAACCAAACTTATCTCTATACAAAAGTTCTTCGCTAAGGCGCTACAGACCATTAAAGTTCTTAAAACTATTTTTGTTTAAATTACTAAAAATTGGTTCATACGATCATAACAAAATTTTGTATGTAGCTATGTAATGAAAAAGGGTATTTGTAGACAATTTATTTTTACTTTTTTACGTTATGTAAGTGGTCAAAAATAGGTCATCAACATGCAGATTTTCTTGTAACTTTTTAATGGCCAAATAAAAATTCAAAAAACTTTACTTGTAGCTAGACAGTGAAATTATAAACTTTTTTGTCTCTTACAAAAATTTTCTAACTCCTTTATTTTAGGCAGAAAAAAATATTTCCATGTGGTGCATAACCTAACTTTAGAAAAATATTTAAATTTTTCGCCAAAAGGTCTGTACAAAGTAACACCACATATTCTTGAGACCAAAATAAAATGATTTAACCAAACTTATTTTTATCGAAAAGTGCTTTGTTAAGTGTCTAGCGACATTGAAAAATCTTATCTTTTTAAATAACTTTCATGGTCAATACAGGCTTAAGGAAGCACTTTTGATTAAAGATAAAATTGGTTAAATCGACTTTTTAGCGAAAAATTTAAATATTTTTTCAAAGTTAGGTTATGTACCACATGGAAATAATTTTTTCTGCCTAAAATAAAGGAGATAGAAAAATTTTGTAAGAGACAAAAAAAGTTTATAATTATACTGTTTAGCTACAAGTAAAGTTTTATGAATTTTTATTTAGCCATTAAAAAGTTATAAGAAATTTTGCATGTCGATGACCTATTTTTGACCACTTACATAACGTGAAAAAGTAAAAACAAATTGTCTAGAAATACTTTTTTCCATTACATAGCCACATACCAAATTATGTTATGATCGTATGAGCAAATTTTTAGTAATTTAAAAAATACAAAATAGTTTTAAGAACTTTAATGGTCTGTAGCACCTTAACGAAGTACTTTTGGATAGAGATAAGTTTGGTTAAATCGTCTTATTTTGGTCTCAAGAGTATGTGGTATCGTTTTGTACAGACCTTTTATGGACACCCTGTATTTGTGATTTTTTCCAGTTGTCAGAATTTAGTAGAATGACTTTGAAATCTTCAATAAAAAATCCATTGAAAAATCGTTTTGCACTAGCGCATCTGGTGGTGTCCGTGAAGGAAATCACTTTTAAGGGTAATTTTTCCAATTTCTTATATTAATTCATTCGATTACCACAAATTCAAAATAAAATTCCCAAGGAGTTGGGAATTTATGTAAAAATAATAATCATAAAACATCAAAATAATCAACAAAAAAGCAATCATAGATAATAATTATTTAAAAAAATGTAAATAAATGCATGTTTGATATTTAACATTAAAGGAATTTAATTAATAATTCAATAAATGCAAATTATAAATGAAGTTCCAGGTATTTACTAATTTAAGCACTATGAAATTATAAATGTAGATTTAATGATTTCTAGAAATATATATGCCATAAAACAATATTTTTTGTTAGAACTGGGGAATTATTTTGATGTTTTCATGAGGAGTTTTTTGCTGTTCGTGTGATCCATTTATAAATCTGAAAGCCTTTGGTGTCTTTAATAAAAAGTTGATAAAGCAATGTTCAAAAAATTAAATTGACCTTATTCTCGGTAACACCACAATTTTATCTCGGGCGAAAAAATAAAGCGTTAAAGTCTGAGAAAAAATGACAACAGATAAGTTTGTGTGCAGGTCTCGAATGGTGCACTAGAAGAAGTAATGTCCAACAAATTTATCTGACATATAATAATAATAACAATCTGGATTGGAGAGCGACAGTTGGTAAAATGATGCCAATTCGTTTTCCTTTTTCCTCTTTGATGGAGCCGTTTGTGTTTGAACATTTTCCCCAAACGTGTTATTTATTGCAGGCCTTTTGTCTGATGATGTAGTTTTGATGCAATGATTTATTGTCCCAGGACGCGGATTATTACTTATCAATTGTTGGGTAGATGCGGAACTGTGACCGTAAACTCGTTGGGGGAGATAAAATTAGCTCTGTGCATGAGCCCTCCAGCTTGCGATAGATTCAGTGTTATAAAATAAAGCTATGGCCTATAAAAAAGTTTTATAAATAAACCTATCATTACCCAGTATACTGAAAAAATCCTTTGCTTTATCTTTACTCTATTATTACCCCCAACTCGTTTTATTTTATTATAGCTGCATTTACTATATTTTTAGATTACATAATTAGGAAAGGGTTAGGTACATTAAGAATATTAAGAAAATAATACTTACTCAGTATAATTAGCATTCATCTGAAAATAATGAAACATGAATGATTATGATAAATCAAAAATAAATATGTGCTTGCAGATGATGTGCATGATGAAATTAAAATAAAATAATTTTTATTTTAAAAATTTTTAGAAGTACATTTTTAAAGTTTATTTTCTCAACGAAGCACTAAAAATTGGTTAAAGGAAATAAAAATGTACCGCTAAATATTTTTATAAAATGCCATGATACTTTGGGTGTTTTTCTGCAGGCAATAAAATATTTTTAATCCCTTTTAACCTATTATTTTTATTGTGCAATTTAAAGTCATTCAAACTACATGACATTTTTTTAGAAAAAAATCATTGTGTAGTAGAAGACAATGAAAACAAATGTAACTTCAATGTTTCAATGTAGTAATTACAATGTGCAATCCCTTTCCACCCTCACTCAAACTTGCAAGCTGGAATCATCACCAACACGACATGACGATTTCATCATCAGTCAACGTGTGTGTCAATGGACCATTAGTTGAGAATTTATCACCTCTGAGTGCACAAGGTTCTATGATCATATTGATCAGACATGGATTTAGGTGGATAAAGGTCTTGGATATAGTAAGACTTTATTTAACAACAAAAAGTACGATTTTTCAAAAATCATCTCCAGCAAGGAAGAATTAAAAACCGGGCTGAAGTTACATTTAAATGCATTCATTTTTACATTCATATTTTTTTATTAGAAAAAAAAAATGTAAGGGCTCAATTTTTTTATATTTTGTTACAAATACAGTCCTTAGTAAAACTACATAAAAAGTTGTTTCAAAATTAGACCATGAGTCAAAAAATTTAAAGAAAGAATGAAAATAATCAGTCACTTTTTCACATTTAATTTTTTTAATCGAAAACAAAAATTGTAAGGGCTCAATTTTTTTATATTTTGTTACTAATACAGTCCTTAGTAAAACTACATAAAAAGTTGTTTCAAAATCAGACCATGAGTCAAAAAATTTAAAAAAGAATGAAAATAATCAGTCACTTTTTCACATTTAATTTTTTTAATCGAAAACAAAACAATGTAAGGGCTCAATTTTGTTATATTTTGTTACAAATACATTCCTTAGTAAAACTACATAAAAAGTTGTTTCAAAATCAGACCATGAGTCAAAAAATTTAAAAAAGAATGAAAATAATCAGTCACTTTTTCACATTTAATTTTTTTAATCGAAAACAAAAAAATGTAAGGGCTCAATTTTTTTATATTTTGTTACAAATACAGTCCTTAGTAAAACTACATAAAAAGTTGTTTCAAAATCAGACCATGAGTCAAAAAATTTAAAAAAGAATGAATATAATCAGTCACTTTTTCACATTTAATTTTTTTAATCGAAAACAAAAAAATGTAAGGGCTCAATTTTTTATATTTTGTTACAAATACAGTCCTTAGTAAAACTACATAAAAAGTTGTTTCAAAATCAGACCATGAGTCAAAAAATTTAAAAAAGAATGAAAATAATCAGTCACTTTTTCACATTTAATTTTCTTAATCGGAAACAAAAAAATGTAAGGGCTCAATTTTTTGATATTTTGTTACAAATACAGTCCTTAGTAGAACTACATAAAAAGTTGTTTCAAAATCAGACCATGAGTCAAAAAATTTAAAAAAGAATGAAAATAATCAGTCACTTTTTCAGATTTTATTTTTTAATCGAAAACAAAAAAATGTAGTGGCTCAATTTTTTTATATTTTGTTACAAATACAGTCCTTAGTAAAACTACATAAAAAGTTGTTTCAAAATCCGACCATGAGTGAAAAAATTTAAAAAAGAATGAAAATAATCAGTCACTTTTTCACATTTAATTTTTTTAATCGAAAACAAAAAAAATGTAAGAGCTCAATTTTTTTATATTTTGTTACAAATACAGTCCTTAGTAAAACTACATAAAAAGTTGTTTCAAAATCAGATCATGAGTCAAAAAATTTAAAAAAGAATGAAAATAATCAGTCACTATTTCACATTTAATTTTTTTAATCGAAAACAAAAAAATGTAAGGGCTCATTTTTTTTATATTTTGTTACAAATACAGTCCTTAGTAAAACTACATAAAAAGTTGTTTCAAAATCAGACCATGAGTCAAAAAATTTAAAAAAGAATGAAAATAATCAGTCACTTTTTCACATTTAATTTTTTTAATCGAAAACAAAAGAATGTAAGGGCTCAATTTTTTTATATTTTGTTACAAATACAGTCCTTAGTAAAACTACATAAAAAGCTTTTTCATAATCAGACCAGGAGTCAAGAAATTAAAAAAAATTAAAAAAATAGTCACTTTTTCAGATTTTATTTTTTTTTATCGAAAACAAAAAAAATTAAGGGCTCAGTTTTTTTATATTTTGTTACAAATACAGTCCTTAGTAAAACAGCTTAAAAAGTTTTTTTCAGATCAGACCAGGAGTCAAGAAAGTAAAAAAAATTTAAAAACTTCTTCAGATTTTTTTTTTTAATTTCTTGACTCCGGGTCTGATTTTGAAAAAACTTTTTTTGCAGTTTTACTAAAGACTGTATCTGTAACAAAATATAAAAAAATAAGCCCTTACATTTTTTTGTTATCAATTAAAAAAATTAAATGTGAAAAAGTGACTGATTATTTTCATTCTTTTTTAAATTTTTTGACTCATGGCCTGATTTCGAAACAACTTTTTATGTAGTTTTACTAAGGACTGTATTTGTAACAAAATATAAAAAAATTGAGCCATTACATTTTTTTTTTTCTAATAAAAAAAATATGAATGTAAAAATAAATGCACCACAATATCATACAAAACCCCTTTTGATAAAATAAACTACTTCCTTCATGTTAAAATTAAGAAATATGTTGTACCTGGTACAATAATTTGAATAACCAAATTAATCTATTGCTGTTGAAATTATTTAAAACAAAATTTTGCAAGTGTGTATTACGAAATTCAAATTAAAACAGCTGTGAAATTACGATAAATGCATGGCAGTTTAATGACATTTTTAGTCAATAAATTGTTTTTAAATCTCTTCTGTAATCTCGTGTTTAGTTAGTTTGTAATTTAAAAACGTTAAAACACCTGTTGCTTCAGTTGCGTGCCAGTTACATAAGCATTAAAATAATTTTAATCGATATCACGCCAGCAACTTTAGAAAAATATAGGATTGCGGAATTCAAAGGATTCAAAATTAGACTTAATGTCAAAGGGTAAAATAAAAATTTGTACAATGAAATTATAAAATATTTTATTTTCTATTGGTCATCAAGGTGAAGAGTGATTTCTTAGACGCCAACGATAAATTCACTGAAAGTTAATGCGGGTCGCTAGAGAACGTGCGAGTTCGTGAGTAAAAATGATACATCATGAAATCGAACATTACAAGCACCAGGAAATCTCTAGTTTACGCCGACAGATTTGCAATTTTTTTTGTGATTTATATACTAAATTAATTATTTTATATTTCACAACTTTATGTAGAAATAATTAGAAGAGTCCAAATTTAAGGTACATTGCAAATTTTTTTTTCCAGTTGTCAGAATTTAGGAGAATGACACTTTGATATCCTATAGAAAAAAGGAAATATTGCAGTAGTGTATCTGGTGGTGCTAGTGAAGTATTTAAATTTTTTATTACAAAAATTATTTATTATCCCAAAAAATATAACTACCTGCGAAATTATTTGTGAATATAACATGAGCCTTAATTTTGAAACACATTAATGAAAATATAATATATTATGTACTTCGTTGGAAACATTGTATAGCTTTTAATTTATTAAGGACGTCAGGTCAACATCATCTTACCACAACTAAAGGGAAGAACCATCCCCCGGTAATTGCTGGAAGGATGGGAATAACTGCTTGATATATGTATGTACTTAAATAAACAATTACAGGCGCATTTAAATAAATTATTACTTTTGGGAGAGAATAATTTCATCTGTTGTTAGATAAGTTAAATATAATCAATTTTACAGTAGGTAGTACATCAAATATGCTTTAAGAAAATTTTAGCACATGCATATTCAAGTAAATTCATAAGACGTAAGCAGCACTTCTATCTTAAGAAGTAAATAAAATATTTTCCCAAAAATTATTTAGTCACGTAAGGAAAATACGAAAATAAATTTGAAATGTCATTTAGGACTTATAAAGAATTATGAGTGATTTCAACCTACAAATTGTATTTGGTTAGATTATTTTAATCTTAATTTCTTCAAAAATGATTGATACTGTTGACATTGCATGGTAGGAAACCTAATTTTCCCACAGTTGGCCACACTGAAATGAGTACGCTGTGCTCCGGTGAAAAAACCATCGCGAATATTTTAACTGCACTAATTTTAGTTTGGAAAAAAACTGTGATTTTTATAAAATTTGCAACACACTCAGAAATAACTAGAAAAAATACCTGAAGAAAAACTGCTGAGGGACTCTTTGGTTAAGGTGGAAAATCAGATTTAAATTTGAATGAAAATTAACAGGTACACCAAGTTAGCAAGTCTAAAATCACTACAGAGTATGTTTGGTTGCATAGTTGCAGTATCAATCTTATTTGAATTCACTGTACAAAGACTGTAATTTAAACATCTGTCTTTACTTGTTAAATTTGAAATTAAAGATATGTCATGTACAAATGGACCAATTAAAACTCTTGCCAAGACAAAAGCGTGAAATAATCAGTAGTAATACCATAAGTAGGTAGAAATCAGCGGTACTTCTGTCAATTTATCGATGAATCAAATTATATGGCTTAGAAACACCACGAGTCTGTAGGACGAACGGTGTTAAAAAAGTAACACAATTGAATTGTCAATAAAGCAATAAATTTATCAGTGATTTTAACCTATAAGATTATTTCAAGGTTTGTATTCGCAAAATAGAAAAATTGATTGTCAGCAATTCAAATGGCAAAAATAATCAGTAGTAATACCATGAGTAATCTAAAAAAACATCATAAATAGATTCTCAATAAAGCGACTGAATTTGGAGTGATTTCAACCCAGGAATTGTATTATTATTTCCTTATAGCTTTATTTCCACAATACAAAGAATGTGATATTTTGTAAATTTGAACTTCAAGTATCAAATTTGTAATGTCATTTAAACGTCAAAACCATTGATTTGATAATGTAGGACTCAAATTATCACGATGACACCATGGCAAAAGGACCGATAAGAATGTTTCTCGGTAAAAGGCGTGAAATAATCAGTAGTAATACCACGAGTAGTGGAAATTTGATAGACAATACTTTCAATTTATTGACAAATGAAATTATGTTGCTTAGAAACTCGGATCTGCAGGAATAAAAAGCAATATAATTGAATTGTAGATAAAAGACTTATTAGTGATTTCAACCTACGAATTGTATTTGGTTAGATTATTTCAAGAGTTATTTCTGCAAAATACGAAGATTGTTTGTAAATTATAATATCAGTCTTTACTTGTCAAATTTGAAATTTAATGTTATGTAAACGTTTGACTTGATACGTAGGACCTAAATAATTACGATAATCAAATTGCAAATGGACCAATCAGAATGCTTGTCAGGAAAAAGGCGTGAAATAATCATATACAATATAACCAGTGGTGAAATTTATGTCACGCATTCAAATTTAATATCACACACGAAAACTACAATTAACTACATGTACTTTTGACAAATGTAATTGTCAGAAAGATTTGAGTAAATATTAAGGAAATTCATATTAGAATACCGATTTTCTTTGAGTTTCAACATAAAAAAAAATGAACTGCCACTGGGTTTATGTTTAATATTTTTTTAATAACGATCCTTTATCTAGTTGTCAAAGTTGAGAATATTTTTGACATCCTATTCCATAAACCAGGGTTTGAGTATGGCGTTCATTTTTAATTTATTACCCTAAAGGACATGAGGACATTTGAACAGGAGTAAATTTTAAGGAACATATTTTACAATTTTGTACAAAATGTTACAGCAGGTTTCACACTTATTAAAATTTGACTTAAACGTCATGAAATAATCGCTGATATTTTTGACCTTCTACTTGTCATTAAAAATATCACATTGTTTTAAAAATAATCATATTAGATTTGAATAGTTTAATAAACTATTAAAGTAAATTGGTGAAAACTTTTGTTTCAGGTTGTATTTTGAAGCAAATTTATTCCTTATTGGTAAAATCTAGGCCTTACAAACTTTGCAAACCTGCTAGATTTAAATAAAAATATTAAAATAAAAAAAGCGTTCGAGAAAAACTGAAAAAACGATAAAAGTTTGCTTAACTTAGGGAAAGTTAAATGATTGCCTTTTTATACGAATTTTTCCAAAGTTTTTTCTAACAAAATTATCTCAGGACTACAAGCAATCTTGGTATTAAATTTCAAAGAAACTTACTCTGCATTTCCATGGTTTGTTCCCCTCCTAAGAGCCATACCGGCACGTGCCATTACTCCTGAAACAAAAGAATTAAATTTAATATCTAAGAAAATAATAGATACAATTTTAAGTAACTTCATCAAAGACAAAAGGAGTAATTGCAATAATAAAAATTGGTTACTTTGAAGGTTGTATTGTATTTAATACAAAAATTAGGTTAATTGAAATACAGTGTTTTCCAATTTTCCAACATCTGATTATTGTGATTTTTTTTAATATTCCCGAATATAAATTGTGCGTCGAACCAAAAAGCGCGGGGTTAATATAATTAAATCAGAGTAATCTACTCTCCATAAAAAATGTGTGAAGGAAAATTGAATAATTTTTTAGGTTAAATCTGACGGGTTAATAACGAAGTTCGCGAATGCGTGATATTTAATTTTCCAAACAATATTTCGTGTACTGAACATGCATTTATATGGCGAACGTATTCACAAAGACAAAAGTTGGGTGTATTTATAATGAAATCCTCTTTAATTAAAATTTGCTGGAAATATGATCAGTGGCTTTTGTTGCTGGAATTAAATTAAAACTTAAAGTTGTGTATTTACTTTAGCCTTTGCCAATCCTAATGGACGCAAAAGTTTGCGATTTACTAATGTTTAACCAAGATGATTTCAAAAACGTTATGTTATTAAATACATAAACAAAAAGAGATTTAAACTACTGCCACGTCGTATATTTTCATAACTTCATAAGCTCTAGCTTAATTAAACTTCCACTTAATTAAATCGTTTTAATGAAACGTTAAAGACTATTCTAAAAATGCATAATGCAAAGTAGTTTCATAGTTTTTGATTTAAAATATGCTTCCAGGCAAATTTATTATCAACAGCGCTTCCTTAAATAACTTATTTCTCTTATTACAAAACGCTTTAATTTTGTAATTATTTTTAATTAGTACATTTTTTAAAGAACTACTTTAAAATTCAGGAAAAATTATTAAAATTTACATTTTTTTTCAAAAATATTACTAAATACAGGGCAATTTTTAAATTAATATTTTCCTTTTCACTAGATGCAAAACTTAATAAAATAAGTTGTTTATATTTTGTACAAAAGTCTTTAAATAAGAAAGTTATTTGAATTTTAAATAAACGTGTGTGGTTGCTTTTTTCACTTTTTCTGGGTATAAAAAAATACTACAAAAAATGAAGTAAAAAGAAAAGAAAATTATTCCAATTTTGAACATTTTAGTTAAGACGCGTTCCTACAGTGTATTTTTTTTTATAAGATGACTTTTATACAGGGTATCTCACTTTTATTTAGATATTAAATGTTATTAAAAAAAATCCTATTTTTCCGACTTCTTAAAAAGATACAGCAATTTTAAAATTTCAAGAATTTAATGATTTTTGTGGGACATCCTGTATAAATTTCATATTATTTTGAATTTTTTTATTTAAATCAAGTGTGCTTTGGATTTTGTATAACTTTAAGCCAATCAGATGATTAATTTATCGAGGGAAATTTAACCTTGTGGTCCCCTTATTTCAAAAACGGTCAATAATATTAAAAAATTGAATTTAGCAAAGAATATAATCCAAATATAATTTAAAAAAAAATGACGATAAGAAAGAAAATTACACAGGGTGTTAAACTCACGAAAATTTGTTAATTTTAAAACTCCTTAAAGAGTCAAAAAAATATTTGTTCATAGGAATTTTTTTGTACAGAATGACATTTACTATCTAAAATTCTAAATTTCTACTGCAAAAATAGTGGGCACCCTGTATACAAAATATTTTGCCAAACGACTTATTTTATTGAGTTTTATTTCGCGCCAAAAGGAAAGTATCAACTTAAAAATCACCCCTTATAGAAAAAAATTAACTTTCAATTTCATATGAAAATATGTCTATCAAAACATCTCATAAACTAAACAAAATTTCCTATCCTGAAGTTACATTTAAATGCATCCAACCTTAAATTTTTATTCTTATAATATTAAAATAAAAATACAGTCAAGCTCGGATATAACGAACTAGGTTTATAACGAACGAACGCTTATAACGAACGAACGCTTATAACGAACGAAATAAAAATCCACGACAGTCCTCCATATGAATACATGTAGTTCTAGTCTAGTTCGCTTGTAACGAACGATCGGATATAACGACCAAATTTTGGTCCCAATGGTCGGATATAACGAACCATTGAGAAGTATCATATTACTCCCACCTCTAAATTTATTTTTAGAACTACCTGAAACGTCGTACGTGCATGTGTTTCGCTTCGCAATTTTTTTAGAGAATTTTCCAGGCATTCATTTCAGTTGTTTTCAATGCGTTCAGTTTAATGTTCATTGAATTCATTTAACATTGGAAAGTAATAAACGAGAAGCAATCACTCTTGCTACAAAAATTGAAATCATATCAAAACTAGAACGTGGAGCGGCAAATGCTTAAATATGTAGAGAATATAAACTGTCAAAATCAACGGTGTCAACAATATGGCCCAAAAAGGAAAAATTCTTAAAAGCACGTCATATTATTTCAACGGATAACAAAAACAATGCGAGAATCTAATCTACTTAGACCAAATCTTGTTTAAATGGTTTTCTGAAGAAACGAAGTCAAAACATTCCAATTTCTGGTCCAATTTTACAAACCAAGGCAAGTGAATTTGGAAACATAAAAAATCTATAAATGAACGTGAGGAAGAACCCAGAGCTTCTTTGGGAACTTCCAATTCTTGCTTGCTTGGTCTAAAGGTTGGATAGATAGATTTAAACGTAGACACAACATTCATTCAGGAATAATAGACGTCGAATCAGCTAATGTTTCAAAAACAGTTACAAATTAGTGGCTTCAGACTGTTTGGCCAAGTCTAATTCGAAGATATAATGAATGCGGTAAGCGACGAGACAGGTTTGTTCTATAAAATCTCCTGACAAAACTCTAAAATTCAAATGAGAGTTATGTTCTGGAGAAAAACTTTCAAAAGAACGCATTACTGTGTTTTTTGTGCGAATATGGATGGTTCCGAAAAAAGAAAACTTATTGTTACAGGGAAATCAGCAAAACCAAGATGCTTTAAATCTACCCAAAATCTTCCTGTAACATACTTTTCCAATAAATGAGCTTGGATTACTTCAGATTAATCGAAAATATGGTATATTACAAGAATTAGATACGACAAAACCGAAAAATTTTACTCATAGTGCTCCAGCTCATCCAAAAATTGATAAACTTTCATGTACTGATATTTTTACCACCGAATGTTACAGAAGTATTACAACCTATGGACCAGGGGGTTATACGGTGCCTGAAATCTCATTATCGAAAACAACTTCTATTGAAAATGGTCATTGCTTCAGATGAGAATATAGAACCAAAGGTTTTTTTAAAATACTGCAAACAACATGCTTCAAACATGTTGGGCTAAGAAACACTTGTGATTTTGATGAAGGGGCCTCAGAGTGTAGCTCGACTGAATTTTGTGATTTAGATTTAAATGTTTTTCTAAAAATAAATGATGATTTACTCACATCAGAAGATCCAACTGATAGGGAAATATTTTTATCAGTGATTCATCCCAAAATGAATAAAGAAGCACTAAATGATCTAAAAGTAGTAGACTTGTATGTGCAATTCACCAATTTTGAAGAAAAAAACATTTCAGCAGTCGAATACCTCCAGACCAGCATACAGAAACAACTAATCAAAGAAAAAACAAGAAAAATTACAGACTATTTTAAATAAATTTGTATTTGCTTTATACAGGGTGTCTCAATTTTTTCCAGTAAAATTTTTTTTTAGATAGTAAATGTCATTCTTAACAAAAAAATTCCTAAAAAACTATTATGTTTTTCGACTCCTAAAAAAGTTAGAGCAATTTTAAAATTAATAAATTTTCATTATTTTTGAGGAAAACCCTGTATAATATTTTTTCTTATTATATTTTTTTTTATTTAAATCATTTATTATTTGGATTCTTTCTTTGAAAAGTTGGTTTTTTTGAACATTATTGGTTGTTTTTAAAACAAGTAAACGACGAGGTTAAATTTCCCTCGGTAAAATTTAGCATCTTATTGGCTTAAAGATATACAAAATCCAAATCATACCTGATTTAAATAAAAAAAATTAAAATGAAATGAAATTTATACAGGGTGTCCCACAAAAATCATTAAATTTATGAAATTTTAAAATTGCTGAGTCGAAAAAACATAATAGTTTATAGGAAATTTTTATTCAGAATGACATTTACTATCTAAAATAAATTTTTGGTGGAAAAAAAGTGAGACACCCTGTATCTGTTTTTAAATTGTTGTATACACAGGGTGTCTCACTTTTTTGACAGCAAATTTTTTTTTAGATATTAAATGTCATTCTGAACAAAAAATTTCCTATGAACTATTATGTTTTTTCGACTCCTTAAAAAGTTACAGCAATTTTAAAATTTCAAAAATTTATTGATTTTTGTGGACCACCCTGTATAAATTTCATTTAATTTTCATTTTTTTTATTTCAATCAAGTATGCTTTGGATTTTGCATTAAGCCAATAAGATGCTAAATTTTACAGAGGGAAATTTAACCTCGTCGTTCACTTATTTTAAATACAGCCAATAATGTTCAAAAAACCAATCTGGCAAAGAAAAAATCCAAATAATAATTGGTTTAAATAAAAAAATGTAATAAGAAAGAATATTATACGGGGTGTTCCACAAAAATCATGAAAATTTATCAATTTTAAAATTGATGTAACTTTTAAAGGAGCCGAAAAAACATGATAGTTCATAGGAAAATTTTTGTTCAGAATGACATTTACTATCTAAAAAAAATTTGCTGGAAAAAAAGTAAGACACCCTGTATAATATGTATTAATTTTTATATTTTAGAATACTTAATTTTTTGTTTACTATTTTCTTCATTATACATTTTACATATTTTTGTTTTTTTTTAAATAAAAATTCAAAAAATGTTTTTTTTATAAAATTCGCTTATAACGAACCGTAACCACTTCCCCTTTAAGGTTCGTAATATCCGAGCTTAAATGTACATATAAATCTCAGTAAAAATATACAAAAAAGTCATTGAAAATCATACCATAAAATTAACATAAAATCTGAAAAATTGACTGTTTCTAAGTTTTTGACTCCTGGTTTAGTTTTGAAAAAACTTTTTATGTAGTTTTACTCAGGACCGTATGTGTAAAAATATAAAAAAATGCACACTAACATTTTTTTGTTTTCATTAAAATAAAAAACAAAAGCTGAAAAAGGAGACTTTTTATTTTCACTTTTTTCCTAATTTTTTGACTGGTCTGATTTTGCATAAAACCGTTTTTATATACTAGTAATTTGCGCCGTTACATATTTTTGGTTTTGGATTAAGATAATAAAAGTTGAAAAGGTGACTTTTTTATTCGCCTTTTTTCCAATTTTTTGACTCCTGGTCTGATTTTTATTTTTATATAGTAGGACTGTATGTGTAACGAAATACAAGGTGATGATAAAGTTTAGAACCAAATTCGCAACCGCCGTATTTAATTTTTTTTTGAGAAAAAAATGTTAATGACAACTTAAAATGAATTTGTACTATTAAATTTGAAAAATTTGAATGTTGTATATGATTTATTTTGAATGATTTTAATAAATGCTGGTAAATAGTTTAAATGTAAAATTTTATTCTTTGTAAATTTTCTTACATTTAAACAAAATCAAAAGAATTTGTTTTTCAAGTTTACTGAAGTAAAAAGATTTTTTATTCAAAAATTGTTTATAAATGTAATTATTTTTTATATCAACGTTTAAGTGACATGAATGTCTATAAAAAAACGAGTAAAATAATTAGGTTTTCACTCGGGTTTTCATTTAAAAAATCGATGATGATGATGTACTTATATATATTTTAAAAAATCAACTCTACAGGGGTACATTTTTTATTTAAATGATTTTGGCCATATCGACTTATTTTTAGGTCTACTATCTACAATTAAGCATTGACGGTCGAATTTTGCGAGACCCTGTATGTATGTGTAGTAACATATAAAAAATCGAGTCCTTAAATTTTTTGTTTTCGATTAAAAAATAATATCTGCAACTTTTTTTATATTTTGTTACAAATAAAATCTGAAAAATGTCAACTTATGCTTTTTTCTCAATTTTTTGACTAGGGGTATATTTTTCAATGAACTTTTTGTAAGTATATTTTTACTGAAGATTTTATGTACTTTTATTTTAATATTATAGGAATCATAATGTTGCCCATTAAATTTAAATAAAAAATATGAATATAAAAATTAATGCATAAAAATTTAATTTAAATATAATTTGAATAATTTAATTTATAAATGACGATATGAAACATGATTCTGAACTTTTTAAGAGCAAATTGAATTAAAATATACAGGGTGTCCCAAAAGTTAAAAAAAAGAAAGATACTTTGGTTTTCGAAAGTCTCACTGTTGCATTTTTGAGATTTCCTAATTTAAAAAAAAAACGTTACAAATTGCAATGGAACAACCTATGTAATTAAAATGGGATTCTCTTGTTATTTTGGATTTTATAATAATGTACAAAACGAGATACAAACTAGTGTAAATAATGTATTTGAGTGTAATTTCAAGTTGTATTATTTGCTTTTTCGTATGTTTGGGAAAAATATTACTTCAATAAATTTTGGTCTTTTTTAAAAGTAATCTGTTTTTATTTATCAATAGGTATAAAGCAGATAAAACCCTTGGTTGCCAAATATCTAATCAGGAAAGCATCGGAATTGCGATCAATACGTTTACAAGCCAAAGCCGCAGTTTTAATGAAATTTTTATTAAGACAATTTCCTAAACAATTTTAACAGTAAAAACTTTATGTTCCTTTTCCAAAATTAAAATTAATTTAAATTAATAACAAATTTAAAATTGTTCCCAAGCGTAAAATTGTTGTAAACCAACCGTGAGGCAGGAATAAACGTTTTTTAAAAGATTTATTTATGATTGTTGTTAAAACTGATTAGATCTGCTCTAATTATTGTGTTGTATGATAAATTTAAAATTCAATTAATTCAATAACGACACCACTTTTTTCACAAATTTTTGCTTGAACATTTATATTTGAAATTAATTTCGACAACAATAGTGTTTCAAGTCGTTAGTGCAACTTAGGTTAATATAGTTTTAATAACAACGCCTAATTAATTGAAACCCTTCCATTAAAATGATGTTATAACCTTAAATTTCCAGGAGTTTATTACATGACCAACCAATCTTCTTATAAGACCGTCACTAATTTATTAGAGGAAGTTGGTTACGTTTCAAAATGATGGTAGGAGTTAAATTGTTTTAACATCAAGCCCTTTTGAACTTTCGACCAACTTTGCATTCACATGTATTCTAGTGTACCAAATTATAAAATTAAAAAAAGAGTTTCTTAGGATTTACGATTTCATATGCAATTCTCTAAATTGCGTTTTTTTTTATCGAAAATACTTGTCGACGGTTCATCAAGTTTAACAACACGTCCAAAGCTCGTAAAAACAAACTTCTTCCATAACCCTCGAAATACTAGAAATCCGCAATACTAATTTGGAAGTACAAGAAAGTTATATGACAGTTCCCGCGTAGTTTCAAGAGTGAACTAATCATTATAGACATGTCTATTTATCTGGTGCAAAAGAACGAGAGATCAGTGCCCGTATAATTGCATGTTGGGGGCTGAAACGACAAGAATTCCGAACCAGGAAAAGTGGGATAATCCAAATGATGAGTTGCACTTTTCATTTCTTTAGGCCTAAGAGATACGAGATGGAGAAAAGAATCTTATCAACTAATGCGAAAAATTAATCAAAAGAAAAGTATAATAGTATTTATCATCGTTATGTATAATATAAAACCTTGACTGCTAAGATATTAATGATTAACGATCCGATTGAGTCATTCCTTTTTATTATTGATTTTAACATACCTTCGATTATGCAGTAAATTAAATTTATACAAAAAAATCATACATAAATCAAAACCTTAATTTAGATTAAATGCAATAAAAGCTTCATTTGAATCAGATTATATGGAAATAGGCGATGAATTTCAAAAAGGTAATTAATAACATTTAAATCGTAGCTCTAAAATTTTAGAAAAATTCATAACCCATATATCCCATCCCAGATTGTTGAATCAATTCTAGTAAATTAAGATTAATCCTGATTTTAATTCAAATTTTCCTTTATTTGGCTGCATATAAATGAGCCCTGTGATAGCTTCCGAAACAAATAAATCATACATTATGTATGAAGTTTGTGCGTGAGTCGAGAAATGATCCAATTGTTTAACGGGGTTCTTGAAACCCTTTCGAAACACCAATAAAACATTGATTTGATAAATAATTCAGTTTGGCACTTATCCATATACGACACTTTTAGTACAACACCACCAAAATGATTAACTCCCCAAAATGCCACAGGGAAGTTATTTAATGAATGTAATGAAAACATTGATTTTTCATTACGTGATACATTCACTTGCGATTTTTGAACACCACGGTATATCAAAATAATTTTTGAGCTCGAGTTTTAAACATATCACCTAAAATTCCAGACGGGGTGACGTTATTGATTTCATGTTTGAAATCTTATTCATTTTTAATTACACTTCATACGCGTTTGAAAAAGTGGTATGCTTGTACCAAAAGAGTATTAATTACTTTTTGCTTAATTTTTTGATATTACAATTTACATTATTCTAGTACGAAATACAAACCCAAATCCTCATCAATCAATTTTCTTCTTGTTTTTCTTTTAAAATTAACACCGAATGAGTAACTTTAAGTGATTTGAGTCAACTTGGCGGGATAATTAAAAGTCTGTTTGGATTAACGATTCATTTTTACAATTAAGGCGAATGTATAATTAATAACTGTATTTTAGTTTGGTTGTGGTGTATAATAAAATATTAGTGGTTAGTGGGTGTTAACATTGATTAATTTATTAAAAACGCATAAATCTTTTTACACGCTGCATTAACGACTTTCTGAAGCACGAGTTGATAGATCTTTTCAGAATTGGTCTTTCGTGTTTATTCAAATATGAAGATGAATGTTTTGGTATTATAAAATATACCTGTTTTAGTTTACTGACATCAAAGTAGGTAGATAAATCTTAGCTGTCATTTATTGGAATCTTACATATTTAATAATATTTTTAAATATAAGTTTATTTTTTATTTCCTAGCAAACTTTTCATAACAAAACTGAAAAATAAATATGAGAAAAAACAAAAATCTTTGAACCACTAATTATTAGATTGAGAATTATCAAAATTAATTCCTCTTTTTTGAAAGTTAGATCTAAACTGCTTAACTAATACAATAAATTGCTGTGACATTACTTGAAAACCTCTGAAACATTATGAAAGAATAATAGGAAAGTTAGTGCAGATAGATCGAAAAAGAGGGCTTATACTTCAATCTTAGGCGCTATTTAGAAGCTCCCTGCTTGTTTATAATTTTCTGCTTCTGCAATCCTCGTTGGAATATCCAATCTAAGTCTCCTTATTCCCAAATCAATCCTCATACCGTGTAGAAAACCGAATGAAACTTAATCACAAGATTCTGCTTTTACAGCCTTAATCATAATTCCAGCAACTTTCATGGGTTCGAAACCAATATCTATTTAGATAATTCTTCAATAAAATCCTAAAATATTTTTTATTTGATATTAAAACTAAAATCATATTTTTCTGAACCGTCAACGTTTTTCCATCTTCTAAGTTACAATTATTTTAGCACAATCATTCCTAATCTTTTCTATCCCATTTTTAGATTGAAAATTTATTACAATTATCTCCAGAGCCACCCAAAAGACAGTTTATAAAATTTCATTTGCCTTTCGCTTTGCAATTACTGTACAGTTCATCGCAGACAAAAGTAAGACACAAAAGACACGACTGCTGAACTTTCCTACTTCTTACTGGGATCAACTGTACATCCCAATGGATCAACCAAACTACCGAATAACGAATATGATAACTCAATGAATCAAAACTACCAAAAAATCTAAAATTCTAAAAATAATGATTTGTCTCAAGTCCCTCATTACATAGACTGGAAACTTCCCAATACCATCTAGGACATTCAAAAATTATCTCCAATTTTATACAAGGTGTCCCGTTTCGTTATGCACAAATTTTGGAAACATAATCTAGGTTCAATTCTAAGAATAAAAAACACAAAAATTATCTATCTATTTTTATTCAAAAGTTACAGCACTTGTGTAAGGGTGTAGACAATAAGCAGAGTAATGTCCTGTGTTAATGTGGCTACTCAGAGCATATGAAATATATTCATATTTTCTATGATGTTCGTTAAGCACCCCCTAGACGTTCAATATATTGAAGGTCTCATCAATACGCTTCAATCTTCAATATAGCATCAATACGATCTCCATCAATACGATGATTACACATTTTTATTTCGACATTTGGTTGTGGTTGTTCTTGGGACGAAGTTCTTGTGCAAGTTTTGAAGTTTTTATAATCCATTTTGACAATATCCACGACAATGTATCCACGATTTTTTTCATTGCTATTTGCTTCATGGCTTGATTATAATAATCTTTAGATTTAATTTTCCAGAACAAAATCATGTTCAGACTCGCTAGCGTCGGCCATCATGTACGTAGTCACACTAAGGTATCTGAATAGAG
Organism: Stenus bimaculatus; assembly: GCA_963971135.1. NCBI lineage: Eukaryota > Metazoa > Arthropoda > Insecta > Coleoptera > Staphylinidae > Stenus > Stenus bimaculatus. Next base: position 43,380,892 of record OZ020183.1, on the reverse strand, counting down.
CAAATATTGATCAATATATCTCAACGTCAATAAGATTCCATCAATGCGCTTCAATATAAATTTGCATCAATATGCTTCAATATCCCATCAATATGTTTGAAGCTCTTCTAATCGATCAATATAGCCCTTCAATACGTATTGATCAATGCATATTGATCAATAATATTGAACGCCTAGGGGGTGCTTTAGAGTAATTTGACATATCTAGCTCTAGAGGAAAAACAATAAAAATTTGAAATTTGGTGTGAAGACTAATACGTTTAAGATATAATTTCTCAATTTTTTTCAGATTTCAGACGTATTAGTCTTCACACCAAATTTCAAATCTTTATTACAAACCGTTCTCAAATAAATGACAAAAAACCTAGTTTTAGTCACAATATTTAAAAAGCTACAGCTACAGCTCTCTTAGGAAGCGAAATCGGACACTTGTTTATGGGAAGTTTTTTCTTAAAATTAGTTGTAGAATCGCCTCCTAAAGTTGGGCCGCTTAATTTCGGGACACCCTGTATACTGTTGAATTCTAATTTAAAGCAGCTTTCAAATGATATATTACACAACCCCTGTTGCCATTTAAGAAATTAGGGGGTTAACGCCCCCTGCTTAAAGAAGTGACCTGAGAGTGCTTAAATCGGTCTTATAATGCGTCCCCCTCAAAACAAAAATCGGCGTGTTTGGTTAATTTTTGAAAAAAATTTTGGTTATGAAATAAACGACATTTGAAGTTATCAATAAAACACCCTGTATAATCCACATTATGCTGTAACACTTCATGGAGGGTTGGAAAGCTTCGGAGTCATTCACGATATCGATCATATTTTTGGCGAAGGTGCGATTAGCGTAATGATCAAAGTTAGAAGAAAGTTCCACCACTGGGGTACTAGCTAATAACTTCAACTTTAATCAATCCATTTTCTTCATCTTAAAATACTCGGCAAGTTGTGGAAATTTACCACATGAGTACCACACAAGCTCTCAGACAACAAAACCGAATGTATCCAAATATTTACCGATTTGCCCCGAAAAAAAAAACGGCGGATAATTATGCATCAACCTTATACTATGTATTTCTACGATATCTTGGAGGTATATGACCTGAGGTTTCCACGGACTACCTCTACACTTAAACAGTATTTTTGATACACGTGCATGTTTCGTAACTTCAGAAAACATCGTCTTCCGAAATTTCCTGAAGACTTGCTTAGGACTGGCCTGGATTTCTACGGCATTTCCGGGACTTCCCGTAACTTCCTCGGACTTTCCGGGACCGCATTATTTTTTATGTACGTGCAAGTTTCGTAATAGTTCGGAAATTGTCGTTTTCCGAAATTTGCTTGGGACTTTCTTGGACTTTTTGAGAACTTCCTGGGCCCTTCCTTGAGACTTCTTCGGATATTCTAAAGCGTATACAAGAACTTCCTCACGTGTCGTACCACTAGGATATCTTTAAAAAAATTTACTGGACTTTCACTTCTTACTGAAAAATTGTGAAAAATCATGAAATCGAGCATTAGTTCTACAGGCAAATCTCAAGTTTCCCTCGTTAGATTTTCATTTTTTTTTTCAAATTTATAATCTAAATTGATTAGGCTACATCCTAGCGGATAGTTACTTTCTGCAACCTAGCACAAAATTTATTAGAGAGGTCCAAAGTTATGGTAGTTTTAGGTCATTATATTTTATTGTACATTCTCCATTTTTTTCCTTCCGCTAGGAATTACAGAAATTACTTCTAAATCATCTACAAAAAAATGAAACAAAAGTGTTTTTAGCACTGCGTATTTGACTGCCTCGTTGACTGCAGAACGAAACCACTATATTTTCCGTTCAGGAAATTGCTCTTAACGGTCACTTTCTTGGACTTTCAATTATAAATTTGTTTTACTTTAACCTCACTTATAGCCTCTTATCTAAACAACTGTTTATGCCTTACTAACGTTGTTTTTTTTTGAAAAATTTGGTGATCAAAATCGGGATAAGCTCGGAACACCGAATTTGGAAATTTTAAATTTAAATATTAGTATCTTCTAAAATGTTAACAAATTTTGTGTAATCGACATTAAAAAACTGATGTAATAATATTTTCTGTTCCATGTTCGTTTAACAATCCAACATCTTAAATTTTCCAAATCTTTGGTTTTCCAACAAAGAAACAAAGGAAAACATTTGGAGTAGGAAGAAAGTCATAATCGATAATCTTCCTTTATAATCCCTGATCACATCATTATAAGAAACGATTATGTTGAAAGATAGTTGTTCCCATTCACAGAAAATTAACAGATGTATTTAGTTTTTTTTTTTTTTTTTTTTCTAAGGGAAAACCCGGTTGGTGTTCCATTTAAAACCAACCTCAGTTAATTAACTGTATTTAGTTACTCCTTAAACCATGTCCTTAACAATAGAAAAGGATCTATTATTGATAAAAAAATCTTTTATCTTCTAGGTATCTAGGTGAACAGCGACAACTGTAAAAAGACTAATTATATGTTTTTGAAATAAACTTGAAATAGCTGAACTTAGATAATGCATTAATTGCACCTTAGAAGTAGAATTGTTATTTTTTTAATCAAAATATTTCCATCTTCTTCTCGGAGTAATTAGAGAGATGGGATGATAGAATTTATACAAGTTTACCTCAAGGATAAATACCAAGTTTTGTATCCTCTCGAAAAAATTGCATGTTGATTTAAAAAAAAAACTGAAGAAATAGGGTAACTTTACTGGACATTCAGAGTATTTTGGAACAATCTTGGACTTTCAAAAGGAGTAACAAAAAAAATTAAATTCGCATAAATTTTTCCTATATTTTTTATTTTTTTTTGTAGTAAGTTTTTTTTAATTTCCACATTTAATGTATTCAAATTCAAAACAGGATTTTCTAAACAGATCAATAAATCCTTTATTATTCTAAGCAGACTTCCTCAACAATTTTCAATAAATGTGTAGATAGAATTATCCAAATTTCCCAGAGAAGGTTGAAGTAATTAAGTTATTTGATTCAATAGTTGACCCAGGTTTTTCTAAAAATACTTGTAGCTGAAAATTATTAAATATTTTAAGAAGACCTCAAAACATTTATAGTTGTTAATAAAGTACAAAAAAAAACATTTTTCTAATACCGGTGTTAAAATAGATTGGGTATAATAAATAAATGGCGATGTCAAGGACTACTTGATAAAGGTTGTAAACAAATATTGTCCTCGCCATTATTAATCATGACAACAATTTATTTTAATTTGTTAATGCGTTTTCATCCATAAAGCATATATGATTCATTTTTGAAGTGATTAGGCATAATATAATTTGCAAAATTTTCTGGAAAACTGGGTGTTTAAAATGAATCCTAGTCCAGAAAGTAGAGCAGTAGTGTTTTATTTCGTGTTTTACACCCAGACTGCATATACCCATGAATAATAAAAAGGCGTATATTTGAACAGGCATTATCGCGTTGTGAATAAATAAACAAAATTACGTCATGATATATTCACAAGTGCGCTGAGCGTTGTGGAATAACTATATTTTTATTTCTTGAAAACAAACCTTGCGTGCTTTTTGATAAACAACGCCTACACATATCCTACGTGCAGACGAAGAAATCCATGCCTTATCTTATAGCGTAATCCGTTTTATAAGACACGACTTAACAAAAACACAGCTTCAAGCTTCGAATTCACACGCGTTTTTAAATGGAAAGGCTCTCCGACGACGTTACTCCTTCCTCACCAACTTACGAATAAACACTAACAAGGGCACGAGCGCACGTGAATCATGCGCGTGGATGCCTCTAAAGTGGGAAGTGGGGAACCCCGCATCTACATCTACCCAAAACATTGCAGACTCTCATTTCTCATCATTCAAATTCTGCCGCTCAGCGCACAGTCTCCGATTTCAGAGCTTCCTGGAGTTGAGAACCAATCTACCAAACAACTTCATTGTTTAGGTGTGCAATAAACCCAAATGGCGTAATCCAGTTTTGGGAGGAAATTTAGAATGTACCAAATCCTGCACTTCATTTGATACCAATCGTTATGGAGATGTCATACGTTCCATTTGTTTTATTGATAAGGAAGACAAAAGTAGATTTACGAACTAGATCCCCAAATTGAGAAAGTACTAAATTCAAGTGAAAACACTTATATACCACTAATCAACGTGTATAACCAATTGAACTCGAATATGGACCAAACTTAATTTACAATGGTTTCAAGATTTTTTGGATTTTGGAAGTAGAGGTATGAATTGTGGATGTGAAACAATGTATCTGGATCTAGATTTTGGTCGAGGGTCTGTAAAGACACGAGCCATTAGGGTACCACGATTTAGCCCATTTTACCAAAAGAGGGGAGTTTTCAGCTAACCCCTGCGCAGGATTAGACCAGTCAAATAAGCTGAAAAACATGATCTACTTCGAAAAAATTAGAAGAAAGCTGGAAATCGTTTTAATCACTTTATTTTTCATAAAAAAAGAACATATTGAGTTTGCCCCAATTTTCGTGCAATGCTCTATGTGCTCTGTAGAAAAAACCAAGAAATTTTCCGTAATTTTGCAGTTTTTTTTTTATGCATCTGGAGGAAAATACTATTCTTTGCAATTTTAAATAGCGTTAAATTCTGCGTCGATTGAGTACCCAACTTTTAAATTTAAGCGTCAAGAATATGAAGAAAACTAGAGTCAAAAATTGCCCCTTTGGAGAAACAAAAATTTTCTTTCGATTATACCGATATTTAGCAACTTAACAACTTAAAAATGGCTATAATATAAGTATAATAGCGTTAAATTCTGCATCGATGGAGTATCTAACTTTTAAATTTAAACCTCAAGGTGTTGGAGAAAACTAGAGTAAAAAATTCCTTATGTAAATTTTTTATTCTGTATATACTGAGTAATTTTTGAATAGCTTTTCCAAAGGAAGCAGTCTGAGGTTTTGTAGTAATGCACTGGATGCCACCCATCGCATGAAAAGTATTCAAACCATCAATCGTGTCTATGTTCATATCAGCATTATCAAACACATACTGGTGTAAACTGTTTCTTGGCACATCTGACGTAGGTTGTGGCATGCTAGATAATTCGAAGTTTTTTACATTCATCCTAACGCTGATAGAACATCCAGCAAATCTCGCGAATCATATTTTCTATGGAGAAATGCTCCAAGTCCGATCTGCAGAGGAGACATGACTGATCTTGGCCTTGTAGCAGCGATAATTTCGTAAGCGATTGCTTTGAGAAGTACATCAGTTTTACCTTCTACTCCTTTGTCCACATTTTTATTCCTTCAGGATCTTGGGACAGTTGTTATTTGCAGAAGCAGCAAAAGAGATTCAAGAATATCGTCATCAATTTTATCCAAGAAACCAACGGGTTTAAGATAATTTTCGAAATCGTACGTTTTCGATCGAATTTCAGCTCTTACGTTGTCTGCACAAGTTTGAGTCACACGGAGACCTTCTTCTTGTTTGTTCTATTTCCTTGAGGCGTACTAGTTGTCTGACAGTATTGAGTACCCAGTATTTTTGAAACATAAGATACTATTGTACTTTTACGTTTATTTCCTGCTGAAATCCTGGGCATAATTATATTATAGTGATACTTCTCGAAAAGTATCGGCGGAACGTACCTACAGTGAATAGCCTTGAAGGATTTCAGTCAGGTTAAACTGGCATTCATCTTCCTCCATGTAACCGATGATATAATCGATTGCATCATCTAGGGGACGTCCTCTGCTACTGCTAAATGCGAGAGGTTTGAAGAATCGTTTTCCACATGCCCCATGATACTTGGCTTCAGAAGCAACAAGATCTGATACAATTCCAATGCGACTACTAACTTGTTGACCCCATGCATCACCTCTGTTTGTAGCAAATTCCAGAAGATTGTTTTTGAATCTCAGAGTCATCACGCGATGTACGCTATCGCGCAATTCTTTTTTCATTTTTAGGTTTTTTTTTCAAAATCAGATGCTGCATCTTCACCACTAAGTACACAATTCTTCTTAAAATCGAACTCGGTTGAAGATAGTCTAGCTCTCTTACTGGGAACTTCTCCGGAAATTACAGCATTGATGTTTGATTCCTTGTTGTATGCTTTTCTACACTTTTCGTGAACAACAACTGTTGAGAGACATTGTAAATGCCTGTGTTTGTTATTAGAAAGTTATCCAGTGCTAAATATCGGTATATACGAAAGAAAATTTTTGTTTCTCCAAGGGGGCAATTTTTGACTCTAGTTTTCTGGTTGACTTGGCTAGCGGCAACGAAAGCTGTGGCCAAATAAATTGATGGGTGGCACTCCTTCGCGCTACTTCATCCAGCTTATCATTGTCCTGATTTCTCGTATGCCTTTTAATCCACTGGATTTCTACAGCATTATACTTCACCAGGTGTTGCAGCGTTTGGTGGAATTCTGTCACCAGCCAGGAGTTGAGTTTGTGTCTCTCCAGTACTAGCATTGCCGCTTTGTGATATAACCGCTCTTTTCCAACTCTAATTCAGATGATATATGAAACAATGGTTATGATTTTGAATTATTCCAACTTGAATGAATGTGCATTGTCTTGCACGGACTAAGGTCTTTAAGGATAATACCGAAGTGTAAGCAAAAGTGAAATCAAAGTCCTCAACTGATTCAACTCAACAATCTCGATATTATATTACAAACATCCACATCAAAGGTGGAAGTCTAAATGCCTAAGGCACCGGGTACCGAGAATCGTGGTCAAAAATTATACATATTACCCGCCAAACCCGATTTCAAGATAAAATAATTTTTCTCGAGACAAATTGAAGAGTCCAAAGCAAGAATCATCCATCCATTGCAGAAAGACGCTCTCAAAACAGAATATTAAAGATTTTATACTTCTGCGTTTTTGTATTTGTCCCATTTTCCAAACTGTGTAAGACGCGGTCAAGTCCTGGACAAGACCAATTCTAGCACAGTTTATCATTTAGAAAACTGCAATAAATTGTAGCTCATCTGTACACCTTTGAATTTCTAGATCTTTTGAGATAAAAACATAGATTTCATAAACAATTTTTTGCCAACACAGAAAAATAATTTATATTTTGAACCCAGAAAACTAAAAAAAAATAAATTCGAACATGTCATGATTTTAGGTAAAAATATGTGCCACAATGTGATCCGTGGTTTGACCAATATATTGAAGACAATCACAAGAATATTAAATATAATGACAAGGATACTTAATTTTCCGAATTCAGCAGCGACAGTTGATCTTAAAATGTTTAAAATATTACTAGTATTTTTTTGGTATATTACTTTAATGTTAGCAAAAATATTAAATATATTCCAGTATTATTAATTAATTATTTGAATTATTTCCAAAAAAAAACTACCCAAAATAATTTGCACAAGAAATAAAGACTAACTAAATAACTTAAAATTGCTAATCATTAACATATTTTTTCGAAAATATTTTTTGTTTCTCCCGAACATTTAGTTAAATTAGACTTGGCTATTTCTTGCATTGGACCCCTCAATTAGTTTATCCGAAAGGCGCACAATGGTAAAAAAGCCCGAAAACGTGGCCAAAACTACTTTGTGTTTTTCAATTTTTTGAAAATTGGTAAAGACATATTTTTGAGGTCACTGATTTCAAATTTGACTATTTTTTCTAAAAAAACAAAATTGCGGATTCAAAATGACCGACATTTTTATTAAAAAATGGTTTATAGTGCTGAAAATCAGTATTTAGGGGCTTTTATGGTCACTAATTCGAATTTAACATTTTTTTTCTAATAAACAAAATGGCGGATCCAAAATGACCGACATTTTTTTAATAAAAAATGGTTTTTAATGCTCAAAATCAGTTTGGCCGCGAAAGATCCTTTTTAATTAATTAATCCTGAGGGTGCCAATGATCCCACGGCCTTGTAAATGGTCACGTTATATGCCAAAAATATCTAACTAAATACCTATTAGGTCCAAAAAAGTCCCAAAATCAAAACTTAAATTTTGGACTTTTGGCCACGTGTTCGAGCTTTTTTCCCACTGTGAGGCGTTAGGATCTCCTGGTTTAGCCAAGTCCAATCTAGTTTACGTTTTAATTATCAGGATAAACTGGTGACTGTGGCTCTTTATCTCAACGTAATAAAATTTGGAACTATTCTTCCTCCAGTTACTGAGAAATCGGGCATGGAATTTAAAATAATAAAGTTGAAAGGGAAAATGGAGAAAACTACACCCAATCAGGCTGATTTACCCTAGTCTAAGCTGATTAGGACTAGTGGGTCTTTTCCTTCAGACAATTAAATTTGGAACTAGTCTTCCTTAGGGTACTAGGAAATCGGGGATGGAATTAAAACAATAAACTTGAAAAGGAAAAAGGAGAGAAAGTCACCCAACGAAACTGGTTTATACTAGTCTATAGTCTAAGCTGATTAGGATTAGAGGCTTTACCTTTTACTGCTATTTGGGTACTATGTCTTAAAATTACAGTAAAGTACGTCAAGATTTTTTAAAATTAAATTTTAATCTGGGTTGGGTAATGATTAGATAAAATAAAGCAAATTTATGAGCTTTGGTGATATTTTGAATCGCAAAGTATTATTTGTTTCTTACACTGGTATCTATTTGAGAATTTTAGTGTAACTGCACTTTGCAAAACCTAAATGTTTGGTGGCTAAATTTCTTAACGAAACTTTAGTTTTTTTTTGGTTGACTTCCTCTGGTAAAAATGTATATGTATATGAACATAAAATGGAAACATTCAAAAATATCTGATGCTAGACCTGATGTTGGTTTGAGGACAATAAAAAAGTTCCCTTCTTAAATCCTTTATTCGCAGAATAGTTTCTGTAAAATTCCAATTTTGTATTATTTATTTGCAGAACAACTTACTAATATTTCGGAGATCTCCTTTGGCTTTGTCCACATCAAGAATAAATAATTAGTTCTTGTTTCCATTGGGCTGGTGAATTTCTGTAGCTCTTTTGTATGTGTCATTTATCATTTGCAGTTGATGAATTTGCTTCATAGTCATTATTTTGTAAAATATTTTATAATAACTTAATCTGTTTGTCGTTTTCTAAAAGTTTTCGAAGATTATCTTCATCATGGATACCTTTTTATAATTATGAAGGTTCAGTTTTAATCATGGCTTTGTAAGACGTCTGTTTTATTCCAGAACGGAAAGCCCGATTTTTCCTAAACTAGATATATCTGAAACCTTCCGATCACATAGTTAATTTCTCGTTTAAACAGGAACTGATCTCAGCGTCTTGATTGGCAAGTTCGCCCAAACTCTGGCTAAAGACCAGGATAAATCAGTTTCTCCTAGAAATTGCATTTTAGAATAAACTGGATTGGACTGTGATAAACCAGTTGGACCTGAGGCACTTCGGATAAACTACTTTAATCTAGGAAGAACTGGTTTGTCCTGAAGTTGGGTTTGGCCGGTAATATATTGACCAGATAAAAGAAGAAAGATCTTATCAATATTTTTTTTATTTTAAGTGCGTTTTCAATTTCGCAATGTGAGGAAGTACAATAGGTAGACCAAAAAACAGTGAATTCAAAACTTGAAAAAGTGACAACGTTAATGTTATTAGGTGATTTAATTATTTTTAGAAGACTTGCAACCATTGAGGTAGTATTTTCTTTGATTGTGTATGTATGTTATGATATTAAATAGTAGTAGAGTAGCCAGTGCATTACAAAAAATCATAAATAAATAAATGACTTTACGATTATAAATGGGTTTTGCTGAGCGAGGAATTCACATTACTATTTGCATAATAGCCAAAGTGGAATTCTCCCAATAGGTGATAGTACACAACTATTCGCATATCTCTATTCGCAAATGATATGAGACATTTTTAGGACAGGGTTGAACCCTTTCCCACTTCATATTTACCTGTGGCAAGCCCGAGAATAAACGACACAGGATAATATGCGGCTCCTTGAAATAAACATACAAAATATCTCCAGAGAATTTCTCCTCTCGAATTTTCAACACATTTGGACAACCGTATATTTATAAAATACATTTATGGCTGATGAAAATTTATTTGTGGTAATGTTATCATCATATTTCTTTTGAAAGTCGTAAATATAAATAAATGAGAAATATTTTATTTTAAACATCGCCTAAATTTATTTATTATACTGGAAGTTGCAAGTTTCATGCAACACCCAATTCTTCGTTTAAAAAAAATTCACACAATTTTCAAAAATTATAACGAAAATGAGTAGTTTATATCCCACTTTTTTGATGAAATAATAACATATTGTATGTATAGTTTTATAAATGCCTGTTAAGTAGTTTTCATGACAATTTTAAGAAAACACAGTTGGAATATAAAAATATTGATCAATATTTTATTATGTTTTTGGACGAATCAAGAATTAGGATGAAGATTTTAGACCTTTTTTTATTTTCATTGCAATTTGAAGTAGTTTTTCATGTTATTCATTAAAAAACTTCCATTTTAAATTTAAATAATTTTTGTTTGTGGCTCACCAAACGTCAGAGTTAGAAACTAGAGCAAATTTAATCAACAAAAAAAAACATAAAAAATAGGGGCCTATCTTTTATATTTTCGCTGCTACAAGGTTTTAAATATTAGTTCACCGGTTCCTGCCAATAATCCAAAAATCGCAAATAATAAATTATAAAATATATCACAAGAAAGCTAAAAGCATGGTTACAATGTAATACAGAAATCGTTGATAAATATTAAAGAAAAATCTTTTTCTTCAGTTTTTAATTTTTTTTCAAAGAATAACATTAAGTTGTGTATTTTTTAAGTTTTACTGAAACTTTCTCAAAAATACACAACTGTAATGGGTCCAATCTAGGAGAAAATTTTCAAAAACTGAAAAATACTTTGGGTTTTGTTTAACATTTTTCTTGTGATATTTTTTTACATCTCTAGGCAGTTAAAAAATATTAGCGATTTTTGTGATTAAAAAAAAAATCTGTGACCTAAAATCAAAACGCTATAGTTTCGCCAAAACTAAAAAAATAGACCACTATTATTTTGGGTTGTTGTCAATTAAATTTCTCTCTAGTTTCTAATTCAGATTAATAGGTATATTATAAACTATTTTTGTATGGTTTTTACAAAGTTCTTATTTGAAACACTAAATAATGAAGTACTAAATTTTTGTTTTATAATCAGGACATAAAAATTGAGTCCACGAATAAAAAACAAATAAATTTTTAGGAATATTATGTGTTAGACTTGTAATAAAAATAATATTCTGGGATAAAAACGGTAGTATAAACTTCTTTTAACGCCCTTTCATGTTGATCCAAAAATGTTGTAAAAACATTTTTTGAACACCAGTTAGCTTGTTTAATATTGCAAAAGTTTTTAAAAATTCACACGCGTTTGTTTTGTGTATAAACACGCATATTTTTGAACGGCCCTTGGAGGAAAGTTTATATATCCAGCCTCTCAACATTAAAAGCGTTTACACAAACAAGGAAAGGGGTTGCAGTTTTGAGCGATTCAACCCTACACGGTATCCCAGCAGCGCAACAGGAATTCTTATTAAAACAGGGCTGAAAAACATTATTAACCTTTTTAACCCCAAGTATTAACCTAATAGAAATTTTATTAAATTCAAAATATATTAAAAAGTAATTTAAAATATTAAAATTTATTTGATTTATTGATATTGCAAAAAATTATTTTAAAAAAGTAATAAAAAAATACTTATTTTTATACAGGGTGTATCTTAATATGTGGGCCAAAATTGATCATACTATTGTTGGATTCATTTATGGGCGCGTTCCACTAATGAACACTAAAGCCCACGACCACGACCGCAAAATTTTCCCTTTTCACTAGCTCAAAACGTCACCATTCAACAAACGACCACAGAAACCCACGAATAAATACGGTCGTTGTGAGCTTCTTGCGGTCGCCATCGATGACGTTTTTATGTACGAAAGAAACAACCGCGGTATCATGTGGAACGACTTTGCGGTCGTTGTGGGCATTGCGAGTCTTTAGTGGAACGCGCCCTATGTTATTCTTTTATTATGATATTTTTTATATACATATCCGTGATTATTAGAAAATATCCATAGATAGATAGATATACATATATAACATAATACGTAAATAAATAAATTATATTATCTATGAAAATATCTGAATGTTGAATGTTGTGTTAGACAGTTCATGTTTGTCATATTGTGATAATAAAAGTTTATAATAATCTCCTGTTAGTTTTCTAATTAATACATAGCCAATAGGTTATGGGCCCAGAGTAAATTAAAAGAAGAATAATAGATTACAGAAGAAGATTTATAAAGATCGTAAAATTTAAATTAAAAGAAAAATGTCAGAAATTACTGGCATCAATGTTGTAAAACTAAATGGGAGAAATTATCAAGTATGGAAATACAAAATGGAACTACTTCTAATAAAGGAAGATTTATGGGATATAATATCCGAAGATAAACCAGCAGAATTAAATGCTGCTTGGAAGAAAAGAGATAATAAAGCAAAAGCAACTATTGGATTATTAATCGAAGATAGTCAAATAGCCCATATTAGAAATTCAAATACAGCAAAAGAAGCATGTGATTCTCTTAAAAGTTATTATGAAAAATCTTCTTTGTCAAGCAAAGTATTTTTACTTAAAAAATTGTGCAGAATGCGACTTAATGAATACGGTAATATGGAAGAACATTTTAATGAAATGATGAATTTAGTTTATCAAATCAAAACATTGGGAGAAAATATTGCAGATAATTTATTGGTTGCATTTTTATTGAGCAGTTTGCCTGAAAGTTACAATTCTTTAGTAACTGCATTGGAAAGTAGAGAAGAAAAGGATCTTACAATTGAGTTTGTAAAAGAAAAAATGCTTCAAGAATATAGGAGACGTCAAGAAAAAGAGAAAAGTCAAGAACGAAATGGTGATAGTGAAAAAGTTTTAAAAACCAAAAGTTTTAAGAAGATAGATACTCCTATTAAATGTTTTCATTGTAACAAACTAGGACATTTGAAGAAAGATTGTTATTTTTACAAATTATTTTTGAAGAAAAAATCACAAAAAGTAAATAATGTACAAGAAGGTAATTATCACTTAAACATAGATGATGATTATAAAGATGATAATAAAAACGAAGAATTACATACATGTTTTAATACTGCGGATAGTAATAAAACTGATGGATGGTTTATGGATTCTGGATGTACATGTGATGACGTACAATAAAGATTTTTTCACAAAATTATTTTCAAATGTACAAAATGAAATCAGATTAGCAGATTTTAAAAGCAAAAGGTATAGAACATAGCCAAATTTCAAATTTTTCTATTCATAAATAAAAAAGTTATAGAGGTGACTCGGTTTTCATTTCCACCCGGTATAACAACTAAGAATGTTTTGTATGTACCAGAGCTTGCAAATAATTTGTTATCAGTAGGAAAATTGGCAAATCAAGGTTTTCAAGTGAAGTTTATTGATCACATTTGTCAAGTTGAAAGATTTGGTACGATTTATGCAATGGCAAAATTAGAAAATAATTTATATAAACTAAAAGGTTTAAAGCCAAGTATTAATAATAATGATCAAGAAGTTATAATTGGAATAAAGAAAATGACAGAAGAAGAAGAAGAAACTTAGAAATGATAATGACATAAATGTTATAAATGTTATAAATGTCAGTAATGACATTAATGACATAAATGTCAGTAATGACATTAATGACATAAATGTCAGAAGGTCTTCGCGAATAAATAAAGGAAAACCACCAATTCGTTATAAAAATGATGAAATTCTACTGGAAACAATAATTCAAGAAGAAATTAAGGAGGATCCACGTAGTTTTAAAGAAATATTAAGAAGAAAAGATAAAGATAATTGGATACAAGCAATGGGAGAAGAAATGAACTCTATGAAAGAAAATAATGTATGGATTTTGACAAATGTACCTGAAAATAAGAATATTGTTGGTTGTAAATGGGTGTATAAAATAAAGACTAATGAAAAATGACATATCGAACGTTACAAAGCAAGAATAGTAGCAAAAGGATACTCTCAAAAATATGGAGAAGATTATGATGAAGTTTTTGCACCAGTTGTTAAACAAGTAACTTTTAGAATTTTATTAGTTATAGCTGGACAAGAAAATATGATTGTTAAACATTATGACATTAAAACTGCATTTTTAAATGGGGAATTAGATGAGAATAATGAAATAATTTTTATGAAGCAACCAGAAGGATTTATAGAAAAAGGAAAGGAAAGTATGGTATATAAATTAATTAAAAGCATTTATGGTTTAAAACAATCAGCTAGAGTATGGAATATCAAATTAAATGATACATTAGAAAATTTTGGATTTAAAAAGGGAACTGGTGATCCATGTTTATACACAAAAGAAAAAGATGTATGTTGATGATATTATTGTGGCATCAAAAGAAGAAGATCTTATAATGGAAGTAGAAAAAGTTTTATCAAAAATGTTTAAATTGCATTGTCTTGGAAATATACGTTATTATTTGGGCATACAAATTGAAAGAAACAATGATGGAATATCTCAGCAAACGTATATTGATAAAATATTAAAGTATTCTAATATGATGAATGCGAAAGCTTCAACGATACCACTTGACACTGGAAGTACAAAAATTGGTCAAGTCAAGAGTTTACTAGAATTGAAAGAATAATCATAATTGAGAAGGGTTGTTGGATTCATTTATGTTATTCTTTTATTATGATATTTTTTATAGACATGTCCATGATTATTAGAAAATATCTGAATGTTGAATGTTGTGTTAGACAGTTCATGTTTGTCATATTGTGATAATAAAAGTTTATAATAATCTCCTGTTAGTTTTCTAATTAATACATAGCCAATAACTATTGCTTGTAATTAATTTCAAATTTCAGTTATTTTTTATTAAAAGTGAATTCCACTTCGAAATTACCTACGAATCTTTGTTTAAAATTTTTGCAATTATTAACTTCTTTATGTATATTTGGAAGTGAGAAATGGATGACCAAAAATCTTTTTTTTGTTAACCCCTTAGAACCCTCGAGGAAACGAAATCGGACATATGTTTATAGGAACTTGTTTTCATTATTTTGATGTCCCATTTTATTAAAAAATTCTACATTAAATTCAAAACACAACTTTCAATATTAACCAAAACGCGAAAAAATAAACCAAAAATAATAAACACTTAATCCCAAAAAAATTCAAGGCAGAAATCAATTGTTAACATAAATTTAAGATGTTTTTTAATTAAAGTGATTTTATTGAAGAAAGACATAATTCTGTGATGTGCAACATCTTTTTTAAAATGATTTTGTAAAATTAAATTCTTTATCTTAAAATTGTAATTAAAATGCAAATATTATTTTTCGCATAAAAGCTTTCTTTAGCAGAAAGTAAATTTACAATAAAGTAAGTTCATTTTTTATGCCGTCTTTTATCTGTTCCGAACATTTTGCTTGTTCCTTTTTACGTTTTATGTTATAATATATAAATATGAAATTCAGCTGTGAAAATAGGAATTGGGACCGCATTCGACAATACCCTACGGTATTTTGTTCACCCCTTTGACCCCTAAACTTCCATCAAGCTCTGTTGAGGGGGATGATGAAAACGCCGTGAAAATTATGCTTAATTTTCTTGATTTATGCATGCAGACGCCAGTGCTAGTTTATTGGAAAATTTGCTGTTCCAAGTCATGGCATTCATGGCGTTATACAATTACCAACAGTGCCTTCTGTAATTTAATGTTAAAACAAATGATGTTTTATGATTCGTTGGACTCATATCTACCGTAATGCGCCCTTAAGGGATTCTAACTTACATCTGCTGAAAATCGTTATTAAAACGCAGGTTAATGCCAGACGCAGTCAATGTTTTGACACCCTAGAAACTTAATGAGCTTAAAGAAGTAAAGTACGCTCGTCGAATATAAAGTAATCTTATTATTAAGAAACATGGCTTGTATCTTATATTTCACATAAATAAATTAATCCTCAAACCTACAAGACATCAAAGTACAGACCTTTCACATGTAAAAATTTAGAAATTTCAACATTTTTAAAATTGGATTACGCCATAAAAAATTGGCAGTAAAAGCTTCGTGTCCCAACAATTTATTTTTCCCTTGAGAACCCTTTAGACTTATGCAGAAAGGGTGTTTTTAAATCTCTTCCCTAATTTACCTAACCGCTTTTCTCAGTCCACCATAGCTTTTAACCAATTATTAATACTTAAAGTCACCTAGTGATAAAAGTAGTAAATTAAACAGTTATAAATAAAATTTTTAATCCCAGAGATTTTTCATTTTATAGTACTTTTTAGCACGGAAATTCCTTGACGTTTGTTTTTTTCCATAATTTATTAATTTGCTATAATTACTTTAGTTTCAGAAAAAACTATTTGGAATTTGAGATGAGGTAGATTTTAGCAAAATTTAAACGTCTTTATAGTATTTTATAAATGACGTGACCAGAATAATTTAGGGTATTAAGAAAAAAAGCAGCAAGTTGTGATGAACATTCTTCGCAAGGACTTTTTATTTTAAAAATTCCTTATAAAGAATTTTCTTGTAATTAACTTTTCTTATATTTTTCTTATTATTTTAAAAAGAATTTATGTAGTTATTTTTTAAGCAATTTTAATTGGGATTAATTTCGCTAGAATAAAGATTTTCTCCGTAATTTTTCCCTGTAATGATTTTCCATGAAAAATTATTTCCGGTAAATTTTCCAGACACGTTTTTCTCCAGTAAATTGGATCTTAACTTAGTATTAGTATTAGTAGATAATGCAATTTTATTTCTAATGTCCTGTTATCAACTGGTGAATCGATGATGAGAGCGTGCATTAAGATAACCCATTTTGTAGTTGTAAATTGTGGAAATCTCAAGAGACTTAACACTACTAGTAGTTGAGAACTTGTTTGATCATATCCTGGTAAATTATTAGAGATGTTCAATGTACTTGATGCTAATAATTTTGAAAAAGTAACTGGCACTGATAAATCTAGCTGAGTTCTCTTTAACACTTTACATAATCTCATTTATGTAAACATTATTAATAATAATAATTTATCATAAAAAATATACATGATATTACAATAAATACAAAATTATTGGGCAAATTTAGAAAATATCAGGTTATTTTACGAAAGCGGAGCTGTTTCTATTCCTGGTAGGTACTTCTAGAATCAGGAGGTTTAGGTATGAGTATTTAACTCACAAAAACAAAACAAACAAAAAAAATGGTAGCCAAAACTCTTCTGTGAACCAAAGAAATAAATTTTAAGAAGCTTCAAAATTATGATCACAACCGCAAATATCAAAATCAAGCACTCAAAATTGCCAACTATCCTCTTAAGAACAGTCCCCAAAATGTTTTAAAACCGTAGTTTTCGCTATTAAAAATTGATTTTTTGGCATTTGTAATCAAAAATTTAGTAAAAAATTATTTTTCCAAAAGTACGCCCCTATAATAAACTGGACATGAAAAAAAAATTTAATTATATGAAAACTATATTAAATTTTTAAGGCAACCAGTTGCATTTTTGTGAAATTTTTGATTAAAAATTCCCAAAAATCAATTTCACATACCGAAAAGTACGTTTTTCAAACATTCTGCCGACTATCTTCTTAAGTCTATTGTCTACACCTTTTCCAATTGCACCTCAGAAATATCAATTTAATTTCAGAATCTTCAATTGTATTTCAGAAAGCTCAATTGGATTTTAGATAAATTAATTTGATTTCAGAAAGCATCAATTATATTTCAGAAAGGAGAAATGACCATTTGTATTTCAGAAATCATGAATTGTATTCGAGAAAAATCAATACAATTTTAGAAGAGACCAATTCTAAAAAAAATGAGGACACTAAGAGTTTTTAGGGGTGATTATGCATGTGAACCACAACAGACACTTACAATTCAAAAGAAATTGGCTTTGGCAATTTAACAATACACACACATACAATTAGATTCTTATTCACTAATCTTAAACCCAATTGAAATAGTGTGTTCTAAGATTAAAGCCGATTATTAAAAGACAACTTCGTATTTTTTCTATTGTGACTCCTGGTATCATGAAGCAAATGTTGGTTTCATTTGAAACAATGATTGAAGCACAATCTTATATTTAAGTAATCCAAAATGCCCAGGGCATAATTAACTTTGATTGAAACACTATGATTCTTTCTGAAATACAATTTATTTCTTTTGGAACACAAATCGTACTTTATGAAAATAAATTGACAAATTCTAATTTTAAAATGTTACTTTCTGAATTGATGATTCTGAAAAACAGTTGATACCTTCTGAAATTAAATTGCTTTTTTTGAAATACAATTAATGGTTTCTGAAATTCAATGCACGTTTCTGAATTACAATTCGTCGCTCTAATTCAGAACTTTTCAGGTCAAATTTTACATAGAATAAGGTAAAACCAATTTACTGTTCAAAATATGACACATTTAATGCTTTAGCATCTAAACTTTAAATTCAATTAAATAAACCAATCTGGATAATCTCCTTAGTAAGCCTAACTTTAAGGTATCACTAAATTTTACTACTAACATAATATAAATTCATAAAAATGTTACTTCTTCTGAAAGAAGTGTTTTTGACTTAGGGTAGTTCTGATGAATTGATTTCTGAAAATGAATTGATCTTTTTTGAAGTGTAACTGAAAAAAAGGTGTAGTACCACACCTAAGAATTTAACTTGGTCCATATTTTCTTTTCTTCAAAAGATAGATTCTGAGAACAGGCTAGTTTAGACGTAGAGCAATGAGTAGTTGGTTTTGTTTAATTCACTTTCCTCAACTGTTCTTCCCCTTTTCATACTGCTTCTAGTAGTTTGTATTTGCTTTTAAGCATATTCCTGTCATCGGCAGATAATTTGCATGTATATCGTGGGTTAACAAGCAGAAGGCTACAAGTCCAAAGTATATATTTTTGTTCACAATTTAACTGTAGTATGTTAATTTTTTGGATTTAGTGCCTTTTGCTTTTTAGCTCACGATATAATGAAGTATTTTATAACTGTTCGCGTTTCTGGTTGGATATTAATAATCACTGCTCTGTTCTGTTCTCTATTCGATAGGAATGATTTCATATTTCATGAGGTCAAGAGTATCAAGTTTCAGTAAATTCAGTATGTTATGGTCTATGCTATCAAACGCTCTTGATAGGTTCGGGTACATACTCCAGAGAATAGATTTTTTTTATCTAGGAGGCTAGATATATTGTTTAGGAATTTGGAATGGCTTTTTTGGTTGGTAAGTGGTTAAGAGGATAGTCCGCCAAATGTTTGAAATGCGTACTCCTAGCTAGTAAAAATTGATTTTTTGGTGTTTGTAATAAAAAATTTAACAAAAACGCTCTTGTATTGCCTTCAAATTGAATTTATTTTTCATATAGAATTTTTGTTGTTTAAGTTTAATAAATTATAGGTGCGTAATTTATTTAAAAATGCGTTTTTATCATTTTTTCAAAATTACTCCCTTATAACAGACTATATACATCAAAAAAAAATTCTATATGATAAATAAATTCAATTTCAAGGCAAAACAAGAGCGTTTTTGTTAAATTTTTTATTACAAACACCAAAAAATCAATTTTTACTAGCGAGGAGTACGCATTTCAAACATTTGGCGGACTATCCTCTTAACCAAAAAATTTGACATCATTTCATTACCTTCTAACATTTCCATTCAAACCAATTAAAACAAATGGGGCGAATAACCAAAGAGATGTCAAAAATGAGTCATTCCAATGCGATTGGTCTAAATATGACAGACCAATCTAGAAACCAAAAAACGAACCAAATCGTTTCTTGTAGTGATTCAGAAAATATGATATGTTTTTGAAAAAGTCTATCAATTTTACAGATATGACTTTTTCGAAAATGTTCGATTACTACTAAGTAGATTAATAGGTCTATAATTAGATGGATCTAATGTGTCTCCTTTTTTTGCTTAGTATATGCAAGCTTAAAGTTGTCTGGACAAATTCGATTTGATAAGCTGTTGTTGATTAGTTGTGACAGGTAAGTTATAATTTCCTCATAATTTTAGTAAGTTATTACTAATTTCCTACCCTCCAGAATTCGAATCTTTCAATTGACTTCTTATACAAGATGATTTTTATGTATGGAACCAAAACAGTCATGCCCAAAGAGCTGGATAAAAAAATTTGAAATTTGGCGAGATCGAATGGAGCATTGGTATAAATATTTTAAAATAAAAGGAATTTTTTATCGCTCGGATTTTTAACACGGAGGCCATCTTGATTTTTTTAACATATGTCATGCAATACATCATTGGAAAGCTAATTTTTGTACTTTATTTAAAAAACTCTGTTTAACAAAATACCTTTTAAATTATAATTATTATTATGGGTAATTCTATAATCCTATAGGACATAACACAGCACTAATTAATATACAGGGTGTCCCACTTTCTTTTCCAACAAAAATTTTTGTAGATAGTAAATGTCATTCTGAACAAAAATGTTCCGATGAACTATTATGTTTTTTCGAGTCCTTAAAAAGTTACAGCAAGTTAATGATTTTTGTGGAACGCCCTGTATAAATTTCAATTAATTTTAATTTTTTTTTTAACTTTTTTATTTAAATACGGAGAGAAATTTAACCTTATTTTAAATACAGACAATAATATTCAAAAAACCAATTTGGCAAAGAAAAAATCCAAATAATAGTTGATTTAAATATAATATGAAAGAATATTATACAGGGTGTTCCACAAAAATCATGAAAATTTATCAATTCTAAAATTGCTGTAATTTTTTAAGGAGTCGAAAAAAACATAATAGTTATTTGAAATTTTTTGTTCAGAATGATATTTACTATCTAAAAAAATTTTTGCTGGAAAAAAGTGGGACACCCTGTATAAGTCAAGAATATTACATTCACACCACTTTAAAATTTATCAATATCTTCTTAAAGTACACTACAAAATCTGCATACAAAAAAATGAAGATTTAAATTTGTCACAAACACTATTGATAAATACGTTGAAAAGTAAGGGACCCAGATATGGACCCAGATTAGAGCCTGAGGTACCATGTTTTGAGAATTTTTATGACTCCGAAATTCAACATCGTGAGTACGCCCATTTAAGTAGAACTCAAGTATTATGGTTAGTTCCATATTTAGAGACTTTATCCAGAAGAAGGTGATGTTGTAAGCGATAAAATCCTTTAGTAATATACAGAGTGAGTCGGTAACATTGAATAAAATCAAGAAGCCCGAAACGGTTAGATTTTCCGAAAAACGGTTTGACACGTCAAATTATGTCTGTAATTGCGGACATTTTGTGTCATTTAAAATTTATGTGACGTAATCAATCAAAAATAGTAAATTAAATTCATAGATAAAATAGATAGCTAACTGGGATACAAAATTTTCGGACATAAAAAATAGCGCCATCTGAAAGGGTTCCCCCGCAACTTTGACGTTTAAACGGCGGGAAAAATTTAAATATTTTCTAAAATAAGCTTATCATTTTAAAATTTATTTAATATTTCCTTTTTAATAAATATTGTCGTTTAGAATATTTCATAAAAAGTAAACATTTTTCTGCGCTTCAACTTTTAGCTATTTAATGGTAAATATTTATTTATGTTTCTGTACATGAGTACATTTTATGGATACTTACAAAACATTTAATATTTAATTTCAAAAATAAAATAATTTTGAGGTCTTGTGCTGGTGCTGTTTGAGGAGTTCAAAGGTACTTGGGATATTTTATTTTTACAACAGTTGCAAATCACTTGTTCAAGTTCCAAGTTAGAAATTATTCTTGGTAAAAATTCACTATTGATTGTATATCAGGCCATAATACTTAAAATTTTAACACAAAAACACACCGAAAAGCCCAAAAATAAAAACGAAGTTAAAAATAGAAGTATGATGACGGTGACATTACTTCCAAAGCTTACTATAAAAATTATAATTTTTTAAAATTATGCAAAGTTAAGAAAATTAAAGAAACAATTCAAAAAATGTAATGGATATACTTTTGAAAAATTGATTTATTTATTCATTTTATATTTTTTGATTAAGGGGAAGCATAGAGGGGTAAGGATTTGTAAAAAAAGTTGCCTAAAAAACTAATAAAGCAGCGCCATCACGTAGGGGTCCTCGCGAACTTAGGGAAAAAACTTTTAATATTGGAGATTCCCTACCCTGATTAAATTGAGCCTGTGACATGCAATAAATTCAAGACCGGTTAGATTTTCAAAAATTAATGACTGTACGCTTGAAATAATGTTAGTAATTAGGGTCATTTTAGGTCATTTTGACGTTATGTGACGTCATACCATAAAACTCCAGTGATAACTTATCTCCACTCGTTCCAAAGACATGGAAACTCGAAAATTGAGATATTGAAATATTGTATGGGTACACAAGTTTAGAAATCCTTTCAAATTGTTTACTTAAAGTAAAGTTGTAGGTTTCCATTAAAAAAAATGAGATGACATAAATTTTAAATGACACAAAATGCCCACATTTTTTGAAAATAGAGGGCTTTCTGACTTTTTGAATTTATTTCATGTTACAGATTCACCCTGTATGTAAAGATTACATCCACTTGCTTTCTACTGTCGAGGATTTCCGAAATAGTATGTGTAATGTTGCAGAGATTTGAAGCTGTTAAATAGATATAAATTCACACCTTGCAGACTCAAATATTTTAGAAAAATTAGATAAAATCGAAATTGGGATGTAATTCTTGCCATCTTCTTTAACAAAAGATTGAACAGTCTTCTAAGGGCGCGTTCCAGTAATGAACACTAAAGCCCACGACCACGACCGCAAAATTTTCCCGTTCCACCATTCAACAAACAACCACAAAAACCTACGAATAAATACGGTTGCTGTGAGCTTCTTGCGGTCGCCATCGATGCACGAAAGAAAAAATGGCGGACTTATGTAGAACGACTTTGCGGTCGTCGTGGGCTTTAGTGTTCATTACTGGAACGCGCCCTATATAGCAGGGAAAGTGCCAATGGAGAGCATCAGATTAAAAATGCATGTAAGTGGCTTGACTAAAATAGGTGCACAATCTATCAAGACGAAGTGAAAAGTGAAATTCCCCAAATGACAAAAATCATTACTCGATGCCTTATGATTCGAAATCTGAGGTGCAATACAGAATATAGATATTCTTAAATACCTTGGGGGTTATTAAGTTCTTCAGTATCAAGTCATAATGCCAGGGATGCGTGACATGTTCTTCTTAGAATTTACATAATTCCAAAACGTAGATGGTTCATTCTAAATCACGTCCTCTGAATTCTATGTAAATTCATCTTTTGGCATTTAAATTTTTCTCTTTAGGAAACTTAAAATTTAATTGATCTACGGCTGCTTTTGATTCAGCAATTTTTTTCCTTGCCTTTTATGTCATAAATAATATCAGGAGTACACCAAAAGATGGGTAACAAGTTTCTCTATTGGTTTTATTTTTTTAAATAGGCAAATGTAAGGAAAATAGTGGAAATAATGTGAATTATGGTACTGAGATCTTAAAACCTATAAAACTCCTGGACTAATAGTTTTATGTTAGCAGGATCTGCAAAAGTTAATGGGTTCACTTAAAAACTTTAAAATTGAAAAGCTTCTCATATAAAATTTGAAGATAGATATAAATTTAATGTTTATTTCAGGTGTTGAAACTATTGGAAATTTTAATAGATCATCCAGAAACAGTTGGTTATTAATTTTAATTGTTTCAAAAGTATTCGTAGTATTCCCGGTAGCACAGACGGAATTGTTGTTCACCCACCCCCAATTGTCTGGCGTCTGTGCGTATATTCATGCCGAAAACGTGCGCCGACTAGCTAGGGGTGAAGTACCGACGAAGGATGCAAAAACGCGTCCATTTTTTATCCACCCTTTTGTACTATCCTTCTAATTTTCCTAATAGAAAATTTTACATTTAAATTTGTCGCGTTGCTTTTTATATCCTTTAAATCCCATATGTAAAATAGAATATAAATTACAATTTAAACAAAAAACACTTTCATTAATTTCAAAAAATTGTAGAATAATATTTAATTATAAATTTTGATTTAATGTAAAACTAATTGAGGTATCTAAATTGCAATCATTTATTTATATTTTTCCTAAACTAATTATAAATGTAATTTTTGGGAACGAGCTGATTTGTAATTATTTTAATTCTGTCATTTTCTGCTGTTTCGTATCCGCCCATTTTAAGCCACCCTTACACTTTCTCTATCTACAAATTCCGCTACTTTGGGGGCAAAATAAATGTACACCTTGAGGGGGGTGGGTTATGTCTGGCTAGATGCAATAATGTTAAACCTTCACGTTTTATACGTTACCTGCCGAAATTACATTTGGTTCGTGCTTGGATATATCTTTTCCAATATAATAAACGTTTAACGCAACAGGGTATAAATAAAAATGTCACACAACATTAAACAAAAATCGATTTTTAATTACATTATTTCTATTTCGATAGTATTTTACAACACAAAGTAGAAGACCACCGTGTTTATTGAAAATAATACATATCTTTTCCCCCACGTCTAATTTTTCGCTAAACTAGTCTTAAGGTGTTTCGAGTTTCAAGTTCATTAACTAACATGTAGAAATATTTTGATTCAGAACTCAACGTGGTGAAAAATGTACAATCTACAATTTCAGTCTTGTAGCGAAAGCATCAGCCAGTTAAATGTACCGTGGTTAACTCCGAGGGACTCCAATTAGGTTTCACTTTCCGTTCTTTTTTTCCGTTTTTCTTTACCCTCCGAGTTCTCAGACACTACCATTGGCTACTTAACATAAAAATTTACTATACTACTATAATCGTTAATCCAAATTTACTATCAAAACAATTTAACCGCATTTCTTTTCATTCGATATACAGGGTGTATCAAAGAAATTAAGAAAGTTCCTTCTTTACCAAAACAATTAAAGAGATTTATAAATATTTTGACTATTGTAAGGTCTTTTGTTTTTATTTAAGGTGAACTGGAAATATCTTGTACCAAAAGTTTTCATAAGACTTATAAACTACTTAGTACACGATAATTTCAATGTCAATCAAGTGGGTGTTAAAAATTATAAAAGAGCCCTTTTCCCCACTTGATAGGTATTGAAATTATTGAGTGTTAAGTAGTTCTTTAAGTTTTAGAAAAAATCACTTTAAGAAGTATTGTTACTTAAAATTAAATTTATCGATTGAAATTTTTTGTTTCTAAAATAGTGGTATATATCAAATTTAATAGAAACTCGCCAATTCGTTAGTAAAGTTTTGTTTTGTTTCTCATTGGTGGTAAATAGGTAATGTAATTCAATCGCCCATTCTATAAATTTTGAAGTGATCGTGTTCACACTTCGTGGCTGTTGCATAACTGCTGTAAAGCTGTTACACTTGGTGGACTCGTCAGACAAAATATCACATTACTCATAAAAGCAATTTTCACTTTAAAGATTTAAATGTGAATAATAACTTTGGAATTGGAGTTTCATTTCCTTTTAATGAAATAGGATTATAATTGTTGAAATTACAGTCGATGATTTACATTGGTGTAGTAATGGAAGTGGAAATACTTTAAATTAAAAACAAGGGGCATAGAAAAATATCAAAATTTACCCAAATGTTCACTTATTTTAAAACTTATATAAGCTATTTTAAAGGTATAATTTGAAACCCTCTTTTAGAAGCACTGGTTAACATAATCCTAATTGTGTTAATACTACTCATGGTACTAAAAAACCCTTCCTTATTACTGTTAACTCTTCTTAAAGGATTTCTGGGGGAACGTTGGAAGAACTTTGGAGCTAAATTCAGAGGTAATGTAAGAGGTTTTCTGGTAGAATCCTATCCTTACCTCGTGCTAGTCTATCTAAGTGCTCGATTGACGTAGGTCTTCCTTGTATGATTGTATGTGTTTGGGATACCTTACTCTTCCAGGACCACCTGTCATCCTTAAAAGTTCAGCACCTACATAGGTTTGTTCCAAGCAGAATTGGAAACGCCTTAACTAAAACCACCATATATTGCTACTTTGGGAGGAGCTGTTTGCGCACCTCCCATTACGGGAATTTCAGTTATTCATCCATGAGGTGTTCTAGGAATATCACAGCCTCTGGTGAAAATAGGTGTTTCTGGTAAACTACAAGACGTTTGTATTGTGTGTTTTTCTTGTCGACTATACGAAGACCGTTTTTTGTAGTTTTTTCTTTCACTGTCGTGTAATATGTAAAATATCGGTGTTTAAATAACTTCTTCTACCATAATTATACCCAATCCATCCATGGAACGAGTTTTTTAAACTATTACAAATATCCTTATGTGGAAGAACACCTGGTACTTCAGAAAGTACAGTGGAGAAGGTGACAAGGGTGGAAAATCATGTTGCAATTCTTCTATTGCAAAATCAGCACTATTTGACATTGGTATTTTTGGAGTTCTCTTTCTCTATGAGCTATTAGCTTCTCCTTAGCACTTTCTAATTTTTGTTTTCCCGGCCTATTATACACACTTTCACTTTCTATCAGTAGCTGCCTAGATTAGATAGGAGGGCGATTGGCTACAATTGAACCTTGCCGAACTGCGACCAATTTGATCTTTTGTTCAACCCTTACTCTAGTGAAGTCCTGGGATGTCTAAATGCTTAATAAAGCTAATTAGATCCTTAGGAGACATACACTGGAATTAGTGTCGTCCAGCCAAAGAGATCAAATCTGATGCGAGCTATTGCGTCGCAATCGCAATGATGTGTTCCGAAGTTTCATCTTCTAGCCCACAGAATCTGCAAGTTTTAATTTCTGACTTGCCCATTTTGTTGATATGATACCTCAATGTTCAGTATACAGTCAAAAGGCCTGTGATCAGCCTCAGTTCATTCCTGCTTAGGTCGAGAAGCTTCGTGGCTATCTTGGGCGAGTACTCAATGAATTTCTTCGCCTGTCTTGAATCCGAGTATGACTCCAGTGGGACATTATACTACCCCTTTCCCACCGTATGATCTCCTCCCGTAAATGTGTCTTGTTTAGCCCACAGAACGGTTCTGGAGCACTCGGTGTAAGATTTATTTACTTACTAACGGGAACAGCCCAATACAACAATACAAACAATAATAAGAAATGATAAACAAGACAATAAATAATAGTGATATAACAGAAAAAGATAACAAAACAAGAAACAGTCAGTTCACAGATCGCGCAACACACACTCACTTCAATAACCTACACAGCGATTGAAAGCTGTCGGAGAAAAAGTCGAAGTCGTCCGCAACTGAATTTGCCATGTGAGCCATAGCAGAATGGAAACCGTAATTTGTGGCATGTGTAGGTACAGAGAAGATCCTCTTGCTACGAAGGTAACAGAACGGCACTTGAAGGTGCACCATCTCCAGAGCAGCAGGACAGTCTAGGGAGTTGTTCAGCAATTTGGCCATGGTGAAGATATCACAGTTTCTTCTTCGAGCTTCAAGGGTTTTTAAACCAAGGTGTTCCTCCATGAGCCGGTAATCAACATCCGCCTGACTTATTCCTAGTTTGAATCCTGCATACCGCAAAAATTTATGTTGAACACGCTCGATCTTCTTAATATGTACATCATAATAAGGGGATCAGATACATGACGCATACTCCAGGTGAGAGCGAACTAAGGAGAGATATAAAGTCGCTCGTATTCATCTTGATAAAACCAAGCATCCTCATGGCAGTATTACATTTTAGGTCAATATGGCGATTGAAAGAAAAGTTACTTTGGAATGTTACTCCAAGATCAACGATACTAGGACATGAATCCAGTTTAACCCCATTAATAGAATAGGAACTATCTACTTTTCTTAGCCCCTTGTAGAAGGAGACTTGGAAGCATTTATTACGGTTGATTGGAAGTTTGTTACAGCGACACCATTCAACAAAATTGTCCAGATCAGATTGAAGACCAGCAGCCGAAGTATCGTCGTGCACAGAATTTGATATCGTCAGCAAATATTGATAATTCAGAGTGCTTAAAGTAGCAAGGGACATCATTAATAAATATATTGAACAGTAATGGACCTAGGTGAGATCCCTGCGGTACACCAGAGGTCACCGGGAAGAGATCCGATTTGAAGTTACCGACCTTAACATACTGCTTTCTGCCATTAAGGTAGGAAGCAAGCCACTGAAGAAGAGAACCATTGAAGCCAAAACTGCGAAGTTTACTAATTAGTAAATGGTGGTCAACTTTGTCGAAGGCCTTTGACATATCCGTATAAATTGTGTCCACCTGGTAGCCTTTCTCAATGGAGTTTGCTAGGAAGCTCTCAAAGACAATAAGGTTAGTCAAGGTTGAGCGGTTCTTTCTGAACCCGTGCTGCTCATCAGCAAGCAAGTTTTTAACAGTTGCAGTCAGAAAGTCAGTGACAATAGATTCAAGGACTTTAGGTAAGGCAGATATTATGGAGATGGGTCTATAGTTTAGAACATCACTTTTATCTCATTTTTTGTGAATAGGAATAATATGGGCTAACTTCCAAATATCAGGAAAGATACCCTCAGCAAGAGACTTGTTAAAAATCAGCCAAATGGGACGACTCAAAGAAAGAGAACATTCACGCAGAAATAATGGTGAGATACCATCGGGTCCACTTCCTTTCCTACCGTCCAAACTATTAAATTTCTCGAGAACGGTTGAAATGTCAATTGAAAAATTATGAATGTTGATAGCTGAATTGCCATCTACAGCAGACAAATTCAGAGCATTAAGCACATCATTGGCACATGCGTATACAGAAGAGAAATGA
Organism: Stenus bimaculatus; assembly: GCA_963971135.1. NCBI lineage: Eukaryota > Metazoa > Arthropoda > Insecta > Coleoptera > Staphylinidae > Stenus > Stenus bimaculatus. Next base: position 43,352,116 of record OZ020183.1, on the reverse strand, counting down.
CGGCTAAAGAGGTTAAATATCGAAGAACCATCATTCGCAGCAAATGCTCCGAGATGCATGGAGTTGGGAACTCCAGAGTTTGATCGTTTGGAGTTTATAAAGTCCCAAAAAGGTTTGACACTATTATTCCTAAGATCCTCCTGGATATCGCTCACATAGTTGCTGCAGCAGTTTTTGGATTGCAACTTGCAAATAGATCTCAACTCGCTGAATCTGTTGTATACCTCACAAGAACCTGTCGATTTGTATAGGCTATGGAGCTTGTTTTTGTTGGAGATGTTGGTCTTTAGTTCAGAGTTAAACCATTTCGGAAACTTGTTTCCGTTAAATATGGGAACAACAGGAACATATAAGTCAATGTGATAACGAATAATAACATAGAACAAATTGAGGGAATCACATCCGTTAAGCCCAGCAAACAAGGTATCCCAGCTGGTATTGGAAAATGCATCATTTAGCGCAGCAAAATTAGCACACTTGTACGCATAGGAATATTCCCTCGTTGGAAGAACCGGAAGGTTTGAAAGGTTGGAAGACAAAATAGACAAGGCAGGATGATAAACATCATACTTAAGTAGACTCACGCCACTAGCACAAGAGACCGCGGAGCAAGAATCATCGGTAAAGATGAGGTCAAGAAGGACTCTTTTGGCATTGGGAATATTGTTAACCTGATCACAGCCAATATGACTCATTAATTCAGACAAAATATCAGTATTCCTGCATATAGAAGAAGGCCAGATAACCTTGGGCATAATAAAGTCACCAAAGACGTACAGACCCTGGTTACTAAGATTAATGCAAAGGCCTTCCACATGCTCAGAGATGCAGGTGGAATGTATACACTGCTTATTAAGAAGTCTGGACCACTATGGTTACTAATAGAAACCCAGATATCATCAAATACAGAATTGACAGATAAGCCTATCAATTTAGAGGCAAATTTCTTTTGTACCGCGATTAAAGCTCCGCCACCCCGAGATTTACCCAAGGAGGAATTACGGTCATTCCTGTAAATGTTAAAGTTGAGGAAGCCCAACTCCGCATCATTAAAGTCAGAGATTTGAGGCCAATCATGCCAATTCATAAGAAATTTCATTAGGACAAGCATTCCGAGACCAATTTGAACTCAAGGGTGTGGGCCTTTAAAGTCCGAATCGTTGCCTGGCTGTCGGTAAATATGTATATTTGTGCTCCTTTGAGTCTCCTTCGTACACTCTCTTGTGCACATAATTCCATAGCCAGAGTTTCGGTCTGCGTAATGGTTGGGATGTTCGCAAGACCAAGGAAACCCTATCGCTGGATCCATAGATGCCTATACCTGCCCCTGTACTAGATTTGGATCCGTCCGTGAACCACAAGGATATGCCTTGGGTTCACGGACAAGTCAATTAACATGTGTTTTACCATTTGGTGGTCTTGGATAACCACTTCAAACGGAGTTCGTAACATTATATCCGATGGTTTAGTTGAGAAATCTGGTTCCAGATATTCCAGAATCTTCAAGTGGCCTTGCAGATTTCCACTCTTAAGATTTTTGTTTTGGGAAATTCCCAAGTAGCTGCCTATAATAGTTTTCTGATTTTTGAAGTTCATTATGACTATTAGATTTTTGAAGTTCTTGTAAATTTATAGGTAATGGTTAACTTTAAGTTTTATCTACTCCGTTCATTTTAATAACACATTTATCATCTTCTATTAGACTTGAAACTTCAATATCTCGTCCTTCTAGTAATTCACTAATATTCTGTTCAATTATTCTTAATGGCGAAATGTCATCACTGTTGCTTGATGAAATGGAGCTATCTGCATCTTCTTCCTCTTCAACTTTTACAGCTAATTTTCTTCGTGGTTTTAAATCTTTTGCATTTAAGGTCTTAATCCCGTTTCTTCCAAATCACTTTCTCTTTACTTTCCTATATCTTTCCAAAGCTAAAGGATCTGTTCTTGGTAATAGTTTCAAAGAGTCATCTGAGAAATGCTGAAATAGATTTGTTAGAAAAAGGAGTAAAGGACGTATTTTACTACTTTTCTATGGATCCTAAAATAAACGCACCGGAGAGCCTTTTGTCGCATTTTCCAGTAATCTACTACACGTGCCCTACATTATCTATAATTTTAATTTTCAAGCAACTAAAACTTGGCTGTATAAATTTAACAGTAACCAAATAACTCATAAAAAATATGTATAAAAAAGATGTGTCTTTTAAATGTTTATTCCTAATATTTTGATTTTACCTAACTTCCTCATTTAACGTTTTGATAACATTTCAAATAATTTTTATTTGTTTTTAAATGTAGCCAGTCTGCTTGAAAAGTTGAACAAAAATAAAGAAAATAATATTCCCAGAATCGTTCAAGCAAATGTTTAAAAATGCATGAGGATATTTTCTTTAAAGTTTTAAAATTGAATTTGATTTGGAAACTTTATTTACACATTTGTTTCACAATTAAATCATTAGGAAGACGAGATATTGGTGTGAATTTTTTTAATTTAAAATTTCATCATGGCTTATCAAATTAATTTTATAATTTATTAAGACATGTTTATAATGAAGTTTATTAACATATTAGAAAAGAAGTTGTAATGTAAACCTTCTCACACTTTCAATTAAATAGTGGCTTCGTTGATTAAACAAAATTACGCCACGACACCCTTTGATTCCATCTTTAGCTATGCAAATGTAAAACTACCCTCCCTGGTTATCTTACAACTAATTAAGGGTATACATCGTCGTTAAGGGGTCCCTTGCCCAACACTTTCGTTCAGATAGCGTTAATCGACGAACTTGTCTGCAACCAAAGTTCAGCGTACCGTATTTTTAATCAACAATTCTTCAAATTATTTAAGATGTAAGCTAGTACTAGATAATACGGAAATTAATTTCGGCCATTAATCATGTATTGTTATCCATAACCCTCTGCTTATCTTACCAATATAGAAGCAGCTAGTTTCCACACACTAAACAAACAGGAATTTTAATTTAATTAAAACAACAGGTATTATAAATTACTATTATTACTGGCTTCGCTTAACTTTACAAGTTTTGGGTTTATTCCCTCTAAAAGCTTATCTTTAACATAGTTTGAGGAGAACATTCTTGGAAAAGCTAAGTTTCTTAAAAACTGTTTTATAATATGTACCTTTTCCTGCAAATTTTTATATTCGAGACAGAAGTCTTCAAGTACTGAGATAAATTGGGTGATTTTAATAAAAAGATAAATTATTTTCGTTTATGTTTGCTATAAATTGTGCTTATCTTGTAAGTACTAAGTGAAAATGGGACTTTAATCAAATATTGTTGAATGTAAAGTCTCTAGGGATAGTTCGGTAAAATGGGCGATCAAAAGAGAAGCCTTTATTTGATAAACACTGAAGCTTCTTCCTACAAAGCCTACAAAGCGTTCTTACGGAAACGTCCCGCTCTAATCTTCCGTAGCAGGTGGAACTGTGCAAATATAAATCCCTACGTTTCCTAAATCAACGCCTGGAAGGAAGCCTGTCGTAAATCAGCGAAGATCATCGGGTGGCGCTTGTTGCCTAATGACCCTGCGTCTTTGCTACGTTTTGTCGGCGTCATCTGTTATCACACAGCCATTTTATCGTTTGAAGAGTTATCTCAATTACGAGGTTTAACTAAAAACTCAAGTTTCCACTCTACAAAGCCTACTCTCTACTCCAAACTTCAACAACGAACTTTTTTAATGCATATTAACGAACTGAACACCACTAAGATATTATTTTGTCATTACATCACCAGTCATTAAGATACTAACGTAATTATAATTATACAAATTGATGATCTACTTCGTTAATTACCAATTTAACTGACAAATATTTAATCATTGGACATATAAAGTATTTTTTGCAAGACGATTCCTAAAGTTGTCACTTTACAGATTCTAATCAATGCGAAAAGTTGATATTAATTCATGATTTCGGTGATTCGATACGACCTCTGGTGGTCATTTGATAAAGCTAGTAGTGGAGTAATACTTTTAAATGAAGTTTTTAGCCATAAAAAATGCTAATGCAGTTAATGCAGTTACTAAAACCAATAAAAACTTAAAGAAAAACAAAGCCTTTCCTCGCCTTCCTCCATTTTTTACAAAAGTTATGTCAAAATAGCGCCATATATATGCATCTATACGTAATCGAAATTCCCAATTATGTTTGTCCGTCTTAGAACTGTCTTTATGCTATATTAGTTTTATATGCATGTACAGGGTGTCTCAGACCACCCGTCCACCCCTTTTATTTTGAGAACGCCTTGTCGTACATGGCTGAAATAAAAAAATTATTACCAAAGCAAATCCGAAGAATGTATTGGTGCACTTATTTTTTTCCGGAAGAATCCGGAAGTGCCCGGAACCGGAAGTAACTTTCGATTTTTAAAAAGCAACATAGGTCGAGTATGGTATCGTTTGAAAGGCCTTTTAAAAAGAAACAACTTTTATTATAATATTTTTTTAATATCTTTCATAATTAACAAATTAAACGAAAAACAAAGGCAAACAAGTGACAAATGGTTTCTTAAATTATGGAAAAATTAAAACACTACCATCATCCTCAATGGGTAAGGGTAGAGGCAATTATGATTTTTTAAATGGAAACATGTATTTTTTGCTTCGCTTGTTAAAAATAATCAACTTTTTTAGTTTATGTATTTACCTTAATTCTAAAAATAAAAAAAAGTTGATTATTTTTTACGAATAAAGCAATAAACGCAAAAAAGAGTTTCAATTTAAAAAAATCTCTCTCTTGCCCATTTGCGGATGATGGTAACGATTTAATTTTTTCATAATTTAAGAGACCAATGGTCACTTGTTTGCATATTTTTTTTTCGTTTAATTTGTTAATTATGCAAGTTATTACAAAAATATTTTTATAAAAGTTGTTTCTTTTTAAAAGACCTTTCAAACGATACCATACTCGACCTATGTTGCCGTTTAAAAATAGAAAGTTACTTCCGGTTCCGGGTACTTCCGGATTGTTCCGAAAAAAATAAGTGCACCAATGGATTCTTCGGATTTGCTTTGGTAATAATTTTTTTTATTTCAGCCTTGTACGACAAGGCGTTCTCAAAATAAAAGGGGTGGACGGGTGGTCTGAGACACCCTGTATATGTATAATCATCATAACTGATTTATGATGGATACCACATGTGGCATACCACACGTAAAAAACCAACACAAAAAAAGCATCAATTGCATATCAGAATAATCAATTCACTTTCAGAAAGTATCAACTGTATTTCAGTATAGTCAATTCAATTTTAGAAATCATCAATTGCAATTCAGAAAAGATCAATATTTGTAATTCAGAAAGCATCAATTGTATTTCTGAAAAAATAATTTAATTTTAGAAAAGATCTTTCTTGTAAAATAATGATCAAGCCAAGAGTTTTTGGTCTGCCAAAAAATCAATTGAAATAGTCTATAATTTCAATTAGGTTTAACATTGGTGAATAAAGTCCTGAATAAAGCTTGGTGTTACTGGTGTAATGATACATTTCGAAAGCACATTTTTTATGAAATGTGTGTGCTGTTGTGGTTCACGTGCACAATCACCGCCAAAAACGGTTGACTTCCTCATTTTTTTATAATTGGTCCTTTCAAAGATTAAATTCATATTTCTAAAATATCATTAATATTTTCTGAAATACAATTGATCGTTTCTGATATTGAATTGATTATTCTTAAATAGAATTGATGCTTTCTGAAATATAATTGACGATTTCGGAATCAAATTGATCTTTTCTGAAATACAATTGGAAAAGGTGTAGTCTAATAAGAGTAATGAGCAATTTTATTATAACATAACTTACTAAGCCTTCTCCAAGAGGTCACCCATTGGTTTAAATAAGTCCTCTAGAATTGATGAAAATTTGGGCGTTTTAGAGCACTGTTTCAAAACGAGAAATCAACCGATTGGGACCCAATTATTCCGCGTTTTTGAGGAGCATCATGCTTCATGATTTTTTGGCGTGTATTTACAAATCTATACAAATACCAGTGATGATAACAGTTGATACACTGGAATTGACTCTGCTTTTCACTAATAACTACACTAACTCGAACGGTTTAGTCCTTTTCAGTCTTCTTACTATATTCCTATTGTCAAGAAGTTCGATGACTTCAACATTTTCATGTTGATATAACTTTTTTGTGCTTCTGGTAAAATTTCGGAATTTCATTAGCCATAATGTCTATGAGTAGATCTCTATGTAGATCGTTGTTTCTGATGTACCATGGAGCATCAGGAAAAGTTTCTTATGAATTAACAAAGAGGAAGTTATTACGATTAGTCAATAGATTTTACTCATTTAAAAGTGAGGTTTTCACTATAGTTTGGTAGGCATCTATGGTCATACCAAGATATTGTATTGTATTTGTATACGGCACTATATGATTTATTTATCATAACCAGAATATTTTGGATTCGTTTATTGGAGAAATTTATATGAACCAATATATCTTCGTTTAAGGTGATTCTTCATTTTTTCGTCCAATATTCAATTTGGGTTATGGATAGCTGTAACTCCTGAATTGTTTCCTCATTGGTGTTTCCAACTGAAAGTATGACAATAGGTGCTTTTCAAGTAAATTTTAACTACTTTGGAGTGAGTTGCTTTATAGTACTCAAAATAAAAACGCACTTGGAACACGTAAGGATTCTGCTTTGTTAACATAACCATAAAATCCGAAGTATATCATAGCATAACATAGTTCATGCTAAAAAATATGTAGGTACTCTAGGCTACGGGGACGAGGGAAAATGTAGTTAGTGCTTCATAGTAGTTCACTCCGATCCGCCTGGAACACACTCGTGTAGTCGGGAATACTCTGGACCGTTCTGGACTACTCAGAGGGATTACTTTGAAAGCACCTAGTATCATCCCCGAACTTTGCTAATTTATTATTTTCTTATGGGAGGTCGGATGTATACAATAGGTATCTTCTTGTTTAATTCTGAATAACCTTTCTGATAAGAAGGATACTAATATTTTTGAGAATTGTCTTGGTAGAATAGTTCTTAACTTATAATTGAGTTCCTCGTGCCAAACCTTATCAAACGCCTTTACCACACCGATCGCAGAGCAATTTTTTTCTCCTCAATTGTATTGCGATTATGTTCGTTATTCTGTGCACTTTTCGATTATAAGCTTAAGCTTTTTATGTAATAATTTCTCAAAGAGTTTTGACATAATTAGCAAAAGCGATATTGGTCAGTAAGAAGTTACCTAGTTTTGACATAATTAGCAAAAGCGATATTGGTCAGTAAGATCTTACCTCATAAAGTAGTTTTCCAGGTTTTGGTATCATAACTTCCGGAATCTTTCATGGACTGAGTACGTATTTTAATGTGAATACAGCATTAATTAAGTTAGTTATTGCTAATGTTGGTAGTTGGTGCAAGATTTCTCCAGTTATTAAGTATAAAGTATTTAATCTAATTGTTTGTCCAAACGCCACTTATCAGAATTAGGAAAATCAAGAAAATTGAAAAACTTTCAGTAATCATGTTAAATCTTTTGATCCGTAGTCGATCATTTCTCCCAACCCTTCCTTATTTACTGAAGCGAAAATATGTATGGCAAATTAGGGGAATAACCCTATAAAACCTAAAGATCCTCTTTAGTCTTTTCTGCGAGATATTGGGCTCATATGTGTCTTAGGTCTCTTAGGAAGAGGAGGAGGGATTAATGTGTGAGTTGCATGTTTGTTAAAATGCTGAAGAATATTCTCTTGTTTGTTTCATTCTCCAACTCCCATCTACAGATTCTTTATGCGAGCTATTTAGAATGATGACGGTATTATGTCTGGCGCACGAAAACCGGCCCATTTAACAGACGCCACCCTAATAATTTCCAGAATGCGAAAAATGCAATCAAGAAAAATTTTAAAAGAATGAATTTGTAGCTGTATTAATTAAATCGGCATTACCATTCAAACGGGCCTCTTTAATAAAAAATTATTGAGAAAATGTTACCTTCAAAATTATTTTCCGTTTCGTGGGATTTTCCGCCGTTATTAAAAGTCTAATATATTGTAAAAAATTTGCGTACCCAATTTAAATGTGGCATTATCTTCCCGTAAAGCTCAGGCACAGAATTTAATATGGAGTCGATTCAAAGGCTCCCTGCTGGCCCCGTTTTTTGCAACCCGAACGCATCATTGAATTGCGGCCGCTTTGTTCCTTGGAATTGAAATTTTCCTTTCGCCACATAAGCAGTCTCACATGCCTTTGTTGTGCAAAAATTATCTAGTCAATGACTAGTTACTACGCAATTCAATGTTTAATTGTTTTCATTAAATCACACATTTTAACTAAAATTACCATGAGTATAAACAGCAATTTTGTTGGAAAAACTAGTTAAAAAAAATAAATTTTCCGGGATAGATTTTATGGCGTGAAATTTGTTAGGATTATTTGTGATTAAAGTAGAAATTGTGGTTTTCAGTATAGATCAAAAATCAATTTCAGTTGAAAAACATTAAACCCATTGGAAATTACTGTGGTTTATCATAAACTGTTATTTGTTGCTGATTTATAAATGGGAAGAGGCAAATTACGTTTGGTAAGTGGAATCCTTAGAGATCTTAGAGGCGTTCCTCTTCAAATTGTACACAAACGTTTTAGACATGACGTGACTTTAAAGTCGACCATCTCTATTTAAAGCTTGTCGAACTAATTTCCGAATAAGCACTTTACATTTAATTAATTTAGAACGTTATGAAAAGGTTTTGGAATGACTTAAAGCAATTTACTCTCAACATCGCTCTCACTAAAAGTGACAAATCTACGCATAGCAAATACAATTAATCTTTTGCTCTTAAAACCAGATAAAACCCCTTGTGTAATTGTCGCAAACTTGAACTTTCTCTTTATAATTCACTAGTGTTGTTTGTTTACGTCACCAAATTAAGCGTGCATGAATTTTGTTAACACAAATTAGGTACGGTTTGTTTTAATTAACTTAAATTTCAACTATTATCTGAGAACTAAAGGGTGTTATGTAAGGGTTACTAAAATTGAATTCTTCATCACACTATTCAGCTTATCCTCTTTTGTTAGGGTGCCATTCCACAAATCGTTGAATTTTTCGTAAACCGTTTACTGTCATAAAAAAACTTATAAATAGAAAATTCGTTCACTAATATTGATAATTATTAAACAATTTTTTTCTAAAACTTTTCTGTTAAAATTATTGGATTCAGCGTAGAGCATTGCGTAAATTATTCTGTGATAATTTTATTATGTAACATTTTTTGGAATTTATTAACGAATTTTTTGTGTAATAAAAATCCTATTCAGAGGAAATGTTTTCACGTTTAAAACAAAACAATGCCCTAAAATTTATACTCCAATTCTAGGAGAGACGTCACCCTGTCACAAACATATTATATAAAAGCGAAATAATGTAACACGTGTATGCAATGTTCAGCAAATTTGTGACTTCAAAACATATGCAGTTTTATACAAAATTTAGGTATTTGCTTTAGTCGTGTTTCATATCAGAGCGATTTCTCCGATTTTGTATTCTCATGAAAACTGATAGCGTTACTTATGCTCATATTGTATGTACGTGTTCTTTTATGATTCCAAATCTTTGCTTTTTCTATTATGATTTATGATCCTCAAAGAAATGCATTGCTTATTTCAGCGAATATATTGTAAATTTTATAAATAACACCCTACATTATTTCCCAGAAAAAGAAAAATCCAAGAGGTTTTTAATTTCTAGGAAAAAATTAAACTCGAATTATTTTTTTTATATAAAAAAAAAATAACCCTAGGTTGTTAACATCAAATTAAATTTGAAAAATGTAATTCACTTTTTAAACTAAATTCTTACCCAACAAAATCATGTTTCTACAACATACGCCTTATTTCAACATTTGAGCAGAGACTTAAATTTTTAATGCTTTTTCGAATATCATTTCTCAAAAAGCACTATAACGGTAGCCAATTAAAAATTTCACCAAACATAAAGATCAAGAATCGGAATATTTTAAATCTGGTTTGATGAAAAAAATTAAAAGTTTTGTAAATTTGAAGCCTTTTCGAACAAAATTTCTTTCCAAAACAAAACATATTATTTATGCCTATAACTTTGGAACGAATGAATCCATCGAAACTTTTTGGTCCTTCAAGATTGAAGGCTAATAAGTATTATATTATCAGCGAGCCAAAGGAGTTAAGAAATGTTTAAATTCCGAGATATTAAAAACATTAGTATTTTTAGGTCGTTGGTAAAGAAAAACTGATAGCCCAATTTTAATTAGTTTTTCATTACATTTCGTTTAAGAGATCGTTTTTGTATAAAAATGATAATAAAAATTGTGATTTTTTAAAGCAAACCGTGTTTTTTTAAAATTTTCTTTTTATTTAATATCTCAAAAAGTATTAGTAATAGCAAGGTAAAAATTTTACTCAAGATAAGTCTTCCAAATAGTATTTTGAGTTATGCTTCATAAAGATCGTTGGATTACTTTTTTCTCGAAAAATTTGCAAATTTTTTTATATAAATCCGGCCTGGAGAGCACAATTTTAAGCAGTTTTTAAACACTAATGATTCTTTGTAATCAATTTGTGTGTGTTTTATAAAAATGTAAAAAAATTGGTCTAAAAAATATTCAGAAAATACAATAGGTACCAGGACTTTTAATTATTCTTGTTTTTTTGAGTATAAAATAATATATCAAATTTTGCACAAATTGACAAATTCATAAATTGCAAAATTATATCTACGGCCCATGCTTTAATTTTTAGGAAATAAAAAATATTCTGTAGAAAAAAATATACAGGGTGTCCCACTATTTTTCCAACAAAAATATTTTTATGTAGTAAATGTCATTCTGAAGAAATATTTTCCTATGAACTAATTATGTTTTTTCGACTCGTTAAAAAGTTACAGCAGTATTAAAATTTTAAAATTTCAAAAATTTAATAATGTTTGTTGGAATAATAGGAAAGAATATTATACAGGGTGTTCCACAAAAATCATGAAAATTTATCAATTTTAAAATTGCTTTTTGAGGAGTTAAAAGAACATAATAGTTCTTAGTTCATAGAAAAATTTTTGTTCAGAATGACATTTACTTTCTAAAAAAAAATTTTGCTGGAAAAAAAGTGGGCCACCGTATATATTATACAGTGTGTTCCAAAAAGAAGTGATCAAAAATTCGTTGAAAATTGACGTGATTTTGTCGTCAAAAACCAATATTCAGGGTCGGAACAGCCTAGTTTTTTACAGGACGTTTGAATTTTGTTCACCCAGAAAATATAGTTAAGGAATTCAAAACTTTGTCATAGATCATAAATTATTTGGTCAATTTAAATGAAAAAAAAAATAGTAAAGAAAAGATAATTCATGCCACTTTATTTTAAGAAAAGATAATTATTAAATAATTTGTAAGAAAAAAATATTTATTTTCGAAAAATAAATTAATTTTTTCTTAATATTTTTGCACATATCTATTAAATAAATATGTATAAAAAGATTCAATGTTTCATAAGTATAGCTTTAAACTTATTTTAGTTTAATTTTATTTATCTGCTTACTTCTTACTACACCCATTACATGATGAAATGAATTTTAATAGTTTTTGATTTAAAAATGTTTTTCATCAACATAATTTTTTTGATAACGATTAACTTTATGGTATAAATTAGCTTATATTTACAATTTTGTTCATTTAAATTGACGGAATTGAAATTTTGATCCCTAAATTAGGATAGAGCTACATACACTTTTTTTTCACTAGTTGTATTTCAGAAAAGATCATTTCAATGTCAGCAGTCAACAATTGTAATTCAGAAACGTGAATTGTATTTCAGAAAGCATCAATTGTATTTCAGTAAAATCAATTTAATATCAGAAAGTAACAATTGTAATTCAGAATTACCAATTGCATTTCAAAAAGCACCATTTGAAAACCAGAAATCATCAATTTCAGAAAGTATGTATTGTATTTCAGAATTAATCAATTGTATTTCAGAGATAAGCATTGTTTTTCATTCAAAGTAAATTTTGACTCAGAAATTTTGGTTTAACTATGAAAATATAATATTTTAGCAACTAAAGGCAACATCTTCCATTTCTAAAGCAGCTCCATGATCTCTTGTAGTGCGACACGAGTACAATCACCACCAACAATTGTATTTTTGGCTTCATCAATAATTAATTTTATTAAATAAACCAACATTTGCTTCATGATATGCCATAACAGGAAAATTCCGAAGTTGTTCTTAAAAATACTGCTTTAATCTTAGAATAGATTTTTTTCAATTGGTTTTAAAATTGGTAAAAAAATGGCGTCATATTGTTACTGGTGTAATGTTAAATTTCGAAAGGAGATTTTTGATGAATTGTATGTGTCTATTGTGATTCACGTGCACAAATACCGCCCAAAAACTCTAGTTGGTCCTTTCTGTAAATAATTTTTTTTTTAAATAATTCTTTCTCACATGTAATTGATGAATCTCAAATACAATTGATGCTATCTGAAAAACAATTGATCCTTTCTGAAATATAATTGATGAATCTCAAATACAATTGATGCTTTCTGAAAAACAAATGATGACTCTGAAATACAATACAATCTAGAAATAGACATTTTTGATGAATTCACGTGCACAATAATCTACAAAAACTTATGACTTCCTCATTTTTACAATTGGTCCTTTTTGAAATTATATAGATTTTTCTGAAATACCATTGATGCCTTCTGAAATATAATTGATGCTTTCTCAAATTCAATTGATGATTCTTAAATATACTTGCTGCTTTCTGATAACAAATTGATTTATCTGAAATACAAATGATTTATTCGAAGAACAATTGATGCTTTCGGAAATTCAATTGGAAAATGAGTAGAACCAAATACCAAAAGTATTATAAGATCATCTAAAAGTCTTTAATTTATTGAGAATTTTAGAAGTAAAACGTACATTTTTTATGAAAAGTTTAGTAAATTCAAAATTCTACAAGTTGTTCTTTTTGATTGAAAATTTCACATACCTACTCCTATACAAGAGCAACAACTTTCCGCAAATCTAAAAGAACTTTCCTAAAGTTTTCAATTCATCTGGAAGTAAGAGACCTTATCTAAAGTTTTTGATTAGTTCACTTTTCATAAATTCGACGAACATGGAATTATTAATATTCCTGAATACCAGTCGTATTAAGTGTCCTACTTTGAGTTATCTAAAATGAACAATTTACTTAAATAATTCTATTTTTTGCAAAGGAAGTCTACGTGTTGCTGGAAACACAACAATAATTGTATTTAGTTCTGGGGGCGTTTGGAACATGAGTCTTTTTGGCTTGCAGACAAAATCGATTTTCGCGCTTCGTAGGATTATGCAGGAGACGGGAAATAATTTAATTTGTGGAAAATTAATTCTCAACTATTAATTATTACGTAAACAAACGTAAATAACTGTAGTTTAAATCAAAATTTATCACATTAAAATACGATAAATAATAATGAATAACTTCTCACATCACGTTTTTTTGCAGCTTTTTAGCTTTTAAAGATGTATAGGATGTTTCTAGGTCAGGAGATAATCAGCTGGTCCCAAAATAACGTTTTATGAATATATTCGCACTTCATGCACCTTACACAACCAACGAGCTTACTCATACAAGTATCTCGTTCAAAAAACTTGTTTAAATTCAAGTGCCTTCTCTGTAAAAGACTTGACGATACAACAATAAACAATAATTCTTATCTGCTACAACGACATTTCTTCCTTTTTCACTAAAATTCGCTTCATTGAGAAAAACTGTGCCAAACATTTTCTTTATAACGAAACTTCTTTTATTTATTACATACATATTATTAAATTTTTTGCTTTTATCAGCTGTTTTCATAGACATTTTATACAAAATAAAAATAAATACAGTTTTCTTCCATTCCAGTAAAAATAAATATTTATGGAATTCTATTGGAAACAAATATATTTTTTTATTTATAACACAGAAGGTTGATAAAGAAAATTGTAGTATTATATATTAATATCCATGTTACTTGTATGAAATAAGAAATAATTACATTGCCTACATGTTTTATCCTATTAATTAATAATATTATATTATATTTTTTTAATTGTATTGAATGCAAATATAATTTATAATGATAAAAAACTAATTATTTTCCTGTGCATTATTGTTTATATATTGTATGGAAAATCTAAAGATTTTTATCTAAAATTAGATTAAATTTATAATAAATGATATTTATTGAAGCGAATATGAACCCTCAAATGTAACAAGTTTGCCAAGTTCTCAAATATACGTCCTAAAAGGTCATCATACAAATCCAAATTCATTAATGAAAATTACGTAACTTCAATATTTATTCTGAATGTAGAATGTAGGACACGAAGCTGATGCCATCGCGACTTACAATCAAAATGAAAATGTTGATTGTTCAAATTGACGTTAATAGAGTTCAATTTGATTATACAGTAGATACTATTTTCGTATGTAAAAAACTGAACTTAATCAAAAATTTAAGAGAAACCTAATTTTTTTTTACTAAGGCTTAGGGAAAATACTGTTTCATCGATTAGCAATATTAAGAATTAATGAAAATTATTTTTCATTCACTTGCTTCTATTATCAAAAATAATAAATTATTTCATGATGTTGAGAAAGTTCGTGTTCGTGACTTTTGTTAATGATGAAATAAAATAATCGCATTTTTCGAACAATTTTATTAAATAAATTTTTCAGGGAGTCGACGTTTCGGAAGTTTTGTTGCTTCCTTCTTCAGGACTTTCCCAGATATTTATTTATTGTCGCATGAGTGATTACATACCATTTTTTATGTTTAAAAAATATTTAATTATGTAATAATAAAGAAAATAAATTATTTCAGTTTTTAACATTATTATCTAAGAAAAAATTGCATTTAAGGAAAATTAGTGCTGCAGATATTGTAGTTATGGGGGATCTATCGCTTTTGGTTTTGGAGTTACAGTGTTCTGAATTTTAGGTCACCGATTTTTGTAAAATAATCACAAAAATGCCAATTACATTATAAACAAAGTGCACAAAAAATCTTTAGCAAGATAAATCTCTTTCAATTGGCAATAATAGTAATATAAAAGTAGTTGCTAAAGGCTGAGCCCAGAATGCTTCTTTTAGGAGTAAAAGGCTATAGTAAGTAAAAGGGCTACAGTTTCAAATTTTTCCTTGATTTCTTGAGAATATCAAGAACTTCCAGAAAACTTAAAAAATTAAACCGTAATGGCTCTTATCTTGGAGATAAAATTTTCAAAACTGAAAAAGAAAATATATTTTTAATTTTTTTTCTTTGAGATTTTTTCTTCAAGATTTTTTCAACCGTTTCTGTAATATTGATGTTACCAATTGAAAGAAGTTGGTTTTAACTTTTTAATGATAGATTTTTTAATCCCTACTCACATGTAATAAACTATTTTGTGATTATTAATAATAATCGATGACCTAAAACTCAAAGATTCAGAAGGCTATAGTAACTGAAGGAAAAGGTTTCCAATTTCCAAATAAAATACCACCTTAATGGATCTTATTTCGGAAAAAATTTCAAAAAACTGAAAAAGAAAATTTTATTTTTCTTTGCGATTTTTTCTTCATTATTTTATCAACTGTTTCTGTATTACTGATGTTACCAATTGGAATAGGATGGTTTTAGCTTTTTAATGATAATTTTTTTAATCCCTACCCATATTGATTAAGATGTAATTAACGATTTTGTGATTTTTGATAAAAATCAATCACCTAAAATTTAAAAGTCTACATCTCCAAACTAAAAAATATAGACTCCCAATTTTTTTGCTCGATAAATTTGCTCTAGTTTTTAGAAATTAGTTCCGACGTTTGGTGAACCATAAACGGTACACTCTGTATAATAAAGGATTGGCATTAGATGTATAAGTTTTTTAGCGTTTTCAAATTAAATTAGAAAATGGTTTTCAATTTTTCATATTAAAACTACTAAAAGATTTACTTTGCAGAATTGCGTTATTTTTTCGTATCAAACGGCTTATTACGGCACTGTCCTTACGGTTTTTGTCGTAAACATTACTTAAATATTTATAGGTTTCGTTAGTATAAAGCAACTTTAAATTATGTTTTTAAAAATTATTGCCAATCAGAAAAGCAATTTTTCGAATAATTAAAATTGTTATCCATGTTTACTTAGGCGAGCTGTTCCTCTAAATTTTAAACGTTTTACTGTTTTGATCCACTATGTAATTTTCCAAAATTTAAACAAATTATTTCGTTTAATGCCCAAAATTCTTGCAAAATCTTTTACATATTGCTTATTTTTTTGAAACGACTTTAAAGCAAATTAAACAATAACATTAATATTTTTTCGGATTAAAAAAAAATTAAAAACATTTTAATTAAACTACGTTACATTAAAATAAAAATTTAGGTAGAAACTAAATAATTTTAAACATAAAATTGCCAAAAATTGTGACACATTTTAGAGTGTTGATAAAATTAAATAATTAAAAAATTATTTTAATTACCTTTCGTTTAAAGGATAATTTATGCAATAAGTCTAATAATTAAATTTCTACAAATCCGGGTCTGAAGTGCGTATTTTTGAAATACAATCAGAATATCCAATCCAATCCAATGGATGTATAACAATTTATCCAAATCTTCTACAAGAACTTTCTTCAAGTTTTTTATTATTGAAATAATTGAAGATGTTTTGTAATTTTGCAATGTGCAATGGAGAAGAGTTTTCTACGAAGATTAATTATGCCATGAAAATTTCTGCCAAATGTTAATTTTTTAAGCTTTTGACATACACAAGACCTAAAGAGCTTTTGAATGACGTATAAAGCGTTCAAATAACAAAGTTAGCTAAAGACGGTAAAATATTATTAAGCTCCTTAGATTTCAATATTGATAAATATTGGCATTTGCTTGGCGCTGATAAAAAATAAGGAACTAAGTAGTCAATTCTTATCAGTTTTTATTTGTCTTTAGTTAAGGGGTCGTTTTTACAGAAATTCGTTTTTATTCATTTTCTCAAGAAGTATTGTCAATAGCAAATTAAAAATTTTGCGGAAGATAAACTTCCAAAATAGAACCATTTAAGGATTAGTTTGATGAAAATGGGATAATATTTTTTTCGAAAAAAATGCAGTTCTTGTAAATTTTGAGCACGGATTCGGCGAATTTATCAATTCAATGGCGTATTTTTGATATTATACAAATTCTACAAATTTTAAGCTATAAATCGTTAATCGGCCAAACTATTAAAAAAGTGTTCGAAAAATTTAAATTTTGATCCATTTGGGTAAAAAACATTCCCTTTAAGGTGAGAACGAAATTTCGATAATTGGTCTAGGAGAAAACTCGGTGTCGATTTGACGTTTAAAAACGAATTTTGGCGATAACTCGACCGTTTCAAGAGAAAGATTTTTGGCTCAGAACGTCCAGTTTTTGAAAACGGGAAAACCTTTCGGAAGGTTTATTTTTTTTCTGTAGGCAGCTACGAAAAAACCGTTTGACCTACAAAATTTCAACCGTCTATCGATCTTCTTATGAAATGGCCACCATGATCACCTGATCTAACTTAACCATTATTTTTCTTTGTCAAATAATACCAGAAATTCTTGCAATAGAATTTTTGGAGATGTTAATCAATACCAAAAATTATATAATATTAGTAAAATGAAATCAGAATTCCTCTTGGGAAACTGAAAAATAATTAATCATTAAACATATTATTAACAAATTCAGGCTCACTGTTAATTGAAATGATCACAAAACATGCTGTATCGGTAATTCATAAATAACCTCCAGCTGTAAAATAATTATGAGGTGATCGTGGGTGTACCACTGCATTATGGAATTAATTTGAGCATATTTTGCGGTCGTAAATAAAATTAACATTAACTGTCAATACTTGTGGATGAATAATTAAAATTTGGCGTAACTAATTAGTGCGATTTAAACAGTCTAAACATAAAAAATAATATTTATAATTTTACAATATTGGATTCGTATCATGATGTCGTCAAGCGCACGAACTTGGATATACGTGGTGCAACTTGAGGCGCTCCTTCGCAGGTCAAAGGTGAAACCTTCAGGTTGGCAACCACGAGTAGGCGCGCCATTTAACTAGGTCTTACCTCACATAATGAGTTTTTTTATACCAATGTATATGGATATACGAAACCAGTTTAGTGCCAACCAACCACAAGTTGTAGGTGTAAATTTAAAAACAATAATAATATAAACTTCATAGATAAGTACCTACATAGAGTATTTTTTCATGTAAATAATTGTTTGATACATGTTTAAACATTAGGTCTTAACAAGGCCAACGAGTATAATAAGTGACGGTAATATGTATGAAAATATGAGATTATGGTTAACTAAACCGATTATAAGAGCCCGCATGGCCGAGTTAAGTCTATATAAGGTATAATGAAGATTTTAGGGACTACGCAGGGATTGAAGTAGGTTTATACTTTATTGCTTGTAAATTTCTATTTCCCAAAATAATTGCTTTAATAATTCCACTATAAACATACAGCTAACCACAATCATTCAAATATACCTAAACCTACTATAAATCCCAGTAATAGATATAATCTCCATTTTATAAATTATGCACAAAGAAGGTGTTATGACCAGGGAGCTAATTATAAACAGTTAAGTAGCGTTCTACGTTAAAACCAATCGACCAGGTCAATTGTCTGAACTGATCCAAACTTCAGCCAAATACTTTTGATATCTTTCTGGTCATAACTCTAAAATATACAGGGTGGGCCATCGAAAACGAAACAGACGAGTTTTGAAATAGTTAATAAAAAACTTTGAAAAAATGCTCGGACAGGTCAACTTTAGTTTCGAGGGGGACATATTTTGCAATAGAGCTGATTCAAAAATCCATTCATCCCTGCGCCCTATGGAGACAACCCCTTAAATTTTAATAGGGATGGTGGGGTAAGTAATATCTCGTTGGAAAGATCTTTTTATCCAGAGTAACATACAAAAAAAAGTTAAATCGATCGATTCGTTTTAAAGATATTCAAAATTTAGCAAGTAGAGATTTCATGCCTTTTAAAATTGTGCCATGCACACCACACCTTCAATTTTAAGTGTTTTGATAAGGTAAGTAAGTAAGTAACCGTTTCGAGAGGGACATACTTTGCAATAGAGTTGATTCAAAAATCCATTCATCCCTCGCCCTTTGGACACAACCCCTAAAATTTTAATAGGGATGGTAGGGTAAGTAATACCTCGTTGGAAAGATCCTTTTACCCAGAGTAACATACAAACAAAAAGTTAAATCGATCGATTCGTTTTAAAGATATTAAAAATTTAGCAAGTAGAGTTTTCATACCTTTTAAAATTGTGCTATAAACACCACGCCTTCAATTTTAAGTCTTTTGATAGGGTAAGTAATACCTCCTTGGAAAGTTCTTTTTACCACAAGTAACATACAAAAAAACAAAAGTGAAATCGATTGGTTTGTTCTAAAGAATTCAAAATAAAACAGTATTGCACATTATTTTTTATTTAACCAAACTAAACTTAACTAATCTTTTTGAAGAAAACTTAACACTTTAAAGAATCCCATCGATCCCGACACTTTCAAGGATGTTTTTATTAATTTATTAAATGTTCGAATTGAGTTCCACCAACCTCCATGCAAACGTAAAAATTTTGCTCAAAGCGAATTCTTACATTTTGTAACATTTCAGCAGTAATTTCTCGGCATTCATTAATAATTCTCTGTCGTAACTCTGCTAGAGATCCTGGTTCCGTTGCGTAAATCTTACTTTTTAAATGCCCCCAAAGGAAAAAATCAAGGGGAGTAAGATTGGGAGATCGCGGCGGCCATTCCAAAGGTCCTCTACGCCCAATCATTGCCCAGGAAACGTCGTATCCAAGAATTCCCTAACAGGCCGTGTGTAATGAGGAGGGGCTCCGTCTTGTTGGAAAATCAGATGGTTTTCTAAATAACGATCGTCATTTTCGATAATATTGTCAAGAAATGGATGAACAAAGTTTTGAAGTAGATCCAAGTACATATCCCCTGTTAGATTGCCATCTAGAAAATAAGGACCAATAAGACGGTCTCCAAAAATTCCAACCCACACATTCAATTTTTGAGGAGTTTGAGTGTGAACTTCATGAAATACCCTAGGATTCTCATCTGACCAATATCGACAATTATGACGATTAACGGTTGAGTTTAAGAAAAAAGCGCACTCATCAGAAAAACAGATATTATAAAGATAATTTTCATCAGCAATTATTCGTTCCGTCATCACCTCACAAAATTGCAGTCGCCTATCAAAATCATCTTCATTTAACTCATGATTTAAATGAATTTTATAGGGATGATATTTGTGACCTTTCAATATTCGGCGAATGGTTGTTCTGCTGATGTTAGTCACAGTCTCCAGTTTTCTTGTGCTTAAAGTTGGATCTGCAGCAACTTGTCCCAAAACACCTTTTTCAACGAACTCAGTTCTTATTGGACGAACATTACCAGGATCGCGTTTCTTATTACCAACAGAACCAGTGTTTTTTAATTTTGCAACCAACTCCAGAACGTATTTTCGGTTACAATGTTTATTTGGATGTTGTTCATTAAATAAATTAGCTGCACGATGAGCATTCTCATCGTTTTTAAAATAAAAAGTGATTAATTCAACCCTTTCTGGAATTGTATAAACCATTGCTAGCAGAAGCTTTTACAGAAGTTCACAAAATTTTAAATGTTGATTTCTAATAATTAGTCATAAACAGTTTTAACACGATGAAAATCACCACTAATACAAAATACAACTGATAAAAAGAATCTCAATGTGGTTATAAATCGTTTTATGTTTTGCATTGTTTTGTTCCAGATAAAACATTGTATATTAATAAATATATAATTTACAAAAATGTTGATTTAAAACAGAAGAACTTTTTTTATTCGATTTTAATATTAATTCAAAAACATATTTATGTTTTGATATCTCCGATGTACCCATAATTGGATCTATTGAAGGAACAAAAGAATTATCAAATAACAAATTAGAAACATCTTTCTGCGTACCTCTACCTACGCTTTCCTATGACTTCATAGGTCAATAGGAGAAAAAATTATTTTGATCCTCAAACTCCAGAAGTTTAGATGCACACTGGGTAAAAAATGTACATTTTTCAAGATTTCTGAATTTAGACGCTCCAGAAGAAATTAAAGAACCAAAATAATGTTGGGTATTTTATTAGACCGTAGAGATTCACCTTCAATTAAAAGGTTGTTTATAATTTTTTGAAAAATGATATAATCTCATCAATATTATAAAGAAATAAAGAAAAAGCCAAACGAATGTTAAAATTGCATGGGATCAAATTTATTGGGAAAAGAAATTATTTTTAATTTAATATACAATTCCAGAAAACCAAAGGCCCAGCAGTCGAAACTAATTCATCTAAAAAATGAGGATATTTCAGGTCGTAACTATAAAAAAGGTACCAAAATAGAAGACCAGAATAGAAATTAAAATATCTTAAACGTTTTTTTTTAAATTAGATTCTTTTATGTCAGAGAAGCAAATGGTAGACTTCAAACTTTAATTATTTTTTGATTATCACTGTCTAAATTCCTAGAAAAGCACTTTAAATTTAGCTTTGAAAGTATCTGCAAATACTATTTACTAAAAAAATACCCATGAAAATTAGGAACAATTTTGTTATAGATACTAAGATTTTACAGTTTTTTCCCCAATTATGAAGAAATATGCAGAAAACTATATTTTTCAAGTTTTGAGCCCTAACTCCAAAATAAAAAAAGATAATTAAAACAAATAATTTTGTATTAAAGACTTAAAGAGCTTTAAATGACACCTAACAAGGCGCAAAAAGAAGAAAAAAGAAGGAATCTAAATTAAAAAAAAATAGATGATCAACATTTTGAGGATCAATTTTTACAATTTTTATAAAAAAATTAAAAATAAGTTACTTTTAAAGCAGAATATAAACCAGATAGTAATTTCATATTTGAAATTAGAATATAAATGTTATGAATGCATTAGTGTAAATTGGGGAAAATAAATTCGTATACAAGATATTCAACACATTGTAGGAAAACCTTAAATAATTAGCCTCTTAAAAGTAAAATAGTGCATTTGAAAAGCCACTTCTCCGAATCTTATTTCCTTAAAGCAACCCTTAACGAACTACAATTTGCACTTCAATTGACATTTTTAAAGTTAGTTCTCGCTTTGGAAAGTCACTTCACATCAACACATTTCTCTTTCTTGAGCTTGAATTCTTTCGCTTTGTTTAGCAGCGGCGAATTTGTATGTAATGGAAGACTAAAGTCGTTTGCATAAATGTAAACCAAACCGAATTTTATTTACATTCGACTCCTTTGCAGCACAATAAGTACACTATTTCTAAAAAGTGCTGAAATAAAAAATTCAACGCAAATGTGCAACAAAGAGGAGGTCCGGGACTTTCATCTGCTAAATGAAATAGTTTTATGTAATGTGGGGAATTTATTTAAGGTTCCCGAGATTAGACTCAAAGATGGTTTACGCATTCCTTCAGCGTCATGAAGTACACAGAGGTTGAAAGGTTTTTTCTTCTAAAAGTTTCTAGGGTGTCTTTGAAGAATTTACATTCAATTTATTTATAGTTATTTTTTAAGTTTAAACTATTCTTAATATTACAAAATTTTTGATAAAATCTAGAATCATTCATTTTGTCATTCTATCTGCAACTATGGATGACCTACACGCATTTGGTTCATGGAATTTCAGCGCCATTCAATTTCAGCTGATGGTAACTAATTTCCGCCCAATAAGTGGTATTTTGGTTAGGCGCTTGCAGAATCCACTAATTGTTAAGGTGACGATAATTGATTAATTACCGAATAACTTTAAATAGATTAAAATTTTAGAAAAATAAATAGAAGTAATTAATTTGTATAATGTTATAATTAAAGGTGGATTTATGCACCCAGATTTAACATTTAATTTTAAGACTTAATAATTTAACCTAAAATTTTAAGAATTAAATCGCTATGTTTATGTGGAGTCGTTTATGCTTCATAAATGCATTATTTTGAGTGCGTTTATAGCAGTCGAATGTACCTTTTCGAAGATGCTAGTAGCACTTTGACTATGTTATAAAACTCACATTAGAGTTGCAAAGTACCAGAAAAGTTACTAAAATTGAAAACTATAATATCTTATTTTAAATAGATAAAAATGCACAAAATAGAAAAAATATTATAAAAAACTTGTACCATGAGTCGATAGTAGCACTTGTTCATTAAAACACTCGTCGCTACGCGGCTTGTATTTTAAAACTGAACGCGTACTACAAATAAGTGACTTATGAAACTCGTTTTCTAATATACTATTTTCAACTGGAAAATATATTTTGTTATTTGTAGAAAATTGTGAGCCTACGTTTTCTGAAATAAACTTGGATTTTAAAACGTTTGTGAGCCTAGAATTCGATTTAAACTACAAACAATGAGTATCCGAATTCACCACATACATAGGGGTGAATCCGGACACTATTTACGTGAAAAAAAAAACTGAAGATATGGATGATTTTTTTTCTTGGATGAAATGAGAAGTTGAAGGACACAAGTATCTAATTTAATTTTTTCGAATTTATCAAATAAAAATTATAGCTGTTATTTGCAAAAATGCTCTATACTCTTCCGAATTCACCCGGGATGACGGTAACTCGTTGAAAATTTTAGCCACATTACGATAAGACCAATAGATTATTTACAGATCAACGAGAAAAATATAAGGTCTGTCCGTTTTGCAAACAGGATTTTTATCTCACTTGCACTTATAATGGTAATTGTAATATTTTCGCCAGAAAAGTTCAATGCAAACATGAACGACGGTGTGTGTTTACTAATTGTGAGTGTTTAAAAAATAAATCTGAGTAAATATAATATAACAACTTAACAAAATATGTTAAATTCAGAAAATTGTAGGTTTGTTCCAACAGCTCGAAAAACCGTTCATTGACGATGACAGTCATGCGCAACATACAAAACGCGTGACTATACCTAGGACGGACTAAATATGTATTCCAAGCAAACTTTGGGAGTTCATTACACTGACTTGCGTACTTCGATCGCACTCGTTAGCTGAAACTTAACCTTCCATTCTTAACAATCACAATAGGTGATTACCTCATGTTCATAAAACTGTTCCAACAACGCTATATATAGACCAAAGTTTACCGTCCAAAGATGGTAAAAAGTTGACGCAAGCGCATAAACTCGATCCAGGCAATTTTACTTACGGTTTGGTGACGATCAGAAATCTCGTTGTCGGAATAAAGCTAGTAAAAATTATTTTTCACCCAAAATTATTTATCGTGTGCTGACCCCCTCTCCTAATTTTGCTTGACCTAGAGCAAAACCGTTTATAATTTTGAAGAAATTTACAATATAATCACTACTCATCTTCATCGTCTACCAACCTAACCTAACCAATGCGACCATTCCAATTCGTTGATTATCTTCTAGTATTTCTGCTTTTAAGCATTTCTTCCTCGGTTGGAGTTCTATATGTTCTTATTATGATCAGTAACACTGCAACTATTGTGGTCCATCGTATAATGATTGTGCTGGCCATCATATGCGTGAAATACTATCGGGGTTGCTATTTTTCTTAGTAGAGTAATCAGTACCAAATTCCATCTCACCATCAACAAATCTCCATGAAAATTTTTGTTTGAGTGATATTCAATTCTTCCCGGAAATTTCGATTTTATAAGCGAATCGGCTGGTATCGTTGTGATGCATATGGTACTTCTAACGTCCAATTTTGGTTCAGACTTTCCTCCAGTTTCGTGTATACTGGGCGGTCCCATAATGAAGGTTCCATTATGAACGAGTGTAGTTTTGACCATACAGCTGGTAGTACAAGTAGAGTAGAATCCTCTTTGCACGGGAATCTTCTTGAGATGATAATGTCTGTCTTGGTGTTCATTTAATACCTCTGGAATCTTCTCTGACTGACCATATATTGTCGTATTGTTTTTCCGGATGTGTGATTAGGTATATGTATATCCGGAAGGGTTTCTGGTATTAATATAGTTAGACCAGAGTGGCATTGGATGGGGCACTAGTGTTCAATTTCCTGAACCGTTGCTTACATTCTTGTTCTTGGAGAAGGTCTGAAGAGAAATTTGGTAGATATAATAGTTTGTTTTTGAACGGGTTATTTTGGTGAAGATCGGGTCTCAATATTGATTCTATTTCTTATAGTTGATTGTTTCGGACGTGTGTTCCAATATCCATAAACATACTGTTGTGATTTATAATGCACGTTCATTTTTCCCATTTTAATGGACGTCTCTCTGTTTTATGGGTAGTTGTTAGTATCTTGAAATGTTCTGCAGTCGATGCGAGTTCATAGTTCTCGCTTTCTTTTTCTTTCAAGTGTGAATTAAGCATTTCTAAATATTAAGATAAGGAAATAATAAGGGGTCGTTTTGTTTAGATCATTTCGGAATATTTCTCACTCTCCCAGGGTGAGAACGCGTTTTTATTACTTTTTAAAGAAAAATTTAAGTATCGTCAAGTTAAGGGATTTGTTGTTCTAATCCACATATGTTAACTATAATATTTGTATTTTATTAAGTCTAGACATCGGTTGAGGGGGTGCCCTTGTACGCGTTACAGGGGATGTTCTCACGCGTTGTTTACACAATGTTTTAAAATCATTTTGTTTAGTTAAAATATGAATTAAAAATTTAAACAAAACGACTTTGATAATATTGTAATTTTATTTTTAATTTACTTAAATTTATGGATTTAATATTTCTATACATATATATTGGTTAAAACCCCTGTTGGATGGTTTTATAATTAAAATTGGTAATACAATTAATTGTATTTGTAATTTCAGTAAACTAAAATAGTAATATTGGTTTATTTTGTTTTTGTAGGTATTTTTAGTAATTTAAGATAAAGCTCAGAAGTCAGAAATACATTATTACAAAGAACTTAAGTAAATTCGTAAATTCGTGCGTAGGGTTAGATCATAGGCAACCCACTTTTCTAGTTTAGTTCCAGGGTAAAAGTGGTATGCTCGTGTGTAGAGGGCGTCTTAAGTCAAGAGACTTAGCGCCATGTTTAAACCACCCCCTGACTAAGCTATAAAAGGGAATGTTCTTTAATTTTAAGGGAATTCACGCCGTGATTTTAACACGTTGTTAAGTCATAATGTAGTTTTGTTTTATTTTCAATATTTTGTTGTTCTTAAGGTAATAATTTGTTTCTGACCGTTTTTATTTTCAATTCATTTTTTTTTTTTTGTAGTTTTTTTTTTATATTTTACTCTTTATTTTAATTATATTTTTTTTTTGTTGTTATTTTTAATTGAATAAATAATTTTTATTGTTCAATTTATTTGATTTTATTTTCAAGCTTCGAATTTCATATTCTAATTTTTTTTTTTTTTTTTTTTTTTATTGTAACTATAAGAAACAAATTACCTTAGAACAGTTTAATTGGTTTAAATAAGTGTCACCCTTCAACTCTGCAGGGGAAATAAGGTAGGTGAAGTTTTTTTTTTATTTACTAAATAAAAGCAAGAAAAATACAAATTCTCAGCATTGGACGTTTAATATTTTTTTTTGTACTTTACATTCTCAAAAGGGTCTTTAAAATTTTATTTATTAAAATTTTTAGTTATTTGTGACGTTAACCCAACCATTTAAAAAAGAACCCATTAAAATTAATAATTTTATTCGCTGCCTTTAATCTTTTCGTAATTTCTTTTTTTTTTTATTTTAATCATCTAGACCCAGGGTTAGCTGAGGGGTTAACGTAGTATTCACATTGGCGCAGTCGGTAGGATAGTCTTTTTCTTGTTTTATTTAGTTGAGTTTGATTTGATTTGGACGGGTTAGGGCGGGTGTGAATTCCTTAATTTTCTTTTATTCTAAGAAAATTAAGTATATTATAAGTTTGGTTTGGCAAGATATTATGGAATTTTATCAATTTTATGCAATTTCAATTTTGGCTTAGCTTCATCTTCCAATAATATCTTGTTTTTAATTTTTTTTTTAAGCGACTGGACCTTTTATAATTTATAAGGAAAGTTTTAAATTTAATATTATTTTTATCTGCGCTTTGGTTACTCTGTTTGTGAAAATATATATATATATTTCTCTTTTGTTAGAATATAGCTAATTGATTTGGTTTAATACACTGTAAGATTTTAAGTTTTTATTTTTTTTTATTTTTGAATCATAATAGTTTTTTTTTTATTGTAATTCGTCTTATTAACATTAAATTTCCCTGATATCAGATTTTATAGTTTTTGTTGTTGTGTCGCATTTATTTTAATTTTTTTTTTTTAATTAAATATTAAAAGATGAATTTAGATCCTTCTGACTCTCAAGCGGGAGCCGCGGCAAATTTCAATTTAAATCCAACGGAAATTCATTATACACCAGTTAGTTCAGCAACTGGTACTATACCGCGAAATATTACTGACCCACCGGTTTCATTACCGCCCTCTGGAAAAGGCGAACAAATCTTTTCTACTCCAGACGCTCAAATGCAAGAACTTAAACATTATTTTGATAATTTAATGAATACTAAGCCTACCTATAACCCATATAGATTAAATTCTTCTAATGTAGCCGCAGATCATACTGCATTTAATCCTGATATGATAGAAGAATTTTCAGGTAATTCTAGAGTTGAAATATTTCTTGAGGAAGTTCAAATGTTTATTGATGGTGCTGCTTGGAACCAAGCACAAGCCTTTAATATAGTCCGAATGAAATTGAAGGGAAAGGTTCGTACTTATTTTTATGAAACTCCGTCAGATAGGAAACCCAAAAATTATACAGAACTTAAACAGTGGTTATTAGATAATTTTGGAACTAAAGTAGAAAGTCATTCAGATAAAGATTTAGATAAAATGTTTAGGAAGAAAGATGAAAAGCTTTCTGAGTTTATTATGAGATTAGAGTCAGTTGCTTCCAAGATTTATCCAGCAATGGTAGCAGGAAAGGTTGTTGAGCACAATAAAATTATTAGAAGTCATGTAGTCTTTAAACAGTTTCTTGACGGTATAGATACTCGTCTTTGTAACGAAATAATGAGGAAGAGAAATCAATTTTTTAGCGTTCAGGAGGCTCTTCCTTATGCCGAGGAATGTGAAGCAATGTTTAACCGTATGGTAAAAGAGACAAGAGCGGACATGTCCAGAAAAGCCCATATTAATCAACTTTCAGTAAAATCTAAACCAGCAAATAAGTCATTTAATCCTAATTTCAGAAATAATACATTTGTTAACAAAAAACCTGGTCAGCTTATTAAAGAAAAGTATCCTCATATGATAGGTAGATGTTGGAACTGTGGTGATAAAGAACATGTTAGTTATGAATGTCCTAAAGCTAAACAAACCATATGTTTTCAATGCCTAAAACATGGACATGTTGTTCAGAAATGTACTTTAAACTCGAAAACTATCTCGTCAAGAGTCCCGACAGAGACAGCTTAATTAATAATATCACTGAGGACTTTCAAATTAATCAAAATATTTCATCCTGTATTGTAGCCTTCAATATTTTTAATAAATTTTATTCATTTTTAATTGATACAGGAGCCGCTATTTCCATACTTAAAGCAAGCATTGTTTCACATCTCGGTTTATTAACTTTAGAAAATTCAAATTTTCAGTTATATGATGTTTCCGGTAATGAAATTGATTGTTTGGGAGTAGTAGAATTGCCAATAAATATAGAAAATAAAGTAATATTTCACAATTTTTTTATTTGTAAGGATGATTTAGTTAGTATTCCGACAGATGGAATAATAGGTTTGGACTTCTTACAAGATTATAATGTTAGTATAGATTTTAGAAATATGTTTTTGAAAGTTCATGATAGGGAGATCCAAATTATCGCCAAAAATAGGACGTCCAAAGGTAATAGTAATACTTACTGTCTACAATGTGTTGGTAGATCCTCAAGTACAAATGATGTTAAACATAAGGTAGTAGCTACACCTTTATCAGATTCCTGTTTGACTCAGGTCAATGTGATACGTTTGGTTGAGAATCTTTCAATACCTGGCCATGCGTGGGTAATTTGCTTGGGTAAATTAAGTGGCCAGTTGTCAGAGGGAAAAATTTTAGAAGTACAACCGTTAGAAAGTATTAGTCAGTTAAATTGGGTCTTAGTGCCAAGTATCTCTAAAATTTTTCCAGGGAACCTAGTACATTTAATATTAGTTAATGTCGGACTACTCCCAGTCCAGGTTCCCACCGGTAGATCAGTAGGACAAGTAGTAGATAATTTGGAATCATGTAATTTTCACGTAATAACTCGGGAACTCTCGAGTTTAGTAGTTTCGATTACAATGAGAAGTGAATTAGCCCACGGTGTAAGTAATAAGGTAATCGAAAATGTAAATAAGACTGATAACGAAAAATGTAATAAATTTTTAGTAGGTTATAGCGACTAAAGATTTTCAGAAATAAAGCAATTCAGCAACGAGAAGTTAGCACCGAACGTATACATAAACATTTTAATAAGTTTGCTAAGGATTGTTCGTTATCAGTAGGAAATAAAGTATTATTAAGAAGTCCGGGGAAGTCCAAACTAAGTAATAAGTTTATTGGTCCTTACAGAATTTTAGAAATAGATGGAGTTAACGCGATAATTAAAGAAATTTTGGGAAAGAAAGAATTAAAGGTTCACGTAAATAGACTCAAATTGTTTAAAGGTAATAGTTCAGAAACAGTAGTAAATATAGAATGTGAAGATGTAGAAATGAACGATTGCTCTTTTACCGTTGAACCTTTGATTCCCAATATTGACAAAGAAAATGTAAATTCAGTTGTAGACGAACTTAATATCGGAAATTTAGTTTTAGATAATGTTAATACTAATGGGGAAAATGTTGAAAATATAAGTTCAATCAGTAATCAAAGTGATACTCAAAGTAAAGATAGGGAAGATTTAAATGTTAATAAAACGAGTGTTGACGAAATATTGGAAAATTCCAATTCTAGGAATGGTTCAGATTCTTTTAAGGTTTTAAGTACGTCTGATGTTAATTTAGATTCTTTGTCCAGTGTACGAATGAATGAAAATTCAAGTAATAATGATGATTCAAATTGTGTGGAAGATAATTCCGACGTATCTGAAACCAAAACAATTAGCGAAGAACCAATTCACAGATATTCAACACGTAGCAGAGGTCCAGTCGAGTCGTTACCTTGGATAAACAAAAGTAGGATTTAATTTTTAATTGTTTATTCAGGGTTTGTTTAGAATTTCTGAGTTTTTGTCAATTTTATTTTGTGTACATAGCTATTGTACTAAAGTCAGCATGTATTAGTTACTACAAAATCAGATGGTAATTGTCATAAACGAATTGTATACTATCGTTTTCATTTATTAAGTTGTAAGGATCTGATCTGCATGTTATTACAGCGATCTACGCCAAAATGCTGAACCAGTACGTGCTATGTTTAATCGTCCTGAGTACCCTGATTGGAGTTATCCAAGCTGAGATCGTTGCGTATGACTGCAGCGACCCTCAAACAGAGATGTCCAAGATCTCCTTGTTGAACACGAAGCCTTGCTTGGATCCTAGAAAACCCTCCAGAAATCAAACAGAACGTATACAGGTTGTTCAAACGAAACAGTTTTCAGATGTCCATGTATATTCATGTTTAATAGGGGTTATGCAATTAATTCAGCATTGTGGTATGCATTCACATCACTCTACGGTAGCAGGCGGTTTCGGGAAATATGTGTTTTACGTAAGTGCGGTACCGTGTAAACAAGCGCACGAATCGGGCCGGTTGGACTTAACTCCGTTAGGTGTAGGTGTAGTTACAGGACTTCAAATGAACGGAACTACCGAAGTGTCCACTACAATCGCGGGTCATTTGGAACGAGATGGCAAGTGTGAAGGTGTACGGCATACTGTAGGGAACGTTGTCTACCAAAATGTGGTAGTTTTCCGCATCAATCACCATCCGATTGACCGATTACGTAGCAGCAGTCAATATTGATAGTAATACCATTTATTTAAGAGGAGGAACTACTTCTCGTTACACGTCTAATTATTGCTTCGATGACTACACTGGCGAAAATACGTAGGATAATCTGGGTATATCGAAATGTGCCAAAGACAGCTTGGATGTCCTTTATGAAGGTTCCGCAGCAGGCAGCAGTTATATCTTTAGGGGAAGAAGAAACTGAAAATCGATTTGTAATAGCATAGGTAATAGTCAATACAGAAGACACAGTTTTCGCTTTAAAGTTGATTAAGCGAGTGGAACTTTGCGGACAGTTAATGTGGCAAACGGAGCAGTCCCGAATTCTCATCATCTTTGAAACTGTAATAGTATTCTATTATCAACTGGGTGTTCGCAATTCCAGAAATGTTAAATTAGTAACCCAATTTCTTCAGCAGTCTTCTGGTTATATCAGCAGAGTGATGGGTGAAGTCCTACATATTATAAATAGTCAAAGGTGCAGCAAAAGTTGTGAGTTATGCCGGATCAGTAGTAATCAGATTTTTTTTGCCATAAAAAAATTACTAAGGACCAACCCATCGCCAGGAAATATCTTCTCGCAAGTCTTTTGCAGACGTTGGCCAACAAGTATCATAAAATTTTCCAACAAAGTACCAGCGGACATTTCAGGCACAAGTAGCGAAGCAAATAGACTCTATCCGGATATAACTCTTCAGGAAATTCGGATCCACGATATCCCACGTAACATTACTACGAACAAAGTTAACCCAGTGTAGCAGTGAAACAAAAACTTAAGTACTATTTTTTTTTTTTTTTTTACCGCGCGCGGGATTTTAGTGACTTTGTAAAGTGAACTTTATGAATGACAATAGTAACAGAATTATTTTCGGAACAATGAACAGTAATGCTACCTTAGAATGCTATCACAACTGAATTAAACCCATATGCGGTCAGAAACTTCAATCAGATTTTAATTATTGTAATATATGTATTAATTTTCTTTTTTTTTGCGTTATTGTTATAGAAAAGAGCAGGTATGCTCTAATTTTAAGTTGGGAGGGATGTGAATTAAGCATTTCTAAATATTAAGATAAGGAAATAATAAGGGGTCGTTTTGTTTAGATCATTTCGGAATATTTCTCACTCTCCCAGGGTGAGAACGCGTTTTTATTACTTTTTAAAGAAAAATTTAAGTATCGTCAAGTTAAGGGATTTGTTGTTCTAATCCACATATGTTAACTATAATATTTGTATTTTATTAAGTCTAGACATCGGTTGAGGGGGTGCCCTTGTACGCGTTACAGGGGATGTTCTCACGCGTTGTTTACACAATGATTTAAAATCATTTTGTTTAGTTAAAATATGAATTAAAAATTTAAACAAAACGACTTTGATAATATTGTAATTTTATTTTTAATTTACTTAAATTTATGGATTTAATATTTCTATACATATATATTGGTTAAAACCCCTGTTGGATGGTTTTATAATTAAAATTGGTAATACAATTAATTGTATTTGTAATTTCAGTAAACTAAAATAGTAATATTGGTTTATTTTGTTTTTGTAGGTATTTTTAGTAATTTAAGATAAAGCTCAGAAGTCAGAAATACATTATTACAAAGAACTTAAGTAAATTCGTAAATTCGTGCGTAGGGTTAGATCATAGGCAACCCACTTTTCTAGTTTAGTTCCAGGGTAAAAGTGGTATGCTCGTGTGTAGAGGGCGTCTTAAGTCAAGAGACTTAGCGCCATGTTTAAACCACCCCCTGACTAAGCTATAAAAGGGAATGTTCTTTAATTTTAAGGGAATTCACGCCGTGATTTTAACACGTTGTTAAGTCATAATGTAGTTTTGTTTTATTTTCAATATTTTGTTGTTCTTAAGGTAATAATTTGTTTCTGACCGTTTTTATTTTCAATTCATTTTTTTTTTTTTGTAGTTTTTTTTTTATATTTTACTCTTTATTTTAATTATATTTTTTTTTTGTTGTTATTTTTAATTGAATAAATAATTTTTATTGTTCAATTTATTTGATTTTATTTTCAAGCTTCGAATTTCATATTCTAATTTTTTTTTTTTTTTTTTTTTTTATTGTAACTATAAGAAACAAATTACCTTAGAACAGTTTAATTGGTTTAAATAAGTGTCACCCTTCAACTCTGCAGGGGAAATAAGGTAGGTGAAGTTTTTTTTTATTTACTAAATAAAAGCAAGAAAAATACAAATTCTCAGCATTGGACGTTTAATATTTTTTTTTGTACTTTACATTCTCAAAAGGGTCTTTAAAATTTTATTTATTAAAATTTTTAGTTATTTGTGACGTTAACCCAACCATTTAAAAAAGAACCCATTAAAATTAATAATTTTATTCGCTGCCTTTAATCTTTTCGTAATTTCTTTTTTTTTTTATTTTAATCATCTAGACCCAGGGTTAGCTGAGGGGTTAACGTAGTATTCACACAAGCCTTTATAAGACTTATTGTTGCTCATGGAATCACGAGGACTGGTAGGAAGTAATTCGTGCAAGTGTTTATGATATCATTGGCTTTTAGAGTGTGAAGTAATCTGCGGAGGTTTAAAAAAGATAGGTAAATATTTTTACAAAATTATATAGATTTTCGCACATGCCGTCTTTGCTCTCGTTTTACGACTACACCAGGAAATGCAAGTATTTTATACAAGGGTGAGACTGTCTTTGCTTTCAGGGTTTGTAGCAGAAAGAAAACAATTTTTGGAAACGTTCTGCCTCAATAATTTTATGTTACATGCGCCTACATAATTGGACCTGATTTGTCCTAAATACTAAAATAATTTAACAAAAATCAAAAATTGACGTTGGAATTTGGAATGGTTATAAAAATGGGAAGTCATTCCTCATTCTTATTTTTAACCATCAGAAGAGAGTTTGTTAAATATTGAAAGGTTGCATAAATGACACAACATTTTCCTAAATCTCACATATTAAATTGGAATGGATGACGTCCTAATATAAATCTTAAGTGATTCTACAATTATTGGCTTAAAATTAAAATTTGCAGGCAAATTTGGGAACCAAGACTAAATAATTCAAGAACTCCTACGCCAAAACCAGATAAATCTTCAACTCTAAAATTTACTACTAATGTAGATGATTTAACAATAGTAACTTCTAGTGTTACTACTAATAATGTTATTATAACCACAAAAAAAGATATAATAATTTCGACTGCTACTACTGATGATGTTAGCATAAATCATAACCGCAATAGAAGATACAATTATTTCAACTATAATTATTTCAGCTACTTCTACTGATGATATTAATACAACAGAAGGTCTTATACCTGCACAGTACCAAAAAATATTCACTATGGAAATTTAGATGGAAGCGGAAGTGGAGATGGTGATGGTAATGGTAATGGAAGTGGTGGTCGTAGTGGAGATGATAATGATGGAAGTAGCTATAATAAAAATGGTGACAATGATGGTCAAGATATTCCTGCTGCAAGATGTTTACACAACGTAGGAATCATGATAAAGGTTTGTTGTTCATTTAAAAATTTTGTGTATTACTGATGAAGCTTTAATTCATCATAAGCCTATACCTATTTTTATATACAATTTTCACTTAATAATATATTAAATACCTAATAATACAGGGTGTCCCAGACCACCCGTACCATACCTTTATTTTTAGAACACTTTATCGTACATTGATGAAAAAAAATAACACCAAAGTGAACCTAAAGAATCTTTCGGTGTAATTTGGAATTTCCAAAACAAACCGGAAGTATCCGAAACCCGAACTAACTTATGCCTTATAGTAACATACTGGTAATTTTGACTACCAAAAGATGTTCGCCCTCTGTAGCAAATTAATGAACTTTCGAAGCCAGATTGAACCTACATGCTTCTATGAGCGAATACAGTTTAAAGTCGTCCGAAGTAGTTTTTTACAACGTATTTAATAAATATTCTTGTGATTTTTATTTAAAATCAATATTTATTTAAACTGGGAAAAGTTACTACAGACATTTTATATTAGCTCTTTCCCAAAATCGCGAATTGAAAAATTGTAATAATTTTAGAAAAATAAAAATCTGCATAGCTATATTAATAAATATGTTTTTTATATCAAAATTTTACAAAAAAAAATAACGTAATCATAAGAAAGTTGAAACATATTAATTAATTGTAAATTGATCTTTGAAGAACAACAATTACTCTTTTTAAAATCCTCTATAAATTATTAATGTACTCGTAAATTTTGGATGCATAAAATTCATGACTTTATAAATAAAGTTGGAAATCAAGAAAAGCGTTTTCATGTTTTATTGGTTTTATAAAAACCTTTCCAAATCCTTGCAAGCTTTTTTATTGTATTTAAATTTTTGATGCAAGAAGTAACACCAAAAAATCCCCAAAAGTTAAAAGTTTTACCATTTAAATTTATCGCAAAAGAAAACAAGTCCCTTTTAAAATATAAATTTCAAAAATTTACATATAAGTGTTCCGTGAATTTTTAAACTAGGACATACATAATATTTGTAAGCTTTTATTTCTGAAAGGATAATAGTAAGTGTTATTCCTATTATTCTTTTCATGCACCTCACACCCTTCATTTATAAAAATATCATCTCCAAGTATTCAAGGTTTATAAGTTTAGCTCTGATATTTATTTTGCGCGTTTTCGGAGAGCGTGTGTTTATTATTCTTTTGAATGTGTTTTTAGCATTTCTTTATAGTATGGTACAATTGGTTTTTTTACAAAGTTAGCTGACTTCATATTTTATAAAAGCAGTTTATGAACCTTTCTTGCCTATAAATATATTCATAAATGTAGTATAAAATTTTCACGCTCTTCAGGTAAAAATGTTGCCTAAAAAATGCACAATACAATTTTTACGGTGTGATAAGTAACAAATAATGCATCATTAAGGTTTTCTGAGTGGTCTATAATTTACATGGTGCCGAGCTTAATGGCCCTGCTTTAAAATTTCATAGGGTTGTAAAAACTTTAGAGAAACATTAATGGTGTTTATAAAATGGCGTTAATAGTTACAGCTAACAGTTTTGTGAAAAAAAGAAGAGGAAAATAAAACGAAGTTTTCGTGCTTTTAGTTAACTTTATTAAAGTTTCGGCCGCATGGAAATTTAGCACCAGGTGTTACAGGGGTTGGAAAAGCAAGTATCAGGAAACTATATAATTCACACAAATCATTAATTATTTAAATATTATTTCATATTTATGAGGCTTATCAAAATTTATGTACGTCTCTGATTACATTTGCAATTCATCTCTAATTTTACCATGTCACTATTAAAAATTTTACCCCATTTCCCACTACAATGATATTTCCAGACTGATATTACTTTGTTTTTAATAGCCTATTTATTATTGCAATGCACGCACTGTGACATTTTCAAATAGCTCTAATAAATAAAAGCAAGTTAATTTGAAATTGCTCCTAGCATCCTTCGGGGTTGATCCTTTACACATAGGTGAATTAAATTGCCAAGTCGCCGACGGGTTTACATGGTGAAAGGGTGGCAGCCGTTACGTCATTCCCGATACAACTATAAATCAT
Organism: Stenus bimaculatus; assembly: GCA_963971135.1. Lineage (NCBI taxonomy): Eukaryota > Metazoa > Arthropoda > Insecta > Coleoptera > Staphylinidae > Stenus > Stenus bimaculatus. The sequence goes on along the minus strand of OZ020183.1, from coordinate 43,315,515 downwards.
GTCCAGATAATTGGTCGCCAGAGTTATTATATTTCCTACAGCCATTTAGGGTAGACTAGCGCAAGAAATTAACGGTACCGAGGGGGCGACAATGCACGTTCGATGATCCGGGAAAAGTTTTTCAACTTCCCGAGGACAATCGAAGACCTGACAATGACATGTCTTCATTATTTTCCTTTTAACAATAATAGGAGGTGAAAACAGAGCACTACTAATGATTTTCCTTTAGTTTCCACCAAGGACCGTTGGTGTACTAGAAGTTTCCAAATCCAAACTCAATAAACTCATACGATTGTGAAATCTCAACTAGCAGAAGAATCGTAGTAGTTGCTTTCATTTTAGCTTCCAGATTTAGCCGAAGCTATTTTAGATAAAAATAAGATGTCTTGTATTTAAAACATTTGACAATATCAGAAAAAGGTAGTTCCTAAATATTGTATAAGAATTTCCCATTGAAATTTTGGGTCCTAGGTGCTAATAATTGTGTTCTACCTTTAAAAAAATAGTACTTTCACGCCAACGCAGTGCTTTTGAACCAGTCAGAAAAATGCAGTATACAAAATCAAAAACAATGCAATGTTGTCAAACTATCAGATTATCAGTAAGTATCAAAATTAATCGAAAACATCAAAAGCTTGGGGAAAATTTTATTGCTTTACAAAATTTTGAAGACCTGAAAATATCTCATCAAATTTTCTTTACTAAAGCTAAATATTCATTGATAACGTTTATCTCGCAGGATTGGATTGGTGGTTGGACTAAATACGGGATTGTTCAATCATGTAAACAACGCGTTTATCTCATTTGGACTGGATTGGTTTTTTTCAATCCGAGGTTAATTCTAGTTACAAAATAAAGAGAAATAAAATTACTGAAAATAGTTTTTCCTTCATTTTAGTTAGTGTATGGTGTTTTCCTCCTTCTTATAATGTAATTTGGTGGTCTGTGCTCTATTGTTTTAAATTTTCTTCAAGTCAGTTAAATTGGTCGCCTAATTCAAATTTGATATTTTTTTCCAAAAGCACAAAATTGGGGATCCAAAATGTCCGACTTTTTTTTTTCAAAAAATAGTTTATATTGGTCAAAATCAGTACGAGGTGGTTTTTAAGTTCGCTTAATTCAAATTTTATATTTTTTCCAGATTTTGCCATTAACAGGATTGGATATAACAACTGCATTAATGCGCTGTGCCCACAAAATATTAAATAAGAAAACGTGGCCATTTGTGGAACTAATTTTTAATAGGTGTTATAAAAAAAATAAGACTTAACAAAATTGAAAAAAAAAACACTAAAGCTGTATAAATTTTCAAATACATTGTATTTAGGAATACAATTTTACAATAAATAAATTTTAAAAATATTAGTGTAAAATTATGTATCAAATATTAGAAACTGTATAAAAAAATTAAAAAATGGTAGATACCTTTAGATCTGTAATATAATTTCTTATTGATATTTCTATATTGATTCATTATTGGCCATTAATGCTATTTTTGTATTTGGGCCAATAATTTAATTATTATTGGTTCCCAATTCAGCAAATTATGGCTATTAGTACACGAGTGATTGTTTAATAATATTTCAAATACCCAATTTATTTTTATTATACGTAGGTATATTAAAAAAATTAAATTTATACACATATAATATGTATTGAAACTTTATACAATTTTAACAAATTAAATGTAATTGGTTTTGATTACAAATAATAAAAACGAATAAATAAATATTTGAATAAATCAGTTTTGTTAATTATTGTTTAAAAATTACAATTTATTTTAAATTTCCAAGCATGAAAGCATTAAATTACACTACAGATTTATAATGATTTGCGATTAACCCAAGAATTAATTTAGAGCAAAATAAAAGGGGTTTGTTCCAATTATTGTTTATTATGCTTTTGTAAGAATCAAGAATGTACTTATAATACAGTTATAATTTTATTATTTTTTGATATTTCAGGATTTTATACGTGATAAAATTATAAGGGCTTTATTCTCAAAATAATAAATCATTAGCACAGTTAAAAAATGAGAACTGATAACATTTTAGCATATTGAAAAAAGTATTATGTGCCATATTTAAACTATCATTTATTTTAAAAATATAAAAATATGTTTTTGAAAAAGTTTCAACATCAAATATAGGTTAGGTCAACTAACTCACGATAAACCATGCAATTTTTTTATAACAATAAAAATAGCAGAATAGAGAGTACTCAGTGGGGTGTTATACCCTTATGAAGCCTTAAGGCCGTTTTAGACGGGCACAATTAGTTACCAAAATTTTGATCCCAAACCGACTCAGATGCAACTGCACATTGCGCATTTGGTAACATTTTAGTCCGTCTAAACAGGCCTTTAGGCAATTTTGAATTTTGAGGCCCCAAAATATTGATATTTTTAAGAATTAAGGATTTTGGGATTATTAAAAAAATGGGAAAAATTATTTTATTTTTTTAAATATATTTGGAGGCTCCTTCCTCACTTCAGTTCTTAGGCAATTGCCTATTTTACCTTTATGGTAACACGCCACTGGGTACTTCTAAAGATATGTGTCCCTTGCTTCGGGAACTTGCTCCACTAATTTCAAGATAAAAAGTAAGAATACATTTATTCGTCAAAATGCTTCATTTTAAAAATAGAGTCTTGAAGTTTACTCCTTTTTTCAGTTTTACTTTTAGCACTCTGTCTCAGTATTTAGCTTAAATTTTTTTAATACAAATTTCAAGTGTTTTCGGGAGTATGGACAACGGAACTCAAAATGTCCTATATGTCTTATGTTGCTCATTTTTAGATAAATAAATATACAGGGTGCCCCGTGAGTGATCAAACTTCAGGGTTACAAATTAGATCAAATTTCTTCCCAAAAAAACAAAAAATTAGGGTTCTCTGATCATTGGCGTAACTAGAATAATATTCTAGGGGGTTGGGCCTGGCCCCAAAATCACTTACCAAAAAGGGAACAAAATAAAAAAATTTTGAAATAAATTTACTAAATTGTATACTTTTTTTACAGCTCACCCTGAGTTTGTAAAAAAAGTCAAAGACGGTCGGATTTTCAAAAAAAAACGGCTTAAAACATCAAATTATGTTTGTAATTTTGGTCATTTAAAATATAGGAGACATCATCGTATAACGGTCACGTGATAACATCGCATTTTTTTAACTGGAAACCCACAATTTTAAGCAATTTGAAAAGAACTTGTATATCTGCATTACATTAAATTCAAGATTCAAGTAGGTAAAAGCATGGTTTTCAAAAAAATTGTTGTACACGTAAAATAATGTTACTATTTTCGGTCATGGCTAATTTAAAGGTTATGTGATATTACATAACATCGCCCAATGCCCTCGTGACATTTTCATATTTGAATCGAAAATTGATCATTTTTCAATATTTGATTGACTATATCGTCGGAACGAGTGGATACAAGTCAATGAAATTTTGCATCAGTATACAGGTTTATACGCCCTTTAATTTGATTAATTAAAATTGTGAGTTTTAATTTAAAAAAAAAGAAAAAACACAAAAATTTGAAATGACGTAAAATGCCTGCAATTACAAATAGAGATTATTGTGAAAATTCTGGGGGCCATGGGGGTATCTGGGCTGGGCCTTGTAGAACCCCCCCCCCCCCCTAGTTACGCCTATGAGTCTGATTATTTTTATTTTGAAGTTACAACGTTTTGAATTTTAGGTCACCCATTTTTAGGAAAAATTGGTAGTCCACTATTAATAATTTAATTAATCTGCGTAGAGATTTAATCTATTACTAGAGAACAACAACAGTAATACAGAAATCCTTGACAAAATGTAGAAAAAAAAATCGCAAAAAAATAATTCAAAATTTGGTCGTTTTTAGTTTTTTCGAAAAATAGAAATTATAGGGGTGGTCTTTGTCTTCTGAAATTACGTGATTATCTTTAAAACTCCTGAAAATTTCTCTAGTTTCTAGTTTGTTTCCTTCACTTTTCAAAGCCCAAAGCGGAATATATAAAATTTGTTATTTACTTAACGTAAGGGGGGGGGGGGGGTGTATACCTAGACCTTTAATTGTACAAATCTAATGATTCAGACAATTTACTAAAATCAAATTTGTCTTATTGAATAAAGGAAATTTCAAGCTATTTCATAAGATTTTACATTTGCAAAAATGATATCTCGTTTCGGTGGAAAAAACTTCATTCCGCCTACACCTTGAATTACTCCAGTTTAGAATTTAGAAGATCATGAATCTATTATTCTCCAATTACAATGATGAAAAATGAAATGATTAAGGACTCTCTAAAATATTTAATTTTTGCGCCATCTAGCGTTTCAGAATGACACCAGTACTTTAGTATCGCCGCCCCCTTAACTTAATCAATGGAAAAATTATACAAAATCATTTAAAAAAATAATTTGGGAATGTTTTAGTAAGTGAAGGAAAATAACTCAAAATTCTTGTAGGGATAAAAGTGTAGTTTTAGAAGACAAAAAACACTTTCTTAAGTAGCTTTCTTAGAAATAATTTAATATCTGAAAAAAACTATTGTTACTAATTGAAGAGGATGGTTCCCTACTTTTTTAGTTTTTTAAAAATGAAATTAAATGTACTTTCATGCCCTGAAGCTTGAACATTCACGAAGAAACCACCTTGGATATGAATATAGAATATAGTAGTAAAAAATTGATGATTTCGTAACAAAAATAAAAGAACATTAATATTTTGTGAAATCTTCGGATGTCCATTTTGAAGAGAGAGGTATTTTATGGTGTTTAGAAAAATAGTATACTTTTTCTCTTCGAATTTTTATATTCACAGACCGGTTTCGGCAGTTACGCCATCATCAGTGTGTACGTTGATGATGGCGTAACTGCCGAAACCGGTCTGTGAATATAAAAATTCGAAGAGAAAAAGTATACTATTTTTCTAAACACCATTAAATTAATATTTTGGTAACAAAATAAAAAGAAGTATTTTGTTGTTCCATGGACCCTTATTCAAAATTCGACCCTCTTTACTCTCCCATATCTTTTGTACGGCGTAACTATCTATTATACATTTTGCTTCCTTAATTTTTTTGACATTTTTTGGCCTTTGTTAATGTAAAAAAATTGAAAAATAAATAAATAAATTTCAACATTTAGACCTGGAATAGAAATATGTTTACTATTTATCTTGAAATTGGTCAAAAAATCAATCAAATAGAGACAGTTTGGAAACACCCTGTATAATTATTTTTTAATGTAAGCTTTATTATGATAGAAGAGGGTATTATTATTAGCTATCATTTTCCGTCGATAACAACTCGTGTTTGTTGAAGAAGCTCTTGAGCTTTTATCTGCAAATAACTAGCTCTAGTTACAAATTGCACAAATCTGAAAAATCGGGTCATTGCCAATTAAACATTGTCGTAGTTGGTGAAAAAAATCAAACAAGCGAAAGATTCACGCTGATTTGGATTGGAGCTGACAATCAATCATTGGATTATTGCATATGCTGCGTATTTTTAGATCGAGTCTGTCAATTAAGTCTGTAAACGAGAATGCTGTCGTGCTGCAAATAATTATTTTTAACAGTTTTATACAACTGATAGGATTACGGTAATGCTTAAGCGATTTTAGACATATGCCATTCGGGTGAACGCATTTTCAAAATTAACTACTAATCCTATAGGGATTTTGAATTTAATTTATTGCAACTAAGCTTTATAATTTTTAAAAGTGCTTTAATTATTAATTTCTGGAAATATTTGAAAGGGGCGAATTTCCACAAAATACTTCATTCATTCATTTTGAGAAATTCTATAAAATAATTTAATCCTGAAATTAAGGATAAGAGCTGTTCACTATTTGAGCTAAGTAGATGAGGATTAAAGGTTATTGTGGATCGTATTGATTCGTTTCCAAGAGATACGACGCTTATTTTAAAATCTAACCCAAAATAATTTGGACTTAATGAGATTTCTAAAAAATCCACAATTTTCCGGAGGGTGAAACTTAATGATATATAAAAATAAAAAATCTCCCTGGATGCTACTTTTTTATCTATAATATCTTCCAAACAATATAATTCAAAAAATTTAATTGATTTATTATTTAATAAAAAATAAGATTTTTTGTGATATAAATACCAACCTATTCTAATTTAACACCACAAAGGATTCTTGTTTACAATAAATTTATTTCTAAGGAATAACTAAATGCACATCCTGAATTCTTGAAATTGTATTCAATCTATATATCAATTTAATACAAAATGCAGCTTTCTGGAAAAGAAAGTTAGCAATTCTTAACTTTTACTTGAAGTATAAGAATAAATATAAAGCAACGTATAGCTTTTTTACAGTGAGGCAGAGAATGGACCCAGACGACGATGTTTTACTTAACAATGTGTACACATCGACCACCCTTAGAGAAGATTCTTTTTCTAATAGTCTTTTCCTATAGAGTTCATCAACACCGCGACAAAAATGCAAGCAAAAACCAAAATCTATAAAAGAACAAAGAAATGTCTGCTGGGGTAATTTTCTCCTGTAATTTTTCATAATGCCTTCTCAGACATGGGGGGAGAATAGGAGTGAGGCCATCAACACATACTGAACAATCAGTCTGGTGAATAGCTCGTTGAAGACCCACAGGAGAATCCATTGTAAGTACACCGGTGGCTTATTTACAAATGAACAAAACGTATTAAAAAATGATTTACCACATTGTTTTATTATTAATGTTTAATCTTTCCTTTTTAGTTTTAATCTTTCAGCTTTCAAGAAGTTAATCAAAGTTTGAATAACAAATATTTCATGCTACATTAAAAAAAATATCAAATAAAAAATCACCATACAAAATTTTTAGTTACTTTTAATAAACAAATTATATACGAGATTATAACCACCCAATTAGTCTTTACAAACTTTTAAAAGTTACTTTAATAAGGTATTAGGTTTTTTATATTTTTTTTCTACTTGAATTACTAGTTTGCTTGTGTAGTTCCTTCTTCTTTTGCTAAAGCTATTACAAATAAAATAGAAAATATATTTAGTGCTCTTATGTCACCCAACAAACGTACAATTTTCCATCTCTGTAGGTTAAGGGGTAAAATTTTTAACAAGATTAAAGCCGACACTAGCTCTTAACTCTTTCTTGTCTAGGGTAGCGACTTCAAACAATCGCATCAAAGAATTTTTAAGAGTCGTTAAAAATAATAAAGAATATTTAGTTAATTAGAAATAATATATTTTTAAGAGGTTATTATAATATAACAACTTATTATATGCATAATAGTTTAATTAAAAAAGGGGAAGTTAATTTATTTTATTCATCAGAAAACTGGAGACATGGAATTTTTATTATTAAAGCAAATTTTATTTACTTACTCCATAAAGAAAAAAATTAGCCAAAACTAATTTTGGACGTTTTTTGGTTGTAACTGGATACCAAATTACCTAAAACAAAAAATAAAACAAATTATAAATCAATTATTATTAGTAAGTAATGATTAATTTAAATAAATTGATTTGTATTTATTTGATCCCACTTCCCATTCATTCCTCCATTACTTTATTTATTGAATCTGTTTTATATTCTCAGTGAGTCGCTTTATTACTAAAAAAGAAGATTTGTAAAGAAAAAAGAGTTAAAGGAAATGCAGATAGTGTGGTAGGACTTATATGTGTCACTAGTCACAAATGGAGATTGATCTAAAACCTGACAAACGCGTAAAACAAGCTTTTAAGCAAGATATACATTTCGACATCTCTCATCTCCTGGATTTGCAAAGCTATAAAGTTATCACCAACAATCTGCAATTCAAATTTCCTCACACCAGAAAACTTATATTTATTTTTTAGAACATTGTTTTAGTATTCTGATTGAGATTCACCATTCATTAATAAATGATTATATTAAATTTCAAATTATACAAGGTGTTTCATATTTATAAACAAAAGTATAGGATCAAGAGTAGATCCCTGAGGTATCCCAGGTGATAGAGAGTCAAATGTTGAAAAAAACGATGTACTTATCTTTCATGAATTTTTTTAAGTGTTTCGAATTGGAAAGTCAAAAAAATAAAGAAATACCAAACTAAAGTAAGAATTTTACATTCATTTGCAATTTTTGTTATTTATGTATCTACAACTATATTTGTGTAATTTTGTAAGAAAAACTTCTATATTTATATTTTTATTTTTGCAAAACTACGCTCATATAAATCTAGATACATGAAAAACAAAAATTGTATATAAAAGTACAAGTCTTACTTAAGTTCGGTATTTTAATATATTTTTTTGTTTCCAATTCAAAATACTTTAAAAAAATTCGGGAAAGATAAAAACATCGGTTTTTCAATAAATGACTCCCTATCAGCTTAAGTAAACATTGTGATATGTAACAACTTGGTTTCTGTCTTTAAGGAAAGAAGCTATAACATTTATAATATTATTATTAATATTGAAAGATTTTGATTTTTGTATAATTATATCACATAACATTTTATCGAGTGCTTTACTTAGGTCAATGTAAAATGACATCTACTTGTGAATAAACTGATAGAGGAACAATATTTTGTAAATAATACAGGGTGTATCGAGTTTTCATATTTTACGCCTGTATAGCTGCCACCATTAATAATAAAATTCGAAAAAAAAATGTAATAGAAATACATCAAAATCAATATTACAAAATGACATAAAAATTGTTTTTTGAATGTTCATCATAAGGCCAATATCAATTTCTAAAAATATGTCTAAATGTGATAAAATTTTATAGAAAATTTCCGACAAAAAATTAAGAGCGCAGTCAAATTTTCAAAAAAAATATCGTTGTACTCTTTAACCTAGTGTTAATGCAAATATCAAAAAATATATGGGGTGTTCCGTTAAAATAAATTGCCTGCGCTCCAATTACGAAGCACCCAGAATAGACAAAAATAATTTCTGGCTATGCGCATCCATAAATCATGCAATTTTGTAATTTAAGTTTTTTTCCTATCTCTTAAAATAAAAGATATATCTTCCGATTTCACTAAAAGCTCACCCTGTATAAGATTATCTTGTTGTGTACTAACTATTTAGGATGTTCAGCTATAATAGTATCGAAAAGTTACTGTTACTGTTTATTGTTTTGTCGAGAGTAAAGGACGTACACGAGAATACATTACTATATTTTCTTCAAAAGTCGAAATTTTTAAAATAATAATGTAAATAAAAAATTTTTATGTGACATTTAATTTACATACGTCATATCTGATGTTGGGGAATAGAAATTGTATTTCTACTCCTTGGAAGTACAAAGTATGCCCGATTTTATTCGATTTTCGTCGGAAATGTACGAGCATGACTCAACGAACGAATGGACAGAAAAATGACTTTTTAACGCCTCCCAAGTGTCATAGAAGGCTGTCTTTTAATGACGTATGAAGAAAATTTATATTATACAGTATGTCCGGAAAATGGTGAATACGTCTCCAGTACGATTTTGGCGAAAAATTATGACAGGTAATTATTACAAGTAAGCTTCAATTTAACAACGAAAAAGAAGCTGTATATGTTACAGTGAAAGTAAATAATAAGTGATTTTTAACAATTAGTAGTGAATGTAAATATTCACTAAATACTCAGTGAAAGTGCCATAAACCATGTTAAAATCACTTTCACTAGTAAATGTAAACAATCACTGAATGTGGTTAGTCAGTGGTTAGTAAGAACTACATATATTTATAATTTAAACATTCTAAGGACATTTTAATGATTTGCAAAATATATATGCAAAATATTAGCAAATTCTGTAATTCGAAATGCTACGATTCACGATTTTTAACAAATTTTTCTTTAAGACAATTGTTTTAATTACTTAACCCTTGGAATTTAAAAGGAAATACGTTCATCTTATTGTTCAGAATTTTTAATTAATAATGTTTTATTTTTGTTTGATAATTTTAAGAAATAAACATTATTTAATACATACTATTTTTTATAGGCCACATTCACCATTATTTCACAGTGAATGTACAATTCATAGTGACAGTTTACATTCTCTATTAATAGTAACATCTACATACTTCAAATAGTTATTAAACTATCACCGATTACATAAGTAAATGTTTAAACTCACTAGTAATTGTATACAATCACTGCACTTTCTACTTTCACTGTAACATATTGTATACATACAGGTCCGAGGAAAACTTGAAAAAACCGATTTTTTTTTAATTTAGGGGCGTGGATTTTTAGATATTTACGCTTTACCTATTTTCAACCCCCGAAGGGGGGTTGGTACGAACTTTACTAATTCAAGTGGCAATGGGGGCCAAATTCCATAAAAATAAAGTACAAGAAATCAGATTTACAACAGTGCCTTTATTTTAAAAATTGGTGCAGACCATTTGAAATTATAAAGTTGTTATCAACCCCAAATGGAGGTTGAAAACAGGTAAGTGGTAAAAATACACCCCCCCCCCAAGTCAAAAATCGACCAGGCCGAGCATTTTTTCCAAAATTGAAGTTAATTACTGAAAATAAGAAGTTCATTTACATTAATTAATTAATTAAAATTGTAACCGAATTTTCTCGGCAAATACTGCACCGATTTTTAAAATAAAGGCACTGTCGTAAATCTGGTTTCTTGTACTTTTTATTTCTATGCACTTTAACCCCAGTTGCCATTTGAAATTGTAAAGTTGAAACCCTTTGTGAGGGGTTGAAAATAGGTAAAGGGCAAATATTTAAAAATCCAACCTCCCAAAAATAAAAATCGACATCCGAGCGTTTTTTTCCTAAATTGAGGTAAAATACCGAAAACCGGACTTGTCAAATTTTCGTTGGACCACTCTGTATACAGGGTGTCTCACTTTTTGTCCAGCAAAATTTTTTTTTTATATAGTAAATGACATTCTGAACAAAAAAATCATATGAACTTAAGTAACAATTTTGGCTGGAAAAAAAAGTGAGGCAGCCGCCTGTATATACAACTATAGTGTTTTTTTTTTCCAAATTCATAAAAATAAAGAAGTTAAATTCAAAATTTTGACCCTTCATATCGCGGTTAATTGCTCAAGATGATTTTTCTGGAGATCCATGAAGGTTCCCCAAAACGTATTGGAGAGCTAATCCGCCATTTACTGGACTACAGGGTGTCCAATTTCATTTTCTAAGGGAGCTGCTCATTAAAGGAATTGACGAAAAAAAGAAAAAGAAAATAATAGTAAAGCATTTAAATTTTGCATATTACCTAATGGGGTGATTCTGAACAAAAATGTTATCCGTGACAGCGCTGTTAAATTTGACAGTCACCCTGATGTCAAAAAAAATCGCAATTTTGTAAACTTTACTGTAACTTAACGGATGTTTAAAATAACATTTTCGGTGTTAAAATAACATCGATCAAAATAATAATAATACATTAATGTATAATTGATCAAAATAATACATTATATAGATGTACAATGCATTTTCACACCGAAAATGTTATTTTACACGGCCGTTAAGTTACAGTACAGTTTATAGAATAGGTTTTTTTGGACATCAGGGTGTCAGTCAAATTTAACATCGCTGTTACGGTTAACATTTTTTGTTCAGAATTACCCCATAATTTACATTTTACTCTGTTAGTGGTATTTTCAGATATAGTTGGTGTTTAAAACATTGCAAAACTCTTCAGAAGTACACTTTTATAAAAACTTCGCTTTCAAAATGGTATTCTTGAAATAAATTTGCACAAAAACTTGCTACATGCGAAACCGATAAAATGTGACATTTAAGAGAAAAATGTCTTCAAAAATATGCATACATGGACAGTCATGGTTACAATACTAATATTTTTTGTAAGGCCTGAATCCAAAAAAGTTATCTATGTGATTTCGAATTAAAATATTCCCTTTTACTAAAACAACACTAAAATAATTAATATAGAAAGTATAATTGGGAATTTTAACTAATAATAGATGGCGCTTTTGGCCATTTGTGGCAAATTAATGAACTATCGAAGCCCGTATTGAACATAAATGTTTCTATGTGCGAATACAGGATAAAGTCGTCCTAAGTGTTTTTTATACAAAGGTTTTAATAAATGTTCTTCTAATTTTTATTTAAAATCAATATTTATTCAAAATGGGAAATGACGTTTTATATTAGCCTGACAGTTTCACAAAGGGAGAGCTCTTTCCAAAAATCGTGAATAGTGCAATCTATTCGATTTGTAGTACAGCAAATTTATGCTAATTTGTGCAAATTTGATTCATGAAATTTGGAAAAAAAGTGTTATATAAAAGCGTAATCATAAAAAATTACGATTGTTTTTAACACCAATACCACTTTCAAACAAGCAAAAAACCTAAAAAAACATGAGTAAAATATAAATTTAGCGATTTACAAAACATGTTTATAGAAAAAACGCAGTGGATCAATTTTTGGAGTGAAGCTTGCAACTTTTCAAGTGCTGTTTAATAGTGCTTTACCTTTCATCTTTCTCCTTCGTATTTATCAACAGTACTTTGCTAAAAACACCTTACACAATGATAATATGTTTAAATAATATATAATGGTTGTGTAATATATGCATGTTTATAGAAACTTGTTTTTCTTATTTGTATCCAAGGAATCCTTACGAGAAATTTTGAAAAATAAATATGAAACACACTGTATTGTATTTTAACAGATATTTTATATGGTTATATTTAAAATTACAATATTATGAAAAAATAATCTCTAATTTTATAAAAGTTGATCAATGGTATTATTTATGTCAATGACAAATATTTTTATTTTTATTTTAAATTGAAAAAATACTAAATAGGACTTATTAACGTCTTAATTTGTGTAAATTAACTATTAAAAGATAACAGTAATCATTTAATTCCTAAAATAATCAAAAATGGTTGGAATGAAGCTAAATAACGTAATGCTTGTTTCAATTAAATAGAGTTGGTTGAAGCTTGTCTAATTTGCAGATTGCGTATTAAAATGACAATTACCAAGTAATTAACAGGTTCATATGTTTAATCACTAACCGTGAAGTAACATATAATGGGTATAAAACTAAAAATCAATTTTTCCCTGCAAATTGCAATAGTAATCGGTTATATTATCAACTTTTAATAACTTGAAACAACGAAGCTTTCGGTTATTATTTGCAATATTTTAATGCAAATTTTATTAATTGGAAATTATTTAATTTTGTTTACTTTTTCTGTTCGCGCTGTAACAAAAACTGATTGTTATTATTGATAGATTACTATTGGGGAGAATTTATAAAATTCCAATTATATCAAATAATTCAAGTCAGCAATTTTAAATTTCAATTTAATGATCAAAATTTTATTAAAATTGCTTAAATAAAAAGTGGAATTTAATGCGTTATTTGTTGTTTATTTTTGACGTAAATATAAAATTCCAACCGATTTTGAAATACAACATAAATTAATTTATAGTATTATTTTATAATATTTTTTATATTCCCGAAGGTAACATTTCATATTTCTTAATCTTGTGTATCTGTACATTAAAAAGTTATTCCTTACAAAAACTTTTTATTCTTTGGAAACTTTCCAAATGTCTTTAAAATCGTGGAGCATCAACTTACATAAAAATTTTAAAATTAAGATTTATTGCGTTTTTTGTTAATACACCACATTTTATTTGCATGTACTAAATTTATATCTCTACAATGCGTAATTAATTTAAGATACTTATTCATTCTCCGAAATTGTGGCAAGTATTTCAATTCGCGAACAGAAAAGAAAGAAAATTTAACGAGGTACTTGATATGTAAAAAAGAAATAATTAATCCCAAAGAAATATAATGATCATTAAATATTAAGTTCTTTATTTTAAACGAATTTAAAAGATTAAAATCTAAAGTTTAGTTTAATTAAAATATAGTTTTCATAATTTTTAATGATCAAAATTGTAGATTTCTCCTAACAAGGTACGTACTTCAATATTTTTTAATTTTAAGAAAGTACCTTCTTCTGTTTTAAAATGCTTTTACTTATTATTTATTAATTTAAACATAAGTACGTTCAAAATAGTGATAATTAATGCGCTTTTTATTTTCTTTATTTAGGTTTGTATGTATGTAGGTAAGATTTTTGATATGAATTTTTAATTACTTTATGTCCGTATACTATTAATATTATTTCAACTATGGTACAAATGCTTTGATCCCATTAACTAAATTATATTATTATTATTTCCGTTTTATCCGTAAGCTATTTCTTGAAAGGTTGAAATGATCATTTAAAACTATAAAGTTTAGGACATCTTTTATATTTTGGTATAAATTTAAGTTTTAATAATACTGTCATAGTTTTATTTATATATTGCTGAAAAGTTTACAGGAAGAATATTAAAAATAAACAACAGTTTTAATAGACAAATATAAACTTTTATATTATAGTTGCATACAAAGCTGCTTGTTTATAATCTAACAGAAACCTGTTCCATAATATTATGTTTTTAAACTTTTCAAATATATTTCCCTTCTTTAGTCTCAACTTTTATTTTATCACAATTTATTTTGAAAGGCACGGAAATTTTTAAATAATTTTTGACTTCAAGACTAAAGCATTGAAAAAATAATTTATGATGATAACAAATTTATACAGGGAAAATCATTGATACATTAATAAATCCTCAATTCGAAAGTAGGTGATTTAAAAAAGGTACTAATTTGTAGTTTTAACGAATGTAATGAGTTTAACTAATTATTTTTCACTTCAACTCATAACACCATTTTGAAATTATCTGTAATAATGTGTGTAAGTAATCATGTAAAGACATAAAAAAGTTATATATTGATGTTAATTATTTTACTCTAATAAACAGTTGACGAGGATTGCATTAACGAGATATAGCATTTATAATAATTAAATAATAATTATTATATAAAAATTATGTCAGTTTCCTTTATAATCGTTCTTTATTGCAAGTATAATTTGAAAAATTCTCTATGGAAAAGTTTATTACATTATAATTAACATTATTTTTTAAAAGAAGTGCATTAACCTAAATATCATAATTTACTCTAGAATCAAATCAAACTAAAAATAATTTCATAAATCTACTAACAATATTGCACAAAATATTAAAAAAATATACTTACATAATTTAAGTTAATTAATTCTTTAATCATAAAACTTTTCATGTTGAAAAATATTTAAAGTAAGTAAAACTTCTTAATTTAATCCAAATATAGCAATTTAATACGAAAAGGAAAAACTTTTTCCATTAAACTATTTGGACACAAAAATATTACGTTAATAACAAACGCAAAGCAGTGTATAGAGTGTAAATATAAATTCGTATTTTAGAACTGAATATTTTAAGTGAATTACCAGTGATATATTTACATGTTTAATTCATTCCAAAAGGATTCGAAACTTTTAATTAAAGTTGCATATAAATCACTCCAGAGAAGTAACTTAAAGCCTTTCGAAACAAAGCGCTATATCTTAAACATATTTAAAAAGTGTCGTTTCTGAAAAAAATATAAAAGTCTGCAATTCAAAGAAAACTTTTACCATAAAAATGGAATTTTAATTTATTTTAATAATATTGTACGGGCTTAAAAACTTACATTATAAAAGTTAATTGAACATATTGTAGGGAATTATTCGTGCAGCAGAAATTTAAATGATATGTAAATAGCTACTAAATATCATAAATATAAAAATTAATATTAAATTAATCCGTTGGTTTGTAAATCCTGTCAGTTCGGAACATTTTGTTAGATACATTTTGCAGCTTTTGTATTTTTGGTGCATGCGCCGGGCACAATTGATTTATTTTTAACCCTCAAACAACAATATGATTCTGTGTGACTCCACGATTTTATTTTTTATAGGAATTTTATTCTGCATTGAGGTACTTTTCGGATAAATACTATCAGCTATGCATGAAATTTTTTTTAAAAACAGAATCATTTTGGGACGGTTTATTATATTGGTGTCATTGAAAAGTATAGATTAGTTCAGGAAGCCTTTAGTTACCAAACAAATTATGTTCGACCAAACTACTGGTAACTTTAGTTTAGAAACTAGACAACGTGTTTGGAATCAAAAAGAGTTAAATCAACTATTTAAAAGCAGAAGAACTAGATTTTGAAGATGGTTGTGAAGATTCTGAAAGTAAAACTGATGATAATTTGAGCACGATGTTTTTGAAGATGAAATAATAGAGATCGATTCTTAGGAAAACATACCTGTACAGCTTAACAAAACATTATTATATAGAAGGACCAAAAAAACGCAGATAAACATGTCAAAACTGATTAGAAGTGTTATTTAATGATATTACTGAAATTTTTGCACATGATGAAAAAAATAGGAGTGCAACAAAATGACCAAACGAATTTCCAGAAAATTTTCAATGTTTTGGCCTGTTGTGTTAAGTGGACCAAAACTAGAATGAATAACAGTAATAATAAAAACAGATTTAATTTTCTGATAAAAAAACAAGGATATTTAGAAAAGAAATTATTGATAAATTTGCAACAACTAAAAATAAATGGGATCCTTATGTTCTAAACTATCAGAACAATTACATCCTTTCAGAATTGCAACAGATTCTAGAGATCGTTGTCCATTTAAAATAATATAAATATACGAAATAAGCTAGACAAATATGCTTATGACAATTGATTTACTTCAGTTGTTGCATCGACGTGACGTTTACATCGACACGACCGTTTCATCGACACGACCAATTCATTGACCCAGACGTTTCATCGACATTACGATTTCATCGACAACCATCCCATCGACACTATACCCTTTCATCGACAAACTTTTCTTCGACAAAGACATTTCATCGACACAAACATTTCATCCACAACGTTTTCATTGACAACTGTTTCATCGATACTACCTTTTCACCAACAAATATTTTCTTCGATAATGTCATTTCATCGACTACAGTTTTATCGACACTGCCTTTATAACGACAAGACCGCTACATCGACAAGACATGTTCATCGCCACAATAACGTTTTATAGAGACAGACATATTTAAAATGTTCGGGAAAGTAGTTTTCACATTTTCCCAAATATTCTAAAGAATAAATTATGCTGTCGATGAACCATCCTTGTCCATACAAAAAGACCTGTCGATGAAAAGGTAGTATCAATGAAAGTGTATTGTAGATTAAATGGTATACAACCAGAGGTGATATTAATGACTAGAAGAAAGCGGGTACAGTGGATCAGTTTTTTTCTTATAATCGGCATAAATCAATAAATAAACAATTCACTTCGAAGTTTTATAACTTGATTGGTAGAATGGGATCTTGACTATCGAGTTTCGGGTCAATTTTGGGCAAATCATCAATGCTTTTCTGGTACCAAAGTTTTTTGTTAAAGTGGGAAATGCTCCACTGTACAACGCATTTAGGTTACACTGGACCAACGTGTGGGATATCGTAGATCGTAGTAGATCCCAGCGATTGAATTACCATGCATAGGTACTCTTTCTACGGGTTATAGGGATGGACTGGTCCACCGTTATACTGATTGAATTCAATTTATAAAAGATAGGTAGGTAATTCTTATAATCGCAATCCACTGTGGTCCATAAGGAAGCAGTCCACTGTTCCCCAACAGGCCATATTTGAAAATGTAATACATTTCTACAATTAATATTAGCTGTACAAAAAGCCAAAGTACTAGAACATATTCTATGTGTGTGTACTCAATAAACAAACAAAATTTAGGCGTTGATTCATTGTATATCACGGGCCATTGTACCCCACCCTCCTCTATGTATATAGGTGTATACAGGGTGAGTTTTTAGTGCGAAAATGGTAGCTATATCTTTTATTTCAAGAGATGGGAAAAAAAACTTAAATTGCAAAATTGGATGGTTTGTTGATTGTATTATAACCAGAAATTATGTTTATTTATACAGCGTGTTTTTAGTTGGAGCGCAGACTATTCCAACTTTTTTAAAATGGAACAGGTTGTATATTTTTTGATATTTGCATTAACACTAAGTTAAAGAATACTACGATATTTCCAACATCATCTAAAATATATCCTATTTGTCTAAGAAATCGTGATCCAAAAGGAAGAGACACATGCTTAAAGTATAACAGAAATATTTTTGCTGAATACACGGTTAGTATCTGTAATATTTTTTTTTCTGGGTGAGGAAAATGGTTTACGCAGACCTGTTAAGTTATTGTACGGGTACCCGCTGAAGTACTGGGCTGGTACTACTTCGTACCCACTACCTCTTATATGTCTTCCTTTACTGTATTTGTTTCTTGTTCTTTTACCTTCTTCGTTGTGATGAAGTTTTTAGTAATTCTCTCGACTATTATCTAGTTTTCTTCTATTTTGACCATTGTTGGGATGGTTTTCTCTGCCCTCTGCTATTATGTCATATCTCAGTAGTTTCCTTGCTTCGGCTTTTCCTTCCTTCCATCTTTTGCGTTCTCACATTGCGTATCCAACTATTTCCTGCCGTTTTCCATAGTGTATAGGAATTCCTCTGCAGCCAGACTTTAGTGATCCTATCGTTCCTGACATTTCTGTAATGTATTTGTCCGTTTCTCTTCGGGTGTTTTTGGGATTTTTGCCAGGGATTTCTTTCTTCAATTTTCAGGTCTGTCGGTATCATTCCCACAATTAACAGAGCCGCTTCCATTGATGTCTGTTGGGCCTGCATACCCCTATCTTCTCCTGGTCCAAATCAGGGCATGACCCTTTTGAGTCTTATTGAGGTTCTTGTAGCCTTGTCTACTGCGTATTCTACCTATTGGCTGAATCTGAATCTGAAGCCTTGGTCAATTGAAGACCTTGGTACAATAACTAGTCAAGTCCAATTTTAAAAGTTGTGGAAAAACCATGAAAAATCTCCAGATAACAATACATATTGTAATTTTATTTTTATGCAGATAAATACATTTTAATGTTCTGTACTTGACCGAATACTGCACCACCTGCGGTACTCAAAAAATAAATATTTCCAAAAAGACAAATTCACTAAAAATTATTTTGAATGTTGTGGGGTCACACTTCTTCCTATCTAGCACATCTGTCTTTTCATGTTCGATGGTTAGTTTGTTTTCTTTTATCTACCTATTTGCTGACATCTTGTTCGATTTACGGGTCAGCCCTTTGTCTGTTTTGGCTTTGGTTGTGATGGCCAAATCATCTGCATAGGCTTTCAGTGTTGCCCCTGGATTTGCCTTAAGGCCGAGGACACCACCGTATATGACATGCCAGAGATCTATCCCTGAGGGACACCAGAGGTCAACATGTTGTCTCATATTTTGACAGATCTGTCAGTTAGATATAGCTTTGAATTAGTCTAATTAGGGTTTTCTTAATATTCTTATACTTTTCTCTTCTCTTATGGAATTTTCTTTGTTTAGTGTTATTAATAATTTTAAAAATATTGATGTGTCGTTTGAAAGTTAATCGAATAATTGTATAAAAGTTGCTCTTATTCTTATGTGAAGTTTTTAATTTACAGTTTAAAATAGCTTTATAAAAAATTTAAATTCGCATAAAGAATGTGGCAATTATTGATTTTCCCTCAAGGCTCTTATTTGTTCGGGCCTAAATTATTAAAAAGGTCTTTTGGTGCGTATGAGTTAGTACGCAAGTGTCGCCAAGTTCGCAAATGGTGCGTCCCTTGGCGCCTAGGGCAAACTGTGATGAATTAATAATTAGGATGCATTTACACGCTTGCATTTCATCTTATCAGATTCTGTAAGAGTTATAGGACGCGGCACATGAATACGACGTCGTGGTGCACTGACCTCGATGGCAGCGCCCTTTTACACCCGCCGATTTTTATCGGTTGGGATATTTTTCTGAGCTTGAGCATCTTATCAAGATTTTCTAAATTCCCTACATGGCGTGCTTTGAAGCTATTTACTTTGATAAACTTTTAAAAGATTTTCATTTAAAAATAGAGCATATAACACTTCGTTTTACATAAAACTTCAGTAGTGTGCCTTAAAGCGATGTATATACCCGACAATCCCAAATTTAATTTCAAAATTTCACCTGATCACCTGAAGCTAAAGTAGCAAAACCTAGTATATTTATTGAATGTGTAGGTTTAAATTAAAAATGTTAATTTTTAATATGAAAGAGGATCGATGAAATAATATTGTTGACGAAACAGGTGTCAAAGAAACTGTTATCGATGAAGAGATAATGTTGATTAAACTTTTGAGTAGATAGGTAGTGTCAATAAAATGTCGAAAAAAGGTCCGAGTCTATGAAAAAGTGGTAATGATAAACCTGTTCAATGAGAAAGGAGTGAAAGAAATTCCAATTTGTCAACATTGTTCAATATATTTCTTTAATTTATTAAATTTAAAATTGCCTGATGATGCCTGATATGCGAAACATGTAGCAACATGATATTTTCTTCTAAAATGTCAATATTTCAAGTTGGATATTTGGAATTTCCTTCAATTCGTTCTTCGTGTACTACTTTATCCAAATCTCCTGCAAGCAACCTAATCTTCTGTACTTACTGATATAACTGTTATCGACAAAAAGGCAGTGTTGAAGAAGCGTCTATTGGTTTTGTCTATATAAATTACTTTTGTATAGTACAATGTTTGCGAAAATTTGGGGAAAATATCCGAATATCGAGTATAAAATATGACGTGGAATTAAAAACTTTGAAAAACAGTCACCATTTCAATAAATTGGTTGTAAAATTGGTAAGTTGTAGAAATATCCATATATTATTTAATATGAATTTCCCCAGATAATTCTTTTACATTTCTTTATTATTGGTATTCATAAATATAAATGGAAAATGTATCAGTCAAATTCTTTGAATGGTTTAGTTTTGTGTACAAAACTATCCATCTAGAATCTATCCACTATAATATTCCAATAAAAAATGGAAGGATTTGTAGGGGAAACGAAACATATGTCAGTTACGAAATCTCGACCTAAGTCCCACCCTTCAGGATTGAAATCCCATCTCTGAAGTAATACTTTAGATAAATCGTTGACTTGCTTTCTATCGTAAGTTTTTTATTTACAATAGATTCCTGAAAATATAAAAGTATGTAAACCTATTTATAACGTATAATGTGAAAATTGTAAAGAAGCATTATACTGAATCAAATTGTTTGTGAGTGCAAATTTTTAAATTAAAAAATGTTTATTTTCGCTTTATTAATAAACAGGATCAGTTGTCTTAAAGTGGTCTACATTAAGAACTCAAATAAATAAATGTACCCAAATACAAATTGTACAAGATGTTAACATACTTTACGACTTCGTTTGTTTTCATTTCAGGAGTATCTTGTAAGTTTAAAAAGCCATTATTGCAAATTGAATTTGGACAGGAGCAGATGCATAATTTACAAACTGTTTCCATTTTTATATTACCATCTGGCTTATGTTTCACAGTTATCTTGCATTTTTATAAACACCCTGCACCAGGTTAATGGCTAATTTGTATATTTACATCCAATTTATTATCTTCTCAAAAATACAATAAATAATGTAAATTTAGTAGGTATTTACCTGTTTATTGTGATTATTTTTAGAACATTAAATTATAAAATGGATTATGTTTTTATTTAATTAGGATATACAAAATTAGTTTGTTTATAAATCGTTATAAGTAAATTAATAAAACGATTAAACAAACTATTTATTATCCTTAAGCTAAACCAAGATTAAGACTTTGTAAATTAAAATTTAATAATAAATAGGATTTAAGATGGTTTTAAAGTCTTGAGGCACGAGTAGTTTGTCTTCTCGTGCAGTTTAACACATTATGATTTATTACCTGTTGAAATTATAAAAAATAATCGTTTTAGTTTTTGTTATTATATAAATGGGTATAAAGTATTTTATGAGCCATTTAATACCGTCAGTATTGTTTTGTCTGGTTTTAGTAACATAAAGTTTATTAAAATCGTTAAATTAAAAGTCTAAGCTAGAAAAACAAGTTTTATTGCCAGCGGTTTTAAAATCTTAATCTAAGAAAATTGTAAAAAAAGTTATTGAGCTGGAAAATCAATTTATACATTTAACGTCAAAACTAAAATTAATTTAGCCAAGTTATTTAAAAAATTTTGCAATAAATTCAATTTTTGATATGAAAATTGTGTATTACTTTTTTATAATTATCGTATTTGCATTTTCTAATTAAAAATTTAACTATTTCGTCATGAGTTAATAAGCTTAATGTAATTGGTATTAGTTTCAGTAACCCCAGGTACTATCCTAACAAAAGGATAGTTTGATTTAGGACTCAACAGCAGATGCCACTTTTAACCTAATTTATATTCCAAAACACCACATTAAAGCACGTATATTTTGAAAATTAAGTTTTAATCCTTTAATCGTGGGAAACGTTACGAAAAATATAATTACTCAGCTTTATGTGCATTCCCTGGACCCAATCTACTTCATTAATGTTAATCCTGTGAAATTAATTACAACAGTGTTTTATTATTTTATTCTAGTTTATGGAATTATAAAGTAATATACTTATATAAAATTTAAGTGGAAATTTAACGGTTCAGAAAAAAACATTGTGAAAATTTCATCCTGTCAATAAAAATATCGAATTTTGTACAAAACTATTTGTAGAAAAAATCTGTAGATTCATTACGATGCAGGATAGTTACCAGAATAAATCTAAACAGAGCAAGAGAAAAGTTTTAGTTTCTGCTTAGTTAAACTTTTACTTTTTACTGCATAAATCACACTTTTCCTACGCGGATAAGAATTCTAATTCTCTACATCCCAGGAAAAGTTGGAATAAGGTTTAATGCAAAAATTTAATTCCAGAAAATCTGGTGTTAGTTTAATCTTTAATTTAACTTATCGATGTGAATTATGGCTTAAATATTATACAGGGTGATCATTTGAAAACGATCCACTCTAAATAATGTCAGTTTAATAAAATATATAAAAAATTGGTAAAATAGGTTAAATTTCTTTAGAAGGGGTAAAGTTAATGGCGTACAAAAGTTAACCCCACATATCATCCTTTTTGCCCCAACCACCATTTTTCGAACTTGTACTGTTTTAAATGAAATTTTAGGGTATTTTGGAATAGATCCTAATAATTCTATTCGAAAAGCACCAAAGACAGTAAATATTTCATATTGCTCCGTTCAGAAACTACTAAAAATAAACAAATTTCATCCCTATATGATGCATCTAGTTCATGAACTCAATAAAGATGACTTCCATAGAAGGATTGAATTTTGTGAACTAATAAAAGAAATAATTGAACTAAATCCGATATTAATTCGCAATATTTGGTTTAGTGATGAATGTACATTTTATTTAAACCATTTTATCAAAAGACATAAAACGTTATTGGGATAATGAAAATACCCATCTCACGCACTTTCCTCAAAATATCAAAGTTTGGGCTTGAGTATTTAACAGGATCAATATTTATGGAAGAAAATTTAAATGGTGAACGATATTTAGACATCCTTAAGAATACATCATCCTATAACAGAACATTTAGAAAATCAACAAGATGAGGAAGAAAACTTTTTGTTGACAAAGAAAATTTACACTTTTAACAAGTCTGAGTACCATCACATTATGGTTTACCGGTAAGATTTGCAGGAAGCAGTGACCAACAGGGTTTGCCGATCTTTCGCCACTGGATTTCTTTCGTTGGGGACCCTTAAAAATAATTGTATTTAAAACACTACCTGAAAGTATTCAAGACATAAGAAATCAAACTGAAGTTTTTAAATGATCACCCTGTATTTTTCCTCATGTATGGAAATTTTCCTTTCCTAAAATTTTATTTTTACGAAATAATGTATAGGCTTTAAATTACAAAATTTTATGAACGAAATATTAAAATTTCTTGATTTTCAATACAAACTTCACAGACTTATTTTTTTATACTTATGCATAATAAAAACCTCCTTTCGATTTACTTGAATAAACTGTAAATATTCATGAATTTAATTTAATTTTATCTTTTTCTCTGAAACTTTATAGAAAGGTTTTATATTGTTTTCGACTTTATGCACTTAATAGATCCCTCTTATTTTCTTTTCGATGAGATTTCAAGTTAGGAAAGTAGCAGTAGCGACAGGGGCTGAATCAGCTTGATACCGATTTATTACGTTCTTAGAGAAATATGACAGCTGCTCAAGGAAAAAACTAAAAAAATCATGATAAGCACATTTTTCTTTATAAAACATCCTATTAAATATTATGCACTTTATATTTTGACACCCAACTTTATGCAAAATTTAAACTTTATTTATTAAAGTAAAAATGTATACATTTTTTACAGGGTGTTCCAACGAAAACTTAACAAACCCTTTTTTGTATTTAACTTGAGTTTTTGGAAAAACGCTCAGACAGGTCACCTTTTTTTAGCAGAACAAATTTTTAAATATAATAATCAATTTATTTGAAGGTTCATCATTAGTAGTTTATGTAGTGGAGGGGTAATTAATTAAAGCGAAGTGAGCTTGTGAAGTTTTCGTTAGATCACCCTGTATAGCTCTAAAATACTTGCTTTTACAACGATTCTTTTAAGTTTATGTATTTTTTTATTGTAAAGTAGATTTTTAGTTGATGCGGTTTTCACTATATTATACATTCTGCTTGGTTGCCAATATTGAAAGAAAAACATGAAGTGTTTTTCCTTCTATTTATATTACGTCATGTCTGTGCCAATATTCTGTCGGAAATCTCGTCACTCAGGAATCATTTATAGCTTGTTTGAAATTTCCGTTGAAGTAAAATAGGACTCATTAACGTCAAATAAAAAATAAAATATTTCAAGTGTTCTTTCAAATAACACGAGAAAAACTTCATTAAATTTAATTTTAGAGAAATATCATCAGTAGAGTAAACATGTAAACAACACAGAAATTTTATTATAACCATAAATTTTACCTGTAGTTAAACCAACACAAATATAACTACTTAATAAAACAATTACGAATGGTCAATCAAAATATTTAAAAATGGAAAATAATTATCCTCCTTTTCAGTGTACACAGTTAAGAAAGTAAGTAGTTCAATTTGTATAAAATAAAGTGTAATGTTTAAAATTCGTTAATAAAAACTAAAGTGTTTGTCATATTTTTCAGTGAGCAGAGACACCAATTATCCTTCAGAGAAATCATAGACTTCCCCAAGGCATTGTTTGAAAGTTTTATTCGTGCCGTTCTAATACTCACTGGTTTGTTTTATTTCACAAACACTATAGACACCAAAGTAAAATGGTGCAAAGGGGATCAATAATAAGAGTGTATATATTTCGTGAAACAATTCAACCCAATAAACCACTTTTTTTAAAATAACACATGTTTCAAAAAGTTATAGTTAATAATTCCAAATCTGAAACAAATATAACATAAATTCTTACAATTTTAATTAGAATTCACCACTACTCTGCTTGATTTTACAAAGCTCTTTAAAGGTCTTTGTTATGTATAGAAAGGGGTTAAAAGGGAAGTTGTATTTATCCCAATGGAAGGTACCTTTTCTTGCAGCATTCATTCATCTAACATATCATTCATACATTTTTTATCTAAAAATAACTCATTCAATCCAAATTTTCAACAATAAAAATGAAATTGATAAATTAGATTTAAACAACTTACTCCTATGATCTTCATTTATTTATTGAAAAAACACTCACGTCTAATCGTATTCTCAACTAATTTCGGAAGAGCCATCCTTGCTTATTATAAATCATTTTGAGGTTCTCTATAAGATGAATATTGATTCAATATTTGTTCTCATCTCACGTATAGGTATTATTTCTGCATCGTATCTAATACCTGCCTGTGTTTATAGACAGACATGTTTAGATATTACGGTAATTTTCGGTGTGATATTCGTTGGATTTAGTAGGTAATTATAATGAGTATATCATGTTTGTCTTCTATGCACACGATGTGCACCACCTAATTTCGAGATGGTATAGAATGAGTTTCCATCTAGGAAAACAGTTGTAATTTTAATTGAGAAAACGAAAACAATAATTATTGTAGCTGAAGTAATTGGTGAGTAAAATGAAGGCAACGGTAAATAGTAGTTTCTGCAATAATTAGGAAGCTTTTACGCTTCATTGGTTTTAAATGCCAATTTATTTTTAATACCCAAGATTCTAAATATAAAATTGTAATATCCTCGGTATTTAATTTCTTCTGCTTGATAAACTTTAAATAAACACCACTCTATCAGTTTTTATTAACAATGTTACAAATAACCTACTTCCTATTTTTACAAAATTGTCACAATCCTTGGCTAAATTATAAAACAAATTATTTTTTCATTACTTTTCTAAGTAGCAATAAAATTATTTGAAAACTCCTAAGATGGAAAATTTTAATTTACAATTTTTGATTCTTTATATCTGTTGTATTTAATTCCAAAATAGACCAGTGATAATATTTAATATTTATACCACAACGCGTTTTGGACTTTGCTAATTGTATCAGTCACTAGGCGAATTTCAATATTGTCTAATACTCATCACGCCTTTTACGTAAATTAACAAAACCTACTATGGTCTTTGCGTTTTGCAAACAGGATTTTTTATTGCACTCTTAGAGACCTCTTATAGGAAACGTTCTTAAGTGCAAGCAAGAGAAAAATCATGTTTGCAAAATGGGCAGACCTTGCTGTATGGGTAACAGAGGTTGCATCCACAACTCGAATTGCATTCTACTTGATGATTACAAACTAATGATTACAAACTAATTATAAATGATGTGATGGAAGGACTTACGGGAATGTTCGGAATGGCTTTTAACAATACCGAAGTTTGAAGATATATCATCATTATATATACGCCAAGATTAATTAATAGCTAAAGCACCCACTGATCATGATGATACTAAATGTTTTCAATTCGAATTTTGGGTAAAATCCGATACCCATAAACCAAAACACATCGTTTGTCCGATTTTTAAAATCATGGGTATAGTAAATTTACCAAAAACTCATTAGGTGTTGACTTCTTGTTCTCTTGTAATTTTAAAATTCCCAGTCAGAAGATTGAACTTTAAACTAGCTGTAATTCTATCTTACTATCCGAATTGTCTCATCAATATACGTCAAAAGGTTCTCTAAATAAATAGGTGGTATGGATGGTCTGGGAACCTTGTATTTTTTGTTCAAAGCTGAAAGCACACATTGCCTACTCCAAATTTGAATAAAATTTGGTTTATAAAGGTTTTTTGGATAACTTTGCAGAATTGGTTCCTGACCAATAGAAAAACTACACCAAAATTTTTTTTATGGTTGCTATTGTGTGTTATCATTGTATTGCAACAAAATAGATTCTGAAATCAAAATGGTCTCCCAATTAATCTAGGATAAAGAAGAATTATTAAAGGATACGATACGATGCCTCAATAAAATCGCAGAAAGATCCAATAAAAAAATTAACTCCGAAGAACTGATTTGCCGTTATAGATTAATTAGTTCAAATAACTATAAAATTTAGGAATCATTTCTTCATTTTCAACGAAAAGTCTTCAAGTACAGAAAAATGTTGAGCCAGCATTGCCCACCTTCATTGGGGGAATTTAACGCAATTTAAGGTGGGGATTGTTGACACCACTAAACAAGGAAGTGGTCTAAAAAACTAATTTACCATTATAGGTTAATTAATTTAAATTACTACAAAATTTAGGAATCCTTTCTTCATTGTTAGCAAATAATCTTTTAAAAAAATTAAGTGACACGAGCAATGCCAATATTGCCCACCTTTATTGGAGAAATTTTGCCCAATTTAAGGTGGGGATTGTTGACATTGCCTATTGCCATTCCTGCATGGGCAAAATTGCAAGTTATCATCCTCTTTCTATTCACAAAATGAACTATCGCGTTTCAATGAAATTTTTTTGCCACCTTGCCAAGTCTCTTTACATAGTAAAAATGTTCAGCAGTCTGTTTTTGGGTTCCAAAATTACTTCGAAATGCAATGGTTCAATGCCTGGTCAAAACAAAAAATA
Organism: Stenus bimaculatus; assembly: GCA_963971135.1. Lineage (NCBI taxonomy): Eukaryota > Metazoa > Arthropoda > Insecta > Coleoptera > Staphylinidae > Stenus > Stenus bimaculatus. The sequence continues at coordinate 43,287,577 of OZ020183.1, read as the reverse complement.
TAATAGTTGTGTTATATACCAAAATTTGACCAATTTACTCCAACACTTTTTTGTATTCTAAACGAGAAATTGAAATAAAATTTGTTAGAGTAAAGTTGGTAAAAAGAAGACAACGACTTGCGATGATTTGAGAAGTGTTTTAATGTGAGGATAAAAATAAGGATTCCATCGATCCAACTTAGTAATGATTCCTTATTTTTATCCTCATATTAAAAAGAAGATAACCAAGCTAAGCGTTCTCCCTCTTGCGGCCGAATGCGGAACTAATGGGATGACGTCAAAAGTAGGTTAGTTGCCAGAAACTGGGAAGGATGTCGCAAAACATTGCGAATTCCCCAACCTATATTATTATTCTAAAATGTTTGAAATTTTAATTTTGGTAGGCACCTAAAATGGAAGCACTACAGGGCGTCCCACTTTTTTATTCAGAATCATATTTACTATCTAAACAAAAATACTGTATAAAAATGTTTAGTAAAATCGTGTAATTAAATTTTTCTGACAAAATCCCGACGTTTTTAAATTAAATTGAGTATAATATTGATCCTGGGAGATGCAATTACGAGGTAAATTACAAGAAAAATTAAAAAATCCTGGGAAAGCTTAATTTTCTGAACAAAATTTTGTTAAAAAAACAAAATAATAAATAAATGGTATTTTTCAATTTTTTCAGAGACACCGAATAAATGTGTTTTAAAATACAGAGTGGTCCAATGAAAACGAAACGGACGACTTTTAAGATAGTTAATAAAAACTTTTGACAAAAACCCTCTTGTAGGTCAACTTTAGTTTCGAGGGGGAGATATTTTGTAATAGACCTTATGCAAAACCCCTAAAATTTAAATAGGTATGGTGGGATAAGTAACACTTCGTTGGAAAGACCTTTTTATCTAACATACAAAAAGAAAAAGTTAAATCGTTCAATTCGTTTTAAAGATATCAAAAATTAAAAAACCACGATTTAATATATTAAATTTTGTATATCTTTAAACCAAATCGAACTTTAGTTTTTTGTATGTTACTCGAGGTAAAAAATCTTTTTAAAGAGGTATTACTTACCCTATTATGCCTTTTAGAATTGTGCTATGAACTCTACCCATTAAATTTTAAGTGTCTTGATAGGGTAAGTAATACCTCGTTCGAAATCTTTTTATCACGAGTAACATACAAGTAACAAAAGTTAAATCTATCGATTTACTTTAAAGATATTCAAAATTTACTATGTTAAATCGTGTATTTTTAATTCGGAATATCTTTAAAAGGAATCGATCTATATAACTTTTTCTTTTTGTTGGTTACTCTAGGTAAAAAGATGTTTATAACGAGGTATTACTTACCCTACCATGCCTATTAAAGTTTTAAGGGCTATATTCATAGCGCACAGGGATGAATTACTGAAAAAATTTCATTAATCACTGGGTAACCTATTGGGTAATGAGCAATGTATTATGGGTAATTTCAACCACTGACTTACATAGAAGAAATCAAGAAATGTCAAAAATACGAAAAAATACTTCAAAAAACTTGCATAAAAGCACCGTAATATAAAAAAAATCGTGGAAAAAGTATAGTATTCTACTCGCGAGAAAATATCATTTCTCGCTCGTTGAATAATGTACTATAAAACTCGTCCATTTGGTTTTCGTTGGTCCACCCTGTACATTTGATAAAAAATAACTTTATAAATTTTTTACCTTATTTGTATTGTACAAACTGACTTTACTATTGTAAATAAAAGAGAAGAAATAATTAATGCACTGCTATTTTAACGCAGTAGGTAAACTTTACTCTATTTTCAAAATAAAATTTAATCTTATTATCTCTCCTTTATTCTTTAGGAGCACCTATTTATTTTTGCAATTCTAAACATGTTATAAATATGCTACATCATTAAGTTAAAAAAATGCTTAAATTAATACTAATTTGTAATTTTTTTTATTGTAAATAAAAATAATTTTCCCTAATTTTCTACCATAAAATCACTCTACATACATGTATTTTAGTATTCAGAACTTGCAGAAGCCACAGTCAATTTATTACGGGAATAGCACCATTTTTTAAAAGTTTCTATTACTTTATATCAAGATCCTACTTTATAAAACAGTTGCAGTTAGATGGTTTTATCCATTCAACGAGATTGTTTCAAAAACTAATATTTAAGCACCAATTAGAACTACATAATATGATAAAATAAATTGTTTTGTTTGATAGACAGCTTAGAGATTTATTTAAAACAAAGTTTGATTCAAAAGGGGTTAAGTATAATAGTTTATTTAGTAAATATAATATTTGTTTACTGGTAGAGTTGTGGATCACTCGACTATAAGAGATTAGAGTAACATCACCCAAAGGATTCTATTGTATATGAAGGGATATTGAAAATACGTAGTGGATACGCATACAAATTACATAATTAGTTATGATTGTTATTAAAAGATCACATCACTCAAACTTTATTCAAATAAGGGTTAGGTTGTATAAATTTATATTCATTAAATAGGAATTATTGTTTGGTGCAGATTCAATCATCTCCCATTTCCCCTAGTTTATCAGACAGATTAGCTTAATACCATATTTTTTCATGGAAAATACCTTTGGAAAAATTTTTACAGGATTATTGTTTATAAAAGAGTTTTTATATTCATTCATGTATATTTTACATGAAATAACATTTATGTAAAGCTTGAAATCATGCCTCGAAGGTTTGAAAAAATATTTTGTTTGCAGTTTATTTAGGATAATTCAAAAGAATTATTTGTAAATGTAATTAAATCGTTTAACTTTTTAATTATTTAAGTTTATAACCTTTATTCGTAGCACGTACTTATGTAACAACTGTATTAGATTGGTTCCTATCTATTCTACAGGAAGATCATCCCTAGGTCGAGAAGAGCAGATAACATTTGCCGTCTATAAAAGCACGCACTTATATCCCTCCTTTTCCATTTGGTTAAATGGAAAACAAAGCCGACACGATTTTCAGGGAGAGTAACTCGCTGATTTGACATTAATTGATCTGAGCAAGCAGATTTCCCGCAAATATTGCGAAAAACTAGGACGCATAAACATTCCCAGCTTTTCATTTTTGTGGGATTGGAGGGTAAAGTATCTTTTTCGAAATGGAAACGGAATCCTTATTTACTTGTGGCATTGCTGTATTTTTGCTCCATGCGCTGTGTACAATAGAATAGCTTTTTTGTCTCGATGTGATCTTGCTGTTCCGCTTCTGGAATTCAATCAGTTGATAGTATGATGAATTTTCCGGACCAATTGACGAAATACAATAAAACCAGACGAACAACAATTGCAAAGCTGTTACAAATTCCACCATTGTTAAATCACGTACAAAAAATACTTTCCACATTGATTTTATACTACTTTTAACAAGCTCAACTTATTAAACAAACACAATAACAAAATCATCTTTAAATAAAAATATAAAAACAACAAATAATCCTTGCTTCATTTCCCTAGTGATTATTAGTAAGTAGTAAATGCCCAATTCATCAATATGGAAGTGCTCTTTATGTAAATGAGAATTTAATGTATCAATGTTGTAATAGACAAGATGATAATTGAAATTGACAATTGTATCTCTGTTCTTAAACCACTCAATTTACAAATGTAAAAAAAAATTATTGGTGACTTTAATAGTGATAATTTTACTTGGTCATAATCAAATTTGGGGAGAAAATAATTATTTGAGTAAACTCAACTTTCAACATTTATTAGTAGTAGATGGCAAAATGGATATTACCCTGATGTAATATTTGTGAGCATTTTTTTAAAGGATTTCTACCGTAAGAACGTATTTAACCATTTTCCTAATTCTCAACATAAACCAATTATGTTATGAAATAATATCATATGTTCATTCTCAAATTATAGCTTTTGGACGTATATTAAATTTAAAAAAAAGGCAAATTGGTTGGCTAATCTTGAAACTTACAATCTATATATTAAAATAGTAAGAAATATTTCTAGAAAATACATAACTAGAGGTAGAGCGACATTTAACCAGGCAAATTTAGTGTTACACAACGTAATGAGAAACGTCAACAAAAATGGAAGGAGATTTTTGAAAATGTAAATAATAAATATTCAAGTAGACAATAAGCCTAGAATACAATCTAAACTAAATTGTCCTATTTCTGCTAATTAACTAATTTTATATGAAAAATCAGTGAGATGAGTAATTCTGTGCAAATTTGTAAATCGTTACAGGAGAAATTTGCAAGGTTTGTTATATGGGTTATAATGAACGGTTCCATGGTTACTCTATGGATATTTCCTGTAAGGATTTACTGATTTGCACAGAATCTACCTATAAAAAGATTTTTTTTTCCAAAAAATGATAATTTAGAATCTACGTTCTTAAGTCGTCTCTTTGAAGTAAATGAGTAAGATTCAGCCACTAAATATCTTAAATTAGGCAAACCTGCAGGTTTTGATGACCCAAAAAATGAAGAGATAAAGGGAAGATAAGGGTATTAAAACTAACCGATGGTTGTAAGAATTTTTTACTAATTGTATTTTTGAAGAGAATATACCAAAAAGATATGGGGACAAACCAAAATATTTGCTATTCCAAAACCGGGTAAATTTTTAGGTCAGTCAGAGTTTATGTTGTTTCTATGGATTAATCGAAATAATGTTATTACGTAAACTCTCTCAAAATATTGATGATCAACTTATACCTCAACAAGCTGGTTTTCGTCCTGATAAGTACAGCACAAATCCTTAATCCTTAACCTTACTTAACATATTGAAGATGGTTTTGAGAATACATAATTAATTGGTGCTGTTTTTTGTCCTCTCCATCCGATTAATCATCCATTTTTTTGGATAAAATTTATAAATTGACAATAGATTTTAAGCTAATTCATACCATCCGTAATCTAGTAGAAAATTGAGGCTTTCGAGTAGAGTTAGGTGCTAAAAAAAGTAAATGAAGTATTCAGAAGAATGGTCTTCCACAGAATACTATTCTCGTTCCTTCTTAAACATTTATACAAATGATCAAACTACTTTTCCACACACATAGTTTCATAATTACTGACAATCTAATTATAATTACACAAAATAAAAATATCTTCTAAAAAATATCATTTTTTTCATTTAAATAATAAAATGACAAATGTCAAATAAAATATTTCTTGGAATTGTGAAAATGTTGAATTTTGCAATACTCCTACATATTTAGGAGTTACCCTGGATCGTACATTATCATATAAACAGCATATTAAAAATTTAAAGAATAAAATGCCAACTAAAATAACTTCCACAAATCAGTGGTATAGCATTCGCCGGAAAATTCCTAGGAAAACTTCAGAAAATTGACGATTTCTTGAATTATTTTGTATTTTATTCACCATTTTTGGGACTTTAGTTGGAAAAAACTTAATAACTTTTTTATTTTTATAAATATTTTTACAAAATTTTGTTCAATCGTGTATGGTACTATCACCTATTAGTGGTACAGTTTTTGCCGAAAAATTCTAAGAAAAACTTCAGAAAATCGGTGATTTTTTTAATTATTTTGTATTTTAATCACGTTTTTTGGGGTTTTAGTTGAAAAAAACTTAATTACTTTTTTATTTTTATAAATATTTGGCCAAAATTTTGTACACTCATGTGTTGTACTATTATTTATCACTGGTACAATTTTTGCTGAAAAATTTCAAGAAAAACATGAGGAAATCGTTAATTCCTTGAATTATTTTGTATTTTATTCACCTATTTTGAGACTTTAGTTGGAAAAAACTTAATAACTTTTTTTAGTTTTATAAATATTTTTAAAAATTTTGTTCAATCATGTATAGAACTATTTCTTATCAGTGGTACAGTTTTCGCCGAAAAATTCCAAGGAAAACTTCAAAAAATCGGCGATTTCTTGAATTATTTTGTATTTTATTTATCTTTTTTGGTTCTTTAGTTGGAAAAAACTTTTTTATTTTTATAAATATTTTTACAAAATTTTGTTTAATCGTGTATGATACTATTACCTATCGGTGGTACAGTTTTCGGCGGAAAATTCTAAGAAAAACTTTAGAAAATCGGTGATTTCTTGAATTATTTTGTATTTTAATGGGGTTTTTTTGGGGTTTTAGTTGAAAAAAACTTAATTACTTTTTTATTTTTATAAATATTTTGCCAAAATTTTGTACAATCGTGTGTTGTACTATTATTTATCACTGGTACAATTTTTGCTGGAAAATTCCAAGAAAAACATGAGGAAATCGTCAATTCCTTGAATTATTTTGTATTTTATTCACCTTTTTTGGGATTTTAGTTAGAAAAAACTTAATAACTTTTTTTAGTTTTATAAATATTTTTACAAAATTTTGTTCAATCGTGTATAGAACTATTACTAACAGTGGTACAGTTTTCACCAAAAAATTCCAAGGAAAACTTCAGAAGATCGGCGATTTCTTGAATTATTTTGTGTTTTATTTATCTTTTTTGGGTCTTTAGTTGGAAAAAACTTAATTTTATTTTTTAAATATTTTTATAAATATTTTTACAAAATTTTGTTCAATCGTGTATGATACTATTACCTATCGGCAGTACATTTTTCGCCCCAAAATTTCAAGAAAAACTTGAGAAAACCGTGGATTTTATTGAAAGTTTTCTTTTTATGGCACAAATTTTCTTATTTTTTATAACCTTGCTTATAGGTAGTTACACCACTGCCTCAATATTTTAAGTGGAATAGCCCCTTCGAATATTAGGCGTTCTGTTGCAAGTATGAGGGAAAGGTAGAAACAACTAACAGATTACTCCACACAACAACATTTCAGTTTAATGGAATTTTAGGCCTGATTTTTGATTAATCCTAGTTTCATGTGTAAAGGAGGTAATATTAGAAGGTCTCTAGGCACAAGTGCTGCATGTATAACATTTAAACTCCCTGGAACCAGATCGTTCCTTAAAGGCCAGACTTTATTTGTCCAATGCTGAACATTCCATAAGCAGAGAAAACAGGGATATTTCGTGTTACCACTTTGTTGGCCCAATAAGAAATTGACCATTTTCAAATTCATTTAAATAAACTACTTACTTATGTTTTTTGTACTTTATTTTATCCGTAACTAAGAATGTTGTCAGATATTCTTCCTTCACTGAGCAATAGGTAAAGAACCTATTGCGGTTATGTAAATACATTAGACCAGAAATATTACTACAAAATACAAAAGCACCCTCTTTCGAAAAGAGAGGAAGAAAATTCTTCTCCTTGGTGTAGTAATATAAGATTCTCGTTTTATTTGTTATAAGAGTTCTTTATTTCAACCGAGAAGCTAATAGTTCTGATGCAGTGTTAGACAAGTTAAAAGTCCCTGAACAAGTCATCATGTTCATTTTGATTAAATGGACTTGGAACTCCGAGGTCAATTTCCAGATTAAAGTCACTGTCATAGGTCTCACAATCAGTGATTGCTTTTCTAACTATTTTCCTTGACTTTTTGATGGTCGTGGTGCTAATGCATCACTGAAACTTCGTATGTATTTTTGTATTTTTTGAGAAAATGCTCGTGCACAAAAATATTGTCGGACCCCCGTACTTAGTCGTCACGGTCCCCCCTCAAAAATAAATGCTGGGTGCGCCACTGTATTATATTCACCACAAATAAAGCAAAAACGAATCGGATTAATAGAGTAAATCCTTCGCGATGATAAATAATTGGAGAATACCCGAATCTCAAAAACTCCAGCTTCCAGAGAAAATCATTCCAACAAGATCTAGACTAAAATTGAGGAAAAGTTTTCTCTTTTCTGTAACAGCTTTGGTTATTTCAATATTACATTCTAGAAAATTATTGTCCAAAAGAAGAACTTCCTTCAGGGTTTGATGAAAAGAGGATAATCGGGAAAACTCTAAATAGATTATGATCTAAAACACGTAAATGTAAAACGAATTTAGTAAAATGGAAATTTACAAACTATGAACTACAGTCAAACTTCCCTAACTCAAATCTTCAAGTGACTTTAAAATAAATTCGATATAGAAAATTCGAGATACAGAAATTATTTCGCAAAGTTAAAAACGAATATTTTTACAAACACATTACAAACAAAATTCGAGTTATGGAAAAATTCGACTTATAGAAGTTCGAGTTATGGAAGTTCGACTGTATTTACTACTATGTGAAAAGTATATGTATGTAAGTATATTATGTATTATTATAGGATGGACACGAAATAAATAATCTATGAAGGAAGTGAAAATATTTTATTTTTTAAAGGAAACTAACTACAAGAATTGCACTGGCATGGCAGTATAAAGTAAATGTCTAGACCCATTAAAAATATATGGTGATTATTTTTGGTAAATAGATGAAAGTTCATAAAAGGAAGCCTAGCAACTTTATTACTTTTGAGGCAACTTTCATTCTTTGGCTTTAAACACAATGAAGAGTATAATTTAAAATAAATTTTTCAATAAACCTATCACAAAGTGGTCTACCGCTTTATAAGCCCTTAAGAGGATATTTTCTCAATGGTTGCTTTGGCATTCACTAACGGGCATTATAAGTCTCTAAACGTGAGAGAGGAGGAGTTGCTCGCGTATATAGTATTTATATATTCAGTACGGGATAGATATGTGAGATTGGAAGAACTAGAAGTACCCCCCAATCCCCCATGTGTTGGTAAACACGTTTCCATATGCACCATTTTCTATTCAGCGGAGGGAAAAGCTTACTGCCGCTTAGTGCCTTCTACCTCAAACAACAACAACTTAATATTGCTGACAAGACAAGAAATGGAGTCCCATTCAAATCGAGCACCATCGAAATGTTTGCGATTGCTGATTTCGAACTACTGAACCACATTGTTATTGCGTAGCATTTTAATTGATTTGCGAAATTTATACGTTCTCTATAGGATATTGAGCCTCCAATAAGTACACCCATTTGGAGAGACGTGATCACAAGTTTCTAGAGTGGAGCTAGAATTGGAATGCCTCGCCCTGATTGTATTATTAAGTGTTTTCAGCCTGACTGCTTCATTATTTCAGCACTGCTCTGGAAACTTAGATAAAAAACTTGTGTCGAAAAACTGAGATAAAACAAGTTATGTGGAGTTAAATTAAAAGTAAGTTAATTTACGTTTCAACTTGCTGCACCACACTAATAATTTTAGTTAATTTTTCAAGAGCTTTGCCATGAAAATGTCAAAATGTCTAGTTGTCTAGAATGCAGTTTAATGGAGATTAATAAAGCCATCGCAGCTTAAAGAGATCATGAGAAAGCATTAGAAGGGAAACGTGTCTATTTGTATCCTTTCGGGAGCCGCTGTTAAACAGTTTTATATGCAAAGTTTAAAGCCGCCTCTGGTCTTAGCATGTGTCTGAAATAAAAATTAGAGGCTTGATATTACCATTTGTATGCTAATTTCCATTGTATTTAGCGCCAAAACGGTTATGCTAATACAATTTTTTAATGTTACCTTGTTTTTATTGATACTCGTCCATCCAAATAGGTGTAATCCAAACTGAAATAAAATACAATACATTAATAAATCAATTATAAAATAAAAATAACTAAAATTAACTGGGTTAAATGAAATTGGATAGGTATTATTAAACTGCAATGTTAGTTAACAAAAATCAATTTCTGTATCGAGATTACAAAGAATATGTTGTTGACAGTATCGGATTTTATATGATTTTAAGTCTAAACCAGGCGTAAAGATCAAAAGCAAATTTATATCAAATTAATGAGATATGGTAACTTTTGTTAATCAAAATTTACTGGAAAATATAATAGATTAAATAATCATAAATGTAATGTAAAGTATTACAGCGTTTTACATTTACTGTATTAATAAAAATTTATGAACTATTAGGGTGAATCCAAAATTTGACCATGGTAGAAACACCTTTCAGATTTAATTTCCGATTTGTAAACCGCAAGTGACAGGTGATCCAATAAAATGGCACGAAAAGAATAATTTGGTATAAAAAAGTATGTAATCCCTTGGGAAATTATTATTCAAATAAAGGGGTAGGGTAGAATAAATACTTAAGTAATAATAACAAAAACATTGTAAAGTTTTCTTTTAATTAAAGCTAATGCACATTTTTAATAGCTTATTACAAAAAGTCAAACTATGCGAGTTTTTTCTACAATATTCTTTTTACATCTTTTACTTTGTCACAGAAAATCTCAGCGTTTTAAACAAACCGTTTATCATGCAATTGCCAACGAAACGTACGCAAACAATAACGCGCGAGTTTTATATTTTCCATGTCAAATAACTTTTAGTTCAACCTAGCATACTCATAATAGAAACATACGTGTACTTACTGTAACTACACAATAAAAACTCTACTCATTAGCAAAACAATATAATATTCTTGATAATATAGTCTAAAGGCAAATATGGTTAGTTTTGTATTTTCTTTTTTATAAACTAAACAATAATTGCTGCTGGAATACACTAATTAATACTATTTTTAATCATTAAAGTTAGAAAGTTATTATATGTTAACTTGCTGGAGCGAAAAATTATTTTTCCGACGACCATATGAGAAAATCGTATATGTCATTCATATTAGTAGTTTAGAAAATCGTCCATTTCAACACTAGTGACTTTAAGTTTCCATGTTGTAACTGTCAAATAGTTCTTGTAATTTTCGATAGAGGCGCTGCGAAGGAATTCCGAAAGCCCTCTCTTGGATTTTTTTGAACTTGCAAAAAAAGGATAGTTCAAATAAAAATTTACATTTAACCCCGCCAATATTACTAATTTTATTATTAAAATCATTATATAATTCACTTTTCTGTAAATTTTAAATAAAATAGGAACATTTTTTATTCGTTTCGATAAGTTGCTTCCGTCAAAACAGCGCCACCTACAATTATTTACATTTAACTAAAAATAATCGATAACTTCAATGTCAGCTGCTGTTAACATAGGTTATGTTATTACTACAAAATATTAATAATGGTCGCAAAATCTCCGTGGTCGTCGGAAAAATAGCGTACACAACTCGCAGAAAGTGAATTTCGTTGCTCGTGTAATATCCTCACTCGGCTAGCGCCTCGTTCGGCTATTTTCACACTCGCACAAAATTCGTCACTTTCTAGCTCGTTGCGTAATATACTATTTCCAGCACATTGTTCTAGCCTTACATTGATGTAACCACCAACCACCATAAAAATAGTATTCTATTACTTTCGAAACCTGTACATTGTAGTTTCTCGAAAAATATGTCATATGTCAGGATCATATTTTTCATCTTCTAAGAATTCAAGGACTAGATTCTAAGTGGTCTTCAATCTGGCAGTCTATGAGAAAAAATCATAGCGAACATGTCTTGCGAAAGAGAAAAAAGACTTTTGGTCTTATAGAAAACTCTTTAATGACCGTCATTTGATGACCACGAAGTTAGAAAGGAAGATAACGACTCGAAACAAGATGGAGAAGATTCAGTGGATACCAAGAAATACTCGGTCAGAAAATATAGTAACTCATCTTCCAGGGGTTAAAAATTTAGCAGAGGAATTAAGTGCACGACCAACTGTTCAGTTAGATATACTTTCCTGGATTTACTGTATATGGCTGGTTCCTTAAAGGGTACTAAACTTAATGGCGCAGATTTGTGGAATCGGATTGGACATGGAGTTCTATTTTTGCCGAAAGTTGGATGATTTGCCAACTCGAGATGAGAGAAAAGCTATAGACAAATTAGAACCGATGAGAAATCTATTCGAGGTGTTTGTAATATTTGACAATCGATCAAAAATTAAAGGCCATTATTGGTTGTTGTTCCTTTTGTTCCTTTAGGCAAATCTAATAAATTTTGGGATACTCTAAAATGTATTGTACAAAATCTCGAAGTGTTTGTCTTGGAAACAAACCTGAGATCCCGTTTTATAAGAAATCTAATCCCTAGAGTCTACACATTTCCAATTGTATTTCAGAAAACACAAATTGTATTAAGATAAATCAATTTAATTTCAGAAAGTATTAATTGTACTTGAGAATCATCAATTGAATTTCAGAAAGCATCAATTGTATTTCAGATAAATCAAATGTATTTGAGAAAAGATCAATTATATTTTAGAAGCATCAATTGTATTTCAGTAAATTCAATTTAATTTCAGAAAGGATCAATTGTAAAAAATTGAGGAAGCCAAGACTATTTAGCGGTAACCTTGTCACTTGAAGTGGATGGGTATCTTGCGTCAGTTCCAGTATTTCTGATTTTTTCCTGAGTTGTTTATGATGTCGGCCCAATGAATAATTCAAGTTTTCAACCTCGAGCATCGAACGCAACCTTGTCAAAAATAAAAAAAAAACGCGAAATTTTCGATCTTTCTTTTTCGGTGATTTTAACCCCCAAAGACTAGTTTTTTAAACGTTTTCAAAGTAGACTAAATTTTCTAAAATTTTAGATCAGAAGTAGAAGTCTATAACATAGACGATTGTTTTCGTATACGGAAACTATCGTTTGTTGACTAAGTTGCTTGGTGACAGATTTTCTATCTCTCTTCCTTACGAAAGTTATATGTGAGTTGAAATGAGACAAAGCCCATCACCATGGCAAATTATTCAACAAATGATTTTTTATCGTATATACTTCCATCTCAGAACCGTCTTTGTTGTCTCAATAGTTTTCGAAATACAGCTTTTCAAAATTTATCAATTCTTTCCCTTGGTCAAAAAATCAAGATGTTGATCAAGAAGGCATGTATTGAAAGGTAACTCTCTGGTTTTGATGTATGTACTTTGAGGAGGTGATGATGGAATAGATCACATATTTGTAGTTTTGGTTCTTCCACACGTTGGTGTGAGATTCCAGTGATGATTATCAACAAGTCAGTGTCCTCGCCAACGACACTACATCGTAAGAAGAGCCAAGAGTAATAGCTGTAGAAATGATGAACCTGTTAGCATCCTTCTCTTCGTTTTTTCAAAATTTTTATTTTCAGAATGTCGATGAAACGAATTTTGTTCTTGTCGTTTGACAAGAACTTCTCTTGAGAAACCATAGTTTGTATCAAAGATTATTTCCGAAAATGATTGTGACTTGGCTCTGAGAATGCGTTCATAGCTCTTCGTGTCTTTTTGTGCAGCATCTATTTGTGATGTTGAGAAACATCGTTTGTGCCGTAATGGGTAGTTATGTACTGGGTGTAACTCTCAGTTATCGAACCAAATGATGAGGTTTGAGGTCACACAACTTTGTGAAGTAGATCCATCAATCAAACACTACATTTTTCGTTGTTCCTTGCTTCTAATCTAAGTGTACAGTTGCTCCCAGCTCAAAGTAGGACAAAAGTAATCACGATCGCGTATTCTTTGTCCTACTTCAAGCTGGGAGCAACTTTACAAGTTGGAATGCTGAATAGTTTGTGGATTTCGTACTCTTTCTCATTCCTTCTTCGGTGCATAGTCACATTGGGATTAGTGACAGCTTGTATGTGAAGAAATCTCGCAATTCTTCATCCGACTATTTTAGGACAGAAATAACCTGTTAAACAATAATAGAAAATTAACAGTGGCCTTTCTATCACTAACAGTAATAGTTCATACAGCTCTTCAGTTTTCTTTAAAAACACACTAAATTGTTTTTAAGTTTGAATTTCACTTCCTAGAAATTCTTACCAAAAAGCTCCGTTTTGTTCATTTTTCAGTTAATCGTGTACTTAAGTCACAAAAAAATCTTATTAATTTGGTATAAGAAATAACAAGTTGTTGCAGTTCTTACAGAAAGGTCTTCCTTCCAATTTGTAGGGTTATGTGGCTATTGATTGTAGCTTCTCCAACCTCTCCACTTCTGATAGACATTATGAAATCCGTTGTGGAAAATGATGGGAGCTGGAATATGGGAGAAGGGCATTTTCTGGAAAAATAGTCTTTCAGAGTTAAAGATTCCAAAATACAACAAAATATTGCTAAAAATTTCCGAGCTCGAAAATATTGATAAATTTTGAAAAGCTGTATTTCGGAAACTATTGGGTCTATACCAGGTGGAAATTAAACTTGGGCCACCCCTGGCATTTCTTTATTTATGGAAATAAAAAATTAAAATTTTAGTATATTATATGATCTAAGAAAACAAATCTTATGGATCGAATAAATTTTTTATTTTACTTCCGGTTTATCAGGAAATGGCATCCACTTTCTTATTTTAAATACAACCCCCTGATTTTTTCTACGTAAAATCAAACATTGGTTAATTTTAAGTATGTTTATGACAAAAAAATATTTTTTTTCAAATAAATTGATGTTAAATTAATTCGATAAAAAATTAATTACAGGTATAAATTTGAAATTAATACATACATATGGGATATCACAGTAACCGGAAAAAAACCCTCTATTTAATTAGGGGGTGACCTTTATATCATCCCATTTAAAAAAGTAAAGATATTTCCAAAAATCGCTTCTTGAAAATTAAAAAAAAATAATATCTCAAGAACGGTGAAATATATTTTATAAATTACAATTTATTTTACGTATTTGTATTATTTAAAAATAGTTTTTGTAGGTTTTACTCAAATTTTTTACCAAAAAAAAATTCAACATTTTTTCTTAAAGTTTTGAAAAAAAATTTTTTGTCATAAACATACTTAAAACTAACCAATGTTTGATTTTACGTTGGAAAAATCAGGGGGTTACATTTAAAATAAGAAAGTGGGTGCCATTTCCTGATAAACCGGAAGTAAAATGAAAGATTTATTCGATCCATAAAATTTGTTTTCTTAGATCATATAAGATACTAAAATTCTAATTTTTTATTTGCATAAATAAAGAAATGCCAGGGGTTGCCCTAGTTTCATTTCCACCCGGTAGAGACGATTCTGGTCACAGATTGTAGCTGTAGTTGTTATAAAAACTATTCCTTGGTTAAAATCGCTAAAATTTGAAGAAAAGTACTTTCGGATTAAATAAAAAATATTAATTTTTCTTCAAAATCCTTTAAGCATAACTTGCCCATTTCATGTACCCGAGACTCGAGCACCTTTTGTTGATCTACAAAACTTTTTAGAGTCACTTATGGAACAATTTTCTCGTATCTTTTGGACAGTTCTTTTAACTTTTGACATAAAAATTGTGAAAGTATTCGCTGAACACTAAACGATCATTATGTATAATCTTCAAAGTCATGATGCATCAAAATGGTGATTAGAAACAAAAAAAGTTGCTGCTCTGGCTTTTATTTTATAGAAGCGGTCCCCAAGCTACAACACAACTCTTTTTTTTACACAAAGAGTTTCAAAATACATAAAATGTTTATGCTCGAATCACTCGACAAGATGTCTTATACGAAATGACAAGGACTCCGATTTTTGCATTTCAATGACAAGGATAGAATGATGGAAGTCGTATACGTCATCTTGTCCGGTGATTCGAGTATATACCCAGATTCTGGTCAAATCATTTAAGTTTAAAGACCTTTCAATTTAAATTTGTTATATGGGTTGTAAAGGACAATTTTCATGGTTACCTTATTTATTTCTATTTAAAGGCCTTTAATTTTGACCAGAATCTGCTTAATAACCCCCCTGGGCGTCGATTCCTGAAATCTCACATAGTGAATGTAAATCTCACTTTTCTCGATGCGCGTTCGTCACCGACGAATCCAAATTCTCTTGATCTGCACCAGACGAATCAAGATTCACGGGTGAGACTTTGACGCATGCGCTCGAGGATGATGAGATTAACATTCACTATGTGAGATTTCAGGAATCCACATCCTGGTAATTAAAATTCTTCAAAATCTCATTGAGTTTTTGGTTTCAAAAGACACGAGCTGTAATATAAAAAGGTCTCATTTATTTAACATTTTCTCGCTTTTTTCGCTCTTATCTAATAAACTAGTCATGATATTTTTTATAGTACAGTATAAAGATCCCTCTTATTGCTTTTTACGGTTATGAGGTCGACGCCGGCCTAAAATTTGACTTTGCTCGTGAGGCATAAAATGAAATTAATTCGCTTTAAACATAGCGTTACGACGGAAGGATTTATTATTACTGTACTTGAACAGTGAGAAGACTAACTGCTCCACTGTAATTTAAACAAAATTCGTTACATTACGCTAGAGTTTGTCACTTGGAGATTGTACTTAATACTACCTAATTAGTACAATTAGACTTTGCATTCTTATGATGTAATTTTATTTTTTAATTTCTACAAAAAACGTTATACACGCAATTTCATTAAAGTGTCCCTTCCAGAAAAACTTGCTCATCATAAACACTAATCCCAGGCATTTTCATGAGAGAAAATTAATTTTTTTTCTTTACTACTGCAGAAAAATTTTAAATTACTTTTAATTAATTTAAGCTGATACTACAAGAAAATATTGATTTATTTATAAGTATATTTTATCAATAGATAGTTTAAAGGTCGGTTGCAAACCCTTAAATTAAATTAAGTTTAAGTGATAGATTTTTCATTGTAATTTAGAATTTAAGGGTCACTTAAATTTTAAGTGGAGGTGGTTTAAGTAATCAGTTTAAACCTTGAATTTACTTCAAAATCCTGGCTCTACACCAGATAATGGGTACGAGTCTTTTTATCTCCTTCAAGAAAAAACTAGGCCATGATTTCAATTGGTTAAAGTTTGCAGAGAATCGAGTTTCCAAAGTTTTTAATTGATTTGAATTTATAGCACAAATAGCTTTCAACTATTTTAACTTATTTCTTTCAAAGTAATTTACTTTAGTAAAGGTACTTCTACTACTTCGCTTTCTTTAACAAATTGCATCCACTTAAAAGATGTAACAAACTTAATTAATCTGAATTTTTGTTATTAATATTAAGTGAAATTTGATATTTTTACATTTTCTCTAATTTCTTCTTCATCCTTTAATAAATGTATAAATACTTTGTTATTTTAAACAAACCTTATTATTGTATTCGTGAAAGGTATTTATGTAACAGGCATGAAATTACGTTTTAAAAGCCATTTTTTACATCAGTTATTTTTTTTCTTTTTCACACTTTTCCGCCTCATTGTAATTCCAACAGAGAGACTCGTTGATATTTGCTGTTATAATTATCTATCCCAATGTTCCAACATCATGTGCATCCACAATCTCTCCCCAGGCCAGACAATTTAAATAAACGCAACGTAAGCACGATTTTGTTTACTAGATTTACGATAAAGGCGATTTATACAAGAGAATTAAAAGTCCACAAACTTAGGATGGATAGAATTTTCTCAAAGTTTATTTTATACTGCGGTACTGAACTGACGGTAGCACAATTGCCGAACTCAAGCTATTTTGATAAGAAAGTTTGAAAGGAAATTAATGCCACACTTTCATCGAGTTTGTTGTTTTAATCCAGATTATAATCTTTACGATTGTCAAAATATTTATTTGTCTACTTTTAATAAAAAAGCTTTTATATAATGTAACTTAATAAATTTTTCTAATGTTTCTTTACTAATATTAATAATAGAGAGTAATAGAGAGTAAGGTAAGAACATTCCGAAGATTAATCACCATTGCAAATGCAAATATTGAAAATTACAGTAAACTGCACAACACGCTTCAATACCCTCCCAATAGTAATCGGCTATTGTTGTTTCCTGCGATAGCAGTGTATAATTTATTCCAGAAAATGGTAATAATAAAATTGGCTTAGCGGTGATATTCTCGGTTTGCATTTATAAACGTTTCTAAATCGACGCCCAATATTGCCAGCTATTAGTGGTATAATGTAAAAGAAGATTTATTCACAGGAAGAAAAGGTACACGTTCCATTTCGCTTCATGTTACAACGTGGTAATGCTTTTAGAAAAACAGTTATAGAAATGGAAATTTGTTGAAAGCTTAAACCTGACGGCTTGCAATCCTTTTCCATTTAAATTGAAAGTTGCAAATCATTTTTGATGCAAAGAAGAATTTGAACCGAAAAATTTTAGTAACAAATATATTTATCATAAGTGAAAACTCCTTTAATTTACTTAGATCAGGTGACCGTACTGGCCACACAACTTTTAGATTTGTAATAATTAACGAAACGCCTTTGATACTAATAATTTTGTGGAAAATTTAGAGTAATTACTGAAAATAAATGTGGATACAAAGTGATAGATTAAACCCTGCAATTAATGGTTAAGTATAATCAACCCTGAGGTAAAGTTTACACGATCGTAGGAAATAGTTGAATTGCGGTCAACCACCCATGATGAAGTCGGTGTGTTTATATTATTGAAGGTTAGGCACGCTGATCGAAGATCAAATCCTCCCACGATCTCACACATTGATTTACTTGACTATTAAGGCCAATAGCAAATGAAATAAAGATGCGGTATACTGCAAAACCATAAAATTTAATGAACGATGTTATTTGTAAAGCGCAACATGTAGCCCGATTTATTAAACGTTTAAATAAAAGCCTCGGACCGTTTTCAACTTTTATTTATACTTCACTACTCGCTTTGAGTGTAAATTCGTTTAAATAATACATTTTACGTATTTTTCACAAGATACTTTTATGTTTACCTGAAAGGATTCGACTTTTTTACTTTTTATTAGGAGCAAAAGAGCTTTGGGCCTCTCATTAGTTTTAAGTATTTCACTTGTCGTGAATTATTTCTAAGCCGCCAGTTTATTTATTGATATTGCCGTCGACATTAACAAAACCGATTTATCGACATGCGTTTCTTGTATGGGCGTGCTATTACTTCATCGACATTGATCTACCACAGTTTTTTGTACACGACCAATCATACACATTGGATTTCACCAATATTACCATTTCATCGAAAATGTCACTGTTTAATTGATACTTCTATGCACTGACAGATGTTTTCCCTCAATGAGGGTATTTCATCGACACTACCTTTTCATCGACAATGCTAAATTAAAATATTAAAATGCTAAATTATGTCGATTCATCCTTATTTCTTTTATAGCTCCCCATTTCATCGACTTTCCTTTGACAATTGACAGTTTCTACGATAATTATATTTCATCGACTCTTCTATTTCAACGACAATACCAAACTCTTTGACAATGTTGATTCATCAACGATCAATTTACAGGGTTGTATACCGTTTCATCGACAATAAACTTCCATCGACATAGCCTTTTCATCGAATGCAATTTCATCAACAGTCCATTTCATCAACACGACCATTTCATCGACACAGACGTTTCACCGACATGCCTAATTCATCAAGAAAGAGGATACATCGACATAGATTTCGCTGACACTACCTTTTCATCGACAAACCTTTTCTTCAACAAGGACATTTCATCGACATTAACTTTTCATCGATAACAATTTCGTTGACACTACCTTTCCATTAACAAACCTTCGACAAGGACATTTCATCGACACTACTCTTTCATTGACACAGACTTTTTATCAACTTTACCTTTTCATCGACAGGTTTTTCTTTATGGACATGGACGGTTCGTAGATACTATAATAGTATGTTTAATAAATTAGGGCAGAACCTTTTTACACGATTTATTTTATAATATTCTATTTTCTTTTAGTATATTTGGGAAAATGTAAAAACGGTTAATCACGAACTCATTTTTTTTAGAAATTTAAAAAACTATATTCGTCACTTACCATTTTCATATTTTCCCGAACATTCTAAAATATTTTTAATGTCTATGTCGATAAATAGGCAGTGTCGATGAAACTGTAGTCGATGAAACGAGATTGTTGAAATTGCTAATGTCGATGTCGATGAAACGTTCTTGTCAATGAACAGCTAGTGTTGATGTAAAGGTAATGTCTTAGTATCAGTGACGATGAAAAAACAATAGACATTGTCTATGGAGCGGCCTCGTCAAAGAAACTTTGTCGATGAAAAAAAGTGTCCTTGTCCAAGAGAACGTTTATCGATGAAAAGATGTCGATAAAATGGTTGTCGATGAAAAGGTAATCTCGATGAAACGTCTGTATCGTTGAAACGGTTGTCGATGAAAAAGCACTGTCGATAAAATAGACTGTCGATGAAGTGGTCGATGGTCAATGATATAATGCCCTTTTACTACCCGTTTCATCGACACTACCTTTTTTGACAATTGACAGATATTTTTTACGATAACGATGTTTCGATACTACCTTTTTATCGACAGATCTTTTTTTGCGATAACGATGTTTCATCGATATAAACTTTACAACGAAAATATCATTTTTAGTACGATGGCTGTTGGTTGAAAGAAGAAAATTTTGGTTTCAAATCCGTGCCTTCAGAAAACTTCCTTGTTCCACCGGAATAATATTGGTGCAGCTAACTTTTATATACCATGTATTAAACTTTTTCCCAATATCGTTTCATCGATAGCCATCTTATTGTCCAACGTCCTATGTTTAATTGATATTACAATTCCACTACTACATCTTTTTCATCGACACAACCTTTTCAACCAAAATATCAAATTCTTCGACAATGTCAATTCATCTACAATCCTTTTGCAGCTCACCATTTCTTTGACACTACCTTTCCGTGGACAATTGACAATTTAATTTTAAAATAATGGTTCCTAGACAGATCTTTTTTCTATGATAAGGATGGTTCATCGATAATTTATATTAAACAAAAATATCAAATTTTTGACAACATTGTTTCATCGATACTACCCTTACACTAGGTAACAGATATTCATTCTATTCACCGACACCACCTTCTCATTGACACATAATTTTTGCGACAATGGTGTTTAATAGAGTCTACCTTTTCATTGAAAATACCGATTTTGTCGACAATATCGTTTCATCCCCTACCATTTAATCGATATTATCTTTTCATCGCTGTCTATATAAAGTAATCAGGTCGATTAAAGATAATGTCGAAAAAACGGCCTGTCGACTCATTAAAAAGGCTATGTTGATGTAAAGAATAAAGGATATATCGTTGTACAACCTTCTCAAACACTACTTTTTGATCGATAATTGTAATAAGATATTTTTTTTAATTTGCCCAGAATCGATTGAAACATACGTAAGAGCAAATAAAAATTCTGTTTATTTCACACCATTTAATCGACACTATCGTTCTATTAACAGATCTTTATCTATGATAAGTATGCTTCATCGACACTACATTTTCATCAACAATACAAGTTCTTCTATAATATCGACAGTCTTTGCATCACCTACTGTTTCATATTTCATCGACAGATCGATTTATGCCATAAGAATGTTCATTAACAATTCCAAATATTTCGACAATACCAAATATAATTTCAACGGCAGATCTTTTTTCTGTAGTATGGGCGTTTCATAGAGACATGTAGACATTTGCATTTAGAATATCGCTCGTTTACCTTTTCATTGACATTATCTTTTCAGGATCGATTAACACAAACATAAGAACACACTACAATTCCATTGATTAATCTTTTTCTACGAGAATGATGTATCATTGACATTACCTTCCATAGACAATATCAAATTCTTCATCGACAGATCGACAGATCTTTTTTGCTATTAGAATATTTCATGGAGTCTTCCTTTTCATCGATACTGCCGAATATATTGACAATACCAAATTCTTCGACAATATCGATTTATCGGAGGTCTTTTTATTGCATATCGTTTCATCGATAATCGATGCAACATTTTTATCAACAGATCTGTTTCTACGATAAGGGTGTTGAAGGTCGTCTACCTGAATTGGCAATAATGATTTGTTCGTCAATATCGTTTCATCAACGGTCATTTTATCAACTGTTTTAACGCTATATATATTCAGCGATAAAATTGTTTTTTGATTCGAAAAAATGCAATGCGATGAAAAATATAGTTGATTAAGCAGTGTACAACTTTCTCTAACACTACTTATTGATCGATAATGCTAATGTGTAAGAATAAGTGTAGGTATCCTATAACGCACGGTATCTCCGACATGTCTTTTTCTAAGCAGTTTTCTATGCAGTTTTCTAAGCTCAGCTCAAATTCAAGCTCAGCTTAAGTCAAACTTGCGCTGATCACGGCTTGATTCATGACGTCTTGGATAGGGTCTGGATAAATTTGGCAACACCGTAGCGTAACTACACTGTTATTGTAATTGGTTGTTTCAAAAATTAGCTCTTTAACACGATCAACTTGTTGCTAGATCTAACCTAACCAATACATTGGTATTCTAAACAGTAAAAACGTAGCAATTGTTTAAAAGTTGCGTTTATCGTTTAATTTCAAATTATTAAAATCAAGAGAATGCATTATTCCCAAGAAGAAAAGGACTTTAGTTTATATAAAACTTTCAAAAACTGCTCCTCAGCATAAAAATCAAAATAACTTGAACGTACATGTATTTGGCGAGGATTTCTTATATTTGGTATATTGTCCAAATAATTATTTAAATTTACATTATTCATATAATTTAAATCTACCTTATCTACT
The DNA here is from genome assembly GCA_963971135.1 of Stenus bimaculatus. Lineage (NCBI taxonomy): Eukaryota > Metazoa > Arthropoda > Insecta > Coleoptera > Staphylinidae > Stenus > Stenus bimaculatus. Next base: position 43,265,239 of record OZ020183.1, on the reverse strand, counting down.
ATATCAACGTTTTCAAAATTCGTGTTTGCTGGACATATAGGATTGCTTTAATGAGTTCGGGTTGCTTAAAATCGACGACTTACGTATAAGCTTCGCTTGACTCAAATAAGACGAGGCGTGGTGCAACCGAGTAAGCTGAACTTGCGTCTTGAGAGTCAGCTTAAGATTTAGTTGGCCCTCCAGACGTGGTAGAGAAACCGGGCGTAAGAGTAATTCTATTAATTTTCCCAGCTTCGATTGAAACAAACATAAGAGCAAATAAAATTTTGAATGTGTATGACATAAGTCTTTAACAATGCATTAATAAGCTCATGAATATCGATTCTAGTGAAGCAAATCTGTCGATTATAAGCCAGTCATTGTTAAACTTGCTATTTACCTCTATTTGTACACACTAAGCTGGTTTTTCAAGAGTAGCTTTTCACTGAATAGTTCAAAGCTCTTATATTATAATAAATAAAATAAGAAAAAAGACAAATATAATTTACAAAAATCCGAATTATTTTGATAAACTTGTTGTGGTAATATTTTTTGTAATTTTAAATAATGAAAACTTAAATTCTTTTAGGATTAAAAATATTTTTTACTGGTATTTTTATAATTATTGCAGCATAGTAAAGTAAAAATATGCTTGCATTTAATAAATAAAAAAAGTAGTTTTAACAAGAATTTACGAGTATTTGCGCTGGGAACGGTTGTTATTAATACTAAATGAATTTTTTTAAAACAATTTGCAGAATTGCTTTTACTCTGGAAGCCAGCATTTTCTCCGAACAAATTAAAATTAGAGACGTACGTAGTTTAGGCAAATTCTAGGATATTTCACAGTTTGCTTGTTTTACCTTCACGGGTCGCTCTAGTTTCGGTAAATATTAACGCTATTTCTGCTGTAAATATACGACCCGCGGCGACGAACTAGATGAAACTACTTAATTGCTAATTGCAAGTTTAACACTTTGACAGGTACAGTTTCGTCAACTGGAAATTCATGCTGGTAGTCTTTAAATAGCCTGTCCGGAAATTGAGATACTTTAAAAGCATTTCCTGGGACTTCAAGCGAGTAAATTGGGAGATTAGAGGTGCTTAAAAATAAATAACCAGTCGATTGATTTTCATAACCCAAACAAACCTACATAAATTATAAGGTAAAGAAAGGGTTATCTGAGTTTATTTACTTCATACCCCATAATTTCATTATTTTTTACAATGGTTCAAACGACTTTTTTACCTGTTACAGGTCTTTTTTCACATCAATTGAGATGTGTATATGAGAACCAAAAAAAGTTGCATTACTTTTTCATTATTAAAAATTCAAGAAGGTAATTATTGCGTGACTTTTTATTGCTATTATTTGGGTATTTACCTCGTAGGTAAGTTGATATCGACAATAGGCTTTTGAGATCCACGCTAAGGTAATAACTGTATAGACTATAAAAATGTGAAAAATAGGGCTGCTTTTAATGTTCCACGAGGGGAAGCAAACTGAAACAAAGACCCACCCTCAGTGTCAACTTATGAGGCGTATAAATTTTTCCATTGCTGTAGGGTTTAAAGTATTCTCTGATTGTTAAATCACTCCCCGACCTGCAACTTCACAGTTTCTCTTCAATTCATCGAAGAGAAACAATATTGTATACGAATTTCGTATTTTAAATTGCGAGATATATGGAGCACAGGTTATGGCAATGTTTTTAAAAATGCATTAGTAGTTGCAAGAGCAAAAATTAAGGCCAAGTGCGTTTGAAGGATTTAATGTGAAACTCCTCCATGTAGCTTTAAAATTCTTGCAATGAATTAAAAAAATATGGTGACAACAAAAATTTTTCATTCTGTTAGGTTTAGGTCAATAAAATTCTTTTATTCATAAATAATTTTACCAATAAAAATTGAAAAAAAATGAAATTAAATCGAAGAAGGCCAAAAATCTAAAAAGGGTAATTTTTTCGACCTGACCAAACAATGCACTTTTGTTCTTTTGTAGAACATCAAAAATTCTTTTATCATTACCATTTTTTACGAGAAGTCCTAATTAAATACAGTGTGTCCCACTTAAAGTGTTACGAATTTCGAATCTCGAAAACTAAGCTTCTTAGAGTTTTTTTTTGTTAATAAAAGGTTTGACTAAAGAAAGGTGTTTTGTTGCAGATTAGGATTTTAATAATTAGTTTTAATTAAAAAAGTGAAAATAATTTTCAAATTTAATTTGAAAACGCCAAAAACTAGTTAAATACTATTTCTTCATTTTTGAAATTTTTAAGTTAGTAATTTGTTAAATTAAAAACTATGTACAGAAAAAGGAAATGTTTAAGCCAGATAAGTTACTCCTACTAATTAATTAGGTGCTCAAAGTGATGACCCTACTTCCAAATATTTTAGAATTTTTTTGTGAAACCCCTCTCGCACATTGGATAACATTTGAGGTGTAATTTCTGCTCCGCGAATTGTAATTTTCATATCTGCTCTGGTTGTTGGTGCTGTTTTCATTACATGTTCTTTAATAAATCCCCAGAAGAAAGAATCCAAAGATGTAAAGTCTGGCGAACGAGCTGGCCAATTAACTGGTCCTTCTCGACCATCATAAACATGTTAAACGCTTCTTCAAACATATTCATCTCATAAAACTGTTTCTTTTCAATTAAATTACGAATTTATACAGGGTGTCCCATTTTAATTAATCCAGCTGAATATCTTGAAAACGAAGCGATTTCCTTAAAAATGTTTCAGACAAAAATTGTAGCGACATTTAATAGTGCCATGTGTTTTTAATTATTATGGGGTTTTATGGAGGTTTTATGGGAAAACATTTTTTTTCAAATGGGAATCCCCATTTTTTATTGTAGATTCGTAATCTATGGAAAATAATAAAAAAGTTTTTGTTGAAACTTTTTTTTTCTAAAATTTCAATTTTTCGCTATATTCACCAAAATGAACATAAATTTTGGGATTTTCGATACAGTTTTACTAAAAAACTAAAGGTCTATAAGAAAACTCGCAGGATTCAAAAAGTGCTTAAATTAAGGCAAGGATTAATAAAAAATATTATTTTACTTTATTAAAAAAACATAAATTTAAAAAAAGTATATTTTATTTTTATTATTTTTTAAGAAAAATATTATTTTTTTTTACTTATAAAATTTAAAATAAAGTCAAAGGTAATTAATTAATACACTTAAAGATATTTGGATCTGTTCTTAAATTACGAGAGCTGGTCTAAATAAGATGTTCGAATATTCCTCCATTTTGTTCAATACACATCGTGTGCGAAAATCCAATGATACATTTCTCAATATTTCAGGAGTGATACTTCGAAAAGCGTCCGTAATTCGTATCATAATATCCTCTCTAGTTGTAGTTGGTCTTTCACAAACCTTATCTTTTATGTAACCCCATAAAAAATAATCCATTTTTGTAAGATCAGGAGATCTTGCTGGCCATTCGTGTACTTCACTACCAATTCCAATCCACATATTAGGGAATTGGTTATGTAAAAATGTTTCAACAATTCTGGCAGTGTGTTCTGTTGAAACCACATTCGCTGTCTTAAATCTAGAGGTACATCTTCTAAAAGAGTAGGCATTTCGTTTTGAATTATATTCAAATAAACATGTTGGTTAAGATTTTCTTCATAAAAAAATGGTTCCACAAGATACTCATCCACTATTCCATCCCAAACGTTTATAGACCAACGCCACTGTAATCTATGATCTCTTTGCCAATGTGGATTATTTTCAGAATAATAATGAGCATTATGAAGATTTACTCCACCCATGTTGTCAAATTTTGATTCATCAGTAAAAAGTACGCGATTAAAAAAAGGGGATATCATCTTCTAACTTGATTCGTAACCCATATGCAAAAATTAAGTCGGCGGATGTAGTCATCTTCTTTAATTTGTTGGGTTAAATGAACATGATATGGGTGTGATTTATGGTGTTTTAAAATTCTGTTGGCAGAAGATTTAGGAAGTCCATGAAGACGCTGAATTTTTCTTGTAGATGTATGTGGATCTTCATTTACGGAAGCTAATGCTATCAATGAGGGGAGCATCTTAGGACCAGTTTTACTACGTTTTCTTCTAAGAGAACAGTTTTCCGCTCTGTTCACGAGCCTCCTAATATTTGTATGATTTGGATGACGCAATTGTGGAAACCTCTCAGCATAAAGACGTGCTGCGTGCCGATAGTTATCATGGCATTCGCCCAAAACTTTTATAATATTCACGATTTCTCTAGGTGAATAATCAGCCATTTTATGAGAGACTGATTTTAAATAATCACAGTGGCTTCAATAACAATGAGCTTCTACAAAAAACTAATCTGTCACAATATAACAATTATGTACGAAACACAAAATAGGCTGAAAATGAAATTCCTTTATTTTTAGAAGCCTTTTTCCTTAATTGAAAAATACTATTTAACATATTAAATTGCAAATAAAATTGAAAAACCGTTTTACACCTATTGTTTCCAACGTTTGACTCTATTTTAAATTTTATAAGTAAAAAAAAATTAATATTTTTCTTAAAAAATAATAAAAATAAAATAATTCGTTTTTTTAAATTTATTTTTTTTTAATAAAATAAAATAATATTTTTTATTAACCCTTGCCTTAATTTAGGCACTTTTTGTTTTTTACGATTTTTCTTATAAAGCTTTAGTTTTCTAGTAAAACTGTATCGAAAATCCCAAAATTTGTGTTCATTTTGGTGAATATAGCGAAAAATTGAAATTTTAGAAGAAAAAAAGTTCATTCAAAACTTTCTTATTATTTTCCATAGATTACGAGTCTACAATAAAATAAAAAATGGGGGTTCCCATTTGAAAAAAAATGTTTTTCCATAAAACCCCATAACAATTAAAAACCCATGGCACTATTAAATGTCCCCCTCGAGCCGCTACAATTTTTGTCTGAAACATTTTTGAGGAAATCGCTTCGTTTCCAAGATATTCTGCTGGATTAATTAAAATGGGACACCCTGTATATACTTATTACTTATACTTATTTTCATTTTCGAATAATGTTACTCTCTCGAAGCGCTGGAACACCGAGTATAGTGCAAAGTGCAATCATTTAGAAAAAAAATTAATTAATATTTAGTTTTTAATATCGGTGAGTATTTTGAATCGTAAATCTTTATATTTTTTCCAAGAATAGGCTTAGATAGCTTTTATCAGTATTAGTATTGATGATTTTAAGCTCAGCTTGATTTACTACCCAAAATGATTTATGAGAATACACACTATCGAGATAAAATGCATAAATTTTTGCAGCTAAAAATAATTTAATTATTTCCTTCTGTTTTCACCTGCAAATAATTTTAACCACATTTTCTGACAAAATGTATTGTATTAATACATAATAAAGGTCCTAAATTGTATTTTTTTACATAGTAATAAAAGAAATAATAGCGAATCGATGTAACATACAAAATTAACATAAAATTTCTTTTGTGCCTTTCTGGAAATATACTGCATATTTTATGTAGATTATATCCCCATGTAAATAAATTCTAAGAGCGCGTTGGTGTTAAAAATAGAGCAGGCCTAAATAAAATATTGCAAATGTCCCTTAAGATAACATTTACGAACATTTATGACGCCTCTTTAACAAATAAAAAAATATCTCCCATTTCAAACACACAGATATGTTGTAGGAGTATGTTTTATTTCTTAAAACCTAATATTTCCCAACTTCCATTAAGATAAATATTTATAAATACGTATTTTTTTGAATTAAAGGCCAAAAATTATAAAAGAAATTTACCTTGTAAATTCTTATTTATAGAACAATTAGGTGAATTAAATTTTTGAATTAATTGCAAGAGTTGGGTTTGACTTATTTACCTTTTGAAGCTTTAATTATATACTTTTAGGAACATTAATTTTATTGTAAGAGGCTCATTAAAAAATTACATGTAACAAAGGAACCTAAAGCACATTTGAGCTAAATTTTAAATTAAAGGAACGTGATTTAATAATTTAATTAAAGTGGTAACTTTGTGAAATAAATAATTTAGGAAACAATTACGCATTTAAGTCGAATAAATACCTGGGGAATATTTTAGGCTATATTTACTTAAATTATTACCTATGTTTGCTTTTGGTAACAATGTAATTAGGACCACGTTGGTAAATTAACTGTAGATATCTTATACACAAAAAACCATTTTGATAAATTATTATCATTAATTAATTTCGTTGCTGTTTTTTTAATTCGTGACTCCAAAATGTTATTAAAGTTGAAATAGTCCATAAATAATGAAATTTTATAAAATGAACAACACTCGTGGTGCTTACAACCCCTACAATTAATCTTTAAACTGGAAAAAACAACCCATATGCATATCACTAAATTTGCATTTACTTGAATTTAATAGGGAGCGTTACAAAATGCGTTAAATTTGAAATGGAGCCAGGCTTCGTTATGCAAAATCAAGCAGACCATATTTATTCAGTCGGAGCATAAAACTGAACATTGATGAAACAGCTAAATTTATTGCCACTGCTAATACGAATCTAGAGTTAGAATTTAACAGACGATTAAATCCTACAAATGTGGACTGTATACTGTATTTAAAACATATAATTGGCAGCTTTATGATTGCAATGAACTCGAATGCAGTTTGGAAAATATGAACTTTAAATCTATAAGCCACCCTGCTTTGCAAGGAATTACTCATTTTTTTGTAATTTATAAATGTATTTTTATTACTAGTAATAACTTTTATACAGGGTGTCCCGTAATAATGCGGATAGACATACTAGAATGACTTTATCATCTTAAATTAAAATGACAAGTTCTTCTAACACTACCCAAAAATGCTCCCCTGGAAAGTTACAACCAGTTAAAGTTCACTTTTCAAAAAATAAGAACCCCTTCTATGAAGGTAGCTCGATAAACATGACGATATAGGGCTAATTCTTTACAATTTGGTATTATTGTTTTACAATTTCTCATTCATTTACCTAAGCCAGTTCTAATAAACTAAGGATTTAAGTTTTACCGTAATTTGTTTTGTTATCACTTTTGTTGCAATTTAAACTGTTTTTCTAATAAAACAAACACTATGAAAAAGGTATAATTGTTTACAATAGCCAAATCCAATCCTTTTGTAGATAATCTCAATTAAATTAAAAATTTATTTTTATTGTTAATTCAAGCAGGCCATTCCCCAAATACCATTATTAAAAGAATGTCTGATTGGACATTATTTTAGAAGATGATTGGAAAAAACAAAAGTGCGATTTTCTTTGTGTGATCAAATCTTAAAACGTTTTAATTTCTTCAAAAATTTTAAAACTCAATGTCGGTCTACTTGATTTAATAATAAAAATAAATTTTACCTTAAATTACGAAACTTTAATTGAGATTGTCTTTAAAACTGTTAGATTTTTAACAAGTATACCGTTTTCATAGTAAATTATTTGTTTAGGTAATAAATGAATGATACATGGCAAAACTACAATACTGTATTATAAATATGTATGTAAATTAAAATGAGCTCCATGTGGTGGTTTTTATCGAGTTACCTGCATAGAGAGAAAATTTATGTGGGTTTTTATTTTCTTTAAGTGAAATTTAGCTGGGTGTAACTTTGCAGAAAAACATTTTTTTGCTAAGTATTAGTTGAACTTGTCATTATAATTTTAAGAGAAAAACCCATAATACTAACATAGTAGTCCACGGTATTATCGGACACCCTGTATAGTCGAACCACAAAAGCAAGCAATACTATTCGCGATTTCGGAGATCACATACGACCTCTGGTGGACATTTGATAAAACTAGTAGTGGAGTAATAAATAAAAAAACCTGTTTATGCAAACTTATAAATCAATTTTCTAGATAAAAAAATGTTATAAACGATAGTGCAGTTACTAAAACCAATAAAAACTCAAACCACAAAAAAATTTTTACTCGCCTTCCTCCATTTTGTTATAAAATTTATGTCAAAATAGCGCCATCTATACGTAATCGAAATTCCCAAGGAAGGTTTATAGTACCACTATTACCACTACAAATTAATCACATAAGTATTTGTTGGATTTCGTGTTAATTGTAGTTTCATTTTCCCTGTACTATCCAGTGTTAACAAATTAACTTTCACATACTGCCGTAATATCTCAAAAGGCAGTAACCGCCAATTTATTATTTCGAGAAAATGCACATTTTATGATATAAAGTACATACATAAAGTACAATGTAAAGTGCTAAATGCAGAAATTATTTTATGCTAAGGGAGTGTACCCTCGGTCTTTCTAGCGTAAAAACAGATAAAGTCCAAATCGAAAAAAATGGAGTTACTGCCTTTTAATATAGGACGACAGCATATTTCAAAATTACTGGAAATTGAAATTTGTCACCATTCATTCCTAACCACTGTAGGAGGCGTGCTACCTTTTCATCGACAACAGTTTTATTGACATAACCGTTTCTTCGATATACATTTTCATCGACAATGAGGTTTCATCGACATCACTTTTTCATCGACATTTCATTGATACCATATTTTCATCGGCATGATCATCACACTTTTACTATTTCATCGACAAGACTCTTTTCAGTTTTAATGATCGGTCCTTTTTACTTGTTTTATTTGATAATTCAGCCACACGACAGAATTGGGAATAGTATATTAAAGTAGTAATCGATTTTCAAATTAAAATTTGAAAGTTTTAAAATTAATGCCATTTCTTAGAAAATGTAGTAAAAATTAAAACAAAAACAAGAATTTTACTACTATTATTCTCCATTTCTAAATGGATTTTCCTTATTATTCTATTGCTATCTTCTTATTTGCCTGGGTTATTTGTCGCCTGAGTGTATGATTGATAAATAGTCCTTGTCGCGGAATAGGTAGTGTCGATGAAACAACTTTGTTGAATTAATGGAAATTGTCCATAAAAATATTGTCGAGGAAATGTCCTTGCTGAAGAAAGGAAAGTTTCATCACACTTCCTTTTCAATGATATACCTTTTCTTCGACAAGAAGATTTTATCAACTCTACTTTTTCATAGACAAAGACGTTTTATCGACACTACTTGTCACAGACACAGACGATTCATCGACAACCGTTTCATCTACATTTCCTTTTCATCGACAACCCTTTTATTCGACACTACCTTTACATCGATAATGCCATTTCATCGACAATATCTTTTCATCGACAAGGAAGTATCATCGACGTTACCTTTTCATCGATAACCGTTTCATTGACACTTCCTTTTCATCGATAAATCTTTTCTTCGACAAGAAGGTTTCACCGACACTACCTTTTCATCAACAAACCATTTCATCGATAATAGCATTTATTCGACAATGTCGTTTCATCAGACGACAGCCTTTACATCGACTACAGTTTCATCGATACTACATTTTCATCAACAAAGATGTGTTTCTTCAACGCACACATTTTATCAAGATTAATTTTCATCAACAAGATTGTTTTAAATTTTAATAGCCGGTACTCTTTACTCGTTATTTTGTTTATACGAATATTCAATAATAGCTACATCCAGGTGACAGGTGACAAAATAATTATAGTCTTATCATAAAAATCTTCCATAAATTTTAATAAATGTATTAAAGTAGTAAGCATTTCTTTTTCAAATTTAAGCTTTAAAGTTTTAAATTTTAATGTCAGTTTTTAGAAAAAGTACTAAAAATTAATAAATCAAGTCTCGACGATTTTACTACTACTATTCTAAATTCCCAAATAGACGTTTTTCATGATAATTCCATAATTATCTGGTTATTTACCAGTGTTATTTGTAGACTGAGTGTATAATTTAATTTTCTTACAAAGAAAAACAATAATTAAGGCTTAACCCTTTCACACCCAACGGTCACCATTGCATATAAATTATTATATTTATGGAAAATTCGATTTTTTTATCATATTAAAAAAATAAGAAATTTAGATCAAAAGTCAATTTTTGTTTTTCTAAAATCTTCTTGTCGAAAAAAAGTAATCTTGATAAAACATGTCTTTGTTGTTTGATCGTGTCAATTAATCGATTCATTATCTTTATCCTTGTAGAAATCAAAATTGTTTTTAGCTTGTGGTAATATTATGGGAAAATTGTCATTTTGTAATGTCATTTTGTGATGTAATTTTCAGCATATTCACATTATAGCTACAATATTGTGAAGCAATGAAAGTAAAATATTCTGAGTACAACATTCCTGCGACAGTATGGTTCTTATCATATTGTATTACGACGTTTTTACAATATTGTATGAATATTAAATTTAGATAGATATCTTAGTAAAGTTATAAAAGTAATATTGTGTAAATAAAAGATATGGTTGCACAATATTATACATTATATTGTCATAGCCCAGTCAAATTAGCGTTTCACCTCGGAATGAGAGATAATAAGCTGGAAATTCGTATACACCTTCATTTTGGTGTTCTAAAAGCTATCTCAAAAGTCTCATAAAATCTCGTGTCTGCGTCGTCAGTTATTCAAGGTGAAAGGTCACAAAAATCGGTTTTTCGCGATTAGCTAGGTTTCTCTACCTCCAATGAGGTTAACATCTATTACAAAAACTGTAGAGCATAAAATTTGTGACTTTTGTTTGAAACATTTTTTCATGCGCTCAACCGTTTTTGAGATAGAGGGCGGAGAGGAAATTGCATGCTCACTCACTCACTCACTCACAAGGGACTAGGATGTTTTATCTCTCTTTTTCATAACCGTAACGTATCTGTTCAATCAATTGTGCAGCCGCTTTAAATAAAGATTCACAGTTTACCTAGCATTAAGGGCATGGGACAAGCTAGGGATTTTTTGCCAGAGCAGAGGTGCCAGAGATTCTCAGAGGCTTGTAAACCCATGACAAAGTGACTGCGAGAGTGAGCAAGGGCATCTGGCATAGTGCTTTTCCTCACTCTGGAAGTCACTTTGTCATGGATTTACACGCCTCTGACAATCTCTAGCAGCTCTGTTCCCAGAGCTCTGGCAAAAAAACTCTAGGGTGTCCCAAACCCTTTACAGTACCTATGGCTGAGCGCTCTTTGCCCTCTATCTCCAAAACGGTTGAGCGCATGAAATAATGTTTGGAACAAAATTTGTCACAAATTTTATGCTATACAATTTTTATAATAAATGTTAACATGATTGGAATTGTGGAAACCTAGATAATCGCGAAAACCTATTTTTGTGGCCTTCGACCTAGAATAACTGACGACGCAGACACAAGATTTTATGAGACATTTGAGACAACTTGTATAACGCCAAAATGAAAGTGTATACGAGTTTCCAGCTTATTATCTCTCATTCCGAGGTTGACCCCATTTTTTTGCTTAATTGACTGGGCTATCAACGGACATTGCAGTGGATGAAATGTCTTTGTAGTTTGTTGATGAAAAGGTAGTGCCTTCGACTCGTACGTTTCATCGACGTTTTATCGACGAAAAGGTAGAGTCGATAAAACAGTTGTCAATGAAACGGAAAGGTTTATAAAAGGTTTTTTTTTCTATAAAAAAGTTGTATCGAAGATACGTTCTTTTCGATTAAAAGGTTTGTCGATGAACCCACAGTTGTCGAAAAGGTGAGGTGGTTGAAATATCGATGAAAAAGTATAGTGTCGAGGATTTTTTTTTGTGTGAAAAGGTCTGTCGATGATATTGCATTCGATGAAAAGTGAAAAGGCTACGCCAATGAATTTTATTGTCGATGAAACTGCTGCAGGTAGAAATTTACAAATTTTTTATGCTTGTGTTATAATGATATTTTTGACTGTTTTTGTGTTTGGTTTTTATTTTTTACTTCAAAAACAAGTTTTATTGAAGAATCAAGGAACGAGTCAAGTTTTATTCCGTCTTTTCATTAAAGCTTTGGAAAACTGGCAATAAGAATTGCAATCACTAAAAAGTTCAAAGAGAGAGATTTTCTTGTGAGAGCATAAACTTTCTTATACATAACATTTCAAAGCCAATTTTCATTTATAGCAGGGGCCAATTTAATCCGCAGCACAATAAAACTTTTACACGTTTTTATATCCCACATTTCTATAAGCAGGTAAAATTTATATCGCTATTTCGCCTCGACAGCTGTAAATCTACTCGCCCCAGGCTGCAGAAATTATCAGTAGCGGTATTGGTCCAAACGTAATCCTTCTTGCAGATCGCGTTGGGTGTTGCTAAAATTGCTGCTGGCAAACCTGCTATTTCTGCTGGTAGCAGGAACGGTTTTAATAGCATGCTGTTTTATGAACCGATAAAATAGTTCGCGCCAGAAATGAAAAGTTATTCCTTATCGATTTGTCACAAAAATATATGCGTCTACCCACATGCGATTTAACGACAGAAAAGCGAAATCAAATCGTTTTCGCATCGAAATAACTTAAATCTGTAGACATCCTAGAATGTGTGTAAATTTATACGCTCTACGGAATTTCCAATAAAATATTTGACTTTATACAGTATGCATGAACGAAAGTAGCGAGTCCTTTTTCTTTTTGAATTAGGCAGACATTATTTGAATACCTTGAATTTTTATACTTACTTTATTGTTTTAAAGTATTTAGTTATTTTACACCCAAGTTTCCACGAAAATTCAAGTTTTAAATTTTCAGCAAATATCTTATCTACTACTAGGTATAGTAATTTGAAGTTCGTCTTAAATTTTTAATAATTTTGTCGTAAGGTAGTGTCTTGAGTTTTTCAGGAAGGAAAAATAATATCGGGAACTATTTTTCTGAATGTCCCCAATAACGTACTGGTGAGGTCTTCCGCCATTTTCTGGACACCCTGTATAAATAAAGTAGTGATAATACAAACTATTATATTTACATCGTTATTTTTTTTAAATTAGAAAATTAATTAAGATTAAAATTTATTTATAAAGTGGGAATGCTTAAAAATTTGTGAGATTCAAAGTTAAATTTAAAAAAAAAATCTATAAAAAATATCGTCAAAATTGGATTTTAAACTGAAAAGATGAAAATTGTTTGTAAATTTTATAAAAACACTGTTATAGTTGGTGGAAACCGTGGAAACAGTTTGTACTAAAAATATTTAATAATTTTCAGATTTTTTTATTGAATTTTCAATGAGCATAGAAATAATGATTTTGAATATTGTGAAGTCGTTTCTTTAAATAATCTGAAATAAATGTTGTAAGAAAAATTTATTTTTGTAATAATTAGTTTAAATAACAAAATTACAAAAAACTACATTTAGAAATTGGCTTAGAGAATTAATACTGCCATGTAATCTTATAAAAAAGAAGCACGGTTACAAAATGAATGTAGTTAATTAATCAATTTTAATTTAATTTGCCTAATAGGGTTAAGCATCAAAGAAATTCTCTCGGGAAAAGATATCAGATATTAATTAATTGCCCATTTCCCACCACCTTTTAAAAAACTAAATAAACAGCTTTAAAGTAAATCTGACTTTAACAGTTAATAAACAGATTTTTAATTAAAAAAACATAAAAAATATAATGAACACCTAAAATATAATACTCCCAGCAAGTTAAATTTTCATGTCAATCACACTTTTGTCCAATATAATTTAAAATTAAATTTAAGTAAAGATTATAAATAAATAGTTTATTCATCAACTTGAAAGTTTAAAGGCCGGTTGCACAGTTGAAGCTTAAGCTTCAAGCGAAATTTAAATTAAAAAATTGACAAATTTCCCTTTGTAATTTTAGTCGAAGTATTATTTGAAGCTTAAGCTTCAACTATGTAATTGGGTCTTAGTAATATAAAAACATTCAATATACAGGGTGTCCCATTTTAATTATTCCAGCTGAATACCTTAATATCTAAAAGCAATTTCCTAAAAACTGTAGCGGCTCGAGGGAGACAATTAATAGTGGCAAGGATTTTTAATGGGGGTTTTTATGGGGAAACATATTTTTTCAAATGGGAATCCATTTTGAGATTTTCGATATAGTTTTACTAGAAAACTAAAGTTTTGAAAGAAAAATCTCAAGAGGCAAAAAGTGATGTTTAAGATAACCTTTGACCTTATCTTTAATTTTCATATTAAAATAACTAATTTAAATTTTTCCTAATACAATAATAAAGTTTTTTTTCAAATAAATTTAAAAAAATTCTGATTTATATAAATTAATTTAGGCACTTTTTGCCTATGTAATTTTTTGTAAAAAAAAACTTAAGTTAAAGATTTTGAGATTATTTGTATAATTTCCCCATGTAGTATATTACATCTTAAATTTGAAAATTTGAATTAATTTTTAACTGATTGATTTATATCTGAATTTATCTAAAATCTTTTTAAAATTAATCCAATAAATGATATTTTTTTTCGAAATTGTGGTGTCTAACAAAGGTTAGAATCAATAAGGATTCCTAAATATTTAAGTTCAGAAGATTTTAGTATTATTTATTTGCATATTAATATTTAAAGGTTTTATTAATTTTATTTTTAAATATGAAAAATTCTAAAGTAATTGGGGTTGACAGATTATTTTGACTAATTTTAATTAAAATAAAAATACACATTATTTTAATAAAAATTCTGTTTTATTTGTAATAATTGTTGAAAGGCTTGCTTCCATTCAACCAATTATTGAATAATATTAAGTCTCCATTAACTTCTTCTACCAAATTGAAACTATTATTCAACTCAGAATAGAATATTATAGTGTCATCAGCAAAAACTGGGTAGTTTGCTTTAATTCCCGAGAATTGCAGATTTTCAATATAAATTAAATAAAGAAGTGGTCCTAGAATAGAACCTTGAGGGACATAATTTTTGTATAATAATTGTAATTTATCACTTGAAATATTGATGTTGTGAAATTAAATAAAAAACTCTTTAAAATGGTGTTACTGGCTTCATCAGACACTAAAGATTGCATAAATCAATTAAAAATAAGTATTTCCAACCCAAAACAAAAAAATAATTAAATATTCAAAAAATGAAATAACCAGTAAAAAGATGTAACTATGCATATTCTCAGACAAAATTATTTTGTCAAGTTATTTTTTAATTTGAGAATCTGCAGACAGGGCCGATCCTGGGCCCTTGGCCGCCCGCGTGCAAATTTTAAATTGCCGCCCCTACAAAGTCGTTTTTTTGTATTAAGACCTAACAAAAATGTGTAAATATTATTTTAGCGTGGCCTGAAAATATCTACAATGTATACCCGATTTTAATTTATGTTTGTTGCTTCTTAAAACATCGGTTAATAATTTAACTAAAAATGAACCCAACAATATTTTTTTTCTCAGTTGACATGACGTCACTATGACGTCATATTTTTTTTAAATGGATTGATATGGTTTTTATACCACAAAACTCATGGGCCAAAAAATAAATTTTATATAACCAATTAAAGTTAAGGTTATTTTATGGGAAAATTTTTAATCGCACTTTAATGACTTAAAAAGGGTATTTATAGTCAAAATTAGTTCCATTATAAAAATTAGACAATTTCCTATAAAATAGGCATGTTTGAGTATTTTTTCCTTATAGCAACTTTTTTGAAAATTGATTATAAAAATACTCATTTTTAGTGTATAAAAAAATTGTAAAAACTTGATTAAAAACTGCTAGTTTGGATAAAATTATAACAAATTTATGAGTTTAAATTAAAGATTAGGGTATAATCTATAATACGAAACTCTAAAATCAATCATGGGTCAAAAATAAATTTAATATAACCAATTGAAGTTAAAGTTATTTTTTGGGGAAATTTTTAATCGTACTTTGATGACTTAAAAAGGGTATTTATAGTCAAGATATGATTAAAAAATAAATTTTATTATAAAATTTGGTTAGTTTTTTATAAAATGGACCATTTAAAAAATAAAATTCGCAATGGGGACTTTTTTGAAATCCCATTTAAAATTTATTTAACGCATTAATTTAAACTGACGTTTTTGATGAAAACTTTGTATGCACTTTGAACGCCAAAAATTGACATTTTCACTGAAGCTAGACTTACAAAATTAGTTCCATTATAAAATTTAGACAATTTCCTATAAAATAGGCTTATTTAAGTATTTTTTTCCTCATAGGAGCGTTTTTGAAAATTGATTATAAAAATACTCATTTTTTGTGTTAAAAAAAATTGTAAAAACTTGATTAAAAACTGCTAGTTTCGATAAAATTATAACAAAATTTTTGAGTATAAAATAAAGATTAGGGTATAATCTATAATACGAATGTCTAAAAACAATTATGGGCCAAAAAATAATTTGGCCGCGCCTCAAATTGGCCGCCCGCGTGCCGTGCACGCGTTTGCCCCCCGGTAGGATCGGCCCTCTGCAGACATAGTTACACTTTTTACTGGTTATTTTATGTCTTAATTTTTGATTTTTTTATTATTTTGTTGTTTTGAGTTGGAAATGTTTATTTTTAATTGATGTATGCAATCTTTAGTGTCTGATGAAGCCATTGACTTAGCGAAACATGTAACACTATTTTAAATAGTTTGTGTAATAAAGTTGGATAAGTGAATTTTATATTTAATTTCACAATATTAAATACCCATCCAAATCTTCGCAAGATTTTATTTTATTTAATCTAAGATTATTATACAGGGTGACGTGGTTCACCAAACGTCAAGGTTAGAAAGTAGAGCAAATTTTATCACGAAAAAACTAAAAAAGTAGGGGTCTATCTTTTATGGTTTGAAAGTTATAGGGGTTTGAATTTGGCATCGCCCGTTTTTGCCAGAAATTAGTAAATGATCAATAGTTGCTTAATAATCAATTTTTATAAGCAAAAGTTAGATTTTCATGGCCTTTGAAACAGCTGTATTATTAAATAATAACAAAAATGAAGGCGCACCTCAATTGTAACTAACTATGCTTAAAATCAATTCTCATAGGAGTAAGTTTAGAAAGCTCTAGTGAGTGCATAAAAAGAGTTAGGGTTTCAAAATTTTTCATAATTTCTAGATAATTTACCGAATTTTTAGAAAATTAAAAAAAACCACGCCCTTAATAAGTCATATCTTGGAGAAAAGCTTCAAAAACTGCTAAAAAAACAATTTTTTCTTATTTTTTTCTTTTCGATTTTTTTTTAATACTTGATAAACGATTTGTGTTTTATCATTGTTACCAATGGAAAGAGGATACTTTCAGCTTTAAAATTATATTTTTTTTAAATCTTTTTACTAAGTTTTTAAGCAGTTATTGATCATTTACTGATTTCTGGCATGCCAAAATCAAACCCCTGTAACTTTCAAACCATAAAAGATAGACCCCTACTTTTTTGGTTTTTTCTTGATAAAATTTGCTCTACTTTCTAACCTTGACGTTTGGTGAACCACGAACGAGACACCCTGTATATTATTTTATTGATCTAAGAATTCTAGGAGTAAATTATGATCCACTGTATCAAATTTTTTGGATAAAACAATACAACTGCTACTACATATTTATTTGAGTTAAGTTAATCATAAATAAAATCTATAGTATTTATTATTGCTGATTGAGTTATACTTTTTTTTTGAAATCCAAACTGTCTCGGATCAAATAAATTATTTGAATTAAAGATCCATATTTCTTCTATTAATTATTTTTTCTAATATTTTTGAAAATATATTCAATACAGAAATTATATCTGTGACTTTTAATATTAATGGGTCGATTCTGTGCAAGCTTACAGATTTTCGTAAATCAATAGCGCCATTGAAACTGTAGAATGAGCTAAGTATGAACTTATGGTGCAATTCTGTGCAAATCTGTAAGCTCTTGTAGGAAATATCTGTAAGGTGTAAGGTAACCATGTAAATCATCCATTACAACCCTTTTTCCTGTAAGGACTTGCACAGAATTTCAGCATTAGTTTCACTTCCTCTATTACCCCAAAAAATGGCACAGTTATTCAGGGACATCCTGTATATTGTTTAGATATTGGTAAAATATTTTGTCTTGAAGCTTTTCATTTATTTGTGAAATTAAATTTATACTAATAAAAAACAAGAATTCCTTGTTTTTTTATTAGTATAATTAACGATCCAAATATTTAACATCAATCTTCAAGTTTGTTTAAATTAAATTTAATTTAAAAGTTAAATTCAATGTAATTACAACAAGTTTCAAAAATATTTGCAATTTGAGTTGGATTAGTAATTAATAGTTTTAGATTCAAAAGTTATTGAATCTATTGTATTATTAACTTTTTGAATATACCTTTTTATCATATTAATGATCACATAAAAATATTTAAAAAAATTTCAACCATTTTTGAAAAAAAAAATTAATTTACTCAAAAAAAAAATTATTAATTCTCAATGAAAATATTACAAAAAAAAAGTTAATTTTTAATTTACAAGTAACAAATTTTAACGAAAATGTTCAAATTGTTCCCCATTGACCATTTGGCATTGTCCCATTCGAGTGTAGACACTCTGAATACTATTGTTAATAGCTTCTTCGTCAATTTGTTGCAATTCCGTCCTAATTCTAAGTTCCAATTCTTGTAGATTATTAGGTCTATTGAAATAAACTTTTGATTTTAAATGTCCCCACAAAAAAAAAATCTAAGGGCGATAGGTCGGGAGATCGCGGAGGCCACTCAATTGGTCCCCTCCGACCTATCCATTTGTTGGGAAACGTGGTGTTAAGGAATTCTCGCACCGCCCTGCCAAAGTGTGGAGGATCCCCATCTTGTTGAAACCAAATGTTTTGGTTAGGAATGTTGCGATTTTCATAATTGGGGAAAATACGAAGTAAAACTGGTAGCAAATCAGTCCGCAAAAAATTCGAATATCTTTCGGCAGTAAAGTTTTCATTAAAAAAGTAAGGTCCTATAAAACGTCTGCCAATCATTCCCACCCATACATTTAACTTTCCCTGTCTTTGACTATGGGATTCTACGGCCCAATGAGGATTTTCCTGTGACCAATACCTACAATTATGTCGATTCACTGATCCATTCAATTGAAAGGTAGCTTCATCGGAGAAAATTATACTACTTAAAAAATTTGGATTTTGATCACATCGCGCCATCATTTCTTCACAAAATTGCAGTCGGCGATCGGGATCATCTTCATCTAACTCTTGTATGAGTTTTATTTTGTATGGGTGATACTTTTCCTTTTTTAATAATTTTGCGACATAGGAATGATCCACATTATTATTTCTTGAAATATCTCTTGTTGAAATATTGGGATTTTCTTCAATCGCAAGTAATAAATTTAATTTGATTTCTTCATTCACTTGAGGCCGTCCTTGTCGAGGCAAATCTCCTACAGATCCTGTTTCTGCAAATTTGGTAACTAACTTACTTACTGTAGATCTTGAGATTTGCGGTCTATTTGGATATTGCTCATTAAACAAAGTACAATCTTCCCCATGGGTTCTTTTTCTATCGCCGTATCCTACCATAATTAAAATTTCGATTCTTTCGCGTTCGCTTAATCGAGGCATTTTTAATTTCGCAAAACTTAATAATTGTTGATTATTATTAAACAAACGAAGTAAGCTATTCAAGCATTGGTAAATGGATTTAAATTTTTTTTGGCCATACAAAATAACGTCAACTAAAGCACTTTTATAAAGGCAATTTTTATTTCAATAAATTTTGAATATCAAAAGCTTTTTCAAATTTATAATAAATTACAATTTTATTTAAAGTTTATTATTACTCAAACATTTTATTTTAATTACCTTTTTCATTAAAAGTTATTTAAAATTAGTTTTAAGAAAATTCCAATTGTGTAAAGAAGAACAATTCGAATATTTTCACTAATAATTTGTTATTTTTAAACTAAAAATTAGTTTAATTTATTTTTCTTGCCATATTTTCATTGAGAATTAATAATTTTTTTTTTGAGTAAATTTATTTTTTTTTTTCAAAAATGGTTGAAATTTTTTAAAATATTTTTATGTGATCATTAATATGATAAAAAGGTCTATGAAAAATGTGTAAAAAAAGTAGGGGTTGCCATTTAAAAAAATTGATGATGACGTCATAGTGAAGTTATCAGTGACGTTATGAATATTTTTTTCATTCCAAAAGATGGCATTTTTAAAACAAAAATTGACCTGTCCGAGCGATTTTTACAAAAAAAATTTTTACGGAAGTTATGACCTTGGTTCCAAACTTTATCACCACCCTGTATTTATCTCTTTTTATCCAAAACATAATTAATAGAAATTTTCGCTAAAAGTCTAATTTATCATTCTAAAAAACTTGTCGTGTAAAAAATTTATATCAAAAAATTTCCACCAAAAAAAAAAAAAACAATCGCATCTAAACCAATCCTAAACAATATTATAGAGGAAAAACTTCATTTAAGGAAATTCTTTTTAATTAAAGGTGAACAGGTTTCTAAAACATTGTTTGTTAAACTTATTATTATCCTCATAATAAAAATAATAATCACGTTGTTTCTACTTAACCAGTTAGAAACTGTTAAAGGTTAAAACCTGATAAGATTTTTCCATAAAATCTTGGTTGTTTCAGATTTTTGTTACCACTGTAATTCGCAGTTACCAGCTTATATTTTTCATAAAACCATTAAAAAAAGGTACGTTTTATAAGATAGAAGCAGACCATAACGTAGCAGCACTTATTTACGTATATAAATATAAATAAATCACGCCTCAAGAACAAAAGATGTCTCAAAATAAATTATTCGTTATGTGGTGCTAAACGCAGTTAGTCGTGGAACAAAAAACAAGCATGTAAATTATAACGATTGCACACTTTTTTATACTGAAGTTAATAGGAAAATTAATCAAGATTAAAATTTATTGCTTAATGCGTTTTAAAGTACAATTGCGAAAAAGTTTGCTGAAATAACAGTTAGAGTATACTTTTATACATCATAGGTATTTTATTGATTATTTCATGCCTTCCTCCTGACAAGCGTTCTGATTGGTCCATTTGCCATTGGGTTATCGTGATAATTAGGGTCCTACCTAAATTATCAAGTCAAACGTTTTGACGTTGACATGACATGTGTTTAAATTTCAAATTTGACATTTGAAGTAAAGACTGACGTTAAAATTGACAATTTTTTTTGTATTTTGCAGAAATATGGCTTGAAATAATCTATGCAAATACAATTCGTAGGTTGAAATCACTATAATAATTCTGTCGCTTTATTGCCAATTCAATTGTTAATAAATTGACAGAATTATTGCGGATTTCAACCTTCTCATGGTATTGCATTGATTATTTCATGCCTTCCTCCTGACAAGCGTTCTGCTTGGTCCATTTGCCATTGGGTTATCGTGATAATTAGGATCCTACCTAAATTATCAAGTCAAACGTTTTGACGTTGACATGACATATGTTTAAATTTCAAATTTGACATTTGAAGTAAAGACTGAGTTAAAATTTACAATTTTTTTTTGTATTTTGCAGAAATATGGCTTGAAATAATCTATCCAAATACAATTCGTAGGTTGAAATCACTATAATAATTCTGTCGCTTTATTGCCAATTCAATTGTGTTGCTTTTTAGAAACACCACTCGTCCTACGGACTCAAGGTGTTTCTAAGCAACACAATTTCATTTGTCAATAAATTGACAGAATTATTGCGGATTTCAACCTACTCATGGTATTACTATTGAAAATAAATGCAGTAATATCATAAAATGTCTACATAAAACAAACCTTTTTATTATTTATTTAAAACAAACGTTGGAAATTTATTTTCCGATAATCAAGTAAAATTCAAATCGGGTATACTAGGGTGAATATTTATTTCTTCAATAGAGTTTTTGCTGTGGTTTTTTATGTTGCATAATTTATTAGGCTGCATAATCAAGCTTGTAGTTGGATGGATTTAATGGTAAAGTTTGAGTAATTTTTACATACTTTTACAACCTTTAAGGCCGAATAGAAGCATAATATATCAGATTGAAGTATTGCCAACATTATGGTCCCTTCTGCCGACTAGGAAACACGGGTTAGTTTAATGTACTGTATTCTTGAGGGAATTATATTTATTAAGATGTAAGTAATTATTTAAAATTTAGTGCTGAACTCTTTTTTGAGATCGCGTTTTATCCGCAATGCACTAGATATTTCTTTTGTAAATGAAAACAATCTATTCAGATTTTAATCTGAAATGGTGCAACTTTATGGAGCCTTCTATCAGAACAGTAAATCTAAATTCACGCGAATTCATGCATATATAAAGTTGTTTTAAGGCATGCACTTGGGAGGATCTGGCGAATAAGCTGCCCTCTATGTGCATATTTGATGTTCTTCAATGCGACATTCATTCCTTTTTTTATTCCTAGATTAAAAACAACAAACAATTTTGATGCAAAAAATAATTAAAAATCAAAGCAAACAAAAAATCGCCATTCTAATTATTACTGGTATCAATATGTGTACATTTTTATAAAAAAATGTCTTTGTACTTATTTTACCAGTTTTAAGAGATAATGTATACGAAATGTATAATACAATGAAAGATTTTTTATTATTTATGCTAAAGGAACTGGAAGCTATAAAACAATAATGTGGGTTGAAAACTATGATTGTGGCATTGTTATAGCTGTCAGTAAGAGCACATAAAATGTTTTACATTCGTATTAAGTAAGTTTACAATTTCTAGGTCCATTTAATAACCCTTAAAATCGAAATCATAAACAAGTTTTTATGTTTCTGAATTTCCCAAATACGTGCAAATATTTTTAGGAAATTGAAACGTTATAACTTCCTTTATTAAATAACCTCGAACGCTTGTTAAAACTTTTACGATTCAATATTGAAATTTTAAATAAATAATTTTCGATCATATTAAATTTAATTGCAATTTTAAATTATTTATTACTTGTTAAAAATATTTTATCCAAATAAGAAAATAATTTAAGAAGATCAATATTTTTTATATTACTTGAAAACTTAAAGTTAAATACTTTAAGAAATAAATATTTTCATTGTGGAGGTAAAAGCCATTATTCGCTTCGAAGTATTTGCAGTCGAAAATCTTGAAATATAGGTTATGAAGAAGTAATCCAGAGTCATGAATATTTAAAGCATACATAAAAATTTTAAATGGGCACTTCAGGAACCTATATTGAATAACTGGTTAGATATATAAGTGCTGCAAAAGCTCATAATCGAATTTATATTGGAAACTATTTTAAACTTAAAAACTTCAGTGCAAGAGCAATTATTTGAATTTTCAAGTAGATTCCCAAGTATAGTCCTTAAGTATTCTCATGAATTTTTTAGCATTGTGAGTAATATCGAAGGTATATGGATATTTTTGTATAAGTAATTTCCTTTCAAATAAAATTTTATATTCATAAATAAAATATTTAATACGTTATTGAATTTAAACGAATAATATTGTAAATGAAATTATAGGGATTGCACAAGTGCATGGATTTAAATTGCAGGCATTACCTAAATCACTTTGGACTTATCTTGAGACTTCAACAAGTTTTAACATCTGTAGACACGCTTCCTGAAGATAATTATACTCCAGTATAATATTTCTATTATTATATCATACGCACGTAAATACACTTACAAATTCCTCACTGCTTTATTAACTTTCCGGGAATTAATAATTAAACTCGTAATTAAATACACATGCAACTCAACGCTCAACTTTTTACAAAAAAGTTTAAAAATAACGACATACTATGTTTTTTTAATGTTTGATCGTTTAGCCCATTTTGAATATTAAATTCCACACTTACAATATATTTTTAAATCATGAAAACTAGAATTCAATTTAATTATAACCTGAAAATGCCTCAAAATTCTGCAAATATCATTGAAAATGGCTTAAAATTATGAAAGCTGACTTAAAATTCGAGAAAATGTCTGTATTTTTAAACTAAAAACACTTCTCTTACAATTCAATGAAAACATTCAAATAATCTGGAAAAAAATTTGGAAAATTCTCCAAAAATTTAGAAACTATTCACTTCATGGAAATTTTGAAATTCGTTCGACTCTCGATCAAAATTCACTAAGCAACTAAAGAAATTCAAAATTACGGTTAAATGCGAAGAGATTTAGAAACTTTAAGAAATTTAAATTTAATGGAACTTTTTTGACTAATATTTATTTGAACTCAAAGAAATTCCTTAATTTTGGTACTTAAAACTTAAAGAAAATACTATAAATTACGGTTAAAATACTGGAGGTGGACAAAACGACGACATGAAAAAAAGGCCGGACTTGGGGGACTTGGACAAAAGACCGAACGATAAATGTCCGAATTGGACATAAGGCCTAATGACAAAATGCCAACACAAATAAACCGAAAATGTATTTTAAAAAAATTAGTTAAATTAAATAAATATACAGGGTGTCCCGAAATTAAGCGGCCAAACTTTAGGAGGCAATTCTACAACTAATTTTAAGAAAAAAACTTCCTATACACATGTGTCCGATTTCGCTTCCTAAGGGAGCTACAGCCCTTTAACTACTGTGACTAAAACTAGGTTTTTTGTCATTTATTTGTGAACGGTTGGTAATAAAGATTTGAAATTAGGTGTGAAGACTAATACGTTTAAGATATAATTTCTCAATTTTTTTCAGATTTTTTGAAAGCTCTGAAATTTTTTGAAAGCTTTCAAAAAATCTAAAAAAAATTGAGAAATTATATCTTAAACGTATTAGTCTTCACACCAAATTTCAAATCTTTATTACAAAACGTTTTCAAATAAATGACAAAAAAACCTAGTTTTAGTCACAATATTTAAAGGGCTGTAGCTCTCTTAGGAAGCGAAATCGGACACATGTTTATAGGAAGTTTTTTTCTTAAAATTAGTTGTAGAATCGCATCCTATAGTTTGGCCGCTTAATTTCGGGACACCCTGTATAGGCTGTAATATTATTGTATATGTTGTAAAAAAGGGGTGATCCCGTTAATAAATAAATAAACTAAACTAAACTAAACTAAATATTCGTTATGTTTACCCTTTGATGTAGAAGACTTTTTTTATTGAAAATTGTTTTCAAAGAATGCTTAGTTGTAAATATATTTTCACCTTAAAGGTTAGGTTATGTTCGGCTTTTTTCTTTGATTTATCTGCTTTTTTCCTTCGTTTGAACTTTGGACTAATTCCGCCTTTTATCGTTCGACCTTTTGCCTAGTTCGGCCTTTATTTGTTTCGGCTTTTAGGTAGCCAATCGTTTGGGTTGACGCTTCTTAAAATACATAATTGTTTAATCTTGGAGTCGAAAAAATGCACCTGCTTAAGCTGTTTGAAACAAAAAAATAGAAAAATTCACTCAAATTAAAAGCAAACATAAAATTCAGTAAAAATTATAATAAATTCACCTAAAAACATGGAAATAACTTGAAATTTTAAAAGAAGAAAAGGGGGACTGTTTTCTAGCTTTTATTATCTTGGTGCGTTCAAAATTCTATCCCCTCATCATGGATTAAATCATAAAAATAGGTGAAAGCTCAAATAAAATTTGAGAAAATTAGCTTTTCAAGCTAAGCGATTTCCCTCTTGCGGCCGACTGCGGAACTAATGGAATGACGTCAGAAATAGGTTAGTTGCCATCACTTTGTTATGGTTGCCACTTAACTTTCAGTGCTTAGTCACCGAGGTTATGCGCTTTGTACTAACCAATTAAAACAAAAATGTGTTTTCGTGAACCATACAACAAAGTTAAATTTCAATTTTTTATTTTCATTAATAAAGAAATTATAGAGGTGACCCATGTCTCGTGTACACCCTGTATACTTAATATTTTTTGGATCAAATGATTACAGTTATTACTGTATAATTAAAATTGAATAAAACGCAAAATTTCTTTGTATAATAATTTTTCATATTTATAGGTAATTGTAAAATATGTCAACTACGTCACTCTTACTCCAAAAAACGGGGAAGTGGATTAAATAGATAAAAATATTTTAAAGCATAATGTCATGTTAAACATACAGGGCAAAAGCAGAATTGTAAATAAAGCTTCTACAGGGTGTTCCATTCATGGTTCACCAAACATCGGAGTTAGAAACTAGAAACTAGACCAAATTTAATCGACAACAAACCAAAAAAGTGGCGTTCTAGTTTTTAGTTTTAGAGCTATAACCTTTTAAATTTTAGGTCACCAATTTTTATCACAAATCACGAAACCGCTAATTACATTTTAACCAATGTTTGTAGGGATCAAAAAAAATTTCAATAAAAACCTAAAACCATCCTCTTTCAATAGGTAATAACAGTCGAAAAAAAACAATTGTTAAAATGTTGAAAAAAAAATCAAAATTTAAAAAAATATTTTTTTTTTCAGTTTTTTTAATTTTTTGACTAGATAACACCCATTACCGTTGGGTTTTTTTTAATTTTCTGAAACTTGTTCATATTCTCAACACCCGAGGGAGTTACTCCTATCAGAAGTAGTCATGAGCATAGTTTGTCAAATACGGTGTATACGGTATATCATAAGGGATGCATAGTTTGTCAATTGATCTGACTTCAGAAGGCTCTAGTAAGAGAAGGAAAAGAGTTACGACTTCAAAGTTTTCCTTGTTTTGTTGTAAATATGAAGAACTTTCAGAAAATTAAAAAAAAATACAACCTTAATGGGCCTTATCTTGAAAAAAATTTCAAAAACTGAAAAAAAAAATATTTATTTTATCTTCTTTTTTTTACGATTTTTTATTCAACATTATATCAACCATTTCTGTATTACTGTAGTTACCAATTGAAAGAGGATGGTTTCAGCTTTCTATTGGTAATTTTCTTTTAATTCTACATGTATTGGTTAAACAGTAATTAGCGATTTTGTGATTTATGGCAAAAATTGGTGACCTAAAGTTCAAAATGCTGTATGTCCATAACGAAAAAAATAGACCCCTACTTTTTTCGTTTTTTATCGAATAAATTTGCTCTAGTTTCTAACCCTGACGTTTGGTGATCCACGAACGGAACACCCCTTTTAAATTGTTTTTTACCACTTTAGATATGTTGTGTTATGTTATCTCATGGATGGTAGGATGGTATGTTTCTGAATATTAGGTATTACAATTTTACCTATTTTATTGAAAATTCACTGAAAGATGAAGCAATAAACAGAATTTTTAAATATAAAAAGCGAGTAAATTCATTAGAAATTCACTCAAACCAACTTAAATTAAATGTGATTTTTAAATAGGTTTAGGACTTTTATGTATATTTTAAATTCAAAATTAGGAATATCTATTATCGATCTCAAAACCGTAAATAATAGCGGTTTTAGTGAAAATGCTAACATGGGTTTCTCCAACATGTCTTTAGACGCAACTTCACTAATCTCAGCTTAGATTCAAGCTCAGCTTATGTGGACCTTGCGTTGTACCATGGTTTTATTGACAAAGCTTTGGTTAGTATCCGAATAGATTTGGCAACGCCACCGTTGAACCTCTGTTACTCTCTAATTGTTTCAAAAACTAGTTGCTAGATCTTACATAACCAAATATTCGTCATGTATACAAACATAACTATTTTAATTATTTTAAAAGTAGCGTTCTATAATATTATACAAATGTGGGTAAATTCATATTCAATGACTACGTTTAACTAGAGTAACTCGATCAAGATTGGATTGAATGGGGATTGACTCGATCCGCATTTTTTCCGAAATAAACATTTCGGACTGGATTCAATCTGACGTGTTTATTTCGGAAAAATTTCATTGATTGGTTGAGTCAATCGTAACTCAATCCAATCGAGTAAACGAGATAAACGTAGTCCATATGTTCTAACAAATGTAAAGTTGTCTAAAAAACTGGCCATCATAAAAAACTAGCACGTACATATGTTTTACGAGGAAGTCTTATATTTAGTATATTGTTCACATAATTTAAATCTACCTTATCCACTATATCAACATTTTCAAAAGTCATGTTCGCTGAAAATCGCGATTGTACAAAATTTCGGCATGTTACAACCGAGAAAACTGAACGTGCGTTTGGAGACGCGGCTTAAGATTTAGTTGGGTCTCAAGGCAGGAGAAACCGAAGTTTTGTAGGTGTAACGTTGGTTTATCTTAGGAAAGTCTTAAGTTGTGAAAATAACAAAGTCCCAATCCAGACACATAAAGTACGCTCAACGCTCATACATCATCAACAGTTGTAATTTTGTACAAACTTCTTGTAGTACATAAAACCACATGAAAGTTTGCCTAATCACCAGAGTAACTTACTAAAGGATGTAAAACTAACATGCTTTTACTTCACCGAGTATATCATTACTGAACGTTTTGGCGTAATAACTGTAGAATATCATTATCTTAGAGTTTTGAATTTAATAAAATTATCGTGGGAATAGTTTGCTTTATTAAACCAAAAGTTCTATAATAGTTACTAAATTAGTATTAGCCCCATTGTAAGAGAAGAACCTATTTTCTACAATCTACTAAGTATTTTATCACAAATATTAATATGGAGGAACAATTTATTCTTCTTTAGGTAAATTAATATGCAGATATTCATATTAAATTAACTATTATAATTAATTATTTGCAATACAAATTAGTTGATGCTTATAGCCTCAAGTTGTCACAGGTATACTAAAATCATTTAATATACGATTGCATTAATCATAGCAGTTTATACAATTTCACACGTAATTGTAACTGATTTTATAGTGCATAAATTAGCCTCGATTATTGAAGATTAACAGCTCTAACGGAGATGAGTATAATAAAATTACAGGTTATTTAAGAAGCGTTATAGTTGCATTCACAATTTTAAATCCTTTTTGTGTTTTAAGAGAGATCACATGGAAGTTACGGATTAATTTATTAGTAAACTCAACCATAATTTTTTTAATTCAGGTGATTGTGGGATAATGTTTATAAAGAGTTATTAAGGTATTTTACCGCTTTAATACATGAAACCGGTAAAAATAGTTTTTCATAATAACTTTTAAAAATATAATTACAACACGATACTTTAGAGATTTGATATAAACACTATATCATAGTGTTGAAAGGATTAAAAATAATGGAGTAAAAAGGTAGGTACATTCTTAAAAAATCAAATTTTGTTTCTTTTGAATATAATTGGCAAATTGTTGATTCTTGTTAGGTGAAGACCATTTACTTGCAAGAAATCTAAAGGGTTACTTTGCAAGGTATTGTCCACCTCTTCAGAAGTAAGCACAAGAGTGACTCGATACAGTCCTTACGTGATCGCTGAATCGTGACTCAATTATCTCTTGTTAGTAAAAGTGTGCACTTCAAGACTTCTATTTTTATTTTGGCATTTATTCGAACTGACCTTTGCAATAGTTCATGTTAAGGCATAAAATACTTACTTCTAAATAAAAGATGATGACGTGTACTTGAATTTGCTTTTCAGAATTAAGTTCATGAAAATATACCAACCTGAAACAAAATATTAAAATTAATTAAAAATCAGTAAAAAAATGTGTTGATTATAAAAATAATTTCATTATTAAATTATGGATGTTTTTTGAAGTTGTAATAAAATCAATACTTGTTATTATATTTTATTGAAAGAAAATGATTTTTTTATGCGTTAACTTCCGAAAAGGAAAATCATTTTCATAAAAAGATATCTAGCACGTTTCACTTTCCGCTTTTACTTTTTCGGTAGTGGTCTTTCGTTCTAAAATCGAAGAGGGGATGGTATAGATTTTCCGCCCTTAGAGGGCGATAATGCGGTTGTTGTCTGCACTCCATCTTCTTCTTCAAGCCCTTTTCCAGATCCGTGGATTTCCTTTGATGTGGCAGCATTACCATCAGGCGATACTGCACTACCGACCTAATTCATTCCGGGTCCGAAGAGGCGTCCTTATCCCCAACCCCCGATGGCTAAATAAAGGAAGCACTTTTTCTCGGTCTGATGGAAAATCGTGTTAAACACTTTTCCATTAACTAAAATAACTAAAATAACTTTTAGCAGACGGGTGCGTTCTTCTTAATTAAATTTTACTTTATAACATTTTCCTCGACTTCGTTTCGAAGAGCTTACAAAAAACAAACGTGATTTACTTTCCTTAAGCCAATACTAACAAGTTTGCATTGCGTGTATAGGATAAAGTTATTTTTACAAACATAGAATGAAACCATTCGTTTCAATATACAGGGCATCCCAAATGTCCTGGGACAACAGTATAACTTGAACGTGTGAACAAAAAAATTAAAATTTATTAACATGTACAAGCTGATAAAAACTAGACCAAAAACTATAACTGATTCAGAAAAAACTGAAAAGAATCTTCTGTCATTTATTGAAGATCCTGAAAGTTCCTTATCAAAAGCGGATCAGGTACATGAAATTGCGAAAAGTCCATACTAATTTCACTTGGTTTATGAACTGATTGGAGATGACATCGATAGAAGACAATTATGTGAAATTTTACGAGACAAAAGTGATGCTAAGAGAAATTTTCTTTCGAATGTTGTTTTCTCCAATGAAGCAACATAAAACTTTAAAACAGCGCTCCAAAAATTCTTAAAATTTTACTTAATTTTTGGAGCTCTGTAGAAAGTCTAAAAATATGCTTACAAGAAAAAACTAAACTGTACACTGTTTGTTAATATCTTATCTTATTGGTAGAAAAAAATATTATTTCAATTAGTGTTTTAGAATTTTTGAAAACGCCGCTACGCAAATGTTTTTTGGAAAGAACCCGATTTACTGCTACCGTTTGCTACCGTTTGGTTTGACTTATAAAAACAAAAAAGAAAAAATTGGTATACACAAAACTCTTCTATGTTCTGTGTACCAAAAAAAGAAATTTTATAAAAGCTCTACTGGAAAAAAATATGAGCAAAACCGCAAATATCAACCGAATTTCAAAATCCAGCGCTCAAATTTGCCGACTAATATCACCTTAACCATAATGGTAGACTACTTGACATGGTTAGTTCCTGAAGACATCTTTCATCCAACTTTGTCTTGTGAAATTGAACTTAATTTCGAGGATACTATACAATTTATAAATGATTTATCGTCTCAGTATTATTTTAGGAAGGTTGATTTTGTTGGTCTTTACCAACCTAAGTGGAACTTGACACATTTGTATAAAAACTCCAATAAATGCCGATATGGTTTATTCAGGATAAAATACAGGGGCTAAGGATTAAAAATAATCTGCGTCATAAATTTAAAAATAATCAAGTCACCTTTGCTACATTTGATGCCCATAGAATGCTTATGAATAAATCAAGAAAATTGGTTAGACCTGAATACTCGAATTTATCTGAAGTATTTACAAAATCAAATCCAATTTTGGAATTATGTAAGTTCCTTAAAAAATGCTTCCTGGATTCTCTACATGCCAAGACATTGATGCTTTTGTTGAAAACTTGAAAGAATATAGTATGTTGCCGGTGAGCAAATAGTTAACAATGGGTTTGGAATACAGATACCATATCGTTAACTTTTATGTACAAACATATGAAGAACCTAAAGGGCAACTTAACATCTGGCATTGCCTGTGTTCCTTCAATTTTTCTTAAGGATTGTGCTACTTTCTTAACCGCTAACTTTTATATTTAATAAAGTCTTAGAAATCTCTTGTTTTCCAAATACCTGGAGGCAGGTGAAGTTAGGTCCTGTTTTTAAAAGAAAATTAAATTACCTCGAAGCAGCATGGTTTTATGAGTAAACGATCAACATCCACTAATAACTCAATATAATCCAATTGATCTCCGAAAAACTTTATAATCGCTAGGAAGTTGATGTTATTTATACTGATATAAACAAACTTAATGGCATTAATTTTAGCAATAATGTAATTGAAACAATTAGGTCTATCAACTACCTTAGTTTCCTGGTTCCGCAGGGTTCAAATCTTGAACTTTTTGTGAACGACCTCAGCAATGAATTAAATGTGAACGCCTTATTTATTCAGAAGATTTGTGTCATAGAATCCACTGCTGCCTTGCAATCAGATTTGGATATCTTTTCAAATTGGTACAAGTACAACGGTCTTGGCATCAACAAGAACAAGAATCGATAGTATACATTTAAGAAAGTAAGAACAACTGGACTTAGGTATAATATTTGATTGTAAATTAAATTCAATAACCACATTGCCAACGTAACTAAATTATGCAATGCAGTTCAAAAAATTTTAATCAACCTAGTAAAATTTGTATTTTATTTGACACGTATGTAAACTCAAAACTTGTATTGTTGGGTAATTTGGTCTGCCACCTATAATGTATAATTCAATAAATTAGAAGGAGTTCAAAAACGACTTCTGAGGTATTTATATTTCCTGAAACATAAAGTGTATCCTAACTTTATTGATGATGTTAGTAGGCTTAGTGAAACAAATTTTCGAATTCCTCAGAAGGGGAGATGGACAACTCGGCAATTCCAAGTCGGCACCGGAACAATTCGGCACCATATAACTTGACACCGGAGAAGTCGGCACTGGACATCTCGGCACACACATCACAATTTAAGTACGATGTTGTCACAACGTTTCCACAATATTGTCACAATATTTAAAAGATATTGTCGCGATATTATCACAATATTGTCGCAATATCGTGTTTCTACTCGGGTATATTACCCAGTAATTGATACTTGTACTTTTGGGCAATTCATGATTTATTCGGAGAAGATCACACTCAAAGACCCCAGAAAATAAATGTATAGGCCGGACTTTTAGGGTTAAATGTAATTTCAAAACGAAAATCGTTTCTCAATGTTTGGTGACCCATAATGGGGAAATTAAAAAAAAAACGTCTTAAAAACCAAACTCGATCATAAATCACAAATATTTCATTTTATTTCTTATGCATTTCGTGGGTATTAACACACCTCATCGTCCTCATCTTCAGAGAATACATACAACATAGAATACTAAAAAGAGAACATTTAGTATTCTATGTTGTATGTATTCTCTGAAGATGGGGTGTGTTAATACCCTTGAAATCCATAAGAAATAAAATAAAATATTTTTTATTTATGATCGAGTTTGATTTTTAAGACGTTTTTCTTCATTTGTCAATTAAATGTAATTGATCAATTTTTTATTAATAAAAATTTGGACGGAAATAGATACCTTGAACTTGTAGAGAACCAAATTGTTCCAGCAATCCCTGTAGTGCCTCTTAACAGTATTGATAATAAATAGTTTTAACAAGATAGTGTTCACCACACTTTAATATTGCAGTCAAACAGATGAAATTGAATGGCCGCTAAGATCACCTGATTTAACAGAAGCCAGAACCAATAAATCAATTGGAAAATCGCCTACGGGAGGAGATTTCTACCATCAGTAGAGGTATACTTCTAAATGTCATCTATGAATTTCAAAATTGAAGGTTCCAGTAGTTTGGTGATTCATGATATCCAAACGTATTCGTTTGGTAATTAAGGCCCTTTAGTCGAACTATTGGATATCATCTATGAATGTTTGGGTTTTTGCGTGACCAAACAATTTGAACACCTCTTATGACCGTAGATAAAAATGTTGATAAAATCATAACCACCTATAATGTATAAATCAATAAATTAGAAGGAGTTCAAAAACGACTTCTGAGGTATTTATATTTCCTGAAACATAAAGTGTATCCTAACTTTATTGATGATGTTAGTAGGCTTAGTGAAATAAATTTTCGAATTCCTCAGAAGGGGAAAAATCATAACTTTCCAATTTTGTACTAAATTCTTTATAACTCTTGAAATAATGAAGATATCTACTTATGGATATCAAACTCGTTAGGCATTGCTACTTAATAAAGTTGGGGAGCTCTCCCCATAAAAAACGCCCCTCAACTGAAGAAACTCCCAAAATATCACAAAATGCAGTTTCAATGACCTTGTAGGTACATATTGACAAATTTTCATTTTTTTTGGTTTACACGTAAAAACATATTAGTGCCGGGACGCCCTGAATAACAAAATCGAAAAATATTGAACCATATGATTATTCAATTCTTGTTCATGAAAAATTTTAATTTTAAGGAACAGTAATTACTGACTAATCAACTTTAACGAGAGTATTTAAACATTTATAGAATTACGTTTTGGTTAGAATTGAACTAATTTAAAAATAATTATCAAATACAGCAGTTCCTTAGTCACGACCTTATAAAAGATGATGTTTTTTTCCCACCAGATTAGGCAAAACGCAATTTACTCTCGGTTTTCTAATAATCAGGATAAGCCCTGGGGCAAATAATTGTGCACGTTTCTCTTGGCCGTGAGTCTTTTTGGAGCGAACTTTAAACATAGATCACATATAAATGCCACCATCGTGAGCCATAATCCAGATGAAGACTTAAGTTATTTAAAATAACAAACCACAATATACAATAAAATAGACCTACCTATGAAAATTATTCATTAGTTGTAAAGTATAATTACTGAAATTAAATTCAATTATAATATCAGATAATTTTAATTAAGCGTAATAATAGGCAATATACAAGTGAAATTACACCACAAAATTAGGTTTTTAACGCAATTTTGCGCATTATTCACACGTCAATTTAATTACGTTAACAAAAAGTCATATATCTAATGGTTATGACTGAAGTATGAAGGAAAGTGGTAGTAATTAAGGAAAACATGAATAAATTTTTTGTTAGCTTTTGAGAGTAGAAGTGGTCAGCGTTTTATTGCAAAAAGCTAAGGGTTTACGCGCCAGAAGCCAAGGAAAGTACATGGACCAATTATGTTTTGTTCATAATTACTCTCTTCACCAAATCGCCAACTTCACTACAACAAAACATACTCGAACTTAATTATATGAGCCGAAATGGCGGTTATGATACTTGCAACATTCATTTGCCGCAACTTACGGAGCACATGAGCACCTAAATTGCTAAAAGCTGACAAATAAAATTAGAGATGGAACGGCTGGAGTTTGAACTATAATAATAGATTATATTTGCAAGTAAATTTAATTATACCATAAATGGAAACGTGAAATGTATACAACGTCACTACAAATTTATCAAACAAAATTAGTTCCTTCAATACAAATGAGGTAGCTCTTACTTGTTTAATAACTTTATAAATTATTGTTACAAATATATTCCAAGCTTGTCACATGAAAATTTGGATAACGATACAAAGATTAAGAGTGTTTTGTATTTCAGAAAATATCAATTCATTTTCAGAAATCATCAATTGTAATTCAGAAACCTGAATTGTATTTCAGAATCCATCAATTTGGTATTTCAGAAAAACCAATTTAATTTCAGAAAGTATATCAATTGTGTCAAAAATCGGAATTCTTCAAATTAATTTCAGAAAGTATGATAATGTTAAATCACCGCCAAAAACTCATGGTTTCCTTATTTTTACAATTGGTGCTTTCTGAAATTAAATTGATTTTTCTGAAATACAATTGATGCATTCTGAAATATAATTGATCCTTTCTGAAATACAATTTATGATTCTGAAATACAATTTATGCTTTCTGAAATAAAATTGATTTATATGAAATACAATTGCTGCTTTCTGAAATACAATTAATAATTTTGAAATACAATTGATATTTTCTAAAATTAAATTGAATTACATGAAGTACAATTGATGCTTTCTGAAATACAATTAATAATTCTGAAATACAATTGATACTTTCTGAAATTAAATTGATTTATTTGAAATACAATTGAAAATGGTGTAGATACGGTAGTTCAAACAATATTTTTTCTATACCGTTTTATATAATGTTTTAAAGTCATTCTACTAAATCTGGACAAGAGGAAAAAATTACAGAAGTTCCAGAAATGTGGAATAGATTTTCTATACTCTTCTAGGATCT
This sequence comes from Stenus bimaculatus, assembly GCA_963971135.1. Taxonomy (NCBI): domain Eukaryota; kingdom Metazoa; phylum Arthropoda; class Insecta; order Coleoptera; family Staphylinidae; genus Stenus; species Stenus bimaculatus. The sequence goes on along the minus strand of OZ020183.1, from coordinate 43,229,606 downwards.
TCGATAAAAAAATATCGTGGGTGAGTAGAAAGGTGCTCTTAAAGTTAAGGAAGTTCTTCTAGGTACAAAGTTCAGGGCCGGATTACCATGAAGGATAATGAGGCCGTAGCCTCAGGCCCTCCATAAATCGGACCTTCAAAAATTCAGCTTTTGAAATAAAATGTCGAGATTCATATTATACATTTAAAAGCGTCACTGAAGGCTGTACTTTATTGACGTTTGAAGACAAAGAATATTTTTACAGAATTATTTTTGTAATTAATGTTAAAATGTATTTTATATAAATTATAAATACAGGGTGTCCCGAAAATAGCGCAAGAACTCTCAAGTACGTTGTTATGGATCCTTTAGGGATCTTAAGAAAACTAGTTAAAGATATTCTGTTGGGTAATTGACCAAGATATCAAGACACAAAGTTGGGAATTCCACTATTATCAAGAATTTTGAAAAACCACTAGTTGTTATGTGAAGTTGGACTTCTTTTTCAATGTTAACTTTACAATTTATTTATTTAAATTAAACATTACCACTGAAGCCAAACTTCACAGGACAACTAGCTGGTTTTCAAAATTCCTACTAAAGAAGAGGATGAATTCCATAACGTACGGAGAGCAATTGCGCCATTTTTTGGGCACCCTGTATATTAATAAAAAATTGTATTATTTATTTTGACCCATTCTATTAGCCTCAGACCAACATCACCCTTAATCCGGTTCTGGTACAAAGTATATAAGACTTTTAAATGTTTTTGAATATCATGTTTTTTTAATGTATGTGTATAAAACCATCTGTAATAATCAAGTAACTATTTGGAAAATACAAAATTTTGATTATAAATAATTGTCTTCGCCTTCCTCTTCATCTATCTAGAATTTTGAATTAAACCAAATAAATTTGAGTAATACACCATTTAATTATTATTCAGACTGTCGCACAATTTTCTTAATTTTTAAGAACTTTTATAAAAAAACATATTTAAATATTCTATCATATTTGGTAAAATTGTATTTTTCTGGCTAGTGTTAATAATCCTAATCACTAATCAAGGATTTTTATGGAATTTTTGGTTTAATGTCAGAAATTAAATAAGAATTTTTAATCACCTAGGAAGAGTTATTGGTTCGAAAATATAGCACTCACTAAAAAAACATTCCAATTTTACTGAAAAATGTTAGGGCATTCATAAAAAGAAGATGTATGTATAAAGTAACAAATAATCCATAAAATTTTTGTAAAGTAAACTAGGTATTTTCAATGCTTTTGAATATCATGGATTTAAACGTTTAACCAAAATTTTTAATCATAAATTGAATCGGTGAATCAAGAATAGTAACAGCCAAAAAAGTAAATTTTGAATTAATCAATTTAAACCTAATAGATATTATTTTATGAAGATACAGCTTTTTATGCTAAAATTTCTAGGAAAAAAATACACTTAACCGACTAACATCCAAAAAAATATTATGGAGTCGTACTATTATTGAACCCAATATATTTTAAGGTTATGTTGTAGTTTTAATGTTTTAAATTTCTTGAGTACTTAGTTTGTCCAGATAATTGGGATAAGTTAAATTTGGAATTACCACAAAAACTAAAAAAAAGATTTATTAGGTTTTATTGGGCCATAATTCAATGTTGTGAAAAACTTAAACCTTATAGTAGTTTTCCACTTTTTTAGTCCTCGTCAATGTCAATACTGATCTTCCAAGAATTTAAGTGATAATAAAATTCCAAAGTCTCGCTTGTTATACAAGCTGTTTCTAAAATGGTGTCAATGTGTTACCGACATACAAGGTGTTGAAAGTTCTTTTAATTTTTACATTTTATTTATTGTCTCCGAATAAAAATTAATAAAACATTAATAAAATTTTAGTCCCGAATTTACGGCCCTATTACTCGTTTTGTAGAGGAACGAATTTAATGTATTTTGGCTATATTAACACAAAACCACAATTTTTGGACTCGTACTATTCTTGGACTCACCGATTCAATTATAGTCTAACCTTAAAGAATCCTCCTGATTTTTTTAATTAACCGAATAAGTTTGAATGATACACCATATAATTATACAGGGTGTTCTAGAAAATTTTACGTTTCCAAGATCTTTTTTGGTAGGTATTTTTTGTTTCTTTCAAAGTTTTTTTACAAATTCCAATTTTATCTAAATCTTCTTCAAGCAATTTTAAAAATATTGTATTTTTCTTGCCGGTGTCAAATTAGAACGCCAGTTGTAAATTTCAGTTCCTAATCATAATTAAGGAGCTTTATGATTTTTTTTATCTTACACCAAAATTTAAATAACCTTGAAATTGTTAGTCGTTCAAAAATGTAGTCTCCAGCAAGGAAAACATTCTAATTTTAGTAAAAAAAATTGTTAGAGCCTTCATAAAAAAAGTTTTAAGCCTGGTACTGTTCGGGGTTAAAACGTACCTCTAGTTTAAAATTTGTGACGAAGTATCAGTTTTTAAAAATTAACACAAAAAAAGAAAAAAAAACATTACTACAATATGCCATGTAATTTATTTAAAATGTATCAATTATTATTATAGAACATTAATTTACCTCTTCTAAATTTTCAAATTCTCAACTAAAATTAAAAAATTTTGAAAATTTCCAAAACCATTATAATTTCTATGTACTCACTATTCCAGACTTTTTAACAAATAAAAACCTAAAGGTTATAAATAGCGCATTTCACAATACTTCTTAAAATTAAAAAAATATTGTTGAGATAAGATGTCGTAAAATAATATTCTTTGGTGATTGATTATTTTTTTGGATGTAATTTCGTGTGTATGAGACTTCTTCCAGACGTTCATCCATCATGTGAAGTAAATTTTTATTAAAAGCCTGATCACATAATAACAGTAGGAGAAGTAATTTTTCAAGTTTACTCTCAAAATACTTACCAATTTATATGTTAATATTTTTCCAATTCCCTTGATATCAAATAAAGTAAAGTAAAAAAAACCCTTATATTTACTTTTAAATCGATATAACGTGCAACAAATGGAGGGAAATTATTTTCAAATTTAATTATTAAAATCGCTATTTTATGATTTTATACATAAAGTATAAACTTGATTTATAATCTGTAATTACTTTGAAATTTCCATTTTATGCCAAGTCGAATTTAATTTATTTACAGAAACTCGTTCATAACAATATTTATGCAACAAATGCTACGGGATTACAATGTGCCTGGGCAGTATTCAGTTTAAGTTTGACCCACTTCCTACTTCACAGGACAAAACCTCAATTTCGCCTGAAATTCAGCAACGTCCCTTTTCATTCAATACTCCATATTTAATTGTCATTGCGGTGCCAAACGATCACTCAGAGGATTCGTGTTCCTAAACAATAATTGACTTGATTATGATTAAAGTACATCACTTAACATTTGATTGATGAGAATGTTTGGAAACCTAAATCGTAATCCCAAATCATCTTGTCTTTTAGTCCAAATAAAATAAATTTAAAAAATTGAACTTATGGAAGTAAATTTTTTTATATCTTTAAAACAATAAACTCTCCAATATTTTAAACGAAAAAAATAAAATAGAAGCATAAAAAAGTCCAAAACTTTGATTGCGAAAATCACAAAATTGATAATATTTGAATGGCCAACTCGGTCACCCGATTTAATTCCTTGGCAATTTGTCTTGAATGTTCAATAGAAAATGGACTTGTAAGCGTATTTCCATTTTTTAAGTTGGAGAACTTCAAAAAATATATGGAAATGATCTCTATTTCTATTATCCAAAATTTCTAGTTTGAAGTAATCTCTAATTAACTCAATCTGTTACTTTTTGAGTTAGACCTGCTTAATTGATTGATTATTGGATGAAAGAAGATTTTAAATTTTTATCTATTCGATTATAAGAAAAAGGCCCATAATTTGTTTAAAAATAAGCACAGTATCTGATAAACTGACAATCTGAAGAGTTAATCTAGTTAATATTATACATCATTACTTGAGTATAATTGCATAGAGTAGTTTTAATTAAAACCAATGTATCTATTATTACATAAGTGCAAGATAAAGCAGTCTGTGGAACAAGAATCACGTTGTGCAAACTGCAAGAGCGACCAAAATTAATTGAAGGTATAAACGCACGCTTTGGTCACAAAGGATCTGATTTCATCTAATTAAACTGCTTTACTCCGAGAAGAAATAACAATACAATTAGATTAAATTGTTCGCGGAAGTAAATAACCAAACATAATGATAATATGTCCACGCCTCACGCCTACATCCTCCAATTAATGTATCTATACGCAGCTTTATCCTAACACACAGAAGCTTCTCTTCGTACACTTGCATAAAGGATCTTATTTATTACCAAGTCTCATCATGCGGCGAGCTCCTTTCAATTATAGATAACAACGAGGAACGAGGATCTCCAAGATCGCAGAACTTGGAGCAACTTCCCAAGTAGGAAAGTGGGTTAAGCATTCTAATTTCGTAAAATATTTCCAACTTAAAAGTGCTCTCAGAATTTCATTTTACTCCTCAGGTTCTTATACACCAACAAATTTTATTAAGTAAAAGGGATTGTTTAAGTTAATTGCAACCCCATATTTATAAAAAGTTTGAACCTTAAGTCACATATTTAACAAAAAAATTACAGAAAATTTATTTTTTATTCCATAAAGCACAATATTTACCTAGGAAGCGACAATATAACTACAGGTTTTGTAATAACAATTTTGATATCAAAGGACACCACAAAAAAACTATATACTGCAGCTCTTGTTAATAAAGAAGCACTTTTAACCCCTTTTAAAACTACTGCAGTTCTTGAAATCAAAGGACGTAAAATATCTCCATAAAATGGTTCAAAGAAGACCTTTAAATAAGGTGTAAAAGAAAATAAACCTACAACTTTTACAACTAAAGGACATCATCAACCAACACAAAGACAGTTTTGTATATCACTCCTTGATTATTGTCATCTATGAACATCTTCAAATAAACTACTCCTAGAAAATATCTAGAGGAATTGTGATGATCTTCAAATACTAGTGTCGAAGTTTTGATAATTAACTCTATCCATCTTTGATATCAAAAACAATACCTAAAATTGTTTTGAAGTCAAGAAAAATCCTCAAATACACTGTAAAAAACATTTAAATATATGTAATCAAAGAACATCTTCAAACGAACTGAAATCAAAGGAAATAAAATGTCTTCATAAAAGTAGGTAACATATCCTTCTATTGCTCTTCGTAAACTTACAGTTCTTGAAACCAAACAACATCATCAAGCAACTTCTAAAAGACAGTTATTGATCCTCACCAGCATCAAAGGATATCTTTAAACGCACTGAAATCTAAGGAAATAAAATACCCAAAGACATCTTCGAAAATCTTTATAAAATAGTACAAAAGCAGACCTTTAAATAAGATGTAAAAGAAAGTAGGAAATCTTCTATCGTTCGTTGAAAACTCACAACTCTTGAAACCAAAGAACATCATCATCCAACTTTTAAAAGACAAATTTTTATATCAGTCCTTATTATTGACATCAAAGGACATCTTTAAACACACTGAAGTCAAAGATAATAAAATATCTCTATAACATGGTACAAAGAAGATCTTTAAATCAGATATAAAAGAAAGTAGGAAACCTTGTATTGCTTTTCGTAAACGTACAATTTTTGAAACCAAATAACATCATCAATCAACTTCTAAAAGACAGTTTTAATTATATCAGTCCTTGATTATTGTCTTCAAAGGAAAGCTTCAAGCGCACTGAAATCAAAGGAAAAAAAAAATAAAATATCTAAAAACACCTTCGAAAATTTCCATGATTTCCAAACTAGACATTTAAATAAGGTGTAAAAGAAAGTATTAAACCTTCTATCGCTCTTCGTAAACTTCCAACTCATGAAACTTGAAACCAAAGAACAGCATAAACCAACTTTTAAAAGAGTTCTTTTTTATATCAGTCCTTGATTATTGACATCTAAGGAAAGCTTCAAGCGCACTCAAATCAAAGGCTAAAATGTAAAAGAAGACATTTAAATAAGATGTAAAAGAAAGTTGGAAACCTTCTTTCCTTTCCGTCTTCGTGAACTTACAACTCTGGAGACCAAAGAATATCATCAATAAAATTGTAAATGACAGTTTTTAATATCAGTCCTTGATTAATCAAAGCACTGAAATCAAAGTAAAAGTAATATTACATCTTTAAATGAAATATATCACTCTACGTAAACTTACAACTCTTGAAACCAAAGAACATCATTAACCAACTTCTAAAAAATATTTTTTTACATCAGTCTTTGATTACACTGTTCTACAAAAAATATAAAAAAGTTTTGGCTCTGAAATAAAATTAAATAATTTTTGTAGGATTCTTAAGCAGAATTTAGATCTGTGACCAGATTTACTCTAGCACATCAAGCTTTTGAGATATTATCAGTTGAATATTTAGGGACAAAAACATAATTTTTATGAAAAATAATTATTTTTTTAAATAATATATTGATAGAATCTTTCTCCATGTTTATTAGGTACAGCGCCAAAATGTTAAGCGGAAAAATCTAAATGGTTGGGTCAAGAAATTAATTTTTGAAAACAAACTGACATTCCCGACTACTTAAATGAAACAGAACATCGCTCTAGGCCAATTTGACTGAAATATTTATAGCTGCTTATAGAAAAATAACAAAAGCAAAAATAATAGCATTTTTTGAGGATTTTTTTAATTTCAAATTTGAATAATTTGAAAAGCTGATGTTGTAGAAAAATCATCTTCACATATTTTGACAAAGCTTCGATATCAAAAAGAATTTTTGAAAACTTTTTGATATCAGGAGAAATCTTCAAATGCATTGTAAAAACAGCAAAAACGTAAAAACAGGGGCTTCTAAAATTTTGAAAATTTAATTATAGAACGTATTCAAACACACTCAAATCAAAAGAAGTAATATCTCCATAAATCAGTATAAAGGCTGATTCTGACGAGCACATAAATCTTTTACAAGATCGACTCAGGTGCTACTGAACATTGCGCAGTAGAAATGCTCTATGTACAGTAACATCTGAGTCGATATTGTACAAGATTTATGTGCTCGTCTAAATCGGCCTTAAAAGATGATCATTAAATAAGAAATTTAGGATGTAAAGGAAAGCAGGAAACTAGGAAGTCACTCTTTGTAAATTTACAATTCTTGGAACTTAAGAACATCAGCAACCAACTTCTAAAATAGTAGGAAACCTACTTCGTAAACTTACGATTCTTGAAACCAAAGAACATCATCAACCAACTTCTAAAAGACAGTTTTGTATATTAGTCCTTGATTATTGACATCTTCTAATAAACTACAAAATATGAGGGAATTGGTACTAATCATGATCCTCACATATCTTGCCAAGGTTTTGATAAATAACTCCAGCTTTGATATCTAAACTTTCGATAACAAGAGAATTCTTCAAATGCACTCTAAAAAATAAGGTTTTCTAAATTTTTAAAAAATTATTTAATCAAATGACATCTTCACTAAAGTTAAAGGGAGGTAAATTATCTCCATAAATAGTACAAAAGAAGACCTTTAAGTGAGGCGAAAAAGAAAGTGGGAAACTTCTACCTCATATCGTTCATTGTAAACTTACAACTGTGAAAACCAAAGAATATCATCAATCATATCTTCTAAAAGAAAGTTTTTTTAAATTAGATATCAAGGTAAATCTTCAAATGCAGTGTAAAAACCATCTTCAAAACCTTAAAAAACTTATTCAAACATACTGTAAACGATCGGCAGAATTTGGATATAAAGAAGATATTCCAAAAACTTTCAGTTATTGATATTCAGAAAACTACTGATATAAAAGATTATCCTTCATCATTTTCCAAAACGAGTACAGTTTTTGAAAAAAAAATATTCAAACATACTGTAAACGATCTGCAGAATTTGAAACTAAAGAAGATATTCGAAAAGCTTTCAGTTATTGATATTCAGAAAACTACTGTTATAAAAGATTATCCTTCACCATTTTCCAAAAGGAGTACAGTTTTTGAAAAAAAAAATATTCCAACATACTGTAAACGATCTGCAGAATTTGAAACTAAAGAAGATATTCGAAAAGCTTTCAGTTATTGATATTCAGAAAACTACTGATATAAAAGATTATCCTTCATCATTTTCCAAAAGGAGTACAGTTTTTGAAAAAAAAATATTCAAACATACTGTAAACGATCTGCAGAATTTGAAACCAAAGAAGATATTCGCAAAGCTTTCAGTTATTGATATTCAGAAAACTACTGATATAAAAGATTATCCTTCATCATTTTCCAAAAGGTGTACAGTTTTTGAAAAAAAAATATTCAAACACACTGTAAACGATCTCCAGAATTTGAAACTAAAGAAGATATTTCGAAAAGCTTTCAGTTATTGATATTCATAAAACTACTGATATTAAAGATTATCCTTCATCATTTTCCAAAAGGAGTACAGTTTTTGAAAATAAAAATATTCAAACATACTGTAAACGATCTGCAGAATTTGAAACTAAAGAAGATATTCGAAAAGCTTTCAGTTATTGATATTCAGAAAACTACTGATATAAAAGATTATCCTTCACCATTTTCCAAAAGGAGTACAGTTTTTGAAAAAAAAATATTCCAACATACTGTAAACGATCTGCAGAATTTGAAACTAAAGAAGATATTCGAAAAGCTTTCAGTTATTGATATTCAGAAAACTACTGATATAAAAGATTATCCTTCATCATTTTCCAAAAGGACTACAGTTTTTGAAAAAAAAATATTCAAACATACTGTAAACGATCTGCAGAATTTGAAACTAAAGAAGATATTCGAAAAGCTTTCAGTTATTGATATTCACAAAACTACTGATATAAAAGATTATCCTTCAGCATTTTCCAAAAGGAGTACAGTTTTTGAAAAAAAAATATTCAAACATACTGTAAACGATCTGCAGAATTTGAAACTAAAGAAGATATTCGAAAAGCTTTCAGTTATTGATATTCACAAAACTACTGATATAAAAGATTATCCTTCATCATTTTCCAAAAGGAGTACAGTTTTTGAAAAAAAAATATTCAAACATACTGTAAACGATCTGCAGAATTTGAAACTAAAGAAGATATTCGAAAAGCTTTCAGTTATTGATATTCACAAAACTACTGATATAAAAGATTATCCTTCAGCATTTTCCAAAAGGAGTACAGTTTTTGAAAAAAAAATATTCAAACATACTGTAAACGATCTGCAGAATTTGAAACTAAAGAAGATATTCGAAAAGCTTTCAGTTATTGATATTCACAAAACTACTGATATAAAAGATTATCCTTCATCATTTTCCAAAAGGAGTACAGTTTTTGAAAAAAAAATATTCAAACATACTGTAAACGATCTGCAGAATTTGAAACTAAAGAAGATATTCGAAAAGCTTTCAGTTATTGATATTCACAAAACTACTGATATAAAAGATTATGCTTCAGCATTTTCCAAAAGGAGTACAGTTTTTGAAAAAAAATATTCAAACATACTGTTAACGATCTGCAGAATTTGAAACTAAAGAAGATATTCGAAAAGCTTTCAGTTATTGATATTCAGAAAACTACTGATATAAAAGATTATCCTTCATCATTTTCCAAAAGGACTACAGTTTTTGAAAAAAAAATATTCAAACATACTGTAAACGATCTGCAGAATTTGAAACTAAAGAAGATATTCGAAAAGCTTTCAGTTATTGATATTCACAAAACTACTGATATAAAAGATTATCCTTCAGCATTTTCCAAAAGGAGTACAGTTTTTGAAAAAAAAATATTCAAACATACTGTAAACGATCTGCAGAATTTGAAACTAAAGAAGATATTCGAAAAGCTTTCAGTTATTGATATTCAGAAAACTACTGATATAAAAGATTATCCTTCATCATTTTCCAAAAGGACTACAGTTTTTGAAAAAAAAATATTCAAACATACTGTAAACGATCTGCAGAATTTGAAACTAAAGAAGATATTCGAAAAGCTTTCAGTTATTGATATTCACAAAACTACTGATATAAAAGATTATCCTTCAGCATTTTCCAAAAGGAGTACAGTTTTTGAAAAAAAAATATTCAAACATACTGTAAACGATCTGCAGAATTTGAAACTAAAGAAGATATTCGAAAAGCTTTCAGTTATTGATATTCACAAAACTACTGATATAAAAGATTATCCTTCATCATTTTCCAAAAGGAGTACAGTTTTTGAAAAAAAAATATTCAAACATACTGTAAACGATCTGCAGAATTTGAAACTAAAGAAGATATTCGAAAAGCTTTCAGTTATTGATATTCACAAAACTACTGATATAAAAGATTATCCTTCAGCATTTTCCAAAAGGAGTACAGTTTTTGAAAAAAAAATATTCAAACATACTGTAAACGATCTGCAGAATTTGAAACTAAAGAAGATATTCGAAAAGCTTTCAGTTATTGATATTCACAAAACTACTGATATAAAAGATTATCCTTCATCATTTTCCAAAAGGAGTACAGTTTTTGAAAAAAAAATATTCAAACATACTGTAAACGATCTGCAGAATTTGAAACTAAAGAAGATATTCGAAAAGCTTTCAGTTATTGATATTCACAAAACTACTGATATAAAAGATTATGCTTCAGCATTTTCCAAAAGGAGTACAGTTTTTGAAAAAAAAATATTCAAACATACTGTAAACGATCTGCAGAATTTGAAACTAAAGAAGATATTCGAAAAGCTTTCAGTTATTGATATTCACAAAACTACTGATATAAAAGATTATGCTTCAGCATTTTCCAAAAGGAGTACAGTTTTTGAAAAAAAAATATTCAAACATACTGTAAACGATCTGCAGAATTCGAAACTAAAGAAGATATTCGAAAAGCTTTCAGTTATTGATATTCACAAAACTACTGATATAAAAGATTATCCTTCATCATTTTCCAAAAGGAGTACAGTTTTTGAAAAAAAAATATTCAAACATACTGTAAACGATCTGCAGAATTTGAAACTAAAGAAGATATTCGAAAAGCTTTCAGTTATTGATATTCACTAAACTACTGATATAAAAGATTATGCTTCAGCATTTTCCAAAAGGAGTACAGTTTTTGAAAAAAAATATTCAAACATACTGTTAACGATCTGCAGAATTTGAAACTAAAGAAGATATTCGAAAAGCTTTCAATTATTGATATTCAGAAAACTACTAATATAAAAGATTATCCTTCATCGTTTTCCAAAAGGAGTACAGTTTTTGAAAAAAAAAATATTCAAACATACTGTAAGCGATCTGCAGAATTTGAAACTAAAGAAGATATTCGAAAAGCTTTCAGTTATTGATATTCATAAAACTACTGATATTAAAGATTATCCTTCATCATTTTCCAAAAGGAGTACAGTTTTTGAAAATAAAAATATTCAAACATACTGTAAACGATCTGCAGAATTTGAAACTAAAGAAGATATTCGAAAAGCTTTCAGTTATTGATATTCAGAAAACTACTGATATAAAAGATTATCCTTCACCATTTTCCAAAAGGAGTACAGTTTTTGAAAAAAAAATATTCCAACATACTGTAAACGATCTGCAGAATTTGAAACTAAAGAAGATATTCGAAAAGCTTTCAGTTATTGATATTCAGAAAACTACTGATATAAAAGATTATCCTTCATCATTTTCCAAAAGGACTACAGTTTTTGAAAAAAAAATATTCAAACATACTGTAAACGATCTGCAGAATTTGAAACTAAAGAAGATATTCGAAAAGCTTTCAGTTATTGATATTCACAAAACTACTGATATAAAAGATTATCCTTCAGCATTTTCCAAAAGGAGTACAGTTTTTGAAAAAAAAATATTCAAACATACTGTAAACGATCTGCAGAATTTGAAACTAAAGAAGATATTCGAAAAGCTTTCAGTTATTGATATTCACAAAACTACTGATATAAAAGATTATCCTTCATCATTTTCCAAAAGGAGTACAGTTTTTGAAAAAAAAATATTCAAACATACTGTAAACGATCTGCAGAATTTGAAACTAAAGAAGATATTCGAAAAGCTTTCAGTTATTGATATTCACAAAACTACTGATATAAAAGATTATCCTTCAGCATTTTCCAAAAGGAGTACAGTTTTTGAAAAAAAAATATTCAAACATACTGTAAACGATCTGCAGAATTTGAAACTAAAGAAGATATTCGAAAAGCTTTCAGTTATTGATATTCACAAAACTACTGATATAAAAGATTATCCTTCATCATTTTCCAAAAGGAGTACAGTTTTTGAAAAAAAAATATTCAAACATACTGTAAACGATCTGCAGAATTTGAAACTAAAGAAGATATTCGAAAAGCTTTCAGTTATTGATATTCACAAAACTACTGATATAAAAGATTATGCTTCAGCATTTTCCAAAAGGAGTACAGTTTTTGAAAAAAAATATTCAAACATACTGTTAACGATCTGCAGAATTTGAAACTAAAGAAGATATTCGAAAAGCTTTCAGTTATTGATATTCAGAAAACTACTGATATAAAAGATTATCCTTCATCATTTTCCAAAAGGACTACAGTTTTTGAAAAAAAAATATTCAAACATACTGTAAACGATCTGCAGAATTTGAAACTAAAGAAGATATTCGAAAAGCTTTCAGTTATTGATATTCACAAAACTACTGATATAAAAGATTATCCTTCAGCATTTTCCAAAAGGAGTACAGTTTTTGAAAAAAAAATATTCAAACATACTGTAAACGATCTGCAGAATTTGAAACTAAAGAAGATATTCGAAAAGCTTTCAGTTATTGATATTCAGAAAACTACTGATATAAAAGATTATCCTTCATCATTTTCCAAAAGGACTACAGTTTTTGAAAAAAAAATATTCAAACATACTGTAAACGATCTGCAGAATTTGAAACTAAAGAAGATATTCGAAAAGCTTTCAGTTATTGATATTCACAAAACTACTGATATAAAAGATTATCCTTCAGCATTTTCCAAAAGGAGTACAGTTTTTGAAAAAAAAATATTCAAACATACTGTAAACGATCTGCAGAATTTGAAACTAAAGAAGATATTCGAAAAGCTTTCAGTTATTGATATTCACAAAACTACTGATATAAAAGATTATCCTTCATCATTTTCCAAAAGGAGTACAGTTTTTGAAAAAAAAATATTCAAACATACTGTAAACGATCTGCAGAATTTGAAACTAAAGAAGATATTCGAAAAGCTTTCAGTTATTGATATTCACAAAACTACTGATATAAAAGATTATCCTTCAGCATTTTCCAAAAGGAGTACAGTTTTTGAAAAAAAAATATTCAAACATACTGTAAACGATCTGCAGAATTTGAAACTAAAGAAGATATTCGAAAAGCTTTCAGTTATTGATATTCACAAAACTACTGATATAAAAGATTATCCTTCATCATTTTCCAAAAGGAGTACAGTTTTTGAAAAAAAAATATTCAAACATACTGTAAACGATCTGCAGAATTTGAAACTAAAGAAGATATTCGAAAAGCTTTCAGTTATTGATATTCACAAAACTACTGATATAAAAGATTATGCTTCAGCATTTTCCAAAAGGAGTACAGTTTTTGAAAAAAAAATATTCAAACATACTGTAAACGATCTGCAGAATTTGAAACTAAAGAAGATATTCGAAAAGCTTTCAGTTATTGATATTCACAAAACTACTGATATAAAAGATTATGCTTCAGCATTTTCCAAAAGGAGTACAGTTTTTGAAAAAAAAATATTCAAACATACTGTAAACGATCTGCAGAATTCGAAACTAAAGAAGATATTCGAAAAGCTTTCAGTTATTGATATTCACAAAACTACTGATATAAAAGATTATCCTTCATCATTTTCCAAAAGGAGTACAGTTTTTGAAAAAAAAATATTCAAACATACTGTAAACGATCTGCAGAATTTGAAACTAAAGAAGATATTCGAAAAGCTTTCAGTTATTGATATTCACTAAACTACTGATATAAAAGATTATGCTTCAGCATTTTCCAAAAGGAGTACAGTTTTTGAAAAAAAATATTCAAACATACTGTTAACGATCTGCAGAATTTGAAACTAAAGAAGATATTCGAAAAGCTTTCAATTATTGATATTCAGAAAACTACTAATATAAAAGATTATCCTTCATCGTTTTCCAAAAGGAGTACAGTTTTTGAAAAAAAAAATATTCAAACATACTGTAAGCGATCTGCAGAATTTGAAACTAAAGAAGATATTCGAAAAGCTTTCAGTTATTGATATTCACAAAACTACTGATATAAAAGATTATCCTTCATCATTTTCCAAAAGGAGTACAGTTTTTGAAAAAAAAATATTCAAACATACTGTAAACGATCTGCAGAATTTGAAACTAAAGAAGATATTCGAAAAGCTTTCAGTTATTGATATTCACAAAACTACTGATATAAAAAAATATCCTTCATCATTTTCCAAAAGGAGTACAGTTTCTGAAAAAAAAAATATTCCAACATACTGTAAACGATCTGCAGAATTTGAAACTAAAGAAGATATTCGAAAAGCTTTCAGTTATTGATATTCAGAAAACTACTGATATAAAAGATTATCCTTCATCATTTTCCAAAAGGAGTACAGTTTTTGAAAAAAATATTAAAACACACTGTAAACGAGCTGCAGAATTTGGAACTAGAGAAGATATTTCGAAAAGCTTTCAGTTATTGATATTCATAAAACTACTGATATTAAAGATTATCCTTCATCATTTTCCAAAAGGAGTACAGTTTTTGAAAAAAAAAATATTCAAACACACTGTAAACGATCTCCAGAATTTGAAACTAAAGAAGATATTCTAAAAGCTTTCAGTTATTGATATTCAGAATTCAGAAAACTACTGATATAAAAGATCATCCTTCATCATTTTCCAAAAGGTGTACAGTTTTTGAAATAAAATATTCAAACACACTGAAAACGATCACCAGAATTAGGAACTAAAGAAGATATTCGAAAAGCTTTCAGTTATTGATATTCAGAATTTAGAAAACTACTGATATAAAACATTATCCTTCATCATTTTCGAAAAGGAGTACAGTTTTTGAAAAATTTCTATTTGTTTATCTTTAATGAAGCAACAAATAATTTTTGGGCTTCCACTAGAAGCCACATTAATCTAATTTAAATTAAATGCAGCTAACGGAACAAAACTTTGGAAAGTAATTAAATTTAAAATGTATTCTCCATCTCCTCCCGATTATAATTGGATTGAACAATAGAAGAAATTTGCTTGAAGCGACATCTGTCGATTAACGTATACCTTTAGAAGGCTCGCAACCAGTTTACTTGTGATTAATAAGAATCTGCAAGACTTCACGTAGAAAACTTGGATTTAAGAAGAATTTTACACTTGGTCGGGTGTAACAAAGCTCTTTTCACATGCAAGAGATTTTATTAAATTCCAATCAATCAAAAAACTTTTAACCATGCTCAAGCAGAATTATTGATTCTTGCTTGATGTTTTTAAGGTTGTGCCACTTGAGATTATTTAGTCAGAATAAATGAGAAGTAACGCAAAGTGGTACTTGAAAGTTCCTAGTTAAATAGGAAATGGTCTACACTAAATTTTCTTTAAATGAAACGTCGCAGCGCCTAAAAGATTTTATTAGGTCTAGCCGAGATAAGTCAGGAAGTTAAATGAAAAAAGCTCTAAAAACGAACCCGCTTTAAATTAGTGGTTCACTAATCAATTTTATTTACCAACAAGAGCTTTTCGTTATTAATAGAGGATGAATTAGCTAGATTTTAATTAATAAAAAAATTTCATTAAACGATTTTAAAATCTGATTTAAAGTAAAAAAGTCTAAACTAAAATCTTACAGACAATTGCTTTAAAAAGTCGAGGCCGAGGATATAATTACATTAAAACCTTTTGGAGTAAGTGACGTTTTAAAATAATGCTGCAAAAACTTCAAAGTGGATTACATTTTTTCGTCGAAACTCATTTAACCTTTTCTTAAATTAAACTTTGCTAAAGATGTTTTTATCAACACCAAAAGATGGATTCATTAATTTTGATAATATGGACAGTAGTTTTATTATTTTTCCAAAAATGTGCTTCATACATAGTATAGTATTAAGAGAAACCACATTTTAGTTTTCAGGATGTTAACAAGATTTTCAAAACGCTATTTCGAAATGTATGTATTTTAAATCTCACGAAGGAGATTACAAAACTTGTGCCGCAATATTTAATAATTATATCAATTAAATTTTCACGTTTTAAGCCTGGGTGTCATTGTATGAACCATAAATGGTGCGAGATGTAAACGGCTGAACTAATTACAAATTACGTGCTTCTAGAAATGATGTATCTGTTTTTGTTTTGGGTCCTCTGCTGAATTACATAACTTGCAAGCGGCTTGCTTCAAATACCAGTCTGAAAGTATTAAAAACCTTGTGCGTGATGTTTTCAAGAAATACAGGATAGGAATCGTGCTTTTTATATGCCACAAAAAGTTTCATTACAATAAAGCCTATGCAATCTTCAAAATTTTCTTTCTACATCTGTTGCTCTTTACTTTATTAATTTCCAGAGAAAATGTTTTACACAAAAATTTGATAATCCATCAACAATAATAATATAAGATTTTGTATAAAAATTTCTAACTGAAGAGCTTTTTCTTATAATAAAAGTCGCTGAAGTCACTAAAAAATAATTATAAAGTTATAATGTTTTAATTTAACTAATAATTCGATGTAACGTTTCTTAATTCTCTTTTATTAAAGATCGATTTATATCTTGAATTGAACACAATAGGTGATTCTGCCCACATTCTTAATCAAAATAAAACTAAAGCCCACACATTTGGGTTATGTTCTGCTATACCTCAACCCATTAAGTTATTAATTTCTAAAATTTAACAATAGAACATTTATAACGGTGAGATTTATTAACTTTGCATTTTTAAATATTTGAAGCGAAAATTAAAGAGGGAATTTGTTATGAAGAGTAATTAAAACTTTAGTCGAATCCACTGAAAGTGCAATATTTTATTTCAAGCTTTTCAGCTTAAAGCTAAAAGTTTATGAAAGAGATAATTTGTTTTATTTAGATTATAGAATTAATTAGTCATTATTTCTTTTAAAAGTTAACTTTGTTATTTTATAATTCATTACTACCGGAAAATTATTTTATTAAAAAAGTTTTTAAGTTCGGTTAAAATCTTATTCAAATTTATAACAGAAAATTCAACATCGTGAGGAAATTATGATAGCAAAATCGCTAAATAATTTTTTTCCGCCAAAATTACGTCAGAAGTAGGTCAGTGTAAAGCGGGACAACTCGGTGAAAACTGAAAGTTATATGGTAAGTAACCTACTTTTGACCTCATCCTAATAGTTCCACATTATGCCGCAAGAAGGAGTATGGTTAGTTTGAAAAGCCAATAGAGTAGTATTATTTTATAAAGATAGCAGCAAAAGATCAGTTTATGATTATTATTAACAGACATGAAGTTAAATTCATTTAAAAGACTTTGATAGCTATAACTCCAATCAGGATATTTTTTGTATTTCATAAAGAAACAAAATTTTAGGAATTTCTTTTCAACTTTTTCCAAAATTTGTATGTATTTTATATATGATAGACACCAGACAACGCAACAATAATTTAACTTGCTTAAAATATATGACTTGAATAAAAGTGTGGCAGTAGAGATGGAATTAAAGTTTCTGGAATTTCTAATAACAAAACCCAAAGTTTTAAAACAGCTATTAACCAAGTCTAATATATGATTATAAAATGTAAGTTTAAAATCAAACAACACACCACACACCCAGATCTTTGATACAAGTAACACGACTCAAACTATTAACAGAAATTCGATTGACTAACTCTATGATATGAAAGCACATGACACTTTTTTATATTAAGGCACAACTTATTATTTGAACACCACAAGGCAAGATTACTAAGATCACTTTGAAGTAGATGGCAGTCGTCATAAGTTCTAATGCTTCTATAAATCTTGATATCATCAGCATATAGAAAAATTGGAGAATTGATTACCTCACACACGTCATTGACAAATATTAGAAATAGGAGAGGTCCAAGTGTCGAACCTTGCGGTACACCACTGGAAGCATAATACGAACTTGAGCGAACACCATTGTGAACAACTGTTTGGATTCTATCCTTGAGGTACGAGCAAATAACACGAATCAAATTATTGTTTACACCGAATTGATGTAGCTTTTTTTATAAGTATTGAGTGATCCATGCGGTCAAATGCTTTAGTCAAATCGGTGTAAATTACATCAGTTTGGACTCTTTCATCTAGATTACTCGATATGAATTGCGTTATATTCAGAAGGTTCGAATCAGTGCTTCGAGCCTTCATAAATCCATGTTGAAAGATTGATATACTACCATTGGTGATCGAGTAAATGTGCTCCGTGACGATGCTCTCAAATATTTTCGAGAAATTACTTAGTAATGATATTGGTCGATAATTCTCAATTATACTCTTGTTACCACTCTTCAAAACTGGACAGATCTTGACTTCTTTCCAAACATTAGGGAATACACCAGTTTTTAAGATTAAGTTAAAAATACGACACAGCGGCTTGCAAATATAGAATGCACAATCCTTAACAAGAAAGGCCGGAATTCTATCCAATCCCATGGTTAAATTGGGCTGTAACTTTTTCATGTGGGACAATATATCTGCTCAGAAATATAAAAATCACCCAGACATGAAAAATTGTTAAGATCCATAATATCTGAGGTATTACTATCTGTGGTATTACTAGAGTACACCTCACTGAAGTATTGAGCAAAACCATCAACTATACTCTTCGAGTCACCTAGTGTAACATTGTTTAGAACCATAGTACCAGGAATGCGGGTAGTACCCTTAATACCGTTAATAAAACTCCAAAACTCTTTAGGGTTACTATGAATTCTAGCTTCCGTTTCGCTGTAAAAATCACGTTTGGCTTTACTTATAGAAAGCTTGACAGTCCTACAGGTGTTGAGATACAGGTTGTGATGTTCAATTGACAATGTTCTTCTATATAATTTTCTGTATTTTTCTTTCAACATGATTTTCTTTTTAATATCAAGGGATATCCAAGGAGGATCACGGCTGAGATTGTTGTTGGATTTAAATTTAGGAACGTGCAGTTTTAAGCAGTCATAGAGCTTATCATAGAAAGTCTCACAGAACGAGTTAATATTTTCTGTATCGGTGAGGTTTTCCCAATCAAGTACAGCAATAGCCATATATAAATCATACAGGTTAGCACGTTTATAGTTTAAGTTCAATTCAGGATCAATATTAGTGCTCTGGAAATTTGGTAAACTATCAATAATCGATAAAATGGCATTCAATGCAGGATGGTGATCGTCCTACATAACTAGAGGTTCTATATCCCGAGATACTTCGCAGCTAAGGTTCTTGGAAATCAAGTAGTCTTCCATTAGAGTTGGTTATAGCATTTGTCTGTATAAGATTTGCAAAATTTAAAAAGTTATCAAGATTGTAGGTAAATGGATCATCAGAAACATGTTTAGGATCGATTTTGTACTTTGGGATATTAAAGTCCCCACAAATAACAATGTTATCATCAATACCAGTAAACAAGTCTTCAATTGCCTCAAATATGGCGAGATACTCATTAAGCGTGGAACTTGGAGATATGTAAAGGCATACCAAAGTCAATGTACTCTTTACTAAGTGAATTTGAACAATAACTATTTCAGTATTAGAACATCCGGAAGAAAAATCCATTTGCTCAGATTTTAGATGAGTACTGACAGCTATACGGACTCCTTCGCCTCTTTTGCACGATCTGTCATTTCTATAAACGTTATATTTATCTGGAAAAAGCTCTTTATTGAAAACTCCCTGGTGAAGCCAAGTTTCAGTAATGAAGAACACATCATAAGAAGAAGATGATACTGCATCGTGGAAAGTTTGAAGTTTCGTGTTAAGACCTCTGGTGTTCTGATAATAAATAGCTAACGAAGTTTTTTGGTTACTTAATGATTGTTGGGCAGATTCAAGTTTTTTTGCTGATGACGTTGGACAATTTTGGGACAGTTGTTTATAAACCGAACCGCCAAGTCCTTCTCACTTTTAGAAGTTCTATCTTCAAGTTCGCGATAAAGAGCTTTTAATTCATTTCTTTGAGCAGCAGTTCTATCAGCTCCAACTTTTACATTTCCAGGTAGAGAATCCACTTAATGTGGAAATTCCCAATTGTCCTTAGTTATTTATGATGTTATAACATGAATTATCTTCAGGTATTTATTTACTTAAAAACAATCGTCTAATATTACAAAATATTGAGATTACGCCAGTGTTATTTGATCAATTCAATTGAAATGCCAATCACGTTTATTTGCGAAGTTCGCACTAGGAGCCGCCGGCCACTATCGGAAAGTGTGGTCGGCATATTTGAGGTTTGTGGATTTGTTCAAGTTTGTAAATTGAAATGGATGGAGGCTATTTGCTTTTATAATTAATCTATGTGCCCATTTTACTTTTTTTTAATTTTACAATACAAAATATTGTATTTTTAGCCAAATTAAACTTTAAATTGACCTACGAACCAACATAAATTCGACTAACCTTTTATCTGATTTTATATACAGGGTGTCTCGTTCGTGGCAGATAAAACATCAGGGATAAAAAATAGAACAATTTCCATCGTCAAAAACGCTACTCTCTGTTTGCACATCGCCTAACATGCTCGCTGCTCGCATATGATACAAACCTGTTAATTGGTGCATTTATGCTGCAGCCCGGTTTCGCGCATTAATCCCCCCCCCCCCCATCTTGGATATCGAGCATGTTTGTGTTTCAACACTCGATCATCGCCAACATCTTCAAAGTAACGCTGTGATTGGTTTCTTGAAGCTCGCTCTCACTCTTTGTATTGTACTGTACTGTTTGATTCAAGAAGCAAACTTTGTATCGAGCATCGTAGGTGCATTTATGCTGCATGGCGAACAGCCTGGCGATATGCAAGCAGTGGGACTGCAGGCTAAATGTATCGAAATAGTTTGTAACCGATTTAAATCGAAGGAGGCCTTTAGAAAAAATAACGTAGAAGCAAATATGTCCAATACAAGAACAAATATGAGTAGCTGCGCACCTCAGTCAAGCAGAAAACATCAAAATACATTGAAAGTCCCGGGGCATCGGGGCAAGTATCAATAACAATCCCACAAAAATCCGGATATATGTTAACTCAAAACTCAATGAAAAACACTATACATGGAATTTTGAGCTATAAGAATTCTTCTCTATCAAATCCAGAAAAAATAGCGAATGGGTTTAATGATTATTTTCAGTGAGGTTTATGAGACTGCTAACGTGATATTTCCTAAGATGGATTCTCTTGATGTACTGGGTGATTTTATAATCAAAGATGATGTTAGAATGCACACGAAGAAAATTGTTTCTAATCTTAGAATGGATTTAGATCAAGTTCCATCATTTTTTTTGAAAAATTACTCTAGTATAATGGACTCAATGCTTCGGCACATCTTTAATCTTATTTTTAGGATGGCGACTTTTCATGAAATTTGGAAAAGTGTTAAGGTATACCCCATATACAAATCTCGAAGCAATAATCATGTAAGCAACTACCGCCCCATTACAATTGTTTCCAATGTCTCTAAAATCAGGGAACCAAAACATATTTCACACCTCTAACTCTATCACATAACCACATCAACATGGATTTTTTAGGAAACGTTCAACCTTATCCAATCTTTGCAACATAACGCAATTTATCTCTTCTCATATGAACGATACTAGGAAGCAAGTGGATATTATTAAAGCTAAAGTATTTTTCATGATCTTCTGCTTGAAAAACTGAGGGGTTACAATATCAGTAGTAATATAATAAGAGCTACTTCCTCATATCTTCTTCTTCTATCACTTGAGCAGGATCTTATATACATAAATTTTTTGATTACAAATTTATTTTCAAAATTCTCAATGAGTTACATTCTTTGATCCTTGTTTCTTCAATAACTTGGTATCATAAAGGTAAAGCATAGGTTTGATCAATATAACCCCATGAATTAAATAATTTAATGAACAAAAAAATATTAAATAGACAAATCGTATTGTCACATAAATTTAGTTTTTCAATATCTCATTTATTGAAACTTCGAAAGTCTTCCATTAATATCTTTTGAAATTATTAACTTCGGGAAAATAGTGGGTATTAATTACTTTACCCTTTATACTGTCACATGAACTTAACTTTTATTTATTCTTTCTTTATTTTAAAAATATATTTTATCTACGACTAATATGTAAAGTATTCATTACATATGCGTTTTCTGTTATGTAATGAAATTCATTACACCACTAGTGACTTTATTTTACCATTACACTGCAGGTTGCAGCCAATCAGAAAGCTCTATTTGCAAAGTAAAGTCACGGGCCGAAATTAAATAAAATAAAAGACGATGGTATCTTCACTGGAGTCCAGCGCCATCCAATGTCAAATTAACATTAATAATTTTAGGACATTAGGGTCTATAATAACTGTTTTGATGTAGTTATTTGTTGTAAAAAAGCATATTTAGGAAATTTCAAAGGCATGTACCTACATTAAAAACAGAAGATGTAATTATTGTGAATAATAAAATATCAAATAAGTTAGGTTATGTTCAAAACGACGGTAACCGCTACAACAAAATTATTTTGTTTTTAAAGTAGTCATAACATTTAGTCGTAGATAAACTATAGTATTAAACTCGCGTGCTTTGCTATTACACACTCGGATTAATTACGATACTTTAATCCACGTGTGTAATAGCAACTTTATTGAATAATATACCTACTATTTTTTTTATTTTTCATTGGAAATTTCACCAGGAGAAAATCGCCTTCAAGTACATTCTTAGGACTTATTTCCATTGTAAAGTATTTTCAGCTTCGTTTTCATCTTGTTTCATGTGGTCACTTTCACCAGATTCTTAGCACAAATTGGACTCTTTTAAATAAAAGTCTACATCAGAATCAGATGACGAGAATCTTGATGTTCTCTTTCGGTGTTTGACAATGTAATCTCATATTTTCTTCTTTGATTATCTGCTTGTTCTTATTTCCATACGTTCGTCTTGCTTTCATTTTTTTAAGAATAGTTTTATTGGGTGAAACTGTCCAAGCATCTGAGTGAACAGTTCTCTCCAGATTGACCAGAAACTGACGGCAGAAGGAAAAAATTCTGAATTGTTAAAAGCTGTGGACTCTGTATACTCTCTCTTTAGTGGAAAAACCTCATTGTAAAAACATTTGGATTTATTGGAAATATCCAGAATAAATGGCTTTAGCAACTGTGGCTACTCGAGAATATGTCTTGTTGAAAAGGTCTGCTGAAGGCGGTGGGAACAGTGAGGTGTTAATGACAGTGCCTTTTCGGAAGTAAATATTGCGTCCAATGATACCACTCAAGAGTCAAATCTTGGACCACTTCTATTCAACATTTTCCTCAACGAACTTGCTACAAAATTAGAATCTCCACCACTCCTGTATACCGAAGATCTTTAGATCTACAAAGAAATTAATTCTCCGCTGGATTGCATTCAACTGCAGGATGACTTGGATACCTTGGATTGGCGGTGATCTTCGTACAAACTTTCCTTAAATGTTAAAAAGTGATGTCTTTTCGAGAATATTGAAAACAGTGGAGTTTGAGTATGTTTTAAATCATGAAAACCTAAATAGAGTGCGAGTGTTTAAGGACCTTGGTGTTGGGCAACAATTATTCAAAATGCTGTAATTTTAATATTACAAATGATAGACCTCTAAAGTTTTTTCCACCACGAACGGGACACTCTGTATAGCTAGGTATATGTACAAGACTACTATACAGGGTGTTTCTAAATATATGCGAAAAATCCACCAGAAGATTCATTCACTAATCCTAAGATAATATAGAAACTTTCACATCCTGTAAATAAAAAATGTTTAAGAAAATTTATATCTATTTTAGAATTTGTCAAGGAATCGTCCTTGATTTTTTTCTCGAATATATTTAGGAACACCCTATATATTATTCACACGTATGCAAAATAGGACTAAAAGGAAGATAAAATTAAACAAAGTAGAACGTTTAAATGAACGATGAAAACATGAAAGACATTGGCAGATGCAGACAAATATTTTACAAAGTTTATAGTATAATTTATAGGGGAGGGTGGCACGCTTGAATTAATATCAGTAGATGATCTCAGCGAAGTTCACTTGTGTCGCGTTTGAATTCCAAACTGTAACTTTAAATTACACCAGTGCACAATGTGGTTGAATTTTTGATTAAAAATAAAATGTGCTGTATTTACACACCCTGCGTATACCAAAGGTAATTTGAGAGAAGCCCTTGTTTGAATATTGACTTGCCTTAATTAAAATTAACTAAATACTTGTTGTTCCAAAAAAATGATTAAATCATTTTATGTAAATTTGGATACATTATTATGCAAACGCGTATAAGTTACTTGGTGAAAGTAGAATTTTAAAAAACCACCTCCTTTATTTGTAATAAATAACAGGGTTGGCATATTTTATCTGTTTCAATGTAACTGCTACATATGTTACTTAATTTTTACATTTTAATTTGAAGTAAAACCCAAATTTGTTATCTCTGAATTGCTACATCCAACGTTCGTTGTACAACATTTTTCAAAAGTGACAATAATTCGTCCTGAAATCAAAAATAAATAGGAAATTATACCTAGAAACCGATCTAAAATTTTCTTTGAAGTTTAATAGGATTCTACAATTTTTGGCCTTGCTTTTTTGTTTTAATTTTGACTAATAAATAAAATAAAAATGCCATATTTTAATTCTATTATTTATTTAATGACGTATTTATCTAGTTATGTAGACTACATACGCTTTGATATTTATTCAAATGTTGTAAACATTCTTTAGGAGTTTCTAAAACTATATTTGAATAAGAATTTCAATGTTTTCATGCATGAAAATAGTTTTAACTGAAAACTTGCGTTCACTTTTGGGGGAATCACTTATTCCCTAGTTCATAGAAGCAAATTAGGTAAAGTTATTTTATTAGAGTTTGGTTTATATCTAATTCTAAGTTTGTTAATTCCAACTTAAAACCTTTCGTACTTGGTTTTATTGTTTTCTTGATAGGTTTTGTTGTTGGATAGATAAAGGTGTAAAATTATTTACTACCCGAACTTACATTTAAATGAAATTTTTGTTTAAGTTTAAAAAGTTAAATAAATATTCGCTAATTTGGAGTCAAAAATTCAAGGGCACATATTTTTTATATTTTTGCACATTTGCAGTTATTAGTAAAATCTACAATCACATAAAAATTTCCTTCAAAATTAAAACCTGGATCAAAATATTTCCAAAACATGGAAAAAGTCTTTTCATTATTATAATTCTAAACCCAAAACAGCAATTTTAAATTGTGTATTAAACATGCGGTCCTTATTAAAATCACATAAAATTTTCCTTTAATATCACACCTATACACAAAAAATTAAGAAAATTTTTAAGATTGTTTTGAAGGGTTTGAAGGGTATGATTTTACTAAAGAGTGTATGTGTAAAACTAAAAAATTTAAAAAAATGTACTAATTATTTTTTGTTTTCGATTAAAAAATTTTGGCATGTTTTCCAAAGGACTCACACCTTATGTTTTCGATACAAAACCAAAACCTGATGAAGTTGTCATTTATTCTCAAATTATTCTAGATATTTACAATCCTTTATCTGATTTTGAAGAATGAAATTTATAAACTTGGTCATTTTTTGTTTCATAAGGTGAAAAAATATTATAAAAGTTTCCAATTGTTACTTTCAACTCTCTACCCTGTAACTTCTAAGAACCAAAAAGGTCGATATTTTAGAAAGGAAAATTTTTAGTTGGGTCACCAGCATGTACATATGTAATAAAATTAAAGAAAATGGTATCCTTACTTTTTTATTTTCGAATAAAAGATTAAAATAAAAAAAACTGATTGACTATTTATTTTCAATTTTTTCTAAATATTTTCAGTCTGGGTTTAATTTCGAAAAAAAAAATTTGGACGTTTTCACTAAAAACTGTATGTGAATGAAAATGTGAAACGAACACTCTTCCATTTGGTTTTTTTTTTATAAAGGAATAAAGATATTTAGAATAGGAGTCTGATGATTTTGAAGAAAATTGTTGTTCATTACTTGTTACAGATGAGTATAATATACGCTATGTATACAGGATGTCCAAACTAAAAATTTTCCTACTTGAAGAATTAGTCTTTTCGAAAATTTCGAGAAAATTATAAAACAGTGGTGGGATTTTGTTTATGCGGCGGATTCAAAAATTAGCCAAAACGTCTTCATTTGAGAGAAGAGAACAATGTAAATAATAACGAATTGGGGGAAAACTTTGAGGTTTTGACGAGTTTTAGAATCAATTTAGAGGATTCAATGACCTTTATTTTAAGACTCGACCTCCTTTCCTATTTAAGATTTTGGGGAGGTGGTATTGGGGTAGGGGGTTTAAAGTAGACATTGGTAACTATTATAAAATTTCGTCCGCTGAAAGTAAAATTGACCTCTTCTATCATTTTCTATACTTACATTTTTTCACAAAAAGTAAAATCCGGAAAAGTGAACCATATGATCTCATTTTGGAGAAAAATTTTGGCATGCTTTTTACTGAGGACTGTATGGTGAAATAAAATATAAAAACTGGGCTTTTACATTTTTTTATTTTCGAATCAAGAACTAAGTCAGAAAAAGTTGTAGTTTTTATTCTCAAAATTTTCCAAATATTTAGAATCAGAGACTGATTTTGAAGAAACTTTTTCTTTGTTACAGATTAAGAGTAGGGTGCGGAAAAAGTCCTAGATAATGGCTGTAACTGATCAAAAAAATTGTTCTAAAATGGCGCCCAAGCTCTTCCCACGTTTTTGGGGACTCTTCGTAGAGAACTGAAAAATGTGAGAATTTTAGCTGCAAAGTTAATACTTCTGGAGCCATAACCTCATTTTCGGGTATAAACTATCCTATAGGAAAAAGGTGTGGTCAAGAAAAATACTCGTTACTTATTGGTTGTTTTAGAAAATTCCTATAGAAACATACTGTTTTTCCTATAGGATATTTTATCCCCGAAAATGAAGATAGGGGTCCTGAAATTATAAATCTCTATTAATTAAAATAAATAATAACATGTTCCAATTTATTAGGAGAAATTTTTTTGCGAGCAATATCTTGAAAATGAATCTGGCTACAATGTTACTTTATCTGATTTTAATTTTAAAAATCCAGTAAGCATTAACATTTTTGTTTTTTAAATTGTTTTAAATTTTCTAGTACTCAATTGGGATGTAAAATATTCCACTCGCCTTATGGTGGCTAAAATATGAACTTCCTCTTTTGATTTAAGGCATTTGTTCATGTTTTTGAGCTTTACTCAAGCTTTAAATAATAAATCTATTTGAGTTTTGTTGAATATGTAGTTCAATAATGCATTTTTAACACAATTTTTGACATTCACAAGTACCGAATATCCTTCATTTATAGCGCCCTCTATTCGTAGTTAAAATTCCCAATTAAAGGTCCTGAACAACGCAGAGGAGATCTTGAGCGCCATTTTAGGGACACCCTGTATAAATGTTGCAAGGTTTCAAAATTGGCGTTTTTATGTGACTTTGCTTTTGTTTTTCTATCTAACGAAAGCTTACAAGTGACATTTTGTTGCAATAAATATCAAAGACGTTGGAATGATTATTATAATGATAGGTTAAAACGTCATTGATATACCGGGTGGAAATGAAATCCGGGTCACCTCGATAACTTTTTTATTTATGAATAAAAAAATTTGAAATTTGAAATTTGGCTGTGTTCTATGGTTCAAAAAAACAAATTTTATGTGCATTTTTTATTTTCGAAATCACTTCCGGTTTCACCGGAAACACCATGAACTTTGTTTTTTTAAATGTAACATCCCATATTTTTATTCATGGCTTAAAATACTTTAAAAAAAAAGTATTTTTGAGTCATTAGTTTTTATTTTTTTGTAAACAAATTTTTTTCAAAAAAAAAAAGGTTTTCGAAGTCGGTGAAAAGTACCAAAACTAATTCTAAATAATTCAAATACCTAAATAAAATAGTAATTTAAAAAAAAAATTAAGTGGTTTTTGAACTATTAATTTTTAAACTTAGTTAATGAAGATTTTATCAAATATCTCACTTTTTTTGAATGCAATGATGCCGGGTCATTCGACTTTTTAAAAAGAGGATTTTATAACGATTATTTATTTTATGTATTTGAATTATTTAGAATTAGTTTTGGTAATTTTCACCGACTTCGAAAACCTTTTTCTTTTTTGAAAAAAAATTTTTTTTCGCAAAAAATAAAAACTAATATCTCAAAAATACTTCTTTTTTAAAAGTATTTTAAGCCATGAATAAAAATATGGGATGTTACATTTAAAAAAACAAAGTTCATGGTGTTTCCGGTGAAACCGGAAGTGATTTCGAAAATAAAAAATGCACATAAAATTTGTTTTTTTGAACCATAGAACATAGCCAAATTTCAAATTTTTCTATTCATAAATAAAAAAGTTATAGAGGTGACCCGGTTTTCATTTCCACCCGGTATACAGGGTGTCCCATTTGACGTTGGACTGTGTGGATATCTTTGTTATTATTGGAGATAGAAAGTCGGTTAAATGGACAAAGTAGTAGAGATTTGTTATCACATCGTTCCTGTGCTATCAAGAAAATGCGAGTTCTAAAATATGGCTATAACTTTTTTATTTTGGGTGGTACCAAAAAAGTTTTTTTCCGACTTTCTATCTCCAATAATAACAAAGATACCCATATAGTATGGGACACCCTGTATATTCTAAATATTGTAAGTCTGATTTTGAAGAATATTTTTGTATGTTTTTACTAAGAACTATAAAAAAGACGCCCTTAAAAATAAAATTAAAATTTGAAAAAAGAATTGTCTCTTTTTGTAACAAGGACTGTACGCATTGTCATCGAATATTTTGAAAATCATTTTTATGTATTTTATAATTATCACTAAGATGTGTCAAAATATTAAGAAAAAAGTTTATTTTCAAATTATAAATATCTCACTTTTTTCCACCAATTTTTTGTAGATTTAATTCTCATACCAAAAAAATCCTATGAAATAACATGTTTTTTTCGCCTCATTAAAAAGTTACAGCAATTTTAAGATTGTAAAATTTTAATGATTTTTGTGGAGCACCCTGTAAAATTTTCTTTCTTATTATCATTTTTAGGATTAAATCAATTATAACTTGGATTTTGTCCATCAATCTGATTGGCTTAAACATAAGGACAAAATTCAAAGTACACTTGATTTAAATAAAAAATCAAAATAAAATGAAATTTATACAGGGTGTCCGACAAAAATCATTAAAATTTTAAAATTACTATAACTTTTTAAGGAGTCGAAAAAAGTTCATAAAAATTTTTTGTTCAGAATGATTTTTGCAAAAAAAAAAGTGAGACACCCTGTATATTAGATATTTTTTTATTTTTGTATTTCCTACGAGGCTAATTTTTTATGGAAGGATTTAAAAAATATCTTTATTAAAGTAAATAGACAAAGATCAATTAATTTTAATTAAAGTCATTAAAGCGTACACTGAAAACCGAAACCGCAGCGTACCAAATCGTTACAAAATCCGACAGCCGACAAGAGTGTCTATCGTTATATTTCATGATCCTTTCAAAAAGCAATTAAGGTTTCAGCGGCTTTTGGCTCTTTGCATCAATCAGAAAGAATAGCTGGACACTAGTGAAAATCCAGGCGTAAAACATCAGATAAAAAGGGTCATCGAAGCTCTTTACACCCCCACACTCACACAGCTAATTGCGACAACTTTTTGCGGATGGACTTAATGTATGCATGGTTTTATGCTATTAATCATACTTATCACAATTATCAAATCAACACTTCACTGACGATGACCCGAGTTTGAATCACACCTCCAAAACAATGTTTTATGAAATAATTGCTTCTGTCTAACCATTTATACTTTTAATCAGTTTCACCAATTTATGCCTGAATTATAGCAATAAATCAAATGAGAAAGTAATTTTTTACTCTTCAATTTTAACAGGAATATCAATCGAGAGTGCTACAAAATAAAATGATCGGAAGCATTGCGATTACAATTCTTGATCCGTACAGAAATGCATCAAAGGACATCTTGTGAAAGTCACAAAGGGTACCTTCGGAAATAATCCTGGTCACATCCGATTCAACAGTTGAGGCTCATTATGGCGCTTGTTTAACGACCAGACAGTCTCAAGTGAAAAGCATTTTCTCCATTTAAAATAATGAAAATAATGCCTTCTTTCCAAGAAATATGCTTCCGCTTTCTGTCAATGTTTAATATGATGATTTGTGGAAAAAATAAATGAGTTTCAGCACAGTTTATTGTGTGTGTTCGGAAGTCATTTGATTTGAATTCAGTGAAAGAGGCTCCAAATATATTTTCAGTTTCACCAGTAAATTGTGTGTGACTATAGATAAAAATAAAATACAAAATAAGTGATTTATATTCCTGATTTTAAGTCATTAGGTATTAACAATGTAAAGAAATTGCTCAATGTTTACTTACCAATTCGTTTTATTTATTTTTGTCGTTTTAATTAAAGAAATTAGTTCAATCATACAAAGGATTTCAATTTTAATTTTGTTTAATGCCTTCTAATTAACTTTCCCATACAAGTCGACATTTTAATTTCATTACAGCGAACAAAAGGATAATTGCTGTAATAAATTTAATATTGTAATGACCATTTGTCCAAATTGTTTTTCCTGTAAAAGTAGTTAGTCTAAAACTAGCGAATAAAAAGTAGACTAATATATTAAAACTTCTTACATGTTTTTAACTCGCGGCGAAGACAACCATCTTTTTTGTCCTGGAACTAGGATCCAACAAGGATTTATTGCGTGGACAAGTAGTTGTTGTATTTTATCTTGAAAAATTCTATAATAACAAACGTTTTTCCTATGTTTACACAGTCGGGTTTAATTTGCACTTTTTAATAATTTATTTCCTCCTTCCTCTTAAACCCTACGCTTTTTCATTATTTGTTAAGGATCTTAGTCCAAGGGAATAGCCCGCCGTAAAAGAAATTGAAATAAAATCACGTATCTCTTAATAACCATTCGATTTATTGATTCTGTCGGCGGAGTTTTAACACCCTCCAGTTAAAGCACTTAATCTTTTTACTTTTTACCTCGTAAAAAGTGCAAGTAAAAGCCCCACACACTCACAACTTGTTTTATTGGAAATATACAAATAAACCCCATTACTTAATTAAAAAAATTAAAAGTACTTTATTGTTTAATTAACTACTTTCACTGGTGAATCTGATATGCGGAATAATTGGATTTGAATCACTTAAGTTTTTCACATGTTACAGGATGTTACCATCAAAAGCTAACCTATATATTATGTATGCATACAATTTGAAGTATCAAAAATAAACAACTATTGCGGTTGTTTTAACCTATTTTTAAAACTTCCTGAAAAGTAGGTCGTGAAATTTACAGGAATCGATGAAATCGTGAGCGATTTTAATTAAAAACTGTGTTTGTCCTATGTACTTGCTTTATATGTTTAGTTTTATACGATACTTGTTCCAATTAAATTTGAAATTTTAATTATCCACTGTTCATCACGATTGTGGTATTGTAACAAGATTGTTCTATTCAAAACCCATTTTTTTCGTGGAGGAGCGTAATAAAACACATATGTTTTAGTGATTTTTCGTGCCAATTGCTTTAATTAAACCAAAATAATTGTATTTATTTTATTTATATTAAAACATGGAATGTGGAATGGTTACGTGTTTTGTATAATTAATTGAATTAGTTTTTACAACTCGATACACCCTTAAAAATCATAAAATTCCTTTTATTTTTTTTTTCATAATATTTCCAAATATTGTTTTAAATAACTAATATTTGAGCTGATTTAAATTATTTTAACATTTTTTCGATATTTTAAAATTCAATTCAAGTTGTCCTAAAAAGCCATTTTTTTATTTAAACTATAAATTATAAAATAAATGAAAAATACAAAAAGTAACAGGATAAATAATACAATAAATAACACAAAAAATAATTTCTAACTTTATTCAATTATTTTATACAAAGCGTCCTGTTCGCGATAGATAAACAATAAAGTGAGAAGGTAGAATAAATGTCATTGTCAAACAACTAAAAATTTGTGGTGTATTATTTATAGTTTTAGAGTTATAGCATTTTGAATTGTAGGTCACCTATTTTTGGCCACACATCAGTACATCAATAATAACAATTTAATAAATGGGTGTAGAAATTTTAAAAAATTTATAAAGAAAAAAATTAAAAATAAATCTTGTTCTTCGATTTTCTGTCAATTTCTCAAAATAAATCCAATTAAAAGCGTGTTTTTTTCTCGACTTAAAAAACTACATTATTATCTTCTAATTCCAAAATAGTGGTTCTAGTTTTCTGGTGATAATTTACTATAATCTCTACACAACTTGGTTGAATTGTTATTACCGATGTATTGATAAAATATCTCCAAAACAATAAATGATGGACCCCTATTTTTTTTTTACTTTTTTGAGATGAAATTCGTTCTCTTTTTAACACTAAAGTTTTATCTACCACGAACGGGACACCCTGTATATTACAAAGAAAATAGTCAGACTTATCGCACTAACTGCATATTTACACGTGTTTGCATTGATTTATATTCAAAATAATTTGCGACCTGCAATATTTAAAACAGGAATTTAATCCTCCTGGTGGCTGACCACTGCCCAGAAGGGTCAATTTCATTGTAGCATAGTATTCACTTTCAGCCGAATTTCATTCATACATGTTGTTGGATCAATAGTCAGTTTCATAAAGCCTTTCCAGAGCTGCCTAAAAATTTATTTAGAAGCGACACAGACATAATAAAAAAAATAAACAAATAAATCAATACAAGGTCGAAATAATTTGATGGAAATAATTTAGAAAAATTTAAACTCGATGTGTATTTATTGATTTCTTAAAACGGACGAGTTACGCCCTCTTTTCCGCTTTGAATATCAAAAGACGATTTTTATATTCATAAAGAAGGATATTTTCTTTTAAAACTGTTTTAGAAAAGGTAAACACAAAAACTTTCTTAAAAAGGTCGTTTTTTGACGATTTCTTCCAAAAAATTTCCATGTTAACTTAGAAATCTTGAAGCTTCACTAGGTTCTAGGATTCTAGGTTTCTATAAAAACAATTAAAAATGGCTTGGAAATTTTATTTTTTAAAAACGAACGTAATAATATTTTTTTTAAACCTTGCATTCGCAAATTTCTATTTAGATTCACTGATTTCAACAAGTTTTTAATACGTACAGTTGGTCCCAGCTGGAAGTAGGACAAAAGTAATGACGATCGCGTATTCTTTGTCCTACTTCCAGCTGGGAGCAACTTTACAGTATGTTGTGACTAACATTCAAATGCTGTATTTACACATACCTATGACCTTTATTTAATTCAATAATTATTTTTAATTTTTTTATGTTTGTTAATATTGGTATTAACTGAACTTCAAAGAATTTATAAATTATAATTACATAACACATTCATCAGGTTGTATATTACAGGTTTTGTACATTTCCGAACAAAAATATTACCATTATATATTAAAACAAGTATTTTAACCCCAATTACGGAGGAGGAATTGTAAAACATGGATGAAATTTACAGGACAAAAGCTCTTTTAGAACTGAAACACGAGAACATCTCTGTTACACTTCGAGACTTCGACCTACAGAAGAACGTCTCCCTATATTACAATAATATCAAGAATAAGAGACTATTTCTTTTGATCATTATATTTAGTGGATTGTAGTATGGTAGTAAGTGTTTTATGACGTCAACTACGACAAATTACTAACCACACACGAAAACAAAAATTCAAGATAACCTCACTTTTCAAATGTTTCACATACTAAATTTGACTAACCACCTTTGGAGCATGGTTACTTATTTGACATACCACAAACAGTCCCCACTCCAACTATGACGTCATTAATTCCAAGCGAAAATGAATGTTATGTTAAATTCACTTACTACTTCACTTACCACTCCCAAAAGAAATAGCCTAAGATGTATCGTCAAACACGACGATGAGAAGAATTTGAAAATGCATCTTTCCGCTCTTTTGTTATGAATAGACTAATATTACTTCATGGGCGGCAAGGTTTCGTATCTGGTGTTCTAAGTTGAAAAAAAGAACGTTTGTCCCATCGAAAGCAAAGGCTACTCCCTGCTCCTCAAAATTGTCAATCTATCCTGAGATTTCTGAAAAAATGAACTTCAAAAATTGAAAGAATACGTACATATGTATAGTCCAGTCAAATAGTCGGAAAAATGGACCGATAAATGAAATAATCGTGGTAAAAGATTTTATGCTATTAAACTGTTTAGGGCGATGCTAAAAAGTTTTATGGTTTCTCAATAAAATATGTCGAGGCTAAACTTTCTGGAACTAAAAACATACGAAATTTTTTTTATTTTTTCGCTATAGTTCGGAAACGAGCGATCGTTCTGACTATCTTGAACACTTTTAGAGAGCATAACATTCTATACAAATTTCATTCCAAGATTTTTTTCCACAACCATTACTTAGTGCTCTGCAGCTCTTTGAAAATGGAGAATATTTTCTAACTTTGTGAAAAATCGTAAACCAACTTTTGTCCCTATTATTACGTTATTTTACTTTGTTAATACATGTGAATAAATAATTGGGAAACCAGAGGCTACCCGTAAAATATCATCAGGGCAGGAGAAGATTTCATAATACCACTATACAGTGGATGCAACAGCAGCAACGGACAATCTGCTACAAAAAGCAAACTTATGGTGAAATTACGTGCAAATCTGTAAGCCCTTACAGGAAATATCTGTAAGGTATCCATGGAAACCGTCCATTACAACCTATTGTATAACAAACATAACTGATTTTTCCTGTAAGGACTTACTGATTTGCATGGAATTGCAACATTAATCTGCTACTATGTTACTATCAAGTGCAATCATGGCTGGGAAACGATATTCCTCCTGAGGAATGGGGGTGAATTCGCAGCTTTGATGGTTTCCATCAGTCCATTAAAATGAGCCAAAAACCCAGCTTTTGAATCTCTAAAGATGGTGGTCATCAATCTGTAAAAACTGTAACAGGGTCAATTGCAAAAATATGGGCGACACTATTTCCTTACAAAAAGAAGATGACGAGGAAGATGATGATTAAGCTGACGCTTAGGACATCCTCGAGCAAACTGACATGAGTTTGATGATTAGGTTGATGATGGTGCTTGAAGAAGAACAAGCAACCTACTCGACTACTACTCAAGCTGAGGATGAGGAAGTTACTTGTTCATTTATGCTCCTAATAGTTACATATTCATTTCACTAAAGTTCTGAAATATATCATTTGTTTGAATGAAACATGTTAGTCTAATAATTTTCTCTCGATCTTCATTTAAGTAACATCTTGCAAACATTAGTCCGTGAGCCAATAAAAAAATGCATTAAACAGAACCACTACAAACCCCCAAAAACCTTAATTTGTAGAACATTTACATATCAAACATTGATTCGTCAGACAATTTCGCTGGCTTCTTGAAGAAATGCTTGGAAAATCTACAATTTTAAATCATCTAGCATCGTCTGGCATTTAGTTTAAATTACTTAAACAGAAAAAAAATCCCAACGGAAACTAATCGCAATATATTTTGGGTGTATCCTATCGTTACAGAGTAGTCTAAAGTTTGTTTTTTGACGTTGTATGTTTATGCCGCTTTTTTGACAATTTTTATAATTATATCTGGCAATTTGATAATTTCATAGATTTTGGTCTAAAGTATAAGGTAATGTTATCACCATAGAATTTAGTTGTCTAAAAAACTTCGAACAGCTCTAGAGTCATCTGTACCCAGCCAACATGTATTGCGGCTATTTTCCGTTGGGTTTTTTTTTTCGTTTAAGTAATTTAAACCAAGTGGCAGATGGTTCAACATGATTTAAAATTACTAGCAAGCGAATTTGTCTGACAAATCAATTTTTTCAATGTACATGGTCTACAAATTAAGATTTTGGGGATTTCTAATGGTTTTGTTTAATACAGTTTTTTTTTTATAACTGGCTCCCGGACTATATCCAACCTACAATACTCAGAGTGAAATGTTGTAAAAATGGATCCAAAATTGTTTATTGCGATTTTCCACAAAGTTGGAAAAACCTTAATTTTCAAAGAGCTAGTGCACTTACTAATGGGTAAAGAAGAAAAACTTTGAAGTCAAATTTGTAAATAGTTTTATTCTCTTTAAAAGTGTTCAGAATGGTCATAACACTAGTATCGTTCATCAACTCCAAAATTTTCGTGGATTTTTAGCTACAGGAAGTTTAGTCTCGAGATATTTTGTTGGGAAACCACAAATTAGGCTTGCCATAAATAGTTTAGAAATATAAAATCTTCTACGAGGATTATTGTATCTATTATCTACTATTTGACTAGACCAATGCTAATACCTACTGGCGGATTTCATAAACTTCTAGGAAGACATTTTGCAGTGCCCGACAGAAAGTAGACGTGGAAGAAGATTTTTAAGAATTTTT
Organism: Stenus bimaculatus; assembly: GCA_963971135.1. Taxonomy (NCBI): domain Eukaryota; kingdom Metazoa; phylum Arthropoda; class Insecta; order Coleoptera; family Staphylinidae; genus Stenus; species Stenus bimaculatus. Next base: position 43,192,915 of record OZ020183.1, on the reverse strand, counting down.
TTTCGAAGAAATGCTGTAAAATCTAAAAGAAACTCTATATTAAACAATATTTCTCAAAGTTGTTTTATTACTAAAACCATCTAAGTCCTTGAAGGAATTTCTAAAAAGATCCATCTAGGAAAATTGCAGTAGATCTTTTCGATAACACACTTTCGTGCAAAAAAACCATTTTAGTCTACGGACTATATTACGATATTGTAAAATAATAGGTAGTAGTTACAGAAAAAGCAGTCATAAATTCAATCAGTTGAAAAGAAATTTAGTTTTTAGCGTCTCCTGTAAAATTTCAAGAAACTGAGATGAGACCTTTTCCAAATTTGCAAATTAATTGTTTTTCTCATTTACTGTAACTTTTAAGTACATTATTCCAAATTTAATCGACGAAACAAAAAGTGTAAGAATAAAAAAACAGGAGGAACCCATTTTTGATATGCCTTAATCATGTATCTTCAATTTTTAAGTACCGAATTTGCCTCCAAAATCTTGGCGTAGCCCAAACAATTCATGGGCTAAAAGGGTCCTAAAAGGGTTACAGCAGGTATGTTACAACATGTATACAAGAATACATTTCAAAGGCAGTTTTTGACCACTGACCAGAACCGAATATACGTAGTTAAAATTCCCAATACACTCCGCACATTTTGGATATTCTGCACGTATTATTAGATTATGCCAAATTGTCTTCTTGTTTGGTTAATAACTTAAAAAATATTATGAGTAGATTTCTTTTGGGATTTTAGTTTTGGGACACCCTGTATATAAATTTTCTAAAATTTAAGTGTCCACTAAACTGTCAATATGTATAATACTATGAATATATTGTGTAATTACAAAAATAATGTAAATAAAAAATTAATGTTCTGCGTTTTATCTATTATCTATCTATCTATCTATCTATCTATCTTTCTTTGTAATGTTTTATGGGATAATTATATTAGATGTATGTATAATTTTTAAGACAACAAAAAATATGGTGTAATAAAAGTAAAAATAAATAAAATTAAACACAACCTCTCATTACTTTCTCATAAACAAACCACGATAATAACCATAATCGTAACTAAAAAACACTATTTCCGTAACATACGAGCTCGATTATCATCCGGGAATAAATTTTTTTATTACTTTTCCATTTGCAGAATATTAACGCCCTAACCTGCATACATAATTGCACCAACTAAAAGCTTCATTAAAAGCATTTCGCTGTTTTTGTGAATGTAACAAATTTGCACTGAAATGACCAACGAAATGGGTTCTTTTAAGTCGCGTCAAATCTGCGTGCAAAGTGAAATTTGATTTTTAATCTGCACTTCAAATTTTTGCATAAATTTTAAATTTTACACAAGTTTGATCATCTTTTATTAATCCCCAAATTCACAAAAAGAATCAACTACAAAATATTTAACTGAATTTATAGCTTTTTCAAAGTGTAGTATGAAATGTTGAAACACTAATAGACAAGTTTATGAATCTAGATAAAGCCTTTTAAATTCTAGCAAAACTAATTTAAATTTTGTTAAATTACAACAAAGCGTTATTTGAGAAATCTTCATGGTACATCTTGGAGATGGAGATTTTCAGAAACGTGGATTGTATTTCAGAAAGCATCAGTTGTATTTCAGATTAACCAATTTAATTGCAGAAAGTATCAATTGTATTTTAGAATCATCAATTGCATTTCAGAAAGCATCATTTGAAAATCAGAATTCGACAATTTTATTTCAGAAAATATGACTTCAAAAATTTCAAAAATTCAAAGTATTTTGGAATACCTAAATATAATATTTTAGCCACTAACAGCAATGTATTTTATTGCTAAAGCAACTGCATGATCGATTGTAGTGTTTTGTGATGCACGAGTACAATCAACACCAACAATTGTATTTTTTGCTTCATCAAAAATTGTTTATCAGTAAACAAATATTTGCTCCACTGCTTTAATCTTAGAAAGGGATTATTTCAATTGGATCTAACCATAATATTGTTAAATTGCTAAAGAACCTTTTTGATGAATTGTATGTATCTGTTGTGGTTCACTAGCACAATCATCGCCAAAAACTCTTGGTTTCTTCATTTTTTTACAATTTGTCCTTTCTGAAATTATATTTATTTTTCTGAAATATAATTGATAATTCTGAATTACAATTGATGGTTTCTGAATTCAAATTGATTTATCTAAAATACAATTGATGCTTTCTGAAATACAATTGGAAAAGGTGTAGATTGAGCTCTATTTTATTCTTAAGTAATAAATGTCTTCAGATAAATATTTAAAAACAATTTTAATTCAATTATAAATGTATAATAAATGAAGACGTTATTTAATTATGTTTAGTACCATTAATAATAAATTTAGAATATTAACAAGTAATTCTAGGACAAAGTTGTCTTTATAAAATGCCGGTCACGTTTTGCGTGGGCAGAAATGCACTGCACGTTCTAAGTGACGGTGTCATAAAAGATGTACCCTGTACCCTGGATTGACATTCACTTTAATTAATACTTCCACTATATTAAAATAAAAAGGGCATTTTGTGGCTTATTATAATGTTTTTACAACATCATTTCTTAAATTTTCATTTTTAAAAGAACTAGGATAATGCTGTAGAATTTAAATTTTTGAATGCTTTACAGAAACTCCTCGAGAAACTCATATGGATTTATTATTTAATATTATAAATTAATAAGTGGGTAATAAATTTAATTATTTTAGATGATGAGCTTCTTGCATTTTATAATACTCTGTAAGTTGCATTGATAATTCTTGTAGTTTAATTAAACTAAGTCTTTTATTAGTCTTCCGGAAAATCATGTTTTCGTCATGAAATTAGTTATTAAGTAAATTACATCTGTTTGCTAATTCAATTACCTACAATGGGCAATTCAGTTATTTTTAATGGCAAATTAGGTGCTCTGGTAGCATGACAAAATGCTAAGAGTAGATGACATACTGTTTTCAGCAATGATTTCCGAATCTTTTTTAAACTCGAATGTAGTCAACCAAAATATTATAATAAAAACAATCGACATAAAAAAATATTTAAATCATATTTTCAAAAATTTGTAGATAATCTAAATAACGTGGATGTATTTTCTGAAATTATGTTATTTAATTAAGACTACAAAATCAGATTTTAAAATAAAATTAATTAATAATCCAGAAAATTAGTAAAATTTTTTTTCTTCAAACATTAAAGTACAGACCTCTGTGACGCTTGACAGTCTTTAACAAGTACATTTCCGACGTAAATCGGGTTTACTTTGCACTTCAAAAAGTAGAAATCAATGCAATGCAAAAAATAAAATATTCTTCTTGTCCAACTTATTTTAAATAATATTCCAAATCCTCGGAAAAAACTTTATTATTTTATAAAACTTGATGTTTGAAGAAAAAATAACATGTTTTATTCAGAGCTAAATAACCTCCTAATAAAACAAAATAATATTATTTTTTAGAAAAAAAATATTTATAACGAAGAACACTATTTCCTTTTTTCTTCAAAAATAGTTGTATATTTAAGATACTACACACGGTCTTCAAAAATGATTGATACTGTTGACATTGCATGGTAGGAAACCTAAGTTTCCCACAGTTGGCTTGACTGAAATGAATACGTTGTGCTCCGATGAAAAAACCATCGCGAATATTTTAACTGCACTAATTATAGTTTTGAAAAAAATCTGTTTTTTTTATAAATTTTACAACACACTGAGAAATAACTTTAAAAATGCTGAAAGACGCTTTGGTTAAAGTGACAGGTCAAATTTAAAACTGAATGTAAATTAGCAGATACACCAACTTAGCAAAAGTCTAAAATCACTAGAATATGTTTGATTGCATAGTTGCGCTATTAATCTTATTTGAATTCACAGTAGTTGCAAGATTTTCATAATTTTTTTGAATGAAACATGAGTCTGATTTCGCTTCATAAAAAAACTACAGCCTGCAGCCCTTTGAAAGTGTCAATAAACAGTACGATTTTGTTCGTTATTTAAAAAACAATTAGAGTAGAGATTTGAAATTTGGTATGAATAATGATGCAGTCAGGTACGTTCCGTAATTTTTTTTTTTAATTTTTTGCACGCCTCAAAAAGGTAGTTTTAAAGAGAATTTGAGTCAAATATTGTTATAACTTTTTTGTGGTTAACCTTTGCAAGATTTTTTTTTCAAATTAATGTTCGCTATAATTTTGAACAAAAAAAGGCACTTTTATTCTAAGATTTGACAGAAAATGCAATTGGATGATCTTTTAAATTTCAAATAATAAAAAAATCATTTCCATTATAAAACAAAATCCAGGGCAAAATCGGACTCGTATTTTTTTTTATAAACATTTCTTTCTATTTTCATATGAGGAGTCTTCCCTTAAGAGGATAGTCTGCGAAATGTTTGAAATGCGTACTCCTCGCTAGTAAAAATTGATTTTTTTGTGTTTGTAATAAAAAATTTAACAAAAACGCTCTTGTTTTGCCTTGAAATTGAATTTATTTATCATATAGAATTTTTTTTGATGTATATAGTCTGTTATAAGGGAGTAATTTTGAAAAAATGATAAAAAACGCATTTTTTATCATTTTTTCAAAATTTTTCAAAATTTTTTTTTTCGCAAAAAATAGAAACTTTTATCTCAAAAATACTTCTTTTTTAAAAGTATTTTAAGCCATGAACAAAGTTCATGGTATTTCCGGTGAAACCGGAAGTGATTTCGAAAATAAAAAATGCACATAAAATTTGTTTTTTTGAACCATAGAACATAGCCAAATTTCAAATTTTTCTATTCATAAATAAAAAAGTTATAGAGGTGACCCGGTTTTCATTTCCACCCGGTATACATATAAATTTAAGTTTATTGGGTTTCATTTTTGAAAAATATACAGAGTGCGAGAAAAGTCCTGCATAATGGCTATAACTTTTTTAATATTGGTCAATCTAAAAATTTTTCATATAAATGCTGTAAGATTTCAAAATTGATACATTTCTGTAACCTTCCTTTTGTGACTAAGATAGGAGTGTCAAGTTTCAAATGGAATGGTCCAACTTTTTTTTAATAATACGAATCTACATAATTTTCTGAATCCAACGACATGTAATAAGTGACATTTTTTTCAAATAATTTTTTTATCAATTTTATGATTGAAAACAAACAATTCATATGACAGAATAAAATGTCACAAGTCACATCAATATTTTATAAAAGTAGAATAAACTTGAGAGCAATGTATGCTCAGTAAAGTGAATTAACATAGTCAAAAAAAAATTTAAACCTTAAGTTGAAAGAAAAATATAATTTATGGGGTATCGACGATACCGTATCGTTAGTCGTTGGATTCAGAAAGTTATGCAGATTCAAATTATTAAGGCGAGTCAAATGTTGAAAAACCGATGTTTTTATCTTTCCTGAATTTTTTTAAAGTGTTTCAAATTGGAAACTAAAAAAAATAATTAAATACCGAACTTAAGTAAGAATTGCACTTTTATATGCAATTTTTATTTTTCATTTATCTAGATTTATACAAGCATAGTTTTGCAAAAATTAAAATATAAATATAGAAGTTTTTCTTGCAAAATTACACAAATGTAATTGTAGATACATAAATAACAAAAATTATAAATGAAAGTAAAATTCTTAATTTAGTTTGGTATTTTCTTATTTTTTTGACTTTCCAATTCGAAAAACTTTTAAAAAAATCATGAAAGGTAAAAACGTCGGTTTTTCAACATTTTACTCCGTATCACCTTAAAAAAAAGTTGGATTATTCCATTTAAGATTTCAAATTTGACAGTCTTATTGAGATGACTGAGGTCACGTGATGTAGAAAAATAAAAGTAAAGTCACAGACAAATGTAAATTTTTAAACCTTACAACATTTATATCAAACATTTTTCGATCAAACTAATATTTAAAAGTTATAGCAATTATGGAGGACTTTTCCCGCACCCTGTAGCTTCGTTATATTTAATCAGATTTAAATAAGTGATATCTCAAATTAAATGGATTAAAGTTTAAAGAATAATGTAATCAGGTATTAAAAGAATTTTCTTATATTTTTCAAAAAATTAATTTCAGGAATAATCTCGGGCAATAATAAAATAACACTTTTTGAATTTTTTTGATTTTTTTTTAAGTACTGATACAAATAATATTTTTTTCTATTTTTTATGTACCCAATAAGAACATACAAAAAAAATATAAAATGTAAAACTAAAATTCAAAAATATTATTATTTGCAATAAAACGTAAAAAAAGTAAAAAGAAATTTAAAAAAACTTGTTAAAACTAAAAAAAAAATATTTGTATTATGGACTCAAATTTTTCTTAAAATAAATTTTTTGTACCGATGTTGCCATTTAAAAAACAAAAGTTGCCTGTAGTTTTTTGAATATTTTATTCTTTAAATTTGACTGATTTATAGACACATTCTGGTCAAAATTAAAGGCCTTTAAGTAGAAACAAATAAGGTAACCATGGAAATTGTCCATTACAACCCATATAACAAATTTAAATTTAAAGGTCTTTAAACTTAAATGATTTGACCAGAATATGGGTATTATAGGCAGATTCTGGTCAAAATTAATAGGCAGATTCTGGTCATAATTAAGGGCCTTTAATTAGAAACAAATACGGTAACTATAGAAATTGTCCATTACAACCCATATAACAAATTTAAATTTAAAGGCCTTTAAACTTAAATGATTTGACCAGAATTTGGGTATAAAGGCCTTTAATTAGAAACAAATATGGTAACAATGGAAATTGTCCATTACAACCCATATAACAAATTTAAATTTCAAGGCCTTTAAACTTAAATTATTTGACCAAAATCTGGGCATTAAAATCGGATAAAAAATATGTATATTTGCACTTATCAAACACCTATATTCATTGAAAAAAAAATAATTTTAGTAGTTAATTTTATTAATAAAAAATGCGTTAATGTTTATTATAAAATAATGTACACCTAATGGATTTTAAAACTGATTATATTGCGCAATGTGCAATGTATGAAAAATTTTGTATTATAATTGAAATAAATGAAACTAAATTAAACCGCCAGGAAATAAAATTATGCACAAAATTGTAATGAAAATCCTGGATATTTAAATAATATAAACGCGGTTTACATTTGGGTAAACACTATATTCCCAGAAGTCAGTATCTATCCTCTATTCTCTTCTACTTTTTCTTCTACCATCTTCAATAAGGGTTGATGGATTTTCTAGCAACCATCTCCTTCTGTATGTACCAGCCATAAAAGTATCAGTAGCTTTGCTCTATCCTGAAGTCAATTTATCAAATATAAACAGTGGGATAAGGTAAGTGCTACTTACACAAATTTTTGAATGTAAAAATTTGCTTCCTGTTAGCTAGAATAAATATACCAGTTGTATTTAGTTGATCAATGCAAACTTAAGGCTGATATCCTTTAAATATGTAGGCTCTTCCTTATTTTTTTGCCGAAAAAATATAAAAGAGAAAGGCTTCATTTTGAAATGAAACCATATTAGCATTTAAATAGGTGTCGAAGAAGAAGAAGAACGCGAAAAATCGCATTTAGTTACGCATATTTTTACCTTGACTCGTGGAGGAGTCGAAGTGTAATATCCTCTGTTGAAAGGGAAAGTGTCGTGCCTCGTGAATTCCAAAAAGTGCTAGATGAAATAATTGCAGGAAGATTTAAATCCACTGGGATGCTGGTGACACTGACACTGGTGAACACTGCCTTCTGCAACTGTTACTCAGTGGTGTAAATAAATAAAATCACATGTTCGACCGGTATCATTCGCGGTACGAAGGTATTTCACTCTACACGGCGCAATGCTGCTGTAAACTGAGCAACTGAGCACTGAGCACGAATCGTAGGAGGATATCTGTATACTCTGTGCACTCTGTTGAGTTCCAGAGCGTTCGGCGCTGCAGCAGTCAGCCGCCAACGCGATCGAATTTACTTGAACGAGATCCCAACCGCAGCTGCTTCTCTCTCAGTTTTCTACATCCACGAAGCGAAAGTGAGACGAATGAAGGTACACGATGGATGTTGTGTATCAAGAGATTTAAGAGAATGAATTACATTATCATTAATCTTTAAACTATAAATTTAGTCATTTTACTAAACACAGGGTGTTTCTGAACAAGTGTCGGATAATCTAAGAATAGATTTTTGGACCAATTTTAAAACAAAATGTAAGAATAATTTTTCCGCTAGAAAAATCTCCCCAACTTTTTTTTTGAAAATTTGTGAATTCATCTCAAGGCGACTGCCAAAAGTAGGGTATGTGCAAAATTTGAGCCAATTATCATTAACAATGTAGATTTTATGATAAAATATTGAAAAAACTTTCTAAAATTCAATGCCCTCCATTTCCGAAATGGAGCTTTTTAGCAGAAAATTTTTTTGTCTTAAAATTGGTCCAAAAATCCTAGACTATCCGACACTTGTTCAGAAACTCCCTGTATACTGGGTTCAATCAAATATTTATATCCACAGCCCATATTGACTTCCTCAATTCTTTATATTTGATTATAATTAAATATTCAAGAAAACTTTTAATAAAAAAGAAAAATTCAAATAAGATAGAGATACCGGGATCTCTATCCTAATTTTCGGGTATAAAATATCCTATAGGAAAAACAGAAACGTCTTTGTAAATTTTTCCGAGCAACCAATAAGTAACGGTTGTTTTGGAAAATTTCCAAACGTAAAGAAAACAAAAATCCTATAGGATATTGTTCCCCGAAAATGAGGAGAGGTCCGGTAATGGCCACCATAAGGGGCAGCCGGAAGGCAAAAATTGACTTTCGCTCATTTTTAGCCCAGATTACTAATAAATAAATATTTTTTATATATCGCTTCCGAATCATATCTAAAAAAAAAGATATTTTCAAAATACTTTGAGAATAAAATGACGTCGGTTTTTCATTAAGACTTCAATGATTGCAGCAGGCTTGCCAAGTGTAATAAATATTTTAATGGAAAGTTGTTGTGGATTACAGATACAAAAAAAATCAAATTTTACTCAGTAGCTTCGTCAAAAGTCTCAATTTAAAACAGCTTCCAGCTGCCTCTTGCACAAATTTTGATTTTAAGATATCTATAACTCCTCAAACTATGAAACTATAATAGATTTGTTTACTCATGTGTACTTTTCGCCAATTTTACTGGTTTTATAAAAAAACTTCAAAAATTATAAATTTGACCCCTGATGGCAATCTACACCGTTTCCAATTATATTTCAAAATGCATGAATTTAATTCCAGATAAATAAATGTAATAACTACTTTATAAATTGCACTAAATTTCTAAGTAAATAAAGTTTTGATAAGATATAGCACCAGATAAAAACACCAATCCCATAAATAAGATAGAAATGAAACCAACAACAGAAGACAGCAGCAGGTTATGATGGAATTAAACCTAAGGCAGTAAAAAAATTATACATATTAACATATTATACAAGGTGTCCCGTTATTCGACCGACAACGTTTAACTGAAGATTCATCACCTCAAAATAAGTCGATATGACCCTACTTATCTATTACCAAAAGTGAATGCCTAAGGAGTTATAAGCTTTTGAAGTTGAACTAAAAAAATACATTTTTCTATATTGCGTCCAAACCAATGAAGATTTTATGACGAAATTTGGTGTACTTGATTTTTTGTAAGAAACGCGCACTTTGTAAAAAATTAGACAAAATTTAACATCTGCAAAGGGTTTAAATGGAAGAGGATGGGTATAAACTTCAATATAAGTTTTTAGTCTCTTAAGATATTAACATTAAAGTTACCAATTCCCATTTAATCATTGAATTCTAAGATTTTTTGTCTCTTATGTCTTCCAAATAAATTATGCCATTCTTGCAGAAAATGAGAAAAATAAAACTAGTGCAAAACAGCAAAGTTAGGTAACACAAAGTACTTTTTCCTATTGTTTCAATATTAAGTCGCCCTTTGAAACCAAAACCATAGTAACAAGATTGATGTCATAGTAGATAATGCAGTCACTCTCAATTTATAAAAATTACTTATACAATGGATGCAATCTATTCATTTAATGAATATGCCGACATGCACCTAGTATTCGGTGAATGTCACAGTAATGGTAGAGCTGCTGCTAGAAGATATGCTGAGAAGTATCCAAATCGTCAAACTCCTCATCATACAACATTTGCTAACGTAGATCGTCGTTTGCGTGAATATGGTAAACTGGAAACTGATCGTAGAAATGTAGGGCGCCCACGAACAATAAGAACAGTAGAGGCAGAAGAACAAATATTGGGATGTGTGGAGGAGAATCGCAGAGTAAGTGTAAGAGAGATTTCTACGCAATTACAAATTCAAAAAAATGCCGTACACAGAACACTTCAAGAACAGTTACTTCATCCATACCACTTTCGCAAAGTTCAAGAATTGCTGCCGATTGATTTGAACAATAGATTGTTATTTTGCCAATGGTTCAAACGCAAGTACGACCAAAATCCAAATATGGCCAGAATAATTTTGTTTACTGACGAATCTTGCTTCTCAAGAAGCGGAATGATTAATTTGCATAATTTGCATAGCTGGTCGGATGAAAATCCCCATGAGAAAATTGTAGCCAATTATCAAAGGCAGTTTTCCATCAACCTGTGGGCAGGTATAATCGAAAATCATATTATAGGGCCATTTGAATTACCACCAAGACTGAATGGTGTGTCGTATTTAGATTTTCTAAGAAATAATCTTACTGGACTACTAGAAGAAGTACCCCTTGCCATCAGAGCACAGATGTGGTTTATGCAAGACGGAACCCCCCCTCATTTTTCAATAAATGTGAGAAATTATTTAAATGAAAAATTTCCTCGCCGATGGATTGGTCGGGGTGCTGATGCTCCAGTCACTTGGCCACCGCGATCACCGGATCTAAATCCTCTAGATTTTTCTTTTTGGGGTTGTTTAAAAGATAAAGTTTACAGTACTCCAGTCGAAAGCAGAGAAGATCTTTGGGTACGAATCGTCAACGCAACCAATGAGATACGTGAAATCCCAAACGTCTTTGAATCTATTCGATTTTCATTTTTGCGCCGTATTAATTCTTGTATTCGTTCAGAGGGCTCTCACGTTGAACATGCACTTAATTTATTACAATAATTTTTTTAATAAAACTCTTAAATTAATTCTTCTTCATTTGTTTTATTTTAAATTATTACCGTTTAAACTGGTAAACTTTAACAATACATTAGATATTCTTCAAAAAATTAAAATTTAAGTTTATGCAACTTCACTTAGATAATGTGAAGTTATTAATTAAGTTAGTCTTTCACCGAATTTCTTTTTTAAATTTTTCGCAGGAACGGCATAATTTATTTGGAAGACATAAGAGACAAAAAATCTTACAATTGAATGATTAAATGGGAATTGGTAACTTTAATGTTAATATCTTAAGAGACTAAAAACTTATAAGGAGGTTTATGCCCGTCCTCTTCAATTTAAACCCTTTGCAGATGTTAAATTTTGTCTATTTTTTTACAAAGTGCGCGTTTCTTATAAAAACTCAAGTACACCAAATTTCGTCATAAAATCTTCATTGGTTTGGACGCAATAAAGAAAAATGTATTTTTTTAGTCCAACTTCAAAAGCTTATAACTCCTCAGGGGTTCACTTTTGGTAATAGATAAGTAGGGTCATATCGACTTATTTTTAGGTGAGGAATCTTCAGTTAAACGTTGTCGGTCGAATAACGGGACACCTTGTATAAACAAACTAATTAAAAATAACCAAAGTAAAAGTAATTCATAAATAAGGATCAAACACAGAAATTGGAAACTACAGTCCAATTTCAATATTACCTGTCTTTTCATAAATCTTCGAAAGTTTAATTTACTTCGACTGTAGAAAGATCGTATAACTTATCAAATCAGCATGTGTTTCAATATGCAAAAGCGCGCATCTCAAAGTCAAATCTGATAGAACATAGAATAGATAAATATAAATTTAGACATGGGTTATAAAATTATAGCACTCTTCCTAGACTTTAACAAAGCTTATGATTCCGTAAACCATGACATATTTATATGTAATTTAAGATCCACTTTTGGGCCCCAAATATTTCTTCTTCACGTAAACGACCTATCGGAAATTGGACTCCAAGGACAACTCACCATGTATGAGACGACGTTGAACTATTGAAACAACATTACTTCAAATAAATGAAAAAATTAAAACATTAACAAAATAGAAAATTGGACTAAGGGCCGGTTTATTCACCTTGCAGAAAAGTGATAAGTAATGTTTCTAGGGAGTTATTTACATGTAAAAGTGATCAGTAAATTAAATTATTAAATACCGGGTGGAAATGAAAACCGGGTCACCTCTATAACTTTTTTATTTATGAATAGAAAAATTTGAAATTTGGCTATGTTCTATGGTTCAAAAAAACAAATTTTATGTGCATTTTTTATTTTTGAAATCACTTCCGGTTTCACCGGAAACACCATGAACTTTGTTTTTTTAAATGTAACATCCCATATTTTTATTCATGGCTTAAAATACTTTTAAAAAAGAAGTATTTTTGAGATATTAGTTTTTATTTTTTTTCAAAAAAAAAAAAGGTTTTCGAAGTCGGTGAAAAGTACCAAAACTAATTCTAAATAATTCAAATACCTAAATAAAATTGTAATTTGAAAAAAAATTTAAGTGGTTTTTGAACTATTAATATTTAAACTTAGTTAATGAAGATTTTATCAAATATCTCACTTTTTTAAATGCAATGATGCCGGGTCATTCGACTTTTTAAAAAAAGGATTTTATAACGATTATTTATTTTATGTATTTGAATTATTTAGAATTAGTTTTTTTAAATGTAACATCCCATATTTTTATTCATGGCTTAAAATACTTTTAAAAAAGAAGTATTTTTGAGATATTAGTTTTTATTTTTTGCGAAAAAAAAAATTACCAAAACTAATTCTAAATAATTCAAATACATAAAATAAATAATCGTTATAAAATCCTTTTTTTAAAAAGTCGAATGACCCGGCATCATTGCATTTAAAAAAGTGAGATATTTGATAAAATCTTCATTAACTAAGTTTAAAAATTAATAGTTCAAAAACCACTTAGATTTTTTTTCAAATTACAATTTTATTTAGGTATTTGAATTATTTAGAATTAGTTTTGGTACTTTTCACCGACTTCGAAAACCTTTTTTTTTTTTTGAAAAAAATTTTTTTACAAAAAAAATAAAAACTAATATCTCAAAAATACTTCTTTTTTAAAAGTATTTTAAGCCATGAATAAAAATATGGGATGTTACATTTAAAAAAACAAAGTTCATGGTATTTCCGGTGAAACCGGAAGTGATTTCGAAAATAAAAAATGCACATAAAATTTGTTTTTTTGAACCATAGAACATAGCCAAATTTCAAATTTTTTTATTCATAAATAAAAAAGTTATCGAGGTGACCCGGTTTTCATTTCCACCCGGTATACTGAAATTACTGTTAGGTTTTCGCTACTGGGAGCTAAATAATTAATTATTATTATGTATAAATAAATTATAAATTGCCCTCTCAGTATCGAAAACCTTTTGGAGAATTGAGATTACCGATTTTTTTAATTTACAGATCACTTTTATATGTAAATAACTCCCTAGAAACACTACTGAAAACTTTACAGGAAGGTGAATAAATCGGCCCTAATAAAAAAAACAATAAAATGGTGTTAAACGAAAACAAGTGTTATTCTGAAACTTTTTAGACGATGTGCCCGTCCATGCGTATGTTGCTATAAACCACCCTCTGTAAAATATAATAATCTTAAAAATAAAAATGTTAAAAAATAATAAAAAAAAATAATTTTTTTTTGAAAATATATATAAATTAACATCTAAGTAGAATAATTTTACATAAATTTCACTTTTTTATTTTGATCATTTTTGCAGCTTGAACATAAAAAAATCAGTTTTTTTATTTCTTTAAAATGATATGATTCGACCTAATATCTACAAACTGGGTTAGTAAAAAAATTTTCTATGTCAAAATTTTCTTACTAAAACAAATTTTTCCGCATTCCTGGTGTGTAGTCTAAGTTTTTCCAAACGTATCAACGTATTAGATCCCAGTCTAGAAATTAAATCTAACAATTCAATTAATATTTTGAATTTAACATTAATTATAAAAACAAAAGGTTTCTTAAATTTTATAATTTTAGAAAATCAACCACAACTGACCTTCAAATTTCTCCGGTTACCATTATTCTCAATAAATAACAAATTATCACTTTTTGATCAATAGATTATCATTATTATGAACACAAAATAAATTTGGATTGGTTAGCTCAGCGTAGTAGGGAGTGGTTCAATTCAAAATTTAAATATTTTTCTTTTCAAAAGAAGGACTAAAATATTTCTTATTTTCGGACTCCAACTATTAAAAATAGTGATGCTCTATTTTTAATAGTAAATTTATTAAATGATCAATTTATTTTATGATATAATCACTTCTAAATTATTTTATCCTTGATAAAAAGAAATTTATACAAATAATGAAATTATAATCAAAAATTTATTTGAGCCAAATGACAAATTTAAATTATTAAAATTGGTTTGTATCCATGAAGAGAGTGGCTTGTTATCTCTGAAATATTAAAATATTATTTACAATTATAAATAAATAAAATCCAAAGATTTGGTAAAAACTGTCCTACATTAACAGGTTAACTAAAATACTTATCTTAAAAATCAAAATGATGAACGGGAAGAGAAGACAACAACAGCAAAATCAATGAAACTTGAAAATGATTAACGGGAACTTCGACAACAACAGCAGAATAATTCTTTCCAAATTTAAATAATCCAAATCCAAATAAAATCGTTGAATTGTTATATATTTAACCGATTTATATTGTACATAAATTATTTATAATATTTTCAATTTAAAGACAACTAATCCTTTCTTACAAAAGCAGATTTCTACCAATTTCAATCAAAATTACAAAACTTGTGTGAAACGCTTTTGACTTTTAAATTGTAATCGAAATCAATCCTCTATTTTTTGTAGATTCTCTTTTTTTATAAAAAAAAATAACGTGATCATTTTAAAACTTAAAAATTTTGAAAAACTTTTTTAAAATAAAAACATAACAACCTTTATCTACTGATATCTTTAATAAAGACCACAGTATTCTTAAAAGTTAGCTTATTTTTACTTCTTGATCAGTAGATTATTGTCGGTCCCATTATCTTCTGATTATTTTAATAAAGAATTAAATATCAACAAATTTTGAGATGCTTACCAAATTTCATAAAAACTATTAACAACTTTGAAATCTAAAGGTGAGTCAGCACTAACAAACATAGATAATTATGCACTAGCACATATTTGTGGACAAGCCATAAACGGTGTAGTGGCCATAATCGGAGTTCAATATTTAAATTTGCTTATTATTAAAAAAACCAAAAATTAATATGTATTTTATTTAAAAATCGCTCATTGAATACAAGACCGTCATAACTCAAAAAGGTACTTTGCAGTTTATTTCCCCAAAGTGTAGAATTTTTTCATATTTCTTAAATAGAAGAACGTTGAAGTTGTAATATATAGGTTATTCGCAAATGACACTAATTCATCACTAAAGTTGAATTTTCCTAAAAATAATTTTTCGAGTTATGACGGTCTTGTATTTTATGAGCGAAATAATACAACAAGTAGTTCGCTACTTCAAATAATGTTTTAATAAATACGTAGACATCAACTGGGATCACTGAAAATATATAGCATTTATTAAAAATTTAAACTATAAAACGCGATAAATATTTGCTTTCTACAATTCTTGAGTAACTCACAAAAATTGTTTACAAAAACAATACAATTTTAGATGAAAATCTGTAATACACAAGCTTTGGTCTCCATACAAATTAATTCTACTCACGGTTCCTGTAATACTAAAATGATACGTATTATCTGGGTTGGTATATTTTCTGACGGTAGCTTCAAAAATTGCACCTCCAGGTATGGTTTTAAAAGTAACAATATAATCTTCACTGTAATGTGCTTTCATAAACATATTAGTATTAATTTGTAAACTTGCTTTAATAATTTCATCCAATTCCAAGAAGGCACAATCAGCGTAACCTTTTAGTAATGGATTAATATGTTTATACACTGCAAATTTAGCAGCTTCAAAAACTATTTTATTATCATTACTCAATTCTTTTGTAGTTTGACAAGTGCACCAATGCGAAGATATTCCAGCATTTTCACAAGATCTATTAGGAGGAATTTTATCAAATAGACTGTAACCTCGTTGCAATTTTTGTTTATCATAGCGATCCAATAGAAACTCTTGTTTTAATTTAAAAGGATCCACCAAATCTTTTAAAGTCTCGTGCAAATCAAAAGGTGTAGTAAGCCTTCTTGTGTTGGTTTTTAAATTATCAAAAAGCATATGATGTTCTTGTTTATACCAATCTGGAAGACTAATAAATAAAAATGGAAGCCTCTCCTCCATTCTTCCCTGATAAGTATTTCTAATATCACCCCACCTAATCCCATGATCACTTAGAAAAATCAAAACAGTATTATTTAAAATCCCGGCCATCTTCAAGTCTTGAAAAAACTCAAAATAATCAACATCACCCAACTTTGGTTTATTTAAATAATCATGTGATAAACTAGATCCCCAAAATATACCAAAATATGGGTAGTTATTATCATGCATGGTCAAAGCAAACTTTTTAGTATAATCCAGTAAAATTTTGTAAGCTGAGCGTGCACCATAACATTGATCAACATTCATTCTGTGCGCATTACCTATTCCTTTTTGTGCGGTCAAATCAAAATGTCCATAATAATAATCCGTGGACTGGCGCTTAAAACCTTTCTTTTGATAATTAAATAATCCCATCCAAGCACAATCTTCTGCATAAGCAGTTGTAAAACCGGCTTTTTTATATGTCTTCCATATTAAAGGACACTCATCAAAATAATCATCCATATTTGTCCAACAATTTTCTTTTAATTCCTCTACAGTTAAGCCGGTTAGAATGGGTACTAAATTTGGAAAAGTATTATCAGCAACTTTATTATACCCCAACATTTCAATTGCTTTAATTTCTTTCATAAATCCAATAGTCTTGGGCATTTGTCTATGTAAATTTAATCTAGAAACTGCATCAAGGCCGATCATAAGGATATTAAGTTTATTTGTAGCTAGAGTAGTGTTATTCTTTACTGGCACAAAATGAAAAAAATCCTTATAGATTTGACTTTGATTATAATAACACTTAACTCTTACAAACTCATAAGGTATTTCAATAGTATCATTAAATTCGTGACATTTTTCATCAAATTTTACCAATGTATCGTATTGATTCTTCTCTGGATCAATTCTATAAAATTCTTGAAAGCAACATTTTAATAAAGTGGTATTTCTTATATTATAGTAATACATTGAAGGTTTCAATATAAAAAGTGAGGTCATATTTGAATCAACTAGTGCAGGAAATCCATTATTACAAATAACTTCCTTTTCTGCAAAAATATATTTTTGTATGGGGGCATCCATGGCTTTCATTGCAGGAATTGAGCAACCAGGAGTTCTTATAAAATATCCTTTTAACGAATTTTCTTCCAGAAAAAGATCTTTAGATTTTGGAGAATTTTCAGATTTTCGAGTTAACGAGAAGATTTGGAGTTCCGTTATGTTGAAATATAAGAACAGACTCCCAAATATGATCCAGATAATCCAAAATAGATACGATGATCGACATTTTAAATCTCCCAAACGCAAGGGCAATTTTGATCTGAAATAGTGTAAAATGTATGATTTAAATGTGGATAACTATAAGTATTATTTGGAAATAATAAAAATATTCTAATAATGATTCATTTTAGAAAATTTCAAGGAAGATAAATTTTAATACGGGAATGCATTTATAAAAATCATATATGTATTAAAATTTGATTTTTTAGCCTCTTACTTAAATCCACTTTTGGTATAATCACCCATGGGCAAAACAATAAACAACTTGTTATTTGAAAATCGTAGTTTGATTACCGAAGATCAATCTTTACTTTTTTCTCAAATTTTGTTATAAAAGTAGGTCGAAAAAAGTTTTGATTACGAAAAACATTAATATCTCTTTTGAATATCTACATTCATTGGCTCCAGGAATTTAGGAATATTGAAGGTGATTGATTTATATTAGATGAGCATTCCAAAATTTAATTTGATCGTATAACCTAAAAACATATTTCCCCAACTCGTATATTCGAATATTGGATTTCTTCTACATTTATCTTTTTGAGACTCAAATAATATAAGAACGAATTAGTGAATCGTTTATAATGACAATTAAAACATGACAATACGTGACAATCTTAGAATACTTATGATTTTGTGCCTAATACAAGAAAAATATCTAAATCGGCTATCAAGGACAAAAAGTAATCCATGTACTCATTTTGTTTGAATTGACTCGACTTATCAAGATAAACCGTGCCATCAAAAATAATAATTTTTTGGTAATTTATTCTTCTATTCATGTTATACAAGGCGTTCCGTATGTTATGCAAAAATTTTGTGAGCGTAATCTAGGTTCAATTCTAAGACTAAAAAATACAAAATTTGAAAATTTCAAAATGCTGTAATATAACTTTTGAATAAAAAAAGATAGACCTACCTACAACGTTTTTGGTTTTTACTTTTAGAATTCTACTTACATCCTTCCAAAATTGTTGCATAATGCATAACGATACGGAACACCTAGTATATTATTGCGTATTGTTGTCCAAGAATTTATACAGGGTGTCCCTGAATAACTGTGACACATTTCTTATAGTGATAAAGGAAGTAAAACTAAGCATTTTGGACATATAAAGTATTGTCCGGAAATGCTTCCGAAAAAACATTCAAAAAATATATTTATATCGTTGTGTGAAAAAACTGTGGCCAAAATTTCAAATTAATATCTCTTATAATATTTATTTTATTTACAAAAAAATATTTTTTTTTTAAGTTTTTGAAGTGGTATAACTTTGTAAGGAAGCATTTCCGGATAATATATTATAAGTCAAAAATGCGTACACTTCCTCTATCACCACAAAAAAATTGTCACAGTTATTCAGGGACACCCTGTATATCTCATGTGGTTCATTAGTTTTTATTTCTAAACTATTGGTTGGTTTATTTATTTGCTACATTAGGAGATTTTATTACATAAAAAGCTTTGGGTAAGAGTTTCAAATTCAAATAGATTTTAAATATTTTCGCAGTATGGAAAAATTAAAAGTAGGCATCTTTGATTGGCCATAAATCCGTACTCTTATAAAAGACAATGATTTCACAAATCACATGACTCAATTTGAATTTGAAGCATGGATCAGTTTTGTATTAGTAATCGAAATTTTTTTGGGGGGCCACAAAGTACAAGAAAATGGCAAAGTGCCAAAATGCTGAAGAATTTTGAAAAACTGGGAGCTAATATAAGTATCAGAATACATTTTATTGCTTAGCCATTTGGATAGATTTCGTGATAATCTGAGTGATAACAGCGAAGAACAAGGAGAACAGTTTCACCAGGATATCAAGATAATGGTGTAGAGATTAGTGCTGTACGAACTTCATATATTTTAAAGTTCGAACTTTCAATTCAATAGTTCGAACTTTGAAATAGTTCGAACCGTTCGAACATTATGCAAAAGTTCGAAAAAAGTTCGAATTCGCAAAAAGTTCGGGTTCGGAAAAAAGTTCGGGTTCGGAAAGAGTTCGAGTTTGGAAAAATTCAAGTTAGCAAAAAGTTCGAATTCGAAAAAAGTTCGAGTTCAAAAAAAGTTCGAGTTCGGAAAAAGTTAGAACTGGCCGATTTCGGTAATTGAGAACAATATATACCGGGTGTCCATGAAACTAGGGCTACCCCGGTAATTTCTTTATTTATGAAAATAAAAATTTGAAAGTTTGCTGTTATATGGTATAAGAAAACGCATTTATTACCTAAACTGAAAAAAAATTCAAATTTCAGTTTCACAGGTAATGACATCAACTTTCTCATTTTAAACGTAACACGTAACTCCCTATTTTTTGTAGTTATTATTAAACATTGGTAAGTTCTAAGTATGATTGTGAGAAAAAAAAATTCTGACCTTTTTGGTAATTTTTTTAATCAAATTATTAAAACTGCTCTTAAATAATTTAAATACGTAAAATAAATAGTAAATTATGAAATTCAAAGTGCTTTTATATAACAAATCCCAAATTGATGAAAACAGTAAATTTTAATAAGTGGAACTTTTAATTATTGTTCTATCAGCGAATTAATTTTTGAAAATTACCATCGGTAGATGGAGATTTTAAGTGGAAACTTCCATACAATAATAAAGGTTTTGCTAAAAATGCTGTGGCATATTCTGAATCTGAAGCCTTTCCGGGTTGATTTTTATCTATGGGGTTGATATGACAACATGATGACAACATTCGTGGATATTGCGACATGTCAAATGTATAGTTTTGTTAGGTTGTCGTTAGTTGTCATGTGTTGTCTGGTTGTCATGTCTTAATTGTCATTACGATTCACGCTTTATAATCAAAGTAAAATTACGAATCTAAAATTATAGCGATTACATACACGAAAATACTATTGATTTAGTTGGGAAAAATATCATTAGCTTGTGGTATAGGATCAAATTAAATTTTGGAATGCTCATCTCATATAAAATAAATCAACTATAGGTACCTTCAATATTCCTAAATTCCTGAAGCCAATCAATGTAGATATTCAAAAGAGATATAGAAAGTGGTCTTCGGTAATATCAAACTACGATATTTAAATAACGAGTTGTTTTTTTTCTTTTGCCCATGGATGATGATACTGAAAGTGGTTTTAAGTAAGAGCATTATAAATGAGATTTTAATATATGATTTTTATAAAGATTTATCTTGCTTCAAAGTTTTTAAAATCAATATTGGCATACATTTATTATTTCAAAATATTTACTGGTTAAAAAATAATGCTTATAGTTATCCTTTAATACCCAGATTCTGGTCAAATCATTTAAGTTTAAAGGCCTTTAAATTTAAGATTGTTATATGGGTTGTAATGGACAATTTCCATGGTTACCTTATTTGTTTCTATTTAAAGGCCTTTAATTTTGACCAGAATCTGCCTATAAATCATACATTTTATACTATTTCAGATCAAAATTACCTTGGCGTTTGAAGGATTCAAAATGTCGATCAGCATCTCTATTTTGGATTACCTTGATCATATTTGGGAGTCTGTTGTTATTGCTCATCATATTGGAACTCGAAACCTTCTCGATAAATCTAAAATTAGTAACTTCTCCAAACTCAAAAAAGCTTTTTCTGGGGGAAAATTTAATAAACGGATATTTCATAAGAACTCCTGGTTGCTCGATTCCTGCAATGAAGCCCATGGATGTCTCCATAAAAAAATATATTTTTGCAGAAAAGGAAGTTATTTGTAATAATGGTATTCCTGCACTAATTGATTCAAATATAACCTCGATTTTTTTATTGAAACATTCAATGTTTTACTATAACATAAGTGATACCACGTTATTAAAATGTTGCTTTCAAGAATTTCATAGAATTAATCCAGAAAAGAATCAATATGATAGATTGGTAAAATTTGATAAAAAATGTCACGAATTTAATGATAGTATTGAAATACCTTATGAGTTTGTAAGAGTTAAATGTTATTATAATCAGCGTCAAATCTATACGGATTTTTTTCATTTTGTGCCACTAAAGAATAACACTACTCTGCATACAAATAAACTTAATGTCCTTATGATAGGTCTTGATGCAGTTTCTAGATTAAATTTACATAGACAAATGCCCAAGACTATTGGTTTTATGGAAGAAATTAAAGCCATTGAAATGTTGGGGTATAATAAAGTAGCCGATAATACTTTTCCAAATTTAGTACCCATTCTAACTGGATTAACTGTTGAGGAATTAAAAGAAAATTGTTGGATAAATATGGATGATTATTTTGATAAGTGTCCTTTGATATGGAAGAAATATAAGAAAGCCGGTTTTACTACAGCTTTTGCAGAAGATTGTGCTTGGATGGGCTTATTTCATCATCATAGGAAAGGTTTTAAGCGCCAGCCCACGGATTATTATTATGGATATTTTGATTTAACCGCAGTTAAAGAAATAGGTAATGCGCACAGAATGCATGTTGACCAATGTTATGGTGCTCGCTCAGTTTACAAAATTTTACTGGATTATACTAAAAAGTTTGCTTTGACCATGCATGATAATAACTACCCATATTTTGGAATATTTTGGGGAACTAGTTTATCACATGATTATTTAAATAAACCAAAGTTGGGTGATGTTGATTATTTTGAGTTTTTTCAAGACTTGAAGATGACCGGGATTTTAAATAATACTGTTTTGATTTTTCTAAGTGATCATGGGATTAGGTGGGGTGATATTAGAAATACTTATCAGGGAAGAATGGAGGAGAGGCTTCCATTTTTATTTATTAGTCTTCCAGATTGGTATAAGCAAGAACATCATATGCTTATTGATAATTTAAAAACCAACACAAGAAGGCTTACTACACCTTTTGATTTACACGAAACTTTAAAAGATTTAGTGGAACCTTTTAAATTAAAACAAGAATTTCTATTGGATCGCTATGATAAACAAAAATTGCAACGAGGTTACAGCCTTTTTGATAAAATTCCCCCTAGTAGATCTTGTGAAGCTGCTGGAATATCTTCGCATTGGTGTACTTGTCAAACTACAAAGGAATTGAGTAATGATAATAACATAGTTTTAGACGTTGCTAACATTGCAGTGTATAAACATATTAATCCATTATTAAAAGGTTACGCCGACTGTGCCTTCTTGAAATTGGATGAAATTATTAAAGCAAGTTTACAAATTAATACCGGTACGCTTATGAGAGCTTATTTCAGTGAAGATTACACTGTTACTTTTAAAACCAAACCTGGAGGTGCAATTTTTGAAGCTACCGTCAGAAAATATACCAAACCAGATAATACGTATCATTATAGTATTACAGGAACCGTGAGTAGAATTAATTTATATGGAAACCAAAGCATGTGTATTACAGATTTTCATCTGAAATTGTATTGTTTCTGTAAACAATTTTTGTGAGTTATGTGCATGTTTAAATTTATAATAAATGCCATTTATTTTTTGTGATCCCAGTTAATGTCTTCCTGTTTATTATTACATTATTTGAAGTAACGAACTACTTGTTGCATTATTTTTAAATAAAATTATGATTAATTTTTGTTTTTTTTTTAGATTTTTTTGATTCCAATAAGCAAATCTAATGATTTAATATGCATTTTAAAAGTTTAGGGTGGAGACTCCGGTTATGGCCACAAATCAGATTAAATTCAATAGTTACTTTTCTTTCATCTAAAGCACATAATTAAGAATTTATAAATCCAAAAATATGTGCTAGTGCTTAGTTGGTGCCATGTTAGTTACTCCTGACTTACCTTTAGACTTCAAACGCTGTAAGCTTTAATACTTCTCAAAATTTTGTGATTTTTAATTATTTATTAGTTATCAGAAGAGAATGGGACCCACAATAACCTATTGATCAAGAAGTGAAAATAAGCTAATTTTTAAGAATAATTACCAGTTTGAAATTCTGTAGACTTTATTGAAGTTATCAGTTATCATTAGATAAAGATACCGACAATAATGTATTTATATTTCTCTTTCTTTTTCTGCATTGAAAGACGTTATATAAATTAATGCTAAATTTAAAAATAAAATATAGATATTTTTGATAGAGATTTTCTTACGTGTACATTTATCGCCATAGTTAAATTGTGGTAATAAAAGCAAAGCGTTATATTATTAAATACTTACTTCATTTTTCTTTTATTGAATTAAAATGAATCCCTGTTAAAAAAATTGGCAACAAAACTTTAAATTATCAATAAACAAATGTTAAAAATATGCTCTTCAAGCCATCAAGAATGAATTACAGTTCTATAAGCTTTCGTAAAAAAATCGTAAAAGTGTTTTCTTTATTAAGTCATTGATTCTGTTTTGGTAAAATAAATTAAACTAAAAAAAATAATTTCCTTTTCATAAAGATGGCATGCTTCTCATTCTGTCAAAAAAACGTTGAAAATACCAACATTAAAATACCATTTGTTAATAATACACCAGAAAAAAATAGTATTATGCTTTTTAAAATCCAGTGCTGTCCCAATCCATAAAATAGGTATGTGAAAAGAACGAGAGAGAAAAATTAGAAACTGGTTTGCTGAGATTTCAATATTAGATGAAAATATTATATGATCCCAGGAGAATTATTAGTTTGGTGTTTCCTTTTAGAACTACAAGGAGGACTTATAGCTGATCCCAACATTAATGCATGTTTAATTAAACTAACCTTAACTAAGATAAATTTAATAAAACTATTGATGACCATAAGTGGTGGAAATGTTGTGGTCATAAATATATAAATTTAGAATACACCTTTTCCAATTGTATTTTAGAAAAGCTGAATTCCTTTTCAGAAGTCATCAATTGTAGCTAAAAAACGAGTATTGTATTTCAGAAAGTATCAATTGTACTTATTTCAGAAACATCATCAATTGTATTTCAGTTAGCATCATTTGAAAATCAAATTTCGTCAATTTAATTTCAGAAAGTATGATTTCGATTTCAGAAGAAATAAATGTATTTCAAATGGAATCATTGTCATTAATTCAAAGTAAATTTTGTCTCAGAAATTTTTGATTACCTAAATATAATATTCTTAGTCTTTCATTGCTCATTGCTAAAGCATCTGCATGATCAATTTTAGTGTGTTATGCTGCACGAACACAATCACCATCAACAATTGTTATTTTGAGTACATCAGTAATTTGTTTCTAATTAAACTTTCCTCTATGATATCAGGATCCATAAGAGGAAAAATCCAAAGTTGTCTTTTAAGAACACCGTTTTAATCTTAGAACAGATTATTTCAATTGGTTTTACCATTGGTGAATAAGGATCTAAGCGTAATATTGTTACTGGTTTGTTTGTTTATTTGTTTTTTCCGAACGGCTTCGGACCTCCTGGTGTAATGTAAAATGGACAAAGCACATTTTTCATAAATGTTGTGTTTCACGTGCACAATCACCGTTCCTCAATTTTAACAATTGGTCCTTTCTGAAATTAAATTAATTTTTCTGAAATACAATTGACGCTTTCTGCAATACAATTGATCCTTTCTCAAATTAAAATACAATTGAAAAAGGTGTAATTAATTTGGGAGATCATCTTGATATATTTTTCTTGTTTAGAAGACGAGAAGTGCCCAAAATCGGCTCCTAAAAGCTCATGCACTGTAATTTTACTAAATTCTAAGAAATGCTTTACCCGGCCCATTCATCAAAAGTTAACCAAAAGATGGATGTTTTATCTTTCTGCCGCAAATTATCTAATTTCTTTCTAATATTTTAACATTTATTAATTTATACTTACCAATGTATTAATTAATGCAATTAAAAATATCTAATACATATAAATTATTATTAGCAGGAAAAATCACTAAAGAAAAGATTTCAATTTAATCAATTTCCCGTGAGGCATCAAAAGTTCTTTCACTTCAACAAAAATTGAAAATATACTAAAATCTTGTATGTACAATATATGTACGTACATAATTGGTATAATTTTGATAAAAACATAAATAAATTCACGCAACCAAACCTACCATAAAATTTGTGTAGTTGGTAGCATACAGTTACTGTCAGTAGAACTTTGAATTTGCTGATTTTATTTATTATGAGTAATATTTGTAGACGGATAAACCAAATATTCTGTTTTACATATAAGAATATTTAAAATATAACTATTTAATGAAATTTCCACTGAAATTCACAACAAGTTTAGTTTTTAATAATTTTATTAAGTTTTTAGTTTTGTTTAATAATGAAAAACAAATAAAAGATATGTAATTTTATTTAAAAACAATATAACAACGGGTTGTTCGCTACTTCAAAAAATCACAGACGGATAATGTAACAATTATAAATAAAATTTTACGCACATATTAACTGGGTTCGCTAAAAAAATATGGCATTTATTATAAATTTTAACTATAAAACACGATATATATTCGGTTTACATCATTTTTATATAACTTACAAAAATTGTTTACAAAAACAATACAATTTTAGATGGAAGTCCGTTACACACATACTTTGGTCACCATATAAATTAATTCTACTCACGGTTCCTGTAATACTATAATGATAAACATCATTTGGTTCCGTATGTTTTCTGATGGTGGCTTCAAAAATTGCACCCCCAGGTCTAGTTTTGAAAGTAACAGTATAATCTTCACTTGAATGTTCTTTCATAAGCTCGTTAGTATTAGTTTGTAATCTTGCATCGATAATCTCATCCAATTCTAAGAATGCACATTCGGCAAAACCTTCTAATAATGGATTAATATGTTCATATACTGTAAAATTAGCAACTTCAAAAGCAATTTTATTATCAGTACTTAATTTCTTTGTAGTCTGACAAGTACACCAATGTGGAGTAACTCCAGCATCATCACAAGACCTCGTAGGAGGAATTTTATCAAAAAGACTGTAACCTCTTTGCAAAGTTTGTTTCTCATAACGATCCATCAAAAATTGTTCATTTAGTTTAAAAGGATCTACCAAATCTTCTAAAGTCTCGTGTAAATCAAAAGGCGTTGTAAGTCTTCTTGTGTTTGTTCTTAAATTATCAATAAGCATTTCATGTTCTTCCATAAACCATTGTGGAAATTTAAAAAATAAAAATGGAAGCCTTTCCTCCATCCTTCCCTGGTAAGTATTTCTAATATCACCCCACCTAATCCCATGATCACTAAGAAAAATCAAAACAGTATTATTTAAAATTCCATTCGAATTCAATCTCTTTAAAAGTTCTAAATAATCACCATCGCCCAATTTTGGTTTATTTAAATAATCATGTGATAAATTAGATCCCCAAAAGAAACCAAAATAAGGGCGCTTTTTATCATGCATGGTGAAAGTAAACCTCCTAGTATACTCCAGTATATATTTGTAGGCAGCACGAGAACCAAAACATAGATCAACATTCATACTGTGCAAATTTCCTATTTGTTTTTCAGTAGTCTTATCAAAATGCCCGTAATAGTAATCCGTAGGCTGATGCAGAAAACCTTTCTTTTGATAAAGAAATAACCCCATCCAAGCACAATCTTCTGCAAAAGTAGTTGTAAAACCAGCGTCCTTATATTTACTCCATACAAAAGGACACTTATCAAAATAATCATTATCTTTTGGCCAACAAGTTTCTTGTAATTCCTCTACGGTTTGGCCAGTTAAAATGGGAACTAAATTAGGAAAAGTATTATCAGCTACTTTATTGTACCCTAACATTTCTATTGCTTTCAATTCCTTCATAAATGCAACAGTTTTAGGCAATTGTCTATACAAATTTAATCTAGAAACTGCATCAATGCCGATCATAAGGATATTGAGTTTATTTGTATGCACAGCGTTTACTTTAGTATTGTTATCCTTTAATGGCACAAAGTGAAAAAAATCTATATAGTTTTGACTCTGATTATAAGTACAATTAACCCTTATAAATTCATAAGGAATTTTAATACTATCATTAAATTCGTAACATTTCTCATCAAATTTTACCACATTATCCTTTTCGTTTTTCCCTGGATCAATCCTATGAAATTCTTGAAAGCAACATTTTAATAACGTTATATCACTTATATTATAGGACAACAAAGATGGTTTTAATAAAAAGATGGAAGTCATATTAGAATCAACTAGTGGAGGCATACCATCGTTACAAATAAATTCTTTTTCCTCGTAAATATATTTTTTTATGGAAGCATCCATGGGCTTCATTTCTGGAATCGAACAACCAGGAGTTCGTATGAAGTAGCCCTTTAAGGAAGCCTCTTCCAATGCAGTCTGTTTGGGTTTCGGGGCGTATACTAATTTTGGCCTTAGCGAGTAGCTTTGGAGTTCCGATATGTTGTAGTATAGGAACAGACTCCCGCACATGAACAAGATTATCCAAAATAGAGATGGTGGTCTCCATCTTAAATCTTCCATCCGTCGAGGCGATTTTGATCTAAAACAGGAAATTTGTTATTTTCGATACTGTGTTTTAAGCCGCCTGAAACGGACTTTATTATCAATTTTAATTTTTAAACATGGAAATTTTTGAGGGTGGTGATTATTTCGATGCTCACCATTGGTATCTTTTAAAGTGGAAGAGATATGAGGTCGGTTAAATTAAAGAAAAGTTCCGCATTGTTATGGCCATTAAAATTCTGAAAAAAAATTTTAGATAACTCATTGCAAAATTATGGCCAAGAAACTAAAAAAAAAAATTGGCCTCCTTTTTACCTCATGAAACTTTAAATTTTATCAAAATTTTAATAATAAAAAAGCCCCGAAAAAAGTTATTCCGCCTCGAAAAATCGAATTCATCCCCTCAGTGTCCGAAATTCACCCATCAAATTTTAGTATGTTATGGAGGACCTGATTCTGAAGACGGTGGTTTTGACCCGCCACGAAAAGAGTAGCTTTTAAAAATTTAAAAAATTCCGATTACATCGTGAAGAGGGATGTGGATTTTAAGCGAGGTTCAAATTTCAAATTTTTCAAAGCACTCTAACACTCTGAAAAAATCTTCCAAAGTCCGATTTTTTTTTACTTTTTTTTCCGGTATTCGCCAGCGTCAACTTTAAAAAATCGCAGCGCCTTTCGCTCTTAAAGGGAAGCGACGAAATTTGGCTCCTTTTATTCTCACATCCTGGGAATAGACCGTGGCCATTTTTAAGTCTCCAGGCGCAACCGTGTGGCGCCCCGGCGCCGAGACGCGAAGTGTACAAATTTAGCGTTTTTTTCGTGCAGCAAAAGTGCCCAAACTGTACCCCTTACATTTGAGGATCAGCAGGTGCAAAAAATAGCGGGTTTTTGATTTAAAAAGTAGATACCCGTTATTATGGCCATCTGAGCCCCTTTTTTGATATCTTCTATTTTTATATTGAATTGAAGCCTTTAAATTTGCATTTCATTTTTTTTTGCTTTTTCGACGCGGACTTTAAAAATTCGTAATTTTTGATAGGAGTTGGATATTATGGAGCGATATTTTTTATTTTGCTTGTTACATTAGTATTTATAATAAAAAAAATCGACACCTCTAAATTTTCTCTCTTTGTTTCAAAAAAAAATCGAACGTAAAATGCTCAAAAAAATCGCACAAACGCGGACGGACAGTTGTAATATTGGCGTCCACAATTTTTAAAAAATTTTAAATTTTACTTTATTTCCCTTAAATAGAATAACTTTTTCAGCTATTTTTGGTTTTTATACTCGAAGGGGTTCTAAAAATAAAGCAGAATTTTTGAATTTAAGGGTGGACGGCTCCTGTCTGGCCATTTTTAAACGGATTTTTATTTTTTAAAACTCTGCTAAATATACTTTTAGAACGAAAAGCGACCACACATAGGGTTTTTTAAATTTCGAAAAAAATACAAAAAAATAATTTTTTTAATGTCCCATTTAAAAAAGTCGCAATTTTTGGAGCTTTTCGGTCTAATCAACCTCTCAGATTCTATTTCACCGTCATGTAATATATCTCCTCTGAAAGCTTTCAAGGTCCGCTTTACACAAAAAAAGAATCACTTCGCTATCTCTTTTCGTTATCGAGTTATGACTGAAAATGTAGCAAAATTAAGCAAAATCTCTATGTATAGAACATTCGCGCTACTTTAACTAAAAATAAGTTTACCCTAGAAAAAAAAGTTTCGAACAAAAGTTGTAGGAAATTTTATGCTCTATAAGATTGATAATAAATAATTTTATCGCAGGATTTATAAAAACCGAGATATTTTGAAAAAACCATTTTCCACCTCTATAACTCCAGAAGCAGGTACCCCACAACTCTGGACTTTTTAGATCCTAAATGTACATGATTAATACCCAGATTCTCGTCTAATCATTTAAGTTTAAAGGCCTTTAAATTTAAATTTGTTATATGGGTTGTAATGGACAATTTCCATGGTTACATTATTTGCTTCTAATTAAAGGCCTTTAATTTTGACAAGAATCTGCCTACAGTTTCATTAACTCCGCATTTTTTTCATTATTCAGGCTGTTTTTGTGCTAATTTTATTGTACTATTATTAGATCAATTTTGAGAAGATATTCTTATGATAACCGCGGCAACTGTCTATAAAACATTGTTTTCATTTGTTTTTTAAACACATTCTTAAATTTAACACATTTTCTAAAGGAACATATTAAAGTTAATTAGGAATCTGAAAATGCCTTATTATTTTTATTATCTGATGATGTAAAAATCCAACATATCGACCATAAGAAATAAAAAAAGTTCGCGGCTTCGAATCTAGGACAAAATCTAAACAAATTTTTTACGTCATTTAAATGAGAATTGAAAGGTACCAAATTTCATTGATGTAGCCGTAATGGTTTGGCAAATATAATATTTTACAAAATCACATGTTTTGGTTTTTTGGCCATAACTTTACAACGAGTTTAAGTATCCAAAATTTTCTTCCTGATTTTCCATGGCCATAAAAATTAGCATTTTTTCTCTAATTTAACCGACCTCGTATCTCCTCCACCTTAAAAGATACCAATAGTGAGTATCGAAATAATCACCCAAATATGTAGGTCAATATTTTATGATTAATTCTACACTTATTAAGGATTATAATAAAAGATAAAAGATAAAATATGATGTAGGTTGATAATTCCAAAAAATAAAATTACCTACATACATACATATAAATCGCTAAAATTATTAATTTTGTAATATTATTTTTAGAAATGAATAGTATAATAAAGTTTATTAAGAGCAACAGGACTATAAAAAAGTGAATAAATCCAGCAAAATAATCAGCTGTGCTAATATTTGTTTTATACAGATTATAACTTATAAAATGAGGGCGTAAGATTTAAATTCTTTTAAAAATTCCGGGTCTAATAATGGGTTCTAAAAAAAATCATTTTTTTTATTTTGAAGTATTGAAATTTTTATGAAAAAATATAATTTGTAAACTTAATTTTTCATTAAAAAAATCTTTGAAAATATTTTTCTTTGAGAAGTCATTTTTGAAAAAAAAATATGAGATAATAGTTTATTTAAGTTGTAAGTTATCAAAAAAACTATAAAAGTAACATATTTATAATTTAAGAATATTTTTTAAAATTTTTAGAGTTTAATTTTAAAAATTGAAAAAATGGCCTGTAATAATTCCTACCTTATATCAATTTTCATTTTTCGTTACACCTTTTATAACAATTACTTCACACTGTACCAAATACATATACCTACGTAACATACTCAGTGTGCGTAGAAACTGATAAAAAGTATTCTAATCTCAGATAAAACTTTTAATTGTTTAACATTATTTGCAAATTAAAATTTCATGGTTAAAACAAATAAAACAATGTTTACCTTAAACTATAAAAACGTTCTCGATAAACAGCTTAACCACTTTGTCACCTCATTTTTCCCACAAAAATTGTAAGAATATCAAAATATTTAGTAGTATACATCGTGTGATGTGCGTATTACAACTTAGAGTATGGATGTAGACGTGCTTACCCTCTTGGTTCAATAGATAATTGGGGCGCCGCGACGCTAAGTTCAGCGCCGGTCTGTTTTATACCGCGAGATTTAAAAACGCAACAAACATTTCATTTTTATTGATGTAATTCTACTCCATTAAATGTCTCCCACTTTCATGATAACAAAAGATATAACAAAATTATTTAGACTCTAATCAAGTTTCCTGTCGCGATAAATCTAATTTAAACCAATACAACTGATAAATAATGCAAAAAAATATATCATTCTCTTAATTCTAAATGGGTTGAATTTTATTATTACACGATTACACCCAAGGTTTTTTCAAACATAAAGGCAGTTTTATAACCAATAAGTATCACGAAACCATTATTTTTGTTTTATGTTAACGCACAAACTTATCGTTTTAATTTTCATGTTCTTGTAATTAACTATTATTTAAACATTACTGATAGGTTGTACCAAGATTAATTAACTTTAATGGCCATTTAAGTAAGTTTTCAAATTGCAATTTCAGGACAGTTACCAAAATTTTACAACTTGCTAACACCTTGTTCCTTTTTTTAATTTTTTTATTACTGCAAATAAACATGTTTTATTATTTATATATTGAGCCCAATAAAAATTATATTTTTGATTTTAATACCAAATTATTATGTTACTAGAAACTATTTATGTATAACAACTTCTGATTTGTCTACATTATGTCTAATAACTTTCAAAATAATTTATAAATAAACAAGTTTCACTTACATTAACGCGTACATAGGTGAAATATTTATAATGCACTACAATCAACAAAACTTAATTTATGGTGTTTTTTAATTTAAAAACAAGACCAACACAAAATAGAGTAATCATTAAATTTATGGTACGTGCAAAGCATAATACGTAAGAATACCAAATGAATAGTTTTCTTTTAATATGCGTATACAATGATCGTACACGCATCTATTTTTCTGCTAAGATTTACAGAACTTAGAATACCAAAATTTAATGCATTTTTAAAACAATTTCCAGCAAACACTCTAATATTTGCCATTGCTGCCCCTATTCAAGATTTTAGTGTTCTTCCAATAGGTAAAATAGCGAGAAGTTAGCCATAAATTTCCCAGCCACAATTTTTTACATGTATTTTACCATATGAAGAAAAACCATGATAACTTTTTTATTTTACATTGTGTAACAAAAATAGTTACACCACTGGAAAGCTCAAACAATTATCTACATTATAGTGCCAATGCTTGCCTCATAATAATAAATCCGTAATTGCAACTAAGAAGTTAACCATATAATTTCCAGCCACTGTTTTTACATGTATTTTTCCATAAGAAGAAAAACCATTATAACTTTTACATTTTACATTGTATAACAAAACTAATTATACCACTGGAAAGCACAAAGAATTATCTACAGAACAGTACTACTACCAATACTTGCCTCATCATAATAATTACGTAATTTCCAATTAATCAGATGACTACCTTAAAAAATAAAAAACACTTAATTAGGTGTAACTTTTTTTTAAATAAACTTACAACTAAAATAAAACAATCAGTGGAATTTTCAGAAAATTCTCTACATTTCCATATATAATACAATACCAGTCACTAATTAGTATCTTATTAATTGATCAAAACACTTAAAGTGTTTTGGATATTTTAAGGTAGTCATCTGATTAATTTCAAATTGCTGATTTATTATTATGAGGCAATCATTGACAGTAGTACTGTAATGTATATATTTCTTTGAGCTTTCTAGTGGTATATTAGTTTTGTTGTACAATTTACAAATAAAAAAGTTATAATGCTTTTTCTTCTTATGGAGAAATACAAGTAAAAAACTCGGCGGTCAATTTATGGGTGCCACTATAACTAGAAGCACTAGAGATAAGCAAACAATAATTTTGTATACAGGGTGATCATTTAAAATAACTTCAGTTTGATTAGATGCATAAAATTGGGTATTTATTTTCTTTAGGAGGAAGAAACAACATTTTAGCTCCTAATCTTTTTGTAAAGAATAAATAATAAACCTAATAATTTAAGGATAAGTCGGCAAATTTGATATTTCCGATTTTAGTCATAACTTTTTTCCAATGGGGCATTTTTTAAATTTATTTTTTTGGTACACAGAAGAGTCTTGTGGCTACCAATTTCTTCTTTATTTGTTTTTGTGAGTCAGATGAAATAATCATACAGCAGCAGTAAAATTGCCTATTTACAGAAAAAGTTCGCGTAGCGGCGTTTTGAAAAATTATAAAAAAACTAATTGAAATAATATTATTTTTCCAACACTACCAATAAGTTAAGGTACAAACAAAGTGTGTGTAGTTTAGTTTTTTATCGTAAGTGTATTTTTAAACTTTAAAACAGCGCTCCAAAAATTTCCTATAATTTTACCTTATTGCTAGTTTTGGAAAAAATCAATTATGGTTTTCAAATTATCACACTGTATATTTTTGTATGTGGTTCTAAAGTCATTCTACTAAATTTGTATAAGGGGAAAAATCCAGAATGTAATGACCTAAAAGTTCCTTAACTTGGCCCCTTATATTTAATTCAGCATTAAATTGCAACAAATAAATAACTGTCCAGTTGTAGTTTATTTAATATAGTTTATAACTCAGAAAAGAATTTGAAAATCTAACAATTAAAATTTTAGATACAGTATCATGATTTTTCTTCCCAAACTCAAATTATCAACGATTGGTTGATAATTCGCAACCAAGCTCCACAAAAGTGAGATGGATTTTCTATAACCTCTTAGGATCTCCGAAGAAATATTTATCTCGGGCACAAAAGTTTTATTATTATTTTTGAAATTGGTGCAATCACTGCATCTGTAAATCATACGGTTCCCAGAATTGTATTTCATGATTTGTCATGCAGTTGTTGTTCTTCTAGCTTCTAGGTTTCTTCCGATCACTTCGTAGAGTTTACATGATTTTGTTCTGGATCACATTTTTTCCGAATTTTCTTAAAACTTATATTGAAGATTATAAATTTGTAGGTGTATTAATTCTTGTGTGCAAAGGCACAAGACAGCACGTGTAGTTAGGTTATTTTGTTTTACCCTTGCCAAATTCCAAATTGTTATATCTGCAATATATTTATCACATTATTCATATTTCATATTATCTAAATGTCTCACATCTTTTCCTGTTTCCTGTATATTTATGTTATTCAAAAATTCCTATTCGAAAAGATTATATTAAATTGAATAGTTGACGGTAATTTTTTATTTAAAAAATTAGGCTCCTTTATTTTGGAAAAATAATTTTTGTACACAACCCAGTATGCAGGCGTACCAGAGGTGGAAGTCTGTAAGCTATACGATACTTTTCGTACAACGAAAAAAATCGTTTGTTTACTAAGTTGCTTGGTGACCGATTTTCTATCACCCTTCCTTATGCACGTTTTGTATTTGTTGAAAGAAGACAAAATGCGTTACCTTAGCAACATATTCAACAAACGATTTTTTTCGTTGTACGAAAACAATCGTATAGCTTACAGACTTCCACCTAAGAATCGGAAACCATTCATGATTCGTGATAAAGGTTAATTGATTAAATCACCTTAGTTTTGCCACAATATGACAATCCTAGGCTTTCCCCCTCCGCCGAGGTAAGGCTTGGTGGGTAGGTGGAAAAAGATGACCCTTCAATTTTTAAGTTAAAATGGGGTGTTTTGGCAATTTTTTTAAATAACTAGAGAACAAGGCTTCAAATCAAATACGTAGTTCTAATAAAAGTTATATAGAGCTTAAAATTTTACATTAAATGAGTAGAATACTAATATTATGCATTTTGGTATAGTAGAACTTTTTACATTTAGAAAAAAATTATTATTTTTCTAAAAATCAATACATTCATACCCCATTTATGGATACTAATACTCCTATTATGTAACCACAAGAATCGAAATTCGGATCCGAAAAAGATTGGGAGAGTGTCAATACTAAAGTGTAATATAAAGACGGAACACAATTCTCTCGGTCGAAGAAGTAAGAAGTTAGTTTATAAGTCAGTATATATAAATGGGGTATTTTTCCAATTTTTCCAGAATAATTCGGTATCGAGAGAGATCAAATCAAAAAGTGATTAAAAGAAAAGCTGCAAAGCTTAAAATTTAATAGTATTCTTTTAAAGTAAAATCACAACGGCAAATGTTCGGATTGATGAAGTCCGGTGGAAAACTGTCGGTTGCTGTGAACTACAGGAAATGATCCTTTACTTTTTCAAACATTTTCTCGATGACGACACGATGTTATCAGGGTACCGATTTCTGAAATCTCACGGAATCAATGTATTTGATTTCGAATGGGTTTTACGGTTGGTCAGTGGTTACCCATGAAGTTGACATCGGTTCATAAACTGATCTGAACTGTGATGTAGAACCTTTGGTTCTTAAAAAATCATTTTTGATTTAAATGCTATTCATGATTTTAAAATTATGTTCGCCCTCCGGTGGTACAAGTATGAACCAAGAAACCCAATTTGATTACAATATTTTGTTGAATATGTACGTAATACATAAATACAAAAATGCGTTTTAATAGTTATTAATGATGTAAGTGTTAAAAATGCATGTTTATGCCACGAATACAAAAGTTTGTACACATCATACGCGTGCCACGTGCCATAATACATTAAATTAATTAAAGACAAAGTTTGGGATATCTATGTACTTTACCGAATTGCGAATTGTTTAAATACAATGGAAAATCTGTGATTTGAAAATTATGCGCTTTACCAACCACCCTGTATAATATATTTATAGTAAATTGTTCTGTGGTAACAAACGTCAACGCCAAACGTCATTTAATTTCCAAGATGGCGTCAATGTAGCGTCTTCGCGCTTGAAGTTTGTTTATTTACCGAATTTTCAATAAAATAAAGTAATATAGTGCAAAAAAATAAATTAAAAATGCAGCGACGTGGTGGAAAACGAATCCGCATGGATGAGCCTCCTCCAGAGTACGAGAGCCCCATGACTCCTGCAGTGGAACAAGATAATTATGGAGGTTATGGAAATCAATCCTATTCAGAATATAATGAACATGCTAATTCTTCCTCAGACGGTATGTTTGAATCGCCTCCTACTCCTGGGTTGCGTAGAATTACGCGTTCGAAAGCAAGAGGAGGTCCACAACCTTCTTATGTTATGCCTCCTAATAGTCCTCCGAGTTACCCCCCTGCTCATAGCGGCAGAGGACGACCTAGAGGTAGACCTCCTGGCCGAAAGAACCAATCGGAAGGAATCCCTTTAGAAGATGATGCTTCGCTTTACACAATAATAAAGAATTGTAAAGCATCGCTCACAAGCATAGTTGATGATTGGATCGAAAGCTATAAAGTAAATAATTTCATTACAATATACGAATAGTGATTAAACCATTAATTTGTTTAGATTCACAGGGAACAAGCTTTAATTACCTTAATGCAGTTTTTTATAAACGCTGCGGGTTGTAAAGGCCGCATTACGCAACAAATGCAGTCAAGCATGGAACATGCAGCTATAATTCGACGTATGACTGAAGAGTTCGATGAAGAATCAGGAGAATATCCTCTTACCATGGCAGGACAAAGCTGGAAAAAATTTAGATCAAATTTTTGTGAATTTGTTCAAACTTTAGTTAAACAATGCCAATATTCTATTATTTATGATCAATTTCTTATGGATAACGTTATTTCTTTACTAACTGGTCTTTCTGATTCTCAAGTAAGTAAATTTATCTTTGAAAAAACCATTAATTTTTACATTGATGTAATTGTAGATTTTTTTCAAATTGAAAGTAATTTTATATAATTTTAGGTCAGAGCTTTTCGTCACACTGCTACATTAGGTGCGATGAAATTAATGACAGCTCTTGTAGATGTTGCACTTACAGTTTCTGTTAATCTGGATAACACACAAAGGCAGTATGAAGCTGAAAGACAGAAAACCAGAGAAAAAAGAGCAAGCGATAGGTTGGAATCTCTTTTAGGAAAACGTCA
This sequence comes from Stenus bimaculatus, assembly GCA_963971135.1. Taxonomy (NCBI): domain Eukaryota; kingdom Metazoa; phylum Arthropoda; class Insecta; order Coleoptera; family Staphylinidae; genus Stenus; species Stenus bimaculatus. The sequence goes on along the minus strand of OZ020183.1, from coordinate 43,155,312 downwards.
AGAACTTGAAGAAAATATGGATGAAATAAAGAACATGCTTACATATATGTTTAAATCAGTATTCGTACATAGATATAGAGATACATTGCCGGAAATTAGAGCAATTGCAATGACTGAAATTGGAGTATGGATGCATAAGTTCCATGCTAATTTCTTGGACGATTCATATTTGAAATATATTGGTTGGACTTTACATGATAAAGTGGGTGAAGTTCGATTACGGTGTTTACAAGCATTACAGCCTCTTTATGCTAGTGAGGAGCTTAAAGGAAAATTGGAATTGTTTACTAATAAATTTAAGGATAGGATTGTTGCGATGACTCTTGATAAAGAGTACGATGTTGCTGTACAAGCCGTGAAACTGGTTATAAGCATATTAAAACATCATAATGAAATTTTAACTGATAAGGATTGTGAACATGTTTATGAATTGGTAGGTTTTACTCATAAAGTAACTATTAAGTTTCATCATGCATGTTTTAGGTTTATTCATCACATAGAGCTGTAGCTCAAGCAGCAGGTGAGTTTTTAAATGAACGACTTTTCCAACCTTGTGATATGGATGTTGGTAAAACTAAACGAGGAAAACGACGTTTACCAAACACTCCTTTTATAAGAGATCTCGTTCAATTCTTCATAGAATCTGAGTTGCACGAACATGCAGCTTATCTTGTGGATTCTTTAATCGAATCAAACTCTATGATGAAAGACTGGGAATGTATGACTGATTTATTGCTTGAAGAAAGTGGTCCTATGGAAGAACCACTGGATAACCGCCAGGAAACTAGTTTGATAGAAATTATGGTTTGTTGCGTGAAACAAGCTGCCACTGGAGAAGCTCCTGTAGGTAGAGGTCCAACAAGGAAAGTAACATCCTTAAGAGAAATCAAGCAGGTAATATTTGTGGCAATTATTTAAGTGGAATATGAATAAATATAATATTTTAGGCTGGTGAAGACAAACAGAAATTAACAGAACATTTTATTGTAACTCTTCCACCGTTGTTAGATAAATATAGCGCTGATGCTGAAAAATTGGCTAATTTATTGAGCATCCCTCAATACTTTGAATTGGATATGTACACCAGTGGAAGACAAGAAGGCTCGCTTCAAGCCTTATTAGCAAAACTAAAGCACATTGCTCAAGTGCATCATGAACCTGAAGTAAGTTAATTGCATTAAATAATTACTTGTGTCTGATTAAATTATTAAAGGTGCTAGAAACATGTGCGAAAACTTTGGAGATTTTATGCACTGAAGGTCATACACTGTATACACGCTGTGATGTTGCTCGTTCTGCTATTATTGATGTAATTGTTGCTTGTTACAAAGATGCTATTGATGATTGGAGGAATTTATTATTAGGAGAAGAAACACCTAATGCTGATGAAATTTTTAATGTAGTCAGTTCTCTCAAAAAAGTTTCTTTATTCTATGCTTGTCATAATCTAAACCAATGGAACCTTTGGGGAACTTTATTCCAAGATGTAAAGGTATGTAGTAAATTAAGAAATATTCTAGTTATAATAAATTATTTAAACTCAGTGGTGAACCCAAGATTTTCCATCAACAGGGTATTGGATAGATCAAAAGGGGCGCCACGCTATTTATTAATTTAATAAAAATAGAAAATTTAAATTATGGTGGTGATAACTTATGTAGCTTTCAAGAAAATTATTAAAACTTGGAATAAGGAATTAAAAAAAAAAACTTTAAATTTACTATTTAAAACAAATTTTATGTTTTTGTAAGGGCTTTTAATGAGTTTTCAGCCAAGAAAATAATACTTTTGTTATCATTTTTCGTTCTGAGCTAGTGTGTTGGGTTTCAAATTAAAAATTTGAAAGTTTATAACTTATATTTAAAGTATAAAGAAAGTAGAAAAAAATTCAAGTATCTACAATGTTTCGTTCAAAAGTTATGAATTTTTATATAAAATACTGCATTCTGGTAAAGGTGTATTTTGAAAAATTCATATTTCGTTTAATAACTAAAATTAAGAAACAAAAATTCGTACAGATAAGTTTCTAAAAATTACCGATATTATTTTATTAAATTTTTTAAAATTTAATTATTTTTTAAGGTACATTACCTAAAAAAATTTTGATTTTTTTCAGTTTTTGGGGCGTAAATTTTTTTTGGGGGGTGTAGGGGGCAAGTGACCCGCTACATTTCATCCATTTTATTAAAATCATAAACTTGGAAAATTTTTAAATAATAAATTCTTAATAAAAACTTTAAATTTACTAATTAAACGAAATTTTTATATTTTTTTGGAAAGGGTTTTAGATGAGTTCTTAGCCAAAAAAATAATCATTTTGTTATCACTTTTCGTTTTTGAGTTCTGGACAAAAATATGGAAAATCCCACTTTGGAGTAAAATTTAGTCCTGAAATTGTAGATTTCCCTAAAAACATACAGGGTACAATTTTGAAAAAGGCGCTATCAGTTAATATATCTTGCAGGGGGTGAAATCACCCTCCCCCCCTATTGCATTATTTATGGATTGATTGTAATAATCTTTTTAGGAAATTGACAGCAGTCTTCCTCCTGAAGCTCTTAAATACTGTTTAAGTTCTTGCTACTACTGTCTTTTATGGGGATTAAGAACTTTGGAACAAATTAATGAAACTGGTGGTGTAATTGGTCAAGGTATTCAGGAACTTAGGTTCAGATTAAACGAATTTATAGAGGGTGCTCAAGAATTAATTCGATCATCGCCACATATTACGATTCGAGAAGAAGCTTACGTATGTTTATGCGATTTAATAGTAGTATTTAGTCAACAATTGCATAGCACTGCAAATTACCTTACTGAACTTTCATGTGAGCCTGATAGAAATTTGCAATTGTTACTTAATGAATTTGTGCAAACTTATGTATTTGTCCCTCAACAAAATTCAGAGCACGATGAGCATCACATTGAAGGATTACATAAACGTCGTAATTTCCTCGCAGCCTACTGTAAACTCATAGTTTATAACATCATGCCGACAAAAGCAGGCGCGGAAGTATTCAGACACTATGTAAAATATTATAACGAATACGGGGATATTATAAAAGCAACTTTAAGTAAAGCACGAGAAATAAACAAAGTAAATTGTGCTTTAACCATGTGTATTAGTCTCAACATGATGTTCCAAGCCTTGGGAAGTGGAGGACGTGTTTCTAGGCAACATGAAGACTTTTTCGGGCTAAAAGAGTTAGCTAAACGATTCGCTTTATCTTTTGGGTTGGATGGAGTTAAAAATAGAGAGGCTATCACTGCATTGCATCGAGCAGGAATTTTATTTGCAGTTTCTGGTATGGAACATCATGAAGATCCCACAGGCCCTCCACCTAACTTACCTTTCTTAGAAATTTTGACAGAATTTTCTAATAAATTGTTGAAACCCGATAAGAAGGTCGTTTTAACATTTTTGGATAGGAAAATTTCAACAGGTAAGTTTTTAATTTGTTAATAGAAAATAAGGCTTAAAAAATACCGGAACGATGTTCTGGTTTGTGAAATTCTGAAAATTATCGTTCCGGATTATAAAATTATTAAAAATCTTGTTCCGGTTTTTATAAAATCTTGTTGAAAACTGTGGCTACTATTCAATTTGTATTTCAACCAGTGAATGTGAAAGAAATTTTCTATCCATTACGATGTTCTCCATTGATCATTACTGTAGCAGCTCTGTTTTTAGTAAATTCTGTTGTACCACCATTAAATCTAGGATGGTTGGTTTATAATTTACAAAACCAATTGTTGGAAATTTATTTGTCAAAACTGTATTACCATTTTGTGGATGACTGATACAAATAGCCGAATTGAATTCATTGTTTTTGTTCCACTTAGCGTTCCGGTTCGTGAAAATTTCAATTTCGAGTCCTGATATTAAAACAACTAAAACTATAGTTTTTCTTTCACGAAATTTTTTTATTCCTTTTTAGGTATGCCCAGCAGCAAAGGAGAAGATTGGCAATCCTTATTAACTTATCGAAATTCGCTTGTACATGGTGAAAGTGAAGTAGTTCCAACAACAAGCAAACGAGCTTATGGCCGAAAGCGTAAGGATCATGACTTCGATGAAGATGATAACGAAGATGATGAAGATTTTCCAAGTAATTTATACAGTTAATTTATATTTTTCTGGTTTTGTAGTTTTAACTACTTTTTGTACAAAATATTGAGAATTTTATCAATAAGAATAATTAGTAAAAATAATAACTTAGGTTGAATTTACATAAAATGAAAATGAAAAAATTTAATTGAAGCTTAAGAAATTATTTATATGTTGATTAAGGAGCTTTAAAATATTTATATATTTTTATAAAACAATATTTGTTGTAAAAATTTTAATTTAATGTTAAAAATTAGAGTTATTTAAGGTTGTTTATTGTTTAGCCTAAGTTAGTATTTTTACATTTTTTTTTTAGAATTTACTAATTACATAGATATTCTTTGTAGAGTGATTTCTCAACCATCCTGTATATTTCTGATATACATATTGGTGGATCTTGATTTGTAAGAAAATGAAGTAAACGTTTATTTTATTGCAAATCAACAAGTAAATATTAGATTATTAATGGGTTCCAAGCATTAGAAATTTTTCATACCTACTGTTTAATCACAGATAAGTATAAATATGTCTCTTGATATTTAGTTGAATGAAAACATTAACTTTTTTAAAAGCTGATCATATTTTTATTGTTACTTTTTTTAAATTTTTAATAATTTTGTTCCACTATTTTGAAAGGATTTAAGTATGTTTGTTCTATTCTCCAGGGAGATTATTTTAAGATGATAATAATTTTTAATGAAAGCTATAAATTATTTTCAAACACCATTATTACTTGTTACTTAATCTGTTGCTTAATCCGTTTCAGCAACTTTCGTACTATAAACTTGAACCATTTTTATACTCTGTGGTTTATCCATTAGTTAATAATGTAAAATGATGAGTATTCATATTTTTTGTATTAGTTATTCTTTTGATGTTTGTGATGGGATTATTTTAAGTAAGGTTAAGGGTATTTGTATGGAGTATTAAGAAATTTATCGTAGTCAAAGTAAATTTTGATTTACAAATTGCATTTTTACGTAGAAATAGAAAGTTACCCTCACCAAAAGTAGGATTTAAATGCGTTATCAAAAAATGCTTTTATTTGGATACCATCCTAAAACGGTATTTTGGTATTTTAAATTGGTAGATACTTTTTTCCTAGATAAGTTTGATTATTGAATATAATTTTGATATCTTTCAATGAAGTGGTATGTTTGATTCTTTTTATTGAGCTATTATTTATTTTTACACAAAATATAATGAATGAAAAAATGTTGAGTTGGATAAATGTATTTTAGATGATGATTATTGAAAATAAGAAGGTGATTTCCATTAGTCTACTGATAAAATTTTGCTAGTGGGATTGATTTATTGTGTGAATACATTCAAAACGTGATACCCCAAGGACTATTCTTAAAAAGGTGATACCTTCGTTCTTCGTTGATGCAGATGGAAGTGAGGACATAACCCAAGCCCAATGTTTCAATCCACAGTTTCAAAATTTATAATTAGTGCTGTTTATAAAAAGAATAAAATCATCTTACAGTTATCAAAAGAATAACTAAAAAAATTTATCTTAATATGTATTTATATTTTTAATTTGCAATTAATTTGTGATGAAACGATAATGAAGATTAGTATTTTACAAAGTTTTTATATAAGGTGTTACAAATACTATAAGTGTTTTAGAAACTTCAAGTGATATCACTTCGTTAAATTTCAGCTGAGATTGAAAATTTGTGATGTGATTTCCATCATGACACTTAAACTAAAAAAATGACAAAAATACAAAGGAAATTGGAAACTTCTTTTAGTTAAAGTGTCTCCTGAAGTGAAATAATCTTATAAATCACCCTGTATAGAAACATCTCTTACATTTTTAAATTGTTACGAAATTTAAACTTTTCGCACAATTAATTTCATCACAAATTAAAGATTTATATAGGTATGTACAGTTCAACTCAAGCAAAAGTAGGACACAAAAGACTCGACTGCTGGTTCAGATCAGACTGCTCCAGCATTTTTCTTCGTATTTACTCGTGATTTTTTGTGCCCTACTTCTCACTGGGACCAGCTATACCTACTCTAAAACGTTTTTTTATGTAATTTTTATAAATATGATTTTTTATGTAATAAAATGTAAAATTTAAATCAATATTTGATTAATTACCCAAGTATTTTATTCCATAGATTAAATATTATACCTCATAACTTATTTGAGAGGTAATTACATACCTGATGGATTCAGTACATAAATTATTAATAAGTACATTTGTACATCTGTTCCTTAATTTGCCTTGTTTTATGAGGAAGTTTCTTACAATCAATTGCATAAATTGTTATGACTTCTAATTAAAGTAATGGTAAGAATAATTAATTAATCATATATTTAATGCATTATTTTATTCTTAAAACCCACTGTGTACATATTTATCCAAGTTACTATGCATTATTGGCTTTCATATGGGTACTTAAAATTTTTATATTTATTGTGAGATTCTAAACAGATTATTTTCAATTTTTGTTCTAAAAATTTCATAATTTTCGTAAACCTTATTAAATAAATTTTAAAACGATAATCGAGAAGAATAATACCTAAAGACTAAAGTGTACTTGGTAACAGGAAAAAAAAGGTAGATATAATTTATTCTATTTTATTATTATTTTTAATAATTCAAAATTTAAAAAAGAGATAAGAAGAGTTCTTTTTCCATAATCTTTTTGAGCAAATGACATCCTTGATATAAAAGAATCCACACAACGTTAATATGACGTTTAGCGATTTTATTTGACGTTTCAAGGTTTCTTTAATATTAAAAAGCAATTATAATGATTTCTCAGCTTTTAGATGCAATTACTATTATTATTATATCATTACATGCGTGATATCATTCTTTTTTTACGTTTTAAAAAAGCGTCGCAAAATTTTTCGTGACAATATAACCTAACAACTCAGCCCATTTTAGGTTGTTTACTATAGTTTAAACGCTTTTTAAAGGATATTATTATGGCTGAGGTATTAATAATTGATTGGATTGAGGAGTTTGAGGCTCTTACTGAAAGTGAAATTCAAACTTACGCAGAGGAGCAAGAAAATAATCATGAAGTCATTTCCGCACTTCATGTTATATTCGACAGTTTGGCTACTTTAAAGAATAATAATGTAAGGTAATAAAAGAGTAGTATTTTGTATTAATTCCTTCTTAAATTTTAGATTTTGGATCGGGTGTGTCAGCAGTTATTTGGGTTTTATAGATCGGGTGAAGTTGCGCTCAAAAGATTCGCTATGCAGTATATTCCAACTTTAGTTTTGTTGCATTTAAGTAATAAAAAAATGTATCCTGCTATTGAAACTTTAATTCTTAGCATTTATAATTTGGAAGTAAGTATCAAAACATTATTAAATATTAAATGCTATTAATAAGCTGCACGGTTGTTAAAATAAATTACTTTATTTGTGCATAGCGGGTGCTGAACTTGCACATTTGTGGCATAAACCACGTTCCATACTGTATTAGAAATTATAACTACCAGTAGAGGGTGCTTTAAATTGCATAAAATGGAGGATATCAGGTACTTGGTATAAGTACATATTCAACAAAACCTAAATAAATTTACTATTTAAATCTCAAGTAAAACCCGTAAAATATGTATTAATGCTTGAAATCAAAAAAGACCTATTTTCTAAGTTCATACTTTTGCCACCAGAGGGCGAGCAGAACTCTAGAAATCCCAATAAAACGATTATAGAATTTCGTTTGCCCCCTAGTGGCAAAAGTATGAACTTAAAAATTCGTTTCATTTTTATTTAACAAATTAATAAATGTTATGTGCATTTTATTTGAGCTTTGAATAATAAATCTATGAATACATTTACCTTGCATAACTCAAGGAGGCTTGAATTTTACATATTTATATTTACATATGTAATACAATACGACTAATGAAATAATTAGTGTTGTCAAAAATTAATTCCACAAGTCGAAGAGTGTGCTAAGTTTAGGCATTTTGGTCCTTGAGTTCCACAAGATAAATGTAGCCTACTTCGTAATTTGTTGAATATTTAGTTATTTTTCAAAAAATGCTCTTAATCGCAATTTTTTATAATGACCAGTACCAACTATCCCCTATTTAAAATGTCCCCACCGGCAGCTAAAATTCTTGATAGATAAATACAGTGAAACATATTTTATGAGACGAAAGCATGAAATGATTTAAATTTAACAAAGTGCTTTTGCCAATAAGTTGAGAAGGCTGAATATTAGATATTAGCCATTGAATACGTGAAGTAGAGAGGTTGAATGTGGACTTACAACCGAGGCACTAAGTGGGTAGTCGCTTTTGGTCATTACATTTTTTCTGATGAAGATTTTTAAAATTTTCTTTTTAGTAGGTATACTAAAAAGTCTTATGGCTATAATTTTTTACAATTTTTCTTTGAGGGATAAATTTGAAAATTTTAAGAAAGCAGCAAAGAGAGTACTTTATAAAAATTGTTCGCTTTTGACTATTGGATATTTAAAAAAATTACTTAGTTTGGTGGTCAGAATAAGTAACATAAGGAAAGTGCAAAGCAACCTTAATTACTAAATTTAGACTTGTTACCCATCTACAATCTACAATTTATTCTAGCAACAGTGATATGCTACACTTAGTATTTTAAGTACATTTTGTGAATAAAAAAATTAAAATATTGATCAAAGTATGTATTATGGAAAATTATTTATTTAGTTTTTTTTAACAAAATTTGTAATTTAAAGTTAGGTTCAGTTAGATTAAGTTTAGTTTAGATTTAAAAAATTTTCTTAAAAAAACTAAATAAATAATTTTGCATACTACTTCGATCAATATTTTAATTTTTTTTTAATCACAAAATGTACTTAAAATACTAAGTGTAGCATATCACTGTTTCTAGAATAAATTGTAGATGCAATATCAATTATAAAAAATAGGGTGTCCCATTAAAGAAAAAAAAGATGATGATGGCGTCTTAAGAGTGGTAAATAAAAATAATTGTTTTAGAATGAAATTATGAGGTATAAGTGCTGCCATTCAAAGCACTTTTTGATTTATATTTGTATCTCTTCAAATAACCGAGATATTTCCTGGGAAGTAAAATCTGGGCCACCCTGTATAAAAAAAATGATAATGTAACATTTATAATATAAAATGACCAAACAGAAGGAAATTTGAAATATACATATAGGAAGGCAGACCAAAAAGCCGAAAGGGACAAAAGGCCAAAGGAGAAATGGCTGAATGAAAAAAGGCTGAATTAAACAAATGGCCGACGTAGACAAAAAACCGAAGGGAAAAATGGCCAACCTGAACAAAAAGCAGAAAGAAAAATGGCCGACAAAAATAAAAGGCTGAAAGATGTTTATTCCCAGATTTTATTTGGTCCGGTTCTTTTACTGTGCTTACTGCGGATAGCTATTTGTTTATTTTATAAATATAAAATCAATAATAAACATGAAATTAATTAACAACTTATTTGTCTTATTCGCCGTATACCTTTCTTATCTAAAGACATAAAAAATATTTTTCCAAATGACAAGGAGGTTTACATTATGTCGAAAAAAAGTATCAACATAAACATTACCTGTACATGGTGAGGGTGAGTCACACAACCTGAAAGATGAATATATTTCCAAAACTATGAATTTTATGAAAAATGTTTCAAATAAACGTTTGTTTTCAAAGGAGAAACACAAGGAACATTTTTTTTAAATTTTATTAGCGGCTTTTTGTCCGAGTCGGCACCTTATCGTTTGGCCTTTTGTCCATGTTGGCCTTTTCCCATTCGGCCTTTTGTCCGCGTCGGCCTTTTGTTTATGTCGGCTTATTTATTTCGGCCTTTTCTTCTTGGTCCTTTTGTCCAAGTCGGCCTTTTGTCTTGCTCCCAACTAAAATTTATATCACAGAATGCCATTAAAGAACTGGATGAAATAAAACACATTTATTGCAAATAAATCTTTAATGTTACTTTGAACTTTGGTAGGGGTAGATCTCTCCATTCATTTGACAGCTTCTTGAACGCCTGCAGTTCAATATCCCAAATCTAGTTTGCTTTCAATCTATGAAGAAGAATGTAGATTTGTTCTTTGTTTCTTATGTTGTTTGTGTAGACATCTGATTTTTTCAGGAACGAGTTGGGGTTTGTTTTAATTTCACCTAAAACTTATAACAGGAAAATTGACGGAAGAGGTAACAAACCGAATTTTTGAAATAGAGGATGGCACGAGGTGTGTTCTTCAACTTTATACAAAACGCGAATGGCTCTTTTTTGCATTTTCAGGACTTTGCACTCGTGAGTGCTGAGACCCCACAATCTAATGCTGTATGATTATGTTTTTATAACAACCAAAGAAATTTACTTATTTTACAAAACCCCATAAAAAATAATAAAAGTACAAACTAAAGTCCGCGGCCGCGTCGTCAGAAAATTTACGACCTTCAAAATCGAGAAAATTTTTGTCAAAGTCGCCCCTCCCCTCTTGGAAAATGCGCTGGAAAAGTCCTTGTTTCTACTAAGTAGCACTAGAAAAAATATCTCATCACTTTTTGTTTTTTCTGTATATTTAAAACAGTTAAATGCGCGCAATTTTTACAAAGTACTCTCTTTGGTGCTTTCTTAAAATTCTTGAGTTTATCCCACTAGGAAAATTTCACAAAAAATAACAGCTAAAAGACTTTTTAGTAAACTAAAAAAAGGGATTTTATAAAAGCTTCAGCAGAAAAAATATTAAAAATGCAAATATCAACTGAATTTTAAATTTACCGACCATCCTCTTAAGTGAGAAAGATTGTGCTCTAAATCATTCATTTCCATAAAACATGTTCCACCCTGTGGTTAAAATTTCTTTTTAAAAGTGTATATTATTTTACAAAATAAGTTTACATAACTTTAATATAATAGATTTGACTGCCATGTGATTTAGTTTCTAAATAACACCTGTTCACAACATTTCCTCTGTTTTGGATTTTTTTAAATGAGATCTACTTTATTTTGCAAATTCTAGTTCCTTTTTGCATTCTCTTTGTTAATCACTAAAGAAAATCTTCAGTTTTGTAAACTGACAGTTTCAAATAAGTTAGAACTAAATGCATGTGTCCCAATTTTGATTCACCCTGTATTTGTGAAGTCAATACCCATAGTTATATTTAACTTCTTATCTTTTCATACAATAAAAAAAATAATTTTTTTTGTGTTTTTAAGGTAGTAGATAGTAAACTTCAACCTCGTGTTAAATCATTCCGAGTGCCAAGTATTGCCCAATCATCCTTGTATCATGATGCGTCGACCTTAGATCCAGCATTTACTGGTGAAAATGCACTGAGACGATTCGAAACATGTAATACGAAACTTGTAAATTGGGGTCCATTACCACAAGTTGAAACATTTAATGCTCAAAACAGGCAAAGAATTATAACAGCCCTTGTATTTTTGTTTAATCAACAAATTGTTAATGTTAGTGTGGCTGGATTGGAACACACTTGCAAAGCAATTTCAAGGTATAAGATTTATAACATAATTTTTATCAATCACCCAATATAAACACTATTTATATATTTTTTACACGCCCAGTGTATAAAAACCAATACAATAGAAAAACATATAAGTTACAATACTTAGATAATAATTAACAAGTTAGCAAGTTACATAACAAAAATTCACAAAATACAAACAAATTCTAACATGTTATTTACTGAAAACACACAACAACTGAATTAAAGCTTGCAAATCACTTGTGAAGTAGAGCAAGTAGATGGAAATCAAAATTTATAATATTGCAGTTACTTTGCTTCTATTAAGAATTGAGAACTTCCCATAATTAGTTCGATGATGTTTCAAGGACGAGGTGTTATTATATCTTAATTAAATGATAATCTGTTATGTCAAATAGTTGATTCCAATCTGTCAGCGCGTTTTTGACATCGGCGAATTAAAACGTGAAAAATCAAAAAATAAAAAATCATAATTAAATACATGAATCCGTGCCATCCTAAGTCAAGTATTAACATTGTAATTGCACCAGAGTTGCATAGCATCCAAGATCAAAATTGGAATTGCCAAAAAAGTTTATTTTTCATGTTTGGAATTTTTAACCACGCGAAGATAATTAATATAGCCCTGAAGAAGACGATTACATTCGTCGAAAATATTGGGTTCGTTGCAGAAACAAGATTTAAATTTAAGAATCAGTGCCATCCTAATTTAAAACCAGCACCTCAGTTGCATCAGATTTGTACATTTTCCAAAAACATAATTAAGATTGACAGAAAATGTTTAATTTTCTTCTTTGGAACATTTAACGATGATAAACTAATAGAAATAGCCCTGAAGAAGACGATAACAATCGTCGAAACGTTGGCGTATTTTCAATAAAGTTAATCCAATTTTAAAGTTCGAATTGCTGTATCTTGACCCTCACACTACCTTAAACGAACGAAAAATCTTCCACTTCCTGATCTTAATTAAAAAATTTATTTTTAATAAACAACATCCCTAAACTATGAGGCGAATATCAGCAATTTTTACATTAAAAATTACTAAAACCCTTCTTACAAATAATCAAACCTTGGCCGTATCTTTAAATATATTTATAAATTTCAAAATACATTGTTTAAATAATACATAAATCTAGGCACATATAGAAACAGAAATTACAATGAAAAATATTAATACGGAAAATAAGGTCTAAAGTGGAGCGTATTTTTGCATACTTTGGGAATTTATTTTTAATACTTTGGGACAAAATAAGGAAAAGGGGCTTCTATACAGGCCTAGTATACAATCCGCTCTATCATTTGCAATTAAAAATTTGGATTTTGCTCCATTATTAACGAAATAGGAAGGTTATTGAAAACGCCTAAATTTGATACCAATTATTTTGACTCTATCGCCTTAAGAACTTTATAGTTTATAGGTAAAAGTTACATCAAAATTCAATCTTTATCATCATCGTATTGTATATCAGACACAGGAATTCCCTGTTTAAAAGCAAAAGTTAAATTATTATGTTTATTTATAAATATTGTTTCAACGAGTTTACAAATAAAAATAAAGATAGCAAAGTAAAAATTGTTATTACTAAAAACACTTGAATCAGATGAAGGGTCCAGGGGAAGAACCTCTTATCTTCTTTTAATTAATAAAATGTTTGTTTTATGGTCCTAATGAAAGACCTGATAATTTTTATCAAAATGAGAGAGAAGAGATAACTTAAATAATAATTTAGGCCTAAATGAAGACAAATCCATTTTCTAGGAATTCTCAGTGTTAACCCAAGTTGTTCCAAAATGAACTCTAGATGGCGCTGATAAGTTCTAGTAATATCCGGTGCTTGCCTATAAAGGTGAGGGCCTCACCTATTTCCTGGCAATCCAGTGACTAAAGAAAAAATCTGATGAGCTTATTGAATTTTAGATAAAAACCTGCCTCTATATTCTTAACAGAGTTTTTTGGTATGGCCTACAATAAAGAAGTTAGTCATATTTTGAAAATGGCACTTTTTGCTTTTTTCAACATGGCACTGAAACAATTCAACTGTTTTGTCAACGAATTATTATTGAGCATACAAATATGCACTACTTTGTCCATTTAACCGACTTTCTATCTCCAGTAATAACAATAATACCTATAGAGTCCAACGTCATACGGGATACCCTGTATAACTGTTTTTGCTGAGCAGTAACTTCAATTATATCACTATGAAATAAAACTAAGTTTCAGTTTCTTACCCTGAACGTTTTAAATGCTCTAGCTATAATTTCTTAAAAACACTTTTTAAACAAATATATTAACATCTAAGAATGTATAAATGTAAAATCAAATTTGTTAGTATAATAAATAAACAACATGACCAACATTATTTAATTGCATAAATGATAATAATACAGTTCAGAATAGATGATGTTTTAAGAAAAAACTATAAACCATAACAACTTGTTTTATATAAAAGCTGCTTCTAATTTCAAACCCAAAACAGCTTAATAATTATTCTTTCGTTAAAAAGATTTAATAATTTATAAAATGTAATTTTTTTAGGTATATTAATCAAGGCTTTCATGTGGGTGGAAGTGCTCGGACGTCTATGGATAGTGATAATATGTCGCCTACACCATTAATGCCAAGAATAGTTGTCTCCAATCAATTGCTCTTAGAATTACTACATGTAGTTTATTTCTCAATAGAAAAAGGAGTCGGTGGTGCTTCCCAAACTTTACATGACATCACACAAAGAGCCATGTATGAAACATATTCAGGTAAAATTTTATATATTATAAGAGAAAAATTAGCTATTTTGTCTAATTGCGATAGCAAATGAGACCAAATTTGTTAAAAATGTCCTACAGGCTTACTCGGTGCAAAACTGTAAGTCTTCACAGGAAATATCTGTAATGCTGCATACACACCAAGCGAAGGAAGGCTAGCGAAGGAAATCGCCGATAATCTCGCTCGTTCGATCGATTGTTGCGGTTTTCAAGCTAAGCGATCTCCCTCTTGCGGTCGAATGCGAAACTAATTGGATGACGTCAGAAGTAGGTTAGTTGGTTTCATATAGTGATGATTGCAACATAACTTTCAGTTGTCATCCGCTTTTTACTGTCCTACTTCTGACGTTATTTTTGGCGGGAAAAATTAATGTCAATCGCCAGAAATAATGCAGGTTTGGGCACAGTATTGGGAATTTTTAGATTTCGCTCGCCCTCTGGTTGCAAAATATGAACGTCGATATTCGGTACTTACGTTTTTGATTTAACGCATAGGTACATGTTTTTTTGAGATTTACTGAATGATAAATCTATTTGTGTTTTATTGAATACGTAGTTATAAGGTACAAGAATGCATTTTAAACACAAGTTTTGACAATGACAAGTACCGAATAACCTCCATTTATAGCGCCATCTATACGTAGTTAAAATTGCCAATACCATTGCGACACTCTCCCGTGTCTATCCTAGTTTACTACGATGAATATTTTTAAATAACTCCTCTTAGAAACATTTTTTATGAAATATATTTGTGAGAGGTAAGTTCCCACTGTGCACACGATTAATGTTAACCATGTAAAAACTAAAACTACCACCGACACTCACGATCGCGTCCAGGCATATTTACGACCATGCTCAATAAAAAAACGGCAGCGATTTTTTTCTAAATCTCATTGTGGATAAAAACCAATAAAAACTCATAAACTTTCAAGCGAGAAGTTGACTGCAGTCTGATTTAAAAGGTAATGGCGGGTTAACCCTCTAATGCCCAATTTTTTTTCTTTCTAATAAAATTACAGTAGGCTACTTTAAGGTCACTAATACTAAATTTATATTAAAATTTAACTGAAAATGTACCTGGTAGTCTGAGGACCCAGTTTTATTTGTTTTGTAAACAATTGTCTATAGGCAAGGACGGGTATTGCGCCAAAATTTCAATACACGGAAATTAATATCGCCCGCCTCGAGGCGGTTTTAGGAACTAGAGGGTTAAAATTGAGCGGCGAACAATATTTTTTTAAATTTTCAGTTACAAATTTGAATTAATTTTTTGAATAATTTATATTATTTATTTATACATAAAGTTGATCCTTTTATCCGTTTAAACTAACGGTGGCGCATTTATCGGTTTTTACCGTTAAGAAAGACATTTGAGGGAATAATTAGGTTTTTCCGCTCTTGTTTTGCACGCACATAAGCCAAAGTGCGCGCCCTATACTTTTTATGAACCGATTTCGAATTCTTGATTAACCACAAGCTATTCGAAATCGCGTTAGGTAATTTTAAAAGGCTTCTTTCTGCGTCAAACCTAGAAACCCGCAGGTTCTAGCTCCGCTCTTATTCGGCGAATTTCGTGATTTTAAAATCAATTTCGATACTGCAGTATTGCAAGGAATGTCTGAAACAAAAAATTGCGTTGTGATTTAATTAGCTATTAGATATTTTTTCCAATCCCAATCAATATTTAAATATTAATAAAGATTGTTGATAATGTATATCGCATCGGGCGCAGCCGCGCTACATCTAAAAATAAACGATTACTTAAATTTACATTCATTCACTTTATGCACTTTATGCATTTAGTTAAAAGTATGTAGTTTTATGAAGTTAAAATTGCGCATTAGTTAAAACAAATTAAATTCATAATAAGCATTAACAAATGTGTAAAACGAATCTTTTAGCAAAATTTGTACTTGTTAAAATTAATTTTAAACATGGGAGGATTGTTCAGCTCATCAGAACCTCAAGTTAACCATGAAACACAAAGAAATTATCTCTATGAACAAAGACAGAACAAATTGCGAAAAGAAGAGGAATATTCTAGGAGACAATATCAAAATAGAAATGATCCGTATGATTTTAGTGAGTTAAATAGAATTACAGATGATTACTATAGAAAACAACATGAAAATGAGCAAATAAGGAAAAGGCAAGAAAGAAAAAGATTGGAACACATAAAATCTTTATTAATCAGCAAGGTACCATTTAATAAAAATATTCTAAATATTCCAGAATTTTATCTTTTACCAAATCAATCTACGTATGTTAATTTACCAGTTTCAAGAAATAATCATGAATTTATGACAATTGAACAAAGATTTAGAAAAACAAGTAAACCTTTTATGAAAATTACCAGAATTGAGAGCATTATTAATCCTTATCTGAAAAGTCTTTATGAACTAAAAAAGAAACTACAAAAGAGACAAGGACATATAGTATCCGAACGCTTACTGTTTCATGGAACTCTCTTGCAGTATCTTCCAGAAATATCTAAACAAAACTTCAACTGGAGACTGCGTGGTACGTCAAAAGGTACAAAATATGGACAAGGAGTCTCATTTAGTCCATTTGCGTTTTATGCAAGTCATTACTGTGATAAAAATTCTGTAGAGAAAGTTATAATTTTATCCAGAGTGTTAGTTACCAAGGAACATGTTGGAGATACATTCACAAGAATTCCAATGGATGGGTTCGATACAACAAGAAATTTCAAAGGAGATGTTATTGTTAAATACGACGATGATACATTTTATCCAGAATATGCTATTTACTTCCACATAAACGTGATTAGATAAACATTAATTCATTATTTTAATTAATAAAATAATTTTTTATATAATTATATTATAAATATATAATTAAAGGCTGTTGAAATATTGTAAAAGTAGATTTATACTTTTTGTAGTCCTAATTCTAGGGCCACCCCTGTAACTTCTTTATTTATGAAAATTTAAAATTTTATTATATTATATGCCATTAAAATGGAATTTATTGAACTAAAAAAAATTACAGTTTCACTTCGGGTTTCACCAGAAATGACTTCAACTTTTTTTTTTAATGTAACACCCAACACCCTATTTTTTTGTATTTATTATTAAACTCTGGCAAATTCTAAGTATGTTATTGAAAAAAAATATTTTTTTTGAACTTTCAAAAAAAAGTTTTTTTTTTAATAACATCAAAATTTTTTAAACTTTTCACAGCGCTCCAAATATTAAGTAAAATTTTAAGAAATATTTGGAGCGCTGTGAAAAGTTTAAAAATATTTTTATAACAAAAAACAAGTCTATACACTCTTCGCTTATACCTTAACTTATTGTTAGCGTTGGAAATGACATATTATTTCAATTAGTTTTTTATAAAAATCTAAAACGCCGCTTAGCGAACGTTTTTTGTAAAGAGCCCGTTTTACTGCTTCCGTATGAGTATTTGGTTTGACTTACAAAAATAAAAAAAGAAGAAATTGGCAGCCACAAGACTCTTCTGAGTACCAAAAAAAGAAATTTTAAAAAAGCTTCACTGGAAAAAAAATTATGACCAAAACCGCAAATGTCAAGCGAATTTCAAAATCCAGCGCTAAAATTCGCCGACTATCCTCTTAAAACTACTCTTAAATAATTTAAAAAGGTAAAATAAATTGTAAATTATGAAATTCATTCAGCCGTTTTTGAGAAAATAATTTTTATAATTTTAAAAATGCGTTTTTTGAAAATATCTTTATTTTTTTGTAAATGGATTGATAGTGGGGCTACCTCCTATTTTATAGAAGATTTTTTTCCGATTACAGTCATACCCAACATGTAAGTATGTAGGAATTTTGAATAGATTTTATTAAAAAAAAAATCCAAAATTTTTTTTGAAACTAAAAAAAATTTTTTTGTCAAAAACATACTTAAAAGTTACCAGTGTTTAATAATAAGTACAAAAAATAGGGTGTTACATTTAAAAGAAAAAGTTGATGTCATTTCCGGTGAAACTGGAAGTGAAATTGAAATTTTTTTTAGTTCAAATAATGCGTTTTCTTATGCCATATAACATAGTAAAATTTCAAATTTTTATTTTCATAAATAAAAAAATTACGGGAGTGGTCCTTGTTTCGTGGCACCCGGTATACAGGGTGTCTCACTTTTTTCCCAACAAAAACTGTATTTAAATAGTAAATGCTATTCTGAACAAATAAAAATCCTATGAACTAATATATTATCTCGGCTCCTTAAAAAGTTACAGTAATTTTGAAATTTTAATGATTTCACACGACATAATATCGTATACATCACAAAAATAGACTCATATTTTTTTAGTGCTTAGGGTATATTTTGTTGTTTTAGTTTAGAAGTTATGTCGATTTTAGAGGCCGCTCACCCCTAAAAATAAAATTTTACCCTTATTTATGCATAACTTTCCAATCGCTTCGAGTATAAAAGTTAAAAAAATACCCTATTCCATATAAAAATTATCCCTTTTGAGGGAAATGAAAAAAATTTGAAGTTTCTGTAAAACTTTTGGTGTCAATGGATAATGGATTTTTTTTTAACAATTTATACTCAATTTTTTTCCGAAACAAAGGGTGCTGATTTTCTTGCTTATAAATATTAATATAGAAAGGAAAATACAAAATATTCGACTGTCATAGCTTGCCCCTATCAAAAGTTACGAATTTTCAAGATCATCGTCGAAAGAGCATGAAAAAGAAGAAAGACTTTTAATTATGATATCATAAAGAACTCCAGGGGGGTTATTCTCGAATCACACGTCACGATGTCGTATACGACTTTCATCATTCTATCCTCGGGCGCGTTCCAGTAATGAACACTAAAGCCCACGACCGCAAAATTTTCTCGTTCCACTAGCTCAAAAGGTCACCATTCAACAAACAACCACATAAATCCACGAATAAATACGGTCGTTGTGAGCTTCTTGCGGTCGCCATCGATGCACGGGCTTTAGTGTTCATTACAGGAACGCGCCCCTCGTCATTAAGAGTCCTTCTCATGTCGTATTATATGTCGTATACGAAAAAATTCGATGGATATCCTGATCGTATTTTCGTGATTTCGTCTAAGTTATTTTCGTATGCGGAATTGAAATTCGACGGGTCATACTTGACAACGTCGCAATTTTTGCAGTAGTTCCAATAACCCTATAATAAAAACCTTGCCAAAATTATTTATTAACCTCAACATTATCGTTTTTATTGTTTCAAAATGGAAAATCAAAAGCCTTCCTTATAAATCATCCGGAGCTTCAAATTGGAGAGTTTAACAATAAATTTACATTTAAAAAACAGGTAGTCATGGTAAGAAGTATTAAACTTCTTAAATTCTATGCCATGGGGAAGAAAGATTTAATGCAATGGAAATAATAGCTCTTTTTTAGGTTCCTCAAAATATGGTTATACCAAACTAATAAGGTGTTCGGTTGCCACTTGGCCCAATGTATAAGTTTTTATAATTTTTTTTCAATTGATTCATTTTCCGAAAGGTACTAGTCTCGGTATGCATATGACATGGCAATAAAGTGGCATTGTAGCATCTCCGAAAGACTTTATAACAAATACAATAGCGCGAACTAAAGTCGCCACTCTGTGAGGGTACCATTAGAAAAATGTCACACCACTGCCTTATCATCGCAAGAGCGCCACAGTACTTGTTATAAAGCATTCTAAAAATGCCACTCGTCACACCACCAGTACTCCACGCCATTATTGCTGGTTGAAGACACAATCGAGTGAATAGATCAAGGGCCAGTGCCGGATTACCCAAAAGGCAGAGTAGGTAACTGCCTACAGGCCAATTTGGGGCCCCTACAAAATGAAAAAATAGAACTCGAAAGTGCCACCAACCTCCTGAAATCACCACTTGAATTTATAAAATCACAAAAAGATTGTTTTCATGTTGAGATCATGGATAAGAAAAGGCATCACGACGGTGGTGATGGAGAGGAGGAAATTCAAGATAGAAACTTACCTCCCAATACTTGATAATTTATGTGTAGAGTTATCTCGTCGAATAGACGCATATAAGAAGGTGGATTCTCTATTTGGATTCCTAGTTAAATTCCCGTCGATGACTGATAACGGAATTAAAGAAGATGCCGAAAGATTTAAAGATAATCCTGATGAAATGAAGTATTTTATAACAAAATTAGAAGATTTCAAACTTGACGAAATAGTGCCAGCATCGCTATCTTACAAACTCGTTTAAAAAAAATGATACAATCTACATTATCAAATGGTATTGTAGCATTAAGGATTTATAGAACTTTAATGATTACGAATGCTACTGGTGAACGGGAGAACCTTTTCGAAATTGAAACTGTTGAAAAATTGTCTTAAGACAATCTAATTAGATCTTCAATGTCACAAGAACGAATAAACTCAGTTGCCATTATGTCAACTGAATATGACGTTTTACAGAAGACTTCCAGTCACTTCCAGGATATACGTGACGCCACGGAGTTGCGCTGGAGACTTAAAAATGGTTCTAATCTATCCTGAGGATGTGAGAATAAAGGCGGCCTAATTTCGTCGCTTCGACCATTTTCGACGTAGGAAAACTTTATAATTCGTATACCTCTTAGAATAAACATTACGAGAAAATCTAAACAGTGAAATTTGTAGGAAGTTTTATGTATTTTCATTTTGAATAGAGAGATGAAAAGTTTCCTAGTTATAACCAAAAAAACGCCAAAAAAGAGATTTTTTTTTACCTTTTTTGCATTATTTTTAATGTTGCGTCACGGAATTTTGTTAGAAAACGTCAGATTCGGATTCAGCACCAAAATATAGTATGAAAGAAAACAATACCCCACAATTTCCCCGCTAGAAGCCCTTTTGAGCACTTTTTGACTAGACTAAATCACCGGGATGTATGATCGTTTAAAATTCGTAACGTTAACTTCTCTCTTCTCTTCATAATTCCGCCAAAATATAATTTTCGGTTTAAAATTGCTTTTTCCGGAGCCGGATTTGTACCAAAATTTCGCCAAAATTTGTGATTTTATTTTTCAGAAATGCGACTATCCATGGTATTTAGTTTCAGTAAAATTTTCAAATCAGTTACTTTTATGATTTTCGAGAAAAGAAAATAAAAACCGATTCTCAAGAAAATATTTAAGCCCCTAATTGTTAATTAAATTTTTATTATTAATCAAAATATGCATTTACAAAAATACACATTTATCATAAGTCATATTTTCATATAAAAATTTAGAACTTTTGAACAAAAACTTTTTTATTTAAAAAAATGACTTTTGAATTGTAAATTTGAAGCGTTATATATTACTTGTCATTTCACATTATTTTCCATTTATTTATGCCCGTGGTTGTGAAAAAATATAAATTATTCTTTATAAAAATTTAAAGTATTTAAACATAATTTAAAAAATAATTCAGTTTATCAAATTCTTATCACAAGAAAACCTTGAAAGTCTTAAGGCTGTTTTAGACGGGCACATTCCTTACAACAAATCTTATGTAAGATCTGTTATAAGAAATTTGTGGTCGTGTAAAACAGGAAATTTTAACATAAACACAACTTGTGTCAAAATTGTGGCCAAAATAGAACCTGTTCTATTTTATTTGTAACATAAATTTCTTACAACAAATCTTACGTAAGATTTGTTGTAAGAAATGTGTCCGTCTAAAACAACCTTTAGATATCATAAAGTATTTTTTTAAATAAATGTAAAATAATCCATTAACATTAATTAGGATCCAGAGCTGATATTTGAAATTTGTTTTTATTAGGGTTTCAGGATCAAAAATGGTCAAAGATTTATTTTCATCCTCAGGGCACAAAACTATTTGATCAGATTAGTTAGAAGAATTAAGCACATGATTAATTTTATAATTAATTTGCAAATTTTGTAAACTACGTCTGGACTTTGTGCGAGTCACCAACATTAATGTTTTCGAAACGTTGGCTATAAAACAAATGGACAGATTTTTTTCTTTGACCATTTTTGATCCTGAAACCCTAATAAAAACAAATTTAAAATAATCCATTTTATAAAAATATTCAATTTCACCTTGTGCGAAGGACGAAGTGACGTCAATAATCAGAAGTAAGCAAGTTGATTCAATTTGTCTCTACCGGCAACAGTAAATTAATTTAATTCAGTTGAATGCGAATACCGATGCATTATGCAATGAAAGAAACGATCTATAAAAATCGGAAAAAACATCAGGAATTTTATTACCTAAATATACTTATCAGGTAATATCCATGATTGCATTATCGATTCGAGATAAAATTACGCAGTAACATCTAGTACATTTACATCCACATTGGTTATGGAATAACTTTATAGTAATGCGTCCTTTTCTCTTAAGACATAATTAATTATAAACATGGGAGGCTGCTGCTGTTCCTGTTCAGTAAAATCCCAAGAAAACAACACTGATGTGACTACTTCAAGACAGTCTACTGATGATAGTGCCAAAGGACAATGTGAAAATCGAAATGATTTAGATGAATTAATAATTCAATCTCACACCAGAAGTTATGTGATTAATTCAAGACAATCTCTTGGAACAATAAGGCAATGTGAAAATAATTCAAGTAATACTAACTATGTGATAAATTCAAAAGAGTCTGAGGTTAATAGTACAAAAGGAAATTGTGAAAATGTAAATAAAATATATGTATCAAGTCCAACCTACACCAGAAATGATGTGACCGAGGTAAAGAAATTAAGTCAAAACCCAAGAAATTTAGTGATTAATGCAAAACAAACTGATGTTAATGGTACAATAAGACATTGTGAAAATGGAAGAAATAAAGTAATTCAAACCAGCACAAGAAATCAGGTGAATAATTTAAAAGATGTTAATGAGGTCAAAGGGAGAAATGTTTTAAATAATTCAAGACTACCCGAGGTTCATAATACGATAAGACAAGATGAAAATAGAAATAATGTAAATAAAGTGAGCCATACAAAACAGTTTGAAGATAATTATAGGATAAGAACATCTAACGAAAGTAAAAATAAAAACCAAGAAATAAAAAAACCAAAAGAATTTATCAAAAAAGTAAGTTATCAAAGCAGCATCTTAAACATTGAAGAATTTTATCACTTACCGATCAAAACAGTTTACATCAATATTCCCCTTGTAAAAAACTCTCCAGAATTTAGAAAAGTTCATGCCAAATTTAGAAATACAACCAAACCTTTTATGAAAATTAGTAAAATCGAAAAAATTATAAATCCTTACCTAAAAACTCTCTTTCAACTCAAAATGATGAAAATACGACAAGTGCAATATGTTTGTGAACGTTTGTTGTTTCACGGAACTTTTTTACGGTACCTTCACAACATTTGTGAAAACAACTTTAATTGGAGATTGTGTGGAGCCTCCGTTGGTACAAAATTTGGTCAAGGAATATCATTTAGCCCAATTGCTTACTATGCAAGCCATTATTGTGATAAGGACAGCGAAGAGAAAATTATGATTTTATCCAGGGTATTAGTTTCAAAGGACCATATTGGTACAAAGCTTACAAGAATTCCAAAAGATGGTTTTGATACTACTAGAAATATAAAAGGAGATGTAATTGTAAAATATGATGATGACACTTTTTTTCCTGAATATGTTATTTATTTTTATAATGAGCTGTATTAAATATAAAATAACCCATGAATTTTTATTTTGTACAAACATAATTTATTGTTCCAAATCAATGAGATGCAGTGGCGGGCCCAGAGGGGGTCGGAGGGTCAGGACCGGCGCTATGGTATACGGCGCCCCGATACAAAATAAAATTTTAGCGCCCTTTTTGCTGAAATATTTTGGAGGGTCAACCTTTAAAAATTTTTGTCAGTGAGATTTGGGGAGAGGGCTGTAAAAGTGCTGCGTAATGGCTATATAAGTTTTAATATTGGTTTGATTAAAAAATGTTTCATAGAATGTTTAAAAATTGACATTTACCTGTGATTTTTCTTTTGTTTTTCTCATTGGCGTACGTAGGGAGGGGGCGGGTTGGGTGCACATGCACCCAAATAAAGTCGAAAACAATTGAACCTAAAGCTAAAATTTTATTAAATTCACTAAAATGAATGAAGTGTTTATGTAATTTCTTTTTAAATGGAATTAGAAATACATTTTTATTTTTCAAAATGAAAAGTGCACCCCCCTTTAAAAAACTCTGGGTACTCCACTGAGTTTTTCTACAGCACGTGACTGAGCTAAGACTCTCAAATCGAATAGTCCAACTTTTTTTAATTTGAAAATACATAATTTTTTGATTCGACTCGTAATATGTGACATTTTTTTCAAATAACAAGTCATAGTATGTAGTTACGAAATCAAACCTTTCTCTTAAAGAATTACTTATTGTATCTTCAATTAACAGAAAAAAATGACATTTTAGACGAAAAGCTTACAGCGAGATTTTTTGTTTGACCTTTACTTTAATCTAAATATGAAGGTGTAAACTGTAATCTAATAAAACAATTGTCTATTAAAATTAATTTAAAAATAGGCAACTTTTACAATGACGCCAATAATAGGTCCGCGCCAAACGGCATAGCCTCCTTAATAACTGATAAACAAATAGCAACTAACCTACTTATGACGTCATT
The DNA here is from genome assembly GCA_963971135.1 of Stenus bimaculatus. Classification (NCBI taxonomy): domain Eukaryota; kingdom Metazoa; phylum Arthropoda; class Insecta; order Coleoptera; family Staphylinidae; genus Stenus; species Stenus bimaculatus. Next base: position 43,130,405 of record OZ020183.1, on the reverse strand, counting down.
GTATTAATTCCACGCTCGCTCGCAAGAGGGAGCTCGCTTAGCTTTAATCGCCATATTATTATAATTCGATTTTTGTATTTTTACCCCGAAATCGGACGATTTTTGCGAGGAGCCGCCAAAAGGGTGTTTTTTCGTCCGTTTTTTAAAATTCGAGTTGCATCGTAAAGGGAAACGTTTATTCTAAGCGGTGTACGAATTTTAATTTTTTTTTGAAGCACCCTAAGACTTAAAAAAAATTCCAATAACGGTCGATTTATCTTACTTTTTTTTCCGGTTTTCGGCCGCGTCAACTTTGAAAAATCGCTGCCCCGTCTGGCTTCAAAGGGAACAAAATTTGGCCTCTTTTATTCTCACATCCCAGGGATAGACCGTAACCATTTTTTACGCCTCCACGCGTATAGGTACAATTTTATCGTTTTTTCGGGCGGTAAAAGTGCTCCAACTGTGTACCACATATTCAGTGCGGGGGGCATTGATATTTTGGGACCCAAGCCGACCAATTTGCGATTTTCACATACAAAATTTTTTTACCTATCGCGGGGGGGGGGGGGCGAAATTTGAAGTACGCCACTGCACTTATTTCGAAAAAAATGGCAGTTTCTTTATTCGTAATCCCAATACCATCTATTGTATTAGATTGGAAGCTTTTTTTGACATCTCAATTTTTTCTCTGTTTTTGGCGCCCTCAAATTCGTCGTTTGATTTTCACGTATTTTCGACGCGGAATTTGAAGATTCGTAACTTTTGATCGGTGCAAGCTTTGTGAGTCGAATATTTTTTATTTTGCTCACTACATTAATACTTATAAATAAAAAAATCAACACTTTTAAATTTTCACCCCGAGTTTTAGAAAAAAATTAAAACGTAAAATGTTCAAAAATCGCGCCCGACGCGGTCGGACTTTTGTACCACTGCCGCCCACAGTTTTTAATTTATTTTATATTTTACTTCAATTCCCTTAAGAGGCATAGTTTTTGCACCGGATAGGCTATTTTTTGTTTTTAAATTCGAAGGGGTTGGGTTGGAAAGTTATGCGTAAATTGAGTCAAAACTTTAATTTTGGGGGTGAGTGGCTCCCGTCGGGCTATTTTTTAACCGATTTTCAATTTTAAAAGCTCAATCGAATGTGATCTTCGTACCAAAACCGCCCACGCATAGGGTTTTTCGAATTTCAAAAAAATAACGAATAAATATTTTTTTCAAGATCCCCTTTAGAAAAGTTGCATTTTTTACGCTTTTTGGTCTAGTCAACCCCTCAAATTCAATTTCACCCCCATGTAATACACCTTCCCTAAAAGCTTTCAAGGTCCGCTTTACGTCAAAAAAAGTATCACTTCGCTATCTCTTTTCATTATCGAGTTATGACTGAAAATGCAGCAAAATCTCCGTGATTGGAGGCAAAATTTCGGTCTGAAATTTTTCACTTTTCACAAAATAATTAATGTCTTCCAAACTTTTAACACCACCGGGACGTTTAACAGCTTAAAATTCGCGCCGTCACCTCCCCGAACAAATTCCATGAAAATTATAATTCTCTGTTGAAAATTGCGCCCTCCAGGGCCGTATTTGTATAAATTTTGCCAAATCTATGCGAATTTTTTCCAAAAAAACTATTTAACCGATTTTCACTATTTTTTTCAAAATGCGTGTATCCACGGTGTTTACCTTTGGTGAAAATTTTAAATCGCTAACTTTTCAAGAAAAACAACAAAAACCGATTCTCATGAAAAATTTCAAACCTTAAAAATATCTTAAATTTTTTTTTTATTTTTTCAAAATCGACCACGCAAATGAAAGATCTCTACACCCCCCAAAAACTCAAAAATATCAAATTTTTTTTAGGTAATGTACCTTAAAAAATAATTAAATTTTAAAAAATTTAATAAGATAATATCGATAATTTTTACAAACTTACCTGTACGAATTTTTATTTCTTAATTTTAGTTATTAAGCGAAATATGAATTTTTCAAAATACACATTTACTCATCTATCAGAATGCCATATTTTATATAAAAATTCATAACTTTTGAACAAAAAGTCGCAGAACCTTTTTTTTTATTTTTTTCTTATTTCTTTATACTGCAACCCAAAATTAATAACTTATCTAAACTCCTTTCCAAAAACATAAAAATTTAGTATAGTAAATTTAAAGTTTTTTTAAGAATTTATTATTTAAATATTTTCCAAGTTAACGATTTCAAAAATTTTCCTGAAAACTACGAAAGTTATTAACTTTTAAATTTCATACCACAAACATGTAGCACCTATAGATGTATTTTAAAAAATATTTGATGAAAATCGGTAGATTAGTAGTTTTTCCATAATAAAATCGCAAAAAAGTTGCTAAAATTTGGGCACAAACCTGGCTTTTTTAGAATGATCGGAAAATACAATTCATTCCTTTTCGGGCAAATTTAAAGTTTTTTTTAAGATATTTTTATTTAAATATTTTCCAAGTTTTTGATTTTAATAAATTTCTTGAAAACTACAAAAGTTATCAACACCAAAATTTTAAATTTTTATTTATTTCCCATATAAACAAAGTAATGGTTTTTTTGATCTATCTAATACCCTGCTAATGGAAAATCCTGGGATCGCTACTGATGAGATGGGAATCATGGTATTTGTTCGGCCTTGTCGGATTATTCAAATCTTTTTTAACATTCCTTAGGTTTGGGGCGATTTGTATTTAATAATTATTTTATAGGAAAAAATTTCACTTATTATTGTGTTTTCCGGCAACATCGTTCAAGGTTCTTCTACATGCGCTGTTGGAGCTCGTTTTCATAAACTCCGATAAAATTGGCAGCGTATCAAATGTATTCGCGGTACGCGATGTATACGATCTGAGATTAAAAACAAACTTGTTTTACTTCATACTTCATAACATTACTAAGAACACCATTGTGATTAAAAAATTTACATTATTCTTTTGTGAGTAATTGTAAACATGGGGGCATTCTTAAGTTGTTTGGATGAAGATGAAGAATCTTCAGATGAAACCTCAGACAATGTGTATCTAGTTGAAGAAAATATATCGAATTTGCCCGAAATACATTATGAATATGAGAATAGAAACGAATTTAGGAGAAATCAAGAAAATATTCCCCCTAGAAGACGACATCAAAATAAAAAATACGCGAAATATGAAAAAAAGCAAGAAAGAAAAAAATTGCTACGTTTTATAATCTGTAAGGTAAACCCTGACAGTAATATTTTAAACATTCCAGAATTTTCTAATTTTCCCAAGGATACAATTTATACTAAGAAATCTGTAATTAAAAACACTTCTGAATATAGCTATGTTTCTGAAATATTTAAAAGTTCAGGTAAACCTTTCATGAAAATTACTAGAATTGAAAATATTACTAATCCTTATCTTAAAATTCTTTTTTATTTAAAAAAGTTGGAGTTGGAACAAGAAGGAAATGTAACAGAGAAATTCTTGTTTCACGGAACTCACTTACACAATGCTCCCAGCATATGTGCAAATAACTTTAATTGGCGATTATGTGGATCTTCTGTAGGTACAAAGTATGGACAAGGAATATCATTAAGTCCCATTTCTTATTATGCAACTCATTACTGCGATAAGGACAGTGAAGAGAAAATTATGTTTTTATGCCGAGTTTTAGTGGGAAACGAACATATTGGTAATAAATTCACCAAAATTCCAAATGAGGGTTTCGATACAACACGTAATGAAAAAGGAGATGTAATTGTTAAGTATGATGATGATACTGTTTATCCCGAATATATTATTTATTTCGTTATGAACTAGTAAATTAAAAGAAGCAAAGTGGATAATTAAGTTTTACGAAGAAGGAGATTTTAAAAGTGTTTATGGTTGTATTAGTAGTGTGGGTTTTAGTCCTATTTTTAATTATTTGAATTTTAACAAAAAGGTTTCTTTTAATATTGTACGCTTTTTGTTTGGTTATTGTTGTATTATAAAATATTTTTAATGGTGTTTTAACTTAATATTTAAATACATTGTTATTGTTATTTTATATTTGAAGCAAGATTTTAAATTATAAATAAAAATATTTGAAAATTATTAATTTGTTTAATTTTTATTAAATTTAAATGACAACCTAAAGTTTATAATTAACTTGAATGTAATTAATATTCAATTTGCAGATGTGCTACTAGTAACTAATGCGATTTCAAACTTACTTCACCGAGTTCCTAGTACTTTGTTGCCATCAAAAGTGGTGAAACAACCATTAACGAAATCAATGATTACGAATGCTTCATTTAGAACAAAAAAATTACCAGGTAATAAATCGTACCATTTCCCAACCCTTGATCCTTTTAACCCCCGTAATTTAGGTTAATTGAAGAGGTTTTTAATTGAAATTATTGTGCAGACGATATTCCAATCCAACATTCAGAAGAGGGAGCAGGTGATGCAAGTTTGGACTCAATCGTTGAAGAAGGAAGTGGAGATTTATCTGATAAAAAAGGATACCGAGGGAGGTCGGGAAGTGCATTGAAACACTTGCCTAAGCTTCCAGGTATGGGTAAAAAGCCAAAACAGAAGAATAGTCCTACACCACCTCGCCATTCTCTGGAGGAGAGTGTAATTGATTCTCGTAACAATTCAACCATGCAAGGGGGTGGAGAACCTGTGTCATTAGTAGTTAGTAATAGTAACGGCAGTATGCAAAGTGAAATTAATTTAAACACTGTGCACGTAAGCACTGTGTAAATTTCTTACCCTTTTAATTTAAAGGTTATTGGAAAAATTGCTTGGTGGTTGAATGTTAGTCAATTACTAGTTTCTTAGTAAGAAAAGGGTGGATTGGTTACAAATTAAAAATAATCCATGAATGTTTTGAATTAACAAATATTTTATTTGAAGTATTAAATTTTAAATATTGCAAAACTCATGCAACAAGCAAAACTCCCATTCCATGATTATGTTAAAATGTACTTAATGGTAAATGTTTCAATCGATTAAAGGTGTTGTTAAATAATGTATAATGTTGTATACACTATATCAATTGTTGTGAAATATTGTAAATATTTTTTCGTTTATTTTTAATGTACATATTTATTTCAAGAGATTTTAATGTGTAAATTATTATAAATATGTATAATAATAGTTATTTACGTGTTTGACATTTTAAAATGTTAATGTGAAGCATCCAAACAAAATCTAAAAATTGTATAAATAAATTGAACTGACGTAGGGAACAGAATAATAAATTTACAAGGTATATATAATATTTTTATTTCAAATCTACTAAATAACATTATTTATCATTCAAGCTGAATATCTGATAATGCTGAAACATTTTCATTCATTACCAATATACTAATCCCCAATAAAATAGCTTTATTGGTGATATCCGTTTTCATTTTATAAACGACATGGGAACACGCAGGTGGAAAGCTAAATGACATTTTTCCTATCTCTGTTATACCATCAGGCTTTGTTAACTTATGTTCCCTGCCACATCGTCCCATGTAAAAATAAAAAATTATCTCATTTTTGGAGTTGAGTATTCGGTATGTAAAACCATCTTCCACTTCTTTTCGTATTGAAGCTAACAATAAACCGGAATAAGAACCAATATTAATAATTTTTTCACAACAGCACAAATTATATTTATAACGTTTATGTAAACTTAAAATTTTATTACCATCGGTATCGACAAGAATCATAATACAATGTCCCAGAAATTTGTAGAATTTCTTGTTAAGTTGTTTTGAAAATACGGCGTAGAATATAATTTCACCGACATTATTTTTAATTAAATATTGATTTGGCTTCTTAAATTCGCTAAAAAATGCCAACGGTTCAAAAGCATGAAGAATCGTTAAGTGTGTAGCTTCATCCAGTAATTGTAATCCAGACTTTTCAGTCGAATCTACACTAGAGTTACTGATCTTCTTCATTCATATCAAATAAAATTAATTTTTGATGATTTTTATTTTGAATTAGCAGTTTTGATGACATTGTTGTCAAGTGGTACCCGAAAATGAGACAATTTATTTGAACTACTAATAATTTTGACAAATGTGTATAAATTTTAGAACTAATGATTAGTTACTAATCTCAAATTTTACTGTGATGTACTTTTTCAATCAAGTAAAGTTTGAAATCGCTGTTGTAGCATACACTACCGTCCACAAGTATTTGCCCACCCCAATATGTGGCAATTTTGAAAATTCAAAGTGCATCTAAGTAAAAATAAACTAATTTGATAATCTTTTTAGTCTTTTGGTATTAAAATATGACTTATTTGAAAAAAAACATCTCAAGTCAAGAATGTGTTTCCATTATACAGGGTGTCCCATTTTAATTAATCCAGCTGAATATCTTGGAAACTGAGCGATTTCATTAAAAATGTTTCAGACAAAAATTGTAGCGGTTCGAGGGGGACATATAATTGAGCCATGGGTTTTTATTTTTTATGGGGGTTTTATGGGGAAATTTTTTTTTTCAAATGGGAACCTATAAATTTTATTATTGATTCACAATCCATGAAAAATAATAAGCAACTTTTGGTTGAAAATATTTTTTAGGAAATTCAATTTTTCATGATATTCGCGAAAATTAACAGACATTTTGAGATTTCGATTCAGGTTTTCTAGAAAACTAATTTTTTTTAAGAAAAATGCCCAAAGGCAAAATGTGTTTAAATTAATGTAAAGATTTAGAATAACCAGTAAAAAGTTTTTAAAATTTATTTCATTTTTTTTTTCAATTTATTTAAAAAAAATATTTTTACGAAAATGTAAAATTATTTTTTTAGTATTAAAATTAAAGATAAGGTCAAAGATCATCATAAAGATCACTTTTTGCCTCTTGCGATTTTTCTTTAAAAGCTTTAGTTTTCTAGTAAAACTGAACCGAAAATCTCAAAATTGATGAGTATTTTGGTGAATATCACGAAAAATTGAAATTTTCTAAAAAAATTGTTCAACCAAAAGTTGCTTATTATTGTTTAAAGATTACGAATCTACAATAAAAATTATGGGTTCCCATTTAAAAAAAAAATTTCCATAAAAACACCATAAAATCCCATAAAAATTAAAAACCTATGGTACTGTTAAATATCCCCCTCGAAACGCTATAATTTTTGTCTAAAACATTTTTAAGGAAATCGTTTAGTTTCCAAGATATTCAGCTGGATTAATTAAAATGGGACACCCTGTAGATACCGTTAGTTTGATGTTTTCGAGTTGAACTTTTAAATTCTTTATTTAGTGGAAATTGATTGATAAAAATCGAACTCATACAAATTCATATTTATTTTAACATTATTTGTCTAATCCAAGTCTCACTTCGATTTTGTCTCTCATTGAATGTTGCGTTGTTTGATATTCTTAATTTGTCCAGTTAATAATTTTCATAAACAAAACAATTGAAAAGAGTACCTGCATTCCACGCTGGTGCAGTAGATACAAAAGAGGGACACAGGACACAGATTTATTAAATTTTGACAAATAAACATATTCGTTGCGGAATTTTTCATTATTTTTCTTAGGAATAGTTTCTAAATTTTGAGGTGGGCAAATACTTATGGACGGTAGTGTATGTTGTAGTAGAAACCAAGATAAATGAAAGGATAATTGTTTCGATTTCAAAGAAGCAATTACACAAATTGCGTTTCGTGTTCATTAGCATTGGTCAGCACAACGCACTGAATACTCCGAGTACTCTGGAAAAATCGTATTTTTTTTTATTTTTTCAAGAAGGCCAAATCAGGTGGCCTACTTTCGAATTTTTTTTTAAATTTAATTCCAGACCTTATTCTAACGTGCAGCTGGACACAAAGTGTGTAGTGGGAATTTTAAACTGTGCAGTTGGAATCAAAAAGTTGTGCAGTTAAAAAAAAAGCATCGAGAATAAAAAATCGAAGGCAGAATGCATGATGATCTTGAAAACCTAAAAATCTGGGAGACGATTGAAAACCTAAAAAGTAAAAAATCTGGGAGACTACGAAAACTCACAAACAAAAAAAACAATTGAATTAAATTAAAAAAATTAATATATAATAATAAAAAAAATAAGAAAAAAAAATTAATTTAAAAAAAAATTATTGGTATAATTGGTTTAGATTATTTTTGTTAATGATTTTTTTCAATCGAAAAAAATATGTTGCCATTTGAAAAAGAAAAGTTGCCTCCTCCTCCTCTGATGTTTTCAAAAATAAAATTCATTTTTTATTATCTGATAGTAGTATTCTTCATACCATTTAATTTGGCATATCACTTACTAAAATCGGATAAGAAATAACGAAGCTACATGTATTCAGGGTGTCCCATTTGACGTTGAACTGTATGGGTATCTTTGTTATTATTGGAGATAGAAAGTCGGTTAAATGGACAAAGTAGTAGAGATTTGTTCGAATATTAATAATTCGTTGACAAAACATTTGAATATCGCATCGTTCCTGCAATATCTTCAAATAACAAGAAAACGCCATTTTCAAAATATGGCTATAACTTCTTTATTTTGGGTGGTACCAAAAAAGTTTTTTCACATAGTATAGACAATTTTTTGTGTACAATGCAGTAAAACAAATGAATATTTTTTTTCGCCAACGGATTGACCGGAAATGAACCATACCTATTTTTTTCTTATGGCAGCCATATTGGATTTACACATGTTCGGAATCAGTATTTTTTTCTGAGTAATTTGGTGTACGATATGTCACATTTAAAAAAAATTCAATTTTACTTCCGGTTTCACCGGAAATGACATCAACTTTATTATTTTAAGTTTATGACGTCATTATACGTTAGCCAAATCGTGTTTGGTTGCCTATCATAACTACCTACTCTTTGGAAAGTCAAGGAAAAATTTCTACACTAATAAATTGTTACAAATTTTTTTAATAAATTTTCTAATAATGTTAAAATTATTTATATATTGTTAATAAGTAATAAATACAAATTGTAAAAATCTTATTACTCATTATGATCGACTACGTGCATGCCTTTGAATAAAACAGCCCTTAAAACTATTAAGCCGAACATCCACTTCTCCTTCCTCTAACTAAAACAAATACATTTGAAAGTTATAATAAGATTTTAATATTCAAACATTAATTTTGTAGAATACTCACCAAGTCCGATTGATACAAGTCTTTAAAACAAGAGAGCGACATACATTGTCGAATGCAAATAGTCTTCGAAACACCTATTTTCCCAGTACAACCGCTTGCACAAGCCCTTTCGTATTCATGAAATAAAGCTTCCTAAAATCAAAAAAAAACAACTAACATTTTGAATATTTAAAATTGGTTTATTACATTTTTAGGTATTTCTTTGTAAGGAAACTCTGTAAAAGTGTATGTAATTTTGGAACTGACGCATTGTATTAATAGAACTAATAAAATGATATTATTAACAGTAACCATTTCAAAATCGATTGTGCAATATTAAATATTGCGCACGCAATGTATTTGCCTTGTATCTTTTTCTTTTCTCATATTGTTTTGTCTGATGTGTGCTGCCCCCTTGACCCCTCGTGTCTGAAACCTGGATCGTTTTCAATCAATTCGTCGGGGACAACCACTTGCTGATTCGAATGTGAAACAATTGTTAACACTAGTGATAAAGACTAAATTTAAACAACATTATTTATTTATCAACAACAACTTCGGGAGTAAGACAACAAGATCAAGGTTAGTTATTATTGCTTTCATGCCTTGTTTTTTGCTTCTCCCGCCTCGATGTTGTGATTGGACATTCTTTATCTATTTTTTTGCAAATTTTTGAATAAATAATCAATCCAATCCTATACAAAAATCAAGCTGAAATTATATAAATTCCAAAAACGCTTCTCCAAGTTTTTTTAATATATCATATTATTTATTAATTTAAATAAATTATTTTGTAATAATTTTATAATTAAAAAATAATTATTTTTAGTGCGTTTAAAGACTCAAAAATGCGATCAAAGAAAATAGCAATGACCACAGACCAATGGCAACAGGCTTAAACCTAACCTCAAAACTTTGTAACAAAACGCAAATGAAAACGAAAGTTGTATTAAAATTAATAATTGCATTACAATATTACAGATTTAATGACCCAATTACGATTTATGCGAATGATATACAAAACTTTATTATAAATAATGTAATGTAAATTCTAAATAAATCATTGGGATTTTCATGAAGGGGTGGGGTAGAGGGTGGAATGTGCAATAATAAATTAACGCGAACTTATGAATTTACGGCAATAATTATTTGTAACCCTTACCATTATGATTAATGAATAAATCAATAAATAAATATAAATAATGTAGAAAATAAAAAATGCAGCAATTAAATTACTTATTCTATTTTTATAAATAATTAAAAACATTCAGTTTTTAATTATGTTATTAAAACATAACAAAAATGTGATTGTCCACTTTTACCAGTCAAAACCTTATATTTAATATTATTCTACAAATTATAATTTGTTTTTTTAATTTAAATTTTTTAAATTCTTGATTAAAAAATTAATTACTTTCAATTTGTTTTTTTATAACAATAAACCCTATAATTTTGCCTATTTAACCTTCGACATAGCTCTAATAATAAAAGTTTGTTCCTTTAAATAATGAGCTAATTCTGATCACCCTGTATGTAATTATTTATTATAAGGGTGAGATATGTCTTTACTTGATTAAGCTGCGGTGGTACCCTTGCTCTATAATTTGGTTGTTCTATTATCAATTGTTAATAAGCTGTTAGTGTAGTGCTATTTTATTATTAACAAATATTTATTAAAAATGGCTCGAAAATTAAATAATAGAGGTTTGATGCGCCTAGAGTTGGAAGCGGACTGGCAAGAGTTAAATGATTGCATTTGGGTATGATTAATATTAATGTTAATTATTGTTTGTGTGTTGTGTTTGTTATAGATTTTTGATAAATAATAATGATCTGATTTATGTGTTATGATTATTTGTTGTAAATATATTTGAATTGTATTATAGCGTTGTCGCGTTGTGAGAAAAACAATTAATTTGTTTTACATTTTATTTCAACTTTGTATCAGCGCGGGGACCGGCATACGCATGCCGTGGAGTGTCGAAGTACGGTGCAGTGTATAACGCACGTAAAAGCAGGAATTGCAATTACAAAATTTTATTTTAAAAGAACACTCGTTATCAAATTTGTTTTTTATTCTGAAAATTATATAAACAAAGTTGCAAAGTAATAAAATATGAAGCAAATCAACTCATGTATATGCACGTTTATAGGTTATGACAATGACAGCTTCAGATGATGCCGTCATCTCCCCACTCCTTAACTTTATATGATTTAATAAAACATAAATACAGGGTGATCAGTAATTGGATTTATTTCTTTAAAATTCTAACGAGCCCATTTACAATTTAAAAAGAATTTTTAATCACTTTAAGATATTTAAATTTATTATTTAAGTATACAGGGTGTCCCAATTTATAATATCCCAATATATTCAAAGTTTTTGTAAAATTCGAGTACATATTCGGCCCTGGAGTGCGTATTTTTTATGCGATCAGAACGAATGTCTCTTTATTTAACAGAGAAAAGAATTGTGCAAATTTTAAGCCAACAACCGTCTCGAGCTGCCAAATACTTCCTTCAAAATTAATTATTTTCCGATAAACCGAAAATTTCAGAGCAGTTTTTATGTAAAATTTTCAGCGATTTTTCAGTCATAACGTCTAAACGAAAAAAGATATCGACACAAATCTTTTTCTAGATTAAAGCGCTCGGTAAGACATTTAAAATGAGCTATCGTTCATTGAAATAGCTTCAAGTTAAAGGGATTAAAATAAAATTAATCTGGTGCGATTTTCAAAATTTTTATACTTTTCAGGATGGTGGCAAAAAAATAAGGGACCTAAAATAGAACTGAGCGGTCAATTTTATTCATTTTTTAATTATCTTTCATTTGAGAGGCAATTTTTTAAACAATTCGAAAATAAAAATTTTCGTGAATTTTTTATGAAATTTCGTTTTTATTTTTTTTTTCAAAAAGTATTGACAGCAGAGACTTGAAATTTTTACCGAACATAAAAACCCGGAATAGGAGTATTTTAGGTCCGGTTCGACAAAAATCGGCTAAATAGTTTTTGCGAAAAAAAATTCCAAAGTTTTTGTAAAATTCGAGTACAAATCCGGCCCTGGGGGCGCATTTTTTAAGCGATCAGAGCAGTCGTCTCATTATTCGACGGAGAAAACGATCCTGCAAATTTTAAGCCATCAAGCGTCACCATCGGCCGAGTAGTTCCTTCAAAATTAATTATTTTCTGATAAACCGAAAATTTCACAGCAGTTTTTATGTCAAAAAGTGACTTTTTCAAATTTTCGGCGGTTTTTGAGTCATAACTTCTGAACGAATAAAGATATCGACACGAATCTTTTTCTAAATTAAAGCGCACGGTGAGACCTTTAAAATAAGCTATTCTATTATAGCTACCCATAGAGGGTGCTCTGCATATAAAAAACATGGCGGAAGTGACTGAATATTTTCATTATTTTTTAAATATTTTGACTCCTAGTCTGATTTAAAAAAAAACTTTTTATGCAGTTTTATTAAAGACTGTATCTGTAACAAAATATAAATAAATTGAGCCCTTACATTTTTTTGTTTTCCATTAAAAAAATAAAATGTGAAAAAGTGAGTGATTATTTTCATTCTTTTTTAAATATTTTGAATCCCGGTCTGATTAAAAAAAAACTTTTTATGCAGTTTTACAAAGGACTGTACACGTAACAAAATATAAAAAAATTGAGCCCCTACATTTTTTTTGTTTTCGCTAATAAAAATAAAATCTGAAAAAGTGACAATTTTTTTATTTTTTTTTTTAATTTCTTGACTCGTGGTCTGATTTTGAAAAAAACTTTTTATGGAGTTTTACTAAGGACAGTATGTGTAACAAAATATAAAAAATTTGAGCCCTTACATTGCTTTGTTTTCCATTAAAAATTTTGACTCCTGGTCTGATTAAAAAAAAACTTTTTATGCAGTTTTATTAAAGACTGTATATGTAACAAAATATAAAAAAATTGAGCTCTTACATTTTTTTGTTTTCGCTAAAAACAATAAAATCTGAAAAAGTGACTATTTTTTTAATTTTTTTTTTAATTTCTTGACTCCTGGTCTGATTTTGAAAAAACTTTTTATGCAGTTTTACTAAGGACTGTATCTGTAACAAAATATAAAAAAATTGAGCCCTTACATTTTTTTTGTTTTCGCTAAAAAATATAAAATCTGAAAAAGTGACTATTTTAAATTTTTTTTTTTTAATTTCTTGACTCCTGGTCTGATTTTGAAAAAAACTTTTTATGCAGTTTTACTAAGGACTGTATCTGTTACAAAATATAAAACAATTGAGCCCTTACATTTTTTGTTTTCGTTAAAAAATATAAAATCTGAAAAAGTGACTATTTTAAATTTTTTTTTTTAATATCTTGACTCCTGGTCTGATTTTGAAAAAAACTTTTTATGCAGTTTTACTAAGGACTGTATCTGTAACAAAATATAAAAAAATTGAGCGCTTACATTTTTTTTGTTTTCCATTAAAAAAATAAAATGTGAAAAAGTGACTGATTATTTTCATTCTTGTTTAAATATTTTGACTCCTGGTATGATTAAAAAAAACTTTTTATGCAGTTTTACTAAAGACTGTATATGTAACAAAATATAAAAAAATTGAGCCCTTACATTTTTTTGTTTTCGATTAAAAAAATTAAATGTGAAAAAGTGACTGATTATTTTCATTCTTTTTTAAATTTTTTCACTCATGGTCTGATTATGAAACAACTTTTTATGTAGTTTTACCAAGGACTGTATATGTCACAACCTGATTAAATTTGACAATTACTGTATCTTTTAGTTCAAAAACTGACATAGAGGGCTTAACAGCGCCATCTCTTGGTATTTGAAATTCCCAATAGTCATAAAGTGGAAACAAGACGAAAGTCATAACCATAGTAATGAAATAAACAATCTATCTTTACAGAATCCCACCACAGGGTTTGATTAGGTCTTGGAAGACCCTGGATTGACCTGGTAACTTTTTCCAATAATGTACAGTTGGTCCCAGTTGGAAGTAGGATAAAAGTAAGCACGATTTTTTGTCCTACTTCCAACTGGGAGCAACTTTACGACAAAGCGTTCAAAAACTCACTTTTATTACCAGTGTTTGGCCAGGTACTTCAACTAAGATGGTTTGAATTTGTCGTCTACAAAAGTCTTACCGAATTTATTTGCTAAAAATGTTGCGTGGTATTTTACGTATATTTGTTTGGTAAATACATAATTTAAAATTAAGTGGGCGACCTTATAGCGTATACGAATTATAAAAGTATGTAAATCGTGGTAAATGAAACAAAGGGCGTAGTGTGTGCAATGAATCATCACCGTTATTGCGACAAAGATTAACATACCAAATGCTGTGTTACAAGCAGACATTAGCACTGCTCCGCAATTAAGATTCATTAACAGTGACTAACTCACACAACTATAATGCCTCCCAGCAAATGAGCAATTAAGATTTACTCTTTAAGATAATTTTATACGTAATTTATATTAGTGAATCTTTCATTTCCGAATTTATGTGTTAATTGTGTGCAATTACAAGATGAAAAGTAGATCTTTCTATAAAGCAGGAAATTGCATTTTTATTGCTTGTTACTTTTTTCGAAGAAAACAAACTGCGAGGAAATATGGTAGGTTCAAAGGTTTTTATTTCATTCTTTATTATAACGCAATAAACGAGTGTGTTTTCTTTCGGTTGTCATAAAATTTCATTTTTATGAGATATTTGATATTGCATCATGAGAAAAGTTGTAATTTAATACTGTAATATTCTGTTAGACCCATTTTTGATACCCTGGAGTCGTCTGTAGGTTAGTGTTTGCAGGAGGGAAACCCGTAAAAAAGGGGATATTTATTTTTACTAAGGGTGTACAACTTTTTCATTTTCTATATTATCTATGATCATAAAATAATTTATAATAATATATAATAAAAGAGATTTATTGCCAAATTTAGGAGATAGTTATAGCTAAGGTCACTCAGGAAGTACATATCTAGTGGCTTGATTCTATGTTCTTTACTAACTAAAGCATAGAACATTAAGTTTTTTAATTCTTCTATTTTACTTTAACCTTTTACGGCTTTTAAATACTGAATTTTGTTGTTTTTCCAAATTAGGGTCGTTTTGAGATTTTATTATTCGGTCGTTGTGTCTAAATACAAGTAAATCTGCTACTTGGTATACATTGTTAATTCACTTTCAGAGCTCAGTTTTCTCGACAACGGTCTGTTTCTTTCAGATAACCATTTAATCGTCAATTCTCAATACCATTTCGGAATAACTGCAAATTCGGGCCTAGTTGACTTAAGCGTGTTACTGTTATCAGAAAGCTCTAACGAATACGGAAGAACATCGACAGAATTATAGAGTTATTCTCCTGACTTGTACTAGAGCCCGATCCAGCTTTTTTGACGACATAGGCAAATCCTCTTTTAAATAATGACATTTATTTATTTTTTATGTATTATAAGATATCCAATTATGTCCATTGCATTTTCAACGAAACTCTTAGAATTGAATAATTTAAGTAATATTTGTTCAAAATTACCTTTTTCTTATTCCACTTGTCCCAATTTTCAATGGGAACAGGTTCCCCAGATGGTTTGATTCTGAACTAAAATAAAACATCGCCCACAAGAATAAGCAGCATAAAGTTTTCAAGTCCTACAAATCGGAGAAATCTTATAACAGATTTAGCGAACTTAGAGTTGCTTGCAAGATTCAATCTAGAAGCTGCTCAAATTACTCGCACGACATCCAGGATGATTTGAAGATGGAATTTCATTAACTCTAAAAACTCTGATAGGGATATCCCTGGATCAATGCATCTTTGGGACTTATCTGCTGATAATGGACCAGACATTGCTGAGTTATTCTCACTTTTCTTCTGTGTATAATCCCGCTAGTGGTCACTTGGACCACTCTATCTTTCCTTGGGTTAGCAACACGTGCATGTATTTTCTTTCTATTTAAGAAGATTTAAAGGGCTTTAAAATAAGCCAAAAAGATTTAAAATAGCTGCAAGGTAAAGAAGTTAAAAAATTTAAAACGCGTGCAATTCTCAAAATTTTAATGTTTTTAGAGCTGCTGGCAGAGAAATAATAGACCAAAACTGGAACTGAGTGATCAATTTTAATCAGTTTTTAATCATCTTTCATTTGGGGGGTCGATTTTACAAAAATTCGAAAAATAATTTTTCATAATTTCTGAAGGCTTTGGGCTTGATTTTTTTTCAGGATTTTAGTTTTTCTTAATTTTCTCAAAAAGTATTCACAATAGCAACCTAAAACTTTTATGGGTCTATCATCACTCGTTTTGCTGGTATTTGCCATTTGAGCCAAAAAAAGATAAATTTTTGAAAAATCACTACTCTAAAACAGAAGAACATGTTGGCTTGATATTTTGTCAAAAAATTTTCAACGTCGTCTAGTCTACAACTATCATGTCAAATTTAAGTTTGTGATATTTTTTTATCAGGGTGTCTTATAAAACGCAAATTGAACAGTTACACGAAATTTTCAAATGGAACACCCTGTATATTTTAACGACAGTCGATGGCCTTTTTTCAAGCTTTCTATTGATATAATGTTTGTATGGTCGTTTATCAATGGTTTAGGTGATATTAATATCCAAACTGAGAAATAGTGAAAATAGACATAATAGCACTCTTGGTGAATTTTTTTCAGGATTTTTTTTAATTTGCCTAAAACTTATTTGTTTCTTTCTCTATTTTGCTTTTTTAATAATGTTTTTATATTATAGTAACAGTTTTTGTTGTTTTATAACACAAATAAAATCGAAACTTGCAATTATCAATTTTGGTTTTCTAAATTTCAGTATGTTTTGAAAATTTAACAACTGATGTTATCAAGGAAACCCCTATTTTGTTGAATTTCGTTTTTACGCTCTCTTCTGATAGCTAGAAGCGGATTTCTTTCAGCTTCACCAAGCGCTTACAACATATTTGCCATTTCTTCTTTAGAAGAGTTCACTATATCGGTTTAGTTATTGCCAAAAGTACAGAAAAAGGCGTTAAAACAAAACTCAACAAAATAAGGGTTTCCTTGGTAATTGGTAACATCAGTTGCTAAATTTTCAAAGCATACTGAGACTTAGAACAACAACATTATAAAAAAAGGAAAATACAGAAATAAATAATAGGCGAATATAAAAAAAAATCCTCAACAAAATTCATCAAGAGCACTATTTTGTCTATTTTTCACTGTTTATCAGTTTGGATATTAATATCTCCTAAACCTTTGATAAGCGACCATACAAACATTATATCAATAGAAAGCTTGTAAAAGATGCCAACGATTGATGTTAAAATATACAGGGTGTTCCATTTGAAAATTTCGTTTAATTGTTCAATTTGCGTTTCATAAGGCACCTTGATAAAAAATATCACAAACTTAAATTTGTTATGATAGTTGTAGACTAGACCATGTTGAAAAATTTTTGACAAAATTTCAAGCCAAAATGTTCATCTGTTTTAGAGCAGTGATTTTTCAATAATTGATCTTTTTTTGGCTTAAATGGCAAATATCAGCAAGACGATTGATGATAGACCCATAAAAGTTTATACAAAGTATAATTATTTTTTGATAAGGAATCCAAAAATGTCATAATATACTGGGTGTTCTATTTAAAAAAATATAAGTTTGGTTCAGTAGGCCATGATGGGACACCTTGTATATATCGAAAATATTTTTAAATTGTGGGGCATGCATGTATCTATATGTTGGTGAAAACCGCAAGTCGATATGTTTTATAGCAAAGAAGCTATTGACTGTGGGCATATGATTGGGTCACCCTGTATAGGACTTTCGCGCCACTTTAACTAAAAATAAGTTCACCCTACAGAATAAAGTTTCGAACAAAAGTTGTAGGAAATTTTATGCTCTACAAGATTGATAATAAATAATTTTATCGGAGGATTGATAAAAACCGAGATATTTGGAAAAAAACATTTCCACCCCCATAACTTCCGAAGCAGGTACCCCACAACTCGGGATTCTTTAGATCCTAAATGTACATGATTTAAGCTACAAATAAGCCGAGTTTTATTAATTCCGCAATTTTTTCCTTATTGAAACCTAATTTTACTGTACTATTATGTCTTTTGAAATTTTGATAATTTCTTCACTGGTGATGGATGCCAAGAACAAATATTTATTTGGATTCTGATATAGTATTTAAGGCTTCCAGTTTATTCCGCATTTTCTTCAAGTCCTCTGTAAACCAGTTTATAAAATCGGAGTTTGTTCTCTTGATTTGTGTGATAGTTAAAGGCAGTGTCGGACTGGGCAACCGGGCAAATGCTCGTGGTGGCCCCTCACAGTGGCCTTTCAGTGACTCCAAAAAAATCTTCTTGAATTTAATAATTCTTTTACTCTAATAAAGCGAAAGTCTTCAATGTATGACCTTGTTAAATATTAATCTTAAAGTATATTTTTTCCTAAAAAAAATCTGTTACAATAGTAGGTAACATTTTCCTTTAAAAATTCTACAAAATTTCGACTGAAAAGATTTTCTAAATTCTAAAAATCCAAAAACCACAAGCGATAAAAGGTACCTAAATTGGGCGATGGGAATAAATTTAGCGCTGAATGCTGAATATAAATTATAGAACATCTAAAAAAATGTAACCCAAAATTTATGGCGCACCAGCTCATTTTGGTTTACAAGTCCGTCAATTTTTAAATAATACCTTTCCTAATCAATGGATTGGCAGAAGAGGTGCTATTGAGTGGCCACCTAGATCACTTAATCCATTGGATTACTTTTTCTGGGGCCATTTGAAAAACGTAGTATACCAAACAAAACCTGAGAATCTTAATTATTTGGAAAATCGAATATTAGACGCTGTTGCATTAATTTCATTTGAAAGCATTCAAAACGTTATCAACAGTTTTTATGTTCGTTTGGGACATTGTCAAATAGTTAATGGGGAGCAATTTGAACATCTGATCAAATAAAATCATGTAAAAAATTTTTAAACTTATTGGTTTTCGAAATAAATGGACGTTGCCGAACTTCTTGTATTAAAACTTTAAACCTTTATAACTTCCAAAATATTTGCTCAAAAAAAAGAAAGAATGATCTGTAAACCTCTCAATGTAGGCTATGAAAGTGTAGGATAAAAACTAGGGGTTTCTATTTAAAAAAAAGTCATCATGGATTGACTTTGGACCTGAATTTCAAGGCCATGGTAATATTACTACGTAATGTACCACTAAAAATAGTAGAACTCTTATTTGAAACATTTTTTTCAAAAACGATGCATTTCGAAAATAAATGGACGTTGCCGAACTCTTTTTATTGAAAATTTTAAACCCTTGTAATTTCTTAACTATTTATCTAAAAAAAATAAAAAAATATGGCCTGTAAACCTCTAGAAAGAAGCTATAATATTATGCAAAAAAAATTGAGGTTGTCATTTGAAAAAAAAAAGTTGAGTATCGCTTGACCTTCGCCATACTGGCCAAGGTCATGGCAATATTCTTAAAGAATGCGTCTCTAAGAATAGTAAAGCTTTTATTTGAAACATTTTTTTCAAAAATGCTTTATTTTAAAAATAAATGGTCGTTGCCGAACTTTATCTTCACCCTGGATTTGTCGATTTTAGCGCCTTACTAACTTGGCGCCTGAGGTAGAGTCCTCTGGGCCTTATGTATCGGTTCGACCTTGTTTCTACATTATAAACGTCACATTTTGAATTCTAAATTGGCTTTATCCCATTTTATATAAAATTTGACTTAGGATAGATCTGCTTTAGACCGAAGAAATATTTTTTTCAGATTTTTGAAAAATTAACTATCTTGAATAATTTTAACAAAATTTCGCCTGCGACGCATTTTCCAATTTTATAACTTGGAATTGAGTTTTTAAAAGAGCGAAAACAAAAATTCTTATTTTTCACCAACGAAGATCATATTGCAGACTTTTTTATAAACACCCTGTATATTATAAATAATAGGTGCAAATAGGGCGGGTTTTCTAAAAGGTTCGTGGCCCCCTATGTGCCAGTCCGACACTGGTTAAAGGGGTGGACAAATTGTCGATCAAGTGGCTATCTATGAGAAAGCTTTTAGATAAAGTTTTGTCGAGAGATAGTATCAGTGAAGCTTTCTTGTCGATGAAAAAGATGTTTATGAAACGTTTGTGTCGATGAACTGATAGCACGTCTAGTCTAGTTATTTGGTGAAGAATGTATTTAAATTTAAATTGGCGTAATGTTGGTTGCATATGCATAATGAAGAATGGAGTAGGTAATTGGTTATTGAATTAAGTGTAATTAATCGTAATAAGCAGATAGTAGAACATAGAACATCGCAGTGATGTTGTTCGTACGTTCGTAGAGCTGTTGAGAGTTAAGAGTGAAGTGAGTGAAGGAGAAAAGCGGGAGCGCAGAAGCAGTATTTAGATGCGGCCGATCCCAAAACGACGCGCCGCTGCCGAATTGATTCAACGATCCCCGATCGTATTTCGCGGTTAGGTTTAGTAGGTTCTTGGTTCTCGGTTCTCGTTTCGTTTCTCGTGCCGTGTTCAGTCGAAGAGGGAAGCAACAGTGCGCGCGATTCTGCGTTCATTGATCGACCCCTCCACTTGGGTACCCTTTCTGACCCCCCCATCGTTGCCGTGGCCCTTGTCGTTATCCCGACCCGACTCCCGACAAAGCAGCCAGGGTTGAAGTTGATCATTCGCGCCACCGCTACCCTGTTTGTGTCCAGAGCAGAGAACGCGTCCAGAATAGCCGGTCCACATTGACGCAAGGACACACGTTAACCCAGTGCTTTATAAACCAAAAAATTGTGTTGCACTTGGTGCAGTGTTTTTTATGTAAAGAGTGTTTGGAACAAGCATCAAACTGTGGGGCGCAGGGGCTTTTTTCTTACCTCCTCAAGGGATGTACTACCCGGTAAGAGACTTAGCATCTACCTACTCTACTACGTTCCCTGCGGCACGTCCCAGAATCCCTTGCACACGCATCTCCTTCGACCCTTACCCTCCACGATTCTCCTTCATTCCGATCAAAGATCAAATTAACCAAACCAATTTCATTTTTTCACCGTTGCTGCTGCATCGCATGTTTTGTTTACAACAGCGTCGGCGAAGTCAAGGACGAATTCAGGAATTCCATCCACCAATTATAAGCACACGATCTTGGGAAAAGGCGCACGACGCCCATGTGCTTTTTGCAACCGTTTCGTTCGTTCGATGAAAATATTTCGCCGTTCGTTATGGATCGTTGCCAAAAACTTTTTAATACCTGCTACACACATACACCATACACCCGCTTCAACTTCAAGCTCTATTTTCAAATAAACCTTTACACCAGTATTAAAATCATCTCGCCAAATTTCAAATCTTACCCAATTTCGCCAAAAACAATCTACAATAGCCTGATACGCAAATTGAAGTATTGGACGGAAGTAATGTTCAATTAGAGTCATTAGTGTAGTTGAATTGAAAATGCATTTGCGTTTTGCCATCATTGTATATGATGTATTTGTACTACAGCTTGCAAAATTTGTTACTTTCGAATGTTTGACTGTTGATCAAAAGTTTTATTAAACTCATAAATTTAATAAGCTGTAAAAGCAGTGGCGTGTAACGTAGCGTGGCCAGAAACATAAAAAAGGGAAGTCAATTATTTTCAAAGAAATTGGCCAATGGCAAATAAACAATGAATTTTCTAAATTATAATTAATTATAAATATATTAAGTGTACTAAATTTTTCTGTACTCTTATGCAGTTTGAAAAAAGGCGATCTATAAGTTGCAGCTGAAACCTGGTGCAATTAATTTTCTTGCCCGAGGTTATTCACTTCTATTAAGTGAATAAAAGGGGTCAAATAGATCATAAACGTAGAAATTCACATCCGAATAATTTCGGTAGGTTTAAACCTTTTAGAATGATTGAGGAAAAAACAGAAAAACGCCAGATGGAATCAAAGGAGAAATTTGATTTATTGCCCCTTGGCTCTGGAAGTTTTTTGTTCCGTTGGCAAATAAGAAATAAGTACCGTAACAATGGGGCTTTTTAGGAATCATTCCGAATTGTGGAATTGAGCCTTTAACTGGAATACACGTGAGCCAATATTCCAGAATGCCAAGTTGATCATATATAAAATGTTTTTTCTTTTTAGTCCAAACTAATCCAAATAAAATATGACGATGGACAAACGCCTATTTTCACACTGTTCCTTTGGATTCCAGAATACGTGTAATTCAGGCTTTTAGGGCGATTACTCGAAAAAAACTGTAATCAAAGGTGGATTCAGGAAAAGGCACTTCGATTACTGCCTTACTTGTGTTTCTAATAACGTAAAGCGAATTTTGGAAATTATTCCAAGACGTTTCTGAATAGTGCACGTCCAACTTTGTAGATGTCTTCTTGGCACATGCAGGTCTCTGGATAAAAGCAACGATACATTGTTCGAATTATACCAATGCAAATGCATTGTCGCAAAGGGTTACGAATATATTTTTATGCAACAGAAGACTTTCGCAATTGAAGTTATTAAAAATCAAAGTTATATTAAAGAAGATCCTTCAACTATTACTGTTAAAGGTCTATGTAGGCAGACACATTTAACATTTCATCGGTATAATGTAGAACTACCCTAAAATTGTTGCAACAACATGTTGATAACAAAAATGTTTTTAACATTCATTAAGCCTATGTCAATACATGTTGCTATCAACATTGAACATGAAAGTTTTCATTATGTGTTTCCACGCATCTGGATGTTATGAAAACATGTTGCAGCAAGAAATTATTCGAAATCCTTGGACCCAGAGCGTTCGCAAAATTTGTGATTCTAACAATACTAACAACATTGTTATCAACCGAGTTATCAACATGGTATTGAAAATAATATGAAATGCTGAAAACAAATATTGAAAAAGTTGGCAGCAAAATATCGCTACATTTCTTAAACTCCGTTTCCACCAAAGCAACATTGAGGAACTTTTGTGTTTCTGTTGCCTAAAAATGTTCCACAAAGTTCCATAAATTCCTAGAGCTGCGTTTCCACCAAATCAACATTGCGGAACTTTTGTGTTTCTGTTGCTTGTTTCCAAAAATGTTCCACAAAGTTCCATAAAATTCCTAAATGTTTCTCGTTGTTTCCGAAACAAATGCCGACTGTTTCTTCTTGTCGACGGTTTCCATTTCGAGCGGTAAACTTCAAAAGAAAATCGGCAACAAAAGGAAACTAAAATAAGTTTCTTCTTGTCGCCGTCTCAGTGAAAACGAACTAGGAACATAAATTTGTTGCTTTTTGCTTTACTTGTTTTGTTTAGTATCTGCGCGGTGATAAACAAAGTGACAAGCAATCGTTCCATTGGGGAAATAACTGGCCTAAAATTTGTATCTTCTTTTTGAATACGTGGAACCATTTTATGTCAAAATTGGACAATCTTAAAAAAATTTAAACATTTCCATTTTTTAATTTTCCAGAGGCAATATCGTCTACTTTGAGGGTGCTAAGCAGGCGTATACCACCATGATTTTGCCTTTCTTGAAGGCTCACTTCTACCCAAAATTTTTTTCTACACAACATAATGTAGGCAGCCGCTGCCAACGCAATTTCTTCATCTTAGTCCATGTTTCACCACTTCACAATACATCAAATTTAACTCAGTTAACTCGGCGACATTCGACATCGACCACCAGTGGAAACACTGTGTTGCACGTTTCTTATTTGCCTGAAACAACGTACGACTACTGACGATTTAGTTGCGTTAGTGGAAACAATAAGTTTATTAATGTTTCTTAAAGTTTCTTTTTCAAACAACAAGAAGAAACAAAACGAAACAAAAAGTTCCTCAATGTTGCTTTGGTGGAAACACACCTTTAGATATAGAATTGTACCATCTTGATAGAAAATGTTGCCAACAATGTTCTAAAGTTGCCCACACACCAACATTGTTACAGTAACGTGTTGACAGCAAAAAATGTTAGCTGCAAAATTGTTTTCAATATCCATTAAGCCTATGTAAATACATGTCAGATACAATGTTGGTAAAGCGGCCTCCAGACAGTGCATCGAACGTGGGCCAACGTTGGCTGAATGTTCGTTTGCTCGATGCATCACGAATGCACAAATGTTGGGATTCAAGTTGGTGTTTGTGGAGGTTTGGCTCAGTGGCGATAAATCTACCACACATCAAAAAACAAGACGAATATTGGCGCGAATCCGCAAATGAATTCGATGCGTCTAGACTTGTTATGATTTAGTATTGGTTTAAAAATTATTTAGTTGAGTTTTGAATTAAAAAGGACCAATGTGTTGGTCATTGTTACTGGAATTTCTACTCTAGGTTCGTAATTACTTTGGGGAAAAGTCGCTAAAACTAGAAAAGCCAACGTTGAACGCATCCTATGAAAGGCAAATGTACGTTCGGCAAACTCGGCGAATGTTCGCCTAAACTGGGACAAGTTGACTAACAACGCCAACATTCATGGACATCGTATAGAGATCGCTTGCAAAAATGAAAAATGTTATCAACATTCATTAAGTCTATGTAAATAAATATTACTATGCACATATCAGAAACAATGTTGATAACTTAAAACATCCTTTAATCCGGACCGCTTCCAGAGCGAACGCAAAATTTATGGTACCAACAAATGTTATTGAAAAAGTTGACCGCAAAAATGTTATTTAAGTTTTATTTACAACTGCCACTGTAAAAATTCTAGAAACACATCGAGGGTTTCATGGAAAAGAGACGTAAAAGCCAAATACAAAGGAACAACAAAAAACGTCTCAAATTTTAGTATTTCTCATTTTTAACATTGGTATTAAATGCATAAACTTACGTACTTATGGGGATTTTTAGCAAGACATAGTAGTTCACAAATTTTCTATCCGAAAGTTATAACGATTTTCCGAAAAATGGTTCATAGTCGCCCCTTTTTCATGAAACCCTCGACATGTTATCAGCAAAATTGCCAATCTACAGTTCAAAGTACGACGTTTTTAATGCAGAAACTTATGTAAATTCACTAAAATAAATCAATCTGGACTAAAACCTCGACTTTAACTTATAACTAAATTAAAAAGTACTTCATCCTGACAAAAATGTTTTTTGACTTATGATAGTTATACCTCGAGTTATACAGGGTGGTCGAGATAAAGTGAACAGTAGATATATCTCCAAAAGTAAGAGTTTTAGAAAAAAAGAAGATTTTTTGCTGGATTCAGATTTAAATAAAAAAAATATGAAAAATTTGAAAAAACTGAGTTAGGGTTAGAATGACCATGAAGAAGTCCTCCAGGTGAAAATTAACTGTTCTCATTCTGTGGCCCCTTTAAAACCAAATAATTTTTATTTGAAACGTTTTTTTTCTAAAACTCTTACTTTTGGAGATATTTCGATTATTCACTTTAACTCGACCACCCTGTATACTATTAAACTCACAACAGAAAACAAATGTCCGAATTAAAAAATAATGTTTTCTAATTTTTAGGTTAAATCTTAAAACTGGATGGATAAATTCTACACTACTCTTAAAACTTAAATTAGATGTTAAATGTGTCTGCATAAATAAACTTTAAATGTAGACTTTAAAAAAGAAGTTTTTAATAAAGAAGGCAGTTATTAGTTTTCCGCAAAGCTTAATTTATCATAGATTAGGATAATTAGGATGATATTTCTTGTTGCTTCAAAAGAAACTTTTTGAGTGGTTAAATATTTTAACAAATCTGAAACTCACGTTCAGTTACTATGTAGTAAAATTTTCTAAAAGTATAATTAATTATTTCTTCTTGAATAAGTTTCCTTCGAATTCTGCAAGACCTTCCAGATAATTCCTGGGAGAGTTAAATACACGACTAAAAATTTATTGCACGCAGGGGATGTAATTCCACATTGTTTCCTAGATAAGACAGTTTCTCTCGGAAATATTTCCTCTAGCTTCCCTTAGTTTAGCACTTTTTGTTTTAAAATACTTCCAGGTAGTTTTCCTCCAAGTTTCCAATTTCTACAAAAAAGAAACATCAAATCCTTTAAGATGTAATTAAATTCTTACGTTTTCAAGTGTCGTATTCTCTTTAATTAAAATTTTAATTATTATTATGGGAAAATTTTATTTAAAATTTATACCATAAAGATTTTGTTCAATTTTATCTTGTTAAACTACTTTACAAGGTAGTAAAGACTTATTACATGAATCTATTAAATCATCATACAAAAATTCCCAATGCGTGTAATCTTAAAATCCCCGAAGGTTTATCTCATCCTTCAAACCTTTCATGAACTAAAGATCAGCATTGTTTAATTTAATCAATACATCAAGAACGAAACTGTCAAGAAAATGTATGTAGCCAAATTCACGTCATAATAAAAGTCAATCTATAAAAAACCGCCTTCAACGCCTATATTTATCAAAAATATTATATGATTTTTATTTAAATTTTGGCGAGGCCCTAAATTTTGGGAAACACTACCACATACCTATGAATAATATATTAATGTACATTTGCATATTTGTAATTAACACGGATTTCTTGGAGGTGATGTGTATTATACAAGTACAAAGGAAACTAATTAAAATTCCTCAAAGACATTTGACATTGTACCCGTCGCTTTCAGCAAAATTTTTATAATACAAACTTCCATTTGCTAATTTATAATTAATTTAGTTTAAAGGAAGATTCCTTCATATTTAATCAAAGGCAAGTTGAATATGGAAATGTAGATATTAATTTAGAATTTTTGGGGAAAAATTGGAAAAATAAATTATATTTAGAAAACAATATTAAAATTTTGAATAGACTGTAACATGTCGCGGAAACAGTTGCATATTTGCAGAAATAAGCAATGATCACCCTTGTGTAGGAGTAAACTCGATTGGAGTTCCCTTTGTTCGGATTTATTGTAAGGATCGGAGCGTGGGGTAGAATAGGGTGAAACTACACAGGATGACTATTGTCCTCACTCCTCAGCGAAGGATTTATTGATTTTCATCCTGCTCCAGCTCTAATTTATATTAAATGAAAAAAGTGTTCCTGCCTCTTTACAATTTATTTTCATTTTCACTTAATTTTTTAACAGAATTGATCAGGGATTAATAATGTGATAATGAACACGTTGTTTTTATATAAAATCCAGGAATTGAGTAAATGCGAGTTTGAGCTCGATTTCTCTGTTTTTAGACAAAGCTTCATTAAGCTCAGCTTAAGTCGAGCTTAAGTTGCTTCATGGCTATGGTCCTGGTAGACTTGGCAACACCCACGACTTCTGTATAAGCTCTACTTGAGGCGAATTAGACGAGATTTCGGAGTAGTCCAACCGTGAAAGCTGAACTTGCGTCTTAAGACGCAGCTTAAAATTTAATTTGCTCTCAAGACATGTTGAGATATCGGACGTTAATTTTATTGAAATATTATGCAATTTATAAATTTTTGCTAAATTAAAAATGGAGGTTTATTTAATTTTCGTTTCCCGACCCGAAATGTCAAAAAAGTAAAGACTTTCGTGTACATTTTAAAAATATTTGAAGTTGCTCTACATTTTCTTCCACGAAATTCATCTTTTTGTTTCGCAATTCGAAAAATATACATTTCTGTAATTAATGTTTTTTGGTCTTGTAAATAAAGTCGTTACTGAGGTCGTTACGTTAATAACACTGGAAGATCCTGAAGCATAATTTTTTCACTTCTCAAAAAAGTGGATTTTATTTCGCCCTTACTGTCTTGAAAGAAACATCTTACTTTTTCTTTTGTTGAATTTAATTAATTTCGAGTTTCTTACATCTTATGATTCCAGGGCATGCTTGTTTTGACGTTACAAACATTAAAAGCTGTATATTTAATTGGATAAGCTATTTATTGAAATTTGATATTAAAGTTTATAAATTATTAAAGCGCTTTTAGTTATTCAAACAAACATGGCTTTTATGTACTAGTTTGCTTAAGAAATCGCTCGAAACTTTGGGTTACTAAAATTGTAAAGTTGCAGTATCATCGAAAATGTCGTGAATTTAAACTTAACTTGGAAATTATACAATAATTTCAAATTCTAACTTGTTACTTTAAAATTATTTTTAAAGTTTTAAAGTTGTGTTCAAATGAAAACGATTATTTTTTATAATTATTAAACGGATTTGATTTGTAAAAATGTACTTGATATATAATTATGGTTACAGCAAATTTATAAGTTTTTTATGTTAAATATTTTCCACTTTTAACATGAATAAATTTTAGTAATTAGCATTAGTAGTATTTCTACTTTTCCAGGAATAATTGATTTTTGATAATTATATTTTGATAGTGATTTAAGTATAATTATTGATTGGGTTATTTTTACTCCAAATGATAGTTGCTTTTGAGCAAATGTTTCCTTTTGCAAGATAAGGGATCACAGCCTTTGTGTGGTTACTCAATGATTCAATGGTATTATTTAACTTGAATTGGAATTCATTAGAGACGTTCATCAAATTGCTTTTGTAGTAAAGTCGTCTTCTAAGCTCTTTCAACAATACCAACTTAATATCAACGTGTACTACTGTTTCTGGAGATAACTCAGCAAAACCAAAAATAGATTGTATTATTTAATACCAGTATAATTGACCGATTTTAATTAATATCTTCTTATAAAGGTAGTAGCTCAAAGTTTTCTCCTGTGCAGTCTTTGATAATATGAAAAATAATACAATGGAAATTATTTTTGAGATATTCACTACTCAAAGAATTGCCTAACTTACGTCCGGTTTGTACACCATATCTTGAGACCCAAGTTCAGCTTACTCGGTTGCACATTGCCGAAATATCATCTTATTCGCGTCAACCAGAGTTTATACGTAAATTACGTTTAAAGATCAAAATTTAACATCTGCGAAGGGTTTAAATGGAAGAGGATGGGTTTAACTTCATTATAAGTTTTTAGTCTCTTAAAATATTAACATTAATGTTACCAATTTCCATTTAATCATTCAATTGTAAGATTTTTTGTCTCTTATGTCTTCCAAATAAATGATGCCGTTCCTACGAAAAATGTAAAAAGGAAATTCGGTGAAAGACTAACTTAATTAATAACTTCATATTTTCTAAGTGAAGTTGCATAAACTTAAATTTTAATTTTTTGGAGAATATCTAATGTATTGTTAAAGTTTACCAGTTTAAACGATATTAATTTAAAATAAAACAAATGAAGAAGAATTAATTTAACAGTTTTATTAAAAAAAATATTGTAATAAATTAAGTGCATATTCAACGTGAGTGCCCTCTGAACGAATACAAGAATTAATACGACGCAAAAATGAAAATCGAATAGATTCAAAGACGTTTGGGATTTCACGTATCCCATTGGTTGCGTTGACGATTCGTACCCAAAGATCTTCTCTGCTTTCGACTGGAGTACTGTAAACTTTATCTTTTAAACAACCCCAAAAAGAAAAATCTAGAGGATTTAGATGCGGTGATCGCGGTGGCCAAGTGACTGGAGCATCAGCACCCCGACCAATCCATCGGCGAGGAAATTTTGCATTTGAATAATTTCTCACATTTATTGAAAAATTAAGGGGGGCTCCATCTTGCATAAACCACATCTGTGCTCTGATGGCAAGGGGTACTTCTTCTAGTAGTCCAGTAAGATTATTTCTTAGAAAATCTAAATACGACACACCATTCAGTCTTGGTGATAATTCAAATAGTCCTATAATATGATCGTCGATTATACCTGCCCACAGGTTGATGGAAAACTGCCTTTAATAATTGGCTACAATTTTCTCATGGGGATTTTCATCCAATACCAGCAATCATTCCGCTTCTTGAGAAGCAAGATTCGTCAGTAAACAAAATTATTCTGGCCATATTTGGATTTTGGTCGTATTTGCGTTTGAACCATTGGCAAAATAACAATCTATTGTTCAAATCAATCGCCAGCAATTCTTGAACTTTGCGAAAATGGTATGGATGAAGTTACTGTTCTTGAAGTGTTCTGTGTACGGCATTTTTTTGAATTTGTAATTGCGTAGAAATCTCTCTTACACTTACTCTGCTATTCTCCTCCACACATCCCAATATTTGTTCTTCTACTGTTCTTATTGTTCGTGGGCGCCCTACGATTCTACGATCAATTTCCAGTTTACCATATTCACGCAAACGACGATCTACGTTAGCTAATAATATTGTATGATGAGGAGTTTGACAATTTGGATACTTCTCAGCATATCTTCTAGCAGCAGCTCTAACATTACTGTGACATTCACCGAATGCAAGGTGCATGTCACATGTCGGCATATTCATTAAATGAATAGATTGCATCCATTTTATAAGTAATTTTTATAAATTGAAAGTTACTGTATTATCTATTATGACATCAATATTTTTACTTTGGTTTTGGTTTCAAAGGGCGACTTAATATTGAAACAATAGGAAAAAGTACTTTGTGTTGCCTAATTTTGCTGTTTTGCACTAGTTTAATTTTTTTCATTTTCTGCAAGAATGGCATAATTTATTTGGAAGACATAAGAGACAAAAAAGTCTTACAATTGAATGATTAAAAGGAAATTGGTAACTTTAATGTTAATATCTTAAGAGACTAAAAACTTATAATGAAGTTTATACCCATCCTCTTCCATTTAAACCCTTTGCAGATGTTAAATTTTGTCTAATTTTTTACAAAGTGCGCGTTTCTTATAAAAACTCAAATACACCAAATTTCGTCATAAAATCTTCATTGGGTTGGACGCAATAAAGAAAAATGTATTTTTTAGTTCAACTTCAAAAGCTTATAACTCCTCAGGGGTTCACTTTTGGTAATAGATAAGTAGAGTTATATCGACTTATTTTGAGATGAGGAATCTTCAGTTAAACGGTCGAATAACGGGACACCTTATATGTAAAGTTGCTCCCAGCTGGAAGTAGGACAAAGAATACGCGATCGAGATTACTTTTGTCCTAATTCCAGCTGGGAGCAACTGTACGTGTAAGTCACTTGATCTTTATGACAAGGAGCAGTTTTTTGAAAGATTAACCAAATTGCCTCTCTTCTTGGAATAATGTATTTTCTTTCATTTACAACGTGTTTATTGTCAACAAAATTAATGTAAAAGGTTATGCTAGACCTAGAAATTAGAAGAAGGTTGGTAGAGCAATAGCTTCTGTCTGTCGTGAATAATGCCATGGTGCAACGCCAGCTCGACTTAAGCTGAGCTTGGTGAAGCTGCGTCTTAAGACATGTTGGAGAAAGCGGGCGTTAATTCTAATTCTTAGAAGATCTGTTTCCGAAAAATCCAGAAAATTCAGGATTTTTACAATTTCATCCTTTAATGCCTTTTGTGCTCAATTGACAAATAACCTTTTCTTTTACCGTTGTTCCTTCATCAAGTGATGGTGGAGGGTAGTTGTACTATACACTTTTGGCTGCAACATGCGGGTACCACATTTTTTATCTTGCCTTGAAAGAAAATAATTGGCCTGTGCAAATATGTCTCCCAAGTTGGTCTCTAGAAAGACTTATTTAAAATTAATTCTTGTAAAATTAAATTTAATTTATCCCAATTTAAATTTTTTAGCTCTTGATATAAATGAAACCGTAATGAATTGAATATGAAAACCTGTATTAACCATTTACAAATATACAAACAATTTCTGTTTTGTTAATTTTTGGTGACATCAAAGCCATGCAATAAAACAAATATTGATAATAATCTAAAACAATGTTCTCTCGAATCTCTGATTCATTCCTGTTTTTATTTTAACATTTCCCTCAAAGTAAAATATGTTTCCTTTGTTTGTGAACATTTTGAACATCTGGATGCGGCATGTATGGCATGACAGGGGCTATACATCGCACTCTGCCTTTCATCATTGGGTAAAATAAACAGAGGCCCGAGCTGCATCTACGTACAAACTATTAGCTTTACATCTCATGACCTTCTCTTTGTGATTCTATCCCAGACCTCGTAAAATATCCGAGTCGAAGGCCCCGATGAATCCGTTTATTTTAGGATCACCAGACGAGAGCTTTTTTGCCCTCAGTTTTGCTCACTCCTAAAAGGACTACCTGAATTAAACACATTAATTGTCAGTTACTTAAAGTTGTTGATAAAATCATGAGTGTAATTATGTACTACAAATCATCAAACGTTAACCAAAGTTTCGACTTAAAAATTAAATATTAATCATTTCAATAATTATTCAAATTTTGTAGTGATAGTAAAGGTTGATAAGTTTATATTGAATACTGAACTAATCTAAAATCAAAATTGAACGTTAAATTATTTGACTGATATATTAGCATTTTCAATATATCTAATCTGATCAATCAAAACGTAGCCATGAAAGCCATGTTATAATTTAAAATAACCAACTGGGCTTACATTAGTAGAATTGTAACTTTTAATGATTGTTTCACAAAGTTTTGCTAAATATAATTATTTAACACATGCGTGACGCTGTTATAATTTGATATAATTTAAGCTTAATTTTTAGAACGTGATGGATAATTGAGAACAATATTGGGACGTATTATAAATTTTCTAAAATTTGTCATGCATTTTATATGTACAAACATTGATTTATAAAAGTAGGTATAATAAAATCCAGAACTAATGTGTTTATTGCCCATTTTATTACATTTTTAAGTGTGAAAATACAATTCTTATATTACAATTTTTATTTATCATTTCTGCGAAACCATACAATAATTCTTAGATATTTATTATAACCCATGGTTCGAACTTATTACTTAAGAATAAGAAATAACCAATATAAACTGCCCTAAAATATCAAAGATTTACAAAGGAAATTTAAAAAAAAATTCATATTTGTGTCGTCTTAGAAAGCTATTATTTAATTTTTGGAATACGACGCAATATTTAAATTTACTTCAGTCTCATCCTTCGTCCTTGATAATAATTAATTTTATTGAGAAAATCAGCGTTGTTAGTCTATCCTTTACCTTGTACTATTTTACAAGTGTTATAAATAACAAATTCGCTCTTAAGAGAATTTTTGAATGAGAATTGAAATATTATTGTTGGCACATTCTCAACTTATTCACTAATTTATGACCATTTAAAATTACTAATGTCACACCACTAAAAAAAAAGCAATAACAAATCATTTATTTTGTTCCCTGGATTTTTGTTAAATATAAAAAAAAAAGTCCTGAGTTGAAAATCTCCATAATTTTGTAAGGAGGATATCGAAGCCAAAAATCGAAAATTCTACACCTTTTCTAATTGTATTTCAAAAATCATAAATTGTATTTTAGAAAAGATCAATTTTATTTCAGAAACCATCAATTGTAGGTATTTCAGAAAAATAAATTTAATTTCAGAAAAGACCAATTGTAAAATAAAAAGAAGCCAGAAGCCAAGAGATTTTAAGGGCGATTGTGGAATTTAATATTACACCTGTAACAATGTTAGGGTTAGGGTCTTATTCACTAATGTCAAATCCAATTGAAATAATCTGGTCTAAGATTAAAGCAGTATTCTTAAGACCAATCCTCCTTTCGTGACGTCATAGGAATCGCAAATAGCGAAAACTGATTATTGGCACTCAAATTTCAATATTTTGATAGTAAAAACCATTCGTATGAGTTTGGGCCTGTATTTGGCACTAATCCACTAAGGCATACCCCCACTCTCTGTGCAGGAACGCTCAAAAAGTCCCCTGTAACTTTGTTATTAATAAACAAAAGAAATTGAAATTTTGCACATACAAAGTTGAATATATGCTCCTTCGAACGGACAGACTCCTTTTTTGATATTTTGATTTATAGTCTCTTAATTCACTCTTTAATTGTGTGCAAAATTAACACTTTTTGATGGAACATATCTAACATATTTTTAACTTATTTAAAAATTGAGTCTGTCCGTTCGAAAGGTTGATGAATATACTTTACTATAAAAAAAATAAAATAAAAAATATTAAGAAATAGTCAAACGTCTAAAAATGCACCGAGATGATTGCTCTTAAAAGACAACTTCGGAATTCTCTTGTTATGGCTCCTTGTATTATGGAGCAAATATTGGCTTACTTAAAAACATTAATTATTATTGATGAATCCAAAAGTACAATTATTGGTGGTGGTTGTACTCGTGCAGCACAACACACTAAAAACGATCATGTAGCTACTTCAGCCATGGCTTAAGGTGACTACGATAGTATTTTAGGTAATTCTTTCTGAAGTACAATTGATTACTTCTGAAATTCAAATCATAATTTCTGAAATTAAATTTTTAAATGGTTCTTTCTGAAGAACAATTGACTATCTTGAAATACAATTGACTATCCTGAAATACAATTGATACTTTCTGAAATACAATTGATACTTTCTAAAATACAATGTATGCTTTCTAAAATACAATCAATGCTTTCTGAAATACAAATGAATTTGTGAAGAATTTACCATCTTTTCTAAAACTGCTTCTTTCTTCCATGTTTTTAAATATGTTTATATTTAATCATAAATTGGGAATTCAATACCATTTTAACCACTAAAAAGATAAACTTAAAGTGATGGTCACTGATCACCCAATATTATTTTTGATTTAACTGTGATTTTTTTTCCTAATTTTTAGGAACTACGTAATCACTCCTTACAGGAAGAGTAAATATAATTGGTAATTTATTGTTCATCGATTTTTGTAGATTATTTTTTAATGATTCCAAAATGTAATCGTAGGTTCAGCGACACTCAAAATGCGCTGTTTTGACTTATAATCATGTCTGCTTCGTTATGGGTGTGTTGCTAAGAATATACACGTGCTGCATTTGCCGAATTATAAATAATCATTGCCATTATTCATTTGAGTAACCCTATAAATAGTTGCAAGCAATAAAACTTTTACTGAATTGCATTATTTTTTATTTCCACCATAAAAAGTTTATTGTAATCCAGTAAAAATAGTTTGATTTGAAATTTTGATTAAAAAAAGTATAATATATTTTTGCTATCAACCCTAGAACTAGACTTTTGGATATAGAACAACAAATTAATTTACAAAATTTGAAAAAACAAAGTAAATTATACAGAGGCGTGCACAAAAAACGGACAATGATATAGCTTCGTTATTTCTTTTCCGATATTAATAAGTGATATGTCAAATTAAATGGTTTGAAAAATACTACTATTAGATAATAAAAGATTAATTTTATTTTTGAAAACATCAGAGGAGGAGGGGGCAACTTTTCTTTTTCAAATGGCAACATATTTTTTCGATTGAAAAAAATCATTAACAAAAATAATCTTAACCAATTATATCAATAATTTTTTTAAATTTTTTTTCTTAATTTTTTTAAATTTTTTTATTATTAATTTAATTCATTTTTTTGGTATTTGAGTTTTCAGTTTTTTATTTTTTTAAGATTTGTTTTTTAATTTATTAATAATTTTTAATTTATTAAAAATAATTTTTTAATTTATTAAAAATAATTTTTTAATTTATTAAAAATAATTTTTTAATTTATTAAAAATAATTTATAAAATAAAACAAACAAAATAAGAATCTGAAAACTCAAAAACATAAAAAAAACAATTGAATTAAATCAAATTAAAGAAAAACTAATAATAATAAAAAAAAAATATTAGTTTAATTGGTTTAGATTATTTTTGTTAATGATTTTTTTTTTCTTAAAAAAAGAAGTTGTAGATTTCCTAAAACTGGGAGAAGTACTGAATAGCTTTTTGGAATTTTCAAAATAGACTAGTATTTATTTGGACTACATCATTTTTGTAATAAAGGTGGTCCGGTACATCATTCCTATAAGTTCAGTTTTTTTTTTAATTTTTCTCTTAAATAAAACAACACTCTACTTCTGAGAAATTGAGAATCGCAAAGTGGCTAATGGTAGAAAAAAAATTTAGTTACCGTAAACTGAGGTAACTTTGGCCCAAATTTTGGAAAAATCGACTGTTAGTTTATTCTGATACTAAGTGAAAGACACACATAAAATATAACATATTTTTTTCCAATTTTTGGGCTAAAGTTGCCTTTAAGGGTCAAAGTTACCTCAGTTAATGGTAATTGATATAATTTTAAGACCATTAATGCTATCAGTGCAATGTGGATAAGAATTTGGTATTATTTTATACCATAATCTGTGGAAATAAAGCGAAACGAGGATTTTTATTGTAATTTTTCGATGAAAATCTAAAATGACTGGGGTGTTTTTATCAAACGTTTTATGGACAAACCTGTAAATCAGTCAAGTTTAGTGCAAGGGGATATTTTAAGCTGCGATTACCCACTATTGATTTTAAAACTTCATAGCAGTCTGAAAGCAATTGATTTATTTAATAGGTCATTGTTAAAGCTGGCATAATTAAAATTTTAAGCGAGATTTATTATAGATTTTTAGCCTCATTTTCATGTATTAGATTTATGTTTTAAATAGATAGTTTTATTTTTTATTAGTCTAAAATAAAAATAAAAGGGTCAACGTTTGAAACGTTGTGGGATGAGATGAGGAAAGGCGTTTTTCTAATATTATATTTATAATAAAACACTTTATAACAAAAAAAGTTAAAGCAAATTTCTTGTCAAACTTCAAAACTTTTGTAAAAAGTTCTAACATGAACGTGAAAGCCTTGTGAATCATGCTTTTCCAGTTACTCACTTTTCCCATAATAAAGAATAATGACAAACGAAAATCGATAGG
Organism: Stenus bimaculatus; assembly: GCA_963971135.1. Classification (NCBI taxonomy): domain Eukaryota; kingdom Metazoa; phylum Arthropoda; class Insecta; order Coleoptera; family Staphylinidae; genus Stenus; species Stenus bimaculatus. The sequence goes on along the minus strand of OZ020183.1, from coordinate 43,093,723 downwards.
TGTATTGTACACCAACTTTCAACAAAAATATATAGGTGGAAATAGTTTGGGGCTTTTAAAATATTTTACGAAATTAAATTTTGTGATTACCTATTTTCGTTTTTACCGTTGATTACAATCAATTAGTATTGTATTTTGATTGAACCAACTAGTTTCTTAGAAAAATTCTCCAAGTAGGTATTTATACAGGGCGTCCAATAATTAAGCGGCCAAAATTAGGAGGCGATTCTACAACTAATTTTAAGAAAAAAACTTCCTATAAACATGTGTCCGATTTCGCTTCCTAAGGGAGCTACAGCCCTTTAACTATTGTGACTAAAACTAGGTTTTTTTGTCATTTATTTGAAAACGGTTTGTAAAAACGGTTTGTAATTAAGATTTGAAATTTGGTGTGAAGACTAATACGTTTAAGATATAATTTCTCAATTTTTTTCAGATTTTTTGAAAGCTCTGAAATTTTTTGAAAACTTTCAAAAATCTGAAAAAAATTGAGAAATTATATCTTAAACGTATTAGTCTTCACACCAAATTTCAAATCTTTATTACAAACCGTTTTCAAATAAATGACAAAAAAGCTACTTTTAGTCACAATATTTAAAAGGCATAATAACATAATTACGTTTATTTTTAAAATGGCGCCCCGTACAGATATTTGAGACCTCGTTTTTCGATTGACGGATATTAAACTAAATGGCTTATTGTTGCACAATTTTTTTATCATCACAAAATGTTCACATCATTGATCTGGTAAAAAGTGTTAAAGTTTTTTGTTATGATTTTTTAACTTAACCAACTTGACTTCTTTAAATGCGTTATATTTGCTGCCACCAGGTAGATTTAAGGATTCTACAAAGTCCAAATAAAATGCATGAACCATTTCACCAGTTGATTCAATTTAAATCCTACCTGGCAGGGTGGTCAATTACTGGTCCCAATAAATATAATCTTGGGGAATTCCAGAAATTAGGAAATGGTTATTATAATTTAAAACTAATACTAAGAAATATACATACAATTATTTGAAATGAGGGTCGGGGTACCGATGGTTGTGTTTATAATAAAATAAATACACAACAAAAGTGACCAGGGGTGTTATTCATGACAAGGACTCTTATTTCTTCAAGTATATGATATGGATAGATCAATCAAAGTAGTATACGATATCTTGTCAAGTCGTTAAAGAATATGCCCCCAGTGCAGATAACCATCCAAAAAACAACGTTTATTTTTAAATGGCGCCTCGTAGGAGTAATTGAGTCTTCGTTTTTAGAATGAAGAATATCATACTAAATGGGTTATTAAAGAAATTGCTTCTACAAATATATTGTTGAAAATTAATATGCGCTATGTGTGAGAAAATAAGAACATTGTACCAATTAAGATGGCTGTAATAAGACAAGATAGATTTGTCAACAAGCTTTTGTTGTTGTACAAGCCAAATGAAGATGGTGTAAGCCAAGATTAAAGTCAGAGTAGTGCTTTATACTTTATTCCTCATTTAAATTGTCATTTGCAAGCTGAAAAGTAGCGTGCGTTCAGCACCTGCCAACAATACATTTAATTTTTTGTTTTGTTTTGAAGTAAATACTTTGCGAAGTATTGTTCTTAACAAAGGGATTTATCCGATTCGCTAACAAAAATGAACTGTTCTTAATTATGTTTTAATGCCTTTAATTATTTTATAGTAATTTTTATGGAGTATAAAAAAAGTAATGTCATGGATCGCGTGTTAATAGTTTGTTAACTTACTTGTGGTATTATATTCTGTAATTATATCATAAGAGATGTGATATAGAGAATTTTGGCGTTTTTTTGTGAGGTCATTTTTTGGTTTTTATTCAATTACTGGTTTTATTAATTAAAATATCACATGATGGATTATCTATGCTGAAGCGGGGATTAGTGAATTTTCGACACGATTTTATTACAATGAATCATTGCTACAATATTTTCATTAACTTTTTTGTAAGAAGGTTATGATGAAATACGAATATTTTTTTTAAGTTCGTAATAAAACTCTTTTAATGGAACTTAAGTACCTAAGGCTTTATTTTTATGTATTCGGTTCCAAAAATATGCATTTAAAAAGTAAAATCTAAAAAGTCAAATGATACTTAAAATGTCAAGGAAACATAAATTATTATGATCAAGAAATAACAATTCTTTTATGGTAATTAGTGATGACCTTATTAATTTCATTCTTTTTCAATAATATTAATTTCTGGAAATTCAAGTTTGTAAACCTCATGTAAATTTTGGAACGGTGAAAAGTGCACTTAAGGTTAGGGAATTTTGATTAGTTTATGAAGTGTTTTGATAGAAAAATTTTGACGTACAAAAATTTTTATTATTTGCTGTGTTTATAGATACTATGTGGGTATTGAAAAAAAAAATATGAAAAGTAAAAAAAATAAATAAAAATTTTTTTTTGAAGATATTTGTAAATTATCATCTAAATAAAACAGTATTACATGAATTTCACTTTTTTATTTTGATCATTTTGTATGAAAAAACATAAAAACTTCAGTTTTTTTAATTTTTTTTTTTTGAAAATTATACAGGGTGTCCAGTTATCTGCCCACGGTCTATAGTTTCTTTGCTATAAAACATATCGACTTGCGGTTTTCACCAACATATAGATACATGCATTCCCCACAATTTAAAAATATTTTCGATATATACAGGGTGTCCCATCATGGCCTACTGAACAAAAGTTATATTTTTTTAAATGGAACACCCAGTATATTGAGACATTTTTGGATTCCTTATCAAAAAACAAAACTTTGTCTAAACTTTTATGGGTCTATCATCACTCGTTTTGCTGATATTTGCCATTTAAGCCAAAAAAAGATCAATTTTTGAAAAGTCACTGCTCTAAAACAGATGAACATTTTGGCTTGAAATTTTGTCAAAAATTTTTCAACATAGTCTAGTCCACAACTATCATGTCAAATTTAAATTTGTGATATTTTTTATCAGGGTGCCTTATCAATCGCAAATTGAACAATTAAACGAAATTTTCAAATGGAACACCCTGTATATTTTAACATCAATCGTTGGCATTTTTTACAAGCTTTCGATTGATATAATGTTTGTATGCTCGCTTATCAAAGGTTTAGGAGATATTAATATCCAAACTGAGAAACAGTGAAAAATAGACAAAATAGTGCTCTTGATGAATTTTGTTGAGGATTTTTTTTATATTCGCCTATTATTTATTTCTGTATTTTGCTTTTTTTATAATGTTGTTGTTCTAAGTCTCAGTATGCTTTGAAAAAAAACGAAATTCAACAAAATAGGGGTTTCCTTGGTAACATCAGTGGTTAAATTTTCAAAACATACTGAAATTTAAAAAACCAAAATTGATAATTTCAAGTTTCGATTTTCGATTTTATTTGTGTTGTAAAGCAACAAAAACTGCTTTGTAGTATAACAACATTATTAAAAAAGCAAAATAGAGAAAGACACAAATAAGTTTTAGACAAATTAAAAAAAATCCTGAAAAAAATTCACCAAGAGTGCTATTTTGTCTATTTTCACTGTTTCTCAGTTTGAATATTAATATCTCCCAAACCATTGATAAGCGACCATACAAACATTATATCAATAGAAAGCTTGTAAAAAATGGCATCGACTGACGTTAAAATATACAGGGTGTTCTATTTGAAAATTTCGGGTAACTGTTCAATTTGCGTTTTATAAGGCACCCTGATAAAAAAATATCACAAACTTAAATTTGACATGATAGTTGTAGACTAGACGATGTTGAAAAATTTTTGACAAAATATCAAGCCAACATGTTCTTCTGTTTTAGAGTAGTGATTTTTCAAAAATTGATCTTTTTTTGGTTCAAATGGCAAATATCAGCAAAACAAGTGATTACAGACCCATAAAAGTTTATACAAAGTATAATTATTTTTTGATAAGGAATCCAAAAATGTCATGATATACTGGGTGTTTCATTTAAAAAAATATAACTTTGGTTCAGTAGGCCATGATGGGACACCCTGTATATATCGAAAATATTTTTAATTTGTGGGGCATGCATGTATCTACATGTTGGTGAAAACCGCAAATCGATATGTTTTATAGCAAAGAAGCTATAGACCGTGGGCAGATGACTGGGTCACCCTGTATGTTTCGATACCCACCTAGTATCTACAAACAGGGTTAATAATAAAATTTTCATATGTCAAAATTTTTCTATCAAAACACTCATGAACTTCCGCATTCCCGGCCTTTAAACTGTATTTTGTTTATTTTTCGTTACGTACCTCGTTTTAATATTTATAATTAAATATTTACTATACGTGAAAATTTCTGAGATTTGATGCGAGGGTGAAATTGTAAACTCAACAATATTTACCATATAAATTTAACTACAACAGTCCCGTTTCAACACAAATACAAAACAATTACGTTATCTGAATTAAACAGGAGCTTAATCAAAATTCTGTTTATTTATAATAGGTAAATAATATTTTGAGATTAAAAAACAACCTTTTAGTCCTTTAATCCAGTTTTTTTTGTATTTTTCAAATGGAAAATTTTAAATTATTTACTAATTTTTTAAATAAACAAATACCTACTTGTAACTAATTTTTATTTTTTTGTTTTAGGTAAGTCGAAATCCACTAATCTATTTTTAATTAAATAGTAATAATACTAAAAGACCTTGGTAAGTAAAAAAATGGCGGAAATTTTGTTGTCTTCGTAACGTTTAAATTTCGCTGTATAAAATATTGCAGTGTTTTGTTTAAAATTAATATAAAACAAAAGTTGTGGCTTCCAGGAGTTCCGGGTGTAATTCCTTTTGATGCTCATAGCTCATGTAGATTAACACATATTTTAAGTCATGATACCAGTGACAAACAATGGTTTTATGGCAGTAAAACAAATAATTGCAACTTTTTAACGTTGTTTACGAATAAGGGCAAACTGGTTGCAAAGCAAAAAAATATAAATAAAAGTTATCTAGATTAAAATGATTTATTTTGGGTAGCACGCTTTATTTTTCCGCCGGTAACTGTAACTCCCAACTTCTAACTATTATCTAAATCGATTTTTGTTTCCAGTTTCCAGCGTATTATACGAAGTTATTATTTGTTGAACCAAAACCATTCTTCATTTAATATCAAAACACATACTAATTAGTATATTATTTGGGGGTGTGTAAATTTCGTAGTAACAATAACCCAGGAATCATGATTTAAATTTCATGTAAACATGCTTAATTTGAATAAATGTTTTCGCATGTTTATGCTAATTTTTCTTGATCAACGCATCTTACTTGTTAACGAAGTTATTTTTAAAATAAAATTTGAATTTATAAAGATTTAACTAACAGTCATTTCTCAATAGGCAAATACAGTGCCAAAAAAGCACCATGGCAAAAAATATTTCTATATGATTTATTTTACAAGAGATTTCACTTGAGATATTTGGACAAAGCTCTATTTCACGATTTATTACTATTTTTCTTCCCAAACTCTCGCGCGCTTTAGCGGACCGCATATTGTCTGATAATTTGTAATGAAGCTCCAGAAATGTGGGATAGGTTTTCAAGCCATTCTTAGGATTCCTATTTCCATATAGGCAATTTATTAACTAATGTTATAATTATTTGTTTAACAAGTATTTTTCCTGAAATCAAATAACAACATAAGTAAAGAATTTATTTTTATTACAAGTATTTAATATTTAATATATCAGTTAGTGTTCAATAAACTTTTATAGCATAAATAATTCTTACATTTATATGATTTTTTTATTTCGAAAGCAAGATAACCTCAAAAATAAAAGGTCTTGTCATTGTTAGATTAGAATTAATAATTCTAAGATTAATATTTATAGTGAAACAAACTGACAGCAAATTATCATTATATTGCTTTCAACGACGAACCCTTCAGTACGATTTACTTATTCAATAAGAGATTAATTATACATTAATTAAACCTATAGCGGTTACATTCACTTATATCAAATATTACCTCAATCAATGTTTATCTAAGCTCCAGCAGAGTCTCAAATGATTAATAATTAAAAATGGTACTTTTATGTGTAAAATAAAGATAAACGGGACGTCCCTCCGGTAAAGAAGTTAATTCAGTTTTTAATTAAAAAGGTTATTAATTTAAATTAAAGCTATTATCAAGGTTGTGCTTTTGGTATATTACTTTCGCAAATCAGGTTAATAATACGAAAAGATTTAATTTAAACAATTTTTATCTTATTTGATATATTTAATGCAGATTAAATTAAAAAAAATAATTAGTAAATTTTATTTTTAATTTAATTAAATATATCTTTATCTTCAAATGATGTTATTTGGTTTTAAGTAATTTAAAAAAATTATTTTAATTATAAAAATGTTTATGTTAAAATTATATAAACATCGATTCGGTCTTGTACACAGCCTATTTTTAGCATCGAGATAAAGAAAGTGTACAAGGTGAATTTACAGTTCTTGCTTATCAAAAAAATTCATAATTATAAAAAATAATTTTGCATAAATACTAGAGGAAGATTACAAGGATTGCACTTTAATTGTTATAAAAAGTATTACAGGATGTAAAAAAAACTTTATTACCTTATAAAATTATGGAAATTGAAACAATTTTTTTAAAATATTTTCTACATGTAAATTTTATTATTTTAAATGAGTTATTAACTTAATCTTAATTTACTTAAGTGATTAAATTGTAGGCTTCTACAATCGATAAACGATTGCTGTTAAGAGAGCTTTTACTAGATTTTTCCCAAGGTCGTATCTATTAGAAACCATAAATCTAAAATGGTCGACCATAACATATCAATTTTTCTAAGAGTTTTATTCTTTAAAAACGTCTAACGTACAGTAATTTTGGATTATTAATTTTGCTTGGCCAAAAATTACACGATCACAAAATTTTTTACTCGTCTTTGGAGAATTTTATGAAATTAAAATATGCAAGCTTTTTTTTGGAAAATAAAGAAAGGCCTATGATCTAAAATTACAATACTATAATTTTAATCTTATAGAAGCAAAAAATAGGAATGTGAAATTAAAATTATTTTATATTTTATCTTGATTTTAAATAGAATTTTTAAATTTAAATGAAACGTTTTTTTTACGTTTTCGATATCACGTTTTATTTCAGCTCTAATAAATTTCAAATATTTTTGATAAAATTGTAAATGTAGAAACGTTGATGATAAAAATCCAATCCTCGCCCCTAAACGTGAAAATTTGTGCTCATTGAAGCTTATTTTTAGATATTTACTTGGTTTAACTGAAATATTGATTTTATTGCAAAAGCATATATTTTTTTAAATTAACAAATGCTGATATAGACCTTTTCATACTATCAATAAAGAATAGATGAAAAAATCACGAAAAAGCTTTAAAATTATAAAAAAAAGGTCCGATTAGTATTGTTGTGAAAATACAGGGTGTTTCTAAATATATGCGAAGAAATTCTACAGGCGATTCCTTGACCAATTTTAAGACAAAAGTAAAGAATAAAAATTTTCTCAAAAGTGCTCTATTTTTTAGTTATGGGGTGTCAAACTTTCTATATTTTTTTAATTTTTTGAGTAGAACTTGTTTATTTTTTAAAATAATTTGATCAAATTTGAAACACCCTCTAGTTATTATAGTCGTAACAAGATAAAAATATCAAATATCGAAATAAAATACAGGTGGGTGTATTTTGGGGGTATGAACCCCATTTTTTATGCCCTGACTTTTTTGTGCTACCCCACTTAACAGTTTAAATGAGATATTCTAATTCCTTGCTTTTTTCTGAAAATTTTTGATCTCTTTAATTTTTTCACAGCTGGTACGGTTTAGAAGTTATTTAAAAACATGTACGAAGTTGTATGCCAATTTTGCATTAAACAGGGGTGGCTTTTTTAAAAAAATAAATACCAGAGACTTCCTAGAAGACTATTTGACCAATTTTAAGACGAAAACAGAGAATAAATATTTTTTCTAAAATGCTTCGTTTTTAATTTAAATTATTTTGTTAATTTTATTTTAATTTAAATTAAAAACGAAGCATTTTAGAGAAAATATTTATTCGTTGTTTTCGTTTTAAAATTGGTCAAATAGTTCTCTAGGAAGTCTCTGGTATTTATTTAAAAAAAAGCCACCCCTGTTTAATGCAAAATTGGCATACAACTTCGTACATGTTTTTAAATAACTTCTAAACCGTACCAGCTGAGAAAAAATTAAAGAGTTCAAAAATTTTCAGAAAAAAGCAAGGAATTAGAATATCTCTAAAATGTTAAGTGGGGTAGCACAAAAAATTTATGGCATAAAAAATGGGGTCTATACCCCCAAAATACATCCCCCTGTATTTTATTTCGATATTTGATATTTTTATCTTGTTACGACTATAATAACTAGAGTGTGTTTCAACTTTGATCAAATTATCTTAAAAAATAAAGAAGTTATACTCAAAAAATGAAAAAAATATAGAAAGTTTGACACCACATAACTAAAAAATAGAGCACTTTTGAGAAAATTTTTATTCTTTACTTTTGTCTTAGAATTGGTCAAGGAATCGCCTGTAGAATTTCTTCGCATATATTTAGAAACACCCTGTATTTTATGAAAAATAACTGTCATTCATTCAGCAAGAAGATACCTTACTCAACATCCCAATCCATCTAAAATGGTTTTCCTTAAACTTAATTTCGAGAATGTCTTCAATTTAATAAGTAGAAATACCTTTCTTAATTTTGTTTCGGATTACGTTCCCCAAATCTTCCATTTTGTCTGCCAATCTAATAAAGATAACACTTTCCGTACTTTCGGCGAAAACAGAATTATTTCAGAATGTGGTGTTCAGCAGGGAAATCCTCTTGGGTCTGCTTTTTCTTTGTTTAGCTATTGACAAACCTACTAAATCAATTATAACTGAATATAATGCATGGCATCTCCATGACGGCTTATAGGTGATCAATCGTTGTTTTGGAAGAAGAATGAGTTCAAATGAAATTGGCCTTGAATCGAATTTTAATAAATGTGTATTATTTTTTTAACTTCCATCGCACATAGCTTTCTTCCTTTTAAAAAAATTTTTGGCTGTTCCAAAACCCATCTATTTATTGAGATGTAGTCCATTGAAAAAAGTTACAAATTATTTCTTTTCCCAAGAAATTTGGTCCCAAGCAAATTTTCCTATACGTAAGGGTGGTCTTGACATTCGTTTGGCGTCTTCTTTATCTTTCCTTGCTTTCTTTTCTTCGTATTATGGTGTTTTTTTTTATTATATTGATGAGATTTTTCCTTCTTATTTTAAAAGAATTATGGAAAACCTTTTAATTTAAGGTGACTTTCTATGGTCTAATAAAATACCGATCCAAGATAATGGATCATCGTGAAAAATCTATTAAAAAAACCTGGGATTTTCTTTTTTTGGACTTAAAATTAGCTTCAAATGATATTTTATCCTCTGCTAACAATTGTCATAAGAAGGTCTAAGGAATCTAGTGAAATCTGTTGCTTTTTTGGAATCATTACTCGACAATGATTCCTTCAGAGTGAATTGCCCTTCGTCTTGGTATTTCCTTCTGCATTCAACACACTTCCTCCTGTGGCTCTAGTATCAATGAAGATGGTTTAAGCTACAGATTTAGTGCAGGGAAATTTTCTCGATACCATGAAGTAAACGATATTATTAAATAGCATTATCTTCCGCAAATATTCCTTCCATTTTGGAGCCTTTAGAAACAAGCAGAGAGGATGGACAAAACTCATGAAATGATAAAATTTCTAAATACAGAAATCTTGAAAAAAAAATTTGGAGTGTGGAGTTCTTTTGCTTTACGTTTTTTTATTGAAATAGGAAAACGACTAGCTAATATAACCAAGGAATCTACTACATATTTTCTAATACACCGCAATAGTATGGCTATTCAAAGGAATAGTGCTGCCTATTTTAGGTACGCTTCCTAAAGTAAAACCTTTGGATGAGCTTCTTGCGATTCCTTATTCTGACGAAATGATTTTTTCTTCTAAGAGTCTATTTCCTTTATTCCTTCAGAACCAATTATGGGTACATCGGAGATATCGAAACAAAAATCAGTCTTTGAATGAGTCAAAAACAAATGAATAAAGTTTCTTATAATTTAAATCAATATCAAAGGAACTTTTCAACAAATTCTTGAATTTTATCACCACGATTATTTTTATGTTTTTGATGATAATTTTGATTTTGATATGAAGAACTCTATCCAAAAATAGCAGTTATAGCTAGGTTTGAAAAATCAGAATAAGAAGAATAGTACTTCAGAGGCAGATGGACTTTTTTTAAATTATATTACAAAATACAACAATTTTCTGGAGGAATATTTAGTTTCTTCTCAAAATCTAGTTAAAAACTTTTAATGGTAAACCTTGTTACAGTAGCTACTTACTACCTACTTACAAAGGGTTGAAACTTGTTTAAATTACTAATTTATTTAAGTAAACTTAATAATCCAATTCTACTTCAAAGTTTTGAGTTGATTCAATTCACAATGTAAAAGTATTTTCTTTGTGTTTGAATGTTGCAGTATTTAGGTCAATAGCATCTCCTAGGAACAGAAAAATCGTGCAGACAATGCCTTATTTTCACAGGAAAAATCAATATTTTTCAATGGATTTTCTTCACTTCACAAAGTTTGCTATAAACTATAACCTCAAATATTTCTAATCTAGTATTTACCTACACGAGATTCCTAACATTCGTTTAAGTTATCACTACTAAGCCAGAATTTAGACATCCTGGAAATATTAGTTTTCTGTAATTAAAAAATGATGTATTACTTAGATGTAGACCAAATGATTGAAAGGGCTTTTCGAACAATTACTCCACCATGACAAGCTCTGACAAGGTATTATTTTGGCGTAAATACCTGAAATGAGAAAAAAGGAATATGGTGGAAAAAAATCCCTACGGGCTCTAATTCAGTAAACGGTGAAACTGGAGCTGCTTCAGCCCAGAAATTGTCAGCGTAAATCCCCAGCTTAACACCCACACCACCTCTATAATGAAGTTTTTCGCTTATCCAGATCTCAACCCCAAAATGTATACTAAAAAAACACGGTTCATTTTTGTTGCTTCCTTTCTTAATACATCGCTGTATATTTGATATTTAATGTTCGCTGATTAATTTCTGCTTTATTACATTCGCTACGCTACAAGCCGTAAATTTTAGTTTTAATATGCTTTTATCCCATTTTATGCTTCCATGATTTCATATTATCATGCTTTACTTTCCAGTATTATAAAAGTTTATGAAATATTTCCTCATTTAATAATTAAAAGCATTTTTATGCGTATGTAAATCGAGTTATTTAAATAACTCTGTACAAATAATCCAATTACTACAAATTCTTTCATTAATTCATACGTGAACATTTGAAAGAACAAACACGATTTTAAGTAAATAAAGAAATTCTAAATTCCTTGCTTTCAAATTTTAGTACAAATTCATTCTTTATTGGATTAAGAGCGAATTTAAAGTGCACCAAAGTAATTTCATTTGCGAGTGCTTGTTCTGTTAAGTAGGACTTTATTGCATTAAAAAGTTTCCAGAGAGTCCACGATTGGTAATTGTTAAGTTTAGAGAAAATTTAAATTAATAATTCTACTTCATTTTAACGAAAACAGCTCTTTAGTTTAAATAAATAAATTTAAAAGAACTCTATTTAAGTTAAATAGAAATTCTGAACTTTTCTTTTGTCATTTGCAATGAAAAACTTTTGATTCAAAGCTTTGTGCTATATAAATCCTGGTTTAAATTTTCTTACAAAGGTAATATTTAACGTTATGGTGTAGGGAATAGTGAGCAGTAAATCTTAATCAAAACTTCAACACTAAGTTTCTTGATTTTACACCACGAAACTTGGTGACTTTAAGATGGATGACTTCTATTAGTTACACTCCTTTTTTTACTTCAAGAAAAGTAACTGATTGAGCAATTATATAAATCTATTAATTACGAGAATGTAACGATAAATTCAATTTGTATGGTTTATTAACGAGCTAGTAAGTAGCACTTAACAATTATACAAGGTGATTTAAACAAATATGCATATGTGTAAAATTTATATAACATATTTATTACACTACACCTAGATTTTTTAATATCCATAGGTATTGATTTAATAATCAGGTTTTGATTGATTGGTGGTTGTTAAATCTCGTTAATCTGAAAAGTTTGGAAGCTTAACGATTGTCAATCATCACTCCATGGGAATTCAGCTTAAGGGTGCATTGAAAATGTGATTACACTAAAGCTTGGATTAATTACCAAAAATAGTAACACTTTCATTTCCCTAAAAACTGCAATTATTTTAAATTAAAGCTATGATAAAAATATGAAAACTATTTATATTTTTTTAATAATTAAACTATTTTTATGAAAAACTTGATTAAATTTATTAAAAAGAAATTGCTAAATTTATATCCCGCACGTTCCAGGATTTTTTTTTCCATCGCTTCAATTTTATTTTAATCCACGGAATTTAATTTCATAAAAAACCTTAGGGAAATCATTTTTAAGTAAATCTAAAGGTAAAATGTATTATAAAGGAAATTAAAATATAATGATTTCCTGCGGTGGGATATGTGCGTATACAGGGTGAAACAAAAAATATGATTTTTTTAATATATTATTTTGAATTATAGAAAAAAAAATAAAGTATTGGCGTTATCTATTTGTATGTTTATTTTATTTTGAAACTTGGTAAAATTTAATTTAAGTAAATGATATGTTAGATAATTAAATAATCATGTTGATTTATGCATATAAGCTACTTAAGTTCCGCTGATTTGCATTCTCTCCACAGATTTATTAATAATAAATAAGAGGATTTTGTAATGGTGGAAATTTGTAATTCAAAACTAGACCATCGTCTATTAATTACGTTTATTATTGTATTAAATCCACAAGTCGCAAAGCAGTAATTTAATCCTTAGTTCATTTGTTTATGTAAATAAATAAACATTGCAAAAAACAAGAAACTGTATATTCATCTTATAGTAATTACGAGTTTTTTCTTAATTATTCAAATTTATTCATTACCTTAACAATTCTTTATATTAACAAATCATAGGTGTATTATTTTTTAAATTACGCTCACCCTGTACATTTTTTAAAGCAATTTCGGTGAATCTTTAAATTAAAATAAATCGCATATTGTACAGTTTAATAACAACTTGTTTTTTACTTTAAAGTTAATTAATTAGACATATTTGTTTAAATTTATAAATTGATAAAACAGAAATCGTTGCATAATAAAACGGCGTTTCAACATTATTAATTATTAAGATGATTGTAATTACAACAATTCAGGAGTGTTTTTATTGCAAAACTTACATTGATGACCTAAACCAGTATAAATCCAATTAAAACGCCATTTATCATAGTTATAAAACTAATTTATTCTAAACCCCGCATTGTGAAATTAATTAAAACTTTGTTTAAATTTAATACATTTTTTTACTAAATTCCTCGAAAGTTAACTATATGAAAACAGTATAAATTATAAAATACAAAAAATTATAGAACTTTTATAATTTCTTTAATATTTTTTTAATTGTACAGGGTGTTGCTTAAGTTTGGAAACTGGTTAATATTTTTTAGAAAATCACTATGTCGATTCTTATTTAAAAAATGGCATTTTTAAATAATAATATTTATTTATTTAGCATTGCTATCACATACATTACATATTTATATCACATTCATTATCATTTAATAATCATTCAATTATGAAAGTTTGCATTACAAACTGATACAATTTTTCCTTAAACCTATTTACATTTAATTCATTTTTTATATTTACTGGTAATTTATTATAGCTATTAGTCCTCTGGACATAACTGTATTGTACATTTTTGGTGTTTTGTGCTTGTTAACATAGAAGTCTTCCTTATTTCTAGTATTGTGACTATGAATCTGGCTCGGAATCTGGTTAACATACATGATTTTGTCTAACAGGTACTCTAGGCCCTTTTCACATTTCAAATCATAAATAAACATAAATGTTTTAAACATAGTTCTTTGTTTGATACTCATAAGTTTTAGTACATCTAACATTATACTTATAGGCGTGTACAGTTGGTCCCAGCTGGAAATAGGACAAAAGTAATCACGCTCGCGTATTATTTGTCCTACTTCTAGCTGGGAGCAACTTTACCTATTCACTTTTAAAATAACCCTCATAGCTCTATTTTGTAGTAACTGTATATCCTTAAATTGACATTCTGTTGAAGTAAATAACAAGGTTGAACAGTATTCCACATGTGAACTAATTATGGCTGTATATATTGTTCTTAATGTATCTGTACTTAAAAATTTACTAATTCTACCCAACAGAAAATTTTTTTTCGGCATCTTATTTTTTCTTCTCATCAATAATTACACCTAAGTACTTAACTTTGCTTGATATGTTTAGAAATTGGGAGATTTATTAATGTTTAATACCAATTTATTGTTTTCAAGCCATACACAAATGTTCAGTAGGTCTTCATTTAGTTTTTCGATCATCTCATCAGTGTCTGTTCCTTCTATAAACAACATTATGTCATCCGCGAACAACTGTATTTCACAATTTTTTACACATTTTGTAATATCATTAATGTACAATACGAACAGTAGCGGTCCTAGGACAGTCCCTTGCGGTACCCTTTCATTTATTAATATTTCTTCTGATGTATTATTATTAAATTTCACTTTCTGCTTATGATCATTTAGATAATCCTTAAACCACTTCAATACAGAATTATTAAAACCAATTCTCTTCAACTTTTCTACTAAAATTTTTCTTCCATTGTCTATCGCCGTACCCCACTTATCAATTATATCAATTAACACCTTTTCACACGAATGGTCCAGATTGGTTTCTCACTATGATATTATGTTTATTGCAATATTCTGTAGTCTGTTCTTTGACTACTAATTCTAATACTTTTTCATATTGGTGTACCATATTTATTGGCCTAAAGTCACTACACAATTTGGAATTTTTAATCTTTTGCACTGGTATAATTGTTGATGTTTTCCAAGTAGTTGGAAACACTCCTTCAACTAACGAAGAGTTTATTAAGTTTAAGAATTTATGCCCTAGGATTTCAAAGCTGCCCTTTAAGATTAATGTTGATACTCCTTCATCCGTTCCCTTTTTCATAGGTAATCCCCTTATTAGAGTTCGCAAATCTTTCATTTCAACTTTATTAAATTAAATTATCAAAATTTTCATATGTACTAACATTTTCTAATATTATATTGTAGTCAGTGGTTGAGGTTATATTCCCCACAATCTCCTCTATACTACTCTTGAAGTAGTTGTTGAAATTTTGAGCAATTTCTTTATCATCCAATACTAAAACATTCTCAAATTGTATACCGTCTACGGCTCCCCCATGTTTATTTTTTGGTAATATAGTTTTTAAGTTTTTCCACATCTTCCTGCCATCATAGCGATTTTCATCTATTATACTTCTAAAATATTTTTGTTTTTCTTCTCTTATAACCGATACTGTTTCATTCCTAATTTTTTTGAACTGTTCCCATATTTCTGGATTTTTAGTATTAACTGCTTCTCTGTACTTACTATCTCTGCATTTTATCTTCTTACATACTACATCATTAAACCATTTATTGTTTATGTGACGTGTTTCCACATATCTTTCTCTCACAGGGCATACCTCATTTACAATTTCTATTAAAGGTGTTATCAAGTTTCCGGCTATCTTATTTACATCATGTGTGTCCTCAATCCTCCAATTTACATCAAACAACTTGCTTTGAAACAATTCAGTGTTATATTCTTTCGTGTTTCTAAAGGTTTGGTAGACTTTTTTAATATTATTCTCTGATCCTGTCTTATGAATTACCTGTATGATATTATGATCACTTATCTTTGGTTTTGTTTTAACACTACTTTATGCTCAATATTAGCCAAGGGTCTCGTTAGTAGGAGATCAATTATTGTGTTACTTTTATCAGTGATCTTTAATGTGTTGTATTATTATGTTTATTCGTTTTCGATAGATCCACCTAAAAGAAATTTCAAAGTTTGTTTTCGAAATTACGAATTACACCAAAATATTCTTTAGGCTTACTATACTAGCATTGACTGCTTTTCACAAACCACTACACTAACTCGAAGTGTTTAGTCCTCTTCAGTATTCCTTCTAGATTCCTATTGTCAAGGAGTTGGGTGGCTTCAATACTTTTTTTCTTCGTGCTTCTGGACTGTAGACTGGTTTCCTACTAATTTATTTTGGAATCTCTGTATTATGTCCAAGTTTTTTTCGTGCAACCCCATAAATGGATGCCATAAGTCCAAACTGGTTTCAGTACTTGCTTATAAAGCAAAAATTGAATTTCCGATTTGCCAAAACATTTTACTATATTTTAGTCCTAATTCTTCTCGTTTCTTTTTGACGTGAGTTTGAACCTTAGTTTGGTATCTAACGTTATACCAAGATACATGATTCTTTATCATAACCGGAATATTTTGGATTTGTTTATTGATTAAATTCATATGAACCGAGTTTTTCCAGTTTTACGTCCAAACTTCAATTTGGGTTATGATTGTTTCTTCATTAGAGCTTCCAACTAAAAGTATGGCAATATCATCCTCATTATTTTCTTGTTCTGGGATTTCACATGTATACAATAGGTACAGGGGTCCTAGAACACTTCCCTGAGGTAGCCCTGTCTTTATTTTCGTCAAATGCGAGTGAGCGTCATCCTGTTTAATTCTGAAGAATCTTTATGATAAGTAGGATTACAATATTTTTAATAATTGTCTTAGTAGTATAGTTCTCAATATATAATTAAGTCTCTCGTGCCAGACCTTATCAAATACCTTTGCCAATCTTTTCCTCTTCAATTGCTTTTTCGATTACATTTGTTATTCTGTGAACTTAATCGATCGATGTTTATTCCTAAATCCGAATTGATGATTGGATATTAGGTTTTTATTTTCTATTATAAGCTTAAGCCATTTAAGTAAGATGGTCACCTCATGAAGTGGTTTTCAGGTTTGATATCATTTAACTTCCGCAATCTTCCATAGACTTGTTACGAATTTTAATCTGAATTATTTTAACAATTGCTTTTGTTGGTAGCTGGTGCAAGATTTCTCCAGATATTATGTCAAATCCTGGAGTTTTTTAAGGTATATATTATTCTTTGACTTCTGCAGGAATTACGAGCTTAATTTTATCAGTTTCTTGGTGGACATCACCGATATTTGATTCGATTTCTACTTGGGTCTCAGTCGTTTGGAAAATTTCCCTTAGGTATTCATCAAATCTTTGAACTTTTTGATCATTGTTCCTCGCCCACTTTCCTTTTATTTGTCTGATTGGAGGAATCTGCATTACTGGTGTTTTAATATTTTTGGTTGCTTTCCAGAGAAAACAGTCAGTAGTTCAGGCATTCATGGTTTCGTCCTTCAGAATCTTGATTTATTTTCTTAGTTTTTGTGTGACATCAAAATATACCATTTTTAAAATAAATATCGAAGTTAAAGTCGCTCTCAACTCTATCACTCTAATAAATTTTTGATTTTTAAGATCATAAAATGCATCACATATTTTGTTGGTACATAAATCCACCTAATGTGTACATAAAATTCGCTATCTTATTTTTTGTAGCTGATTTAGCCCCTTTAGGCGCGAATTTCCTGTAACACCTGAGTGTCATAAATTTTTTATATCAAATTTATGCATCATGACTTCCATGTAAAAGTTTTTACTGCTGAAATTTTAATGTTTCTGTAAAACCTGTATAAAATATTAAATCGCTGACAAGGCTCCACTTCTCCCTTCTTTCAAGGGACTAAAAATATTGGGCCGTAAATTTAATTCATCACCTTCCCAAATGTTGCTTAGGACGAGGCTTAACGGGATCATAAAAAATTTTACTTCAATAAAATTATAAAATTGCAAGCTTCTAGGGATAAAGGGCGAGTTACTTGCAAATTTTTATTGGATAAATAAAATAAAAACTTTATTGCAATTACTCCAAATAAATAAATTATTGCAAACCTAGAAAGGTATAAATAATGCCTTCAAAAAAATTTATTATTCTGGAAACGAAAAAAATACTGGAAGAATTATGAAAAGATGAAATTAAGGAAATTGTTATAAATCATTTCCACAAGTTTTTCCAAGAATGTACATCAGAGCTTTCTTCCACACGGCTGATAAAATAAATTAAACCTCAAAAGTAATACTTTCATTTTGCATCTTGTGAATAGATAAGAGTAACGTCAGTCATATAAATAAAGAGGAGCTTTGCAAGTCTTGAAGTTTTTAAAATCGTTGAATATTGCAGAGGTAAAAAAACAAAATACATTGGGTATGTAAATATTGTTTTATAACTTTCGTCTGCTGTCTAATAAAATACGATAAAGCGCTTCCAACATTGGAGTTTCAAGAATTGAAAGTGCCTACTGGGAGTTTTGAGCGAAATGTAAAGGGCTTTTCATAATAAAGTAAATTCATTTTTGTGCTTATTGGATTCGTAAATATAATTAAAAGCTTTAAAATTTAATTCTAAAGAACTGAAGTACGTTTCATGTTGTGAAGGTTTGAAAAAATTAGAATGAGTATTGATTTGGATCCTGGTAAATTTTAAATTGAAGAGGACGTAGCCAAGCGAGGAAAAGCTAAAATGAAATCCGTGCCTTTTTTAAATTGGTTAAAATTGCGAATTGCTGCCAGCGCCAATTGTGTAAATTGCTGTTTATTAATCTTCAACCGTGCGATTGCAAAAACACGGATCAATAAAGGATGGTAATTTTTATTGTCTCAGTTACAATGACATGAATTTCCAACTGGCTTTATGAAGGCGTACCATTCAGGGTTATGTTATGACATGAGTTTATGCATCTATTAGTTTCGGATTTCGCGTAATAATTAGAAACCAATGACCGCTCTAATCGCATTTTATCACCAATCCAACTCCACTTAACAAATTGCTTCTTTTTTAATCAAAATTTATAGTGATTAACAACCCAGCATCGTTCTCGTCACGGTTTATTGCAGATATCGCATTTTATTAACTACTGCTGGTATTTATTTAAATTGTTGTTAATTTTATCATCTCTTTTTAATGGAATTTAATTCGTTAAACATAATTATAATCATGGGAGGTGGTAAACATGATTAAATACGTTTTACTATGTGTTTTGTAGTAATTAAATCACGTTTTTTACTTCGGCAAATTGGATACATAATTACTACATAGTGTTACGAATACAATAAACGGTTGTTTTTGACGAGTCAAAATTGGACGAATTATCCAATACGTATTTATAAATAGTGGTGCTTATTTCAGTTAAAAAAATAGGTATACCTCTACGATTCCAATTGTTTCTTTAGTTTGGGCGATGAATGGAAGAACTTACCAAAATCACCATTTGCTCTTTTACTATTCAAGCAAATAGTTGCAATGGATTACTACCAAAAAAATCATGTTCTCCTGAAATTTGAGTATCTTTGAAATGACCCCAAACAAAAGCGATAAGAAATTTTTTTCGGTAGATTCGGAGATGGTTCAAAACATAATCAAATAGGCACTTTTAAGATGAGATTTATTGAAGGAAGATTGCTCAGAGAGATATTTAAAACCATTTACAAATGTTTGTATAATGAAACACCTAGACAACCGAAATGATTAGAGTACGATGATTGTACTTATTTAAATATTGAGAAGAGTTCCTGCTTCAATTCATCAGAATAGATATTTATTGAAATTTGCCATTTTTGTAACTCCAAATGTAATTGTTGTTTATATACAAGAACCACTAACTATGATATCTCTTGAAAAAATTCCAAATACTCGATCAGGGATAACGTGATGCTCTTCCTATCTTAATGGGAATTGGTGCTGATGCAAGATTTAGCCTTTGCTTGGTCTTAATCTCATATTCCTAATTTCAAGGATTTTCTTCCTGTAGCTAGAGCTATAATAAATAAATATCATAGAGCTATCACGATGCTAGAGTAGAAGTTGAAATTTTTAGATAAAGACAAAGCCGATGGGAAGATCTAAATGAAATGTTTCCGAAGTTAACTTTGGTATTCCAAATAAATATTTTTGCGCAAATTAACTTATCAAGTTGGCACCATTGTACATGCAAGATTTTTCTTTGGGAGCTGAGGTGGAAAATTGAGAAGACGAACATAGATGTATTCGTCTTCAATCTATCGGAATACCAATGAACTAGGTTTCATGAGAAAAGGATTGCCTCTAGATTCATAAATGTTGTCAAACATCCAGTATGGATTAACGAAGGTTAAAATATTGTAAAAGAGAAGAAAACCAATTTACTTTATTCTATAATACTTTTTGTTTATATTCTAATTTTTATTCTACAGGGTGGTAAAATCAAATCGAAGCCTTTGTCCAGTCGTAAACTGAAATGTTCGAAAATTCGAATAGGCTAGACAAAACTCCTGGAAAATCCTATCTCGTATTATCTGATAATACCATCACTTATACTCCAAAAAATGTCACTTCCAGAAAAGCAGTTGAAGGGTGGTGATTATTTCGATGCTCACCATTGGTAGCTTTTAAAGTGGAGGAGATACGAGGTCGGTTAAATTAGAGAAAAGTTGCTCATTTTTATGGCCATTAAAAATATGAAACAAAATTTAGGATATTTAAACTCGTAAAATTATGGCCAAAAAAAACATAAAATGTGATTTTGGAAAATAATTTATATTTGTCAAACCATTACTGCTACGTCAATGAAATTTGGTACCTTTAAATTGTTAACCATTCAGAGTTAAATGATGTAAAAAAAAATTTTTTTTGTCTTCTAGATTCGAAGCCGCGATATTCAACTTTTTTATTTCTTATGGCCGCCATGTTGTTTTTTTACATCATCAGATAATAAATAATAATACATTTTCAGATTGCTATTTATCTTTAATATGTTCTTTTAGAAAATGTGTTAAACTTAAGAATTTGTATAAAAAACAGATAAAAGCCATGCTTTATGGTCAGTTTCCATGCTTACCATAAAAATATCTCCTCAAAATTGATCTAATAATAAAGAAAATAATAATAATAAACAAATGACCTGCAATAAGAGCATTTTATGTAAATAACAGGTGTCTTTATAATATTAAACAAATAAAATGATTAAAGTAAGTGCTTTTTTATTATTAGAATTTTGATCAAATTTAAAGTTTCATTTGAGACGATATTTTTATGGTAACCATGGAAACTGTCCATAAAACATTGATTTCATTTGTATTTTATGTAAATTTTCAAATTTAACACATTATCTAAGTAAACACATTAATGTTAATTAGCAATCTGGAAATGTATTATTATTTATTATCTGGTGAGGTAAAAATCCAATATGGCGGTCATAAGAAATAAAAAAGTTGAATATCGCCGCTTCGAATCTAGGAGGCCAAGAAATTATTTTTTGACGTCATTTAATTCAGAATAGTCAACAAATTAAAGGTGCCAAATTTCATTGATGTAGCAGTAATGGTTTGGAAAATATAAATTATTTTCTAAAATCACATTTTTTAGATTTTTGGCCATAATTTTGCAATGAGTATAAATATCTTAAATTTTCTTTCAGATTTTTAATGGTCATAAAAATGCGCAAGTTTTCTTTAATTTAACCGACCTCGTATCTCTTCCACTTTAAAAGATACCAATGGTGAGCTTCGAAATAATCACCACCCTGTATACATACAAGCACACATTTTGATGTGCATGCATCCAACAGAATAATTGCATTAAATCTCATTCTTATTTTTTAAGTTTGACCCTGGATTTGTGATCAAAAAGCTAGTTTCTGGACTTGGAGCCCATTGAGACACTCGATCACCATGTTATGAACTATCGATTCGCCTGAAAGTATTTTCCAATTCCTTTTGTCCTTTACCCAGTTGGTTACTACTATTTCATCTCCTATATGAAAAATATCCCAGTACTGACACGACTTGATTTTTTTATATTTCTGAACTAAACGAATACCTAATACTTCTTCCCTGGAACTTTGTAATAAATAAGTGGGATGTGATTTTAATGATATATCATTTGATATGTTATTGCAAATCTGATATTCAACAAATACAAGTAGCTGCTTTTTAATGAGAATTTTAATGATTCCAAAGTATAGGAAAGTCTATTTATAAACGCAGGATTTTAGATTTTAATATAGGTGAACTCAACGCAGCAACAATTTTCCTATTTTCTCCTTTAACCTTTCCCACCGTCCTCACTTTTTTGCCAGTTCAATTCGATTTCCAAGCTTTAACATTTAAAAATAAAGCAAAATGTGGTGAAGCTCTCGTTAATAAAGCACCAGCAGATCATTGATCGATTCTCGGCATTCGCTTTGTAGGTGGTAAACAAAAAAGTTGTCACCACTTTTCTCTTCGTCCTTTTTTACGTGATCATCGTTCACACTTCCAGCTCGTGCTTTTCCTTTGCTTTTGGTTTAATTAAAGTGGCATGTGTGAGTACTTCCATCGACGTTATGCATACAAATTTCGTACGCGTTGCTGGCAACGAATTTTAAACAAAATCATATTTTCAATGCAACGTGTAATTGAATTATTTAAAAAGGAAACCGCTATGACGAATTACTTTATAATTTGATCACTTTCGTAATTTTCGCTTTGGCTAATGCAATTTTTGATGCTACATATTAAGAATTTTTATCGAATTTGCCTATTTCAAGCGCCAAATGACGTCATGGTTTGAATTGAAAATATATATTGGGAAATGTGCGTTTTAATATAAATGATTAAAATTTAATTAAGGATTTATAAGTTCTAAGAATAACTTAAAGCCGAAATGAATTTAATTGGAGTGAGCATTGCTCTAATTATTTACTTACGTATAAGATGTGCTTGGAAAAAGCGAGGAAAAACAAAATCGGCTAGAATAAGAAGTAAAAAAAATGAAATATTTTTACCAGATAAATACAGGGTGGTGATTATTTCGATGCTCAATATTGGTATCTTTTAAAGTGGAAGAGATACACGAGGTCGGTTAAATTAAAGAAAACTTGCGCATTTTTATGCCCATTAAAATCTGAAAGTAAATTTAAGATATTTAAACTCATTGCAAAATTATGGCCAAAAATCTAAAAATGTGATTTTAGAAAATAATTTATATTATCCACACCATTACTACAACAATAAAATTTGGTACCTTTAAATTGTTGACTATTTTGAGTTAAATGACGTCAAAAAATAATTTTTTGGCCTCTTGGATTCGAAGCCGCGATATTCAACTTTTTTATTTCTTGTGGCCGCCATATTGGATAATATCAGATAATAAATAATAGTACATTTCCAGATTGCTAATTAACATTAATGTGTTCCCTTAGAATATGTGTTAAATTTGAAAATTTGTATAAAAAACAAATGAAATCAATCTTTTATGGACAGTTTCCATAGTTACCATAAAAATATCGCCTCAAATGAAACTTTAAATTTGATCAAGATTCTAATAATAAAAAGCAAATACTTTACTAATTTTATTTGTTTAATATTATAAAGACACCTGTTATTTACATAAAATGCTCTTATTGCAGGTCATTTGTTTACTATTATTATTTTCTATTATTAGAGCAATTTTGAGGAGATATGTTTATGGTAACTGTCCGTAAAGCATTGCTTTCATTTGTTTTTTATACAAATTCTTATGTTTAACACATTTTATAAAGGAACATATTATAGCTATTTAGCAATCTGAAAATGTATTATTATTTATTATCTGATGATGTAAAAATCCAACATGGCGGCCATAAGAAATAAAAAAGTTGAATATCGCGGCTTCGAATCTAGGAGGCCAAAAAAAATTTTTCTACGCCATTTAACTCAAAATAGTCAACAATTTAAAGCTACTAAATTTCATTGATGTAGCAGTAATGGTTTGGCAAATATAAATTATTTTCCAAAATCACATTTTTGTTTTTTTGGTCATAATTTTACAACGAGTTTAAATATCCTAAATTTTCTTTCAGATTTTTAATGGCCATAAAAATGAGCAAATTTTCTCTAATTTAACCGACCTCGTATCTCCTCCACTTTAAAAGCTACCAATGGTGGGCATCGAAATAATCACCACCCTGTATAATTCAAAAATAAATATTGAAATTGAGGAAATCTAATGGACTGCGAATTTTATCTTTAGCTTTCAACTGCTTTTCTGGAAGTGACATTTTTTGTAGTATAAGTGGTGGTATTATCAGATAATACGAGATAGGATTTTCCAGTAGTTTTGTCTAGCCTATTCGAATTTTCGAACATTTCAGTTTACGAGTGGACAAAGGCTTCGATTTGATTTCTGTGTGCATAATTTACAATTAAATAATTTATGTACCCAGCGTTCAGTACCCCTTTTAACAATCTGCATTAATTATAGAACAATTCGTAATTAAAGCAGCCATGCCGGTGAATAAAACTTTAGTAATTAAAAATAAATTAATTTATATTCCATTAATATATACTAATTAAGTTAGAATTCTGAAGCAGGGCAAACAAAGTTTAAAATTAAATTTTAACAAAACGATAATTAAAAGGAATGGGTTTAAAAATGGTGATGAAAACAGGTTCTTATTTTCAACTATTTGGAACAAGAAAACAATATCGATTATATTCCTAAATTAAGAATAGGCGTCGGTATAAAAAAGAAACGCGTCGTTAGTTATGTCAACAGTAACACAAAGCGATAAGTTTGTTGCGCAATGGTGAGAATTGATTCGAGATTCCAATAGAGATACAGTGCCAAAATGGTTGCTTCTTGAACAAATCTCAAACTTTGTAGATCACTAAGAATAACTTAATGTCTTTACTTAAATTTAGATTTTTTTTAGATTTATTTCATTTAACTTCTAATAACGCATGTGTATGGATTGTCATTTTTCTTTGCCAACTTGTAGCAATAAATTCTACACTAAAATTCCTAAAGTTTATTACTGACTTGACATCGTAGTTTTCCTGGGAAATACACTAATTAGGGAAGATTTATTAGCCAATTATCCATGTTAATAATTAACATGTAAAAATTATTTTCGCATTTTTATGTTAATACTAGTAGCCTCGTACACTGATTTTTCGAAACCTGAAATCCTTCCAGTTTTCTTGAAAGTGGTTGAAAAAATAGCAGCATTCCAGCTCAGTGATTTCATAGATTTTCATAATCGCTTACCCTCTAATCAACCTAGTTTCCGAGAAGGTTGATGAGGGTAAACTAATAGCTTTAGTGCTTATAGATTTCTGCAAAGCAACTGACACCCTAAATCATAAACTATATTAAATTCAGTTGGATTGGACTCAAAATCTGTAGACTTCTTCTCCTCATACCTAACAAGCAGGTAAAAGTAGGCGAATCTCTATCAAATACTTTATTTCTGAATAGTGGGTTAATCCTTGGACCACTCCTAGTCGCTATCTATACAAATCATTTCAAATCTTCTATTCAAGTTTGTGTGTATCATCTTGCCTTTAAAGAGAACAACTTAAATAATGTTGTTCAACAAATAAATTTGGATCTGAGAAACCTATAGATTTTTAATGAAACTCGCCAACTTATCATTAATTCAAATA
This sequence comes from Stenus bimaculatus, assembly GCA_963971135.1. NCBI lineage: Eukaryota > Metazoa > Arthropoda > Insecta > Coleoptera > Staphylinidae > Stenus > Stenus bimaculatus. Next base: position 43,068,134 of record OZ020183.1, on the reverse strand, counting down.
AAACTGGGCTCATTCTTTTTGGTCTTAAAAACGAACGTTCCCGAATCTTGAGTTTTGTCAATTTAAAAATTAATCTGGATGATGTATTTCTGCTGCCTAAAGATGAAGTAAAAAATCTGAGGTTAATCATTGATTGGATACTTAAGTTTACAACTTATATCTGTAAAGGTCTTACAATTTACTAGAATTTATAACAAAAAAAAGTAAAATTTTGTCAATCCTTGGTTCTTTCTGTGGTTAATTATTGTGACTATATTTAGGTACTATCGAATTCAAAAAGTCCAAAATTCATGTCTCAGATTGATCTTTGGTATTAAGAAATTTGATCACATCTCTCACAAACTGGAGAATAAATAAGAGGAATAGATTGGATTTATTCCTCAACTGTTTTTCTCAAAATAATAAGTAGAGAAAAACCGCCATGTGCATAATCACAATGTTAAATTCACAAATCCAGTTTATTTTAATGTGGGTTCTGATATTCTATAACATCACTGTATATCTCTCGAATCTTTCAAAAGGGAATTTAAAAAATGGCTTTCACATAAACAATATTTTACTAAATAAACTGAAGATGGTTATGCCTACTTATAAAACTGTTTAACTGGGATGTTTTTCTGGAAAACTAATTTGTTATTGTTATGCTTTTAACTTATATTCTTGCGTTTATACATTATTGTTCATATCTGCCTGGGTTGAGTGGTATAACAGCTGAAAAGGTCTTGATAAAACTTCTCATTATTCCTTAAAAGTGTCAGTAATTTAATTGGGAAATATTGTGTAGAAATTTTCTTCCACAAAAATAAGGGGATAAAGGGTCGCGGTTCGTCAACATTGTTGGGAAGCTTCGCACAAAAGTTGCAAGTGTTGATAATACAATCACTTTAAAATTGTTTCGCGACAGTAACTTATAAAAAGCTGTTTATGGTCGAATTTTTATGAATTATTCTCTGAAGGATTTAAAGCTTAAACTTCCCCCATCAAACAAAAGTCCTCAAAAAAATAAATTAATATTCATGAGTTCATCAAAAAAATTTGGAATTAAAATTCGCTTTAAATCCAAACGGATGCATGTTTAAAAATTATATTTTCGGGCTTAGTATGCCGTTTACGCAGCGGCGTAGATCAAAAGTATGTAAATTTATAATTTTGAAAATGAATTTAAATCTTCTCCACGAAGGGTAGGCTTCTAAATCCCTTGATAATGTATGCTGGACACGAATACAGCATTCAATATTGATACACTTGGATATGAAAAAGCCAGCGCACACGTATTTAATATAAATGGAGAGTATCTTTACGAGTTACCCACTTTCAGTATTGACGTTCCACCTTGCTTTCCCCTGGGATAATCTCGCTGCTATTTACTGCCCTTGCTGCACACATATCCAGCCTACATGACATAATTGAGGACATAGCTTTGAAAAGATAATTCAATTTATTTGTTGATAGAACTCCCGTATCAACCATTTAGGATGGTGATCAAACATGCAAATTTGGAATTAATCTTTAATGTACGAATTTATGGATACATGGTAATTGGTTATCTCCAAATATTCCCCACAAGACGAGGTATGCAGAATATTCAGACCAAAATTTACATGAAGATGATTTTGCAGGAATCCCAGAAATGTTTAGACGCATTACTGCCGAGTTTGGCTTTTTGAGTAAAACAATTACGGAAGTTGAGCCTAGCTTTTTAAATTCAAACCTATAACAAAAGGGTTCACGTTGACACACTTTTACAACACTTCATCTGCAGAAAACCTGAATCAATATTTGAGTAAGGGCACATTGTTTCTCAATTGGTTTTTGGAAAGAATTGTTCTGTCAACTCCTTTTTACATTACATGTAACAAAATTCGTTAAAGTAATGATTTTTTTAATTCCCAAAAATTGGTTGGTGTGGAACTTCGCACCACCCATCATCGACCATTCAGTTTCCAGAAGCCTTGATATATTAAAAATTAAAACAGGGTATGGTACTTATAGAAATGAGAAAGCTTCTTATGAATTTTTGATAAGAAAAAGAACAGGCAAAATGTTAATAAAATACCTTTTTAATTTTTCCATTATCCTTTTGAAGGCTTGCTACTCGTATATACTAATATTAAAATATCGGTCCGCTTCCTTAATTATTGTTAATATCTTACATAATCAGTTGATAATGTAAAAGTTGGTCTACTTTTAGTTGATCAAACAAATATCCCTCATTAATTCAAGTTTATGAAGTTGGTAACTAATTTTTATGGCTTAGGTTGTAGCGCGATACAATAATGAAATAGCACAATATTAGAACAAAGTTAGAACTAAATTTAAAACTTTCTTGGAGATAAAGCATTTGGGGGAAAGTAAAGTTATATTCTCCTACAAATTGGGATATCCAACAATCGATAAAACAAAAAGAGAGCTTTCGGAAAAGGTTAAAACACTCTATTAAAGCTTTACTCAATTTCACGCCCAATGCAGTATTTTTATGTACAAGATAAACCAACCAAGGACAAAAAAGTATTGCCAATCATAAGTAGGTATCAGTAAATTTAGGAATTTATTTTATAGAGGTTTTATTTGTATACAGGGTGTCCCATTTGACGTTGGACTGTATGGGTATCTTTTTGTTATTATTGGAGATAGAAAGTCGGTTAAATGGACAAAGTCGTAGAGATTTTTTCGAATATTAATAATTCATTTACAAAAAATTTGAATATAGCATCGTTCCAACGCTATCTTGAAAAAATAAGAAAATGTGATTTTTAAAATATGGCTATAACTTCTTTATTTTCTCTGGTACCAAAAAAGTTTTTGACATAATAGAGACAATCTTTTATGTACAATGCAGTAAATCAAATGAATATATTTTTTCGCTAACGGATTGACTGGAAATGAACCAAACTTATTTTTTTCTTATGGCAGCCATATTGGATTTACACATATTCGGAATCAGTATTTTTTTCTTAGTAATTTGGTATACCATATGTCATATTTTAAAAAAATAAAATTATTTGATTTTTCAAACTAACATTGGACTTTAAGAGATGTAAATTATCAATAACATAAATGTAACTATTTAAAATATTAAATGTAAAATAAATCTTAACACATATGTATTGACAGTTTACATCTATTCAAGGCCATTTTTGGTTAGTAAAATAAAATTATTTCTATATTTCTTAAAATATTACATATGATATATCAAATTACTCAGAAAAATACATTAATTCCGAATATGCGTAAATCCAATATGGCTGCCATAAGAAAAAAATAAGTTTGGTTCATTTCCGGTCAATCCGTTGGCGAAAAAAAATATTCATTTATTTAACTGCATTATACACAAAAATTGTCTGTATTAAGTCAAAAAAAATTTTTAGTACCACCGAAAATAACGAAGTTATATATTTTGAAAATCGCATTTTCTTGTTTTTTGGGACACCTTGTATATACATAAATAAAAATCTTTTTTCTACGATCGTGCAAAAAGTAGGCCATTTATGATCTGTTGTCAGTACTTTCTTACACGAGTGCACAAAACTTTATGCACTGACAACTTATCATAAATGACAAATTTTGAAATGAATACCTACGGTCTCGTACAATTTTTAAGTCGCGTGCAAATATCCACTTTTTACACTTGTTGCATAAATAACTATATTTAAAATTTTTACATTGGTAGCATATGATACACAACAATATGTGTGTGACACTTTAAGGCTCATGTTATCACTAGTGAACTTGGAGTATTCCCTTGAGATTAGTATAACTTTTATTATAGTGAAAATTAATTTATTTTTGTTTATTTTTCTGATGTCCCTTGGCAATTTATTTTAGAACATCGTTCCATAGTAGTTCTCGTAGATTCTTGTTTTATAGATTCTTGTGTAGTTTATCTTTAAATCCAAGGAATGTGTTAACTTGTGGCTCGATGTAAGTTCATTGCTATATAATATTTATTCAATATCAAATGCAGTCTGTAGCTTAAATATCCTATACAAGTTACATGAATGTCCCCCAAAATGTTTGCATAGGTTGCATGTGACATTAAGATCGCATGGTAGCATGTTAAAGATACTGACAAGGATGTTATCTTTGCAGAACATCAGCAAACCTGCAAGGTTGTTCGTTGAAGTGTATTTGTAGTACGTAAGTTGTTTTCTTTCCTACGGGTAGAACTGTATTAATTTCATAGAGTTTCCAGATAAACCATTGCTTTCGAATTTCCAGCAAGGATTTTCCTGCCTACGCAATTAAAACTTGTGGTCATGAATATATCTAAATATTTACGAAAGAGTGGCACCTGTAACTGTGTTTCTCGTTTATATTTGTTGCTTTAGTAAGTTAAATTAATGAAAGCTCGTAGTACAAATTAAAGCAAATATTAAAGATTGGGCCAAAAATAAACCAGGAGTAGCCTGAGAAGGTAGTTGGATTGAGGATGTTGAGTTACTGAATGTAAACGAACCTATGTTTACCTTTCTAACGGAGGTATTAGAGATGACTGCTTGTTTACTTTGAATTAATACGTTTAGATAATTTGCTTATTTTACGTCACTTATTTTTGCAACAACTTACATTCAATAAAAGCGTATGAACTTTATGAACTTCAGCAGAAACAAGTTGCGAAAATATTTACATTACACTTTTTCCAAGCTCGCCAACGACGAAATTTTCAACCGAATTCGTTCGAAACATACTTAACGTGGTGGAAGAGAAGAGAGAGAATTAAATTACAGCGTGCTTTTAAAGAGTTTTCTCGTGTTTTCCAGATAAAAAGACCAAAATTTTATTAGTGTTTTTCTTCGTTCGAAAATGTTTACCATGCTTACATTATTTTTCATGGAAATCATGAAAATTCCAGCTTATGAAATTGTATAATTTAATACTGGGCATATTAAAATTTACAAAAAAAAAGAATTTAGTAAAAAATGTGTTTTATTGAAATGAACTGCATTTTAAATTGAAAAGCTATTTTATCATTGCTTTTATAGCTAAAAGCTTGCAGGGTCTGGAAAGACTTCATTAAATTGGAAAACTTTTAAGAAGTTTTAAAATTATTGCTTCCTCATTTATAATTTATAGTTTTAGTTTTCGTAATTTTTTAGTTTTTTTAAAGCCAGTACCTACATCACCTGGAAAAGAAGAAAGGCAACAAACAACTAAAAAGTTGGGAACTTATTTATAAATCATGAGGTGGTATGTACAAAGTTCCTCCACTTCTATTTTATGATGATTAACAGTTGGTAAAAAAATAAAATATTAAATGGAATTTCTATTTTGCAATTTTGAGTTGATTAAATGAGAAGTTTAAAAAATTGGTGCAATTAATGAAATATGTATTCTAGGCACATGGAAATAAATGAATTATGGTATAAACTCGAATTCAGTTTAATTAATTTATTGACAAAACAATCCACGCTCAAAAAAATAAAACCATACAATATTATTACTCTATCGTCAATGCACCAACAGTAATTATTTATAACTAATATTTCGTGGGTAGTTTAGCTGAAACGTTCTTACAACACGACAAATTTAATTCATACCATAGTACACCCCTTTTTTTTTGTATAATTTGAGGTATAATTGCTTTCCAAACGAGACTTTTTCCTTGCTTTATTGTAACCCTAAAAACAAAGGATATTAGAAGGAAAGAAAAAGCTTTTAAGTAATGTGGTTTTACGGTTGCTTTTCCAAACAATTTTAACTTTAGAAGCGAGAATCGAATTTTAATTTAATTATACTTTAGACCTAAAACTTCCCACTTGGGTAAAATGTGATTTTAAAATGTTTTCAAGTCCACGATTTTTAATAGCAAAAAATTGAGTGGATTTTTGCACTTTCATTAATTAACTAAATTAAATTAAAAGTAGAGAATCAGGTAGGAACTACAAAAATTAAAACATTATTGATTTTTAAATAATATTAGATGGATTAATGTGAATAATTAGATTTCAAATAGCGAAGCTTGAAATATAGATCCAAAAAAGTTATAGAAACACGAGAAAGGCGTTACCAGATTATCAAACATTCCAACTAAATAGTAGCAAATTTGTGTTGAAAGCTTGCATTACAAGACCTCACCCAATAAAATTGGCCCAACCTAAAAGATTAAAATAACAAATCAATAATTTCAACTTGAATTTCTTCATCGGACTTAAATATTTCCGTTTAAACATACTTTTAGCTTAAGAAATTATTTTCTTGGTAAAATCGATGCTAATGTTTGCTTGAAGTAAAGAAAAAACTGTTTATTAATACAAAGAAATAAGAAAGTTAGGAATTTTCTGGGATTATATTTTCCAGGCAATTAATATGAGAATAATTAGAGCTTCCATTCCAGTTTTTATTAATCCGTAATTAATCCGCCATTTAAAAGATATTAAGTAAAGAAACGATTTTAACCTTCATCGCTTCAAATAATTTAAACAAAATTTTAATTACGAGGTAATTTCTTGCAGCTTGTGCGATTTTATCATCGCATACTTAAACAACACCTTTTATATTAAAAACAACTAGTTTTACTTACCACACCTGCTTATACAGGGTGTCCCAAAATTCGACCGACAACGATTCACTGGAAATAGTAGAGGCGAAAAATCTTACACTTGAATTTCTTCACAAAAGCAAATAAGTTTTTGACTGTTTTGTACCTTCTTCTTCCATCCAACACCATTTACCAAAGTCGAGGATTAGCCAAATTCTACTATCACCAGTTAGTCGTCGGTCGAATTTTGAAACACCCTGTATTTTTGAATTACAATAAACTAACTTAATAAATTTTAAATTAACCACATTTATTTTTAATTGAAGAACTGTTTTTAGGGAATTAAAAATAACATTAGAAGATTTGTAATTTGAAACTTTTTATGGGTGTTTCAGCAATTTCAAAACTTTTTTAGTATTCTAGAAAATGTGGATTTTAAATGTATAAATCTTCTTAAATAATAATTATTGAGATTGCAAAAAATACAGGTTTCAAAACGAAAATCTGAAGATTTAATAAAAGTTGGCCTTTATTTTTGATTGAGGTCCTTTGCTTTTTTCGCCTTGAACTAAATGAGTAATGCGTAAGAATGCAAAATCTTCAGGTGTTGTGTAGGAAAAGAAATGGAAGTAACTAACTGTCTTTAAAATATGCATTAATCTACAGAAATGCATTAGTTGTAACAGGTTTTCCTTAATAGGGCAAGCACCTCGCATAAATGAGCTTCTCTCTGCCCATTGAAATCGTAAAATTGCAACGATCACCTGAGTAATTTCCAGACGGTTAATTGTAGCACACGTGTTTATGGGTGTTTCATACTTCGACCATTTCACGAAGTGACCTTTAAGACTGATTTAAACCCTTGTTTCGTGATTTTCAGAACTAAATTTTGTGGAAATTATTATTGAGTCTTCAAGTTTAAAAATAAGTGAGTTATTTATTTATGAATTAAGAGTGATTTCGTAAAAGGCAAAAATATTACCAGATACGTTAGTGCAAAAAATTTATTTATATCCTTTTCTTATAGACTATTCTACTAAATTTTGGTTGACGGAAAAGAAATCACAATGCACGAAAAAAATATATTACCTAAAAGTACCTTAACTTGGGGCCCTTGTAATTATTTCAGCATAGACCACCAAAACAAAAGACCTGTTAAACGATAGCCTAAATATGTATCTTATAAATCAGAAAAAAGGAAACTAGAGATATCCTGGACCCCTTAAAGATCAATTTCATGATTTTTTCCCGAAACTCTCGCGGCCTCTAGCGGTTTGCATTAACTCACAGTGATTTGTAACGAAGCTCCAGAAAAGTGGGATAGATTTTCTATCCCCTGTTATTATCTCCGACGGAAAATTTATCGCTGACGTCTAGGAAATGACTCTTAAGATTTATATTTTTTTGTGGAATATTCAATGATGTATTGGAATAAGCATGATAATATTTTGTACATTGCCACTTTTGTATAATCCCACGATACTTGCTGATTTTCACAATAATATCTATATTATTATCGGAAAAGTTTCACATAATTCCCTTAATTATCTCACGGTGATTTCTATTCATAGCCTATTCAAATACAGTTGAGTTGAGTAAGGTAAAAATATTTCAGGTGCAAAAACACAAACTTTTCAAAATGAGCAAAACCTAGAGTGTTATTGTTTTCACAAAAGTTTTGATGTTTTTTTACTATTTAGGCATTTAAACTATAAAATAAAAAATATTTCAATCTATACGTAGATGATTTTAAAATTTTATTCCTAAATTTATTAAAAAACATTTGGTTTTATGATTCCTTTATTTTTAATAATTTTAATTATCTTGGAAGAAAAGTTTTCATAAAACCAGTTAAATCCACAAGTATTTTGGAATGTTTAATATTTCTCTGGGTAGATCATAAAACACGTCACTTGCATTCCTCGTTCCCCCTTTTCCCTAAGAAAAGGGGATCGTAACCACTACCCTTAACCTTTTTTAATTCATAATGTGCAATATTCGTGTAGTCCTTTTGCAGCTGGTGCCTTAAAAGCGTCATCAATTTAACTTTTACTTGAACATTCCATGTGATATATCGTTGATTACTTCTTGAGACACCCAGTGAAGTTTTATAGTCCCAATAATTTTGTTTATTAACACTGTGTTTTTCATACTAATTTTTGTTTTTTTATTGCAGGTAAGTTTCGATTGTTCAAGATGATAAGTAAAAAAACTTCTGGTGGTAAGATAAGATTAGAAGAAACACTTATATTTTTAATTTTACAGTATTTTTTTATAATGGCAAAAAATAATTTAAAAATTTATATTATGCTTTTTATGACACAGTTAAAAATAATACTTATTTTAACAACGAGTTGGTTAAAAGGGGCGATTAATAATCGAGAATTTTTAACCTACAAGTTGGTTACAATATTTTTTCGTTGATCGTGCATTTGATTAACTAAAAAAAACTATCGTTTTTACAAGACTTTTTTGAAATATCACCATTAAAAAATACGAACCCGATCGATGATAACCGAAGTCGAATTAAACGAACAGTGTTGTCTATTATCAAAGAGTTCTATAATCAATTAATGATGACTTGATGTGTACATAACCTCACTTTTATAAAATAAATATAAAATCTATTGGCGTACCAATTATTTGAAGTGTATTTAAAATTATATGTATTTATTTTATTTATAATTTAATTAGGTTAAAACAAATTAAATTAACTTATTCACAATTGCATTGGGAATTTTAACTACGTATAGATGGCGCTATAAATGGAGGATATTCGGTACTTGTCAGTGTCAAAAATTGTGTTTAAAATGCATTATTTTATCTTATAACTACATATTTAACAAAACACAAATAGATTTATTATTTAAAGCTTCAGTAAAGCTAAAAAACATGTACCAATGCATTATATCGAAAAAGTAAGTACCGAATATAGAAGTTCATATTTTTGCCACCAGAGGGCGAACGGGTTCTTAAAATTCCCAATACTTTGTAGAAAATTTCGTTAGAAACGTCATAAACAGAGGGCACCTCCAAAATCATGCATTAATAGAGGTCATTAATGAATGATTTTGTATATATTAAAAATACATTAAAATACTCCTTAATAAATAAATGAACAAAAAATTAATTTACTGCATTATTTTTATAATATCATGCTATTAAAAGTTCATTCAAAAATGACTGTTAAACTCTGCAATTATTAATAAAATCTAGATTTAAAATTTTAATAAACTAAATAATTAAAACTTTTAATGGACCTGAAATTTTATAATTCTCATAAACCTTGTTTGTTGAGTTTTAAGTATTTGGGATAATGTTACAAATACACTCCCTTAAATAAACAAGTTGGTAAAGATTCTCAAATTTCGTAAAGCGCCTGTGGATTAACCATAAACCAAAATATCAAATATACATATATCATGTGCCTTGGTTGGCTTGTGTTTTGTTCTAGAATTTCACTTGTTTAATATGAAACTAGTGTTTAGCCTGTAAATTAATTTCGTAGAAACGCCTTCAATTAAAGCATTAACTATTAATTAAAAGCAACATCTGTAGCATTTATCTCTCAATTAATCTTGTAAGTTATGTAACATCGTTTTTAATATTTTTATAAATAGTTAATACATACTTTCATCTTAATCTGCTTCAGTAATTTATACTCCAGCTCCCATTAAATTAATGATTACAAGACACGTTTATGCGTTATTTTTGAGCAGCTTCCATCAAATCATTCAGCTAAATTTATTTAAAAAGTTAATATTAATGATTACTTGCTACGCTGCCAAGCCAATTATTGAAAATTTAGAATGTTTTTCTTCCAACATAGTTATCGCTCAGTTGCACCAAACCACTGAAAAATAATGTTATTTCATATTTAGTTTTCCATATACACAAATTTGATAAAATACTATTTGCTTGATTAAATATTGATAAATTTTAAATGAATTTAAACAAACCAACTTGCTTGAAAAGTAAATACACATAATAATATTATTAATAAATTATAAACAATGTTTGGTTTATTAACAAAAATATTGTATACAAATTGATATATTTACTAGCTTTAAATAGCGCTATGATAAATTTTTTAAATGTTAACGTTGAAAATCGATTTATTTAAATTATAAATGGTATTTTGAAGAAAATTACTTAAAAAGAAATTAGCATGTAATGTGACTCCAGGGAACACTCAAAAAGCAATTTATCTTCATCATATAAAATAGTTATTTATGCATCGAGGGAGCAAAGTGAATGATTTAATCCTGAGTGAACTCGAAGGATTAAATGGACTGCTACAACGCAGCGGTGCATATATTTTTTTTTCACTTCGAATTAATTATTTTAACATACGTTACCAGCACAGACATTTTAGAGGTTATCTTGAAAATAAAATATCTTTTGAATTTTAGGTGTAAAACCATAATAGAATCCATTCCCAAATAGAAAAACTCCTAAAAATCATTGTGGTAATATTAGAAATAATGAATTATTAAAAAATATTACTTAAATGCTTACCCGCCATCTGTGTTTATAATTTCTAACTGCGGACATTTAATCCCTGGAGTCCTAGAGATTAAATGTGTTATTTTTGTTTCCGCTATTAATAAGAGAGTAAAATAGATCATTATTTAATTAAATGAAAAATAGAAAATTTCTGTAGTGTATTTTATATTTTATCTATTTATACAAGGTAATTTTTTAATATTTTTTAAAGTACAAATTACGGCCCTATATAAATACACATCTTCTCTAAATACTTGTAAATTCTATAGCACATACACAACATTAAGATTTCAGTAAAAGATAAGGATTACAATCGTTAATAAGTGGGCAAACTATAAACAGTCGGAACTGGAAACATGTAGTTTATTTACATTCTTTTGCTACTGCAAATAAATGTCTTCACTTGTTCGTGTGTAGGGCCTATAATAGATTTTACATTTGCCCCATCTTAACTCTAACGAGTCATAAAATCATCACTATCTCCCATCGCTAATTCTCAAGCTGTACGTTTGTATTTATGCAGTAGTAATTAAAGTGTTACATTACTCTTGTAACTTTTAAAATTGTCTCATCAAAAAATGGCTTGACAAGCTCTTCTGGTCATAGCCATTTATTTTTCCGAAAATCATCAAAATTTCTTGAAAAAGTTACAGATGGTTACCTACTGTTTTTTTTAACATTTACAGGTTTTGTACTGCACTATCTAAAAATGCACCTGAACAGTTTTTGGTAAATAAAACCTGGGCAGTGATTTTGTTCCTAAATTTTTAATTCTGGAACTTGGTTTGTTAAAAAAAAATAATCTAAATATGAATGACTATAATTTATTCTCGAATACAATGAGAGTGGTTTTAGAAGTATTCTTGCGAAGAATTGTGAGAAAATTAAATAAAATTTGAATAAAAAGCCATATAAGAAAAACGTGATTTATTTCTGGTCTAGAGGTCTGAAGAGATTAATGACTGGTAATTTTAGGTGTGAATATAATGGGTCGTAGTTTTTATGAAATTTACGGTTTTCAGTCGAAAATAAAATCCTGAAGCGATTTTCGCCTTGAGGAACAAGGACTTGATCGCTCGCGTTAAAATAAAAATGTTGAATGGTGGCTGTGTGGCATTCAAAATTAACCGGTTCCTATATTCATGGCCAACTGATAAATTATTCTCCAATTAGGATTAGAGTTTAGTTGATTATAAACAATAATTATTAATAACACAAATTGTGCTCACTTATTTAGCTATATTCATTTGCAGTGAAGTAATAAGTGCTTGTAATAATATCGCAATAATTGGTTGGTTTGGTGATGAGTGAAAGCCACTCTTCAATTATTTTATGGATTAAGCCAACAGTTATTATTCCTAGTGCGTTTAATTTATTTCCTTCGCACGTCTTCAGCTTCCGGTAAAAAACCTTGTTTATATTCTTGTGTCTATTGTGCCTACTGTATCCTTTTGTAAGTCTATTGTTTCAATTAAACCTCTCGTAATTATGGCCGGGTGGACTGATGAGGAGGAAGCGTTGCTTTAGTTTATTAAATTGCTTGTATCCGGAGTGACAGACTTTATTCGTACCACACATCATATTAACTGAATTGGTTGCTATTTGTTATGTACTTACATAGTTGCAAAGTATATGTCACGATAATTTGATTATAGATCTTTAAAAAATAACACTACTTCTGGAATTGATTGTATAACAGTATACAAGGTGTGCAAAAAAGGGTGGATAAGTACTCTTGAGGGATCCCCAGAAAAATAATTTAAAAAGTCCTCTTGACAAATTGACCGAGATATACAGATGGAGTTTGGAATTTAATTTCTTTATTTTTATGAATTTTGAAAAACCATTATACAGGGTGTTCCGTAAGTAATGCATAATAATGAAAGGGGTTGTTCAGGTCACCAAAACAAGCAACTTTTGTTAATAAACCCATATTCGGAAATTAACCATTAAGCCAGGGTAAATATAAAGATTTAAGGTAATTAAGTTAATTATTTAATAAAATTTACAAAAATTGTTCGAAATTTCGGCCATTTTGTTCAATGCACAAGGTTGCACGCTGGTTCATAGATGCTTGAACCCTCTGGAATATCCCAGGGATGTCTTGGACAATGGAACAAGCAGCCATATAAGTCTTGCGAGAAGTTCTTCTTCTGTAGTAACAGGCGTCTCGTACACCAGACTTTACAAATATCCCCAAAGGAAAAAATCTAAGCTTGTGAGATCAGGGGAACGTGCAGGCCAATTAACAGGTCCGCCACGACCAATCCAACGGTTGGGAAAAACTTCATCCAGAAATTGGCGTACATTTAAAGAAAAATGAGGAGGACACCCATCGTGTTGAAACCACACACCTTGTCTAATAATAAGCGGCACTTCCTCCAAGAGCTCAGGTAAAACTTCCTCCAAGAAATGGCGATACATTACACCATTCAAACATGTTGGTAGTAGGTATGGACCAATTAAATTGTCCCCCAAAATTCCAGCCCAAATATTAATAGAAAATTGGTGTTGATTTTGCCGACGGGATACAACATGAGGATTTTCATCATCCCAAATGTGACTATTTCGGCTATATTAAAAGCCGTCCCTCGTGAAGCATGCTTCATCCGTAAATAACACGAAATTGCCAAAATTAGGTTGAACCAAATGCTGTTGCAACCACCAGCGGGAAAAATTTACTCGAGATGGATAATCTGCTGGACTCAACGATTGAACACGTTGAATTGAAAAAGGGTGTAGCAACTGTTCATGGAGAACTCTCCAAACAGTTGTTTGCCTTGCTCCCATGTTATGTGCAATGGCAGGAATACGTGTGCTTGGTTCTTCCTCTATACGGTTGAGCACTTCTTCCTCAAATTGGATAGTTCGAATTGAACGTGGGCGACCAACAGCTCTACGAGGTTCGACAGATCCAGTTTCTCGAATACGATTATGAATCCTAGCAAAGATAGAATAATGCGGTTGACGGCGTTGAGGAAATCTTTGCTGGTACAGGCGCGCAGCTCTCAAAGAGTTACAAAGAGCTTCCCCATAAATGAGATGCATATCAGCTAATTCCGCATTGGAAAAATTCACCATTTTCGAAAGTAATTAACTTTAATAACAAACGTAATTGATCTTAGAATAGCACAACAGAATAAACCGATGTTGATTTACTACTATCGTATTTAAAGTTGTTCGCTCCAAATTTGTGTCGTGTTTTTTTAAAATTCTGTTGTGCACGGTCCATTGTAAACACATGACAATAAATCGCAAACATTTATTTACAAAAAAAATAAATGTAATTTAAATTTAAAAAATTTTGTTTCAACCTAATGACTTAATGGTTAATTTCCGGATATGGGTTTATTAACAAAAGTTGCTCGTTTTGGTGTCCTGAAAAACCCCTTTCATTATTATGCATTACTTACGGAACACCCTGTATGTCTTGTGAAGTTTGGATTGGATTCATGTTTGCCATCAAATCGCTTGATTTCGCTAGCAACATCAGGAACTTGGAGGTCTTTATGAATATCATTGCTTCGATGCCATGGCGCGTCCAGGTTTTTACGAAGGACTTTATTCCGTATTTGTTTCCCATGGCATTACTTAGGACACCCTCAGAGTTGTATGCCATGCAGCCATATTGGTTTTAAGGTCAGGTTTAAATTAACACTTTAGCGTTGAGTTTCTACCCAGGAGCCTCTACAGTTTTTTATATTTCATATTTAGTTCTTTTCTTTTTTGTATGCTTCTTCCAGCGTAGTTTCGTGTGTAAGGTCATACATAGGTATTTGGCGATGCCCTGAGGTACCTCAACTTTTGAGTTCTTTGAGTTAGAAATACTCTTCTTCCAGTTTAATTTTAAATACCCTAATAGAGACTACAGATATATGGCTTAAGCAGTTTCACATGCTGTTTTGGAATGAAGAAATATTGCTATGCACACTTGTTTTTTTTTTCCAGTGTTTTTTTTATTATGTTGGTAATTTTGTACATATGGTCAATAGTCGAGTGTTTGCTTCAAAGTCCAAATAATGATGTTTCTATTATTGGTTTTATTCTTTTAAGAAGAAGTTTTTCAAATTGCTTTGAAATTATAGGCAGCAGAGAAATTGGTCATGTTTCAATCTGAAGGCTTCATTTACTATGCAGATTAGTACTACTACTCCTTTTCTAGGTAGCTGTTTTAATATTTCACCACTAATCAGATCAAATCCACCTACTTTATTTTATAAATACATAAATAGAAGACCACATTCTATACTTCTTTATTATAGTAAAAAAGTCCTTATTAATTTCTTCTTGGCTAATAGTACTGATCATAGTTTGTATTTAAATAGGTATCTTTATAGCTGTAGGTCAAGTTATGGTGTTTTATTTTATAGATTATTCGATTTAATCTGTACAGGTGTTTCTCTGGAAAAAAATCTTCAAAGTTCAATTAGGATCATCACTACCACTTTTTATAATATATTTTGATGTTTTAGAATTTTCGGACTTTGGTGAAGTTTTGGGTTTACTATTTATGCGTTACAGTAATAGGTTTCAAAATCTCAACTGTGTATGGGATTTTGAATCATTCTTGTTCTTGTAATAATTGCTATCGCAAATCATCGTCAACTGCTTATCTTTGTTTACTACTTTTATTTATAGATTTTTTCCTCGAAAAAATAGGAAGACCAAAATTATATTTCAAGTTATTCAAGATATAAAATAAATTGGGTTGAAAAACTTGTTCACTTGGGTAAATTTATGTAAGAAGTAAAAAGCTGGTTTTTATAATAGCATGACTTTATCATCTACTGCGATTTGTATAAATAATTAAGATTTCTTTCAAAAACAAAGCACATAGTAATTATGAAAATGTGTAAGTCACCAAAGTAATTACCACAAATTTTAGTAATAGTCCATAATTTGTATTATGAATAACAGGTAATTTATTTTAATTATTAGAGCTTGTATAAGTATGCTCATTTATTCGAATTTTAAACCTAAACACGTACAATATTCTAATTTCGAGGTTATATTTAAGAAAAAATAAATATACATCATCTTAAATGGAGTATTACGATGTTTGAAATAAAAATTTTAACAGTCGCCATAAAATGTAATTTATTTTTATTGCTTTAAATTTATGTTTTATTATTAGCTCAAATGTATCAGTTAGTTATTCAAATTCTAGTTATTCAATTCTTTCAAAAATTAGTTTATGGAAAAACCAACTGAAAATATTCAACAAGAAAACCCCATGACTCGACAAAATCTAAAATATATGTTCTCCATTTTTCAAAGCTTATCTTTATAAATTCGAAGATATAAAAATGTGGGTTTTTATTTTCAATCATAAAGAAAACGCAATAATAATTCTGCATTTTTTTATATTAAACGTCATTATTATAACTACAACATTTAAAAAATATCCATAAATTAATTTTAATTTATATTTCAATGGTTCCTTTAATTAATCTAAATTGCAAACTACATCCTCTAATTATTGTATTAAAATTTCAGTTTCAAATCAGATTCAAGTATATATTAAATCCTTATTCAACATGTTTCTTACGAACCTTTCTTCTACTAAAGCACATAAAGGTAGGCTAAATCCTCTTTTGTACAAAGTGTAATTAAAATACACCTACAAATATAATTTAAAGTTAAAAAGATGCATTATATTCAAATAATTGCTACTGCCTTTCATCCTCTGCTGCTTTCATCTTAAAGTATTAAAGCTCCTTTATCCTCTATATTTAAATTTAGAAGAAACTAAGATTTGCAACAAAGGCATGTATTTTAAGCCGAACGATTAGTTAAAGCAAGGGATACATCCGGAGGAAATTCACGTCTACTAAATTTAGGACTACAAAAAGATCATAATCTTATAAAGGAAAGTATACAGTGCGCAGTGCTAATTAATTTTGAGTTAATTGTGAAAATAGAAGTTGTCTGGAGTAAATGGGAATAACTTTAATTGACACTGACTAAAGTGCTTTTGGTTCAAATGGATGAGGAAAATAAAATTTGTCACAGTGATGCGCTCATAAAGATATCAAGTTTCATGAAAAACAATACCCACTTAAATTTAACTATGTACTTTCGTCACTAAATATGTCCTTCGCTCAATTGACGACAATTTGAATTTTACATTTGTGCCTAAATTTTTGAGTAATTATTTGAGTGTCTGGTGGTTTAATAGACTAAAATTGGATATAATTAAAATTTATATTTAGCTTAGATTGGTATTAAATTGGATGTGCTGGTAACACATTTACGCTGCACATGTTAAGTGTAGCGTTCCAATGAATTACAACATTTTCATGCTCTGGAGTTGGGTCGAGGATCCTTACTGTGGGAAATGATAACTTTAATGGGATGAAACCAAATGATGTCATTCAAACATATCGTGCTCAATTAAATTTTATACCAAAACCATTTAAGAAGGCATTTCCCGCTTTTTTTGTTTGATAAGTAAGGATTCTTGCTGACTTGGGGTGAAGTGGTTTTTATTTCATGTAATTGCCGCAATAAAAAGTGATTACACCGACTTGGAGGAAATTGATTTGGGGGTAATGGAAAAATGAGTTCCTTAAATTTAGCTTTCGGCAATCTTAATTACTTTAAGGATATTACGGAAGACGAGTCGGAAGATGATTAACGCCATTATCACGAAAAGTATAAAAGGGTTAATTAAAAAGTTTGGAGCAGAATTTAAATAGAAAATTGTGTGCTTTTAGTATTCTTGAAGATGTGTATTGATTTTTTGTATAGGGTTTCTCGAAAGTCTGAAAGCAGACTCAAAATGAATTTAATTTGGCCCGCCTTTAATTTCCAGAGGAGATGAAGAAGACATAAAGTTATATTATTTAATGTAAATGCATTGATGGAATTTCTCCAATTGCAATTTTATGAAGCAAGTTGCTAACTTATGTAAGTACCCGGGACAAAAAGGATTAGAGTCCAAACCCGAGCAAATTCCCAGAGTCCGTTGCAATTTTCGCAGATTAACATCCTTTGTCATTGGGTATTTTCGACCGTAAGATCCTTCACTCCAATCCAATAACAACTTAAGCACTTATATTAAACTTTGCACATGCTCAACTTTTATAATTTTTGTAAATTATCTCATTTGGTAGACACGTCGTTAATTTCAAACAATAAGCCATTTATTTAACTAAAAAATTTACAGGCTATTAATTTCATTATTTTGCTAAAACAAGTTCACATTATGTATTTTAACACCAAAAGTTGGAACATTAAAATTAAAATAGAGTATTCTCGTATTTAGAAATTTATTTTGGAAAACTTTTAGGGGCGATTGCAAAAATTTACCTATATTCAGAAAATATCTGCTTTAATTTTTTTTTAAGTGTCAATGATGCAATCGGCTTTTAATGATACTTGTGAATTAAGAGGAATTTCCTAAACGGAAAATATAGTGGTTTAGTTCTGTAGTCATAAAAGCTAGTATGAACAACATTTTTGTATATTTTTTTGTAGATGATTTAGAAGTCATTTCTTTAATTCCTGCCACAAGAAAAAAAATGGAGAATGTATAAAAAAAAATATAATGATCTAAAAGTACCTTAACTTTGGACGCCTCTAATTAATTTTGTGCTAGGTTGCAGAAGGTAACTCTCTGGCAGGATGTAGCCTAATCAATTTAGATTATAAATCTGAAAAAAAAATTGAAAATCTAACGAGGGAAACTTGAGTTATGATTGCAGAACTAATGCTCGATTTCGTGATTTTTCAAAATTTTTCCTCCCAAATTCATGCGCCCTCTAAGGATTCGCATTAATTATCAGTTATTTGGTCATCATTTGCAAAGAAGCTCCAGAAAAGTGGGATGGATTTTCTATTCCTTGTTATTATCTTCTGCGGATAATTTATCGCGGGTGTCTAGGAAGATACTCTTAAGTATAGACTAAATATCAGACAAGATTATTTTCGTCTATTGTATAAAGGCCGTTTTAGACCAGCACATACATAAATCTTGTACAAGATCGAGTCAGATTCTGCAGTTGTATCTGAATCGATCTTGTACAAGATTAGGAACAAAAAATGTGCTTGTCTAAAATGACCTTTACACTCTTTAAGTATTTCATTATTTTGTAGTTAAAGTGAATAAAATTAGAATACTCATTTCATGTGAGGTAGTGAGGTTTTTTAATTCGCAATATCCCGAAAACAAAACTAATAATTCCGTTACAAATTACAGGAAGTTAAATTATAATAAGTTACTTAATTCAAAATAATAGGTCGATATTTTTTATGAAGAATTGTCGAAAATTAAGTAGGGCATATTTAGAAATTTGTCGATATCACACGCTAACCCCAAAGGCTTGGAAATTATTACGGCGTGCAAAAATAAATGCTTAGTTTATTTTGATGATTAGAGGAAGTTTATACCTTGATGAACCCGTTAAATATGAGTTTCTGAATATAATTAATGTTTAGAGTCGCGAGGTCTAATCTTGATATGAACACATTTAAATTAATTAACATTTCATAAGCCATTCAAGATGCTCATCACATTCATCAACTTTAATAATGATTACGAAAAACGCGTATCAAAAATTATAATAATATAATTGGCCATGTATAGTGCCTGACACGTAATCATGGGATGGCACACAAAGATATCTGAATATCCAATACCAGAAGTGACGTGAATAGGGGATGGTTTTTATTTAGAAAAATGGAGTGAATAATTTAAATGTGTAAAGCTATTTGATATTCAGATTTCTTTCAAGTTCTCCAATACTCTACAAGCTACTGAATAAAATAATAAAATTGAAACTAGAATGCAAATCCAATTTTAATAACCAATCCTTGTTAAAAGGAAAATTCATTAATTTCTTATCACACTCCCCCTCATGTTTCAAGGTGGTGTGCCAAGATCTAATGCATATTGATGATGTAGTCCTGTGGCTGGCGGAATATTCTACTCAAGACGCAAGAAATTTCCATATCGGATTTTTTGCTTAAGTTGAATTATAATCAACTTCTACAACCGGTGTCATTGTTGCCATAGGAAATTTCCATAAATTTCTCCTAAAATAATTATGATTTTTTTTGGTTTTTATTTGGATTAATTTGTTTGTTTTATATAAAAGTATAAATAGATCCAAAGTTCGTGCTTTTGCTGAGATGCTGTAGATTACATGAATCCTACTAGCTATTATAAAACTTAATAATAAGCTCTTCTAAAATGATGGTTATATACAGGGTGTTCCAGCGTAGCCAGAATAGAATATATAATACTTTTAGGCGCCCTAAATATATTTTAATAATATACCGGTTGTGCGTTCCTAGATGTCAAACCAAAATTATGTTTTTTTGAATGGAACGCCCAACATATTATTACATTTTTAGTTTCCTTATCAAAAAATAATCATATTTTTTTATAACTTTTTATGGGGTTATCCTCACTCGTTTTGCTGATATTTCCTATTTAAGCGAAATAAATATTAATTTTTAAAAAATCGCTGTTCTAAAACATCTAAAACAAATGACAATTTTGGGTTGAAATTTTAACAAAAAAATATAAATATCGTGCAGTTTACAGCAATCATGTCAAATTTAAATTTGTGGTAAGGTGCCTCATAAAACGCAAATTGACCAATTAAACGAATTTTCGAATGGAACACCTTGTAATTTTAACATCAATCGAAGGCATTGTTAATGGTTTAGGAGAGATTGATAATGTTGTTTTCTCACAATAGTAGTTTTTGTTGTTTTAACACACAATAAAATCCAAACTCACAATTATCAATTTTGGTTTTCTAAGTGTGAGTATGCTTGGAAAACTGCGGGGACACCCTGTATATAAAACTAGGAATATAACTCAAGAAATTATGAAAGAAATCTGAAAAAATATGAATCATATAAAAGTATTTCTAATTATAAAAACGACCACTTCAACCATTTAACTTTAGAAATTGTGATATGGAGATTTTTCTACTCATATACACCTTGGCTTCATGCTTGAGGCTGTTTTCCAAGTTATTTTCAACGAATGGTGTCCTTATCCACATTTTTATGGAATACGACTTTATAGTTTTGATAATCATTAAAAAATTTGACTGTAGTAATTTCCTAATAATTTTAGAATTCCTTAAAATTGCTAATTTTTGATTCTATTTTATTAAAAAAAATAAAAAAATCATTCATGGTTGAAGTTTCAATTTTTGGTATACAAATTAATTATTATAATTATTACCGGCCCGATTGCTATCTAATAAAATCAAGTAAATTAATATATTATGCGGATATTAATTATTCCTATTTATTTGAATTGATGCAAACTAATGCGGCCTCGGTGGAAATTATTTGCAATAACGTAGAAACTTTATTAAAATTGTTAAAACGAAATACGCTAAAAATATTCAATTGCGGTAAATTCATAATTTGTGATTATTTAAATTACTATTTTGTTATGCAATCTTGTAAGATAAAAACTATTATGGTAATTATGGTTTGAATGTTCAGGTAATCATAAACAATGTTTAGTTTATTTTATTCAACTTGATAATTACGTTTATGAAAATGGAATGTATCTACAAATAATTAACATAAATTTGTTTATTAAAAATATATTTTTAAAACAAGAAATTATTTTTTTAATTTATGATACAACCACAAAATAATATGCACTATTATTTTGTAGAAAAAATACAATGATCTGAATCTTGATTTAGTTTTGACATGATACCAGAGCTTTTAATTTATTTCTCTTCCAAGTATTTAGTCTAAATAAATTATAATAATTTATAACTTAATTAACAAGAACATAAGCTCACGTAAAAAGTATACAAGATCATGCATCATCCTGGTGTATAGTGGATAATTAATTTGATTCTAGGGAACGAGGTGGAGGTGTGCGTTGCTTTAATTTCAGTTGGCCTCATTTCATTCAGGATGCACGGAACTTGACTTTCAGGAAAATAACCGTGCTAATAATATCTTCCAGGCTTTAATGCTTAATGCATGTTCTAAATATCAGTGAGGTGTAAGGATAACTCAACCACAAAATTTCATTACCAAGGATGGCTCATAATTCAGTTCAGAGTAATTAATTATGAACTAGTTAAAATTCTGAAAAAAATATTCATATTTATTTGTACTTGATCATTGAGATGGTTGAGATGGTTCCATGGATATCTAGAAATTCTATTTCAATATTTTTTTTTGTTTCACATTATGACTGATTTCCTAAACGGCAAATATAGTCGTTCACGGCACAACAGGTACGATAGTGCAAAACAAATTTTTAAATGATTTTTTTGTATAGATTCAGTCATTCTACTAAATTCCGACAAGTGGAAAAAAATCTCGATCCACGAAAAAACATAATGACATACCTTAACTTTGGACCGTTCTAATTATTTCTACATAAAGTTGCAAAACATAAAAATCTGTTAAATGGTAGCCTAATTAATTTAGCTTAACAGAAAAAAAATTGAAAATCTTTCAGGAGAAACTAGAGATATTCTGGTGCTCATAATGTTCGGTTCATTATTTATCGTGGTTTTTCCTCCCTGACTCACGCGTCCTCTAGCGTTTCGCATTAATTTTCGCCGATAATTTGCCACGAAACTTTAGAAAATGGGATGGATTTTCTATCCCCTTTTATTATCTCCAACGGAAAATTTATTGCAGGCGTCTAGGAAATCACTCTTAAATGAAAATAATCCCCAGTAGAAACGTAACTTGTAGTTGGAACGTGGTAATATTGTACGAACATGCAAATATTGTAAATCATATCTAATTGTTGTGAAAATATTGTACAAACATTTGTGTAACAATGTTTGGGAAATATTGTGGTAAAATTCTGACAATGTTGTAGTTTAAATATTATTCTAGTATTGTGGCTTAAAGATTCTAAAATTATTGTAGTCTAAATATTGTGTTCATATTTCATTACAATATTGTATAAAATACATACTTTAAATGTGTATACAATGTTGAGCAAAAATTCTAAACACGATATAATACAATATTATGTTTTATTATGTGCACAATTTTGAAGTAAAAAGTCACTATCGACATTTTTTATAATGTCAAATACATAGATAATTTAATGTGTATATTCACCCGGTCATCTGGTCGATTTAAGTCGAATAAATTTTATTTCATTTAATTTTAAATTGCATCCCCACCCTTGCGATACCTCATTTTAAAGGATATTTAATGGAGTTTACAATAATATGCTTAGTTTTAAAATTCGATCACCGCATGACAAGTTATAATGAAAAATTTCATACGTCATTTTCATTTCAAAACATTTAATTAACTAACAAAGATATCAAAGATTCTTAGAAGCTATTTTTAGTATGGAATAATTTATTATACAGGGTGTCTCACTTTTTTTCCATCAAAAATTTTATTTAGATAGTAAATGTCATTCTGAACAATAAATTTCCTATGAACTATTATGTTTTTTCGACTCCTTAAAAAGTTACAGCAATTTTAAAATTTCAAAAATTTATTGATTTTTGTGGACCACCCTGTATAAATTTCATTTAATTTTAATTTTTTTTATTTAAATCAAGTATGCTTTGGATTTAGTATATCATTAAGCCAATAAGATGCTAAATTTTACCGAGGGATATTTAACCTCGTCGTTCACTTATTTTAAATACAGCCAATAATGTTCAAAAAACCAATCTGGCAAAGAAAAAATCCAAATAATAATTGGTTTAAATATAAAAAATGTAATAAGAAAGAATATTATACGGGGTGTTCCACAAAAATCATGAAAATTTATCAATTTTAAAATTGTTGTAACTTTTAAAGGAGTCGAAAAAACATAATAGTTCATAGGAAAATTTTTGTTCAGAATGACATTTACTATCTAAAAAAAATTTTGTTGGAAAAAAAGTGAGACACCCTGTATATAATATGAGATTTCCAGACCATTAAAAAACACCTTTAAAACTTCATTTTGTATAATAGAAATTCTCCTTATAGTTATGTCTAACAAGTCTTGCAAGTTAACTTCGGCTGAGCTGTCTGTAATTATGATGGAACTTTCTTGTGGATAACACTTTATTTTTTCTTCTTTAACTTTATCATACGATGGGTACACTGAATATCCTAAGGATTTTATTTGGCTCCTAATCGATATGTACTGGTGTTTGCTCAATTTGTTATTAATTATGAGAGCTTTCGCTTTCGTTTTTCTGCCGATAAAAGATTTTTGGCATGCTTAATTTTTGTGGCTCTCTTAGGCGATGCATCTGCTAATTCCTGTATTATATTTGCTGCATCTCTTTTTACTGTATAAGCAACAGCCATGACAATTTCTTCAGGACTCTTTAAACTGAAGATTTCCTTTACTTTTCTGTTCTGTGCTCGTAAGGAGCAATCTCCAAAAGCCTTTTCTGGACGTACAATAGAATGTTTTTCGGAATTTTCGGCATTTTTTGGTGTCGTGGAGGGTATCAAATTTAAAAATTTGACAGGCAAGTTTACTATAGTTCCTAGCCAATCTTTGTTGAAATCTAAAAACCTTTTTTTACACCTACAGCTATAAATCCATTTCTTCTAAAATTTATTGCACAATCTACTAAAGAAAATTTGTAGTACTCTTAATATTTCATTATTACACTCTTTCACGTTACAGAGACTCATTACGTGAGTAAAAATCCTCTGAATGCAGTTTTTTTCTTCGAAGTCTCGAACAGCAGTTTTCGGGTTATCGCGCCACATATGACAAAAAACTTTATAAGTATTGTATAAGCAGGTGTAAGCAGCTAAATTTTTTATAGTTTTATGCACAAATGCACAAACTTTTAAATTATTTTTATTTGAAAGTGGGGACATGCTGCGAATTTCTTAAAAACCTTCTTAAAACTGACATTTATTTTTTAAGTGCAAGGTAAGTGAAAACAGGTAAAAATAAATAGTTACAAAATAAATTTCTTACCTGCAATTGTGGAATCCATTAAAACAAATCACAATAAAACTATATGCTAATTGGTTTAATTATTTTTGTAGTATGTGTTGCCACTATAACTGTCAGAAATATGACTATAAAATATTAGCTGCGCAGCCTATTTAATTACTTGCGACTTCTACCCCCTCTCAGATTAAGGGTATTGTTATATTTTTATAAATGAGTGATAATTAAGAAGAAGTGGGGTATTAATTACCTAATAATGTGAAAATAATGTCTTTGGAATTTTTTTTAATTAAGTGCAGCTAGATTGTGAAAATTACCCACTGTGCGTCGCGTCGTAACAATTGTTTATATTTCGATGCCAGGGGCCTTATTCTTGAAACGATCCACACGATGTCGTATACAACTTTCATCATTGTTTCCTCGTCAGTTTCATGAGAAAATAAGAGTCTGTCCTCGTATACAGGGTGTCCCATTTGACGTTAGACTCTATGGGTATCTTTGTTATTATTGGAGATAGAAGGTCGGTTAAATGGACAAAGTAGTAGAGATTTTTTCGAATATTAATAATTCATTTACAAAAAATTTGAATATCGCATCGTTCCAACGCTATCTTGAAAAAACAAGAAAATGCGATTTTTAAAATATGGCTATAACTTCTTTATTTTCTGTGGTAACAAAAAAATTTCTTGACATAATACAGACAATTTTTTGTGTACAATGCAGTAAAACAAATGAATATTTTTTTCGCTAACGGATTGACCGGAAATGAATCAAACTTATTTTTTTCTTATGGCAGCCATATTGGATTTACACATATTCGAAATCAGTATTTTTTTCTGAGTAATTTCGTATACCATATGTCATATTTAAAAAAAATAAAATTATTTGATTTTACAAACTAACATTGGACTTTAAAAGATGTAAATTGTCAATAATATAAATGTAACTATTTAAAATATTAAATGTAAAATAAATCTCAACACATATGTATTGACAGTTTACATCTAATCGAGGCCATTTTTGGTTAGTAAAATAAAATTATTTCTATTTTTCTTTAAATATTACATATGATATATCAAATTACTCAGAAAAATACACTAATTCCGAATATGTGTAAATCCAATATGGCTGCTATAAGAAATAATAAGTTTGGTTCATTTCCGGTCAATCCGTTGGCGAAAAAAAATATTCATTTGGTTTACTGCATTGTACACAAAAAATTGTCTGTATTAAGTCAAGAAAATTTTTTTTGTTCCACCGAAAATAACGAAGTTTTAGCCATATTTTGAAAATCGCATTTTCTTGTTTTTTCAAGATAGCGTTGGAACGATGCGATATTCAAATTTTTTGTAAATGAATTATTAATATTCGAAAAAATCTCTACTACTTTGTTCATTTAACCGACTTTCTATCTCCAATAATAACAAAGATACCCATACAGTCCAACATTAAATGGGACACCCTGTATAGTGTGGTATGCGAAATCGCGTTGAGTGATTCAAACATAAGTACAGTTGCTCCCAGCTGGAAATAGGACAAAAGTAATCACGATCGCGTATTCTTTGTCCTTTGTCCTACTTTCAGCTGGGAGCAACTTTACATAAGGTTCCTGAAAATAAAAAGGTGTAACATTGAGAAATGGAATTTCATTTCAATTTAAAATTTATGTTGGCAATTTCAGTATTTTGCATTGAATCGATGTATTGGAATTGATCTAGTTAATAATAAAGTAGTAATTTAATTAATATTTAAAAATCAATTTGTTCTCTCCAAGTTAATCAATTATTAATTCAACGTTTCACCCTCAAGTCCAAGTAGGTAATAAATTTTTTATAGTAAAACCTCTCCCAAAGTTGCGATTGAAACTCGCTGCCTTTGTGAACTCGTTTATTTATAATTATATTGAAATAGCAAATTTAAAAATCGTTTTATAAAAATACGTATCATGGTTTACAAGAAATGTAATTAACGATGAAAATTTACATGGTCTTTGAAGCTTTAATCAAGACTATCCTTAACCCCTGGCGATTTCGTTTTAGTAAATAATATTTTTATATAAAAAACTTCCTTTGCAAATGAATTTTTAACATTACGTTGTATAAAAATAACATTTTCAATTACGTGTCTAGCCTTTTATCTTTATAATTTTTTACATGAAAGAAAAGGGAAGAAGCTTAATACGGGTAAAACAAAATTTTATGCAAAAACAGTAAATTCGCCCCAAGGAAATAGCAAATAGCTTCAGGATTAGAATACTGAAGCTATTTCCTGCGGCGGTTGTATAATTTATAAAGGGGTGGGTATTAAGTTTTAACATTCACAGAAATGTAATATGTAGTTAATACTAAATAAAACATGAATACTTTTGTAAAAATTTTTGACAAAAAACGAAAGTCGAAATATTATTTCAAGTAGATTTTAAACTTTAAACGATTTAAGGAAATAAAATAAATGTATTGACTATAAAGTGTAATCTAGGAAAATAAAAGGAAGTTGAATCGCATTTGCATCGTTTTGTTTTTATTTACGTGTTGAAATGAATTGCTATTTCGAATGAAACAGTGAACTTTGCTAACAAATTTGCATTTTGCGATCGAATTTCTGTGGTATGAATATAGCTTTACGATTTTAGATAAATTCAGCTATTTAACTCATTTTTGAATTATCATCTAATCATTAGGTACCTATGTATGAAGTAGAGCTTTAATTTTATCACAACTTTATACTAATAAACCCCTTTCATCATTCATCAAGTAAAATTTTATTGGAAATTTCGCTGAATAGCATTTGAAAATCGAGCGTGGGCAGCATTTATAAAACCTCTCTCTAAATAACAGACAGCAAAACGTATCAAATTTGTTTAGAAGATATTTTAAGCGCTTTGGCATTTACCCATCGATAAATTTGTGTCCGAGTTGATTAGATTTATTTATAAGCTCTTTATTCACTCAAATGCCAAGAAAATACAATTAAGTAGCACTAAGTGATTATTCCTTTTTTCAATTATTACGCTGATGAAAGCTTGATCATTTCACGCGAAAATTCGTTTCAAGAATATTTTTCCGCCAAATTTTTAAATCTGATAAAAAGGATAAGATTGTCGAAATTATATTTTTTATATTATTCAACCGTTACATTACTCCCTTTTAATAGCACAAGTTCAATGTTTTTTAAACAAATAAACTCAGTATAATTATTATGTCAACAAAGAGTCAACAAACAGTTAATAAAAAGTGGCTAATTATGTGTATTTATTCAACATTTATCGCTTTTTAAATTGTTTATATTTAATTTTTTAATTACGAATTAAATATTATTCTATTATGTTTTAGCACATGGTGCAAACGGGTATGTCGACCCCGTTCGGAGCGGCGGCACCTGCCGGCTTCCCGGCACAAAATGGGGATGTGAAGACGGCGACAGAAGTAAAAGATGTGCCGCTGTTGCCGCCACCCGCAGCTGCAGCAGGACCACCTTTTTCACCGCCGCCTCAACCCGCCACCGAACAACCACCAGCTGGTAGTCCGGCAAGGCAACAGTACGAAACGACACCTCAACAAGATGGGGAAACTCCACAGTCACAACCTGCACAACAAATTCCCGAAGGCACTGATCCAAATCAAACGGGAACGCCAAATTCAGATCCTTCAAAGAATCAACCTAAGAGATTACATGTGTCAAACATTCCCTTTAGATTTAGAGACCCAGATCTTAGAGCCATGTTTGGGGTAAGTTAATTATACTGTAATTCAATGGACTTCTACACTGATAAAAAAGCATCCCAAAATTAGGGTAGGATTGTATTAGTTTATTACCAGCAACACTTTTGGTTTTATTATGGATGTCTATTTATCAGTGTCCAAGGACCACTATTTACAAAAAATAAAAAAAATTTATGATAACTGCTATACTATCGTTATCAACCTTTAGAATACAAATAAGCTTATAGTCTTTCAAACAAATTATTTGGGCTACCTAATAAAAATTATTGATGTAATTGCTGCAAAAATGAGTTAACTCAATTTTTTACATTTTCAAAAAAGTATAAAAAAACTTTTCATTTACAATTTGTGGTGAAACGAATTAAGCTATTTCATTAATTTTGTTATAATTGATACGAAAATTGCAATAGTTTGGTACTAACATATTTATTTTTTTAGCAATTTGGGCCCATCTTGGACGTAGAAATAATATTTAATGAACGTGGATCAAAGGTATGCATATTTTATTTTATTATTAATTCAATCCTTTTATTATCAATAATCAAATATGTAAAATATCCAATGACTTGAATGATATAAAATTGATTAAAAGTGTGGGCCCGCCTTGTTCTCCATTAATCTTTTAATACTTGAAATTAAACACTCACCTATACTAAACATTTTTTGCAAGAAAAGAAATTCTCAATTTTTAACATTTCAAAATTTCTTCCCTCGTAACCTTTGTGTTAAATGATGTAATTAGGTACTTATGTCACAAGTCACAACACTCCACTTTTATTTAGTTTTTTTTTGGGGGTTCGTCACGATTAATAATGGCTTCATCAAGCTTTTAAAAAATGTACAGAAACATTGGCAATCATTGGATCACTATTAGAGTTTGTTTTGAACGGATATGTTGATTTTGTTTTTGCTTACTTTAGTTATGTTGAAGGTTGAGAATTTGTAATTTTGATATTAAATGTGGTGAAGCACCATTCCCTGGCTGTTGATTACAATTTACATTCTTTTGTTTTTTATTCCACACTAATAATGCGGAGAATATTAAGGATTTGTAAATCGTCTTCCTCTTTCAATAACAAATTAATTCCGAACAAGTATTTATTAACCAAGGGTAAATCACTGAGGAAATATTTTAAAAACCAGAGTTACTTTCTAAGAGTATCCCAGGTGTTCAAAAGTGTTTCCATTTAGTTCCTGGGAGTTCCTCGTCAACTCTAAATGAGTTCTCTAAAATCCCTTTGGAATTCCTTGAAGTTCCTTTGAATTTCTTAGAGTACCTCAAGTCTTCCTCTTGCTCTGAAAGTACTTGAATTCCCCAGTGGGTACACCCATCGAATAGTGCAATTTTAAAATTATTGTGTCATTTTTTAAGGTTTTCAATCTTTAATTGTTTAATATAATTATGCTTTTAATTTAATCGTAGGTCCCTTTCATTTAACTTTAAATCGTTTTATGTAAAATCTTTGATATTTTCTGCATTAGTACACTACACGATGAGGGTGTTTTATGATTTGTGTTATGGTTTCTTGATCTGGCTGCTACATTTCCCATTTAAAAGGCTATATAGATTTAGTTTTAATTCAAAGTGTGTCACAAACGTAGTAATTTAATTTCATAATTACATATATAATAACGTATTTGTTGCCACTAAGTCATTATATATAGCCAGCTGTTATATAAGATTTAAACGTATTATATATGATGCACTAAACATAATTTCCTAATATCTCCGTAATACTATGTATGTTCTGACTGAGTGTTTGGCATATGTAACTCTTGCTAGTCTCTAGTAGATGTATGTTAATATGCTTGGGGCCGAGGCGGGCCAAGACTATACACTAAGACATTTAATAGCTACCACCACACATACACAAATTGTAAATCTAGAAAAAAAGTCTCAGTTTTATGAATTTTCTTATCAATGAACTGCATTAAGTAATAAATGCATGTGGTGAATGGCTTGGCTGCGTCGAAGGTCGACGCAGACATGTCAGAGTCCCCGAAACCCCCACCCCACCCCAGAGACTTGGTAGTGTACATATTCAAAACAAATTGCTCAGAGCTCTGATCGATAGGTCAGCAAAAAAAAATATGGAATGATGAAGCTTTAACAGTGTAGTAGTTCTAACGTAACGGAGCTTCTAGACGCATGACGTCTAACGTAACTATGTCATCATGTCATTGCACGCTGTTTTAATGCATGTCTTTGTCTGTCTGCATGCAGGGGTTCGGTTTTGTAACATTCGCAAATAGTGCTGATGCGGAGCGCGCACGAGACCGACTTCACGGCACCGTGGTTGAGGGAAGAAAGATAGAGGTGTGCATGATTCTCTCGTTATTATTATTATTATTATATTTATATATACCTACGTATATACAAGTAGCACTGGCCTGTCCCCACTCCTAAATTTAAAAAAAAGATACATCCTTGGTAAAACAAGGTCAAAACCCCCGTGTGGCTTGCGCTGGCTTCAGTGACTAACACCCCGCTGCTTCACACGTGTTGTTTTGACATTATTTTGCCACCCAGCACACACACTGTTTATCGTTCTCTGTCTCAGGCCATTTATTGGCAGTGTTTTGGTGATGACAGTGTAGTGTCCCCCCAACTCCTCTCACCTGTCACAGCCTCGTCGTGGAGGTAAGTGGGTAAGGCCAGAGATGTCTGTAAATCAATAATCACTACAAAATTAAGAACTTAATGCTTAACTTACTCGGTTTACCTCTTTGAACGTCACAAGACTTCCATCAATTTTAAATTAATCTTGATTTTGTTGACCGTTAAAACGGTTCAGTATAAAACAACAGACTTGTAAATAATATTCAAAATTCTAACAAGCTTTATTATTCCATTTAATTTTATTAAACAATTGTGGAGGTTATTAATTGCTTCAATAATAAAATGCCTACATTATAGTATTAATTTTAGCTTTTACTAGAATAGTACGTAATAAACTTTAACTAATGTCAGTTGTTTTATGCAATCTCTTGGTTTACGGACATTTATATCTGCTATCCTTAGATTTTAAGAAACTTCTTTGTATAAGTTATTTATAAGTTGTTTATGATATGCCAAAATAAAGGAATCATCAAATGTAAATACACTAACACTAATATTATTTAAAAACAATTCATATAATCTTTATTTTTTTAATTCGTTACGAGTACCATAAGTACTTTTTTTTAACTTTCAAGTTGATAATTCAATACATTTTATTTATTGGAAAACAGATCGATGTTGTTATTATTTTTACATATTTACAAAATTTATTGGAAGTGGAAAATTAAAAATAAGACAAGTTCGTTAAACAAAATTTTATTATTTTTTATAAATTTTTTAACTTTTTGAAATTAGTTTAATTTAGGTCCAAAAATATCTTGGCATATTATAAAACCTACTTAGAATATAAGCAAAAGACTTTTCAAAATTTAATTTTTCGAAAAATTAATGTATAAAATTTTATTAAATATTTTTGAATGTATAATAAAGTAAACTCATTGAAATTATATTGTAAAATTAAATTTTATATCTTCCAAAATTATAATTTTTGGTTAAAATAAAACAATAATAATACACAATACAGGATGGTTAAATAATGCATGGTGTAAATTAGTAAAGTACTAATTTTTCTAAATTATAATTCCTCCATTTTTAATTAACCATCCTCTAGTGTTTAAAATTAGAAATGTTAACCTAGGTAGGTTTACTATTGGATAATATGAACAAATTTACACAAATGGTTTTAAGAACTTCACTAAAACTTGTATTAACTTTGTTCATATTTCCTAATCTAGCAAAGTCACTCGTTTAAATTAATTTCAATTGATGGTTTTTTAAATAAAATATATGAACGAGGGACTATGTTAGATTTACAATAAGAGCAAAACTAACCGCATCAAAAATTTTAATAGGTGAATAATGCAACAGCACGAGTACAAACGAAGAAACCTCCCACTTTACCAACAGGTTGGTATCTCACACTTAAATTAAAAAACACCACTTTTCAATTAATTGCTTTTATATCTAGTTTAATAAAGGGTTGGTGTTTTTTAAACCATTACATGCACAAAAATACCTTGCATCACACTAGTTTGTTTTCTTTTTACTCAAAATATAAACATAAAATTTAGATTAAATGCTTCTAATTTGAAGATAAATTTATTTTTGATGCATATGTTGTTTTATCATTATGTTTGTCTTTTCACATGTAGATGAAATATTAAAATATTTGGTCTAATTGAAAAATATTTTCTTATTTGTTTTTTTCATGTTTCATACACTGAAAACACTTATATTGGCGATGCAAATTCCACATTATAGCCGGAGCATGCGCAATAGCACGTAAATTTGGAGAACTATTGTTATATTAAACAGAATTTTACTAAATAAAAAAAATCAATTTTAAATATTATAAATTTTAAAAATTGATCTTGTTATTATGGTTAGGATAAAATTAATAACACCAACTTAAATTATGTACCTAGAAATTATAAAAGAAATCCCCTTGCATAAAGATTTATGTCAACCTACAAGCTATAGAGGAAATTTATTGCTATAGTTGATGTAGGTGGTATATAAATCACAAACTTAAAATTTCTTGTAAGAGTTTTCGAAATGAAATTTTGAGTTATTGTGGTATTTTTAACACGTACATCAGATTTTACAGAAAATTCTTCAATTACCTTGCAGGTTAATATAGAATTTTTATGTTTTATTTAAATTTAATGATATATTTTTTCAAATAAATTTAACATGTGTTAAATTTAAGAAATTTGGGAAAATATAAGTCTTAAAATTGTTGTCAATTCAATTCCTTTTCATTTTTAGGTGTATTTCAATCTATACGATCAAGAAATGGAAATAAATTTTTATCTAAATATTTTAATTAAATATTTATTGATTGTAATCCAGTTTTAATAACCTAAGTTTTATGGAATAAGGAAGAATTTGTATTATTTGTATATATTAAATCATAAATCAAGATTCAGATAAATGTTATTGGCATATAAAAGACACGGACCAAATCATTACAAGCACAAAAAATTTAAACGTCAAACTAATTTTTACTAAAAATGTAATTGAAGATATCCATGTCCACAAATATTAATTTGTAATTTTGTTTTTATTAATAAAATAAATCTGAAGTTCTTGAATACAATTTTTTTAAAATAATTATTTGTTCTTATTACAGTAACAGATATAAATAGGAAAACAATTTTGATATCAAGGTTTAAGTTTTAAAAAACAATTTTAAGGTGCCACCCTTGTACAAGGTTTTAGCTCTTCAAGATCAAGAAATAAATAATGAAAATTTTTAAAAATGGAGTTGGAGTAAAATGAAATAAAACAAAGTACTGCATTTGTACATATTTTGAAAAGTCACCGTTTATCCTAATGTAATAAATTGATTAAAAAAGCTATACAATACAAAATAATTGCTTAAAAATCATAAAGTTTTAATGAAAAAAAAAAGTAAACATGGTTCTTTAAATCGTAAATGTAAGTAATTTTTTAAAACACCCAATTTGAATTGCCAATACATATTTTTTACACACTTTATTTATACAGAGTGTCTGTTAAAATTGGTTCAAGGAGCATGTTGTATTTTATTTGTTTCTGCTTACCGTTACTTCGGTTAATTGTTTAGTTATTGTATAGAAAGATGCTGCTGTTGAATGAACTCAGCTTATTGCATCTACCTAAAAGACTTTAGGAATGTGTAGTTTATAATTCTGCAATAACTGTGGTTTCAAAACAGACACTCTGTATTTATCAGTACGCAATTACAAAATAAAGCATTTTTATTTTTGCATTAAAAATATTATTAACAGAAAATATTAATCAGAGCTCAAAACATAAATGTCCAAACTATTTAAATCATACCCTTATTATAATTAAATTATTCTATAATTATAAATATTAGTACATTAATTTTAGGTAATAAACGGGTTATGGTATTTCTTATAATAATATATAATTTGTTATGCAGTTCCTATGTGCGTTCAATGGCCTGAAGCAGCCTTAAGGGGTGTCGCTGCAATTCAAAGAGGTCGAGCCAGGGCTACATATCCAGCAGCTGCTGCGGCAGCGGCCGCAGCTTTTGCAAGGCCTCCTTTAGCTGGCGCTCTTGGATACACTCCTGTTCTCAACACGTTACCTGTAGATGGCAGTGTATATTATGACCCATTTTTAGCTGCACATGCTGCGGATCCAAATTATAGATTACAGGTATGTAAAAGAGTTAGAACTCCAGCGCTCCCCAAGTTATTAATGCGCATTACTGTAAAGTAGTAAAGCCTTTTTGATATTTTTGTTTCTAATTCAACAGGTTTATCACATCAATTTATTTTAGTTTAAAATTTTTATACATGAATTTAAAAAATTTCCTTCCGTCACTTAGATATTTTAAGGTTTACTAGTTGCAGCCTTTATTAATAATGTAATTTTATTAATATTTATTTGAAAATTTGAAAGGTTTTAAGTTATCGACAATCGGGTCTTGAAACATTTTTGCAATCTAAAAAAGCTTTATGATCTACCTTTTGTGGACGAAGCTGCTTTTATAATAAAATTTGTAAAGTTACAGTGGCTTTAAAATTTTTCCATATTTGAACACATATAGTATTTAAAGTGCAAACAAAAATAACAAAAAGGTTGAACCTGGTGCTACAAGAAGTTTTAGTTATTTTTATTTTAAAATAACATGGCGTATGAAAGTACATAGTTAAGTCTATTCTGGTTAACTGGCGAGAAGAATTTCCAGCTACAGTTTTTTACATGTATTTCTCCATAAGAGGAAAAAGCATTATAACTTTCTTATTTTACATTCTACAATAAAACTAATTATATCACTAGAAAGCTCAAAGAAAAATGTACATCAGAGGTACTACTCAATATAATTGCTTCATTATAATAAATCCGCCATTTGCAATTAATCAGGTGACTACCTTAAAATATCAAAAACACTTAAATGGGTGTAACTTTTGTTTAAGAAAATTAACAACTAAAATAAAACAATCAATGGAATCTGCATTAACTTATTAATTTACCAAAAACAGTAATTTCTGAGTAATTTTTAATTCTAATGACCACCAATGATGAGTCATAAAAAGTTATACAGGGTGTCTCACTTTTTTTCCAGCAAATTTTGTTTAGATAGTAAATGTCATTCTGAGCAAAAATGTTCCTATGAACTATCATGTTTTTTCGACTCCTTAAAGAGTTACAGCAATTTTAAAATTTCAATATTTAATAATTTTTGTGGAACACTGTATAGAATTCATTTTATTTTAAATTTTTTTTATTAAATCAAGTATGCTTTGAATTTTGTATATCTTTAAGCCAATTAGATGCTAAATTTAACGAGGAAAATTTAACCTTGTCTTTCACTTATTTTAAATACAGTCAATAATGTTCAAAAAATTCAATTTGACAAAGAAAAAATCCAAATAATAATTGATTCAAATAAAAAAAATACAATAAGAAAGAATATTATACAGGGTGTTCCACAAAAATCATGAAAATTTATCAATTTTAAAATTGCTCTAACTTTTTAACGAGTCGAAAAAACATAATAGTTCATAGGAAATTTTTTGTTCTGAATTAAAAAGGTTTTTGCTGGAAAAAATGTGAAACACCCTGTATAGTTCCTTTGATAGGAAATTTAAGTAACTTTCCAACGGTATATAACACAATGTTTGCCTCAGCAGGATAATTGTTTACTCGAGCTATTTGTCAAAAAATTCTCAGAAATTATTGTTTTTGGTTAATTATTGAGTCTATAATTAGTGCCTAGCATTGTGTTATACATCAATGTTTTCAAAATCCAATACAGATTCCTAAAGTGGTATTGGTTTTTTTCTGCTAAAATTCTGTCAAAACTTAGCGCGTATAATCAGTAATCAGTGATATAATGCGTTAATTAATTTTTGCTGTTATTTTATTGGTAGTTTAATTAATCAAATATACCGATGAGGCTAGCAT
The DNA here is from genome assembly GCA_963971135.1 of Stenus bimaculatus. Lineage (NCBI taxonomy): Eukaryota > Metazoa > Arthropoda > Insecta > Coleoptera > Staphylinidae > Stenus > Stenus bimaculatus. The sequence goes on along the minus strand of OZ020183.1, from coordinate 43,031,556 downwards.
TGTGTAATACACCGTTGGAAAGCTTATTTAATTTCCCATTAAATGAACCCAATAACTGTTTTATAGCCAGTTATTGGCAGCTATTAGAACTTAGAACCAAAAATTACTCAAAAATTAGTGTTTTTGGTTAATTAATAAGGTAAATTAGTGGTTGACAGTGTATTATATATGGAAATGTAGAGAATTTTATGCAGATTCCATTGATTGTTTTATTTTAGTTGTAAGTTTATTTAAAGAAAAAGTTACACCTATTTAAGTATTTTTGATTTTTTAAGGTAGTCATATGATTAATTGCAAATTACGGACTTATTATTATGAGGCAAGCAAAGGCAGTAGTACTGAAATGTAGATAATTCTTTGAGCTTTCCAGTGGTATAATTGGTTTTGTTATACAATGTAAAATAAAAAGTTATAATGGTTTTTCTTTTTATGGAAAAATACATGTAAAAAACTGGCTGGAAATTTTATGGCTAACTTCTGGCCGGTTTCCGGTTGATATAAATAAAAGCTAAAACTTCTTGTGGTAAATATTTATGAAAAATAATGTGGAACTAATTAGAAGTTATTTAAAAGTACAATCAAATCTGGTTATAAATAAATTATCAGTCAATAATTCGTTATTGGCAAGTTTTGTTGACTAGAAATAGGTTTGACTGTATATTTATTTGGTGTTTAGTATTATCATTATCCTGAATCAATCACATACCTGCAGAAAACTTCAATCCTTTCGGTATCAAAATAACATCATGATTAATCCTATATAATATATAATTTGATGTGGATTACAATTGAAGGGCTCGTTGCAAAAACAGATAAACTCCAATTTTTAACGAAACTTTGTTCTGTTTTGTATTATGTAAAATAGGTTATTGTGCATATTTTGGTACGAAAATTAACAATTATGTTGACCGGTTTTTTCACTGAGTCCTTCGGCTAAAAGATCTTGAGAGGAAAATTGTAATATATTTTATTTGTGTAGATTCTGGTCAAATTTAAATTTGTTATATAAGTAGTAATGGACAATGGAAACATGGCTACCTTACTTCTTTAAAATTAACGGCCTTTAATTTTGACCAGAAGCTTATAACACATGCACCTAACTCAATTAATCAAAAAATGTGGTTTAGTACCATTTTCCTCAAAGGACTTTAATTTAAGTAGGGTCGCAATTTGTTATATGCCCTTGATGAAAACCTAAAAATACCCAGTCTTCTCCTGTAAATGTAAAATGTCCCAGATTTTTAGTATTTTTGACCTAGTTTAACATTTTGGAACATGGTAATCCTTTTAGACTTTACATTTTCAAAATACAAAAGCATATTTTCCTCGGCCACTGAGAAGAATACATACTGCATTTAAAAGATAGATCGAAAAGGCGCTGCATCATCCATTACTTTATATCTATGGGAAAAACATGAAAATTTAAAATTTTAGTGTTGACAATTATTAAAATTTAAAACTTGGAAAATATTTAAGTAATTAAATCTTAAAAAAAAATTACTAATTAAACCAAAGTTTTATATTTTTTTAAGGAGCTTTATATAAGTTTCAGCCAAAAAAAGAATAATTTTGCTATCACTTTTGGTTTTTGAGTTCTGAACAAAAATGTGTAAAATCTCACTTTCAAGTCAAATTTAGTCCAGTTTAAGATATTTTAGAAACTATAGGGGGTACAAATTAATTAATTTAAATCTTGAAAAAGGTGCCATCAGTTAATATATCTTGTCAGTGGTTGAAATCACTCTTTGGACCCGCCACTGTCTGTGTCTATACTATACCATTAATATGTTAGTCGCAGATCAAAATTCAATAAACAGTGAGAGTAAATACCTATCTGAAAAAATAATTTATATTCCTCAAGCTGTCCCCTAAATAAGAAAAATCATTGGAGTATTCGAGTGTTTAATAATTTTAAGAGGAATTTGATATTGATTACTTGGGGTAACAAAGTTTAAAACCAGCTTTAAAAAACACACTCAAATTTAGTGTGCTTTGAATGTGCATGGCCTTTGCATGGCTCTTTGTTCTAGGCGGCAGCAGCAGCCGCGCCTCTACTAAAAACACCTCTGTCGACTGCCCAACAGGCTAGTTATGCAGCTGCAGCGACGTATACAGCAGTGGCGGCCAGGTATGGAGCAGCAGCAGCTGCAGGACAACCTGTGGCTGGATATGCCACAGTTGCTGGTTATGGTAGAGACTATGAACCTTATCTCGGGCATGGAATAGGACCAATGGCAGGATATGGGGTAAGTAATTTCCTTGATTTTTTTTTTAAACTCATTTAATATAAAATTCTCATTTTGGAGTAATTAGGAAAATTTTAATATAAATTCATTAAGTAAAAATTTTGTAGCAGTATTAATTATTTTTTCTCGTTTTAGGCTGCAGTGTATAGAAGTGGCTACAACAGGTTTGCCCCTTACTAAACACATATCGGCAGCTCGACACGGCCTATATAATACTCACTGTACGTAGCCAAAGAGCTGTAACTCACTAACGTACCCTTGTGATATTCTTTCAGCTCTCTTTAACAATATGTCTTTAAATTTAGGTGTAAAATAAGCTCCTCTAATAGGCAACCCTTTTCCCTGAAAGAAAATTCCTTTTAAAATATTTGTATGTCCCCTAGCCCGTAACATGCTCCAAAGGAATCCTCATTATCCCATAGGGCAATCCAGCATTACGATAAGTATATTATAGAACGATATTTGAATAATGAAGCACAAGAACGAACAAATTTTATTAACTCTGTTTTTTTATTTAAATTATATGACAACCTGATATGATCATTAAGTTGCTTTATGTGTAGTTATTAGATGTAGTTATTTGTTCTTAATATTATTTAAGAAGAAAAAAGCAAATCACTTGTACATATTGTTTGCACTAATTTATGGAGGAAATTTAAAAAAATTTCTCATTTTTTTAATAAATTTAAAAATGTATTTAGGTTTAAAATTACCAAGTTTTTTTAACAACTTTTGTCTCATTAGTAGATTTAAGATGTTTTCGTAAGAAAAATTGATATTACAAATAATGTAAGTAAGGGATTGATTTCATCCCAGCCAATTATTTTGACTTATATTTTTTAACGTCAAACGCATAAAAATCCAATGTGATTGTAGTAAGAGTATGATTGTAATAAAAATAAAAGACAGCTTTAGTCTTAAAGCTTTTTATTAAAGAATACATTTAACTTAATATATGATGATACTCTTACTACCAGAGCGTATTAGTAATAAGTTAATTAGAATTCATGTAAATCTCTTTTAAATTCTTCCTTATACGCTGCATTAGTTACTAAAGTGGAATAATTTTCGTATCTAAAAAATACGGAATATGCATGCACCATTTAAACATTGAGCGAAAGGAAGAGAAGCACAATTAGACTGCGTTTTGTAAATGAACTTTATGTAAGTCAAGAAATTTACATAAGAAATATTATTGAATGTACGTATGTGCATATTATAATGGTATATAATTTTGTACCAACTACATATCTGATCCCCATGCTCTCTATATAATATGTATGTATTTTTTTTACTTTGTCTGTTTCTAAACTCTAAAGCCAGCTATTTTCAAAATTTTAACCCTTATCGGGCATTTTCACTCCTCAATACTAAGTCTTGTTTCATGTTTTATTGTTCTATCATAATAAATATTTTTATAGTGAAAATTTGAAGAGCGAAAATGCCTGCAATTCATCTCTAGTCTATTGATTTGTGTACAAATTTACAAGTTTCAAGAATAGATGAGGAACAAACATCTCCAAATTTTAGTATTTATAATAGGTATAAAGCACAAAATTACATTCTGAACATTATTTCTAAATCTTCTTTGATTTTATATATTTTTGATTATGAATATAAAATGAATAAACGGTCATACAGTATTAAATTATATAAATATGTGTTTTATTTTTTTTCCAATTACCTTGCACCTTAAGACTAAGGAATTTTGTTGAGTAAGTATATGAGGTGTTTTGATTGAAAAATTTTGACGTAAAAAAATATTTTCGCTCTGTTTATAGGTATAAATTATGTGGGTATCGAATCATATAATTTAAAAAAAATTAATGTTAAAAATAAAATTTAAAAAAATCCTTTTTAAGGAAGCATTTTCGGATAATAGTTTATTTATCAAAAATACTTAATTTTACTGCCTCTATCACCTCAAAAATATTCAGGGACACCCTGAATATGTAAATTAATATCCAAGTAGAATAGAACATTGATCAAGGATTATTTTAGTACCTACTTTTAAAATTATCAAAATCGTAAAGAAACAAAAGATATGATCAAAAAAATTGATGACCCCCCCCACATGTAACGGCCCTGAAAATATTTTTTAAACTTTTATTTTTAAGGAATCATTTCCGGACAATACTTTATAAGTCAAGTTAGTTTCACTTCCTGATCACCATAAAAAATTTGTCACAGTTATTCCGGGACACCCTGTATAACAAATTCGGTTTTTTTATATCTTTTTTGAAAATTATATGTTTGAATACCCACCTAATTTCTACAAACTGGGTCAGTAATAAAATTTTCCTATCAAAACAATTGATAAACTAAAATTGTCTCACATTGTGGGCCCTTAAGGGAATAATTAATCAAAAGCTCAAGAAGTGGAATTTGAATTATTCAAGAAGTTTTTTGTATTCGTATTCACTATGTATTTAAATTTTTGTTGTAACGATTCCTAATCCAAAGATAGTGAATCAGGGAATTATGGCTTTATTGGACATAAAATAAAACATGGTTACTCTTATGTTCAGCTGACCGGTTTCCGTTTTTTATTCGGTCCTCAAAGCTACAAATATTTATACTTTCTTTGATTTGTAGCTCTGAGGATGGTTCATAATAAAACACCGAAACTGTTTTATTTTAAACCAATAAAGCCATCAATCTCTGATTGAATATTTTTTATGCAACTTTTTTGAACTTTGAACTTATTATCTCAAAATTTTATTATTACCAGTAGTTTTTTTCCCACCAGACCGTCTTATAAGCAAAGGTTTTAAGCTGGTTTATTAACTCATATTAACAAAATGGTTGAAATCGTAAACAATGAACGACGGACGATGGACCAACTAGTGCAGTGGTTTAGTTTAAGCCTAGTATTCATTAGTAGAGTAAGTGGTAGAGTAATTTGGGCGAGTACTAACTATCATTGTAACTCTGCCAATGAAAACCCAATTATAGTAGAGCAAAGTACTAGATTTTACTAAATTTTGGCCAAGAATCAAGTGGAGTACGATTACACGTTGATAGAATAAATCTCGCTTTTCCTACTATCGACTACTACTAACTACAACTATAACAATTAAAATAGTTCTGTTATATGAAATCGATCGACTTCATAGCAGGGTTTCTAACCGAACCGTTTTATTTTTTATTACCCGAAATTTAAAGCGATTGCTAATGGCTTTTTTGGTTGGCTAGTGGTTAACCAAAAATTTGACAACTTCTTCGGTTCTTTCTTCCCCATTCGAACCGATAGAAAGAGAAAGGGCGAATAACAAAAAATAACCGTGCTCACGATCTCTGTTCATATTTTGCTTAAGCAAGCTTTAATTGTCTAAAACCAAATGTCATTTGAATAGAGTTGATCCAAATATGATACACCAATTTAAAAACCAATGACGAACCAAACCCATTCGGATTCGTTTTATTTGAAGTAATCATAACCGAAACAAAAAATTTTAGATAACCGTAACCACTTTTTCAAAACCGGTTTTAACCGTTTTACTATCGGTTTGACAATCAAAATTAAAAAAATATAGCTGAAAGAAACCGTATTTTTTTCGTTAATTGAAACCATTTAATTTTTAGTTTTTAAAAACCAGAACCGAAACCATTTTTTGAAATTTTTAAAAACTGTAACCGTTTAAAAACAATTATTAAACGAAACCGAAAACGTTCCAAAATTTTAATCGGTTAGAATCTCTGCTAGACTAGAGTCATGGTAGACTTGAGTCAACCATGGATTTAAAAATGTGTGTAATACGGTATGCTACAAAATTTGGTAGAGTATTTGGCTAAAAAAGTTGGTTAGTCTAAGTGAGAGCTTCGCTTAACTTATAAATCGAAGAATTGGTCAAAATAGTTATTTATGATGTAAGTGTTAAAAATGCGTGTTTATGGCACGCTTCGCTCGTTCTACAATTCATACAAGTCAAGTGCCAAGGCCATATTGCATTTTTAACACCCACATCATACAATATTTTTACTACAAACGAATAATATTAATAAAAATTTATGAAAATATTAGTAGTTGTTTACATAGTAACCATGGTTTTGTTATGTACTTTCTGCACTAGTGTAGAAAGTAATGACTGGTGTTACTTTCAAAAAAATGACTTTTTGAAGTTTGTCATGAGTGTCAAAAGTGACATTTTTTACACGTTTGTAGAAAAAATGATTTTTTTTACCTCCAAGCACTAACCAACATGAATGTTTCTATGTTAGTACATTTACTTGGTTGCATATATTACAGGATTGAAATTTAGACAAGTTAGTTTAGTAGTTAGTAGGTATATTTAAAAGTCAGTCTATGACGTGAGGCTTCAATTGACACTACTTTTTAAATCATTTAAGTGTGAAACTACTAAAATGACATTCAATAATGTTTTAAATTTTAAAAGCAGTGTAAATCGCTTAGGCAACCAAACTTATTTCTTAACATATATAATTATCTACGTTCAACACGATAAGTAAATACAATTTTTGGTATAAGCTGGTAAAATGGAAAAATATTTATTTTGCTTATCGGGTGGTTGATAAAAACGCACTAAGTTACATTTCTTCTTCTAGTTCTAATGTAGATTCTAATTTCAATTATCTTCTATAAAAAAGTATATCCATTGAGCATTGCTAAATCCATTAAAAAATGGATTTAGCAATGCTCAATGGTAGTGATATTTGTCACACTCCACTCATGATAACATCCTTAAAAAATAAACTATGCCTAATTACGTTGCAACTTTGATGAAGAATTATTGCTTAGTATTCAGGATGAGTCTTAAGAATTAAAACCTTGTACTAAAATTTTTCATTAGCATCGGAAATGGAAAAGACGACACTTTAGCAGAGTGTGTAATTTTGCTCCTTAAAATGTTAATAACATCGCAGGTATGTGTTTTATCAAGTGCCCTTCAGAGTTTTTCCAGTGTTTATAAAATATCATTTGCTTTTATTATTCGCAATTTGTAACACATCCGAGAAATGTGTATTTATCATTTTGTCGGATTTATTATTACTTGTAAACAATTTTAGAGTAGCTAAATTACCTACTTTTTGCAACTAATAAATAAAATTTAATTTGGATATCAGTGTCAATGCTTAAAAATAAGAAAAACTTATCAACTTAAATACGGGTTCTTTAAATTTTAAATTCATCCAGTTTTTCTGTGTAACATTTCGTTTATTTTTCAGAAAAGCTTAATCCTTCAATCTATGGTCCAATATGTGGTGTTCGCGTTTTCTAAACGTGTACTCCTTGGATTTTCAGAAAAATGTAATAATTAGTAAAGCAAAAGAATGACAATATACAGGGTGAGGATAAAGTTCGGCAACGACCATTTATTTTTGAAATAAAGCATTTTTGAAAAAAATGTTTCAAATAAAAGTTTTACTATTCTTATAGACGAGTTCTTTAAGAATATTGTAATGACCTTGGCCAGTACGGTGAAGGAATTACTGCAACAGCGTCTAATATTCGATTTTCCAAATCATTAAGGTTCTCAGGTTTTGTTTGGTATACTACGTTTTTCAAATGGCCCCAGAAAAAGTAATCCAATGGATTAAGATCGGGTGATCTAGGCGGCCACTCAATAGTACCTCTTCTGCCAATCCATTGATTAGAAAAGGTATTATTTAAAAATTGACGGACTTGTAAACCAAAATGAGGTGGTGCGCCATCTTGCTGAAACCATACATTGTTAAATGCCTCGCCAACTAAATTTTGATATGCTGGGATTATTTGATTTTGCAGGAGCTGCAAATATCTCTCGGCATTTAAATTTCCAGCCAAGAAAAATGGTCCAATTACTCTATTATTTAATATTCCCGCCCACACATTTACTTTTTGAGGATACTGAGTATGGTTTTCTCTCATCCAATGTGGATTTTCATCATTCCAATACCTGCAGTTATGGCGATTTACAGAACCATTTAATTGGAAAGTCGCTTCGACAGAAAATAAGATCCAATTAGAAAAGTTATTCTGATCAAATCGCCTAATCATTTCATCACAGAACTCGATTCTCCTACTAAAATCATCTTCAGAAAGTTCCTGAACTAATGTTATTTTATATGGACGAAAATGATACCTTTTTAATACTTTTCGGACTGATTTTTGGCTAATATTAGTTTCTTGAGCAACTTTTCGAGTTGATGTATGAGGATTTTCCACAAACGATTGAAGAACTAACCCTGTATATGTCGGGCCAAACTACGGCTTTCTCTGGATACTTTTTTCTTTATTTTTCTACCGACGGTTTATCTCCTCTGACTAATTACTAATTACTCTGGTCACTTTAAAATGATTCATTTTTTATACACGTGCAATATATAACTATAAGTATTAGGAGAGCTGAGAGCTTTCCTTTTAAACTGAACCATTCGCGGAAATAATATTATTGCTAGTACTTAAAAGTTTTGGAATAGCCAGCTTCAAATGTATTATCTGTTGAAGCTAAGCGGCCGAATGTGGAACGTGGAACTAATGTAATGACGTCAAAAGTAGGTTAGTTTCCATGACGTGTCGTGGTTGACACATAACTTTCAGTCACTTTCAGTTGTCACTGAGGTTAAGCTGCTTTGAGTTACCTACTTCGGACGTCATTTTTGGGGGCGAAAATTAACTTGAATGGCGAATACTAGAAATTGGAAATTAAGAAGTTATATTGAGTATATTAGATTATTCCATAATTGATTACGATTAAAATTTACAGCACCATAATTGGTCTATTTAAAGTTAAAACTAAGAACTTTTTCCGAGCTCAAGACGTTCTTTATAAAAGTCGAAAGTTACAGCAAAATTAACTCGAAATAATTTATTGCTTTTGACAAATTAGCTTAAAATTGTTTCCATAAATTTGTATCAGATGTTTCCAAAAGGTAAAATATTTCATAAGAAAACTGTGAGTTATATCCTGTTATACAGGGTGGGCCAACGAAAACGAAACAGACGAGTTTTAAAATAGTTAATAAAAAATTTTGAAAAAACGCTCGGACAGGTCAACTTTGGTTTCGAGGGGGACATATTTTGCAATAGAAGTGATCCAAAAATCCATTCACCCCTGTGCCCTATGGATACAACCCCTAAAATTTTAATAGGGATGGTGGGGTAAGTAATACCTTGTTAGAAAGATCTTTTTACTCAGAGTAACATACAAAAAAAAAGTTAAATCGATCGATTCGTTTTAAAGATATTCAAAATTTAGCAAGTAGAGATTTCATGTCTTTTAAAATTGTGCTATGAACACCACGCCTTTAATTTAAAGTGTTTTGATAGGGTAAGTAATATCGTTTCGAGAGGGGCATATTTTGCAATAGACCTGATTCAAAAATCCATTCATCCCTCGCCCTTTGGACACAACCCCTAAAAATTTAAAAGGGATGGTGGGGTAAGTAATACCTCGTTAGAAAGATCTTTTTACCCAGAGTAACATGCCAAAAAAAAAGTTAAATCCTTCGATTCGTTTTGAAGATATTCAAAATTTAACATGTAGAGTTTTCATGCCTTTAAAATTGTGCTATGAACACCACGGCTTCAATTTTAAGTGTTTTGATAGGGTAAGTAATACTTCCTGGGAAAGATCTTTTAACCCAAAATAACATACAAAAACATGTAAAACGCAATTTATTTTCATTTTCTACAAGAGAGAGATTTTAAAAAACAAATTTAAATTTATTCGAGGAATTGTTTAAAATTTTGTAACATCTGGAACAAAACAATGCAAAACATAAAACTATTTATAACCACATTGAGATTCTTTTTATCAGTTGTATTTTGTATTAGTGGTGATTTTCATCGTGTTAAAACTGTTTATGACTAATTATTAGAAATCAAAATTTAAAATTTTGTGAACTTCTGTAAAAGCTTCTGCTAGCAATGGTTTATACAATTCCAGAAAGGGTTGAATTAATCCCTTTTTATTTTAAAAACGATGAGAATGCTCATCGTGCAGCTAATTTATTTAATGAACAACATCCAAACAAACATTGTAACCGAAAATACGTTCTGGAGTTGGTTGCAAAATTTAAAAATACTGGTTATGTTGGTAATAAGAAACGCGATCCTGGTAATGTTCGTCCAATACGAAATGAGGTCGTTGAAATAGGTGCTTTGGGACAAGTTGCTGCAGATCCAACTTTAAGCACAAGAAAACTGGAGACTGTGACTAACATCAGCAGAACAACCATTCGCCGAATATTGAAAGGTCACAAATATCATTCCTATAAAATTCATTTAATTCATGAGTTAAATGAAGATGATTTTGATAGGCGACTACAATTTTGTGAGGTGATGACGGAACGGATAATTGCTGATGAAAATTATCTTTATAATATCTGTTTTTCTGATGAGTGCACTTTTTTCTTAAACTCAACCGTTAATCGTCATAATTGTCGATATTGGTCAGATGAGAATCCTAGGGTATTTCATGAAGTTCACACTCAAACTCCTCAAAAATTGAATGTGTGGGTTGGAATTTTTGGAGACCGTCTTATTGGTCCTTATTTTCTAGATGGCAATCTAACAGGGGATATGTACTTGGATCTACTTCAAAACTTTGTTCATCCATTTCTTGACGATATTATCGAAAATGACGATCGTTATTTAGAAGACCATCTGATTTTCCAACAAGACGGAGCCCCTCCTCATTACACACGGCCTGTTAGGGAAATCTTGGATACGACGTATCCTGGGAAATGGATTGGGCGTAGAGGACCTTTGGAGTGGCCGCCGGGATCTCCCGATCTTACTCCCCTTTATTTTTTCCTTTGGGGGCATTTAAAAAGTAAGATTTACGCAACGGAACCAGGATCTCTAGCAGAGTTACGACAGAGAATTGTTAATGAATGCCGAGAAATTACTGCTGAAATGTTACAAAATGTAAGAATTCGCTTTGAGCAAAATTTGTAAGTTTGCATGGAGGTTGGTGGAACTCAATTCGTACATTTTATAAAATAATAAAAACATCCTTGAAAGTGTCGGGATCGATGGGATTCTTTAAAGTGTTAAGTTTTCTTCAAAAAGATTAGTTAAGTTTAGTTTGGTTAAATAAAAAATAATGTGCAATACTGTTTTATTTTGAATTCTTTAAAACAAACCAATCGATTTCACTTTTGTTTTTTTGTATGTTACTTGTGGTAAAAAGAACTTTCCAAGGAGGTATTACTTACCCTATCAAAAGACTTAAAATGAAGGCGTGGTGTTCATAGCACAATTTTAAAAGGTATGAAAAATGAAAACTCTACTTGCTTAATTTTGAATATCTTTAAAACGAATCAATCGATTTAACTTTTTTTTTGTATGTTACTCTGGGTAAAAAGATCTTTCCAACGAGGTATTACTTACCCTACCATCCCTATTAAAATTTTAGGGGTTGTGCCCAAAGGGCGAGGGATGAATGGATTTTTGAATCAACTCTATTGCAAAGTATGTCCCTCTCGAAACGATATTACTTACCCTATCAAAACACTTTAAATTAATGGCGTGGTGTTCATAGCACAATTTTAAAAGACATGAAATCTCTACTTGCTAAATTTTGAATATCTTTAAAACGAATCGATCGATTTAACATTTTTTTTTGTATGTTACTCTGGATAAAAAGATCTTTCCAACGAGGTATTACTTATCCCACCATCCCTATTAAAATTTAAATTAAATTTAAATTTGTGTCCATAGGGCGCAGGGAAGAATGGATTTTTGAATCAGCTCTATTGCTAAATATGTCCCCCTCGAAACTAAAGTTGACCTGTACGAGCATTTTTTCAAAGTTTTTTATTAACTATTTTAAAACTCGTCTGTTTCGTTTTCGTTGGCCCACCCTGTATGTTTTTGGCCAAAAATAAACCATTAATTAAATTTATATAACTAATATATTTATAAGGGTTAAATGCAGGTAAACAGGTAACAGGGTTATACAATTGAGTTTATGTTACAACAAAATGTTTATTTGAGACAGAGTGACAAGTGCAAGGCGCTCAGTTTATTTATATTTACCATCAGAAAAATTAAAATTGATTCACGTAAGTTAGCGTTGTGAATGATATTACGTAAACTTTATACTTTCGTGACGCAAAATTAACGTCAGAGGCTATTTTGTAAACCCATTCAGAATTTTCACCGGTAATATTTTTCAATCAAATGCAGCAACTGTAGAGACGAATATAATACACCTACTTTTCAACCATTTTACATCACATAATTCATATTTTAACAATTTCATGCGGTACTACTGAAAATCTCAAATTTGGCGAGACTAATATGGGTTGGACTTTTAAGTAATTATTTTTTCAAGGCAAGCAGGTGAATTGTTAATTATAAATATTGTTTATAAATTTTCTTTGCTTCAAAAGAATTTATTTACCAAAAATACTTCAATTAAAAGATCTAATTTTTCGAAAATCCTCAAAGCTATTTTTGGTATCTCAAATTTACCTTTCAACAATTTACGATTGTGCAGAGCTTTCAGTTGGGATTTTGTATCAACAAAGCTTGTTTTTGTAGTATGATCTTTTAAAACGACAGTTTTCCGCTTTCCTTTTTATTATTCTGGATAATACTTCTTATAGGTGACTTCGACGTATTCCTTGAGATTGCACATCGTGATAGGTTATTGCGACAGTCGTTAATAATTACTAAAGTTTTTATTTTTCTAGAAACTCCACGTGGCATGAGTTCGTAATTATTTTATTTTACTTTATGTTATTTTATTCAAGCGTGAATTATTACAGGATTTTTTTTGAACCCCTTACATTGTAATGACTTCTTATCGTTTTAAATCGTGGTACTATTATAACACCAATGATAAAAGTGATTTAAATCTTTCCATTCATTTTGTATAGCTGATTTGCTCGTTAAATGTGATAAGGAGAAAATAAAAATCGCAAGTTAAATATTTATAGTGCATATCTGCACTCCATAAAAATTATAATTTGGGACTAACTACACGATATTTTTCAAGTGAACGATTTTTGGAAGCACAAAAAAAGTGCCAAGCTACTCAAATTGTATGAACAAATTGAATTTGTATCATATGAAGTCATAAAATTTAATTTTAAAACACTTCTAACGAAACCTGGGATGAAGTAGTCTTTGTTTTAATTAAGCTTTATTTTATAATAAATACAGTAAATTATGTTCAATCGTTAAATACAAAAATAAAATATATTTAACTGGCGTGTCTTTAAATCACGAAAACTGGGACAACTAGTCTGCTTGTACTATTATTTATAAATTCAGTCACTGCATTCTTTTCTTTTGTAAACATTGATATTTTAAAATTTGAGCGTCTCACAAGTAATTATTTATAAAGCTGGTTTTATATTGGCATGTGCTCATAAAATTGTTTTTTTCTATAGTAGAATATAGAATAAATGTGATTAAAAATTCTTTTATTTTATTTTTGTAGTGATATGATTCAATGTGTTGCACATTACAAATCACGAATATATTTTTTTCATTTCAACTTGACCTAAAATTAAATGCTAAGGGAAATGACACTGTGCCAAATTTTTTACATCGGGAATAACTTATGCGTTCTAAGTACTTCGTACTGCGTTCTATTTTTTAAATGAAGATGCACCAATTCTTTGATTCACTAGGGTACATTTACACCGTACTATTTATAATCCCTAACCTGCATACTCTATTTATTTTTACTAACAATGCTAGCCTTTATTTTTGTTATGTTAAGCTTTAGTGGTGGGGAACCTTATTATGCCATGTACCATTATCTTTTGAACGATTATGGGCAACTGCCGACTGCCGAACTAAAAGAATTTGGTCATCTCCATTAAATTACATAGGGTAGGTAAGGGCAATTTTCCCCAATTTTGGGTTTTGAATTTTTGTAGAAACCAGTTACGTGAATTTAGACGGATCAGGGGAGGGCCGAGGGGGGCTAAATCCTGGGTACGCCACTGCATCATTCTATAATAAGACAGCAGCGATATTATGCAGTTATTATTTTTGGAGATATGAATTTTTTTTTTCGTAAATATGAGTTTGGGGAGATCTACTCCATGTTGTGGAGCTAAGTTCCGCACTGCGGAGATTTTCCCAAATTTTGAAAATAGTAGGAAAAATAAGCAGTCGTTTACTTTAAAGTATCCTTGGTTCTCTTGACTATATTAAAGAGAAAAACTAGTCAACTTTTCTGGGAAACTAATCATTTTATGAAACCTAGCATTGTGGATCTCATAATGTTTTGATAGTTTAAGGAAAATATATATTTTTTGCCAAGGAAGCTTCTTCTGGATTTTCTAAAAATTTATGGGTATTAGGATACCGCATGAAAAAGCATAGATTCGTAAGCTTTTCGAGTAGGAGAAAGGATTTTAGCCACATAAAGACAGAAAGAGTCCTTTGATTTTCCATGAACTTTGACAATGGCGTACTCATTTGATGACAGCGAACCGGGGTTGTTCCTGTCTTCTTGAAATTTTTCGTCTTCTTCAACAATCTCACTTCCAGCAGACAGAGATTTCATATAAGATTATGAAATGCGTGAGAAATTTTTAAAATTTTTTTGAGGAGATTGCTTGCGTATTTTCTACGCTATTACAATCAGAGTTGTGCGAAGAATTGCCCCAAGAAAAGTGCGGAGACCAATGCCAAGACAATTTTATTACACAATATATAGTAGTATACCGTTTTATCGACAATATAGTTTCATCTACATAAGCTTTTCATCGACACGACCGTTTCATCGACATGGCCAATTCATCGACACAGATGTTCCATCGACATTATCTTTTCATCGACAACCATTTCACAGACACTACCTTTTCATCGACAAATGAAACGGTTGTCGATGAAAAGGTAATGTCGATGGAACGTCCTTGTCGATGAAAAAGTAGTGTCGATGAAATGTCCTTGTCGAAGAAAAGGTAATGTCGATGAAACGTCCTTGTCGATGAAAAAGTAGTATCGATGAAACGTCCTTGTCGAAGAAAAGTTTTGTCAATAAAAAGGTAGTGTCGGTGAAACGATGGTCGATGAAACGTCTGTGTCGATGAAACATCCTTGCCGAAGAAAAGGTTTGTCGATGAAATGGTTGTCGATGAAAAGATAATGTCGATGAAACGTCTGTGTCGATAAAAAATATTGTTTATGAAACTTCCTTGTCGAAGAAAAGGTTTGTCGATGAAAAGGTAGTGTCGATGAAACGTGTGTGTCGATGAATCGGTCGTGTCAATTTGAAGGCCATGTCGATAAAACCGTTGTTGACGATCTTTATCGATACTACTTTTAGTATCGATGAAATGGACTGTCGATGAAGTGGTAGCACGCACAAATTATGATAGTCCATCATCGACTCAGATACTACTGCACATTGCGCATTTCTGCTGGGCAATGTGCAGTAGCATCTGAGTTGATTTTGTACAAAATTTATGTGCTCGTCTAAACATTCCTTAAAGCTTGGCCTAGAGTCTAGTCTATAAGTTGATTCGACCGTGTCAAGACTTGGTAGATAAATTCGGTACGTAAAACTAAGGGTTGAAGGATAGGGTTAGGGGTTTTAAGAGGTCTTCTTCTGGTGGTGGTTTTGATGGTTAAAAGCAACGAGAATTGTTGTTCTTAAGGTGGTTGGATGCAAGGTGATCGAAAGATCGTGTAGATTTCCTTTATGTCGCCTTAATCTTCCTCCGGTTTGGGAGAATTTATCAATTTTTTCAGGTTTTTACATCATGGTACTTAATTTTATTCGAGAATTTTCCAAAACAGGTAAACCCACATTTCTAAGCAGTTTTAACAATTATTAATGTACAAATACAACAAAAATAGTTATTAAACCAATTGAATATGTGCAACATATAATGTGTTGGTCACAATTTTTCCAAAATATTGAAGGAAAGTCTCGGAAATATACATATAAACACATATGAAAAACTGAGGTACTTCACTTGTATGTTCACGTGTGATCTGCATCCGCGAAGTAAAAGAGGCATTGGTGTTTGTAAAAATAACCAGTTTTAATGATCCTGGCCGAGTATTCGATGGTTTTTATCGTTCGATGGGAGTGTGGACGCGTACCCTATGTTGGCAATTTCCCTCACCTACCCTAGATTTTTTAGTTAATAGTACTACCATTGTCTATTAACTCGGAGGACATATTCTCCTCTAATATTTAGAGAGAATTATTAACTAGACAGAGTATTATCCACAATATTTTATTGATTTATTGACCTGATGGTCAAGTCTCGATGAAACGTCCTTGTTGAAGAAAAGTTTTGTCGATAAAAAGGCAGGGTCGATGAAACGGTTGTCGATGCAACGTCTGTGTCGATGAAACATCCTTGCCGAAAAAAAGGTTTGTCGATGATATGGTTGTCGATGAAAAGATAATGTCGATGAAACGTCTGTGTCGATAAAAAATATTGTTTATGAAACTTCCTTGTCGAAGAAAAGGTTTGTCGATGAAAAGGTAGGGTCGATGAAACTAAAATCTAATGATTGAGCAGATAAATTATTTTCTTACTATTTTTAAATAGAAGTTGCAACCTTCTCAGCAAACTATGAAATTTCATTTATAAAATTTTCATTGTTCCTAATTCTTTTCCGATATACACTCAGTACAATCCTAACAATCAGTTTTCGAACATAGGATCTTGTCTATATTTTGACTCTTCATAGGACAAACTAGGACATTAATATTTACAAAAAAGAAGACAAATCTAGGACTCAAAGATCACGTCATTTTAAACTAGAAACGCAACTGTGGCAAGGAAACTCTTTGAGTGTAAACCAAAAAAACAATCACATATCATAATTCCTTCCAGACCTTGAGGACATATAGGGGTTTTTCGGATGGATGGCAACCCTAACTCATCACAAAGTGCTGAATGAGCGCTCCACCATACGTGTTATTACGTGTATAAGGCCAATGTTAATGACTTGGAAAACTGAAGAATAAAAAGGTATATGTATTACATTATTATTGCATCCAATTACTCTAGGGCTAAACTTTCGTACCACATTGTAGGTTTTGTAGCTTCATTAATAAAAATTTCCAAGCTATAAAGTTGTTAAATTTTTGTATCAATTCTAATTCCTGCTAAATTCTTCCTTTTTCAAAATTCTCATTTTACAGGGGTGAAGTTGCAAAAGTGAAAAAGTCAGAGTGATTTTCAGCAAAAGGATAATTTAATGCACTAACCCCCAGTATTATCAACAGACATTTAATTTTAAATTAGGTTTAATTTGACATATATAGTCTATTTTGCTGCTAAATGTCATTTAAACTATATTCAAACTTCATAAAAATACTATATATGTCAAATTAAACCTCATTTAAAATTAAATGTCTGTTGATAATACTGGGGGTAATTAAGAATATTCAAATATGGAATAAAAATTGATCACCTGTAACATTCTTCGACATTTTCTGCTGGTTAATTGGATATATCTACTTATAAAAACAAAGCAATTTCAGGTCAATATTTAAAATGTGCTAAAGAATTCCCAAGTTAAAGACTCCTGAGGCCGGATTTTGTTTGTTGGCGAGTTTTATGAACTCGCCAAAACGTCATCATTTTCCGCCAATTCGTCATTATTTACATTGTTCTCTTCGCCTGAATGATGACGTTTTGGCGAGTTTTAGAATCCGCTGTGGAAACAAAATCCCACCTCTGGTCGCATCAAATAATGAGGAGTAGTAATTGCTTTCAGAATAAATTTTGCACAAGATTTGAAATTTTTCTGGCGGCGCCTATGGTGCGGATACTTAGTCATCGATTTACCAAAACCAACTTCGATTCTTGTCTTTTTGCTTTCTTTTCAGGTGATTGTCAACTCAGAATTTGGACGTCGATGGTTGAACCTAGATACTTAGAACTGCGGGTGTTGATGATCAAATTTGAACTCCTTGTTTAATGTTATTTATTTAATGTTGTTGAGATGATGGTGGAACTTCCACTGGCTTCTTTGATATTTTTGAGTTCTCCCTCCAAATCTTATATAGGTTGATTGGGTTTTATTTATTTATATCAAAACTGAGGTGGGCAAAATACTTTTTTTTAAGTATTTGAAATACAAAATACTTTAATTTTTAGATTTATTTGAAATACTTTGACCAAAATACTTAGTTATAAAGTATTTCAAATACTTTGTAATCGAAATACTTTATTTGAAATACTTTTTTATTTGAAATAAAAATGAAGGTTAAATTTAATGTAAAATAACATTTAATTGGTGCCATTCTGAACAAAAATGTTGGTAACAGAGCTGTTAATTTCGAATATCGTCATATTATATAAAAAATGCCATTTTGAACACTTATTTACTCATTTACTGTAAGTTTAACACCTATGTAAAGTAACATTTTCGGTGTTAAAATAACGTAGATCAAAACAATAAATAGTTGACAATAATTAATAAATTTAAGTACGAAAATTCTAACAATTTGTCATAATATGAATACACTATAGATTCAATATCTATAAAAGGTTGGATAAAAATGTGTAATACAAAAGTTTGATTTTAAAAATTTAGAAAGTAAATGAAATACAATTTGATACTTGAAAATATAAAATACAAAATACTTTTTAGGAAATTTGTTCAAATACAAAATACTAAAAGTATTTCAAATACTATTTCAATTACTTTTATTTCAAATACTATCCACCTCTGTATTTTGAAAGTTTTCCCCAATTTACGGTCGATTTATTTTCTAAAATTTTCTGGTGATCAATCTGTATTAAATTAACTAAATATATGAATAAGCCTTGG
The DNA here is from genome assembly GCA_963971135.1 of Stenus bimaculatus. Taxonomy (NCBI): domain Eukaryota; kingdom Metazoa; phylum Arthropoda; class Insecta; order Coleoptera; family Staphylinidae; genus Stenus; species Stenus bimaculatus. The sequence continues at coordinate 43,012,593 of OZ020183.1, read as the reverse complement.
AAATGTTGTGGATTGGACGAAATTCTTCTTTCTTCCTTTTCAGAAAAAATGAATGAAACTGTTGCAAGTAACTAGGAAATTAAAAAACCGGTTACTTAGCCATGTCACGAAGTCGGTTTTTTTTATCTCGTTCTTACTTAATAGAAGTATGGGACCAACTCATGAGTGGGAGTGAGATGATAGCGTGACTTATTCGTGACATTTTATCTCTCCTAGCAGTCTGTCTTTTAAATTAAAAAAATAGATTATTAAATTTAAAATGCAATTTGTATGAAAACAACTGCAATTCAAATCTTTAACCTCGAAAATTTTAGAGCCTAGGTAGGTCAATGATTAAAACTAATAGTTTCCAAAAATAAAAAATAATTTCAAAACTTGGTAAAACTACTTAAAAACTTGATAAAATATGAATTGTTATCTCTTAAATTATAAATTACAACGTGGGAAATAAAGGAAACCTGTTTACTGCTTGTGTAAGTTTCTCATAAGTAGTTGACCTATTTTGTACCTTAATTGAAGTTCCAAACAGCAAGTAATTATTTTATACTTCCGATAAATTGTTTCTAAATTTCTTAATTGCTCTCTTCCTTAAAGTTTGATGGATTACTGGAAAAGTCTTGTACCAAGAATTATAAGCAACATAGATCATAACATGTTTACAATAAAGATTATACCATAATTAGTTTGAAGAACCTTAAGAAAAATTACTTAAAGCTGTTAGCCTGATGCTGTATACTGTATACCATATTTTCAGAGGAACCATTGAAATTTGTTCCAACAAATTTGTTTCTTGATTTCTATTTTTTACATCTTTTCCATGTATTGACAATCTCTTCACGAACTTTAAAATGGCTTACTGTTATGAGGTAAATTTGGTTATTGAACTACCTTTGGATGTGGATAACTTAATTTCATAAGCAACCGAGTAGTCAGTAGAATGCGTGTAATGGTTTTTAAGCGGGAAAGCACTACCACTAATTCTAGAACTGGACATGGGTTTATTCCCAAATATTCAAAATTTTTGTAATTTTTTGGATCTCCTAGCTCTTCAAATTTATAATGGGTTATTAGGATTTCTAATATAGTTTAAATCAACTTTATTTAAATTACGAACTAAAGAAAATGTTGGATCCAGATTTCAGAAATATTAAATTGAAAAAGTTTTCTTTTTAACTGGTGGTATTTTGCATTATGTAAACGGTAATTATAATTAAACTTGCAAATTTGTTAATTGCCTACACGAGCTTTTAACTTTGATTGTATTATAATTTTAATTAAATTTATTTAGCACACAAATAAGAAACAAAATTGGTGTATTATTTACATTAATGCACCATTTGATTTATTATGTTAAGTTTTCAGTTAAAAAGTTAATGGTTATTTTTATACAAACGAGGGACACGAAAAACTACCGCTTATCTAAATATAAAAATAACACTGTCCAAACATAAAATGCTCTAAAAATAAGTTGGCTTTTAATATATAACTCGGCACGGTTATATTTCTGTGCCTTTTGTTTCATAAATATACCACTTTAGTCATCTTGTTGAACCCTTTATAAGAAACAAAGGAGTTTAAATTAAAAAGTATGACTCACTTTAGTCAATTATAAAATTGTAAACTTATGACCTAATAAATTGCGTTTGTATTTACAACTACAAATTAATACAAACAATACTTTTTATTTTAATTATATGTACTTATAAACAATAATATCAGTTTATTTTAAATAAAGTTAAAAAAATACCTTTGTTGGTTTTTAAAAAGTTTTGGCGGGAAATTTGCTTGTTTTATTTATAATTGGTTTAATAAATTTTGATTTAACTTATTACAGGGTAAAATAAATGTAAAAAAATTATCTGTAACTTATTTTAAATAATTTTTTTTTTTTATTTTCAGGTTGAAGATATGATAAAACTGTTGAGTGTTGTATAGATCATGTATAAGTAAGTTCGTGAGTTCCCATGGCGCGTGTAGAACTCCATTAGTTACTCTAGGCTCTTGGATAAAAAATGGATTTATTTATAATAAAGATTTTCTATTTTTAAGCCAACCTTGGTGTTTTACATTCCGAGCAATGTTGCCGCGCACCAACGATAAAAACAATAATCTGTTGCATGCACCGGTCACACGTGACTTTTCCCTTCTTTATCCTCAATCCCCTTCATCCATCCTTCGAGATTCTTCGTTGAATTTAAACTTTGGATTACATCCCCAGCAGGAAGCAGGGTGGGGCTATCCTTCGAGGCATTATACATTATACATACATCCAGCGTTGTCATGATTCACTTTTTTATCACCTTTCTGAGATAAACGGAGTTCAAACTCTGTACGGATAAATTTAGTTCTCCAGTCTATATTTACAACTAAGTTCTAAATGCAAAGCGCAGAATGAGAATAATTGTGCTTTGAAAATAAATAAAGTTAAATTTAATGCCGGCAGTAAGGCACCAACTCTAACGCAAAGAGGTTTTATTACTTGTTTTGAAATAACTTTAGGACAAACGAGTTCAGTTCTAAGTATTTCTTCAAACTATCCGTAAATTTATTGTTTTGTTTCAATTAAAAGGAAGATAAAGTAATTTCCTTATTAAAAAAAGAGTTGGTGCCAAATTTTCATCTGGAGCCTAAAATATTGTCAAAAAATCTACATCTACTCCTACTACAATTTGTTGCTTCATAAATTAAATTCAACTCAATGAATATTTTTATTAGGTTTGGAGAAAACTTTTTTCATCTAATAGTTATTTTCTAAAAATCTTCGAAACATCAATTGTTATTGATCTTCAAAAATTTACCACACTCAAATCAATAATAAAGTAAAGAAATATCATCTAAAAAGTGGCTAATTGTAGAAACTTTTATTAACCTTAAAACGAAGAAATAATTGAATCAACTATTCAACTCACAAGTGATTATTTTTTGTGACAAGTAAAACGTCAAAAATATCAGCGATTATTTTATGACATTAATGTCAAATTTGAATAAGTTTGAGTTGGCTGTCAAATTTTGCACAAAAAAGTGAAAAATTTTCGTTAAACAGTCCCTTAAATATGCACTCGTGTTCAAATTATAAGTCGAATATTTTTCATACATTGCCACTCTTGTCATTTAGGGTTAAAAATTAAAACTTAACCCCAAATGACATTCGTGGTAATGACAGTGAAAAATATTCGACTTAAATTTGACCACTCGTGATATTACATATGATTATTTCAAAAACCTGATAAGTCAAAATACTTAATTTTTCAGTAGTAGCAAAAAAGTGTTTTGTATTTGACTACAAAAATTTTTAAGAACATGATTGTAAAAATGCTTGTTGGTAATTTATTTTATAAAACAACTTGTATGGTTTTTACATGGAATGCTACTTTGTGGCTTTCATTCTTAATTTGAAAAATAAATAAATTGAAAAATATTAAGGTAAATGGTTTATTTGAGTCAAAAAATAGTAAAACAATTCCAGATGTTATCGAAATTATCATTCTTTAATTCCTGCTATTTCATCCGATAAAAGCCAACCAAGAATCAAATACAATTTTCTGGTTAAAACAGATTTAATGGTGGTACCACAGAATTTACAAAAAAACATAGTTGGCACAGTATTGATCAATACAGAATTTCGTAATGGGTTTCATTCATGGATCGAAAACTCTTTCGTATTCACTGATTGAAATTGAAATATTAGAATATTAGCCACAGCTTTCAACTAGCTTTTATACGAACCGGAACAAGATTTTTAATAATCTCACGAACTGGAACGATATTTTTCAGAATTTCACCACCCGAAACAGCGTTCCGGTTAGCTCCGGTACATTTCTAGCCCTGATTTAAGTTTTACGAGATATACTGCGACTAAGGTGACCAGATTTTGAAAATGCCAAACTGGGACAAGCTCCTTTTTTATTTTATTTTTTACCTAAACTAATGAAGTCTCAGTGAATTATGGGCTAACGCTTTTCAGGAATCAGTAGTTTAGTACTAAATTTTAAATCTATAAAAAAACAAGAGATACACAAAAACAAAGATCTTAAAAAGTGCAATAAAAGTTAAAAAAATTATAAACAAACGAGAAGTGTATTTCAGAAATTAATCGCAAATAAATTGTAAATCCCAAAAAAATAAACAAAAAATACATTCCTAAAAATGAAAAACGATGGCATCTTTTCCAATTGTATTTCAGAAAAGATCAATTCGATTTCAGAATAGTGAATTGTATTTCAGAAAGCATCAATTCTATTTCAGAATAATCAGTTCAATTTCAGAAAGTATCAATTGTATTTTAGAATAGTCATTTGTATTTCGGAGAGCATCAATTGTATTTCAGAATATTCAATTCAATTCCAGAAAGTATCAATTGTATTTCAGAATAGTCAATTGTATTTCAGAAAGCATCAATTGTATTTCAGAATAATCAATTAAATTTCAGAAAGTATGAATTGTATTTCAAAATAGTTAATTGTATTTCAGAATAGTCAATTGTATTTCAGAGAAGATCAATTGTATTTCAGAAAGCATCAATTGTATATCGAAAATCAATTTAATTTAAGAAAGGACCAATTATAAAAAATGAGTATTTGGCGGTGATTGTGCACGTGAACAGTACAAACATGTCATCAAAAATGTACTTTCGAAATTTAACATTATACCAGTCCTTACTCACAAATGTTGAACCCAATTGAAATAATTTGCAAAAAAACTCTTGGCTTCCTCCATATTTTACAAAAGGTATTTTCTAAAATTTGATTAATTTTCATGAAATACAATTGATGCTTTTTGAAATACAATCGATCTTTTCAGAATTACAATTGATGATTTCTGAAATTGAATTGACTATTCTGAAATACAATTGATGTTTTCTGAAATACATTTGACTATTCTGAATTGCAATTGATCATTTCTAAAATTGAATTGATCTTTTCTGAAATACAATTATTGGAAAAGGTAGTAGTCTACAGTCTACTCTAGTATTAAATCTGAAACTTCCAATAAAAATTAAAAAAAATTTAAAACCGGGACAAAAGAGGCCTCGCTCGGGACAAATGCTTAGGAACCGGGACTGTCCCGGGCAAACCGGGACGTCTGGTCACCTTAACTGCGACAGTTAAATTAATAATAAAAAGTTTATGGAACATAATCGAATTCTTCGATATTTTCAACATCTGGACCATCATTGTCTCCAGTTGGCCAGTTGAAAATCTCTTCGTAGAATGGAATATGTTCCTGGATGATACAATTTTTTACCTGTTGATATTTTCTATCTTTTTGGGGTTTATGGGAATACTGCCGGCTGGATATATGTTTTCTGTTACTAGGTTCGTTTCTCGTTTTTGTTCAAGTTAATTGTATGTCTACTTAAACCATCTATAAACTCTTGGACAACCACTACTCCTTTCCTATTTTTTCTTACTGCAAAGCTATGTAGCAGGATATTGGGAATGACTGTTCTAAATCTTTTAGAAAATGATTATTACTAAAGCTCTCATCTGACAAACACACTTTTTTTTATAAAATTTTGGCCACTATTTAGCAAAATCTAAAAGTTGATATGTTGATAATATAAATAATTGGGGTCTGCTTGACAGTCTTACAGCATTCTTCAGGCACACTTTTTTGATCTTGTTTTTCACAACTTCGACGTCTCGATCGCCTCAATGGTTCGCCCAAAAACAACGCAAGTTCCAATTGGGGAACAAACATTCATAATTGACTATATTTCAAAAATTTTGTTACTTCTCATACTTTGGTTGCTTGGTTGTATAGTTTTTGGTCTGCTTTTTCTATAGGATTTAATACAGGTAGCTGAAGTCTGAGTACACCAATGGGTATACCTCATACCCTTAAATTTTTGAAATAAACGATTCAACTTTTGATATTATACGTTTTGTATCTTGCTTCTGATCAATCTGACCATGAAAACTTAAAATAAATATAATAATTTAAAGTCGATCAGTTTCTCATCTCTGATTCTAGAAAATTTGGAACATTTACATCATGAACCATGATTCTATATAATTTAATTATTATTAGGAATTTAAACGAAAGTTGTAGGTACATATCAAATTTTCCATTAGGGTTAGGACATGAAAATAATGAAACTCCACTGCGAAATTCGAATGTTTCACTGGGAAGCCTAAATGAGGTAAACATTTTTCCTAAACTTGAGCTTCTTGTAAGATGATGGAAGCGTTGTCATAATTTCTCAACTTCACCAAATGGCATTCCTAGAATACTCAGGAGTTCGTCTGAACTTTGGGTTTTCGCACCTTTTTTTTTTTGGGTAAACACTCACGATTTTATTGATGGTATTTATATGTGGCATAAAATCATCATTCATGTGCATTGGTGATACTACATCCCCACGACGGTATTTACTTATGGTGACCATTCGTCCCGGATTTTTCTGTATCCCAAATGTCCCAGATCAGTAATAAGCGTAATTATAATTAATTTTTAAGCAATGTCACTTTCTTATTTAAGAGAATTTGATGTTTTAGTTTTGTAGTTTCAATAATTTTTGCATATATTTTTGGCACAACAGCCCCCGAAGTTTGATGTCCCGGATTTCTGCAAAAGAATAATGGTCACCCTATATCTACTGCGATCATGAGCAACTTTATTTGGGTATTCAAATGTCATTCGTAAACTCTGGAAGTCACCTCCACACCTTGTCCAGGAATTACAACCTTCTTGTATTCCCGGTTTAATTCAGGATTACTATTCCACTTTTAGAATAAATTAAAATAATTCTCAAATTTCATTTTTAATTCATTGATATCGTAGGATGATTTAACGATTTCAGTATCTGAATTTGATGATTCACTCCAGTCTTTGTAATATATTCCTGTTTTTGGTCATTTTTATTTTTTTTTCTATTGGTGATTGGGATTGTTAGTAAAAATAACTTTTATTGGAACCATCAGTATTATCAGTTTCATTTGTTGATATTAATTTATTTAATTATTTATTTCAACGGCAAGACCTTTGGCCTTTTAAGATATAGAGAATTTAATAAAATTAGATATACTTAGACACTACAAGTTATGTTAATTTTATTAAGTTTAAAGGATTGTGATATAATCGTGTTGAATACTGTTGGATTCTTTCATGAACCTATTAATACCCAGATTCTGATCAAATCATTTAAGTTTAACAGCTTTTAAATTTAAATTTGTTATATAGGTTGAAATGGACGATTTCCATGGTTACCTTAATTGCGTCAAATTAAAGGCCTTTAATTTTGACCAGAATCTGCCTATAATACTCAGATTCTGGTCAAATCATTTAAGTTTAAAAGCCTTTAAATTTAAATTTGTTATATTGGTTGTAATGGACAATTCCCATGGTTACCTTATTTGTTTATAATTAATAGGCTGATTCTGGTGAAAATTAAAGGCCTTTACTTTAATTAGAAGCAAATAATGTAACCATGGAAATTGTCCATTACAACCTATATAACAAATTTAAATTTAAAGGCCTTTAAACTTAAATGATTTGACCAGAATCTGGGTATAAAGGCCTTTAATTTTGACCAGAATCTGCCTATTAGAAGAGAAAACAAAATGTAGTTTGATTTAATTCTTCTTTCCCGGAATAAACGAATGTCGAGTATACTTTTCTTGGCCAAAATTGAAATCCAGTCTTCTAATCAATTCAGGAACAATAACTGTTCCATTTAGTTGCTTGTGAATGAACCATAGGACTGTTTAAACTCTATTGTAGTTAGAGGGTTTTTAAGTTAGACAGAACTGATAACTATCTCTAGGTATATTCTTAATTTATAAGCTAGTGCTTAAAGAAGTTGGACTGTATATTTTCAAGAGATGTTATTCGATCACTTTGGTACGTATTCCATAACGTTAATGCATATTCAAGTTGAGAGACAACCAAAGATTTACATAAAAGTACAAATTCCTTTCGAGCAGATGTGATCTTGAAATAATAATTTGTGATTGAAATCTTTAACTTACTACTTACTGACAATAACAACTGTTGCTTTACGACTAAATGAGATGGTTCAGCAATTTCAGATATTAAATACAAATTTTTGATATTGCACAAATTCATGAGAATTGACTACGGAATTATTTATCAGTATATACTTTTATTCGAAATACTTTTAGGGTAAGATCTTATTTTAGAATCACTGTCAGTGACTATAATCAGTTCAATAATCAACAAATCATTATCATTATTTATTTGTTTGGTATCGTCCTCGGATATTTCTAGTTCTTAGTGATTTCGAGAAGGCAGGGCAGTGTTCCTGGAAAATTATAATTTTTCAATTTTTCACGTTGACACTTTCAAAACTTCTTTACTCAAATTTAAGGATATTTTCTTTTTTCCAGTAGAGGAATTAATTTTTTATTATCAAGAACATATTACATCCGAGTTTCTAGACACCTTTAGGTTATTTGGAGGTATTTGGGGAAAGCCTATCATAATGAATGTAGACTGTAAGGAGTAAAGAAATCCGAAAGTGATCAAAATTTGAAAAAGAAAATATTGTTTGTCCCAACTCCAAAAACCTTATTATATTCTAATATTTATATCTTCCATCTTCCAGATTTTTGGAATATTGCTTCGGATTGGTATTGTATGTCATGGGTTATTTTTTTTTACTTTGGACTGGGTTTAAAGGAGCTAAGGAATAGGAAATACTCCTTTCATAATGAATCTAGACTGTAAGGAGTAAAGAGATCCGAAAGTCTTCAAAACTTGAAGAAGAAAATATTGTTTGTCCCAACTCCAAAACGTATAATAATTTTTTTTTGAGTAAATTTATTTTTTTTTTTCAAAAATGGTTGAAATTTTTTTAAATATTTTTATGTGATCATTAATATGATAAAAAGGTCTATGAAAAATGTGTAAAAAAGTAGGGGTTTCCATTTAAAAAAATTGATGATGACGTCATAGTGAAGTTATCAGTGACGTCATGAATATTTTTTTCATTCCAAAAGATGGCATTTTTAAAACAAAAATTGACCTGTCCGAGCGATTTTCACAAAAAAATTTTTACGGAAGTTATGACCTTGGTTCCAAACTTTATCACCACCCTGTATATCTTAATATTTACATCTTCCAGGTTTTTGGAATATTGCTTCGGATTGGTATTGCATGTTATGGATTATTTTTTTATTTGGTCTGGGTTTATGAATAGGAAATACTCCTTTCAAAATGAATGTAGACTGTAAGGACTAAATAAATCTGAAAGTGATCAAAATTTGGAGGAAAAAATATTGATTGCCGCAACCCCCAGAAAAACGATTTTTGGAATATAGTTTCGGATTGGTATTGTATGTCATGGATAATTTTTTTGGACTGGATGTAAAGGAGTTGAGGAATAGGATATACCACTTGCATAATGAATGTAAAGTTGCTCCCAGCTGGAAGTAAGACAAAGAATACGCTATAGTGATTATTTTTGTCCTACTTCCAGCTGGGACCACTGTAAGATGTAAAGAAATTCGAAATTTGTCAAAATTTGGAGGAAAAAATATTGATTGCCTCAATTCCAAAAAAACACTTATTACATTCTAATTTTACATCTTCCATCTTGTATCTTCCAGATTTTTGGAAAATTGCTTCGAATTGGAATTGTACGTTTATGGATTCGTTTTTTGATTTGGAATGGGTGTAAGGTGACTGTAAGGTGTAAAGAAATCCAGAATTGGTCAGAATTTGAAGGAGGAAATATTGTTTGGCCCAACTCCAAAAAACGTATATATCTTAATATTTACATCTTCCAGGTTTTTCGAATATTGCTTCGGATTGGTATTGTATGTGATGCATAATTTTTTTTATTTGGACTGGGTTTAAAGGAGTTTATGAATAGGAAATACTCCTTTCAAAATGAATGTAGACTGTAAGGACTAAATAAATCTGAAAGTGATCAAAATTTGGAGGAGAAAATATTGATTGCCACAACCCCCAAAAACGATTTTTGAAATATAGTTTCGGATTGGTATGTCATGGATAATTTTTTTGGACTGGATGTAAAGGAGTTGAGGAATAGGATATACCACTTGCATAATGAATGTAAAGTTGCTCCCAGCTGGAAGTAAGACAAAGAATACGCTATAGTGATTATTTTTGTCCTACTTCCAGCTGGGACCACTGTAAGATGTAAAGAAATTCGAAATTTGTCAAAATTTGGAGGAAAAAATATTGATTGCCTCAATTCCAAAAAACACTTATTACATTCTAATTTTACATCTTCCATCTTGTATCTTCCAGATTTTTGGAAAATTGCTTCGGATTGGTATTGTACGTTATGGATTAGTTTTTTGATTTGGTTTTGAATTGGTCAGAATTTGAAGGACGAAATATTGTTTGGCAAACTCCAAAAAAAAAAGTATATATCTTAATATTTACATCTTCCAGGTTTTTGGAATATTGCTTCGGATTGGTATTGCATGTTATGGATTATTTTTTTATTTGGAGTGTGTTTAAAGGAGTTCATGAATAGGAAATACTCCTTTCAAAATGAATGTAGACTGTAAGGACTTAATAAATCTGAAAGTGATCAAAATTTGGAGGAAAAAATATTGATTGCCGCAACCTCCAAACAACGATTTTTGGAATATAGTTTCGGATTGGTATTGTATGTCATGGATAATTTTTTTGGACTGGATGTAAAGGAGTTGAGGAATAGGACATACCACTTCCATAATGAATGTAAAGTTGCTCCCAGCTGGAAGTAGGACAAAGAATACGCTATCGTGATTACTTTTGTCCTAGTTCCAGCTGGGACCACTGTAAGATCTAAAGAAATTCGAAATTTGCCAAAATTTGGAGGAAAAATATGGTTTACCTCAATTCCAAAAAAACACTTATTACATTCTAATTTTACGTCTTCCATGTTGTATCTTCCAGATTTTTGAAATATTGCTTCGGATTGGTATTGTACGTTATGGATTAGTTTTTTGATTTGGACTGGGTGTAAGGTGACTGTAAGGTGTAAAGAAATCCAGAATTGGTCAAAATTTGGAGGAGGAAATATTACATTCTAATATTTCGATCTTCCTTCTTCAAGATTTTTGGAATATTGTGTGTTATGGATTATTTTTTGAATTTGAACTGGGTGTAAAGGAGTTGAGGAATAGGGAATACCCCTTGCATAATGAATTATTCTGGCGATGCGCGGAGCCGAAAGCTCGATTTAAAGTAAAGCGAGCTGGCAACGCCAGTGGTGGGGTCTACATATTATCGGTTGGTAACCGGCTCCTGGATCTTGGTAATATGTAATATCAGCTCGAATGCATTGTCGCGATTGCGTGCTCGTGGCTATCGTTCCTGCGTGGCAACATCGCAACGAGCCGCTCGTTTTCCTGCTGCCTGCTCCGCTGACTGCCAGTATGTTCGTACAAACAGCGTAACAGCGCAGAGCGATAGAAATGACCTCACTTATAATTAAAGAGTTAATTCTGACAGAAAAACTGCTGCCATTTTGTGCGTTGTGATTGAAGTGTATTGTGTATTGAAGTGCACGGGCTGTGATGTAGATTTAGCATGGCAGAGCAGCGCGAGGCCCCCGAAAGACTGCTAGAACAACAAATCCTGCAGCTTAAAAAACAACATCAGTTGCAGCACCAAATTTTGCTGCAACATTTTCAGCAACAACAGCAGCACCTAGCTGAACAGCACGAGCAACAGTTGCGACAACACCTGAAGGAGTTCTGGGAACAGCAGAAGCAACTGCAGGAAATCCGACAGCGGGAACAACTGGAAGCGTTGCGGAAAAAGGAAAAACATGAGGAAAGTGCAATCGCTTCGACGGAGGTCAAGCAAAAATTGCAGTCGTTTTTACGGCAGCGAGCCTCCGGATGTTCCAAGACCAATGTCAACCAAACACAAGAGAATTCTTGGTGAGTACAACAAACCCTTTATTTTTAGTGTATTAGGTCAGGTTTAAAGTGCGCGCCCTTTCAACTCTGTTACACTTGGCTATCAGCTGATCACTCCTACCAACCTCCGTGACGATTTTTGTTTGTAAACACTGTCACTCTCTATCTCTGTACACGTGTCTTTTAAAACCACTGCCTGCTATATTCTCCTATACTTATGGTATTAACTTGAACATGAACATGAACCACCTTATCTCCTACAGCGCATACCGCATACCTTTACTTTTATCGCCACATTTTAAATTAAAACATTCGAAATATACATCGGATAATTAAATGCAATCGACTTCTAAAAATACTTTTGTTTATAATAAATAAGTAGGAGTTATTTTATCTTTACAAATAAGCAATTTATAAAGTTTTGTTAAGAGCCACGCTGTAATTAACTCGCTATTTTTAGACTACTCGTACTTTGTGTTTGGCAATGTCAATTCGCTTTATGCCTTATACGTTTTATTACTCTACGACCTTATTACCTAATATGCAAAAATACCTTACATGCGATACGTCCGTGCTAATACTTTTACCATATTTAACTTCTATATTTAAAACAAACAATTTACAGTTTATTCCTGATATTGACTGAAACAACACAATGGACCTCTGGAAAGCACTCACCATTTTCGGGGAATAAAATTTCTATACAAGGAATATTAAGTTTCCATGGAGATTTTCCTAAATAACCAATGGAGGCCAAGTATTTTCCAGGAACACGCCCTTACACCCCAGTTTATACTTCAATATCAGTATTAGAAGTACATATTTTCTTAAATGGAAATTGGAAGCTAAAACGAAATTACATCATATATTTTTGATGTACGTACAAGGTCCTGCAAAAATCTGGAAACAATACTCTAACTTTTAGACGACTAAAGATAACATTTTGAAAATTTGAGGATTTGTACTACAGTATCATAAAAATTACATTTCCAGATACTTTGGAACCACTATTTCTTGTGGAGGTGTCCAGTGTTGAGGGTTGACAATATTTTTTTAAATATCTGCACATATAACACTTTTTTGGAGTAATCCGAAAATAAGGAACTTTTCAAGTGGAGATCCCATCAGCAAGGTGTCAGTTCTACAGGGTGGAACAAAAAAACGGAGCAAGCCGATCCTTGTCCGATTGTTGAGAAACAAAAAGTATCTATAATTATTTGCTTTGTAGGAAAAACTGTGTTAAATACAATTTCCCAAACCGCTGTCATTTTTGACAGGTGTATATCAACTTTTGTTTTTCAAATGGAACTGTCAATTTTTTTTCTATGATTTAATAAAGGGTTTTTTCTGAATACAGTGGTATATAAAATTTTTTTATTTTTTATTTTTTTTTTTATTTCTTATTTTTTTTATTTTTTTTTATTATTATTAAAAACGAAAAAAAAGATTATTTAATTTTTTTTCATTTCCGTATATCGCAAAAATAATCAAAGTTTATTAGTATTTTAGTTACAAACGAAATTAAATTAAAAAATAAATTTATACAAATTCAATGTGGGCTCCACCGTGGTCAAGACAAAGCTGACATCTTCTTGCTACGCTTTAGGTTGCATTCAAAATCATTCCCGGTGGTATAGTGTGACAAGCGTCGATAATTTTTTGTCGTAAAATTTCAACAGTATTAAAGGTAGTTAAATATACCTTATGTCGAATATACCCCCAAAAGAAAAAATCTAACGGTGTCAGATCATGGGCCATCGAATTGGTCCATATGTTCCAAACCACTTTCTTCCAAATTGTGCATTTTAAAATTCAACATTCATTCTTGCATTATGTGGCGTAGCCCCATCTTGTTGAAAAAATATGCGAATTTCTTCGGCGAGTGGTAAATTATCTAAAAAATGTTGTAGATTTTCTGTCAACAGTTCATGATATTTTTGTTGATTTAAAGCCCCATCAATAAAAATTGGTCCAATTAAAGTATTTCCCAAAAGGCCGCACCAAACATTTAAGCTGAATCTTCTTTAATAATTACATTCGATTATCTTTCTTGGATTTTCTAGACTCCAGTTTCGATGAACTTCGATTAAACATGCCATTTTTGTTAAAATTACATTCATCAGACCAGATTACTTGCCGATAGAAATTTCGGTTTTCATTTATTTTATTTAAATAAATATTACAAAATACTTGTCTTCGTTGTAAGTCATTTTCTTCAAGAGCTTGTACTTTCTGGGAGATAAAAGATTTCAGTTTGTGTTTTTTTATTATTCCAAGTGTACTTCTGTATGCGATATTCCAAAGTTATGAGCCATTTCGCGAATGGATTTTCTTCTACCATTAGTAAAACATTTAAGTCCATTTCTTCATTATTACAGTGACCTTTAAGCTTCTTGGGTTTCTTGAAAGCACCAAATTCCCGTAAATTTGCTTCAAGTCTAGCAAACTTTTGAGGTTTTGGTGGATCTCTATTCGGAAAACGTTGGCGATGGAGTCGTACTGCTTCGTAACTATGTTTTCAACAGTCAAAGTAAATTTGAATCATATCAGTAATTTGACTGTAGTTCATAATGTGGGTGTGCTATTTATAATTAAATGATAACTATTTTGACTACACGCTACAATACTCTGATTTAAAGAATGTAAACTTTTTATTTACCAAACATTCGCATTTTGTTTTAATTTCATGGCAACCTTTGTTAAAAAATTCAAAGGGACACATTTTAATCAACATCTGGCAATGACGTTGGAAAACGAAAAATAAAATTGGTGTATTTATTCATAACGTGTTCGAGTTAATTTTTAGAAACACATTCGTTTTTATTTCAATTCAATATAAAACTTTTTGCCCAAATTTGGAAATTAATTGTGAAGCCAATTGAAGTGCTAGAGAAAAAAATCAAACTGCAAAATTCATGTGGAGGGGTCCTCTTTCATAAATAATTATTAAAAAAAATCGTTTTTTACCTCATTGTAAAAAAAAAATTAAATAATTTTTTTTTCGTTTTTTTAATAATAATAAAAATAATGATATACACCACTGTATTAAGAAAACCCTTTATTAAATCATAGAAAAAAAATTGACAGTTTCATTTGAAAAACAAAAGTTGATATACACCTGTCAAAAATGACAGCAGCTTGCGAAATTGTATTGAACACAGTTTTTTCAACAAAGCAAATAATTATAAATGCTTTTTATTTCTCAACAATCGGACAAGGAATATAAAAGTTATGGTTTGCTCCGTATTTTTTTGTTCCACCCTGTATATTTTTTTGAGAGAGCAAAAAATGTGAAAATCTCACTTTTGAATAAAATTTCATCCAGAAATGTTAGATTTTGTTAGAATTAAGTTAATTCCTCGAAACCTCTACGGGGTACAAAAATGGCTAAGAGCTCAAAATTTAAGGAATGAATTGTTCTTTCCGAAATTTTACACTTTTTAGAAAAAGATTCTCGAAAAATGTACGGGGTACAAAAACGTTTAAGGGTTCAAAATTTAAAGATTTAACTGTTTTTTCTGATTATTCTAATAAAATGTTTGGAAACCTTCAATTAAACTCTCTAGTGCCGGAATTGTGCCCATTTTATGAAAAAAAAACCAATTATCACCAAATGTTTTTTTTTAAATAAATTTAGGTGCTATACGTTTCTTGTATAATATTTTGTTGTTGATATCTAAATTTGGAAAATATTTAAATAATAAATTTTTAAAAAACTTAAATTTTACTAATTAATCTAAAGTTTTACATATTTTTGGAAAAGACTTTAGCCAAAAAAAGACTCATTTTGTTATCACTTTTCGTTTTTGAATTCTGGACAAAAATGTACAAAATCCCAATTTAATCCAAATTTAGTCCTGAAATTTTAGAAAAGATTGATTTCTCGAAAAATATTCGGAGTAAAAATTAAATTAATTGCTATAAATCTTGCAAAAGTGCTATCAGTTAATATATCTTGTCAGGGGGTGAAATTGCCGACCCAATTCTCATGTTGGTAGATAAATTACCCTATTTTCAACCAAATCACATTGATTATTTTGGCTAATTTCTTTACAAAAGTGGTGTGTTTTTCTTTAGAATATTTCATCCTTGGAAATGAGGATCGGGCCCCAGGAATCCTCTAAATCTGTCACCAAGGCAACTTATATAACCTGATTTTCGTTAAGAATATATCACCTATCTTAAAAGCTTCAACCTCAGATGTCCATTAGAAAAAAATATTCTTTAGGAATGTCCAATTTAGAAAATTTCTATACAAACTGGTTGCTTATTCTATTTGATATTTTATCACATAAAAATGAAATAAATTACATACTCATTTCTAAAAAAATTACTCTTTGGAAAAAATGGCGGAGTCTTGCAAAATTTCAATAGGAATTAACTAAAATAATATTTAGCGTATAAAAATTTGGATAATCGGTAGCGCTGAAGAAATTAGACCTCTTTAAATGTACATTGGATTTTTTTGCTCCTTTCAAAAATCCAAAAAAATGGCAAAACAAGTATTTGAAATTTTGACAGTTTGGCTTTTACACTTTGATTCTTTTTGGCCCTTTGAACTATATTTCAAAGTTAATTTTACAATTTTTTTTTATATTTAAATAAACCATATTACATTACATAGGTTTATGGCGAGGTTTATGGTATTATAATCTAGTCTAATTAGACTAAGGAGCAATTTTATTTTAACATAACTTATTAAATGAAAAATTTTAACTAAGAGTTTACCCATCGGTTTTTCTTAGTTTATCATAGTTTGAATTAATACGGTATTTTATAGCGCACTTGCACTGACTCTGCTTTTCTCTAGTAATTACACTAATTCAAATGGTTTTGTTCGCTTCAGTCTTCTTACTAGATTTATGTTGTCGAGGAGTTGGATGACTTCAATATTTTCATGTTTGTGTAGTCTTTCTTCATGTTTCTGGGCGAACCTCTGGACTTCATTGTAGATCTCTGTGAAGATCGCTATTTCTGATGTACCATGGAGCATAAACGATGTTTCTTAGTACCTACTTTATTTTGGAACTTTTGTATTATATCCATGTTAGTTGGTTTTGTGCAGCCCCATAACTGAATTCCGTACGTCCAAACTGGTTTTAGAATTTGTTTATAAACCAAAAGTTTATTAGAAATGGATAAAGAAGAATTTCTTCCTATTAGCCAATACATTTTACTATATCTGAGTCCTAATTCTTGTCGTTTCTTTTTGACGTGAGCTTTCCAACGAAGTTTTGTATCCAACGTCATACCAAGGTATTTAGCTGTGTTTGATAGTATG
The DNA here is from genome assembly GCA_963971135.1 of Stenus bimaculatus. Taxonomy (NCBI): domain Eukaryota; kingdom Metazoa; phylum Arthropoda; class Insecta; order Coleoptera; family Staphylinidae; genus Stenus; species Stenus bimaculatus. Next base: position 42,995,466 of record OZ020183.1, on the reverse strand, counting down.
GCAGTATCATCTGCGAAAGTTGCTAATATATTATTTTCTTGCTGTGGGAGATCAGATGTGTATAATAAATATGGAACTGGTCCTAGTACACTCCCTTGTGGTACCCCTGCCTTTATTTCCACCAATTTCGAGTAGACCTCTTCTTGTTTAATTCTGAAGAATCTTTCGGTTATGTATGATGTAGTTTTAAGAATTGTTTTGGAAGAGTAGATCTTAACTTATAAATAAGTCCCTCATGCCAGACCTTGTCAAAGGCCTTTGCCACATCTAAGAAGACCGCAGAGCAGATTTTTTTCTCTTCAATCGCTCTTTCGATTACGTTCGTTATTCTATGGACTTGATCAATCGTCGAATGTTTATTCCTAAACCCGAATTGATGATTGGGGATTTAGTTTTTGTTTTCTATGATGAGTTTAAGCCATTTAAGTAGTAATTTTTCGAGTTTTGACAGACTTGGCAAAAGCTATATTGGTCGGTTGGATGTCTTCTCATGGCGTGGCTTTCCAGGCTTTGGTATCATTATAACTTCCGCGATTTTCCATAAGCTGGGTACATATTTTACTAGGTTAGTTATTTTAACAATGGCTTTTCTTGGCAGCTGGTGCAGAATTTCTCCGGTTATTAAGTCAAATCCTGGTGCCTTTTTACGGTTTATATTATTCTTAATTTCTTCTTTGACTTCTGCGGGGGTTACAAATTTAATTTCTTGAGTTTCTTGGCAAACATAATTTTCATTTAGTTTAGTTTCTTCTTGGGTCTCGGTTGTTTGGAAAATATCTTGTAAGAACTCGGCAAATATTTGAGCTTTTTGATCATTGCTTCTGGCCCACTTTCCATCTGTTTGTCTGATCGGGGGAATCTGCATTACTGGTTTTTTCATTTTTTTTTGTTGCTTTCCAAAGAGAGTAATCAGTACTATTATCATGGGTTAGAACTTTAAGACTGGCATTGATGGTTTCGTCCTTTAGCATCTTGATTTCTCTTCTTAATTTCTGCGTGACATTATTTAACTGATTTTTATCCTGTGGTGCTCTTGTTTGTTGCCAGTTTCTTCTTAATTTCCTCTTTTCGGTTAACAGCTCTTTAATTTCTTTAGGGTAATTGCTGCCTTTTGTTCTTCTATTGATATCAGGTGTACTTCCCCAAGCCGATTCATGTATGTCATTTGTGAGTTTATGTACTTCAAAATCAAATTGCTCTTCAGTTTTTAGTGGAACAGTTAAATTGATTTTTTTATCTAAAAACTTTCCCAGTCTGTAAATTTATTCACTAGTGTTGGATTATTTTCTCTCTGAATAATATTCTCGCTTATGGTTAGTAGTATTGGTGAGTGATTAGAGCACAAACTATAAAATTCGTCAATTTCTAGCTGGTTTGTAGATATATTCCTGATTATAAAAAAATCTATTAAATCTGGTATTTTATTTAAATCAGTTGGCCAATAAGTAGGCTTTCCAGTTGATAAAACTTCATTTCCAGTTACCCTAATTGCACTAAGCAATTCTTTTCCTTTTGATGTAGTTAATCTCGATCCACAGTGCGTATTTTTAGGGTTAAAATCTCCTCCAAGAATGAATCTATATCCTAAAGTTTTAATAAATTGTTGGTATTCAATTTCTTTTATTGAGTGTTTAGGAGGACTTTATATAGAGGCTACCAGGATTGGGTAATTTTACAAATCATTCAAAAGTATTTTTTTCAAAAATCCCCAAAAAATGCCAAAACAAGTATTGGAAATTTTGAATAATACCTGGATGCTGTTACATGTGGTTACATGGTTAATATCCTTAAGATGTTTCTTGTGTACTCGAAAATTGTGGTGCTAATTGATTAAATATTAAGAATAAACATAGTTTCATTACTTAGTTGCTATTATTAGTTAGTATTTTCGCACTGTTTGATTTATATATATTTTTTTTTAATTTCAAAACTAAAAAGTATTAATTTTTAGTCTTAAAATTAATGGTTTCGTTTTAATATCTTTCAAACAAACTTAAATTGAGGATCCTAAAAAAACTGAACATCCCAATTTTTGTACGATTTTTTTTTTAAATTTTGATTTTTTTATTATTTAAATATAAAATTAACATATAAAGACTATTTTAAAATATATTATTTTTAAGTTTACATGAATGTTAAAATAAAAAAAAACATGATTATTATAATTAACAATTTTAATTGCGATTTAATTGAAATAAATAAATTTATTATCAAAATAATTGGTTCTATTTTTTTTATAAATATAATAATTATGAAGCTTCTCATATCGCTACTTAAAAATGAATGAGTGGTAATTCAAGTGGATGTAACGTGAGCTTTGGTGTGAAAATTTAATATTCATAATTTACTATTTCACCAATACATAATATCTATAATAATTATAAATAATCTATAAGACAAAAACGTGCTTCAGCCTTGAAACTTGCCTTAATCGAATATTTAATAGGTGAATATAAATAACTAAACCTAATTAAATTTATATAATTTATTTTAGAGCACAAAGCATTAGCAAAATTTTCAACTTAATTTATACATATAAAATTGATGTTTTTAACAAAGACTTGGCAAAAGCATTTTCTTGTTCCGAGTTCCAGTACAAATAATTAATTTTGCAGACCTACATTATCGTTAAATTTAAATTTTTGAATAATTTATTTAAAATTTTAACCCATGAAATTATTTACATCAAAAAAGTTCGTTATCGGAAATAATTACTTTTAATAAAAATAGCCTTGTGCATTTTAAATATTTCATTCGTGTTTTTATATTGATTTTATAATCGTATTTTAGTGAGTATGACCTTGGTAAGTTACATGATTTTTTTACCTTCTCCACTCAAAAATATCACCAAAATTCTTATCAAAATTTCTTTGTATACTCAATTAATTTTTGTACCATTAAAACGCCTTTATAAAAAAGGGAAGTGTTCGTTTAAAGTCCTACGCTTACTGTTGAAAGCGTCAGGAAATTTTTAGCAACTTGCAATTTCCTGAGGAGATTGCTTGTTCAAAAGATTTTTGAATGTCTTTCGCTATTTCCAAGCAACACGCTTGAGGATGTAAACAAAAATTATGGTAATAATGACCTATTTTACATCACCAATTTCTTTCACACCTTTGAGTACAGAGTGTTTTTTGGCATAAGCTTCAAGTGTTCAATTTGCAAAAATAAATTTAACCAACTATTTTCTTAAAATCCTCATTATTTGTCATGTAGGCCACTTTACAAATTTAAAGTACCTACGCTTACTATTAAAAGTGTCAGGGAATTTTTAGCTACTTGCAATTTCCCGAGGAGTTCAAAAGATTTTTGAATGTCTTTCGCTGCTACCAAGCAACACGCTTGAGGATGTAAACAAAAATTATAATAATAATGACCTATTTTACATCACCAATTTCCTTTACACCTTTGACTACAGAGTGTTTTTTGCCATAAAGCTTCAAGTATAAATTATGAAACAAAAATGATCATCATATTTTTTTTAAAATCCTCATTATTTGTCGTGTAGTCCACTTTACAAATTGGTTTTCCTGGGGTTTACTCTATTTTTTCGGAAGTCTATATTTAATATACAGGGTGTCCCTGAAAGGTCTATACAAAACAATACCTCATACTCCTGAGACCAAAATATGACAATTTAACCAAACTTATCTCTATCCAAAAGTTCTTCGTTAAGAGGATAGTCCGCCAAATGTTTGAAATGCGTACTCCTCGCTAGTAAAAATTGATTTTTTGGTGTTTGTAATAAAAAATTTAACAAAAACGCTCTTGTATTGCCTTCAAATTGAATTTATTTTTCATATAGAATTTTTGTTGTTTAAGTTTAATAAATTATAGGTGCGTAATTTTTTTAAAAATGCGTTTTTATCATTTTTTCAAAATTACTCCCTTATAACAGACTATATACATCAAAAAAAAATTCTATATGATAAATAAATTCAATTTCAAGGCAAAACAAGAGCGTTTTTGTTAAATTTTTTATTACAAACACCAAAAAATCAATTTTTACTAGCGAGGAGTACGCATTTCAAACATTTGGCGGACTATCCTCTTAAGGCGCTACAGACCAATAAAGTTCTTAAAACTATTTTGTTTTTTTTTTTAAATTACTAAAAATTGGTTCATACCATCATAACAAAATTTGGTATGTGGCTATGTAATGAAAAAAAGGTATTTGTAGACAATTTGTTTTTACTTTTTTACGTTATGTAAGTGGTCAAAAATAGGTCATCGACATGCAGATTTTCTTGTAACTTTTTAATGGCCGAATAAAAATTTACTAAACTTTACTTGTAGCTAAACAGTGTAATTATAAACTTTTTTTGTCTCTTACAAAATGTTTCTAACTCCTTTATTTTAGGCAGAAAAAAATATTTCCATGTGATGCATAACCTAACTTTGGAAAAATATTTAAATTTTTCGGCAAAAGGTCTGTACAAAGTATCACCAAATATTCTTGAGACCAAAATAAAATGATTTAACCAAACTTATTTTAATCGAAAAGTGCTTCGTTAAGTGTCTAGCGACCTTCAAACATCTTATCTTTTTAAATAACTTTCATGGTCAATAGAGGCTTATGGAAGCACTTTTGGATAAAGATAAAAGTGGTTAAATCGTTCCATTTTGGTCTCAGGAATATACTGTGTTGATTTGTACAGACCTTTTAACGAAAAATTTTAATATTTTTTCAAAGTTAAGTTATGTACCACATGGAAATAATTTTTTTCTGCCTAAAATAAAGGAGATAGAAAAATTTTGTAAGAGACAAAAAAAGTTTATAATTACACTGTTTAGCTGCAAGTAAAGTCTTATGAATCTTTATTCAGCCATTAAAAAGTTATAAGAAATTTTGTATGTCGATGACCTATTTTTGACCACTTACATAAAAAGAAAAAACAAATTGTCTAGAAATACTTTTTACCCTTACATAGCCACATACCAAATTATGTTATGATCGTATGAGCTAATTTTTAGTAATTTAAAAAATACAAAATAGTTTTAAGAACTTTAATGGTCTGTAGCACCTTAAGGAAGAACTTTTGGATAGAGATATTTTGGTCTCAAAATGAGAATGAGGTATTGTTTTGAACAGACCTTTCAGGGACACCCTGTATAATTTAATAAGTTACCCTAAAAGAGTTGGAAAAGAAGTAACGAATAGGCCTTTTTTAAGTATTTATAAATTTTTGTAATTTAACATTTTTAGGTGGTAATTCAGCGGTGACTACACTTTTTTCTAAAAATATTCATATAAAATTGTAGTTGAGTAATGGGTGTAATTTATACGAAGGTTAAAAAATGCGTTTGAATAAGGGCTTGTCCTTACCCTGGATGCTATTTAAAACTCGCCTATAAAAGTATTGATATGTAAGCTATAGCTTAAGGAATGTAATGTAATAAAAGCTATTTTTGGAATTCAATTTAATATAAGATTAGGATCGAATTAAAAATAGAAAAATTTACCTACTTTTCCACTTAAATTTTATATGAGATCCTTAGGAAAATTGAATGCATCTGAAGTTTTAATAAGAACGGATGGGGCATGACATATTTTTGCAGTGCACGTAAAGCGGAATAATCAAATTCCTGGAAGGCGAGGTAAAACATAAAATATGTTTGGATATAAATTTCCGCTCCTTTTTCCGAGATGTGCGTAATTATTTCGTTATTACGTTCAAATCCAAAATCTGCCTGGTATATTCAATAACTCGGTGGTATGGAGTGGTGTCAATAACAATTTTCACCTCATACCGTGGAAATAATGTTAATTGGAGTAAATTATATGTGCCCCTTGCAAAAGGCCGCCACGTGCCTGGAAAGGTTAGAGCAATATCCAGAAATAGAAATGTTATCGATTTACTGCCCCTTCCGTCTGAATGCACCTCTGCGCCGTTGGTTACCGAACACCCCTTAAGACCACAAAGTGGAAACTTTTGTCAAGGTTTTGATTTTTCACATCGTATAAATAAATTATAAATTAATAATATCGAGCCGGATATAAAACCTTTCCATCACCTTACACCTCTTCCATTAACATAAAATTTCAATTTATTATTTAGCCAAGTCCAATATTTCAAAAATAACGAAAATTTGAAATTTAGCCCAAAACTCTTCTTATATTTTTTTATTCAAAGAAATAAACAACTATTGTAGTAATATGTTCTTTAACATCTTTTAAAAGATTTTCAAAATTTTGAAAAATTTTCAATCGATTTAATGTTCACCTATTTGGAAAAAATGCCCTTACAGAAAACAAGATTGACGAACCATGCTTTTTTAGAATTCAAGAAAACTTTTGAATCTATCAACTGTCAAAATCAACCAAAGACTCCAGATAAACTTATTTTCTGATTCATATTATTAGCATAACAATGCAAAGAGGAAATGCTGCGTATGTTTTTCCAGTGGCTTACCCAGGATTTATCAAGTGGGGGTGCTGATAACTTTTTACAAAATTAAGAAAAAATCTGAGAAAATTTTTATTACAATTTTGGGTTTCAGTGCAAAATTTATCCTTCAATAATTTTTCTTCAAGCTTCTCTCGCTTTTTTTCTTCTCTTTGTAGAAGCTTATCAACAAGTTTGAGGTATGAAATTAAGCAAATACGTAAGTTACAGAAAATAATTTTTCCCAAAAGATATCAACTACTAATTAGGTTTTAAATCAAAGCAATTGGGATAAGATTGATTGTTATCAAAAAATTACAAAAACAATTATATCTCGAAAATCGTGACACATTGTATAATTTGTATACCAATAAATATGTATATTTCGGTCAAAGAGAACTAAGATTTTGTATTTGGTAAATGTTCTTTAACATAACAATAACTTCCGGTAGGTCTGATAAATCATCCAAATAAAATTCTGCAAATGACAAAATATTACGAGAAATATTATAGTCTAGATTTTAGAGCATTGTAAAGCAATGAAAAACCAATATAGGTAAAAAACATTGTTCTTCCATAATGTTCCTTAGGGCTATAAAATGGAACATTATTTTATTTTCTGCACACACGTGAAACTGACTCTTCGATGCACATTTTTTCTGCGACATATCTTTCAGTTGGAAAAAAATGAAATTTTTTGAGAAAGGGTAGCTGTAGCCTACAAGCCTATCCCATGGATACGCCACTGTGTTTTTGGAAAACTTCCTAAAGGAAATTAATAATTACCTTCCTCCAACTCAATTTTCATCCAGAGCTTTTTTGTTTCTAATAAATTAACACCTTTTCAAAAATTAAATTATTCACCAAAATCTCAAAATGCAACTAAAACCGAAAGTTTCCATAAGAAGTTTTTTATTAATTCAACAAACCTGAAGATTTTGGATGAGGAGAAAATTCCCTTTAAAAAGATGGGTCTAAATAGATTTGATAATCGAAACACTTGTTTCATGAACTCTGTGATTCAGTAGAATATCTCGAAAAGGACTCTTATGTAAGTGACATCAACACTATCACCTCCGGAATGAAAGGTACTTTAATAAAAGCATTCAAGCAAATAATTCAAGAATTGTGGTGAGAGGATTGTTTCGAAATCGTAAGTAAATTCAACGTTTTGCTCCACGCGTTATAGACAATTCACAACAGGATCCTCAAGAATTTCGTAGATATTGGAAGGTTATGTAAATAGAGCTACAAAACAATCGCCTATTGACGTTGAAATTAATGAAAAATTAAGTGATTCACAGATTGTAATTTTTGAAAAATAATTTAATAAGCTAATAGATATTTTCGTTGGTCAATTAAAATCAACTCATATATTCACACTGTGGTCAGTAACACCAAGTAACAGTTGATTATTTCTGGGACTTATCACTTCCAATACCTCAAAAAACAGGGCACATACTCAGTGTTTCGATAGTAAATGAGGAAAGTTTGGATTATAAAGAGAAGCTTCCCTGTTCCACGTGCAAAATATCAAGAAAATGCTCAAAGATCATAAAGGACTTTGCTGAAATTTTGCTTATTTGAAAAGCGTTTCATCTTCAGAAGAGTTAACTAAATTGAAAACGAATATTGAATTTCCTCTGAAGCGATTACATATGAAAAATTACTCTGACGATCCGGAAAAACGATCTAGATATAATTTAATATAATTTATACGCCATACGAGGCTTATTGTAAACACCTTTACTCTTTATATCCAAGAATGTCATAAATTCAGCGATTCAAAAGTAACAATGATTTCTGCAAGTACAGTTACACAATTGTGATGCTTATCTACTATTTTATGAGGTATAGTTTTTATACATCTTTCTTTATAGTTTACTTTTAATTATTATTAAATTAAATAAATACAGGTTGTCCCACGATTTGGTTTACAGGCCATATCTCCGTTATTTGAAAAGATACAAAATCCAACCATCATAATCTTTTAATGGCATCAAATTGGCCTTCCATTTTTATTCTGCTTGTGTACAATGTGCAGGAGCCAATTTTGAACATTTATTATAATTAATTTTAGTTCTTCTCTTACTATAAAATAAAAAATAAAATTAATTTTATACAATTTTTTTAAGTGAGTAACATATTGTCGTATTCAGTATAAAGTTGAGATTCAATTTTTGTTAAAAAAAGTAGGAGCTGCCATTTGAAAAAAAAAGTTGATGATGGCTTCTTAAGGGTGGTCAAAGCCAATAAAATTTTAAGAATAAAAATGGAAGGCCATTAAAAGATTATGTTGGTTGGATTTTGTATCTTTTCAAATAACGGAGATATGGTCTGTAAACTAAATCGTGGGACACCCTGTATATTAATATTTCGTTGATTACATAATTTTCAAATCTATTATCTTCCAATAGGGGCTAGTATTTTTTAGTACTATTTTTTCAGTTGGTCAATTGTCAATTACAACTAGAACTAGTAGACTAGGAATGTTCTATTAGTGAATAAATCTGCCAAAATGTATCCAATGAGTTCATCTCTTCTTACAAATAAGTTAAACCACTGGTAGAACTTATTTTTTCCGTTTTTGATTTCAAAAAGTTGATCATAACAATTACAGAAATCAATATGGCTTATTTCCAGTTAAAGAAAGTAAGCCTGGCCGAAGTGTTTCAATAAATCCACTGATCGGAAAATTATCATGGAGTATAGACTACGTTTAGCTTGAGCAGGTCAAGTCAGCTTGAATTAGGGCTTGATTTGACCTTCTTTACATGTACTTCAAATACTAGAGGTCAAGCCAAGCCGAATTCAAGCTAAACGTAGTCATGGACAAAAACAAGTCTGGGTTAATTTAAGAAATTGGAAAATGTGTCCGGCAGCACTTGAAATTTTTCAGAAATTATTGGTTTTATTTCCCCTATCCTGAATTTTTTACTTGATAGACTATACTATAATTGCATGAAAAAATCTGGCATTATTTACACCCATAAAATCCTCACGAAACTCTTGATATTTTAAATATTATGCGCTTAAATCGGTATAGTCTGAATTCCATAAATACTGTTTGGTCACCAAGGCCGGAAAATTTTGAATTCTCCTAATAACAATTCCTTAACTCGACGAAAATTGAAAATGTAAATAATTTCCAAAAATCAGAGAATTAAAAGGAGAATGAAAAATTTTTGAATTTGAATCAACTAGCTATATTACGCTATTTTCAGAATATAAAGAGCTATTTTTTTCTTAAAACTTCAAAATTTATGATTCGATATTTATAATATTTTTCTTAAGAGCATCTTCCTAGACGCCCGCGATAAATTTTCCGTTGGAGATAATAACAAGGAATAGAAAATCCATCCCACTTTTCTGGAGCTTCTTTGCAAATTATTCACAAATAACTGACAATTAATGCGAATCCATAGAGGGCGCGCGAGTTTGGGAGGAATAATTGTGATAAATCATGAAATCGAGCATTAGTAGCCCAGAAAAAACTCAAGTTTGCTTCGTTAGATTTTCAATTTTTTTTCAGATTTATAATCTTAATTAATTAGGCTACAACTTAACCGATAGTCACCTTCTGCAACCTAACACAAAATTAATTAGAGGGGTCCAAAGTTAAGGTACTTTTAGGTCAATATATTTTTTTTTGTAGATTCTCCAATTTTTTTTCCTTCCCCTGGGAGGTATAGAAATGACTTCTAAATCGTCTACAAAAAAAATTATACAAAAATCTTTTTCGTACTAGCCTATTTTTCTGGGGTACTAAACCACTATATTTTCTGTTTAGGAAGATGCTCTTAAGACGGCGAAAAAGCATACCCGATGTACGTCGAAAATTCACGAACACATTACGACCTTAAACATAAACACATCTAATAGAGTAATGACTTGGATATCAAGTGTTACAAGTTACAAAAAGCTATACTCATTTTTTTAATATTTTAAGTTTTTCGCGTGCTATACATATTTATTTGCATTGTCTACAAATCATAAAGTTTTTTATTTAATATTTAATAAGTTCATTTTGAAATCCGGCTGATACTTGCATTTTTGGTCAAAAAAAATTTCCATCAGAATTAGTCTAAAATTTCTTCTTTTCGTGCATCAAAAAGTCTTGCTATCGTTTGTTGTAAATTTTGTCTTTATTGGATATACCAAACAATTTTAGGGATGCAACAAAGTAAAAGTTGCATGCTTTTGACTGTTTTTAAAAATATGATAAAAAAATGCATAAAATAATAGCCACGAGATCTTTTAGAATACCAAAAGAAGAAAATTTAAAAAAAAAACGTCAGCAGAAAAAAAGTTATGACCAAAAAAAAGCATAAGTATCGACGGAATTTAAAAATCATCCCCTTAAATTTGCCAACTTCCCACTTTTTAAGAGAGAAGATTCGGTTACTACAATAATCAACATAAATTTCAATAAAAATCAGAGCTGGATTAAGAGCAATTTCCTAAACGGAAAATATAGTAGTTTAGTTCTGCAGTCATAAAAGCTAGTACGAACAACATTTTTGTATAATTTTTTTTGTAGATGATTTAGAAGTCATTTCTTTAATTTTTGCCAGAAGGAAAAAAAAATGAAGAATGTACAAAAAAAATATAATGATATAAAAGAATCTTAACTTTGGACCCCTCTAATTAATTTTAGGCTAGGTTTCAGAAGCTAACTCTCTGGAAATATGTAGCCTAATCAATTTAGATTATAAATCTGAAAAAAAATTGAAAATCTAACAAGGGAAACTTGAGTTATGACTGCAGAACTAATGCTCGATTTCATGATTTTTCACAATTTTTCCTCCCAAACTTGCGCGCCCTCTAGGTATTCGCATTAATTATGCGTTATTTGGTCATAATTTGCAAAGAAGCTCCAGAAAAGTGGGATGGTTTTTCTATTCCTTGTTATTAACTCCAACGGAAAATTTTGTCTACGAAGATGCTCTTAAGAGCGATATTGGCGTGAGGCTAATAAAAATATGGGCTAAAATAAATAATCCCAATTTTTCTTTTATTAATATACAGGGTGTCCCGAAAATGGTGCAATTGCTCTACACTACGTGGACACTTCAGGGGATATTTAAAAAAAATTGAAAATTTTACTTCTTTTTTAGCAATAATTTGGAAAGGCAGCTTGTTTTCCTGTAAAATTTGGCTTCTGTTATCCTGTTCGTTGGGTCTACGGTCATGTTCGTACATTTCCGATTTCCGATGTAAATTGGTCAGAATACGTTGTACGTCCTAGGAGTAGAAATGAAAATTCTACTCAAGCGCTGTATATTATTTTAAATGTATAATATGAATCTCGACATTTTTCAGAAAATTGGAGGGCCAGAGGTTATAGCCTCATTAGCCTTCATGGTAATCCGGTCCTGGTAAAAATAAAATAAACGCATTTGTATTTTTCGGGGCCTTTTATGACTCTACTCACCGGAAAACATATACAGAATGATTTTTGATTGAAAATTACTAACTGAACAATTCGATGATTGGAAAAATTAGTACCATAAAATTTTACTATCACCTACATTCTTAGGAAAAATTCTTTGATGATGGAGAATAACAATATAAGTCAATTTTGGCTATACTAGTTTAACTGCTTTTGTTATAACTTGGGTTTTTAGAAAATTGGACCACGCTTTATACAACCTTTTTTGTAAAAATTTTATATGGAACTGTCTTTATTGTATCTTGCAAAACTGCATTTTTTGACCTGTACTGTATTCCCTCCCATCAAAATTATGATTCTAAGAATATTTGTAGTTTTTATGCAGTTTTATGGTGAGTTACCACAAAGCTCCATTTCCTCCTAATCGTACATATCGCATTTTGCAGAAATTTTTGAATTTTCTCCCCAAAAATTAAATATTGAGATTTCCTTTTTTATTTTGCTTTTAAAATTACATCCTGATATTTTTTAGTAAAGGTAACATTTTTATTATCTGGGAATATGTAAGCTTGTTTTTATTTATCTTTTTGTTATCAGTAAACTTTTAAAATCGTAATACTTGTCACGTAAACTATTTTTATTATAAATTTTAAAAAGCGGTGATTTAAAAATATTAATCATATCAATTAAAGTTATTACCCACATCCTCCTCATTTAATATACTTTCTAGCTAGGAAATAGAAAATTATGTGAGATAATTTAATTTTTTTACACTTAAGTTACAAGTAAGTAGATTACACAAGGGTTATTGATTCGTAAAAACTATTACATATTTTTGGCAAATTCTAATCATAACAAATTTTATTAATCACTCTATACTTTTAAGATAACAGAATATTTCAACCAGTTTTGATACATATTTTAATTTTTTTCACGAATAATTTTTATTTTAAAAAAAAATATTTTCGTTTTGTATGGCTTGCTCAATTTTCAACCAAGGCTTTTTGGTCCCACTTTTAGAAAACAATAGCAATGCCCATTTCAAAATATTATTAATTTTCCTCTTTTCTGTATTTTGATATAAATTTTTGTGAATGAAAAAAAAATCATAATAATTGATTGATTAATTATGAGATATAAGGCAAGACTTGAAATATTTGTATAATAAAAATGTATAATATCCTTCCGGGTTATAATAATTGAAATTTACTACGATAATTTTGTATCGTAGTAAAAAAGTTCTTACTATTTCATTAATTTCAAAATGAAACATCTAAAAGCGTGGTAAAATTGTCGAAGGTCAACTCGGAAATATAACGTCTATTTATTATAGGACGTTTACGAAATAAGAAGCATATATTTATAGAAAACATATATTTAACTTTTTTTTGAAAGCCGGCACCCATTCGCGAAACGCATGTGCCCAAAATATTAAAACGTGTTGAGTGCAAGTTGGTTAAAAAATAAAAGACATTAATTACGGTCCACTTGCTTTCATAATCTAATATATTATATTTGGGTGACACACATTTGAATTTACTAAATCGTCTTTATTATTATAGTAAATTAAGTTATGTTTCACCAATCAACAAAATTTATAAAATAATAATTCATTTTTGGAAAGCGTTAATTAAATTTTCATTATTTATTGAAGAACTTAAGGATTTTTCAGCCTTGAAAGGAAAATAAAGCCTTTCCTTTATTACTATTAATAGGAATATGAATATAAAAATGTAGCTATAAACTATAAAACTAAGCCTTAATCAGTTAATTAAAATTATTAGATTAATATCATAAATTATTACAGGTTTTACTACATTTATTTATAAAGCTTATCAAATTTTAACAACCAGTTTCATTAATTCAATTAAAATTTTACTGTATATTTTTTATCCTCACAAATTATTTTAATGATTAAAATTAAATACCTAATTGGGTTTAGTGATTTGGCATTTCTTTTCAATCCATCTATGATTTTTTTAAACATGGTTTATTTGTATAAAAGTAGTTTAAAATCTAAAAAAATATTTAAGTAAATGGAATAAATTTAATTATTTTTTTTTTTAAATAAATTGAAAGTAAGTACAGTCTATTAATAGTAAGTATTTTTGCATATTATATTTAATTTGGACTCAAAAATAGTTTTTTTTTTCTTCAATTTAAATATTTGTGATAATAATAATTTATGGATTTAATTATAAGCAAAAATTGGATTTTTATACAGTTATAGTTTATAGTTATACAGTTATAAATATTAATACAAGATTTTTAAATAGCATAAAAATATGAATTAAATTATAAGTTTCAAATTAATATGCATTAATAATAATAATATAGATATGTGGCAGACTTTATGTTCTAGTTTATTTTAACATGCAATACTTATATAAGTTTTAAAATTTAAAATACTTCCACTTTAAACGTTGACTAAAATTTGAATAGTAAAGTTTTAAGTTTTTCAAAAAATATAGTGATGAAATTAACAATGTTTTAACTTATTTTTTCCTATTTAAACTAAAGAATTTATCGAATTTTTTCCTATTTAAACTAAAGAATTTATCGAATTTTTATAAAAATAATGTGTAAATGTAAGATTTTCGAAAATGTTTAATTAAATATATTGAATAGCCCATAAATGTGTGTAAATTTAAAAACTTATCACTAGAAAGCAAAAATCATCCCATCCTCTTTCAATAGTAAAAACAAAACAACAAAAATATTTGATAAATTCTTGAATAATTTACAAATAAAAAAATTGAAAAATTATTTTAGTTTTGTCATTTTTCTAACAATTTTTCAAAATAAAATAATTAAAGGGGTGTTTTTCTCGTCTTCATAAACTACATTGTTATCTCCAAAAATCATGAAGACCCCTGACCATTCCCTAGAAGAAAAAAAAATGGCTATGATCTTCACAAGCTCAAAGATTTAAGACTTAAGATTTTAGAAAATTATACAATTTATGCACCCGGTTTTAAAGGTCTATTTATGCTCAAAGATTTAAGATTTTAGAATTTAGAAAATTATAGGATTTATGAACCCATTTTTAAGAAATAAATTTTAAATCTCAAATGTTAGGTCTTAAATCTCTGAGCAAAAATATACTCTTAAGGCCATTTTATTAGAGTAGTACATTTTGGTTCCAAAATCTTGTACAAGATCAACTCAAGGTCTATGCTCAAATATTTAAGACTTCAGATTTACGATTTAAGATTTTAGAAATAGACTCTAAAAAGGCCAATTTAAGAATTAAGATTTAGGACCTAAGATTTAAGACTTATGATTTAAGAGATAAAGAAACTTGGTTTAAATAACACCGTTTTTGCACTAGATTTAAGAACTATGAATTAAGACTTAAGATTTCATAGTTGGTGATATTTATATCTTCGGTCTTACATGTTAAATTTTACGTGAACTGCGCATGCGTTAAAATAAATTTAATTAAACACAAACAAAATAAATCATAAAAATTAAAAATTGAAGGAAAGAAGCGCACCGGGTGTATAAATCCTACAATTTTCCAAAATCATAGATCTTAAGTCTTGAATATTTGAGCATAAATAGACCTTCAGATTCTACTGAACATTGCTGAAACACGTTCCGAGTCGATTTGCGACACAATTTGCTTACAATAATGTGCTACTCTAAAATGGCCTTTAAAGTCTATTTATGCTCAGAGATTTAATTTAAAATCATAAATCCTAAGAGCCGATTACACAGTTGAAACTTAAGCTTCAAGCGACATTTTTTAGTTTAAGTGTCACTTGAAGCTTAAGCTTCAACGGTGCAACCAGGCCTAATAACTCTTACATCGCAAGCACAAATAGACCTTAAGAAATTATAAATCTCAAATTTTAAATCCTAGGTTAAATCTTAAATAGACCTTAAGTAAAGTCAGTATTTTTATGAAATTAATTATTTTTATTTTAACTTTTGGATATTTTCCCAAAACGTTCATTCAATACCGAGTTATGTTTCTAAAGTGTCAGGAAGATGCTTGACCTTGACAATATCTAAAAAATTAGAGCGACACCTCCCCTAACTCCCTTGCATCCCCAACATCAAAAACTCATATTTCTGCAATTCTAGATTTTCCTTAAAATAAGGCCTGGCCTACTTCCTGAAAACCAATATGATGAGCTGCCAGCTGCTCCCCTCTAGATTAGATCCTAGGTACGCCCTTGGAGTGTTCACGTATAGAATTTATCGTCTTCTAAATTTCATGAAATTTTTTCATTCATTTTGGACGATGATGATATGATATGATGGGTTTGTTTAAAATCTTCAGAAGAAAAGTCTTCAGAGAGCATCTGCCTCTTTTGGAATTGAAGTTTAATGACTTTATTTCTTCTTCAAATTATAATTTAATAAAGAAATCTCGCATTACTGGTTTATTATCCCAAGAATCTGGTGCTGGGCTTAATGCATTGCTAGTGTCATCTTTGGGGACTTTACTGGACTTTTGGTCTTGGTCTGGGTAATTTTGTTTGTGTTCACCATACTTGTTCTTGTGGTTCTTTGATTAATGAACATGGTTTAAGCTGCAAGATTTTCTAGACATCATGAAGTAATTATTTCTTCTGGTATTCCTTCTATTTTGGAACCATTAGGAACTAGCAGAGATGACGGAAATCGACCTGACGGAATGTCCATTACTATAGGCAAACCTTTGGTATGGGACTTTACATCTATTGACACAATAGGTTTATAAAGTTTCACTGGTACAGTTGCTTTAATTGGAGAAATGATAAAATATCTAAATATACAGGGTGTCCCATTTGGCGTTAGACTGTATGGGTATCTTTGTTATTATTGAGGATAGAAAGTCGGTTAAATGAACAAAGTAGTAGAGATTTTTTCGAATATTAATAATTCATTTACAAAAAATTTGAATATCGCATCGTTCCAACGCTATCTTGAAAAAACAAAAAAATGCGATTTTTAAAATATGGTTATAACTTCTTTATTTTTTGTGGTACCAAAAAAGTTTTTTGACATAATACAGACAATTTTTTGTGTTCAATGCAGTAAAACAAATGAATATTTTTTTCGCTAACGGATTGACCGGAAATGAACCAAACTTATTTTTTCTTATGACAGCCATATTGGATTTACACATATCCGGATCAGTATTTTTTTCTGAGTAATTTGGTATACCATATGTCATATTTAAAAAAAATAAATTTTTTTGATTTTACAAACTAACATTGAACTTAAAGAGATGTAAATTG
Organism: Stenus bimaculatus; assembly: GCA_963971135.1. Taxonomy (NCBI): domain Eukaryota; kingdom Metazoa; phylum Arthropoda; class Insecta; order Coleoptera; family Staphylinidae; genus Stenus; species Stenus bimaculatus. The sequence goes on along the minus strand of OZ020183.1, from coordinate 42,978,457 downwards.
TCAATAACATAAATGTAACTATTTAAAATATTAAATGTAAAATAAATCTTAACACATATGTATTGACAGTTTACATCTATTCAAGGCCATTTTTGGTTAGTAAAATAAAAGTATTTCTATTTTTCTTAAAATATTACATATGATATATCAAATTACTCAGAAAAATACACTAATTCCGAATATGTGTAAATCCAATATGACTGCCATAAGAAAAAAATAAGTTTAGTTCATTTCCTGTCAATCCGTTGGCGAAAAAAAAATATTCATTTGTTTTACTGCATTGTACACAAAAATTTTCTCTATTAAGTCAAAAAAATTTTTTGGTACCACCGAAAATAACTAAGTTATAGCCATATTTTGAAAATCGCATTTTCTTCTTTTTTCAAGATAGCGTTGGAAGGATGCGATATTCAAATTTTTTGTGAATGAATTATTAATGTTCGAAAAAATCTCTACTACTTTGCCCATTTAACCGACTTTCTATCTCCAATAATAACAAAGATACCCATTCAGTCCAACGTCAAATGGGACACCCTATATAGTAATCTTTCAGGGCATTTTAATTTTTATCAGATTAGCATTGAATCTTTTGACCTTTGGGGATTCCTTGGATTTATCAATGATTTCGGGAAAAAATAAAAAGTGTAACCAAAGATCCAAGTTCAACTTATTTTCTTATTCAAGGAATTAGCATAGCAATGCAAATAATGCTGCATCTTTTTCATCTTTTTTTAGAAAACTTCCCAAAGGAAATTCTCTGGAAAACATTTACTTTCCTCCAATTAAATTTTCACCAAGAATTCCTTCAGTTTCCAATATTTTAACATATTTTCCAAGATTAAATTGCTTAATAATATCAACGAACACCAAAAGTTTTCAGTTTTCGAAAATGATTTTTTGGATTGTGTGGATATTTTTCTTAATGATAAATGAATTTAATAAAAAAGCTACAATACGAATACGAGTTTTCCAAACTTTTTGATGGTTGATAATTTATGGCACTATTACAATTTCGTTAATGATTTGTGATTAAGGAAGTAAAAGAGATATTTAAATTATTACTTTTAAAAAGTAATAAATCAATTAAAGGCAATATTTAATAATTTTAGTCTCGGTAAATATTCTTAATGAATGAAAATAATGTTAATTTAATTGATTTCTTTATAATTTAATTAAAAGTAATTATTATAAGTGATGCTCTTGCAGCATAAGATATAAACCTACATAATTTCACATGCATAAAAACAAAGTAAACAGCTACATACTTGAAAATTCTACCTTAACTGTATTTAAATGTGAAGACAAGAATTATTTTTAAAACACTTTATTAACCTTGAAGTTAAATATACATGCAGATTATTAAACACGAATATAATAAATTATGTTATAAATACTTCTCTAGCTACTCAAAGCAGTTAAATGACTTCCAAAATAAAATTATAATTTAATTACCTATAAAAAAATTTCAAATATTTTGATCCGAAAATATAATTTCTTGTTTATTTACACGCTTGCATAAAAGCTATTTTTAAACCAATGTTTATTTATTAGATTGTTATTTTTAATTTTAATCGATTTTAGTGGTGCTCTCCGGTCTGCTTACTAAAGCATTTTCTATTTTTACACCTATTCAAATCCTGTCGAACAGACGGAAAATATTGACATACAAAGGATTCATGTGCGGAGGTTTATCACTAACACAGCTAACACCCACGTATCTGTAAAGATAATTGCTTTTAATTGAAAATTTAATGGGGAAAATAAGCTTATTTAAATCTCTGCTGTGTGAATACTAGAATTACTAGCATAGGTTTATATTTAGTGAATAAACATTGTACAAAAACAATTAAGTAAAGAATATTGAAGACTAATAAATCTGATTAAGGACTTGTTGCTTTTTTGTTCACGTGGACGGCTTTTACAATGGGAAAAGTACCAGACGGGATAATTAAAAACGATTTTACTTTCATTTTTTTTAGTTAAAGCTCTATACTCCACACCAATGAATATTTTAAACCACTTGTTGATGGGTATTTTAGTATATTTACATTTTTTAAATAAAGGTACCTTTACACATAAGGCAAAATTCCAGAATCGGAGTTACACGTATTCCTGAAAGAGGTGTTTATAGCTCCTTTCGACCTCCACAAACTTCCGTCGGGACGCCATCTTAGAAAATGTTTTTCGTGGATTTTTCAATAATTCGGTGTGTTCAACAAAAAATATACATTCCAACTTTAAAGAATAGAATATTTGCTAAACATTGAACCCAAAATATTTCTTCTGCGCCTAATACTTTTTAAAATACTTTTCAAAGTTTTCGATCTTTTCCAAAAAGACTATTTTTGTTGGTTTTCGTGAAATGTCATGCAAATAATAATCCACCTAGATAACTGACGAGTTTGATGGAATCATCGTAGGTTAATTGATTTTAAGTGAAATCATAGGTGATTTATTGCAAAATAATGTTGCTATGTTTATTTGTTCAGTTGTATTGTATCGTAAGTCTATGATAATAGTAGTTAACATGATTACTTCCGCTGCGAAATTCTGTTTCATAGGCAGAAGTAGTTTGGGTGAAGGTAAAGTGGTAGTTCTGAAAAGAAAAGGGATGCAAAGTCTTTTAGACGGAAGAATGAGTTGTATGGATGCTTGATTTGAGTAAGGTTACTGTGCTTAGTACTTGTCAGAAAAAAATATAATAAATTCGTCCAGGTCTTTAAGTACATTCAACAAGTAACCTTTAACTTTAAAAATCACTATTTTATTTGTGCAAAAGAATAACCAGCGAATTTTTGGAACAACATAAGAAGAGGAAATTATACAATGACTTTAGAATAAGACAGCCTTGGTTGCAGTGGAAGAGAAATACCACTTTTTTATCAGCCGAAGATGTCTAAGCAACCCAGCACTGGTAATAAAGAGGAAAGTAACCTTGCTTCTAATATAGATGAAGCCTTGGAATATTTTTTTAATTTTTAGAGAAAAATGCTGAGGAATGCCAATTTGCCATGGATAATATTTTTAATAGATGTGGACACCCTATGAACTCATTCTCCAAAAAGTAGAAAATAATCCAGCTTTTGAATCTCTTCTGCGCTGCAGAAACTAATGAGACTTTAAATGAACAAATCCTAAAGGAAACATTTGATCTTGAACTGGTTAATTGTAAAATTATTACTAAAATTCATCATGTTTCGTCTTTTCCAAGTTTGGGGACGAAGTACTGAAATGGGGCAGGATGTGCATACATGTGGACCTCATCCTCCAGACTGAAAAAACAAATAGTGAAACCTTATATGAACAAATCTCAACTGAAAATTTTGATCTTGAACTGGTTGAATTGTAGCAAATGTATGCTATCTTAAGGGTTATTTCAGGCCCATTTGCTGTGGTCATAAACCTTCTATGTACCGAAAAGCGACTAAAATAGTCTTTTTAGAAAAAATCGAAAAATTTGAAAAGATGCATTTGGACTCAAACTTTACTCTGAAAGAATCCAAAAGCTTTTGATCGAAATGCAGCAGAGTGAAAACTGTTAGAACAAAGATTGGTAGAGTTTACTGTATTATCCTCTTTCATAAGGGAACGTAGACGCGAAAAAGGGTACTGCGATGAATTCCATGAATCTTCTATCGTTCTAACAGTTTTCGTTCTGTCGAATTATAGTTCAAAAACTTTTGGTTTCTACCAGCTTTCGTTCTCCTACTTCTCGATCTGAACACTTTACAATTCTAAAGAGCTCATAATTCATACTACTGCGCTATGTGCAGTAGCATCTGAGCATCTGTACAAGAATTATGTGCTAAAAATGTCTTAACACATTTTTCGATTCGAAGACGCCCCAGTTCTAACAATTTCGTTCTACCTCATTATTGTTCTAAAGATTTTCGTTCTAGTGATTTATGTGCCACCAACTCTGAATTTTGTGATGTCGAAATGGAACTGACCAATACTAGTTTGTTTTCTAGGACAATTTATTTTTGGGCAAGAAATCCCATTATCTAAGCGCAAGTTTAAACCCCTCTGTATCATAAGGAACTCAAATTATGCTGAAATACAAGAAATTTGATAAATGGAAAGGGTGAATGGCTCGAATGGAAGTAAGAACGTAAAATATTATAAACGTAAAATGTTCGAAAAGTAAATCGTTCGAATCAGAAAGTATTAGAACCAAAATTTGCTAGAATCCAAAGATCGGACTGGTTCGGGCCAGTTTGCATCGGTACAAGCATTTACTGTTCGAACGATTAACAGGGCACCGTTGGGCAGAAAACATACAGTTATAGTACAGTTGCTCCCAGCTGGAAGTAGGAAAAACAATACGCGATCGTCATTACTTTTGTCCCACTTCCAGGTGGGACCAACTGTACATACGCCGAATAAATTCCTACTTAACTTGATACTTCTTTGGATTGTTAATTTCCGCCACCTCAACCGAACGCGTTTTGTTTTTGTTAGCCATCCGTACACAAAAAAGCTGCCTTGCTTACGGATTTTTAGATGTAAAATAAGGTGAGCCAAACTTTTTGGTTTTCGTCCGCTAGTCCATATGACATCCATTTATTCAGCGGACAAACTATAATAGTTTTTTTATAAAAACAATCTAGATTCCAAAATAATGTAACAGGATTTGCATTTGCAGAAGAACTTTCAATTGCAATATTGTTGCCTGTTGTTGTACTTGGAATCTACACAATCTGGGATTCCCATGGGCTACAGTACTAGAGTGCAACATTAGGTTTGTTCCAACAGTTCGAAAAATCGTAAATTGACAATCACGCAATAGACAAACCGTGTTCCATCAGACACGTGACCGTAAATAGAACAATCCAAGTTTTTGTTCCAACCAAACTTTTGTAGGGTTCGGTACCGTCATTTCGGGAAACGCCAACCAGCGATTACTTCAACTTAAAACACGTGAATAATGTGCATAAAACCATTGTGAGATGGACTTTGGACAGTAAAAAGTTGGTAAAAGCGCCAAAACTCGATCCAAGAAGTTTCATGACGGTCACAAAAATTGACGGAACAATTTATTGAGTGTATAACACAGAACTCTTAAAAACCACATAACATCAATGGTAAACTAAAGAGCTCTAGACTATCTAGAAAGAAGAGAAATCGATGTTCAAAGCAAATTTTAAAGAAAAAGGTTTTTGATGAGAATGAGAATACAAATGCAGAACCACCAGACTCCGCAGAAGCATGAACACCGTGTTCACATGTTATAACATAGCATCTGCAATATGCGAAATGTTCGTTTTGTTGGAAAAGAAGAAACATTGCGCAATTGGTGTATATTAAATAAGTGGTTAATGTATGCTTGAATCCATCTTGCGCTCTATAATTACATTTCCACAACATCTGTATCTGTATACGCGGTACCAAAATAAATTAGCGAAAAAATGAGCGTAAATCATAGGATCAGAGTAAACCGGAAAATACAAGTCGCAAACTGACCTCCATCGCATGTAATAAAATCATCATCTAAAATTAGTCGTATGTAATTATATGAAATGCTTCTCTACGTCGGCATCGTTCAATTACCATGTCCGTTGCATGTATGCACTTTGCGGCATTTGTTTTAGACACTTGCAAATTATTATTGATAACCTATGTAGAGGTTTTATTGCATTTTTAGAATGCTTTGAATTCCTACTTTTATAGTTTATAAATGTAACCAACCATTTAAAATGCAATTAAGTTTTATGCCCTAAAAATACAAAATCAAAGTGATTTCCGTTAGGATTACAAACTATAATTTTATGTTCGTATTAAAATCATTTTTAGTACTAATAATTTGTTATAGCCACTCAACACCTTCTACCTACACTAAAAAATCGATGTGTCTACGTTTTTATGTTCTGTATCAAAAATTATTATTACAAAACACGAATACTTTTTGACATCAATCTTTCTTTTAGTTCGAGCTCACTGATTCTATTAAGAGCAATTTCCTAAACGGAAAATATTCTGCAGTCATAAAAGCTAGTGCGAACAACATTTTTGTATATTTTTTTTGTAGATGATTTAGAAGTAATTTCTTTAATTTTTGCCAGAAGGAAAAAAAATTGGAGAATGTACAAAAAAAAATATAATGATCTAAAAGTAACTTTGGACCCCTGTAATTAATTTTGTGCTAGGTTGCAGAAGGTAACTCTCTGGCAGGGTGTAGCCTAATCAATTTAGATTATAAATCTGCAAAAAAGTTGGAAAACTAACGAGGGAAACTTGAGTTATGACTGTAGAACTAATGCTCGATTTCATGATTTTTCACAATTTTTCCTCCCAAACTCGCGCGTCCTCTAGGGATTCGCATTAATTATCAGTTATGTGGTCATAATTTCCAAAGAAGCTCCAAAAAAGTGGGATGGATTTTCTATTCCTTGTTATTATCGTGGGTGTCTAGGAAGATGCTCTTAAGAGGATTGGAAGTCTAAGCTCCGATAGTAAACGTATATTTTGAGCTTCTTCTTGAATTTGGGGAAGAAATTTTGACCCAAAGTACATCCCACATAATTAGGCTGAAAGTACCAATAAAAATCTTCATTTATGTTATATTTTAAAATTTGTATCACCTAGACTACGAAGGTATTTGCTGCTTTTACAGTTAAAATGCGCGTTCAAATTTTACGAAATATGTCTTGCAATTATTTCAAACTACAACCATATTTTGTAAATAACATTCAGTTTTATAATTGCATAGTTTAAATAACATTCATGGCTAGACTTCTATTCGACGACTTTTTGAAAAATTCAATTATTAAGTCCAAAAAATAAGTTTAAAATAGGCCAAATTTTACGTATTTTTAATGATTTTTTTTTGGCCATTTTGGATACAATATATTAAAAAACTGCCACATACAAGTCTTAAGCCGAGGTTCTACTTTGATATGATATTCTTATTTTGTATATAGCTCAATAAATATTCGCGTAGTTTGAAATATAAAAACAGGGAAAAACCTATATAATTTTGTAGACTCCATATCCTCTTTAGTAAATTTGAATGATTTCCTTTTGATCAAAAAAATTATTATGAAAGATCTGAAAATAATATACTTTCATAGTCCAACTGCAACATTATAAAATTTCTTATCAGTCTCAATATCAAATTTTAATTGATATGTGTATTTCAATAAGATGTAGGTTTAGGTACTCTTTGTTTAAATCTTAGTTAATGATTCATAGACGATAAAATTGCAGTCACAATGTAGATAAAAAAATTAATCACCAGTTAGCCATAATAAACGTCAGCACAGAAGACAAAAATAAACCGCTTTTGTTAGTTTGTAATTATTACTCACATGTAAACGCGCGTGTATAAATTTAGAACGAATTAACTCATTTTAATCAAGAATTTCGTGATATTAATGAGGATCAAGATCGCCGGAAACGTTACGGATTGAGATAGGTCAGGATTATTTATGCAACGTGTAATTACATGTCGTCCTTTTCGTTTGATCCAATACTTAAACTTGCTGCACTAATTAAAAATGAAATATTTCATACAAATCTTTTGAGCGTCACAGGTATGACTAAAATATAGGTCGCTGTACTTTGTGCCATGTTTATTTACGTGAGGACTATTGGAAAATCCTTCATGTGTTCATCGTTTATTAAAATAGACTATTGGTCATGAATAAAAATATAGCGACGCTTTCTTAACTCAACATTTATTTATTTTAATCTTTTTCACTTAGGTAATCATTTTTTAAAAATTAATTGCTAAGAAGCATTGATTGGTGTTTTTTACCATCTACCTAGTCTAAATTCTTTCTATACTCTATACATTTTTAAAATAATTCCCAGGTATTTTAGATGTATACCTACAGTATGCAAATAAATGCAGTTAGTTTTTCCTTATCTAAAATTAAAGTCTCAAGTGCAAGCAGTGGATTCAGATTATTAATACTGAATGTTTAAAGTAAACTTATTTTACATAAAAAGAAAATAAATTTTATCACAATCGTTTCCATCCCTTCGATCCAAAATAAATTCTTTATCTCTAAATAGCTCTTTTCCGATGTCGACCGATTCACAAAATGATAACCGGGCTTATTTGTATTCGCTTTTACTTATCGTGACAAAATTTACCTTCAAATAAATATAGATGTCCTTAGCCTGAAGATAAACTAACATTTCAAGACAGTTTCTTTTTCATGCATACTAAAATCGTAAAAGCTTTATTTCGTTTTTCATTTTATTAGGTAAAACTTATTAAAGGAAGTATAAAATTACTATTAAATACGTTTAAACTTTTCCAGTTATTTTTAAATATTTAAATCATTTAATATCAATATTGAACAGCTTATTAATTTAATAGAGGTAGTGCTGCAAATGTGGAAACCCTGTTATTATTCTTTTAATATCTTTTTTATTTAACCATGAAATCTTTCAAAAATCTGCATAAACCTCCATCAAGTAATTATTAACAATAATTGTTTTTAGTTTTACCATAAAAAAATACATAAATTAAAATAATATATTTTTTTTTTAAATCAGACATTTAATCAGATTCTCAAAATGTGCTGGTAATGTGGAAATGTATATGTTTTTTGGTTGAATAACTTTTAAACCAATAAATAAAATATCAAAGCATGTATTTATAATACATTACTAAATTATATAAAGAATTATACCCAGATTCTGGTCAATTCATTTAAGTTTAAAGGCCTTTAAATTTAAATTTGTTATATGGGTTGTAATGGACAATTTCCATGGTTACCTTATTTGTTTCTATTTAAAGGCCTTTAATTTTGACCAGAATCTGCCTATTAATACCCAGATTCTGGTCAAATCATTTAAGTTTATTTTTTGTTATATGGGCTGTAATTGACAATTTCCATGGTTACCTTAAATTTTGCTAACTAATAATAATTCTGGTCAAATCATTTAAGTTTAAAGGCCTTTAAATTTAAATTTGTTATATGGGTTGTAATGGACAATTTCCATGGTTACATTATTTGCTTCTAATTAAAGGCCTTTAACTTTGACCAGAATCTGCCTATAAATTTTACCAGAAACTCCTTATAAGACTATAAAAAAATTTACATTCTCTAATCTATACAAGGTGTCGCCTATCGTTATGCAGAAATTTTGTGAGTGTAAACTAGGTTCAATTCTAAGACTAATAATAGGCAGATTCTGGTCAAATTTAAAAGCCTTTAAATCGAAACAAATAAGGTAACTATGGAAATTGTCCATTACAACGCATATAACAAATTTAAATTTAAAGGCCTTTAAATTTAAACGATTTGACCAGAATCTGGGGGTAATAAATACAAAAGTTGCAGGTCTATTTTTTTTATTCAAAAGTTATAGCAGAATTTAATTTTCAAACTCCAAAACAGAAAATAAAGTAGTAAAGTTAAATAGTCTTCAAATTAAATTTTCTGTTTTGGAATTTGTAAATTTAAAAGTGTTGTAACTTTTGAATAAAAAAAATTGACCTACAACTTTTGTGTTTATTGGTCTTAGAATTGAACCTACTTTACACTCACAAAATTTCTGCATAACGATACGGGACACCTTGTATACAATACATTACTCCCAGGTTTATGTTTCCACATTACCAACATTGCCATGGTAGATTTTAATTTTAAAATTAACCTAAGTTTTCAAGTTTTTTATTTACTTAATTGCACAAGAATGTAGTGTTTTTCTTCCTTAAGGGGGGAATCCCGTGTAACAGACCGAAAATTAGGATATCTTTGGGGATGAAAAGGATAACAAATCTTCCCAAAACTTTTGTGGTTTATTAAGGTATTCTTGATATATAAAACGAATTCCTTTTAGCCCGATACATCAATAATATTTTGATTTATAGGGGCAAAATAATAATATTTCACAAAATGGCGGCCATTAAAAAAAAGTCCGATTTTTCCCCAAAAATTTGCTTGAATTTGTTAAAAAAAACATTTTTTTTTTCAATTTTTAGTGGTTCACCGACAAATGGCATATTTCAGCAATCTGTATACGTGAGTTCAAGTGAATCGATCAGATAATTTTTGAGCTATGAATCTGGTAATTTTGAAAAATGTGAAACCGATAAAATCGCGGTTATAAATTTACATAGTAAAAATTGTTTTGTTATCACGACTTCCTTTCGGATAACTGGACATTTTTACACGTGCTGCATGGACTGTATGCACTCAGAATCGAAAACTGCAGCTGGAAATGTCTACGCGCGAAAAAAGCACTGAAAAACCGTGGCAGAACTGCCGTAGCCGCCGGAGGACCCCATGGGCGTGGTGCGCAGTTTCGGGGATAAGGAGCTCAGCTACGGCTCTGGGATTTTCAGTGTACGTTTTTGGGATTCCAAGCTATCATTAAAGCAAAAAAAAATAACGATTTTTTTTGACCCGTTACACGGGATTCCCCCCTTAACAATTTTTGATACCCCATTATCCAATAACATAACAGGTTATCTGATAAAACCGAATTTGAAAAGTTTTCTTAAAATATTGACAAGTTGAGAAAAACTTTGAGAGAACACTCCACTCACAGCACCATGCAACTTAGCTATTGGTTTAAGCGATTGCCACCACATTGTAACACCTTTGAAGCTCTACAGGCAACGTTTCCACATTACCACCACGCTTCCACTTTTGCACCACTTCCTCTAACTTGTTATAAATCAGAATTTTTGAATTCATAACAATTAAAACAAATAATAATTGGATGTCTTTGGAAATTCTAAGTGCAATAAATGAAAAAAAATCTAGTTATAAAAAATCAAAAGAAAGAATACCACTACATAAATATTTTTTCAAAAAAAATAAGCGAACACGTCGATTTTTGTTTTAAGGGGGACACATTATAAGACCGACTTAAGCACTCCCTTAAGCGGGGAGCGTTAACCTCCAAATTTCTTAAAGGGCAAGAGGGGTTGAGTAATATATCAATTGAAAGCTGCTTATAATTGGAATTCGACGGTATAAATTAATTTAAAATTGATCGATTCGTTTTAAAGAAAAAAAATAATGAATTCAAATTACAAAATGTGAAATTGATTTGTAAATGGATGAATTTGATTAACTGGTGGATGAAAATGAGCTGTAAAGGGGTGAATTTGTTTTACTGAAGAGTGAACTTGATCTATAAAAGTGTGAATTCGGAGTGCCAAACCTGTAGTTGAATTTGATTTACTTGTGGGTGAATATGATTTACAAATTATAGTGAATTCGTTTTTATGAAAAGTCCAATTGATCTGCAAAAGGATTAATTAGGACTGCCAAACCTGTATATTGACTGGTTATTAAAACTCAGAAATATTTGAATTTTTTTAAGATTTTTTGAAAATTTCATTGTACCGAATATAAAATGTCATATTAATAACTAAGGCCTAATGTGATTTGGAACATTGTTACCGAAATTATAATTAAGTTTTTATGTAGATAAGTACAATCACGCGCAAAGTTATCGAGGATACAAAAGAAATATTCTGACCCAATAGCAAGCGTTCGCAAACAGAAGAGCACACGAAATTATAAAAAATAATACGACTTAAGATGCGGGCGGGGTTCATTTAAATTTCGTGTAATCTCGTGTTTGCGGAGGCTTGCTATTGGGCCAGAATATTTCTTTTGTGTCCTCGATACTTTTGCGCGCGATTGTACAATGAGTAGGGGATAAAATAAAATGAAACGAAATATTTTATAAAAGTATTATTATACATGTTGCATATGTTGCTCTTCATAGAAATGCATTTCTACCATGGTAGAAAATTGAAGTACAAAACCCAACCAGTTCCGGTAAAATGAACTGGTTTCGTTTTGAAGCAATTTTTGGTGGTCTTATTTTAAGACATACATCTTCTCAGTCATAAGAAAAAGTGTCCTTCGTCCTTTTCGGGACAACGCCAGAACTTAAGCTTTTTTCCAAACTGCAGGACCACTGCTAGAAATACTTAAAATCCTTCCAGGATACTTTTGTCCATTGCAATTCACAACAATAAAATTTTCAACAGTAAATTCCGACAGGTCGACAAGAGACTGAAGAATTCAGAGGGGGGACTTCATGATCTTGATGTCTATCTTCAATAAGGTCTGATAAGGTTTTACTAACTTCAACAAACTCTATTACAACTTCTACATTTTTGTAGTACTGTAATACTTGGGCCAAACTTAGAAAATCGAATTTTAGAAATAAACAAGATAAGTTCAAAACAAAACACACTTTGAATACGTATGTTAAAGGCGCGTTCCAGTAATGGACACTAAAGCCCACGACGACCGCAAAATCGTTCTACATAAGACCGCGATTTTTTCTTTCGTGCATCGATGGCGACCGCAAGAAGCTCACAACGACCGTATTTATTCGTGGGTTTCTGTGCTTGTTTGTTGAATGGTGACCTTTTGAGCTAGTGGAACGGGAAAATTTGGCGGTCGTAGTCGTGGGCTTTAGTGTTCATTACTGGAACGCGCCCTAAATAAAATGTTGTCATGTACTTGTCAGTCAAAAAACAAAAGTTGAGTTATAACAAAACAAGTAATGTTGAATATGGAGCAGGACTGTAGTGGTGGTAACAGATGGAACTATAATGCTCTTGACATTGAAGTCGATAGCTGTATTTGGTAACTAACAGTAGATCAAACTGTGTTTTCCAAGATTTGGCCAAAAGTTACCCTTAAGGGGCAAAGTTAGACCTTTTATATTTCCTATTTCCTACACCTAAATCTTTTTAGTCCAAAAAATTTGCATATTAGCAAATGAGGCAAATAGAGCTATTACAACAAATAAATGCAAGCTTCTACTTGAACCATGTATAACCAAAATTTACCTATTATTAATGTAAATTGACGTTTTATCAGTTTTTATGTTATGCAATAGAATTTTAGTATTTTAAATTTTTTACCTTAATTATTAAATTACATTTTTTTTTCAAGGTTTACTGTTTTTTAAACAATTTTATCTAGTTTTTTTAATAAATACAATTTTGTAAAAATTATTCGTTAAACCTTTTGGCTGTTCGTGTTCCACATTTTTTTCTAGATTTTTTTTTCATACAATAAATTTTTGAAAGTGATGCATTGTTCCTCGTTATTTTTGTTGAAATTTTGTTTAGAAGTATTTAACACGCGATGCGAAGTTGAGTTGACATAGTAATGAGTTATCCTTTGTATTGTAGGAATTTTAATGACAACGCATCCATCTGCTTTTAAATAGTGGACAGGTTTTTTAATAGAATTGGTTGTCCAAATAACTAGTTGGGTCGGGAGTATTTATATAATTAACATTTTTATGTTATTCAATAGTTCCGAACATAATATTTTATCTAACTGATAAAATGTTTAGATTTACAATTTTCAGCAGAAAAATGATACATTAGATTACGTATACAGGCGACAGTGTTACATGCTATTTTTGTAAAAATTTAGGATAACGTTTAACGTAACACAATTTAAATTATTAAACCTTTAACATGATTTTCATATTAAAAATAATTGATTAAAAATTTAAATTTAGTTATATTGAAGCATCGTTAATTTTAATTCCAGTAAACAGATGTTGTTGGGGATCCTTAATTTTCAGAAATTTTTTTAAGGTTCTCTGATTTTTTTAAATATTTTTCAGAGAATCCTTGTATGAAGACTGACTTTTTATACTTGAATATTATGAATACTTACTAAAATTATGATAAACAGAATAATTTTTATAGTTATGGCATATTTTGTGTAATATTAAACAAAATTAAATGAGATATTTGTTCCAGGTCCGAAGGGATGGATACCAGTTCGGACCAATCACATACCAACGATTTTCCTCTACGGAAAACAGGTGAGTTCATAAGTAATTTGGTTTATGAATAACCAATTATATCCAATCTTCTATATTTGCAATTTAATTTTTCAAGCTTGCTGCTTTTTAACTTTTAACTTGATTTTGATAAAAGCTTTTTTAATAAGTAATATATTCCTTGATAAAGCTAACTTTTAAACTGCAATAATGATAGTTTAGGTCGGTCAAGGTTTCAAACATCGACCGTTTGCTACTTTGTGTAAAAATAACACGTGCTACTTTCCTACACTTTTTTAAATTATTTATTGCTGGAGTTTATTGGTCTTTTTTAGCAATTATTTAATTATATTAAAAGTCGTCACTTAAGAGCAAGTAGGTATGTAATTCCAGATAAAAATCCTGCAAGAGGTTTGTAGCTCAATAACGCCGGATCTTTTATCAACCTAAAACTGCTTGAAGTTGTTCAACTTGAAATGACAAAGGGCGAATAGTTTTTACGCCAAGATATTGGATTTTAACGCTTTACAATTTTAACCCCTTAAAGCTTTACACTAAAAACGTGTATAAAAATCAAGGGTTATAAATAATTTATGGTTTGTTTTAGCCTCCGAGCCAAATCTTTTAAAAGTACGCTTAAAACAGCGAGTTATGGAACGTCGCTGTAGCCCAATGAGTAAAAGGCATTTACCTCCGAGTCTCAAAAAGAAACTACTAAGCTCTTGCCTGCCCCCTAGCGATTCTCCCCCTCAAGAGCCACCAAAAGAACTGAGCCCACCGTGTGAATCCGACGAGTATCAACGTCACGCTTTGTTTTCCAGTCCATCAATGCCCAATATTTCCCTTGCAGCACACCACGTCCTCTCCCCAGACTTATCAGAAGCAGCAGTTAGAGCAGCTTGCACTGCTCGTTTGGGTATGCCCCTGACGGGTCAAATGCTACCCGGTACCTTACCCTTTTATCCCTCTCTTCCCGCCATTGAAAGCGAACACGAAGAAGCTTCTACGCTTGATACTATTAGTGAGTTGCAAGAACCAACGATACGAGGTGTTATAAGACCTCTTGGGAGAACACAATCTAGTCCTTTACCTCTAAGACATCCCCTGCTTGAGGGTAATCAACCTCCAGCCGCTCAACCCCCACCTCCACTTCCCGAAGAACAGGAACAACGGGATATGGAATTACGCGCCAACGAATCACGAAGGTATACCAAATTATTTCTCAAAAATGTGTTCATAAACTGGGACTCAATAGAATAGTTATAGTCCACTTATTACAATTTGTTTGATGTGGATTATCAATGACGTCTAATATTTTTTCTTTATTTTAGTATTCGTCCATTGTCAAGAGCTTCGAGTAGTCCAGTAGTACATTTAGGAGCTCCAGCGCCACTTCAGAGACGCCGGGCATCGTCAACTCCGACAACCGGACTTGCCTTCGACAACCAAATGCTCAAACACTCCTGCATATGTGGGAACAATTCAGTGCATCCAGAGCACGCCGGACGGCTACAAAGCATCTGGGCGAGGTTGCTGGAGACTGGTTTGGTTCAACGCTGTGATCGGTTAAGGCCTAGAAAAGCATCCACCCAAGAATTGCAGACATGTCATTCAGAATCGCATGCGTTGCTTTATGGCACTAGCTCACTTAACCGCCATAAAATGGACATGAGTAAATTAAGTGCATTGCCAGTAACCGCTTTCGTGCGATTATCGTGTGGTGGGATTGGGGTGGATTCAGATACTACTTGGAACGAAATGTATACTGCGCCGGCTGCTCGAATGGCAGTTGGTTGTACTGTTGATTTAGCATTTAGGACTTGGACTGGAGATATACGTAACGGTTTTGCCATAGTGAGACCACCTGGTCATCATGCGGAGCCCCAACAAGCAATGGGTTTTTGTTTCTTTAATTCCATCGCCATTGCTGCAAGGCTTCTTCAGAAGGAGCATCGGGTACATAAAATACTCATATTCGATTGGGATGTACACCATGGAAATGGCACGCAAGATATATTTTACGACGACCCTCGCGTTTTAGTTATTTCTATGCACAGGCATGATGACGGGAATTTCTTTCCTGGTACGGGTAATCCTGATGAATGTGGAACTGGAGCTGGCCTAGGTTTTAATATAAATGTTGCTTGGTGTGGCGGACTTAATCCTCCTTTAGGTGATGCGGAATATTTGGCGGCTTTTCGCAGTGTAGTAATGCCGATAGCGCGCGAGTTTGGACCTGATATCGTGCTAGTATCAGCTGGTTTTGATGCAGCCGATGGACATCCTCCCCCATTGGGTGGATATCAAGTATCTCCTGCCTGCTTCGGGTACATGACACGCCAACTTATGCAACTTGCACGAGGAAAAGTGGTTTTAGCTTTGGAAGGTGGTTATGACCTTCCTTCAATTTGTGATTCGGCGGAAGAATGTGTTAGAGTACTTCTGGGAGATCCCCCGACTCCCTTACAACCCTCAGATTTAGCAAGAGCACCTTGCGAAAATGCAGTTGTTGCTCTTCAAAAAGTCATAGCCATACAAACTGTGCACTGGCCTTGTTTGCAAGAAGGCGGAAAATCTGTAACTTGCTCTTACAACGACGCTGTAAGGAACGAGAAGGATGATACCGATACGGTATCCGCGATGGCCTCTTTGTCAATGCAACAAAATTTGAGTGGCTATCCCAGTCCTGATGGGTCACGACCAATAAGCTAATACACTTATTCTTTACGGCAAACTGTACATTCCGGCGTTTGCTTTAAGTAAATGTCTTTAAATGTTAAGATCAAATTTATTGTGTGTTTTATTTTTGTTAATATATTTGAAGTTTTTAATAAAAACATTTATTTACATTATATAAAACTGACATTATTTTACATAAATAAGATTGTTATTTATTTTTGAAAGAAAAACATACAATTCTTGAATAAAAGTTTTATTAAATGGATTAAAACGTTGTATCATTCTAATTTTTCCTACCAACATATCCAAGCTACTATCTCTTATTTAGCATAGAAATTACCAAATGGTTCGATTTTCCGATGGTAAGTATTTGATTTTCAAGTAAAACGGTATACAGGAACTGCAATGATGAATAACATTCCAATTTGAACAGATTTCCAGATTTTCATCCATTGAAACTCGTTCTTTTTTCAAACAATCTAACTACATTATTTTAATGAAGCTTTAATATTTAATTTAGTTAACCAAACTAATTAATTTAAATTAAATCAGTATGTTTATATTTTATTGGCATAAGTATAGTCGACTATGGAGTTACTAGTCACCTAAAGGATTAACGAAGAAAGGGAAAAAGTGCCTGCCATTTAACCAATGAAGGTGCTCAAGTATGAATTGAATGATAAATAATAATATTCAAAGAAGAACCTTAAGGCCGTTTTAGACGGGCACAATTTGTTACCAAAATTTTACTCATTAAATAATAATATGCATAAAGAGTAGTGCTCATCGGTAAAGATTTGCATAGAAAAATTGTATTATAGTATAGCACTTTTCTTAATCCTTTAGGTTACTAATTAACTTTATAGTCGACTAAACATTTATTTAAATTCTATACTTACATGTTTATAACCTTCCAAATATGCTGATTTTTTTTCATTAACAGCTTCTTTTTGGTTTTTCATATTTATGCTTTGCCAAGAGTTTTCTTAAAAATGTTTACTAATATTGAGTTTTATTTAGCTTCTTTAAAAATATTTTTCCAACATCAAAATTTTCAAATCCAAAATTCATTTTGAAGAAATTATGCTAACTAAAAATATATTTCAATAATATCGTATTTTTTTATAATTTATACAGGGTGTACAAAAGTTCGGCAACGCCCGTTTATTTTTGAAATGAAGCATTTTTGAGAAAAATGTACAAGGACATACTCTTATTTTTTATTTTTGCTTGTAAATGATTTGGACAGAATGATGAATGCCGTCTACGAGACGATCTCGACCGGTCCAAGAATAAGCCACCTGGTTGTGGGAACCCGAGGCTTCATCGAGGCCAGGGGCGGATTTGTATAAGGTCTAATAGGGCCCAGACCCGCCTATCTTATTGGGCCCCCCAAAAAGCTAAAATAAAACTTTTTTTTTATTAAAAATTAAATCCTAATCTTACTCAGGCGCCCCTTTAGAATATTTTAGCCCATGGTTCCCCAGTGGCTAAATCCGCCCCTGGTCGAGGCCCCTCAGAGCGAGATCTCGAGCCAGCGTCAATTTATAACTACATCACTGAATTTATAAAGCCAATTTTTTCATTTTACTAAAGTAAATAGTTTAGAAGTTCAAGAGTTTAAAGATTATACAGGGTGTTCCGGAATAACTGTGACATTTTTTTAGGGGTGATAGAGGAAGTGAAACTAAGCATTTTTGACTCATAGTATTGCCCGGAAATGCTTCCTTAAAAAGTTATACCACTTCAAAAATTTAAAAAAATTGTTTTTTGTAAATAAAATAAATAATACAAGAGATATTAATTTGAAATTTTGGCAATAGTTTTTTCACATAAGGATACACATTTAACTTTTTTGATCATATCTTTTGTTTCTTTAAGTTTTTGATAATTTTAAAAGAACTAAAATAATCCTTGACCAATGTTCTACAGAAAAGGTACTCCTATTGTATGTCGCTCCGGTGCTAAACATACAACTATCAAATATCAAAGTAGGCCAATTACCACATTATTTTGTTAATTGTAAGTTCTAAGCAGCCTTTAATATTTTCTAATTAGTGTTTGATAGTTAGTCTTATTATTGCAATATTAAAAATGCATAGATTTTCAAATGCGGTATTACCAGACATGCATCTTGCATATGGAGCACCCCACATATTTAGTACATCATATTTTAGGTAAATTAGCCTTCTTTGAGGTTGTTTTTTAAATTCATATTTTTAGCTAAAAATTATAAAATCTACTTTTTCTTCGAAATGAAGCACCGGAGCGACATAAATTAAGAGTACATTTTCTGTAAAACATTGATCAAGGATTATTTTAGTACTTTTTAAATTATCAACAACCAACAACGTAAAGAAACAAAAGATATGATCAAAAAAAGTTGATGACCCCCTCACATGCAACGCCCCTGAAAATATTTTTAAAACTTTTATTGGCCGAAAATGTATATCCTTATGAGAAAAAACTATCGCCAAAATTTCAAATTAATTACTCTTGTAATATTTATTTTATTTACAAAAAACTATTTTTTTTAATTTTTAAAGTGGTATAACTTTTTAAGGGAGCATTTCCGGGCAATACTTTATAAGTAAAAAATGCTTAGTTTCACTTCCTCTATCACCTATCACCCCTAAAAAATTGTGACAGTTATTCCGGAACACCCTGTATACGTAGGTATGTTCGGCAACGCAGCGCCGATTTTTTTTAAATAACTACAAATTGTACAACTTTTATTTGAAATATTTTTCTCAAGAATGCTTACTTTAAAAATAAGTCAGGCGTTGTCGAACTTATTAAAACTTTAAACTCTTGTAATTTCTAAACTATTTATTTTAGTAAAATAAAAAAATTGGCTCCATAAACCTCTGAAAGCAAGCTTTAATAATATGCTATAAAAATGAGTGGCTGCTGTATAAAAAAGTAAAGTGGTTATCGCCTGACTTTCAACTTGCAGTTCAAGGTCGTGGTAATATTTCTAAAAAGAGCGTCATCATACAACTTTTACTTGAAACATTTTCCTGTAAAATGCTTAATTACCAAAATAAAGCAGCGTTGCCGAACTTTATGTTTTGAAAATTTAAACGCTTGTAACTTTCAAACTATTTACTTTAGCTATAATAATATGTAATAAAAATGGGTTGCCACTATTTAAAAAAAGTTAAGTGATTATCGCCTGACCTTCATCTTGCTGTTCATCAGCAATATTTCCAGTAGTGCGTCACTTAGAATTGTACAACTTTTATTTGAAACATTTTTTTTAAATAAACGGGCGTTGCGAACTTTTTGTACACCCTGTATGTCGATTCTGTGCAAACCCATAAGCCCTTACGAAACGTATCTATATGATAACTATGGAAACCGTCCATTACAACCCATGTAACAAACTGTACTGCGTACAGAAATTTTCTGCAAGGGCTTATGGTTTGAACAGACTTGCACCATTAGATAGGATTTTTTGAGAAAACAAATCAAATCGTATTAGTAATTTTCCAGGTCCTATTCTATTTGTTTAAAATAAAAGACGGTTTACTGGAACATACTTTTAATATAAAAGTCTTGAAAATAAACATAAAATTTAATATTTTATAAGTACTATAATAAATAGAAAAGAATAAATTATTAATTTGTTACAAATAAAAATACCCAAAAGATATGTTTCAATGCACAGTAGTAAAGCAAAGTAAGATGGGTATCGATAATGCTTGAGGTAAGCATAGTATTTTCTGATACATAGGTACTGCTTGTTGAGACAGATCTAATAAAGTATTTTGTGACCAGAAAAAACTAATATTAATCATTCTAGGAATACTTTACGGTATACATTTCAAAATACTATTCGCAACTTATATTCGGTGTGACATGAAGTTCAATTCGGAAGAGCAAATTAGATACATATTATATTACAGAAAACTCATGTTTTGTTGTTAAAAGTGTTCCTAGAAGATTATTTTATAATTAATAGCTAAAGAACAAAATATTTATTCTATTTATAATAAGGCAGAAAAAATTTGTTTGAACACATTACCTGCCTATTGTTTAAAATTGGAAAAGTAATCTCAGTATACTTTTTCAATTTACAAAGTTGTTAAACAG
Organism: Stenus bimaculatus; assembly: GCA_963971135.1. NCBI lineage: Eukaryota > Metazoa > Arthropoda > Insecta > Coleoptera > Staphylinidae > Stenus > Stenus bimaculatus. Next base: position 42,957,943 of record OZ020183.1, on the reverse strand, counting down.
TCTTAAAATAAACAGTCATACTTAAATACTGTTTACATTATTTCTAGTACAAAAAAATATATACATTGTACATCATCGTAGTTTTTAATAAATTATATTTTGAATTTCAAACCACTAATTTCGACTTGTTACTGCCATATTATTATTTTTTTAAATCTTTAAATATTTACAATTGGTAAAATTACAATATATACGAATATTAAGGTAATCCCTTAATTTTATTAAATCATAACTAAAGAAGGAATATTTTTTTTATAATACTCAGAGTTACATTTATACATTGAATATTATTCCCTGAGAGTTTTGTAAAATTTTGTAATTCTATTTTAAAAAGTTATTATTATTAATTACAAGATAAAAGAAATTTCTACACTTTAATCTTACATACTTCACTCAGATTTATGTTATTGAGAAAAGTATTGCTGCTTATTATTTAAAACAATTATTAACACGACAAAACAAATATTATTTCAATTGAATGTTACAGAAACATATTTTTTTGTCTATGACTACTTAAAATTATTTTTAAGCTTAATTATTACTTCCGCAACAACTGTAACTTATTGCATAAACATTTACATTCAATATGTATACACATAAAAAGCTTTAAACAAATTCAAAATAAATGTTAAAACAGAAGTAATAATTATTATTTAGAACTATTTTAGAATGAAAACACCAATTTTTTGATGAGAGCATAAAATGTTATTTCTACCAATTCGTATTAAATATTACTTTTTAAAACTAACAGAAGGTAAAATTATAATTTAACAAAAAATGTGTTTCCAATAACATGAGTAAGATGTTCCTAATATCCCCGAACCTTCAATATGTTTTGTTTAATATTTTCACCTTCAATTATATAAAATAATAGTAAATAAATATGTGTATTGGTTTTCTTTGATCTTAATCTGTTAGTAAACAACAAAATATAAAAACGATTATTTTACGCTAAATAACTATAAATGAGTGAAAAACTTTAGTTACCAATTTAATAAATTAAAGAAACCTAATTTCTCAGTTCGTTTGGCTTTGAGTCTTTACTAATAAAACAAGAGACATAAAATATCACAAGTCCTTGCTTTTTAACAATCATCAGGATACAGCAGCTGATAATTTTAATACTAAAACATTGCACAAACACAAAGCAGTGTTTATAAAAGGCTAAATTAAATGCAAAATGTGCCTTTACTAAACCTAAACCAAACTACTATAAAACTAAATCTTAAAATTAACTTCCTTAAATTCTATATAAGGGGTAAATCACATTGGGGTTTTAGTATAAATAAATTGAGAATTGCTGAATTTAATGAATACAAGAGTTTTGTTAGTGGGTGGCCCCTGAAATCTACCCATTACTGGGTTAGTTACTCACCCAGAAATTTCTTCCATCTCAAGAATTTGAATCATCGGAAGTAATCAGTGTTGCAAGCTGTGTAATTATTGGCCAATTCTTTTGGGCGGGAATTAACCATGTTATCAAATGGATCACTTATTTCTGTATGGAGAATAAAAGTGTTCATATCGTTTGGCCGTGAGCGTTTGGGACTATCAGCTAATTTATCAGTAGAGGCTCGTTTCGCATTTATTCTGCTGATATTAGCCCGTGCTGAGTTTTTAAGGATGTTAGGACGATGAAGTGTATTTAAAGTCGAATAAATATTATTCATATTGTGCCGTTTGTTCAATAATGAATGGATTTCTTCTCTTTGATGGTCGAGGCGTTGATTTTGCAGAAGATAAGTGGAACCAACTTTCCTGATAGATCGCATTGGTAATGATAGAAGAGGTTTCGGATGCGATGTGTAAATTGTGGTGTTGTAATTTTGTTGAATATTCGGTACTTTAGATTGAGGCGTTACTGATGAATAGCATGTTGGTGGCGGGTTTACTGGTAGAAAAGTAACTTTTGCTTTAAATTGAATATTAGATGTTATAGTCTTTTCCGTTTGATCAAAGGTTTCAAATAAAATTGGAGGTTTCTCTTCTACCTTATTAATAGGTTGCATTATACTTGCTGGAGCGGGTGAAGGAATGATTTTTGCATCACAAGTTGGTAAGACGTCGATTTCATCTGTTTTTTCTTCTTTCAGAATAACTTTTACTTCCATAGGTTCGGGTAAAGGACTTGGTTCTCTAGGAACATCTAATATTTCTATAATAGTTTCTGTATCCACCTCTTCCTTTATTTTTATTTCAGTATAAGGCGTTTCAATTTCAACTATTGGTTTTTTATCCTTTTTACTTCTTCTATATATTTTACTTTTGGTCGACTTCTTTTTAGGGGTAACAACATTTTGTAATAAATCTGAGATAACTGGAGTTTCTGTACTTTTTTCCAATATAGGAGGATCAATGCTCATAAATTTATCGGTGTTAATATTGACCCTATCAATTTTTTCAGACTCCTGTTTAATAACTGGTTCAACTATTTTTTTCGCAACAGGCACGGGAGTTTCCACCGTTACTTTTTCATCTTTTACATTATTGTGATCATTTAAATTTACTGCTAAGACTAGTACTTTTATGGATGAAATTAGTCCGCTTCCACTGGGAGAAGCTGAAGAAGCCTGCTTATCTCCAAATAGAGGGACAGGTGGTAAAGCTTTAGGCGTTGGCGGCTTTTTACTTTTTCTTTGCTTAGAATTCTTTTTAGTTGTATTCAGGTCTTTTAATGAGGCCAAATTTAAACTAGATACCTTGCAGTGTTCAGGGTCATTTATATGTGTTTTAGAACCAGATGGGCATATAACACATTCACACTTGTTACATTGAGCTAGAAGTCTATCATCAACTTTTGGAATTTCACCGGATAATAAAAAGTCTTCCCGAGGCAATAATCGAACTTGAACGTTTTCTAATGGAGCTGTTGGAGAACGATTCGAGGGAAGGATTTTTGTCATAATGGGCGATTGATTCCAGGATTGTCCAGACATACTGTATGCCCAGCTTTTGGAAGATCCTACCTTGCTTGATTTACTTGTTTTCATTTCCTTTCGAAGTTCTTCAAGTCCAGGCTTCAAAATTAAATTATTATGTACTTGAACATTCTTATTAGCATCTTCAATTAAGTCCTTTCTATGTTTACTATTAATTTGATTCTCTTCTGCTACTTTTTTGAGTGTTGTCTTTTTATGTGTTTCTGTGAAATTAAATATTTGCTCCATTTTCTCCGTAGTTGCCACTCTTGAGTGCGAAGTGGAAATGGGGGATTCTTTAAAATAATAATAATTAATTAATAAGCTGTAAACAATGAGTAATTTTTAAAACCTTCTTCATTTAAAGATAATGTTGTGTATCCATCCTTTTGATTGTTACTTTTACTGTCGCTTCTGCTTTTTTTAGATTTTTTAGGCATATTCTACTTCTTTCCACTCCAAAACAAACGATTTTGATTTTAAATTAGCAGGTTTAAAACACAAATTTCTTGCAAAACATTGCCAAAGCCGAGGAAATAATTTTTATTTTTTTTTATAATTTTTATAAGACAATTGAGTAGAACTTTTGTAAATAATGGTATTGATGTAATAAATACGAATGTTTTAAAATAAAAGTAGCTTTTAAAATTTAATAGGAAAAAGTATAAAAATTACAGATTCTGATGGGTCTGACGTATGATACTTTGACAGATTATTTTGACACAGCTGGAAAACCATAAAGTGTAAAAATCATAGAGTAATGTGAAGCTCACGGGGCGTAAGATCGCATATGACATTGGAAATAATGTTTTAGTTCGCGGTCCCTGCTCGTCGGGGCGCCACTGAAATTCTCTATCTCTTTTTAACTTAAAGTATAATAGTACCATCTCATTTCATTAGACTGAAAACAAATTTCTAACAAATTCTAACCTCACTAACTGTGATAGTTTATTCGTTTAATGTGGTTTAATGCAGTTTACAAAAATTAATAATAAAGAGTAAAGAGATGTTTAATTAAGGTAAGAAAAATACGTAGTAAAATAATGGCATTTTCAGGGAGTATAAAATTTAGAAAAGTAGATATCCCAACTGTGATAATATTTATTTTAAAAATATTAGAGATCCTTCTTTCCAAAGTAACACTTTTTTAAATTTTCTGCCTTTACTGAAAGATGTTTATCCTGGCTTTAAATTTTAGATTTTAGCGTATAATTATTAAGTAGGCAAGAATTAAATCAATATCATTTATGTGAAGATCGTTTTGAAGCGAATAGTTTTACTAGTTCGTTAAAAACAAAGCTTAGTAAATTTGCAGTGCCAAATATACCAAATTTAGAAAATCCTTGTAAAAAAGCTAAATTAGATGAACAAGTTCAATTGGATTCTGAATCCACTTTAAAAAATTTAGATATTGAAAATAATAATATCGTATGTGACCAACAACAAATCAACAGTAATCAAAATTTAGAAAAATCAATAAATAACAATGTTACCTTAAAGTCAATTGGGGTTATAAGGGTTTCACAATTAAATACAAGGGAAAAAAGTCTTTATAGGTATAATAGATTACAACGGCAAAGGATAATTAAATTAAAAAAGGCGCTTTCATATGCTAAGAACAATTTAAAGCAAATAATTGAAATAACAAATACTAAAATTTAGAAAATAATATGGATAAAAGTGCTACAGAGTTTGTAAAATCACAATTTAAAAATATGAAATGTAAACGGCCAACATTCAATTTAGATAACAAAATTTTGGCTTTAGTTATGTACAAGAGGGGTCCAAAATCATACCGATTTTTACAAAAAATTTTTAAATTACCATCTAGGATAACTTTAAATAAATTATTAGCCAAAATTCCATTTAATGTGGGTATTAATAAAGAATTATTAAAGTCTTTCAGATAAATTCTAATATACCACACTGTATTAACTAATTTAATTATTATGTTAATTTAAATCTATGCTTTGTTATTTGTATGTACTATTTGGTCTATTTTGACTGTAATGTTCTGTTTGCAATAAATAAATAAATTAAAAAAATTAGAGAAACGGGATAGATTTTGTTGTTTAGCTTTCGATGAGATAGCTTTATCGAAGGGCTTTACTTATAATGCCAAAAAAAGATATGTCTGTGGGTTATGAGGATTTAGGGTCTTTGGGACGTAAGAACAAACCAGCCGATCATGCTTTAGTTTTTGTAATTCAAGGTTTATTTAGTCAATGGAAGCAGCCAATAGCATATTATTTTACAAAATTTAGTAGAAATAGTAAACGAAATTATAACCGAGTTACAAAATTTTGGTTTTTGTGTAGCATCTACAGTTTGTAATATGGGGGCAACAAACAGATGAGCTATAAACTATTTGATAAATGAAAATCGTGATAATATTTGTAATGAACCAATTTTTAAAGTTAATGGCCAAGATATAGTTGCATTTTATATTTTATGATGTTCCCCATTTATTGAAATTAAGGAGAAACGCTTTGTTTAAATATAACATAAAATTCGATAATAATAAAGTTGCTAAATTTCAAGATATTATAGTTTGCTATGACATTGATAAATCAGATCCTCGCTATAGGTGTTTATATAAAATTTCTCGTAATCATTTTAATTTAGAAAAAAATAGTAGCCTAAAAATGAGCATTGCAGCAAAAACTTTAGGGTTCCACATGGCAACTACTATGGCAGCTTTAGTAAAATCAAAGAGTTTACCACCAGAATCATTAGATATAGCAGATTTTATAGTTGATGTAAATAAATTATTTGATAGCTTAAACGTAGCCAACTAAAAAGTCAAAAAGGCAAACATTTTCATTGTTTTGTCCCTGATAACTCAAAACACTTAGAATTTTGGAATAAAATCTTAAAAAAAATTAGTACGTGGACATTTATAGACAAAAATACTAAAAGGGAAAAGTATGTAATGACGTTTAAAAAAGGGTGGGTTCAAACCATATCAGGGATGAAAATACTTTTGGCAAAATTACGTCAAAATGGTTTTAAGTACATGCGAACTAGGGCATTTAATCAGGATTCTGTTGAAAATTTATTCGGAGTTATAAGGCAACATGGGGGGTGTAATACAAAGCCAAATTGCAAACAATTCGAAGATCTTTTAAAAACCGTGATTTTAAATAGTTTAGTTTCATATCACAGATCACAGCAGAGGAATGAATTGTGAAAAAGATGAATTTAATTTTACTTTCCAAATTTTTTTAGAAAACTCAAAAAAATGTAAATAAAAAAAATTTTGTCCAACTAATTTAAATGATGTGTACTGGTATTTACGGCTTATTAGGACTTGAGGTGCAAATAAAAGTACCACATTCCAACTGACCGGTTTCGGTTTGTATTTCTAATATTCTTTAGCTCCGAAGAAGGTTAAAAATACAAACCGAAACCAGTTAGCTGGAATGTGCTAGTTTTATTTGCACCTCAAGTACTAACAAACTTTAAATCTTAGTACACATCATTTACATTTTAGTTTTGAAATTTGAATTAATCAAACTAAGAAGCAATTCAGTTAAATATTTTTACATACCAATAAATTTACCTATGAATCATTATTGCCGTAGATTCCAGCTATTTGTAGATGAAGCTCTACTAGAGAGTTCTTCAACCTTAATTACAACACCAATCATAGTAATGTAAGTCAGTAAAACTCATCTCCCAAACTCTACCTGTGTTTTATTAATTAAATAAATTATGTTGTAAAATATAGAATGTTCAAATAATTATAATACAGGGTGGCCCACGACGAGCTAGCCAGGGCATATCTCGAAAACGATTAGTACGATCTAAATGAAATTTGGTTCGTTACTATATTTTCAAAAAGGGTCCATTTTAGTATAATAATAATTTACTTCCGGTTTACTGTTTCCGGTTACGTGAAATCAACTTTAAAATATTTAATGGAACACCCTGTATATTAATGCATTTTTGAGAAAATTATTTCAATATAAATTCAACGATACCATACACTCTATGTTTTATTTTAAGGTAATGGGAATATTCTCAGTTTAAAGAAAAATAAAAAATTACTTTATTGTTAAATAAAAATTATTCAAAATACAAAAAAAATATTCTAACTAATAATTATGAACAAAATGTTACCAACAGTACGGACTATAAGAGATGTTCAAATTGACTTCCACCTTCTTGTATGCAATATTCGAATCTTGACCGTAGGTTCCTGGTGCAAGACGCTCTAATCATATTTGGTGTAATTCTTTGTCATGCTTCCATGATCCTGTTCTGTAAGTCTTGTATGTCAAGAGGTTGTGTGGTATACACAATTTCCTTTAAGTATCCCCACAGAAAAAAATCTAGGGGTGTAAGATCTGGTGATCTCGCAGGCCAATTTATCGGACCATTACGGCCAATCCAGCTTCTGGGAAGGTAACATTAAGGTATTCCGTAACTTGACGAGAAAATTGTGGGGGAGCACCATCTTGTTGCCACCACATTTCAGCCCTTTCATTTAGTGGAATATCTTCTAGCAATTCTGGAAGTACTTCTTGGAGGAAATTTAAATATCTGGCACCCGTCAATGTACCATAGTAAAAGTAGGGGTCATTGGTCATTGAATAAACCAGACCATACATTTATACTCCAAACTTGCTGGAAATTTGTTTCTTTGACCCAGAGCGGATTTTCGGGTGACCAATAGTGACTGTTGTGGCGGTTAACAGTACAATTGTTATGAAATTTGGATTCATCACTCCATAAAATATTTTTAAGGAAAATGAACCATGTTCAAGTTTAATTGATTTTTCAACAATAAAATTTAATCTTCGTTCGAAATCACCCGGTATTAAACCTTGCACTAAATGTATTTTGTAGGGATGATACTTATTATTTTTTAGCACTCTTTGAATAGTAGTTCTGCTTAATCCTAATTCTTGTGAAAGAAGTCTGGTGGATGCATGTGGGTTCACTTGAACATAAGCCAAAATATTAATGATGTTGTTTTCCGTTTGAATTAATTGTCTTCTAGGTGTTGCCAGTTTGCCATTTGGTAGCGAATTTCGTAATTTATTTTCGATGTGGGCAAAAGTATTTTCATTTGGAGTTATACGATGTGGATATCGAATTCTATACACATCTGAAGCAAGTCTCTTATTTTTTCGGCATTCGCCATAAACAAGGAGCATGTCTACATATTCATCATAAGTAAAATGAGTAGGCATTTTGGAATAATATTGAAAAACAACAGAAGGCCACTCGACAATCCAACGCCAACGATATCAAAAATAAGTCAATGCTCATGTGCACAACAGCAACATGAGGCAGTTGTAAATGTAAATTTAATCTTTTATTTATTTTTATTTGTTCACCTACATTTAAATTCCAGATTGGCCAATTTTTGTTCATAATTGTTAGCTAGAATATTTATTTTTTTTTATTTCAAACAATTATCATTTAACAATAAAATATTTTTAATTTTTATTTAAATTGAGGATATTCCCATTACCTTAAAATAAAACATAGAGTGTATGGTATCGTTGAATTTGTATTGAAATAATCTTCTCAAAAATGCATTAATATACAGGGTGTTCCATTAAATATTTTAAAGTTGTTGTCAAGTAACCGGAAACAATAAACCGGAAGTAAATTATTATTATACTAAAATGGACCCTGTCTGAAACTATAGTAATGTACTAAATTTCATTTAGATCGTATTAATCGTTTTCGAGATATGCCCTGGCTAGCTCGTCATGGGCCACCCTGTATATTGATATTTACAAAATAATCATGTTATTTAATTTAAGCCTCCAATTCAATAATTTTTATTTAAAATAGAATATTTGGAAACTTATATCAATAAAATAAGTTTGAATATTAATTTTATTTTGGACGAAATTAAATGTAATTAAATTTGGAATTATTAATGCACATCTTTAACTAATTTTATTAGATGTTAAGTAATATTTTAATTAAAGATGTGCAATAAGAATTTTAAATTTAATTAAATTTAGTTTTATTGAAAGTAAATATTTCAATATGAAATTTAAAAATCCCGCTTTTAATAGCTGTCAAATTTAGTTCTGGTCCCTGCGTGGGGGGGCGCTATTTATTGTGATGTTTCCTTTTTTTAACGTGCAATAGATGTCTCTTATTATATTTATTTCTCTATGGTGTGCTCTACGATTAATACTTTCGGAATTACGCGCATTCGAAAAATCGCATTTTTATGCAACTTCATTTACACCGGAAGTGGAATATTAACGAACTTACGGTTAAACAAAATTTTGTTTAAATTTAATATTGTTAACTTAATTGCAAAATATTTCATTTAAAATAACGAAGTTGGGTGCAACTTCCGGTGTAAATGAAGTTGCATAAAAATACGATTTTCATATGGGCATAATTCCAAAAGTATTAATCGTAGATCTCACCATGCTAGGTCAATTTAATGGTATTTTTATGGAGAACACGAAAATGCAAAAATATACTGGGTGTTCCATTTAAAATAAGAAAGTTGCCATCCACTTTCGGTATAACCGGAAGTTCCACAAAATCAAAAATATCGTTATTAGAAAGTACGCAATTAGATTCCTTAGTAGACAAAGTTTCAGAATCAAAAATAAAACCGTTCAAAAGTTCAACTTTCCTAATTTTGTATGTACACACACATTCTTTGTCTTGCAACACCCATAGAGAAATAAATATAATAAGAGACATCTATTGCACGTTAAGAAAAGGAAACACCACAATCAATAGCGCCCCCCCACGCGGGGACCAGAACTAAATTTGACAGCTATTAAAGGCGGGATTTTTAAATTTCATATTTAAATATTTACTTTCAATAAAATTAAATTTAATTAAATTTAAAATTCTTATTGCACATCTTTAATTAAAATATTACTTAACATCTAATAAAATTAGTTAAAGATGTGCATTAATAATTCGAAATTTAATTACATTTAATTTTGTCGAAAATAAAATTAATATTCAAACTTATTTTATTGATATAAGTTTCCAAATATTCTATTTTAAATAAAAATTATTGAATTGGAGGCTTAAATTAAATAACATGAATATTTTGTAAATATCAATATATTATAATTATTTGAACATTCTATATTTTACAACATAATTTATTTAATTAATAAAACACAGATAGAATTTGGGAGATGAGTTTTACTGACTTACGCAAATCCAACCATTTTATGCGGTAGAAGTAGATTTATAGATTGGGAAGGCTAAAAAGAAAGTATATTAAAGTAATTAATAAATTTTTTGTATGATTGTGCTTACTTACATTACTATGATTGGTGTTGTATTTAAGGTTGAAGAACTCTCTAGTAGAGCTTCATCTACAAATAGCTGGAATCTACGGCAATAATGATTCATAGGTAAATTTATTGGTATGTAAAAATATTTAACTGGATTGCTTCTTAGTTTGATTAATTCAAATTTCAAAACTAAAATGTAAATGATGTGTACTAAAATTTACAGTTTATTAGTACTTTGAACTTTTAGTTGGCTACGTTTAAGCTATCAAACAATTTATTTACATGAATTATAAAATCTGTGCATGATTCTGGTGGTAAACTCTTTAATTTTACTAAAGCTGCCATAGTAGTTGTCATGTGGCACCCTAAAGTTTTTGCTGCAATGCTAACTTTCATTTTTAGACTCCTTTTTTTTTTCTAAATTAAAATAATTACGAGAAATTTTATATAACAGCTATAGCGAGGATCTGATTTATCAATGTCATAGCAAACTATAATATCTTGAAATTTAGCAACTTTATTATTACCGAATTTTGTGTTATATTTAAACAAAGCGTTTCTTGTTAATTTCAATAAATGGGGAACATCATAAAATATAAAGTGCAACTATATCTTGGCCATTAACTTTAAAAATTGGTTCATTACAAATATTATCACGATTTTCATTTATCAAATAGTTTATAGCTCCTCTGTTTGTTGCCCCCATATTACAAACTGTAGATGCTACACAAAAACCAAAATTTTGTAACTCGGTTATAATTTCGTTTAATATTTCTACTAAATTTTGTAAAATAATATGCCATTGACTAAATAAACCTTGAATTACAAAAACTAAAGCATGATCGGCTGGTTTGTTCTTACGTCCCAAAGACCCTAAATCCTCATAACCCACAGACATATCTTTTTTTGGCATTATAAGTAAAGCCCTTCGATAAAGCTATCTCATCGAAAGCTAAACAACAAAATCTACCCCGTTTCTCTAATTTTTTTAATTTATTTATTTATTGCAAACAGTACATTACAGTCAAAATAGACCAAATAGTACATACAAATAACAAAGCATAGATTTAAATTTACATAATAATTAAAGTAGTTAATACAGTGTGGTATATTAGAATTTATCTGAAAGACTTTAATATTTCTTTATTAATACCCACATTAAATGGAATTTTGGCTAATAATTTAAAAATTTTTTGTAAAAATCGGTATGATTTTGGACCCCTCTTGTACATAACTAACGCCAAAATTTTGTTATCTAAATTGAATGTTGGCCGTTTACTTTTCATATTTTTAAATTGTGATTTTACAAACTCTGTAGTACTTTTATCCATATTATTTTCTAAATTTTAGTATTTGTTATTTCAATTATTTGCTTTAAATTGTTCTTAGCATATGAAAGCGCCTTTTTTAATTTAATTATCCTTTGCCGTTGTAATCTATTATACCTATAAAGACTTTTTTCCCTTGTATTTAATTGTGAAATCCTTATAACCCCAATTGACTTTAAGGTAACATTGCTATTTATTGATTTTTCTAAATTTTGATTACTGTTGATTTGTTGTTGGTCACATACGATATTATTATTTTCAATATCTAAATTTTTTAAAGTGGATTCAGAATCCAATTGAACTCGTTCGTCTAATTTAGCTTTTTTACAAGGATTTTCTAAATTTGGTATATTTGGCACTGCAAATTTACTAAGCTTTGTTTTTAACGAACTAGTAAAACTATTCGCTTCAAAACGATCTTCACATAAATGATATTGATTTAATTCTTGCCTACTTAATAATTATGCACTAAAATTTAAAGCCAGGATAAACACCTTTCAGTAAAGGCAGAAAATTTAAAAAAGTGTTACTTTGGAAAGAAGGATCTCTAATATTTTTAAAATAAATATTATCACAGTTGGGATATCTACATCTAAATTTTATACTCCCAGAAAATGCCATTATTGTACTACGTATTTTTCTTACTTTAATTAAATATCTCTTTACTCTTTATAACTAATTTTTCCAATTTGTAAACTGCATTAAACGAATAAACTATCTCAGTTAATGAGGTTAGAATTGGTTAGAAATTTGTTTTCAGTCGAATGAAAAGCGATGGGACTATTATACTTAATGTTAAAAAGAGATAGAGAAATTTCAGTGGCGCCCCGACGAGCGGGGACCGCGAACTAAAACATTATTTCCAATGTCATAAGCGATCTTACGCCCCGTGGATACAACGCTTAAGTTCTATGATCATATTCTTGACAATTCCGTTGATAACTTCATTTCGTAACTGATCATTCCGGCGATAACTTCATTTTGTAGCTAACTTCATTTCGTAGCTAGCTTCATTGCGTTGCCAACTTCATTTCGTTGGCAAATTCATTGCGTTGCTAACTTCATTTCGTAACTAACTTCATTGCGTTGATAACTTCATGTCGTAGCTAACTTCATTCCGTTGATAACTTCGTGTCGTAGCTAACTTCATTGCGTTGCTAGCTTCATTTCGTGGCTACCTTCATTGTGTTGATAACTTCATGTCGTAGCTAACTTCATTGCGTTGCTGGCTTCATTTCGTAGCTAACTTCATTGCGTTGATAGCTTCATGTCGTAGCTAACTTCATTCCGTTGATAACTTCGTGTCGTAGCTAACTTCATTGCGTTGCTAGCTTCATTTCGTAGCTAACTTCATTGCGTTGATAACTTCATGTCGTAGCTAACTTCATTGCGTTGATAACTTCAGGTCGTAGCTACCTTCATTCTGATTAATTTTTTAAAAGGCAACATCGAAAAATCGTGTACAAATCAAATGCTAACTTTTTAATTTTGTACCAGGAGGTTATAATATTCTAGGAAGTATTTGATAAATTTCAGTATATTAAAATATCTCTTCGCACATCATAACCTCCTAGTACCAAATCTTAAAATTACGTTTTGCTCACAATTTTGTATATTTTGAGTTTCGTATGGGGTTATAATATTCGAGGAGGTATTTGAGAAATTTTAGTTCAATAAAATACCTCTTCATGCATCATAACCTCCTGGTACCAAACCTTAAAATTACGTTTTGCTCGGAATTTCGTAAATTTTGAGTTTCGTACCAGGAGGCTATAATATTCAAGGAGGTATTTGAAAAATTTTAGTTTATTAAAATAACTCTTCGTACATCATAACCTCCTGGTACCAAATCTTAAAATTACGTTTTGCTCGCAATTTTGTAAATTTTGAGTTTCGTACCAGGAGGTTATAATATTCGAGGAGGTATAAGAAAATTTTTAGTTTATTAAAATACCTCTTCGTACATCATAACCTTCTGGTACCAAATCTTAAAATTACGTTTTGCTCGCAATTTTGTAAATTTTGAGTTTCGTACCAGGAGGTTATAATATTCGAGGAGGTATTTGAAAAATTTTAGTTTATTAAAATACCTCTTCGTACATCATAACATCCTGGTACCAAATCTTAAAATTGCGTTTTGCTCGCAATTTTGTAAATTTTGAGTTTCGTACCAGGAGGTTATAATATTCGAGGAGGTATAAGAAAATTTTTAGTTTATTAAAATACCTCTTCGTACATCATAACCTTCTGGTACCAAATCTTAAAATTACGTTTTGCTCGCAATTTTGTAAATTTTGAGTTTCGTACCAGGAGGTTATAATATTCGAGGAGGTATTTGAAAAATTTTAGTTTAGTAAAATACCTCTTCGCACATCATAACCTCCTGGTACCAAATCTTAAAATTACGTTTTGCTCGCAATTTTGTAAATTTTGAGTTTCGTACCAGGAGGTTATAATATTCGAGGAGGTATTTGAAAAATTTTAGTTTATTAAAATACCTCTTCGTACATCATAACCTCCTGGTACCAAATCTTAAAATTACGTTTTGCTCGCAATTTTGTAAATTTTGAGTTTCGTACCAGGAGGTTATAATATTCGAGGAGGTATTTGAAAATTTTTAGTTTATTAAAATACGTCTTCGTACATCATAACCTCCTGGTACCAAATCTTAAAATTACGTTTTGCTCGCAATTTTGTAAATTTTGAGTTTCGTACCAGGAGGTTATAATATTCGAGGAGGTATTTGAAAAATTTTAGTTGCTTAATGTACCTCCTCGCACATCATAACTTCCTGGTACCAAATCTTAAAATTACGTTTTGCTCGCAATTTTGTAAATTTTGAGTTTCGTACCAGGAGGTTATAATATTCGAGGAGGTATTTGAAAAATTTTAGTTGCCTAATGTACCTCCTCGCACATCATAACTTCCTGGTACCAAATCTTAAAATTACGTTTTGCTCGCAATTTTGTAAATTTTGAGTTTCGTACCAGGAGGTTATAATATTCGAGGAGGTATTTGAAAAATTTTAGTTTAATAAAATACCTCTTCGTACATCATAACCTCTTGGTACCAAATCTTAAAATGACGTTTTGCTCGCTATTTAGTAAATTTTGAGTTTCGTACCAGGAGGTTATAATATTCGAGAAGGTATTTGAAAAATTTTTGTTCTTAAAATACATCTTCGTACATCATAACATCCTGGTACCAAATCTTAAAATTACGTTTTGCTCGCAATTTTGTAAATTTTGAGTTTCGTACCAGGAGGTTATAATATTCGATGAGGTATTTGAAAAATTTTAGTTTAATAAAATACCTCTTCATACATCATAACCTCTTGGTTCCAAATCTTAAAATGACGTTTTGCTCGCTATTTAATAAATTTTGAGTTTCGTACCAGGAGATTATAATATTCGAGGAGGTATTTGAAAATTTTTAGTTTATTAAAATACCTCTTCGTACATCATAACCTCCTGGTACCAAATCTTAAAATTACGTTTTGCTCGCAATTTAGTAAATTTTGAGTTTCGTACCAGGAGGTTATAATATTCGAGGAGGTATTTGAAAAATTTTAGTTTATTAAAATACCCCTTCGTACATCATAACCTCCTAGTACCAAATCTTAAAATGACGTTTTGCTAGCTATTTAGTAAATTTTGAGTTTCGTACCAGGAGGTTATAATATTCGAGGAGGTATTTGAAAAATTTTAGTTTATTAAAATACCCCTTCGTACATCATAACCTCCTAGTACCAAATCTTAAAATGACGTTTTGCTAGCTATTTAGTAAATTTTGAGTTTCGTACCAGGAGGTTATAATATTCGAGGAGGTATTTGAAAAATTTTAGTTTATTAAAATACATCTTCGTACATCATAACATCCGGGTACCAAATCTTAAAATGACGTTTTGCTAGCTATTTAGTAAATTTTGAGTTTCGTACCAGGAGGTTATAATATTCGAGGAGGTATTTGAAAAATTTTAGTTTATTAAAATACCCCTTCGTACATCATAACCTCCTAGTACCAAATCTTAAAATGACGTTTTGCTAGCTATTTAGTAAATTTTGAGTTTCGTACCAGGAGGTTATAATATTCGAGGAGGTATTTGAAAAATTTTAGTTTATTAAAATACCCCTTCGTACATCATAACCTCCTAGTACCAAATCTTAAAATGACGTTTTGCTAGCTATTTAGTAAATTTTGAGTTTCGTACCAGGAGGTTATAATATTCGAGGAGGTATTTGAAAAATTTTAGTTTATTAAAATACCTCTTCGTACATCATAACCTCCTGGTACCAAATCTAAAAATTACGTTTTGCTCGCAATTTTGTAAATTTTTAATTTTGTACCAGGAGGTTATAATATTCGAGGAGGTATTTGAAAAATTTTAGTTTATTAAAATACCCCTTCGTACATCATAACCTCCTGGTACCAAATCTTAAAATGACGTTTTGCTCGCTATTTAGTAAATTTTGAGTTTCGTACCAGGAGGTTATAATATTCGAGGAGGTATTTGAAAAATTTTAGTTTATTAAAATACATCTTCGTACATCATAACATCCGGGTACCAAATCTTAAAATGACGTTTTGCTCGCTATTTAGTAAATTTTGAGTTTCGTACCAGGAGGTTATAATATTCGAGGAGGTATTTGAAAAATTATAGTTTAATAAAATATACCTCTTCGTACATCATAATCTCCTGGAGGGAGTAGAACAAGAGTTTTGCCCTTTAAAATGACACGATTTCATGGTCACCTAAACCAAAATAATGTATTTATGAAATTAGCAGTTGAAACAAACCTAACCTAATATTTATGCCGTTTATGGTAATGAGCTGCCTTTGCCTTTTTGTTAATTTATTTTTTATGCATTCTGCATTGTGACTTTATAAAGACTAATAGCTTAATGATGAAAATTACGAATAAGAGATAACGTAGTTTTCGTAATAAGGGGTTTAAATTAGCGTCAAATTTAAAATTGTTTCTTATTAAATTATAAAGCTAATAAGGCGTTCGCGTCTTTTGTTTATTGCAGTCAACTGTGTGTTAAGCTTGATGTTTTTCCGAATCGGTTATTTATACATCAAGAAGTGAAGTCATTTCACATTCCTGCTAAATGGTTATTTTTAAAATTAATATCTATTGAGATATATGTTAATATATTATAGTAACGAAATGTAGTGATTAAACCATGCATTTAAAAATAATTTCGTGCTTTCTTTAAATTAATAAAATATCTTTGACAATCAACATATCCTATCTGCCCATCCCTGGAATAATTACTAAAAGTGAAAAGTGCATGCATGTGATAATGCAAATTAATATAAGCTGCTAACACGTCATGAACTGTAGAAGTACACATATTATTATAATAACATAATGGTTGATAATAAACCCATTGATGGTGTAAGCCATAACCAAGCTCTAAATTTCAAAGAAAATTGTATAATTTACATAGAAGAGTTTGCCGAAAATACAAGCATCCACGGAGTAAGATATTTAGCAGAAAGGAGAAGAAGCAAATATGAAAAGTGAGTAGAAAACATATAAAAAGCAATTTTTCCCTAAGTAAATTTTTTTATTTAAGAATATGGTGGTTAATAATGTTCGCTATTCTACTGTACTTCTGTGCGGGAATGGTTGGGGAAGTTTACAAAAAATTTGATGATCCAGTAGTGTTCATTAGTTATGATCGTAAGCCAACTTCAGTTTCAGAAATACCTTTTCCAGCAATTACAATTTGCCCAGAAATCAAAACAAACCCGGCGGTTTTCAACTTTACAAAAAAATATTTGGAGTATTTTCGTAGTAAATATTCTAACACCTCGGAGAGGTAAATACATTTTAATACTAATCTAATAGTGATTGGAGTTAGGTTCAATCATGGAATATGGATACAATATTGTAATATCCATACTCCATGGTTCTATCCATTTACCATTCCTCCATTCTCCTTAAATTCATCCAGGATTATTATGAAATTTTCAGTTTTTTTTTTAAATAAAAACTGGATTATTATGCTCAGTTTTTGGTTGTTCCGCCATTTTACTTGTTCTGCTTACTTGTGTTTTAGTAGTGATTTACTTGAAGGAATCGCATTAATTTGCACTTTAGATGTTTACGAAATGTATACTGGGCTTCGTGAAGTAATTAGTAATGAAACACTTGACTTTCTAATTGAGGTAAAGTTTTGTTTTTCTAAAATTTAGTTAAATACACGACACTTAATGCATTGAATACAAAATACCCATTTTATTCCAGACCGTTTATCCTTTTAATAAAATATTCGTCGAATGTCAATGGATGAAGGGTTATGATGATTGTGATAAATTTTTTTCACCAATATTTACAGAAGATGGTATATGTTTTACATTTAATATGCTACCAACTAACCAAATTTTTAAGGATAATTTGGTGTAAGTATTTTAATGCCCCAGGTAGAAACAGTTCAATTTTTAATCCTGAAAGCTTATTTTTCTAGAAATGAACTCTCCAGCTACTCTGAAAATTTTTCGGCTTTCAATAATAAATCTTTTTTATGGTCACAAGACCATATGTACCCTAAAGTAGTTCCTGAAAATGTTTTTCCTAGAAGAGTTTCAGAAGCTTCGTCTAAAATGTTACATCTTGAACTTTTAGAAGATAAGTTGCATATTGATTACTTATGCAATGGACTTGAATTGGGATATAAGGTAAAAACAACCTAAAAAAACTATTTTAATTTAAAAAAACATTACTTTGTAGGTGGTTGTTCATAATCCCCGTGATATTCCAAATGTCTTTGCTGATCATTTTAAATTGTCTTTCAATAAGCAATATGATATTAATATTAAACCTAGGATGTTGACAATTTCAAAAGGTTTAAAGGAGTATTCACCAAAGTACCGACAGTGCTACAATAATGCAGAAAAAAAGTTGTCGTTTTTTCAATATTATAGCCAAAAAAATTGCGAGTTGGAATGTTTAACGAACTACACTTTAGAACTATGTGAATGCGTTTCTTTTTATATGCCGAGTAATTCTAATTGAATGAAAATAATAATAATAATATAAACACTGTTTTCAGAAAATGTTGATACCAAAATATGTGGACCTGGAAAAATAGAGTGTATGGAATCTGCGAAAGGTACGTATCTACTTTCGTATACAATGTTTTGCTTCCAAGCCCAATAAAAGTAACTAATAAAATTATTGTAGTAAAATACTCGTCGTTGCAAATGACAACTGGATTGTATTCAGCTGAAAGTAAAGGAGAATCGGCAGAAAGCAAGAATTTGATGTGTGAATGTTTACCAGAATGTAATTCATTAAATTATGAAATCGAAATTAGAAAAAGCGATTACCAGGTGCAACCTATAATTCAGAGGTTAAGCTCCAACATTACAGAACTAAAAACGTAACTATTTAATTTATTGAATTTTTTAAAGTGTTTGTGTACAAACACAAACAAAACAGGTTACCCGCTTTTGCCCGCTTTCAGATTACTGGCGCCGTTTACACGCGCATGCCCGAGTCAGTCCGCGCCGTGCTATGGACATACAAAAAGCGTGTAAGCGTGTAAAAACACAAAAAAAGCACACTGACTATGGCATGCGCGTGTAATCGACGCCAGTAATCTGAAAGCGGCTAACTTGCTTTTTTGTGTTTGTACATTTATATTAGTCCATATTTTTTAGCATTCAAGCATCTAACCTTAATTTGAAGTTTAAAGAAATGCAGTTTGTTAAGGGGAAAAGGAAACTTTTATATGGATTTCCAGATTTACTGGCAAATTGTGGTGGACTTTTTAGTCTATTTACTGGATTTTCGCTGATTTCTTTAGTCGAATTTATTTATTTTTGTACCCTTCGGATGTTTTGTAATTTTAAACGATATGGAGTATACTTTTGGTCTGGAAAAAAGGAAGCATAAAAACAAAAGCTAATTATTTAATTTTTATTCAAGAAATTTCAAACTATATTTTGAAGTAACAGACACTAATTTATTTTTCATGTTAAAAACTAATTAATTCGTTAAACTGTGGTTTGTTGTAAGTTTTAAATTAAAATAACAAGTAACTCGATTTTTTTTTCTGATTCCTGAAACGTTACTGACAACAATGAAAAGTTTTTTCGCGATTTTTTGACTTTATCTTATAGATTTGGGTTCGCTGATAACGAATCAACCATTGGTAACGCCACCCGACGCGTACTTTTTAAACTACAGCGTTTTGAAAAATGCAAAAATATGGAAAATTTGAAAAATTCATATTTTTTTCTAAAATTTTTCGAATTTAATATAACTGATAGGTCTTGATCTTATAGATTTGGGTTCGCTGATAACGAATCAACCATTGCTAACGCGATCCGAAGTGTATTTTTTAAACAACAGCGTTTTGAAAAATGCAAATATATGGGAAATTTAAAAATTCATATTTTTTCTAAAATTTGTGTTTAAAATGCATTATTTTGCCTTATAACTACATATTTAACAAAACCAAATAGATTTTTATTATTTAAAGCTTCAGTAAAGCTCAAAAAAAATGTACTAATGCGTTAAATCAAAAGAGGAACTACCGAATATGAAAGTTCATATTTTTGCCACCAGAGGGCGAGCGGGTTCTTAAAATTCCCAGTAGACAATAAGAGTTCATTTATTTTGTGTTTACCATAGAATGATTTACTTATTAATTTATATTGTATAAAGAATAGCGTATAAAAAGTATACAGTGCGGACATAAAATTTCTACGGAGGACTCAAATAGCGAACTTTCTAAAGTATTTAATTGCGAACTTTCTAATAAAGGTATTTTTGATTTTGTGGAACTTCCGGTTATACCGGAAGTGGATGGCAACTTTCTTATTTTAAATGGAACACCTAGTATATTTTTGCATTTTCGTGCTCTCCATAAAAATACCATTAAATTGACCTATCATAGTGTGCTCTTCTATTAATACTTCCGGAATTACGCCCATTCGAAAAATCACATTTTTATGCAACTTCATTTACACCGGAAGTGGAAAATTAACGAACTTACGATTAAACATAATTTTGTTTAAATTTAATGTTATTAACTTAATTGCAAAAGAAAATCATTTAAAATAAGGAAGTTGGGGCAGTTGGCTCCAACTTCCGGTGTAAATGAAGTTGCATAAAAATGTGATTTTCAAATGGGCGTAATTCCGAAAGTATTAATAGTAGAGCACACTACGCTAGGTCAATTTAATGGTATTTTTATGGAGAACACGAAAATTCAAAAATATACTGGGTGTTACTTTTAAAATAAGAATGTTGCCATCCATTTCCGGCATAACCGGAAGTTCCACAAAATCAAAAATACCTTTATTAGAAAGTTCGCAATTAAATACTTTAGTGGACAAATTTTAAGAATTTAGTGGGAGGGGGGGGGGGGGGGTATTATTTTGCATGTTCCTGTAATAAAGATACTTTTTACAAAAAAAATAAAAACTAATATCTCAAAAATACTTCTTTTTTAAAAGTATTTTAAGCCATGAATAAAAATATGGGATGTTACATTTAAAAAACAAAGTTCAGGGTGTTTCCGGTGAAACCGGAAGTGATTTCGAAAATAAAAAATGCACATAAAATTTGTTTTTTTGAACCATAGAACATAGCCAAATTTCAAATTTTTCTATTAATAAATAAAAAAGTTATCGAGGTGACCCGGTTTTCATTTCCACCCGGTATAATATTGCATAAAATATCAAAAAATAGGTGGCAACCCCTCCTCATTTTCTTTTAAATAATATTCAAAATGCAGCTTATGTGAGGATCGCGCTATAAATAATCTCCAATTTCTATTCCAAGATCATTTTTTATTTTCAAATTTCGTTTCCAGTTTCATTGTTTATATAATATTACACAATATATCAAAAATTTGGGTGGCAGCCCCTTCCCTTTTTTCTCAAATTAAATGCATGGTGTGAGTTTCAAACAAACCCCATTTTGAATTCGAAGATCATTTTTTAATTGCAAACTTCTTCTCCAGTTTGATTGTTTATATAATTCTACCCAAAATATCAAAAAACTGGAGATTTTAAAAATAAAAAATTATCTTCGAATAGAAATTGGAGATTATTTATAGCGCGCTCCGCCCAGAAGATGCACTTTGAATATAATATAAAAGAAACTGTGAAGGGGTTGCCATCCAAATTTTTGATATTTTGTGAAGAATTGTAAAAAAATCAAACTGGAGAAAAATATGAAAATAAAAAATGATCTTCGATTAGAAATTGGAGTTCGTTTGAAGCGCACTTCGCTCTTTACGCTGTACTTTGAATTTAATTTAAAAAAATGGGAAGGGGTTGCCACCCAAATTTTTGATATTTTGTGTAGAATTGTATAAACAATCAAACTATAAAAGAAAATTGAAAATAAAAAATGATCTTTCCCTTTTATATTAAAAAAATCGTTTAGGGGTAGTTTTTACCTTTAAAATTTAATAATTCTTATTACACCTTTTAATTTTATCCAGTTTGGGTATAATTTTTTTGAAATTATTTTTATTTTTGAAAATATTACCTATTGCTGGAATTTATTGCTAGTTTCACACAAGTCCATTTATCGCCTTGTACTAAATCTTAAACGTACATTGTTTTAAATTCGAGGTTCAATCACATTACAGTATTACAACTTATAAGGTATAAGGACTACATGAGTTTTTCCAATTTTTTGCAAACCTATAATTTCATTTGGTTGTAAAATTTTTTAGTGTTTTATTTCGAAAAACTTTCAATACTACACCCAAACATCATGAACATAAGAACATAATTGAAGACCTTGGTGCAATAACCGTTCAAGTCCAAAAAAACCTTCGAGATAACAACACATATTTAGGATTGTGTCAATATTTTTTTGGCCATAGACATTACTCGCACACGAGGTGGTACAGATATGTGACCAAAAATTGCGGTTTAAAATCAAAATACATAATTTAATTTTAAACTATTGTCACGATGGCCAAAAGTTATATTTTTTTTGGAAATTTTAATTAAAATCAATTTAATAAATTTTAACAAAATTAATTCATAAAATAAAGTAATTGCACATTTTGCAAAAGCCTGGCAGGACATCACCC
Source organism: Stenus bimaculatus (assembly GCA_963971135.1). Classification (NCBI taxonomy): domain Eukaryota; kingdom Metazoa; phylum Arthropoda; class Insecta; order Coleoptera; family Staphylinidae; genus Stenus; species Stenus bimaculatus. The sequence goes on along the minus strand of OZ020183.1, from coordinate 42,935,377 downwards.
TCTACACGTGCCGCGAAGTCGACGTACCTGATGGGTCTGCAAAAATTATTACAGTTGGTCAATTAATTAAATAATTTGAATAAACAATTAAATTATATTGCAATTGTGCATGAGCCGCTGTAATAAGGATTGCTGATCAATCAGGGAAGTCTTCGAAATCGAAAATGGGCAAAAAGACAGGCATTCAAGTGGCAAGTGTTGTTAGTGCGAACATCAAAAAAAATAAGTCCTGTCGCCCTAGGTCAGCTAGCCCCCAAAATGAAGTTGTATACGTCCTTAATGTAAGTAGTTACTTAGTTTATAATAATTGTTAAGTTTTTATAAAGGTATTATTATGTTAACTAAATAAATGATATATCAGGGAAAATCACATTTTGTTATTTATAAAATCTGAACTACCCCAACCTAGGTGTGACACTATTACCGAAAAAATAAAAGTTTTTTTTATTAGTGAAATATGTTTGAATTTGTCTATGTATACGTTTATGTCGCGTAACTCGATCCGGATTGGATTGAATAGCGATCGACTCAATCCGCATGTTTTACGAAATAAACTTGTCGGATTGGATTCATCAATCCAATCCAAACCAATCGGACGTGTTTATTTCGAAAAAAAATGCGGATTGAGTCAATCACTATTCAATCCAATCCGAATCGAGTTACACAAGATAAACGTCGTCATACATTATTCCAATATGAAATATGAACTATAGTAGTGCATTTAATTAAATATCTATACATATAAAAAAGGAAACAGATTCATATACTTCATCTTCTACATCAATCTCTTCTTGATTCTATTCTTCCTCAGTTTTTGCTTTTCGATATTATACAGGGTGATTTATCCCATTTATCTCGAGAACGCGTTATCGCACATCACTAAAATAAAAAACTTAATTACCAAAGTGAACCTAAAGAATCCATTGGTGAACTTATTTTTTTTCCGGATCAACCCGGAACTATCTGGAACCGGAGGTAACTTTGATTTTTTAAATGGCAACATAGGTCGATTTCTAAGCGAAAATCCTTAAACGGTTGGTGTACAATTTTACGTTTAATTAATTAATTGAAAATTTGTTACTTGTACATCTAATAGGTTCTATGTTTAATAACTAAATGTGACTCTGAAGATGAGGAATCATATCCTCGAAATGCATTAGATATTATTAAATATAAGTAACTGAGGTTGGTTTTAAGACGTTGTTTTATTACCCTATTAACATAGGTCGAGTTTGTTATGGTTTGATAGGTCTTTCAAAAACAAATAACTTTTATTAAAATATTTTTTAATATTTTTCATAGTTTACAATTTATTCGAAAAACAAAAAAAAATTGTTAAAAAAAGTAAATACAAATTATTGGATATTTTGAAGAATTTTATAAATTTATAAACTCTTTCTACAAATTCTAATATTTTACCAACTTTAAATATCATACTTGTCCATATTTCAACAAAATTCTTCAAAATATGCAATAATTATTATTTACTTTTTTTAACATTTTTTTTGTTTTTCTAATAAATTCTAAAGTATGGAAAATATTAAAAAAATATTTTAATAAAAGTTGTTTATTTTGAAAAGACCTATCAAACCACATCAAACTTGACCTATGTTGCAATTCAAAAAATTAAAATGATATCCGGTTCCGGATAGTTCCGGGTTGTTCCGGAAAAATATAAGTATGGTTTGATAGGTATTTTAAGAACAAACAAGTTTTATAAAAATATTTTTTTTAATATTTTCCATAATTTAGAATTTATTCGAAAAACAAAAAAAATTGTTAATAATGGTAAATAAAAATTATTGCATATTTTGAAGAATTTTATAAATTTATAAACTCTTTCTACAAATTCTAATATTTTACCAACTTTAAATATCATACTTGTCCATATTTAAACAAAATTCTTCAAAATATGCAATAATTTTTATTTACTTTTTTAACAATTTTTTTTTGTTTATCGAATAAATTCTAAACTATGGAAAATATTAAAAAATTAATTCAAAATAACAAATATTTTTGTGCAAAACTCGGACCCACCGATCGGCGATACTCAAAAAATTGGTTTTCCAGAAATAAGTTAATTGACAAAAAAATGGACTTGAACCGAAATCTTTAATTCTTATAGATGACTTTAGGTACCTTTTATAATAACCTCTAAAATATTAATATTATACAGGGTGTCCAGAAATTAGGCGGCCAAACTTTAGGACGCGATTCTACAACTAATTTTAAGAAAAAAAAACTTCCTATAAACATGTGTCCGATTTCGCTTCCTGAGGGAGCTACAGCCCTTTAACTATTATGACTAATAGGCAGATTCTGGTCAAAATTAAAGGCCTTTAATTAGACACAAATAATGTAACCATGGAAATTGTCCATTACAACCCATATAACAAATTTAAATTTAAAAACCTTTAAACTTAAATGATTTGACCAGAATTTGGGTATAAAACTAGTTTTTTTTGTCATTTATTTGAAAACGGTTTGTAATATAGATTTGAAATTTTGTGTGAAGACTAATACGTTTAAGATATAATTTCCCAATTTTTTTCAGATTTTTAAAACTAAAAATAAAAAAAATACCCCTTCAGACCTTTCAAAAAATCTAAAAAAAATTTAGAAATTATATCTTAAACGCATTAGTCACATCAAATCTTTATAACAAACCGTTTTCAAATATATGACAAAAAACCTAGTTTTAGTCATAATAGTTAAAGGGCTGTAGCTCCCTCAGGAAGCGAAATCGGACACATGTTTATAGGAAGTTTTTTTCTTAAAATTAGTTTTAGAATCGCCTCCTAAAGTTTGGACACCCTGTATAACAATCAAGGCGATTAATAATTATTTTAAGTATAGATAACTCATTTTTTGTTATCAAGGATTATAGATAAGTTTTTCAAAAATGTTTCCTTGTTTATTTAATTAATTTAGGAAATTGTGTTTAGTTTCCATTTTACAATTTCATCATTTATTTTTTTTGTTTAGTATCAGCAAATAATTTCATAGAAGCTGCGATGTTAATGACACCTTATATGGGTGGATTTTTGTGTACGCAAATGATAAGCAAGTTACATTCAGAGCCAGCGCTAATCTTTTAATGTTTAGTTTAAAACTTTTAACTCTAAAGTACAAACAGAGCTTTGTCAAGTCTGTTATTACAGTTACCATTCCTTGCGATATTCGTGTATTAGCATGTGAATTTTCCAGTGCGCGCAGTCGCAACTTTTAGGAATATGGATTTTCCTGAGGGATGCTGTCAGAGTGTCAGTGCACAGAACGTGGTGGAGTTTCCTACCGTAGCTACAATGTTGCTCCTCGCCACCCCTAAATAAAACCGGTGAGTCAGCTTCGATCATTTTACCCCTTAATTACAAGCGTGACATTTTTTTACCTTCATTTCGATGAATCGATGGGCATTATTAATTCCTTTGATTTAATCGAGCTTTTGGGGCGGAATAATAACTCGGCGCGCAGTTGATTTAAGAAAATTTCATTTTTCCACACGTTTTAATATTTTCCAAAAATTATTTTTTATTTATAGGTATGTACTTGTGTTATATGATATGCTTATAAAAACCACTCCTACTAAAATTGTAAAAAATAACAGCATCTTTTAATTCCGCTTAAAATATTATATTATAATATTAAAACTGGGTGCATAAATTATCATAAAAAAGGGTTGTAACGGTTAACTTTGAAATGGCACACAGTTTAAAACGCCAAAAAACACATGTTAAGATGTCGATTTACATGTGCATGAAAATTTAAATGAATAATGTTAAATAATAATAACGATATTGTTGTTGCTAGTGTTAATTAGTGTTAACGATAATACGTTTATTATTACAAAACTTATTTATTTGTTTTGAAAGTTTCGAAGCTTTACAACAAAGGCTAGGCTTTGATATAAAATATTATGGGGGAAAGTTACATGAAAATTCCATCAGAAATATTGCAATGTATAATGTAATGGATTTTTTTATAACACAAGAAACGTGGATTACCAAAATATAATTCGGAATAAAAGTTTTGTATCTGATAGGTTTTTATAAATAAGAATCTCATAGTTTTTTTTTAAATTGTTTTTCTCGTAATTTCTGTTTGAAAAAATTATTTTATTCGTTTAATCTGTAGGTACATAGGTAAACAATAAGCCTGGCCACAAATATTAATTAACATTTATGAAGTGGGAATTAGAATTTGTATCTTTTAAAGATAAAAGGCTTAGTTTATGAAAATAATGATATGTGTTGTTTAATTTTAGCGGAACAAAGTTATTAATGCCAATATAAATATTACTAAGACTTGAAATATTATGACCGTGACATTAAAAATATCTGTTCTTGAATAGTCAATTTATAAAATACAAATTGTGCACTGTTTCATGTGTTGGTAGTCAGCTGAATCTTATCTTTTATCAGGGACCAAGTTCTAATCAATTATTAGTTTTAAACGTGAAATTGCAAAGCAAATAAATTTCACAGGCATTAATGGAAACATCAAAAGTTGCTCATATTTTTCGTATCGGTAATGGTTTTCTTTAGATAAGCCGATAAAAGCAAGGTTTATATCAAGTAGTAACTTACAACCAATCAAGTTATTCTTAAGATTTATTGCCTTCTTTATAAATGATAGCCCGGGGTGTTCTCAATTTCTAGAAGAAAATATGGCCCAGTTTAATACATTTTGAAGAAGGTAAATATTGTAGTTTTATAAAGCTCAACTTACGTAAATAAATTTATATCAAATCAGCTTCACCAGTATGACTAGTTTTTGTGGTTGTTTTTGTTCAACAAGCGTCTTATCAATATTTATTGGTTTTAACAACGCAGCACTTACAAAAGTAAATAAATAAATATTCTGAAATAATTACATGATTTACTTTATCCAACATTTTATTATAAACAAGCCTATATTTTTGTTACATGTTTCCACATGTCACTGGCTTCATAAGACAACAAAAAAGATCCTAAAAATTAATAATAAAATAACAAGAAAAAAGTATAATATGAAGAATTCAAAAAATTCTAACTTGACAATTTTTTTTTCCATATTCTAACGTATAGGCCAGTCAAATAAGCTCAAAAACATGATCTACTTATACCCAGATTCTGGTCAAATCCTTTAAGTTTAAAGGCCTTTAAATTTAAATTTGTTATATGGGTTGTAATGGACAATTTCCATGGGTACCTTATTTGTTTGTAATTAAAGGCCTTTAATTTTGACCAGAATCTGCCTATTAATCACTTTAATTTTCATAAGAAAAGAACATATGGAGTTGTAACGGGTCAAAAGTAGAAAGAGTCAATTTAATAAATAATGCTTTATTTTAAATACAAAGATAAATTAAAATGGTCGGATAGGCAATCCTTCAAACTCTGATGCTGTGTTGGTTGCAGTCATGTGAAGACAAATACATAGTTTCCTGAAAAATAAATAAGGAATAATTTACGTTGTATTAGGCAAAAATAATAGGTTGTAATTAGGGTAAAGCTTACCTTTCTGAGTTCATAGGAATACATGTGGTTCAATCGTCTTCCTATGTAAAGTTCTTTAAATTACCATTTTTGGTGAATCCAATGGGCTTAGAACTTAGGACGAGCTCCTTTGCTGTTACCTCAGGAAGAGTAGTTTTTTTTTCTCCTATTGGAGAACTACAATAAAGAAGAAAATTTAATAAGACAAAAGAGTTAATTAATGGAAGGAAATAAACTTGTTAATATTAGCTACACTGAAGAAAATGTAAACCTTACTTACCTACATATTTTCCATCGTTTACTTGATTTATTTTTGTCTTGGGGCACAAATTTATTACACCCATTTTTGTTGTTTTGGTAATAACCAGCTGACTGCAGGAGACTTGAATTGAGCCGCGCGCGCATCCATTGCTTAGGCTTTCAATACAAAATTTGGAGTTGTTCGGAGTTCTTGAAGAAACATTTTAAATTTCATCTACGCACAATAAAGGAATGTTTCCTATGAATTCGCTATTATATGATTTTATTATTATTTATCGTTTACTCACCTTTCGTGGAAAATATCCTAGAAGAGATATAACATAATTTTGGGAAAGGATAAACTTGGCAACAGGTGGCCCTCTGGCGTACTGCAGGAGAACTACGAAATGAGGAAGAAGGCCGTTGAAGGAATCAAAAACCCAATTACTTTCTTTTGAGTAACGTACGAAGCAAAACGTAATTTTCCTAGTTTTTCCTAAGTGTGATTTCGAGGTGTTTAGGGTTGTAAATGCAAATTGTGCTATCGGCTGTGCCGGAGTTGAATCCTGCACCGTTTCTTTGAATGGTTTCTGTTATTTGGTTCAGAAGAAATATTCTGGAAAATTCTGGACGTTGTTGGAGGACACCATTTTATACCGCTTTGCGGATTTGTGAATTGCACACGTGGGGAAAAAAAAAAAAAGGATCAAGTTACTACTTAAGCCTTAACTACCACCTTCTAAGGTATTAATTGATTTCTTTAAGGGCATCGTTATATTCTAATTTTATTTCCACTCGTAATTTTATTTTTTTTTGTGGAATTTCTCGTTCACGTGGTAAACTTTTAGGCTTTTTATCCTGGGTCGATTTGATGGGACTTTGATTTTGTTTACTGGCGTCGTAGGCTGGTATTTGTATCCATCATCGATTGGTGAAACATCTGTGATTACTGGTCATCCAGGGGCTAAATTTGGAATTCAAAGAAGACACGTTTTGTCTGGGAAGGTCCATCTTATCTTGGGACGATCATTTTGTTTTCTGCTTTGGTTGATGGTGTCAGGAATCAAGACATCGAAGGATCTCGTTACCAAATTAAAGATAAGCCAAAATCTTAGTTATTCGCGAACGTCAGTTCGATTATTTCGTTAAATAGTTTAAATACGCAAAACGTAAATTTTATTGCGTCATCATACTTAGTAAATTTTAAATTTTATTCATACGTAAATTGGTCATTAATCTTCTTCAAGTATTTTTTTTGTGTTCTTGAAGAAGGACCAATCTTGCACTTTTTCTTCAAACACTTTTGTTTTTGTAAGCAAGATTTTTTTTTTTTTTTAATTTATTAATTTCCAGTAAAAGGAATATTATTACCAATTTGAGTTTTATAATTAAAAGTAATTTGTTCGATATTATATATTTTTAAGTTCTTGGTACCTATTCATACTGCGAAGTATAAGCATTTTAGTTTTAAATTATTTGTATTATAGTTGTAAGGACTGGGTAAGCTTACTGCGTCTGGTATACTTTTATTTTTGTGCACATATATTTTTTTTTCCTCAGCTTGTGGTATTTAATATCATTTTGATTGGTGCTAGAATTTAATTACGATATTTTTTTTTGTCTGTATTACTATTAAATTAACTTGGAACCAATCCGTACACATTGGATGGTCCAATAATGATTTTGTTTCAATAATTAGGTTATTGTTACTGCAGTGTATTAAACTATTGATACATTTTTTTTATTGATCAATATTATTTGGTGTAAACTGTACTTAACCTTTTTTTTTTATATTTTCAATATAGTTACGTTTATTTCGTGGGAAATTGGCTTGTGTTATTTTGGTATACCTAAGATCACCAGTAATTCATTCAGGAGTGATTGGTTTTGTTGTTTTCCGAATCACGTTCCAGGTTCCAGGTTTGGACTTAGAGAAAAAGCAACTGGCGTCCATTATTTTTTTTTTTTTCAGCTACAGTGGTTGTAGGAAGAAGAACCACCCCTTCTCCACTGAGTTCGCGAGCCACTCAGTTGTCATCAAACGAGTGTAGCTGCTCACAGCAAGCAGCGCCGCTTTTACATTTGGATCGGATATTTTTTTTTGTCGTTTCAGAGTTTCGATTCAAAGGAAAGTGAAGGCGTTTCATTGGCGCCCAACGTGGGGCCCACAAAAGGTTGTTTTGTTTTTTTTAGTTAGATTTTTTTTTTGTAGATTTTTTTGTTGTTGTAGTAAAGTCTTGTTAGGATCGTTTCAGAATGGCGACAGGGAATACTAGTCCAGGTTTCGAAGTCAATAGATTGTCGGTTGACGAATTGCAGTACGAGCTCACCATTAGAGGGTTCCCTACAGACGGAGGTTGTGATGTGTTGCGCAGTAGGTTGAGAAGCGCGATTAAATTCGAAAAGGCAGGAAAACAGTTGGATTATCCGAAATGGCCATTTACAGCTGCCGACGAGAAAATTAATATAGAAGCGAAGATCACTGCGGTACGCGCGCTGATCGTGAGTTTCGATGGAGTACCTGGGAGTAGTCAGTGCAAGAAGATTGAGAGTAAGATCGCACATTTGGAAGGACGTGTCGGTCGGATTGAGGGCACTGATAAAGGAATTAAGGAAACCAAATCTAAACTTTTAGTGGACGTCTTAACACTATCGTCAGAGATCGATATGAAAATCCGAGGTCGACGACGTTCCCTACATAGTTCAACCATGAATAGGGATTTAAGTATTTTGGAAGCAGGTGCGATAGAAGAGGAGGTAGAAGGTTCTAGTACCTCGGAAGATGAAGTGGAAGCTCAGGCTTTGTCTACCACTCTCGCTCCAACGGTACGCTCAGGACGGTCACTTCCAGTCTGTAAATGGAATACAACTTTTTCAGGGAATAAAGATGAATCGGTAAATGGATTCTTGGAAAAAGTTGAGGACTTATGTTTAGCTAGAAATGTAAGTCATACAGAACTATTTAGAAGTGCGTTCGATTTATTTTCTGGTCAAGCTGCAATTTGGTTCGCTGCCAATAAGAGTCAATTTGGATCCTGGAATGAATTAAGTGAAGCTCTGAAGGAAGAATTTCAATCCTCATTTTATAAGGAAGAGTTATATGAGGAGATTAAGAAGCGTACTCAAGGAAAGAATGAGTCTATCGGCATGTATCTAGCGAAAATGATCACTTTATTTAATCGATTAGGTACACAGACGACAGAAACCACTAAAGTGAAGATTTTACGGCGTAATATAGCTCCATACTTCCAATCTCAACTTGCGTTGACTAAAATAGATTCAGTTGATGAGCTAAAGAGAATGTGTCAGCAGTTAACTCTTACAAAGGCATCAGTGGAAAACTTTAACCCGCCTCCAAAACGTAGTCAGGTATTGGAACCGGATTTGGCATACGTGGAAACCCCAAAAAGAGAGATTGCCACCACTTTAGTTAATAATGATTCACCCTCGGATCGGAAGTGTTTTCGTTGTCATCAGACTGGTCATTTGGCAAGGAATTGTTCAGTAAATCAGGGTTCTCGATTTTGTTATAGATGTAAGAAACCCGACGTCACGGTACGAACCTGCCCGACTTGTAATAGGAGGCCGGGAAACGAACAACGGAGGTCGTAAGCCGTACGACGATTTCCGACGTAACCAGTACGGCCAATGCTCATAATAAAATAATTCTAGATTATATAATTTCCCATGTAAAAGATGACCAACGCCCTTATCTTGAAGTCCAGATTTTTAATGCTAAACTTTTAGGTTTATTGGATTCTGGAGCGTCGGCTACAATTATGGGTGGTGCAGGATATACCTTGATGCAGGAGCTAGGACTAAAATTAAATGAGGAGAAGAACTACTGTACAGTGGCAAATGGAGAAAAGTGTGAGAGCATTGGATCTATAAGTGTCCCATTTAGGTTGGCGGATAAGTTGGCAGTAGTGAATGTGTTGGTGATACCGAGTCTTCCTCATAGGTTAATATTAGGGGTGGATTTTTGGAGAGTTATGGGAATTATTCCCGATCTGAAAAGCGATGTTTGGCACTTTGGAACCACTCAGTCTGACCTGATGGAGATTGACAATGGGAGTTCTCTCAATGCGATGCAACAGCAGAGGCTGGATAGTTTAATTGAAAAGTATTCGAAAGCAGTTACCTCAGGTCTTGGTTGTACTACTTTGGTGGAGCATAAAATTGTAACGGATGCAGAACCTATTAAACAGCGTTATTATCCAGTATCCCCGCATATACAAAAGCATATAGATACCGAGTTGGACACGATGTTACAAGCTGGAGTTGTGGAAAAATCTTCTTCGCCGTGGTCATCTCCTGTATTATTAGTTCAAAAAAAGGATGGCACCTATCGATTCTGTGTCGATTTCAGGAAGCTTAATGCGGTGACACAACGCGATGCGTATCCGATTCCTTACATATCAGCTATCCTAGATAAGCTACGGCAAGCCAAATTTATGTCATCATTAGATATTAAATCGGCATATTGGCAGATACCTGTGGAGGATGCTTCGAAGGATTATTTAAGTTTTACCGTACCTGGAAGGGGACTGTTTCGTTTCTGCAGGATGCCGTTTGGGCTCCACAATGCCCCAGCCACTTGGCAACGACTTATAGATACAGTTTTGGGAGATGAATTGGAGCCATGGGTATTTGTGTACTTAGATGATGTAATTGTAGTATCGCCTACGTTTGAAAAACACATGGAAATATTGGATGAAGTGATGTCACGTTTAAAATCAGCAGGGTTGACCATTAGTTTGGATAAATGTAATTTTTGTAGGAAAGAAATTCGATATTTAGGTTATGTAGTTACTCGAGATGGTCTCAAGGTAGACCCAGAGAAAGTCACTGCCATTTTAAATATGCCATCACCAACCAACGTGACGGAAGTTCGTCGAGTACTTGGCGCTGCTTCTTGGTACCGTCGATTCATTCCGGAATTTGCTGCTATTACCTCGCCTTTAACCAGTCTATTAAAGAAATCGACTAAATTTGTATGGACTAAAGAATGTGAGGACACCCTAACTCGCCTTAAAACCTTATTAGTATCAGCACCTATCCTTGGCTGTCCGGATTTTAATTTACCATTTGTACTACAGACAGATGCCAGTGATTTTGGCATTGGGGCTGTATTGAGTCAAATGACTAAAAATGGAGAACAAGTGATATGTTACCTAAGTCGTTCACTGGGAAGAAGTGAGCGGAAATATAGTACAACGGAAAAGGAGTGTCTGGCAGTTATTTGGGCAATTGAGAAATTGCGACCCTATTTAGAAGGCTCTGTGTTTGAAGTGATAACGGATCATCACTCGTTAATTTGGTTAAATAACTTGAAAGACCCCCATGGGAGATTAGCAAGATGGGCGGTAAGATTACAACAGTATAACTTTTCGATTATCCATCGCAAGGGTAAGGAACATGTTGTTCCCGATATATTATCCAGGACTGTACCGAAGATTGAGACAGTTCAGGTTGACCATAGTGATCCCCTCTGTAAGTGGTATTTAAAGATGTTACAGGAGGTGGAAAAGAACCCGATAAAGTTTGTAAATTGGCGAATTATTGAAGGAAGACTGTACAAGTCAGTTAAGGTCAAATATTCAGCGTTACAGGATAGGACTGATAAATGGAAAAAGGTTCCTTATAAACACGAGCGTAAGGCAATTTTATTGGAGTATCATGATAAACCGACAGCAGGTCATTCTGGTATTTTCAAAACTTATCAACGGATTTCAGCTAACTATTACTGGCCGAGAATGAGACATGATATTGCTCGGTATGTAAGAAATTGTACAATGTGCCAAAGTCAAAAACCGGAGTTGAGAGGAGCTGCAGGTTTTATGTTACCTCAGCCCACTTGTGATAGACCTTGGCAACTTATTTCTATGGATTTAGTAGGACCACTTCCACGAACATCTAGTGGATACGTGTATATTTTAGGAATTGCCGACTACTTTAGTAAATTTGTGAAGTTATTTCCAATACGAACAGCTAATTGTAAGACGTTATGTCGTATCTTAGAGGACGAAGTATTTATGGTATTTGGTGTACCTCAGATATTGATTACTGACAATGGAAAACAAATGATAGGGAATCAAATGAAGGAGTTGTGTAGCAATTATGGTGTGAAAGTAAGATATGACGCCTACTATCATCCTCAGGCTAATCCGATTGAACGGGTGAATAGAGTATTAAAAACTATGCTGTCTTGTTATGTTGGTGGAAATCATAGAACCTGGGATGTGGAGTTGGCGAAAATAAATTGCGCAATTAATACAGGAGTTCATGAGGTAACTGGTTTCACGCCGTACTTTATTAATTTTGGTCGAGAACACGTGATCAAAGGGACGAATTTTAAGAAGAAGTTGACAGAAGATGAGCCGAGATATGACCGCTCCAAAGTTAAAGATCGAAGTGGACATTATAGTGACCTTTGTAAGGAGGTTCGCACTCGTCTAAATGCGGCCTATAAAAAGAATCAGCATTATTATAATCTTCGAAGGAGAGATGTACAGTACAGCGTTGGTGATCAAGTATGGAGAAAGAATTTCGCTCAATCCGACGCCTCAAAATATTTTACGGCTAAATTAGCGCCTAAATTTATAGGTCCTTTTAAAATTAAGAAGAAGATCTCATTGTGGACTTACCAACTAGAAGATGAAAGAGGGAGGTACAAGGGTGATTGGAATGTGAAAGATTTAAAACCCTATTCGTATGATCCTGGAGGAGAGTAATAGATCGTTTAGGTTCTACTCCAATTGTGTTGTTCGTGATCTTGTTATTCCATTTCGTTTTGTAGATTTAATTATTTGTATTTGTTTTCTTATGATGGCGCAATGAAAATTGCAGGCAATTTTCATGAAAGTAAGGGGGGAATTTGTAACGGGTCAAAAGTAGAAAGAGTCAATTTAATAAATAATGCTTTATTTTAAATACAAAGATAAATTAAAATGGTCGGATAGGCAATCCTTCAAACTCTGATGCTGTGTTGGTTGCAGTCATGTGAAGACAAATACATAGTTTCCTGAAAAATAAATAAGGAATAATTTACGTTGTATTAGGCAAAAATAATAGGTTGTAATTAGGGTAAAGCTTACCTTTCTGAGTTCATAGGAATACATGTGGTTCAATCGTCTTCCTATGTAAAGTTCTTTAAATTACCATTTTTGGTGAATCCAATGGGCTTAGAACTTAGGACGAGCTCCTTTGCTGTTACCTCAGGAAGAGTAGTTTTTTTTTCTCCTATTGGAGAACTACAATAAAGAAGAAAATTTAATAAGACAAAAGAGTTAATTAATGGAAGGAAATAAACTTGTTAATATTAGCTACACTGAAGAAAATGTAAACCTTACTTACCTACATATTTTCCATCGTTTACTTGATTTATTTTTGTCTTGGGGCACAAATTTATTACACCCATTTTTGTTGTTTTGGTAATAACCAGCTGACTGCAGGAGACTTGAATTGAGCCGCGCGCGCATCCATTGCTTAGGCTTTCAATACAAAATTTGGAGTTGTTCGGAGTTCTTGAAGAAACATTTTAAATTTCATCTACGCACAATAAAGGAATGTTTCCTATGAATTCGCTATTATATGATTTTATTATTATTTATCGTTTACTCACCTTTCGTGGAAAATATCCTAGAAGAGATATAACATAATTTTGGGAAAGGATAAACTTGGCAACAGGTGGCCCTCTGGCGTACTGCAGGAGAACTACGAAATGAGGAAGAAGGCCGTTGAAGGAATCAAAAACCCAATTACTTTCTTTTGAGTAACGTACGAAGCAAAACGTAATTTTCCTAGTTTTTCCTAAGTGTGATTTCGAGGTGTTTAGGGTTGTAAATGCAAATTGTGCTATCGGCTGTGCCGGAGTTGAATCCTGCACCGTTTCTTTGAATGGTTTCTGTTATTTGGTTCAGAAGAAATATTCTGGAAAATTCTGGACGTTGTTGGAGGACACCATTTTATACCGCTTTGCGGATTTGTGAATTGCACACGTGGGGAAAAAAAAAAAAGGATCAAGTTACTACTTAAGCCTTAACTACCACCTTCTAAGGTATTAATTGATTTCTTTAAGGGCATCGTTATATTCTAATTTTATTTCCACTCGTAATTTTATTTTTTTTTGTGGAATTTCTCGTTCACGTGGTAAACTTTTAGGCTTTTTATCCTGGGTCGATTTGATGGGACTTTGATTTTGTTTACTGGCGTCGTAGGCTGGTATTTGTATCCATCATCGATTGGTGAAACATCTGTGATTACTGGTCATCCAGGGGCTAAATTTGGAATTCAAAGAAGACACGTTTTGTCTGGGAAGGTCCATCTTATCTTGGGACGATCATTTTGTTTTCTGCTTTGGTTGATGGTGTCAGGAATCAAGACATCGAAGGATCTCGTTACCAAATTAAAGATAAGCCAAAATCTTAGTTATTCGCGAACGTCAGTTCGATTATTTCGTTAAATAGTTTAAATACGCAAAACGTAAATTTTATTGCGTCATCATACTTAGTAAATTTTAAATTTTATTCATACGTAAATTGGTCATTAATCTTCTTCAAGTATTTTTTTTGTGTTCTTGAAGAAGGACCAATCTTGCACTTTTTCTTCAAACACTTTTGTTTTTGTAAGCAAGATTTTTTTTTTTTTTTTAATTTATTAATTTCCAGTAAAAGGAATATTATTACCAATTTGAGTTTTATAATTAAAAGTAATTTGTTCGATATTATATATTTTTAAGTTCTTGGTACCTATTCATACTGCGAAGTATAAGCATTTTAGTTTTAAATTATTTGTATTATAGTTGTAAGGACTGGGTAAGCTTACTGCGTCTGGTATACTTTTATTTTTGTGCACATATATTTTTTTTTCCTCAGCTTGTGGTATTTAATATCATTTTGATTGGTGCTAGAATTTAATTACGATATTTTTTTTTGTCTGTATTACTATTAAATTAACTTGGAACCAATCCGTACACATTGGATGGTCCAATAATGATTTTGTTTCAATAATTAGGTTATTGTTACTGCAGTGTATTAAACTATTGATACATTTTTTTTATTGATCAATATTATTTGGTGTAAACTGTACTTAACCTTTTTTTTTTATATTTTCAATATAGTTACGTTTATTTCGTGGGAAATTGGCTTGTGTTATTTTGGTATACCTAAGATCACCAGTAATTCATTCAGGAGTGATTGGTTTTGTTGTTTTCCGAATCACGTTCCAGGTTCCAGGTTTGGACTTAGAGAAAAAGCAACTGGCGTCCATTATTTTTTTTTTTTCAGCTACAGTGGTTGTAGGAAGAAGAACCACCCCTTCTCCACTGAGTTCGCGAGCCACTCAGTTGTCATCAAACGAGTGTAGCTGCTCACAGCAAGCAGCGCCGCTTTTACATTTGGATCGGATATTTTTTTTTGTCGTTTCAGAGTTTCGATTCAAAGGAAAGTGAAGGCGTTTCAGAGTTTGCCCCACTTTTCGGGCAATGCACTATGTGCTGTGTAGAAAAAACCAAAAAATTTCGGTAATTTTGCAGTTTTTTTTTTAAATACAACCAAAATTATGCGTCTGGAGAAAAATACTATTCTTTGCAATTTTAAAAAGCATTAAATTCTGCGTCGATTGAGTACCCAATTTTTAAATTTAAGCCTCAAAAAGTTGGAGAAAATTAGTGTCAAAAATTACCCTCTTGGAGAAACAAAAATTTTCTTTCGGATAAACCGATATTTAGCACCGGATAACTTTCTAGTGAATGTAACAACTTAAAAATGGCTATAATATAAGTTAATAGCGTTAAATTCTGCATCGATTGAGTACCTAACTTTTAAATTTAAACCTCAAGATGTTGGAGAAAACTAGAGTAAAAAATTGTCTATGTAAATTTTTTATTCTGTATACAGGGTGGTGATTATTTCGATGTTCACCATTGGTATCTTCTAAAGTGGAAGAGATACGAGGTCGGTTAAATTAAAGAAAAGTTGCGCATTTTTATGGTGATTAAAAATCTGGAAGAAAATTTAAGATATTTAAACTCATTGCAAAATTATGGCCAAAAATCTAAAAAATAACTTATATTTTCCAAACTATTACTGCTACATCAATGTAATTTGGTACCTTTAAATTATTGACTATTCTGGGTTAAATGACGTCAAAAAATAATTGTTTGACCTCCTAGATTCGAAGCCGCGATATTTAACTTTTTTATTTCTTATGGCCGCCATATTGAATTTTTACCTCATCAGATAATGAATAATAATACATTTCCAGATTACTAATTAACATTAATGCGTTCCCTTAGAAAATGTGTTAAATTTGAAAATTTGTATAAAAAACAAATGAAATCAATGTTTTATGGACAGTTTCCATGGTTACAATAAAAATATCGCCTGAAATGAAACTTTAAATTTGATCAAAATTCTAATAATAAAAAAGCAAATACTTTAATCTTTAATCATTTTTATTTAATATTATAAAGACACCTGTTATTTACATTACATTATTGCAGGTCATTTGTTTATTATTATTATTTTCTTTATTATTTAGCTCAATTTTGAGGAGATATTTTTATGGTAACCATGGAAACTGTCCATAAAACATTGCTTTCATTTGTTTTTTAAGCAAATTCTTAAGTTTAAAATATTTTCTATAGGAAAATATTAAAGTTAATTAGAAATCTGAAAATGGATTATTATTTATTATCTGATGATCTAAAAATCCAACATGGCGGCTATAAGAAATAAAAAAGTTGAATATCGCGAATTCGAATCTAGGAGGACAAATAATTTTTTTTAGGTTATTTTACTCAGAATAGTCAATAATTTAAAGGTACCAAATTTCATTGAGGTAGCAGTAATGGTTTGGCAAATATAAATTATTTTCCAAAATCACATTTTTTTGGAAATAACTTTACAACGAGTTTAAATATCCTAAATTTTCTTTCAGATTTTTAATGGCCATAAAAATGAGCAACTTTTCTCTAATTTAACCAACCTCGCATCTCCTCCACTTTAAAAGATACCAATGGTGAGCATCGAATTAATCACCACCCTGTATACTGATTAATTTTTGAATAGCTTTTCCAAAGGAAGCAGTCTGAGGTTTTGGAGTAATGCACTGGATGTCACCCATCGCATGAAAGTATTCAAACCATCAATCGTGTCTATGTTCACATCGGCATTATCAAACACAAACTGGTGAAATCTGTTTCTTGGCACATCTGATGTAGGTTGTTGCATACAAGATAATTCGAAGTTTTTTATATTCATATGAGAGCTGCAAAATCCTAGCGCTGATAGAACATCCAGTAAATCTCGCGAATCATATTTTCAAGGCAGAAATGCTACAAGTCCTATCTACAGACATGATTGATCTTGGCCTTGTAGCAGCGATAATTTCGTGAGCGATTGCTTTTACATGTAAAGTTGCTCCCAGCTGGAAGTAGGACAAAAAATAGGTGATCGTGATTACTTTTGTCCTACTTCCAGCTGGGATCAACTGTACAGCAGTTTTGGATTCTACTCCTTTGTCCACGTTTTTATTCCTTCGGGATCTTGGAACAGTTATTATTTGCAGAAGCAGCAAAAGAGATTCAGGAATATCGTCATCAATCTTATCCAAGAAACCAGCGGGTTTAGGATAATTTTTGAGATCGTATGCTTTCGATCGAATTTCAGCGTTTACGTAGTCTGCACAAGCTTGAGTCACGTGAAGACCTTCTTGTTTGTTCTATTTCCTTGAGGTGTACCAGTTGTCTGACAGTATTGAGTACCCAGTATTTTGAAACATACTATTGCACTTTTATGTTTATTCCCTGCTGAAATCCTGGGTATAATTATATTATCGTCATATTTCTCTAAAAGTCTTTTTTTGATTGTTGCTATCGGCCGAACGTACCTACTTTGAATAGCCTTGAAGGATTTCAGTCAGGTTAAACTGGCATTCATCTTCCTCCATGTAGCCGATTATATAATCGATTGCAACTGTAACATCTCAATCTAGAGGACGTCCTCTGCTACTGCTAGATGCGAGAGGTTTGAAGAATCGTTTTCCATATGCCTCATGATACTTGGCTTCAGAAGCAACAAGATCTGATACAATTCCTTGTTGACCCCATGCATCACCTCTGTTTGTAGCAACTTCCAGAAGATTGTTTTTGAATCTCAGAGTCATCACGCGATGTACGCTATCGCGCAATTCTTTATTCATTTTTAGGCTTTTTTCAAAATCAGATGCTGCATCTTCACCACTAAGCACACAATTCTTCTTAAAATCGAACTCGGTTGAAGATCGTCTAGTTCTCTTACTGGGAACTTCTCCGGAAATTACAGCATTGATGTTTGATTCCTTGTTGTATGCTTTTCTACACTTTTCGCGAACAACAACTATTGAAAGACATTATAAATGCCTTTATTTGTCATTAGAAAGTTATCCTGTGCTAAATATCGGTATATACGAAAGACATTTTTTGTTTCTCCAAGGGGGTAATTTTTGACTCTGGTTTTCTCCAACATCTTGACGCTTAGATTTAAAAGTTGGGTACTCAATCGACGCAGAATTTAACGTTATTTAAAATTGCAAAGAATAGTATTTTCCCCCAGACGCATAATTTTGGCTATATTTTGAAAAAACTGCTAAATGGCCGAAAATTTCTTGGTTTTTTCTACACAGCACATAGAGCATTGCACGAAAATTGGGGCAAACTCAATATGTTCTTTTTTTATGAAAAATAAAGTGATTAAAACGATTTACAGCTTTCCTCCAATTTTTTCGAGGTAGAAGGCTAATTTGACTGGCCTAGTAAAACATGTTGCAACTAATTTTCTGTTGGGAATCTCTATTTTTATTAATTTTTTGTTGTCTGATGAAGCCACAGTGACATGGCGAAACATGTAATAAAAATATAAGATTGTTTATAATAATAAGTTGGAATCATTTAATTATTTCACAAGATACTAATTCAAATCTTCGGAAGATTTTATTTAATTTTAAATAAATAAAATTTAAAGGAATATAAATATGTAAAGTAAAATTCCAGTTTTCATAAGTTATTCAGGTTTGATGTTCCAGAAGGGAAGTAAATCTAGTTTAAAATTGTAATCACTGAGATTTTAGTAATTTAATTAATTAGAGTGTTCACGTCGAATTTTAGACCCTGAAAAGTTAATAAGAATGAATTAACTTTTGCACCTTCTGCAGTTTATGGAGAATAAGTGCCTATAAAAAAGGTGTCATGCTGCTATATTTTAACTGGGATTGCTAAGTTAATTTAAGTTGCTCGATAACATCTTTTTCTATCGTAAACTATTTTAATTTTAGTTCAGTTATAAAGTAGCAATTTATTTTTCGCAATAGGTGTTTTAGTTATATAAATTTAAAAATTAGACAGCAATCTTCTAAAAAAAAATGATAAGATATAAATTTTTCGTAGAAAGCTTGTTTTCCGCCATTTCCATAAAAAATCTGCACGATTACTTAGAACTAGCAGTTTTGCCTCATTACCATTAATCTTTACAAACGTCACCACAAAGAGGTGGACTAATAAAAAGGCTCCCATTAAAATAAAACTCAGTAATGTAAATGGAAATATAAAAACTCTTTTAAACTAAAAAAGTTATTTACATTTATTTTTTAAATTAAAATATTAAAGCTATTCCTATGTGCATAGTTTAGTTCATTTATTTTAAAAATAATGCAAGTGCTTCACTGTATTCACGTTTTTGTTTGGTATATTAAAGCAGAATATGAGAAATTTCCGTAATTAAAACAGAACTTTTGCTTTATTAAAGCGGGTTGAAATTTAGATCCAATTATAAATTTAAAATTGCATCAATGCAGTGGTTTAATTGGCATAAAAATATTGTATTAAACCAATACAATATGATTCCCATAAAAAATTATTAAGTGTATGTTTCAGTAACAAGATAATTAACAAAATTAACGATTATCTACAGTTTCTACTAAATTTTTATACAATATGTACATAAATTTATTACACAAGCGTCAAGGGTTTTCTGTGATAAGAACACTCAAACCTATTATTCAAATATTTTTAAAACATTTATATTTTTAATTTAGGCCGGGGATAAACCAACATTCGAAACACAGCGACAAATGCGCGCGTCGCTGACGCTCAGGTGCACACAATAGTTTTTAATGAGCGACTTGAACGCAGCGACAACTTTGTAAACGTTGTGTCGTTAACGCTCAAGTATATATCATTGTTCGAATGACTAATGAGACCAGTTAAGCTAGCGACTTGAACGAAGCGATATTTTTATTTTTCTGGTATCCGAAACTATTCGACGCTGACGCTAAAGTTTTTTTTAATAGAAACGTCAATGTGAGCGATTTTAGTCCGTGATATTCTGTAATAAGATATCCAAATATTTTTAAAACTTGTTATTTCTTTCCATTTATAATTTAGGCCTTCGCTAAATTAGCGTTCGAAACGCAGTGTCGCTGATGCTCAAGTGAATATAATAGTATTTAATCACGCTAGCAACTTGAACGCAGCAACAAGGTTGAAAACGTCGCGTCGTTAAAGCCGGTTTACACGTAGCAAGTAAACGGTTAAGTAACTTGGCCAAGTAGCTTGGATCGCCAAGTACGGAGCAAGTAGCGTTTACACGTATTTCTGTTTAAGTTGCATGTGAACAGACCAAGTGATTAATTTACTTTAATTTAATTTAAAAGTTGGTATCGCACTGAAACTAGGTTACTTGGTTGGGTGGCGGGGGAAGGAAAATTTGCCATTACTTTCTATTGTTAGTTTAGGTCGGGAGTAAACTAGCGTTCGAATTACAGTGACAAATACTCCATATCGCTGACGCTCAAGTGAGTACAATAGTTTTTAATGAGACCGGTTACACGCTAGCGGCTTGAACGCAGCGACAAGTTTGATAACGTTGCGTCGTTAACGCTCAAGTCAAGCTAGCGTCGTGAACGCAGCGATATTTTATTCTTCTGGCGTCCGAAACTCGGTAACGCTTAAATGTATACAGGGTGTTCCGTAAGTAATGCATAATAATGAAAGGGGTTGTTCAGGACACCAAAGCAAGCAACTTTTGTTAATAAACCCATATTCGGAAATTAACCATTAAGCCAGGGTAAATAAAAAAGATTTAAGGTAATTAAGTTAATTATTTAATAAAATTTACAAAAATTGTTCGAAATTTCGGCCATTTTGTTCAACGCACAAGGTTGCACGCTGGTTCATATATGTTCGAACCCTCTGGAATATCCCAGGGATGTCCTGGACAATGGAACAAGCAGCCATATAAGTCTTGCGAGAAGTTCTTCTTCTGTAGTAACAGGCGTCTCGTACACCAGACTTTTCAAATATCCCCAAAGGAAAAAATCTAAGCTTGTGAGATCAGGGGAACGTGAAGGCCAATTAACAGGTCCCCCACGACCAATCCAACGGTTGGGAAAAACTTCATCCAGAAATTGACGTACATTTAAAGAAAAATGAGGAGGACACCCATCGTGTTGAAACCACATACCTTGTCTAATAATAAGCGGCACTTCCTCCAAGAGCTAAGGTAAAACTTCCTCCAAGAAATGGCGATACATTACACCATTCAAACATGGTGGTAGTAGGTATGGACCAATTAAATTGTCCCCCAAAATTCCATCCCAAATATTAATAGAAAATTGGTGTTGATTTTGCCGACGGGATACAACATGAGGATTTTTTATCATCCCAAATGTGACTATTTCGGCTATTATAAAAGCCGTTCCTCGTGAAGCATGCTTCATCCGTAAATAACACGAAATTGCCAAAATTAGGTTGAACCAAATGCTATAGTAACCACCAGCGGAAAAAAATTACTCGAGATGGATAATCTGCTGGACTCAACGATTGAACACATTGAATTGAATAAGGGTGTAGCAACTGTTCATGGAGAACACTCCAAACAGTTGTTTATACATGTTAGGTGCAATGGCACGAATACTTGTGCTAGGTTCTTCCTCTATACGGTTGAGCACTTCTTCCTCAAATTGGATAGTGCGAATTGAACGTGGACGACCAACAGTTCTACGAGGTTCGACAGATCCAGTTTCTCGAATACGATTATGAATCCTAGCAAAGATAGAATAATGCGGTTGACGACGTTGAGGAAATCTTTGCTGGTACAGCCGCGCAGCTCTCAAAGAGTTACAAAGAGCTTCCTCATAAATGAGATGCATATCAGCTAATTCCGCATTGGAAAAATTCACCATTTTCGAAAGTAATTAACTTTAATAACAAACGTAATTGATCTTAGAATAGCACAACAGAAAAAACCGATGTTGATTTACTACTAACGTATTTAAAGTTGTTCACTCCAAATTTGTGTCGTGTTTTTTTAAAAATCTGTTGTGCACGGTCCATTGTAAAGATAATAAATCGCAAACAATTATTTACAAAAAAAAGAAAATAAAGCTATTTTTGTAAATTAAATTTAAAAAATTTTGTCTCAACCTAGTGACTTAATGGTTAATTTCCGGATATGGGTTTATTAACAAAAGTTGCTTGTTTTAGTGTCCTGAACAACCCCTTTCATTATTATGCATTACTTACGGAACACCCTTTATAATAGTTTTTTAGTAAAAACATTGATGTGAACGTTTTTAGTCCATAGTATTCTGTGACAAGAACGCTCAAACCTTTTATGCAAATATTTTAAAAAACTTGCAATTTCTTTCTATTTCTAATTTAGGCCGGGGGTAAACTAGTGTTCGAATTCGAAACGCAGCGACAAATTCGCCGCATCGATGACGCTCAGGTGAATATTATAGTTTTTAATAAGACCGGCCACGCTAGCGACTTGAACGCAGCGACAAGTGTGAAAATATCGCGTCGTTAACGATCAAGTATATGTATATTATCGTTTTTAATACTAATGACCGATCAAGTTGGCGACTTGAACGTAGCGATATTATTATTCTTCAGGCATCCAAAATTCCACGACGCTGACGCTCAAGTATGTATAACAATTTTTAATAAAAACGTCGATGTGAGCGTTTGTTGTCCGTGTAATTCTGAACGCTTAAACTTTTTATTCAAATATTTTAAAAACTTGCCATTTCTTTCTATTTCTAGTTCAGATCGGTAGTAAACTAGCGTTCGATTTGCAGTGACAAATACTCCATATCGCTGACGCTCAAGTGAATTCAATAGTATTTCATGAGACCGGTCATACGCTAGCGGCTTGAACGCAACGACAAGTCGTCTTTAACGCTCAATTATGTGTAATATAATTGTTTCTCATTACTAATGAGACCAGTCAACCTAGCGACTTGAACGCAGCGATATTTATTTTTCTGGCGTCCGAAACTGGTTGACGCTTAAGTGTATTTTAGTAAAAACGTTGATGTGAACGTTTTTAGTCCATGGTATTCTGTGACAAGAACGCTCAAACCTTTTATTCAAATATTTTAAAAACTTGCCATTTCTTTTTATTTCTAATTTAGGCCGGGGGTAAACTAGTGTTCAAAACGCAGCGACAAATTCGCCGTATCGCTGACGCTCAAGTGAATACTATAGTTTCTAATGAAACCGGCCACCCTAGCGACTTGAACGCAGCGACAATTTGAAAACATCGCGTTGTTAACGCTCAAGTATATGTATAATATCGTTTCTAATGCTAATGAGACCGATCAAGTTAGCGACTTGAACGCAGCGGTATTATTATTCCTCGGGCGTCCGAAATTCCATGACGCTGACGCTTAAGTAAAAACTACAGTTTTTAATGAGACCGGCCACGCTAGCGACTTGAACGCAGTGACAAGTTTGAAAACATCTTTTTATTCAAATATTTTGAGAACTTCCGATTGCTTTCTATTTGTAATTTTGGCAAGGGGTAAACAACCATTCGAAACGCAGTGACAAAGACGACGCGTCGCTTAGCGACTTGAACGCAGCTGCAAGTTCGAAAACATTGCGTCGTTTACGCTCATTGTTTTTAATGACTAATGATACCGGTGAAGCTAGCTACCTGAACTTAGCGATATTTTTATTCTTCTGGTCTCAGCGACGTTTGTGCTCATGTGTATACAGGGTGGTCCAAATTTTACTTCCCAGGAAATATCTCAGTTATTTGAAGAGATAAAAATATAAATCAAAAAGTGCTTTGAACGGCAGCACTTACACGCCATCATCATTTTATTTTCTTTAATGGGACACCTCATTTTTTATAATTGATATTGCGTCTACACTTAGAATTTTAAGTACATTTTGTGTATAAAAAAATTAAAAGTTCAGGTAGCTAGTGGCAAATACCAATAATTTTTTAGAATGAAATTGTGAGGTATAAGTGCTACCGTTCAAAGTACTTTTTGATTTATATTTTTATCTCTGCAAATAACTGAGGTATTTCCTGAGAAGTAAATTCTGGACTACCCTGTATAATATAGATTTTTAATACAAGCGTCGGTGTGAGCGTTTTTAGTACTTAGTATTCAGCTATAAGAACGCTCAATCTTTTTACTCAAAACATTAAAAACTTGCCATTTCTTTCTATTTTTAATTTAAGCCGGGGTTAAACTATCGCCCGAAACGTAGCGACAAATACACCGCGTCGCTGACGCTCAATATACAGGGTGGGCCAACGAAAACGAAACAGACGAGTTTTGAAATAGTTAATAAAAAAATTTGAAAAAATGCTCGGACAGGTCAACTTTAGTTTCGAGGGGGAAATACTTTGCAATAGAGTTGATTCAAAAATCCATTCATCCCTCGCCCTTTGGACACAACCCCTAAAATTTAATAGGGGTAGTAGGGTAAGTAATACCTCGTTGGAAAGATCTTTTTACCCAGAGTAACATACAAAAAAAAAGTTAAATCGATCGATTCGTTTTAAAGATATTCAAAATTTAGCAAGTAGAGTTTTCATACCTTTTAAAATTGTGCTATGAACACTACGCGTTCAATTTTAAGTCTTTTGATAGGGTAAGTAATACCTCCTTGGAAAGTTCTTTTTACCACAAGTGACATACAAAAAAACAAAAGTGAAATCGATTGGTTTGTTTTAAAGAAATCAAAATAAAACAGTATTGCATATTATTTTTTATTTAACCAAACTAAACTTAACTAATCTTTTTGAAGAAAACTTAACACTTTAAAGAATCCCATCGATCCCGACACTTTCAAGGATGTTTTATTATTTTATTAAATGTTCGAATTGAGTTCCACCAACCTCCATACAAACGTACAAATTTTGCTCAAAGCGAATTCTTACATTTTGTAACATTTCAGCAGTAATTTCTCGGCATTCATTAATAATTCTCTGTCGTAACTCTGCTAGAGATCCTGGTTCCGTTGCGTAAATCTTACTTTTTAAATGCCCCCAAAGGAAAAAATCAAGGGGAGTAAGATCGGGAGATCGCGGCGGCCGCTCCAAAGGTCCTCTACGCCCAATCCATTGCCCAGGAAACGTCGTATCCAAGAATTCCCTAACAGGCCGTGTGTAATGAGGAGGGGCTCCGTCTTGTTGGAAAATCAGATGGTCTTCTAAATAACGATCGTCATTTTCGATAATGTCGTCAAGAAATGGATGAACAAAGTTTTGAAGTAGATCCAAGTACATATCCCCAGTTAGATTGCCATCTAGAAAATAAGGACCAATAAGACGGTCTCCAAAAATTCCAACCCATACATTCAATTTTTGAGGAGTTTGAGTGTGAACTTCATGAAATACCCTAGGATTCTCATCTGACCAATATCGACAATTATGACGATTAACGGTTGAGTTTAAGAAAAAAGTGCACTCATCAGAAAAACAGATATTATAAAGATAATTTTCATCAGCAATTATCCGTTCCGTCATCACCTCACAAAATTGCAGTCGCCTATTAAAATCATCTTCATTTAACTCATGAATTAAATGAATTTTATAGGGATGATATTTGTGACCTTTCAATATTCGGCGAATGGTTGTTCTGCTGATGTTAGTCACAGTCTCCAGTTTTCTTGTGCTTAAAGTTGGATCTGCAGCAACTTGTCCCAAAACACCTATTTCAACGACCTCATTTCTTATTGGACGAACATTACCAGGATCGCGTTTCTTATTACCAACAGAACCAGTATTTTTAAATTTTGCAACCAACTCCAGAACGTATTTTCGGTTACAATGTTTGTTTGGATGTTGTTCATTAAATAAATTAGCTGAGCATTCTCATCGTTTTTAAAAGAAAAAGTGATTAATTCAACCCTTTCTGGAATTGTATAAACCATTGCTAGCAGAAGCTTTTACAGAAGTTCACAAAATTTTAAATGTTGATTTCTAATAATTAGTCATAAACAGTTTTAACACGATGAAAATTACCACTAATACAAAATACAACTGATAAAAAGAATCTCAATGTGGTTATAAATCGTTTTATGTTTTGCATTGTTTTGTTCCAGATGTTACAAAATTTTAAACAATTCCTCGATAGAATTTAAATTTGTTTTTTAAAATCTCTCTTTTGTAGAAAATGCGTTTTACATGTTTTTGTATGTTACTTTGGGTTAAAAGAACTTTCCAAGGAGGTATTACTTACCCTATCAAAACACTTAAAATTGAAGCCACGGTGTTCATAGCACAATTTTAAAGGCATGAAAACTCTACATGTTAAATTTTGAATATCTTTAAAACGAATCGATCTATTTAACTTTTTCTTTTGTATGTTACTCTGAGTAAAAAGATCTTTCTAACAAGGTATTACTTACCCCACCATCCCTATTAAAATTTTAGGGGTTGTGTCCATAGGGCACAGGGGTGAATGGATTTTTGAATCACTTCTATTGCAAAATATGTCCCCCTCGAAACCAAAGTTGACCTGTCCGAGCGTTTTTTCAAAATTTTTTATTAACTATTTTAAAACTCGTCTGTTTCGTTTTCGTTGGCCCACCCTGTATAATATATAACTGAAGGCAGCGACAAGTTTGAAATGTCGCGTCGTTAATGCCAAGTGTATCATTGTTTCTAATGACACTAATGAGACCTAAATGCAGCGATATTATTATTCTGCCGTCCGAAACTCCACGATGTTGATGCTAAAGAGCGTATAAAGGTTTTTAGTGAAAGGCGATAGCGTTTGAAAAAATGTCTTCAAACGCTGCCATACAAACATTTGTGTCGTAGCGTTTCATCAGTGAAGATCAGAGACATTTTTTCAGCTTGTAAACACGCGTTTGTTACGATAACACCATCGAGTGCAAAACACACAAGTATCAGCGATAAGACATTTCTGCCGCGGCGTAACAAACGACATTTTACCCCCAGCTTCTACTAAAACATTTATTATAGAAATGCTTTTTAGGTTTTTGGTAATGAGATAACCAGTACTAAATATATTCTTACTCCAAAACACTGGCTTTTCTATTGTAATTTTGATTGCTAAATTTAGTTACCAGAAAAACTCACCATCATAAATTGAACATTTTTTTTATTTTAAGCACTCACTGATAAGATTTCAATTCTCGCTTTTTCTGCAAAAAATGAATACTTGAGAGCTTCTTTTTGTCTCTTCTCACAAAGCTCTTGAAATGCCTTATGGCTTCATTTTTATATCATTGGACTAAATTGAGTAGAAAATAATTTCTTCGCCCATCTTACTTTCCTTAGAAAATATAATTTCAATTCGGATTAGGTATATTAATATTTAAATTTTAATAAAAAAACTTAATTAAAAACAATATATTTAAAAATAGTAGATAAATGGTATTTTCCTTGCCGTGTAGGATTTTTAAACCCTTGTAATACTTTCTAGCTTGTATCCTTGGATTTTAATAAAAATAGATACCTACGAAAATGCACCACACCCTTGGTTGCTTATATTATAAAGTTTAATTCTGTATATTTATGAAAATATCTAGAGTTAAAGTAGAAAATTCAAAGCCTGCAAATGTATATTTAAATCAAGGGATAAAATCCCTTACTTTTCATGATAAACCCTATTTTAAAATGTATATAATACATTTACCAAATTTCTGTTTTACAAAAGTAAAATAATCTCTTTCCTAATTAATATCAAGATTTTAAAAGTATTAAAAAATTTATTGCTGTATTTATATTTTCCTATTTTCTGCTACCTCTGAATAACGTAAATCTGTTTTATTAAAAATTGCTAGTAAATCTCTCAACACGAGAAGTGAGAAATATATCCTAATGCCTTTTTAAATACATACAAAGATTTATCGTCCCTGGTTTTGCAAGAAGCACAACTTTTTATTAGGGCAGACTTGTGGAATTTATTCACTCTATAACGCTTTTCAGAAAACGAAACTTTTATGTAACCGCTAACTTCAAAGCTTATAAAAATTTATGTGGCGAATTTGCATGCCTTATTCCGCCAACTACCACACATTCATAAAAGGAATACTTTTTAAAATTTGATCGTCTTTTATTAACACTTCCGAAAGTTTTTATTTGTGCACCTTGAAATTGTTTTGCACAAAAATAAGAAAAATTTGTAATCTTGTATAAACTAGGATGGGATGATTTATTTTAGTAGATAAGAAAAGTTTTATACAAACAAAATTATATTTCCTGCTGATTGATTTAATTTTCGAGGAAGCTATTTTTAATAAATTGCAGATTTATACCCAGATTCTGGTCAAATCATTTAAGTTTAAAGGCCTTTAAATTTAAATTTGTTATATGGGTTGTAATGGACAATTTCCATGGATACATTATTTGTTTTATAGGCAGATTCTGGTCAAAATTATAGGCCTTTAAATAGAAACAAATAAGGTAACCATGGAAATTCTCCATTACAACCCATATAACAAATTTATATTTAAAGGCCTTTAAGCTTAAATGATTTGACCAGAATCTGGGTATTAAATTAAAGGTCTTTAATTTTGACCAGAATCTGCCTATGAACCTGAGAAGTGCAAATATCTCTAAAAGTAGGAGTTTTAGAAAAAAAATCATGTAAAAATTTTTCAGTTTGAAAGCCGCTTTTCTCTGGATAAGACAATGTTTTATTGTTTTTTTCTCTAGATTCAGAATCTACTAAAAAATATAAGTTTCCATTTAAAAAACGTGATTTGCGGTTATAATAAGCATGAAGAAGTCCTCCGGGTAAAAAAACTGTACATATTCTCTGATCCCATTTCAAACCAACAAAAATGAATTGGAAACAGTTTTTTATAAATATTTTTGGAGATTTTTTCAGTATTTAGATTAAATCGACCAGCCTGTATATTTTATTAGGTCAAAACTTATTCCAAAATTTTTTAGAAAAAAATGAGAAAAATTTTGAAACATTTTGAATTTATAGAAGAGGCCCCGTCCCGTTTTTATTAGCACCAGGATCCCCCAAATACCTAAATCCGAAACTTTTTTTAATAATACTAATATTTTTAGGACTTATATCAAATTAAAAATATTATATGTACAGGGTGTCCCATAATATGTGGGACCCACTTCTAGAGTGGGTAGTAGATGTCAAGAGAATAAGTTCATATAAACTTATGTCCAATTTCGCCTCATTAGGGAGTTACATGAAAAAAATATAGAAAGTTTGACACCCCATAACTAAAAAATAGAGCACTTTTGAGAAAATTTTTATTCTTTACTTTTGTCTTAGAATTGGTCAAGGAATCGCCAGTAGAATTTCTTCGCATATATATAGAAACACCCTGTATAACTATAGAAAGTAGTCATTGTTATGAGGTTGATTATTTTAAAAATTTATGAAATTGTTAAGTACAAAAATGCGCTTCCTGTTTTTGCATACCTAAGTTTACATACATATTATATCTTATTAAAAAATGTACATTGCCAATGTCCATGAAGTTAAATCGATAAGAGTTGAGTTACTTTTGAGCTTATTCCAATAAATTATTTATATGTGAAGTTTAACCGTAAAATAATAAATAAATAATAAAAAATACTCCTATAGTAAGTAAAAAATTAATGTTGTTAAAGTAAGGTACTACGTAAATTCATAAAATAAATTTTTTTTATCAAAAAAAAAACATGTGGGTTCAAAAAATTTATTAATGTTTAAATTAAAATAAATTGGCAAAACGTACTAAAAAATGGATGAATTTAGTTTATATAGCAACTTTATGTTTAGCGATGGGATTATTTTATACCTAAGTATGTAAGTTTTCTAAGAATTTGTAAGAATGAGTCGCTACTAGTTTTTTCGAGCTTAATCTTATGACTTATTAGATTAGGAATAACTCAAATATTAGAGAGGACACAAGGAGTAAATTTTAGAAAATGGAACCATCTACATTTTCAAAATGGTAACTAAAATTGCGATAAAATTTTTCCCAAATTGGTCGATTAAATGGTTTTCCAAAAACCAATCACGTGTAGTGTCTATAAAATTTACTTATAGCTAAAACTAAACTTAACCATTTAATTTCAGATAATGGGTCTTTAGTGATGCCTCCGCGTCTTTCAGTTCGCAGGTTTTTCCTGTGTCTCGTCTGCTGCGGAGGCGCACTGCTTATATTAGCAGTTTATCATCATCATAGCTTTTTACTAGATAATTCCGTAATCGAAACTCAAACATCTTCGGATCAGGAAAGATCAGACGCACCATGGAATAGCGCACAAACCCAAGAAGAATTTCAAACAGAACGCGACGTAACGTACAATGGGGCCAAACATTGGTTTTTTAAAGGAGGAACACAATATCCTGAGAAAACGAATAAACCGCACAAACTCTTTCCATACGATGATCCTGGAGACAGGGTCGTCAATCAGTTATTGTATATACCTGATGAATACGAAGGTAAGTTGTTATAAAATTTTTGGGCCAATATTTTCATTATGTATTTTCAGGCTATGACAGTCCGGAAAAGGTGATTTTAGCGTACAATGGACTGGGACAATGGGATAAGAAATCCGGAACTGGGGCTTTCCACGGCTGTCCCATTAACAGGTGTTCGTTAACGGAAGATAAATCCCGTGCTGTTGACGCTGATGCAATTATTTATAAAGATCATTTCACTCACCCCGGTGTGCCTAGACCAATTAATCAAATTTGGATGCTCTACTTTTTGGAATGTCCCTACCATACACAAAATGTTAAATACTCGGATTTATTTAATTGGACAGCTACGTACAGAAGAGACAGCACCCTTGTTGCTCCCTATGAAAGATGGACGTACTATGATTCACAGGTAATTAAGGTTTTTGTTGTTTAAACTAAAATTACCCCTTTAATACTCCCCAACAAATTAATCTCGTGTTCCTGTTTTGAATTTATAAAGTAAACTTTATAGTCCCAAAGTACATGTACTCAACTCCAAAAGTTTTAACCTCAATTAGGGTTTTGTAATAACATTTACTTTTTAGAGATTAAACTAATTTAAAAATACTATTATTTTAGCCATTTTTATCCATTTACTTGGTTGGAAAATTGTTGTACTAATATACCCTAATCGAGTTTATGACGGTATAAATTGCTTTTATTACAAAAATTAAGCTATTTATTGCTTACGAATAAGTATATTCCAACTTATCAAATATGCATAGAATATTCCAACAACGTTCAACACGAGGCGCAACAAAAACACGTCGATTTATCCTCATGCAATCAAAATTAATAATTACATAGTACGTGGTTTCACTTTTTATTTTCCAATCAAATGCGAGTATGAATAGAATTTTTACATAAATATATATGAGTCAAGACATTTCGAAAAACCTTATTTTTTTTTTAATTTCAGGTGAAGCAAAGACCACAATCGATAAATTACGCTGCAAATAAGACAAAGAAGGTGGCGTGGTTTGTGTCAAACTGCGGATCTCGAAATGGACGACTTGCGTATGCTAGAGAACTAGGAAAATTTATCTCTGTCGACATTTACGGAACATGCGGACCTCTTAGATGTCCCCGTCACGATAAAGCATGTTTCGAGCTACTAGATCGCGACTATAAATTTTATTTGGCATTTGAAAATTCCAACTGTAGGGATTATATCACGGAAAAACTGTATGTTAACGGGTTAGGTCACAATATTCTTCCTATCGTCATGGGAGCAAGACCAGAAGATTACGAGAGAAGCGCTCCAGAAGGTTCCTATATCCACGTCGACGAATTTGCAGGTCCCGCCGAATTAGCAGCATATCTACATCGATTAGATAAAGACGATAAGTTATACAACTCCTATTTTAAATGGAAAGGCACAGGGGAATTTATTAACACCTACTTTTGGTGTAGGTTGTGTGCAATGATGCACGCACCTCTTCAGTATAAACATTTCGACGATGTCAATGATTGGTGGAGAGGGCCTGGTGTTTGCACACCAAAATCTTGGCGAAATGTTGATACCTAGGATGTACGCACATATTTGTTATTTATTTGTTGAAATAAATGTGATTGTAATATTAGGAACTAAAATAATTAACAGGAACTTTTGGAGATACCGTATTTAGTTTTTGTTATTTTATTGTCTATGTTTGTACTTAAATACGTTGCTTATTCATAAGAATGTCTATACTGTCATCTATGATTGACCTGTAAATATTTTATTATGTAAAATAAATTTAAAAGACTGCATGATAGTAACTAATTTCATTTTTTTTGCACCATTCACGTTTACCACGTAGCAAGTAGACGGCCAAGTAACTTACCCTATGTAAACATTCTCTTGGGTGGTTTTGTAGGCAAGACAACTCGCTCGGTAAACTATCATAAGGCAGCTTCACTTGCCAGATGTAAACACTCACTTGCGAGGTTCGCATCAATTTTCAGTGCGATGTCAATATTTAAATAATAATAAATTAATCACTTGGCCTGTTCATTTGCAAATGAAACAGCAATACGTGTAAAGCCAGCTCCACACATTGGACATACGGTATGGACATCGTTACTTGGCCAACGTGTGGATGGAGCAGTTGGCGCGTGTTTTGTCGCTTGCATTGGCCACTTTCCATAAGCCGGCTCCACACATTGGCCATACGATATGGCAAGCGTCACTTGACGATCTTCTTTTTTTCTAAGTTTCTTTTGACTTTTTAAGCTTTCTGTGTAATTATGCGCAGCAGTTGCTTCTCAAATGGCACAAACCGTCAGTTGCAGGTCATCATCATTGTGTGTGTGACAATACCCAATACATCGTATGATGTCTTATGGGAAGTAGAACTTACAATACAATACAAAAAGGGTCAGACATGACTTTTGTTTGCAACGATTAGCTAATTCTGGACTTATCACTTTTTCTATCTAATCAAATGTTTATATTTTATCAAGCAAAAGTTAAAATATGGGAGTCTAATTATCGTCTTAGTCTTTACCAAAACAAAAACTCAGTAGTAGATTAGATTAGATTAAATAGGAGGACGGTTGACTTCTAATGAACCTCACGGATCTGCGACCACCGTGATCTTTTGTTCAAATCCTTGCTCTAGTACAATCCTGGGATCTCTAAATGCTTGATAAAGCTAATTAGAGCCCTAGGAGACTTGGTCATGACTCATGTCGCCAGACGTAGTGAACGAATCTGGTGCGAGCAAATGAGTCGCACTCACAGATGATGTGTTCCGAGGGGTCATTTTCCAGACCAGGGGTCGGCAACATGCGGCCCGCCAAGCAAGATAATTTTTCTGTATACTTCTTCGCAATTGCGCAATTTTATTTTGATTTAAAAAAACCTATTGAAATTATATACAAGTAACATCAAATGCACAAAACGTATGATTATGCAGCAATGACCGGTTAAAAGGCCTGTGATTAGGTTCGTTCCTGCTAAGGTCGAGAAGCTTCATGGCTTTCTTAGGTGTAGTATCTCCCCCGGTATATGCGTCTTCTTTTAGACCACAGAACGTTTCCGGACCTGTTGGTGTAATTTTTGAGGCTGATTTTGCCAGCTCATCTGCAATTTCATTGCCTTCTATTCCCTGATGTCCTGGCACCCACATAAGGGTAACCTTGTTCCCTTTTTCCAGTTGGTTCAGAGATTACCGGCATTCAGACTCAAGTCTGTGGCCCTTTGGAGTCCTAATCGTTGTCTGCACGTCGGTCAAGAATAGTCAAGATTTGTGCTCTTTTGAGTCTTCTGCTTAAGAACTCTTGGGCGCAAAGATTCACAGCCAGAGTTGCTGTCTGTGTTATGATGAGGGAGGTTCCCAAGGCTAAAGAGACCCTGTAATTGAGTCCATAGATGGCTATACCTGTCCCTTCAATCGATTTAGATCCGTCCATGTTCCACAAGGATGGCCCGGGATCTAAGTTTTTTAACCTATCTATTGCCTTTTGGCAGTCTTCGACAACCACTTCAAACGGGGTTTCAAAGTCAATTTTTTTGGCCACCGACACTTCAGCGCCACCCAAAGAAGCCGTTATCACCCAGCTGCCGAGCATCTCATAGGTACGCGAATGAGGTGTTGTCTAAAGTCTAAAGCACCTTCTATGTCCACAAAAAGTCCAAGCGACACATCCCTGGAGCAAAGTGCATTTTCTACCCTTCCCACCAGGTACTGCAAGGCTTCGATGGTAGATTTACTAGATTTGTAGACAAACTGTTTCACATGATGCACGATTTTGCTTCTGTCGTGATTGTCCAGAATGTTCAACATGGTTTTAAAGAGAAAGAAGGTGAGGCTGATGGGGCGATATGATTTTGGCTCCTCAGGAGGCCATCTGCCCGTCTTGGATATAAAGACCACCCTCGCCTTTCTCCATGATTGGGGAATATACCCCAAAGCAAAGCTACCCTTGAAGAAGGCTTGCAAGTATGGGGTAGTAGCTGACGCTTGACGGAGTTTCCTTTAATTTACTAAGTTATCGCAGAAGTTTCTACATCCGTGTAGTCACAAAAACAGCTAGTGACCAGTTCCTGGTCATCGAACACATATGATAAGATTGGCTTTGTTAGTTGTGAACATACAAAGTGGCAAGTGTATAGAATAGTTGCGTTTTTTATCAAAATTTCACTGATTTGCTCGAGCAAACCATTTTCTTCTCTTTTAATCTCTATAGAGAAAATGAGAAAGATGATTTGCTCGAGCAAAGGCGGTATAAAAATACAACCAATATGTGGATACAAACATGTGTGAAAGAATAGTAATTATTGGTACCAACATTCGTCTCGTTATGTGAGTCAATGTGTGGCCCGAAGAAGCAAATAATTTTTACACTTATAGCGTTTTCGGGTTAACTGCACTCGGTGCGCACTTGCATTGCCCTAGTTTACCATCCAGGGCACCTCTAGTGCAACTCCACTAAGCCAGTGCACGTTATAAGCCGAACACGTTTTTATGAGCCAGTGTTGAGTTTATCATAACCTAATCTGTGACAAAGTCTCAAAAAAATGAATTCACGAATATGGACAGCCCAAGGAATTTTACTCTCATCAAATTCAAGAACTATATCCATGAAACTTTTAATTTTTGGGACTTTTTTTTAATTTTCTCAGCGTAGATAAAACTTTTATCGTTATCCGATGAAGATGATAACAAAATATCTGCAACATTTCCATTTTCATAATTTTTTTTAATTTTTGAACTTTGATATTATCGTTATTATTTTGGGGGAAGTCCGCCATATTTGCACTGAAAGCAGCACAAGCTCTTGGAGCCGGTGCGAGAAAAGCTGCACTCAGAGCGAAATGTGCACTAGGATCATTTCGCTTTAAGTCGAACACGCGAAACGCACTTAGTGCAACGTAGTGCAGGCCAGTGGCCAGTGCAAGTAAGCCGAAAACGCTATTAAAATCTGTTTAGGTGTTGTTTAGGCAAATATAACTTTTTACACGCCCTGTATATGGCTCATTTGCATTTGCGCTTGGGAGGTAATTCCCTAATTCTTTGTTGTTCTGTGGTCTTAGAGGTTGACAAAACTTTCGAAGACATGTCAAATTGTTATTAAAATGGCATGACAAAAATATAAACATTTTTGTAAATTAAATAACGTTTGCTTAAATCGTAGTTAAGGGTGTCATGGAAAATGTAATAGAACAAAATGGTACAATTGTAGGGAAAGGAAGTGAAACTCATGTTAGAAAAGATCTGGATTTGATTAGTGAAAATAAGTCAGGGTTGTTGAATGTTAGAGCAATAGTATTTTTATTATTATGGTACATCTTTAGTGGTTGCACATTATTTTTGAACAAATACATTCTTACCTATTTAAATGGAGATCCAACAATTCTAGGTACTTACGATTCTAATATCACCGTATACTAACAGCTGTTTCATATTTTTAACATTTATTTCATATTTAATATTTTAAAATCCTGATTTACATAGTAAAATATACACATACGAGCTAATAGATCATGAAAACTTTAATTTTGTTTTAAATATGCTATTGCACAGAGCTGTCTTTAGGTGTAGTCAGACGCTAGGTATCATTTAGTTTTAGAACCCTT
Source organism: Stenus bimaculatus (assembly GCA_963971135.1). NCBI lineage: Eukaryota > Metazoa > Arthropoda > Insecta > Coleoptera > Staphylinidae > Stenus > Stenus bimaculatus. The sequence goes on along the minus strand of OZ020183.1, from coordinate 42,899,356 downwards.
CAGATAAATTCTACTTAATCTTAAAACAATCCTTTGAGGTACTTTTCGGATTCCCGAAATGGTTCTAAGAGGACCAAGGCAACACCGTGCAATAGAAAATCATGTTTATAAAACGGACAAACCATAGTATCAGTATTAATATTTACTTTGACTTTAAAACAGGGCTCGAAATGTACCGTAACCACCAGAAACTGTCCGGTCCGTGAAAAAATGTGGATACTATTTAATTTCTATTTCAACTAATAAATGCATAAGAAATGTTCATTCCATGAATGAAATGTTGATTCTGTGGTGGTTTTTGTTTTGAAAATCTGTTGTACCACCATTAAAACTGTTTAAACCAGAAAATTTTATCACCATTTTGCGGATGAATGATACAAGTAGCAGAAAAAGGAGAATAATACTTTTGAAGACAATTTTTTTTGTTCCGTTTAGCATTTCGGTTCATAAAAGTTTCCGTTTCGAGCCCTGCTTTAAAATGTAATTGGTTCAAAATAACCTTCTTAAGATTTAAACATGGGGTTCTCCTAGCGACTCCGGACCTCTTGTTCAAAATAAAATTTTAAAAATTTAATTCACTTTAGGTGCATGTCAAATGTTAATGACCGCAACATGTGGTTTTATACAAATGTACTTTCCTTGTGGAATGTACAAACCCCTGTCTCGTCTAAACAAACCACCAGGATTTTACCGACATATGTTATTAGTCGGTTGCACAAGGTAAACAAAATTATAACACTATTAATATTTTGACTCAATGCTTTTATTTTATAGATTTATGACCGTGGTCTTAGGACTAGTAGCTTTAAATTATGTAGCTGTTAGTTTTACAGAAACAATTAAAAGCTCAGCTCCGTTATTTACAGTATTAATTTCTAGATTACTTTTAGGTAATTTAATATTTTTGATTCGTTACCTAGTGAAATAATGTTATATCTTTTAGGAGAACAAACTGGTTTATTTGTAAATTTAAGTCTTTTACCTGTGATGTCTGGGTTAGCACTATGCTCGGCTAATGAAATTAGTTTTGATGTTACAGGATTTATAGCTGCAATGGCAACAAATTTAACAGAATGTTTACAAAATGTTTATTCCAAAATGTTAATATCTGGTGATAAGTTTAAATACACGTATGTACACATTTCATGAATTATTTATTACCACATTGATAGAGGAGATTTTAGAATTTCATGATTACTTGGATTTTAGAATCCAAATTATTTTGATAAATTATGGAGAGATTGTAGTAGAAAATTATAATAATAATTGTTTATTTTAGGCCAGCAGAACTACAATTTTATACCAGCCTAGCAAGTGTAGTAGTACAAATTCCAGCAACGTTGTTGTTAGTAGATTTATCTGATCCTCATAGACCTGATTTTCCCCATGTGTTTTATTTTATTTTGAATGGTATATTTTTTCACTTTCAAAGCATCACTGCATACGTACTAATGGATTATATTAGTCCTGTTACACACAGGTAAAAAATACGTTATTAAGCGTTTGAGGTATTATATTTCTTTTTTGTAGTGTTGCGAATACTGCCAAGCGTGCATTTTTAATTTGGTTGTCTGTTTTAATGTTCGGGAACCCTGTTACATTGTTAAGTGGTTTGGGTACTTTTATTGTAATAGCAGGTGTGTTCTTGTACATTAAAGCTCAGCAATATGATGATAGAATAAGTTCTGCAAATTTATTAAAAAGAAGGAAAGTACGCCCGATTTAATTGTGGAGATGAATCTCGCATTTTTGAGAATTTGTGATAATCTACTTGAATTAACTTCCATTGAATTATTTATTGTTGGTTTTCTACTTAATTATTTTATTATACATGTAAGTCTAAATAGAAATTAATCTTAGTCAATTAGAATTGTTAGATAAATAATTGTTACCGTACCAAGCAACCTTGACATTCCGTTCTATCTGTACATATCTATAAATATAAGTAATTATTTTACACTGATATTCTTGTAAAGTAATTTTAAATAGCTGAATTTTTAAATATAATATTATTTATTTAAGTTGTTTTTGCTTTAACCTGTACTAAAATTTTACTTCATAAAGTACAATTTTAAAACACCTTGTGGTTTTTTAAATTCGTAAAAAAAAAGTTTAGAAGAATGCTTTATATTTATATTACTTAGAAAATATGCCAACCTAAATATTTGCCTGCGTTTTTCAACAGATATTAAAGTTTTGTAATAATAGGTTGAAGTTGACTAAAAAATGTAAATAAAAGTATACATATTTTACCTCATTTTTTAATGATATGGTATACATGATATTGAGTATTACAATTCAAGCGCTTCTATATATGATATGCTCATAACAAGTACAGTGGACAGGGTTTAGGTGTTTCCAATATTTGCAATAACTAAGCTCATTAACGATGATCGTTGCTAGGTGGAGGAGGTTGTGTTACTCTCCCTGGAGTATCTTGATTTAATTGGGATGCCGTAACTGATCTTGTTTGTAAAGTATTTGCAGCAGGTTCTTCTAACAATTGTCTCAGTCGCTGCAATTGTGCTTCCAATTGCCTATTATGATCTTCCAAAATTTGCATTCTTGCTTCAAGACGACCTTTATGTTGACGTAACAGTCTAGCTTCTGCAACAACATCATGTTGGGCAGGAGGAGGGTGTGGATTTGAACCTAAAACAATTGCAATTAAAATATAACCAACTCTTATTACTCATGGGGAGTTAAGATAAGTTCTTGTAAAGCATAAAATTTATGCTTACCTCTTTGTAATTGGTCATACTCTTGTCTCAACGCTGTATTTTCAGCCTCTAATTCTCTTATCATTTCTTGTAATTCAGCCCTTTGTTCTTCATCAATCACCAGCATTAATTGCCCTGGACTAGCAGGAGCTCCTTCTAATGAATGGCACAAATCAGCTATAAGTCTATGTTCATCGTCAGGAGAGGAAGCTCTTAATTCGACTTCAGCAAGCCGACTTGCATATATTTCTAAACGAGAATGCATATCGTTATGCTGTGGGGAAGCAATAGGACTTTCTAATTCATCACCTTCAAGCACTGACCGAACAGGCAAATATCCCACACGAGGGTGTTTAATGAAGTATCTTTTACTTTTAAATTTATTCCTCAATGCTTTTGTAAAATCTCGGACGTCTTCAGCTGAAGTAGTTGCACCACAATATTCATGCATGGGGTGTGATAATTTATGACCTTTTGTAAGTCGACCGGAAAAGAAGCAATTCTGACACATATCAAAATTGAAACACTTTAAGCACCTACAAAAAACATTTAAGCAATTTTTGTAACCAAAATACAAGTACTTACCTGTATCTCAAGCCCACTATAGGATATTGTTTGCACGAGTTACATTTAGCTTGATGTTTTGCAGTTTCAGCAGCTGCAAGTCGATGTAAAACAGGTAACCACACCAACGATTGAGGTTCTTGTTTTAACCAAGCTAAAAAGTGAGTTGCTTCTAAGTCTTCACGTTCGCCCAAACAACTTCTCACACTAGGTTCAATATTTGAGCCTCCGAAAGCTGCAACTTCTCCCAATTGTCTAGGAACTTGCAAAACATCGTGCAGTAATAATCCAAGTTTTCGTTGATCAGCTCTTTGTTGTGGATCAGCTATTAATCGGAAGAGATATCGATACTTATCCTCTAAATGCCCTTTAGCTAACAATATTAATCCAACCTAATAATGTTATAAATCAATATATTGAATTAATCAATTTAAAATTTTACCTTAAAGCTTAAAACACGTATTTGTCCTGTTCTTTGACTATCGTAAACATTAAGTAACCAATTTAAAGCTAAATCTACGCATAAGGGTACATCAACTAGAAGTGGATGTTGTTGGGCAGTATTACTAAATATAGCTCTTAAGACTAACACCATATCAGCAACATCCAGTAATCTATCATTTTGCCCTCTAAGACCATGAATGTCGAATGCTTCAGAAGCTTCTGGTAGGTTGACTAAATCATAACAAAGTTTTTTTTGTATGGCACGTAACTTTAAAGCAGTTCTGTAAGCAGAAAATCTAACTTCATTTAATTGAAGTAAGCATGCTGCTAACTCCAGCATATGTGGATGATCCCAATGAGTCGTTTCCATACTGTGATTAATATAGTATGGAACTTTATTAGGAGTTGTTGCTCTTTCCCAAGGCGGTTGTACACTAGATGGACCAGGAGATATTTCACCTAAGCAATTAAAGTTAAACTGTTAATCTATTTCTATTAACTATTTTAGAGTTGGGTAAACAAGGGTGCAGCGTTTCATATTAAAAATTTGAAAGTTAATAATTTTGGGTTGCATTATAAAGAAATTAGAAAAAAATGGAAAAAAAATTACAGCTCTGCGACTTTTTGTTCAAAAGATGAATTTTTATAAAAAACATTCTGATAAAAGGGTAAATGTGTATTTTGAAAAATTCATATTTCGCTTAATAATTACAATTAAGAAATAAAAATTCGTACAGATAAGTTTATAAAAATTATCGATATTATCTTATTAAATTTTTTAAAATTTAATTATTTGTTAAGGTACCCTACCTACAAAAAATTTGATTTTTTTGGGTGTAAATTTTTTTTAGGGGGTTTAGAGGGCAAGGGACCACCTACATTTCATCCATTTTGTATTATCTTTCATTTGCGGGGTCGATTTCAAAAAAAATCGAAAAAAAAAAGATTTTTAAGAAATTTTTTTATGGAAATCGGTTTTTATTGTTTTTCTTGAAAACTATAAAAGTTAGCGATTTCAAATTTTCACCAAAGGTAAACACCGTGGATACACGCATTTTGAAAAATATTTAGTGAAAATCGGTTAAATAGTTTTTTTGGAAAAAATTCGCCAAGTTTTGTTAACATTTTAGTACAAATACGGCCCTGGCTGCGCAATTTTCAACCGAAAATTATAATTTCCACGGTGGGGGGAGGTAACGATTTTAAGCTATTAAACATCACGGTGGTGCTAAAAGTTTTAAAGGTATTAATTATACCGAAATTTTGCCTTCAAACGGAGATTTTGTTTAATTTTGCCACATTTTCAGTCATAACTCGATAGCGAAAAGAGATAGCAAATTTATTCTTTTTTTGTCTTAAAGGGGACCTTGAAAGCTTTCAGAAAAGGTATATTACATGGGGGTGAAATAGAATTCGAGGGGTTGATTAGACCAAAAATTGCGACTTTTTTAAATGGGATCTTAAAAAAATTATTTCGTTATTTTTTCGAAACTCAAAAAACCCTATGCGTGGGCGATTTTGGTTTGAGGACTACATTTGATTGAGCTTTTAAAATTGAAAATCGGTTAAAAAATAGCCAGACAGGAGCTACTAAGCCCTAAAATTAAAGTTTTGACTCAATTTGTGCATAACTTTCCAACCCCTTCGAATTTAAAAACAAAAGATAGTCGCTCAAGTGCAGCAATTATTTCTGTTAAGGGTGTTAATGTAAAATATAAAAGAAATTAAAAACTGTGGGCGGCAGAGGTACAAAAGTCCGACCGTGTCGGGCTCAATTTTTGAACATTTCACGTTCGATTTTTTTCTGAAGGTCGGGGTGAAAATTTAAGAGTGCTGATTTTTTTACTTATAAGTATTAATATAATGAGGAAAATAAAAAATATTCGACTGACATAGCCGGCACCGATCAAAAGTTACGAATTTTCAAATTCCGCGTCGAAAGTACGCGAAAATCAAACCGCGAATTTGAAGGCGCCAAAAACAGAAAAAAAATTGAGATATCAAAAAAAAAGCTTCCGAATTAAGGCAACAGGTGGTATTAGGATTAGGATTATAGAAACCGCGATTTTTTTTCCACCTGTCGATCTCGAAATATGTGGGACACAGTTTGAGCACTTTTGTTGCCCGAAAAAACGCTAAATTTGTACACTTGGCGTGTCGGCGCCGCGACGCCACACGGATGAGCCCGGAGCCTTAAAAATTGTACCGATTAATTCTCGGGATTTGAGAATAAAAGGGGCCAAATTTCGTTGCTCCCCGTTAAAACCGGACAGGGCTGCGATTTTTTAAAGTTGACGCCGACGAAAACCGGAAAAAAGCAAGAAAAATCGACCATTTTCGATAATTTTTTTCAGAGTGTTAGCGTGCTTGGAAAAAATTAAAATTCGAACCTCACTTACGATCCACATCCCTCTTCATGATGCGATCGGAATTTTTAAAATCTAACGAAAAAAACTGCCCTTTTCGCGGTTTGGCGCAAAAAACGTCCGATTTTGTAAAAATATAAAAGGGGTCCTATCTCCGCCCCCTAGATAGGTTCGGGCGGGACAAAACCACCGTTTTCAAAATCCGGTCCTCTATACCATACTAAAATTTGATGCGATTCAGGGTGAATATCGGACACTTGGGGGATGAATTCGATTTTTTGTTCGGGGTGGAATAACTTTTTTCGGGACGGTCCGATCGAAAAGGGACATTTAAACTTTTGTCTTAAAATTTTCTCCTCCGTGCACATACAAAATTTCAACTATTATAGATTAATTTTGTTTAAATGAGTTAATAAGTGGGATTCACCTTGACAAGTGCTGGTTAATACCTCTCGTCTTTCTTTAATGGCAGCTTGTAAAGCACGACATCTTGCAGAACAGTCTTCTAGTTGTGTAGCAGCTCCTTGTGGTAAACCAGACCCTAGCATCGACGCTTGACTTCTAGCTTCTTCAAGAGATCTTTGTAAAGGTGGAAGTTGCTGTTCTAGGGTTCTTAGATTATTTAGTAATTCTCTTGCTTCTGTAGCACTCCTTGGTCCACTCCAGGTCAAAGTAGCTCTTTCTAAACGAGCCACTGCAACAGATGATTCTTCCAATGATGAGGATAGATGTTTTAACTTCTAAAAAAATTTCATTAACGTCTTTACTTTCACAAATTGTCAAAAATACTTACTGCATTATTTTGTTCGAATCTGGAAGCCAATTGATCAGATCTATCAATAAGTGCATTCCACTTATCACTTAATTTCACAAGCTCTCGTCTCAAATTCCTGGCTAGATCCCCTGAAGGTTCTCCAGCAACAAATTGTCTAGCACTACGTAAACTGGCTTCAACTAAAGGCCTCTTATCCTCCAACTGTTGTCTGAAAGCACGGTGATCATCTTGTCTTGCAGCCAAACCCAACTCAGTATCTTTCCTGATCACCCACTCAGTTAGTTCTCTAAGTGAAAGTAGCAATGCATTCCAATACTCTGCATTATGTTCTAATCGATTACGTAACTCCATTGTGCGTGTTCGCAAAGCCTTAAAGATTGCATGTTGTTATAATTTCCTGATAATTAATGTTATTTATAATTACCTGCCAGCGCCTTTCAATTTCGTCTCCTCTTAATTGAAGCATGAGAGCATCTTCAGGAGCTAAAGTTCCTAATAAAGCTAAACTCGAGGTTCTTAAAGCCGTGTGTGTAGTTGATTGTCTATCAATATCCGCCTGAAGTTCTTTTAATCCCTGCGCTCCTCTTCGCGAATCATTTTCGGCTTCTAAACTTTCTAATACTGATTCAACTTCACTTAGCCAAGCTAAAAACTTATCTATTGATCTATCTAAATTTTGTAGAGAACTCATGGCTGCGTGTAGGAGTTTGCCTCTGTTAACAACACACGCATCGAGCCGAATGTATAGTTGATTAATATCGGAAGCAGTCTAAATAAAATTGAATTAAAAATGGTTTTATTTTGAGGTGTTTGTTTACCTTTTTGTATCGGCTGGTGTCTTCGTGTTGATGTGCGGTAATGATTTTCTGTGTCATTTGTTGAAACGAGTCTATTTGTTGTTTAAAAGTATGCAACTCAGCATGGAAGCCCTTCTGTTCTTTTAGTTGCATTTCTAATACGTCGGCGGTGTGACCTACTGGGGCCATAATCCCCAGCCTCTTCTCCAGCCTCTGAAGCCATGATTCTATCTCAAGTTTCCTCTTCTCAAAGAGGTCTTCCTTCTTCTGCATAGCTGTTTATTACTTGAAGAAACCCCACACCATTGTAATTAATAATTATTTCCGCATATTTACGTTGGCTTAAATTAATTGTTGTGGTTAGGGGCGATGACACTGGTCGCAGATCGCAGACGACCACCGATCAAGCAGATCAATGTTTACGAGGTCGATGACCGCGCACAGGTAATACACGTCTCGTCTTAAAAGGGAGAGTTCCAGTTTCCAGAAAATCAAGGAAGAGCGAAGAGCGGAAATTAAGGTTCTAAGTAATTCTGCACCCTCGAAGCTTTCGTGCCATCACATAATTCTGAATTCCACTCGGATGTTTTTAATTAGACGGCGCTCCTCGCTTTTATTCTATTTATAGAGGATCATTAATCTGTTAGTTAAGACACAGTGTAAAGATTATGACCAATTAATAATTTTAATTAATGGTAATTGCTCTTACATTTTAGAACTTAAACGTGATATAATATACCAAATTATAAATCGTTTTCTCATTGTTTTTGTGAGGTGTTGGTTTTAAGAATAAAACAATAAAATAAAAAATATTATAAAAGTATGATAAATGATAAAAATACCGGGTGTCCACGAAACTATAGGGCCACCCAGTGGCGCACCTAGGATTTATTTTTGGGGGGGCCTTGCTACCCCCCCCCCCCTGGGTGCGCTACTGGGGCCACCACCTACAACTTCTTTATTTATGAAAATAAAAATTTGAAATTGTCAGGTTTTATATTTGACAGATAACATAGAGTTAAAAATCTTTAGAGCAGCTTTTTTAAATTTGAATTTTTGCTTGCTAAACATGCAGTGCGGACATAAAGAAAATCCCTCCCTGCTAACTTTTTAACGGTTATGTTTTACATTCTTAAAATTTGTCCACTAAAGTATTTAATTGCGAAGTTTCTAATAAAAGTATTTTTGATTTTGTGGAACTTCCGGTTATACCGGAAGTTCCACAAAATCAAAAATACCTTTATTAGAAAGTTCGGAATTAGATTCCTCAGTAGACAAATTTTCGGAATCAAAAACATAACCGTTCAAAAGTTAGCAGGGGGGGATTTACTTTATGTCCGCACTGTATATTATTACAACTTTTTGTAATTTCTCAATAAGGTAACATTAGGAATTCTCAGATATGTTACAATTGCATCAAGTCCTGGCGGGAAGTCCCTGGGAGATCTTTGCGTAAACTTTTGTAATCACTCAATAAGGTACCTAACATTAAGAATTTTCAGAGATGTTCCATTCAGGTCGAGACCTCTATCGTGAAATCACTGGGAGATCTATGCGATTTTTTGTAACTTCTCAATTAAGTAACTAAGAAATTTCTCAAGGACGTCTCAGGGATTTCTGTGCTTACTGGGAAGCAGCATTAGCGTGCATTAATAAATGGTTATTAAAGTGGAGTAATATTTGAAATTTTCTATTGCAGTATTTACATTTAAACGGGCATTTATCTTTGTGGATCAACGTATAGGTACTTCTTAAAATTCCTCTTTATTTGTTTAAAATTGTTATTGTAATACTTACATTTACATGTAAACTTGTTTGGATCAGTAGGCTCCTTGAAAGAATCATTTTATCGCGATTTTCGCTTATAACTAGTTCACTCATGAAATTAATAGTTTCCATTATAGGTTAAATACATGGTACATTTTCTGAAGAATTCTTAAGTGTTGGCTCTTCTTGGTTGTTATTTGGTTCCAAATCCTCATCTTCTACTAAAAAAATTTAAATGCAATGAGTCAAAATAAGTATACAAAATAAGAAAAAATAGAGTGCCGTGGAATACAATGGAACATAACTTGATAAATTAATTGATTGTACCTCATAATAATTATTAATTTACCTTGATCTTCCTTGAAGTTATTTTCTTCTATTACCTCATCTTGATCTTCAGAGGAATTACTTTCAGAGGAACTCATCGGAGTATCGTATTTATAATCATCATCATCGTCAATGATTATTTCATGATGCAGTGTTTCTTGCTTTATTTTCCAATCTTCTAAAATAATTTTACTTAATTAATTTGGGACAAATAATAGTTATACATGATTTTATGGACTTATCGACCCAAATATTAGTTTTAGTGTGCCCCGCATTAATCCAAGTTTCATCAAGATAATAATTTTTTCATTTCCACTTCTATACGATTTAATTTATTTCAAATATTCTTTTCTCCAAATTACTATTTCATCCTTTTCCAAAAGCATACTGTTCCTTCCTCGGCGTTCAAATTTAAAATCTAAGTGTTTTAATACTTGAAATATTTTGATCGTTTTAAATTTGGCAAATCACCATTTTACTTCTTTTAAAATTTTATCCAGTGTTGATATTTCATTTCGAAAAAAAAAATGCATGTACCTTTCTTCTAATTCCATTTTTGCAAAAATCGTTTACATAGTCGGTACTTTTTTAGTTATTCTTATAAGGTAACGGTTCTGATAATGAACCGAATTTTCGATTAGTTCCGTAGATTTTTCCAAAGGTTCACACTTATAAACATTAAGTATCATTTGCTTTACCTCAACACTGAGATGATTTCTTTTAAGCCTTTTCTTAGGAGGGCTAAATGCTAAATTTTCCATATCATTGTCGGTATCGGTGCTCAACATTTTTAAAAAATTAAACAATTAATATTTCTCCTATTCTGTCAAACTGAAATCGCGGGTGAAAATTTCTGAATACGCTTCTGAAAATTACAACGACCAATCAAATTCGTTTCTCCATGTGACACTTTGTTGTTAGTCACTCCATGTTAAAACTGAGGGCGCGTTCCACTAATGTTCACTAAAGCCCACGACCACGACCGCAAAATTTTCACGTTCCACTAGCTCAACAAACGACCACAGAAACCCATGAATAAATACGGTCGTTGTGAGCTTCTTGCGGTCGCCATCGATGACGTTTTTATGCACGAAAAAAACAACCGCGGTCGTATGTGGAACGACTTTGCGGTCGTCGTTGGCATTGCGAGTCTTTAGTGGAACGCGCCCTGAATTGAGTATGGTATCATCATCAAATCACAAAATCGACATATTTCGTGAATTTTTAAAATGGTAATTTCTTAAATTCATTTTCAATTTAAAGAAAAAAGAAAAAGAAAGATCCATTAAAAATTCAATTTCTTTCGATTTGGAGTCTTTTTAAATTCTCCTTATTTCTACTATGAATTTAATTTTCCCCCAAATATCACTGAATAAGTAAATTTTGCTCCACATTTTAGGTATATATTTTAATATTATAAAATTATTGGTAAGGACAGTTTCTTCTTTTTTGAAATTCGAAGATTTGAAACCCGTTTCGTATTTTGCTTTTGTTTATTTTGTCCCTGCTTTTTAGTAACTTTTAAGATAGTTTGGTCATCTTTTCGCCTTTTCCGAGCTAACTCGGCTAATTTTATATAAGGTCCTTTTTCTTCGTCAGTCATCACCCACCAATCTATACCAGCATTTCGGGCTATAAATTTTTGAGGTTTTCCAATATTATGGGGCACTCTCCGATAATAAGTAAGGAAGTTTATGAATGGATTAACACTGTATCTCAATGCATCATCTAAATCTTTCAAATCAGTTATAATTTTGGGATTCTCCATTTATGACATATTATGTAGAAACCTGTCATATTCATATAATACTAAATACCATACATGTATGAATTAATGTCAATAAAAGTGGACTCTTATCTTATATATGACTCTTATCTTTAGAGCTCGACAGAGACTAATATTTGATTTATTGTTGGAGTTTCTAAAAATACCATGAAAACACAGAAGTACATAAAAACCCTAATAAAAAAATTGTCGCATATGCCTGAAATTGAAAACGTGGTCACCTTTCTGACGTCGTGTTAACTTGCCATTAGATGGCCATTAGTGGTCATATTAGAAGGACTTACACCTTTGCAGATTTAGAATGTACATAAATTTAGAGTGCAAATACAAAAAAAATATTTTCCACGATTCGGAAAAATAATTTTTCTTTGGGTGATTATTTTCGGACTCAACAAAGAATTACGATTATAATTTTATACGTACCTTTGCTAATTACCATTCTACCTTTTCTGTTTCTGTGTTTCTCGCGATATTTCAAAATGAAAAGCTAATATTCTGGAATTTGTACAACCCGATACAGCTGTGCGTCTTCCTCCGGTATGAATATACAACCCAAAGGATTAAAGGACTATTTTTTTGACCGAAGAACCAATGGCGTCTAAACTTTATGGGGGTAACTCATTATATTATGTAGTTTTCAGGAAGGAGGCCATGGGTTAGCATTTAAATAGAATTGAAAAGGAATGGTCTAAGTACACAGTTGCCTATGGATCACAATATTCCACCGCACATTCATCTCTAATGGCATTACCTTTTCTAACACTTTGAGTTCTGTATGATTAAATTTCATTAGTTTACTCACCAGACCTTTTAAACCAATTGAGTGTAATATATCCAAAAGAGTTTTGCAAATAGCATTCTCAGTACTCGAATTTTCCTTAAAGCCGCACTGGAAATTCAGATTGGAGATTAAATTTTTTTTGTGAATTCTGATATTCTTAGTTTTATACACCTTTCTAGTATTTTGCTTAAAGTATTTACGGAAATTGGTCTATAATTAGAAACCTTTTCTTTTTTTATAAATATATTTACTAACTTGTAAAAATAAACAATTCGTCATTAATAACAATAAATAAAACTATAACAATAAAACAACTTTTTAGACTTAAAGATTACAATATACAAAATCAATTTGTATAGTCAAATAACCTAGGAACACGATGCTATTAGGCTATCATAATCACTTTAATTAACATTTCCACTAACAATAGTTTTTGTGATCACAAATAAAATTACTAGAAATCCAAAATTAAATCAGTTAATACAATACTAACGACTATTGTATTAATTTTGTCTACTAACAGTATACATTATACATATTATAATTATTAAAATAATATGGATTGGGTGCATAACATACATTATAAGTCGATGGATGGGGTACTTCAACTGGCCAGTAAACTGGATAAGGAACCACTGGTACTGGTAAACACATGACATAGTTACCCATATACATTTGAGGATTTTGTAACATATTTTCATGAATATTTCTCTGTGATTCAATAAATTCAAATTCACCACTATCAAACTCACGCGGAAAAACCATAACGTAGCTGTATTCTTTTTCGTCTTCTTCCTTACTTTTAGGCATTTTACGAGGTTTTAAAAGAATATGTCCACTTAGAAAATCATTCCTGGGAGAGTTCAATCCAATGACGGTTCCTTTGGCATGTTGATTACCCAGTTGTGCCTTGAATTCTTCATATTTTTCATCAGATCCGAGAGAAATGGTTGGAAAATTCTCTGGATATCTTGTGGGTGAGCTTGTTCTAGCTGGTAATATACTTTCCTTAAAATGAAAAAAATAGTGAATTTGTTCATAAGATTATAGAAAAAATACCTGTAAGTTTGGTATGTCAATTATTGTAATGCAAACTTAATATGGTAACCAATGGAAGTTTTTCATTAAAATCCCTGTTAATTGGGTATTAAAAGATATAAATTAATTATACCAAAAATATTTTAATTACTAAAATACTTACATTTTTTGAATATCTTGAACTTCTTCTGGTCATGTATTGGTTGGGACTCATTTTTTATTTTGATTTTGATTGGAGTTATGTACAAGTAATCAGTAGCTTTGTAATTTGTAATGATTAAAAAAATTTATCACTCAGGTATTTATAGCCACTTTGGAAAAGATTAAATGGAGGGAAGGGGAAGGTATTATTCCATGGTGCTAATAACCTCCCCTCCACTTACATAACAAAGCGAAGGGACTGGTCCATTGCGCTAATTACCTTCCCTCCACTTACATAATAAATTGTACGCATTTCTGAGAACAGGTATAAATTACCTTTAATTCTTTAATCCTATTAATATTTAAATAACTTCTATTGTTGGCTACTTTAGGTTTCCTCCACGTAATTAACTAAAAATTAATCCTTTAAATCTGTTGCCACCTCGGGATGATTAGGGTTCACAAATTCATAGATGGTTTCCTCCCAACGCTAAGGCAAAAGTGAAGCTTTTTGACTTAGCGAGTCAATGAATTTGTTCATAAGATTATAGAAAAAATACCTGTAAGTTTGGTATGTGGTTATTATAATGCAAACTTAATATGGTAACCAATAGAAGTTTTTCATTAAAATCCCTGTTAATTGGGTATTAAAAGATATAAATTAATTAAACTAAAAATATTTTAATTACTAAAATACTTACATTTTTTGAATATCTTGAACTTCTTCTGGTCATGTATTCGTTGGGACTCATTTTTTATTTTGATTTTGATTGGAGTTATGTACAAGTAATCAGCATAACTTTGTAATTTGTAATGAGTAAAAAATTTATCACTCAGGTATTTATAACCACTTTGGAAAAGATTAAATGGAGGGAAGGGGTGCTAATAACCTCCCCTCCACTTACATAACAAATGGAAGGGACTGGTCCATTGCGCTAATCACCTCCCCTCCACTTACATAATAAATTGTACGCACTTCTGAGAACAGGTATAAATTACCTTTAATTCTTTAATCCTATTAATATTTAATAGCTTCTATTGTTGGCTAATTTAGGTTTTCTCCCAGTAATTATCTAAAAAATAATCCTTAAATCTAGTGCCACCTTGGGATAATTAGGGTCCACAAATTCATAGATGGATTCCTCCCAACGCTAAGACAAAAGTGAACCTTTTGACTTAGCGATTAATAACTTGGATCATAACATATATTTAGTCATCAAATATACAACATGTAGCTTTATTGGTATTCAATTTTTAGTTTTTATTTCGGCAGGTAACATGTTCAGTAGGTTTGGACCTTATGACAACTGTCGTTGTGAAGATGTTATTCTCGGTTTAGGCCGTTAAGTCTGCCAACTTTTGCGTTTTGTGTGATACGGTGTCAAATGCTTTTTTAATATCTAAACCATACCAATTATTTTAAAACCTGCTGAGTCTAGATTATTACTAATTTACTCGAATTTTCTAAAATCGTACTGGAAATTGGAGATTAATTTTTTTTAGTGAATTATGACATTCTTAGGCTTAAAGTCCTTGTTAAGGAAATTGGTCTATAATTAGAAATCTCTTATTTTTTTTATAAATATGTTTATTAACTTGTAAAAATAAACAATTCGTCATTAATAACAATAAATAAAACTATTACAATAAAACAACTTTTTAGACTTAAAAATTACAATATACAAAATCAATTTGTATAGTCAAATAGCCTAGGCACACGATGCTATTAGGCTATCATTATCACATTAATTAACATTTCCACTAACAATAGTTGTTGTAATCACAAATAAAATTACTAGATTTCCAAAATTAAATCAATTAATACAATAGTAATGACTAATTTTGTCTACTAACAGTATACATTATACATATAATTATTAAAATAATATGGATTAGGTGCATAACATACATTATAAGTCGGTGGATGGGGTACTTCAACTGGCCAGTAAACTGGATAAGGAGCCACTGTTACTGGTATACACATGACATAGTTACCCACATACATTTGAGGATTTTGTAGCATATTTTCATGAATATTTCTCTGTGATTCAATAAATTCAAATTCAGCACTATCAAACTCACGAGGAAAAACCATAACGTAGCTGTATTCGTCTTCTTTCTTCCTTTTGAGCATTTCACGAGATTCTAGAACAATATGGCCACTTAGAAAATCTTTCCTTGGAGAGTCCAATCCAATGACGGTTCCTTTGGCATGTTGATTATCTAGTTGTTCCTTGAATTCTTCGTATTTTTCATCAGATCCGAGATAAATGGTTGGAAAATTCTCTGGATATCTTGTGGGTGAGCTTGTTCTAGCTGGTAATACACTTTCCTTAAAATGAAAAAAAGAGTGAATTTGTTCGTACGTTTATAGAAATATACCTATTAGTTTGGTATGTGGATATTATAATGCAAACTTAATAAGTTTTTCATTAAAATCCCCGTTAATTGGGCATTAAAAGATATAAGTAAATTAAACTAAAAATAATTTATTTACTAAAACACTTACATTCTTTGAAGATCTTGAACTTCTTCTGCTCATGTATTGGTTGGGACTCATTTTTTATTTTGATTGGAGTTATACAAGTAATCGATGACTTTTGTAATTTGTAATGACTTAAAAAGTTAATTACTCGGGTATTTATAGCCAATTTGGAAAAGATTAAATGGTTGGAGGGGGAAGGGATTACCTCCCCTCCACTAACATAACGAAGGGAAGAGACTGTCCATTGCGCTAATTACCTTCCCACCACTTATAATGAATTGTAAACACTTAATACTTTTATAAAAAATGATTTCTACAAAAGTGTACTCAAATTAATCGTAGAATCGAAAAATATATACAAGGTGTTGTTTAAATGGAATACATTTCTGTTTAAACTTTTTTTAAATTCAATACGGTTGAAAAATATTGAGGTGTTTCCATTTTTTGGCGTACCCTGTATAAAATTCATGAAAATATACTCCTCTACTTTTAGTGGGTTTTATATCTCAACTAAAATTGGTCCAGAGCATTTTTATATAGGTTCACAGGTTGTTACTAATTGTTTTAAATCATCAAATACCAAGGCTTAGCATGCTGTAAATATAAGAAATATATGCAAAATTCTGGCTATACCGTAACTAATTATTTGTTTAAATAATTCGAACCATTAAAAAAGTGCGCTTTTTACAATCCCCATCATATAATTTTCTTTTTTTTTTTTCAAATATGTAATATGTAGAAAATAGCTACTAGACTACTGGCCCAAAAAGAGAAATTTTAGAAAAACTTTGGTAGATGACCAAAAATGCAATTATTTGCTTAAATTGACTATTTTTTTAAGGCTGCTTGATGAGTTCTCTGAATTTCCAACAAAATATTATAATTACTTTAATCTCTTGATTTTTTTCCTTTCCAGGTCTTAGCAGGTATAAATGAAGCATGTTAAGTTGCTCTCAGCTGGAAGTGGAACTTTTGTCCTACATCCAGCTGGGAGCAACTGTACCTTATTGCTAAATCTGTACGGTTTACTCTTGCTTTAACGTTTGGAGGAACGGATTTATGAATCTTTGGATTTATTCCGGATTAATTTTTAGTTAATTACTCGTAGGAATTCTAACGTAGCCTTTTTTAAATATTAGTAGTAGGTAGTATTTTTTTAAGTTCATCAAAATTTCCTTAAAAACGTAGCGTTGTAATTGTCGGCCATTTTCCAACACCCTTTTGGTGATTAGTACTTATTCCCAGAATTTTTCCAACAAAGAGTAATTAAGAAATTCAATTTATCAAAATATATGTAAAATAATATTTAAAAAAATACGAACAAATATTATCAATTTCTTTAATTTTAAATTATATTTACAATTAATTATACATTTTCTAGAAATGTAATAAAAAGTGGATTTTTATATTCAGAAAATTTACAATGCAATTATATAGAAACAATGTAAACAATGTATCAATTCACATTTCTAAAGAGTTCTAAGTAAATATAAAATAATGGCTTTTATATTCACCTCCAAATTAAGAGATCTATTAAATATATCTATGGGGGTCCTCAAGGGTCAATTCTTGAACCATTATTATATTTATTACCTGTATGTTGAAAATATAAAATACAGTGAGTTAAAAGGTAAATACATTATTAATAAAGGAAAAGGTGAATAATTCAATTCCCAACTTTTACAGGATTTGAATTATTCACCTTCTCCTTTATTAATTACTCTCCCAAATCATCGTCAAGTTCTCATCATAAATACATTATGTTTGCTGGTGATATAGTTTAACTATACATATAATTCTAGAAGTAAAGCAGACCTTCAAAAAATAATTAATGAAGATTTTAAAAAATATAATGACTGATTGATAACTAATAAACCTACAATTAATATAGTAAATACTGAAATTTTAATCAATATTTAATATTAAAATAAAAAACTCACTCTATTTAAAAGACATTTAATAAGCCATTAAATAAATATTGCAACACTGTTTGTAAATATTAAATAAATATTATAAGCCATTAATATTAAATGCCATTGATAATGTCAACATTGTTTTGACGAAAACGTTCTGGCTTATTAAATATCTTTTAAATAGGGTGAGTTTTTTATTTTAATATTAGATATTAATTAATTAATTTTTAGGTGGATCTATCACATATTAACTGAAATTTTAATGTTGAAACAAAAAATAAACCAAATATCTGAAAATGTTAAATATCTAGGAATAATATTAGATAATAAACTTAAGTTTGATGCACATTTAAAAAAAAATGAAAATCAAAAATTATTCCTCTAATTGGTGCTTTTAGAAACTTAGGACCATTTCCACCTAAAATCACTTATTTATGGTCATTATTCAATTTAACTATAATAAATAATGCACAAAGAATAATAACTAAGCAATTGAAACATTATTTAATATTCAAAATAATTTATTTTTGGAAAATTGTAAATTAATTTTTAAAATTAGTGAGACTCCCTGTATATTTAAAACACAAGAAAATAGTTAATTTTTGTAATGTGATTTTTGACTCTCTTTATATATTTATTATTATACATTTATTTTTATCTTTTCAATTTTGCTTCTAGTTTTAATTTGTGTTAACTTTGTTTTTTGTTTATATATCTTGTATTTTTTGTACTATAAGATTTCATCTTAAACCAACACCAAAAGTTTAATGATAATAATCTTATAAAAATGTACACATTTTTTATTAAATAAATAAATAAATAAATGTGTTTTTAGTAGTACATTTGGTCCCAGCTGGAAGTAGGACAAAAGTAATCACCATCGCGTATTCTTTGTCCTACTTCTAGCTGGGAGCAACTTTACAGTAGTAATAGTTATTTTTCAATTATTTGATTACTGACTATGTTTAGCTCGAGCAGGTCAAGCCTGCTTGAATTCGGGCTTGATTTGACCTTTTACATGTATTTCAAATGGTAGAGGTCAAGCCAAGCTAAATTCAAGCTGGGTTGATCTGCTCGAGCTAAAAGAAGTCACTGTTTTATGCAAAGGCTCAAGTTCATATAATTTTAAACTATTCCTATTTTTTCGAGATTTTTGCTTACATCGAAAAATCAAAATTAAATGTACTCGCAAAAAGTAGATACTTGTTACATTACAAGAATTATGTTTTTATCTTAATTTTTCATCATTCATCAATTAAACTTACCTTATACAAGATGGAAACATTCAACTATTTTTTTTATATTTTTTTTTCATAATATACTTTAAAAATTTAAAAATATTTATAAATTGCAGGTGAGTTAAGTAATCTTAAGACGAGACTTAAAAGACCTTCACACCTCTGTAGATTTTTAAAATTTTATCTATTTAAACCAATTTGTCTTCAAAATTTTAGTATTGAGTTGTTCAAAAACTCATCTTTTTTGAAAAAAAATCATTAAGAAAAGTTGTTCAGAATAGTCCAAAAATCTTAAGTACCTACAACTTTTTATAAAAATTTTGTTACGAAAATGAACCATAATTTGTACTTTTGGACGTTTCTGAACTACTTTTGTTAAGAGGGTGGACGGTAAATTGTAAATTTAGCAGTTTTTTTTACCGTTTTTTTTTTTATTTTAACTTTTTTTAGTATACTAAAAGGTCTTATGGCTATCATTTTTTGAAATTTTTGTCTGAGGAACAAACTCAACAATTTTAGGAAAGCAGCAAAGAGATTGCTAATTCGTAGAAATTTCGCGCCTTTGACTGAATAAAATACGGGGTGTCCCTGAATAACCGCTAATTTTTTGAGGTGATAGAGGGAGTGAAACCAAGCATTTTTTAATATAAAGTATCATCCGGAAATGTATGCTTTCTTAAAACGTACTACGTTTACTAAAAAACTAACTATTTTTCATCAAGTATTTTTTTCTTTGCGTTTTTAGTATTTTTAAGAATACTGGAATAAACCTTGATCAGTAGATCAAAAGTAGATTTTATAATTTTAAGCTAAAGTTATAAATTTAAAAAATAGCATCAAAGTAGGCTAACTTAAAATTTATAAATACAGGGTGTAACATAATATGTGGGACAAAAATTTGTAGTGGGTATTAGGACATCAAAATAATGAAAGAAGTTTCTATAAACATACAGGGTGTCCCATATTATGGTTTTTTTCCATGAATTTAATACTATGGAATTTGAATTCATCGAGCTTGAAAGAAACGCGAATGAAGTAGCACCGCAATATCAACCCAAAATACGTGTTGAAAATTTAATGATATGCGCCCCCTCATTGCCTAATAAAAAATTTTGGACTGTGGAACCGGCTATTAACATGGCTTATATTATGTGAATATTATGTGAATAATGTGGCTCATCATGAACCTTATTACGATTATAGTTTTATTGCTTAATTTTTATGTCTGTTTTTTAATTATTTGATTAAAGTTTTTGGGTACTACTGTTTTTTTTACTATTAGGATAATAAATATGTAATAAATCTACTACTATAATTTTAATTCTCCTTAAACCTTGTTTAAAATAAATTATCTTATTCCCATTTATAAGTGCTTTTGGTCGATTTAATATCCTCAATTTTATAAATAGATTAAAGGACAACACTATTATTTGGACTGCTTCAATTAAATAGAAAAACTTGTTATTATTTTCTTTTAGTCCAACTTTATTGTTTATACGTTTTGTATAAATTAAATTAAAAACTATCGATTTCGGGATAATTTTATCCCATCTATAAATAATTGATTTATCAAGTATTTGAATATTATTCTTGCATGTTAATTTATATTAATTTTGTATACATTTATTTTTATTTTTTATTTTATACCTATGCTTTTATTTTATTTTATATTGTTAATTCTAATTGTTTATTCTTAGATTCTTTAAAAACCTGAAGATGGGATAAAATTATCCCGAAATCGATAGTTTTTAATTTAATTTATACAAAACGTATAAACAATAAAGTTGGACTAAAAGAAAATAATAACAAGTTTTTCTATTTACCTCAATTTTATATTTTTAAATTCTGAAAATTGTAGGTAAATTATTCTAAAATAAAATGTGATCATTATTCAGATAAAAGGGGTTTATTATTTTTGTTTTTCTATTAATTCCAGTAGATAAAGAAATTAATCCGTATTTAAAAACGCATTATGGTAATCCTATTATCGCTATTGTCTTATAACTACTTAATGGATTTTCTTTGTTTCCAATTCAATACCAGGTAGTTCATTATCTCAACAGGGGTTCTAAGCTGTAAAGAAATCAATGATATTATTTACCTTTTTTAATAATATTATTACCTAATGGTTTCTCGAAAATTCCTTTTATTTTGGTTTTTATGGTAATAAAAATATAAGTATACTCCTTCCAGTTTTAACGCTATAATGACTCCTCTGATCATTTTCTGGTACTCAACTTGCTTAAAATCAGTACATTATTTAAACAAAATTTTTCAAAAAAAACTTAATTTTAATCTACATTATCTATACTTACGAATTATACAGGGTGTTTATAATCAAATGTCCCTAACTTCAGGAATATGTCCTATATGAAGATCAAAAAGAAAAATATTCGGGGAAATGGGCCCCTTTTTATCTATTTTTTTCGTAGTTCTATTCAATGACGATTGGCAGAGGTGAGATCTATACAAATTATCATTAGAAATTATGTAACAAAATTGAAGAAAGTTGAACACCCCATGTTTAAAAAACCGAGCATTTTCGCGAAAAAAATTATTCTTCGATTTGATCTTCAAAAAGTTCAGTTTAGTTCCTGTATAATGTAACTAAAGACCTTTACGCAATTAAAACATTTTAATTTATAAAAGTGACTGTTTAGTCTAATGATGTATACTTTTAGAATGAGCAATATCAATTCATTTAAAAAATTGGAATTTTGCATTAGCAGTAATGAAAGGATATAATTTATAATTATTAATCAAACAAATTGAAGAAATTAAATATCTACATATTTGTGAGAAATTGAAATTTCTAGAAAAGTTATTACGTAATCAACTGATTCATTATAAGATAAAATATAATTCCTAATTCTTTTAATTAAGAGGTCATGGAGACCTGTATTTATTTTCAAACTATCCGAATATGTATTGCGCTATATACAAAATAAGAATATCATATGAAAGTGGAACCTCTGCTTAAGACTTGTATGTGACAGTTTTTTAATATTTTATATCCAAAATGGCCAAAAAAAAAATCATTAAAAATACGTAAAATTTGGCCTGTTTTATATTTAGTTTTTGTACTTAATAATTTAATTTTTGAAAAAGTCGTCCTTTAGAAGTCTAGCCTTGAATGTTATTTAAACTATGCAATTATAAAACTGAATGTTATTTACAAAATATGGTTGTAGTTTAAAATAATTGCTAGGCATATTTCGTAAATTTTGAACGCGCATTTTAACTGTAAAAGCAGCTAATACCTTCGTAGTCTAGGTGATACAAATTTTTAAATATAATAAAAATGAAGATTTTTATTGGTAATTATGTGGGATGTACTGTGGTCAAAATTTCTTCCCAAAATTCAAGAAGAAGCTTAAAATATACGTTTACTATCGGAGCGCGGTTCTGCTTAGACTCCCAATTTTCTGAATTATTTAGGACTTACCTAAATTGCAGTAAATTCTTGATTTAAAGGAAGTGTTTGTAGAGTGTCAAAGAAAAGGTAGTTAAATAAAATCAACTCTTAAAAGTCAATATGACTAAGGGAAGAATTTAGCCAGCCCTTATTAATTTATTAATTGAAAATATATAAAGTGATAGACACAATAACATACATATTCGATTCAATATAAATTTAAAAATTTGGGCGATTTCCTCGTGTACAATTATTTTCCAAGTTTTTATATACGAAGTATATGAAAACACGATCACTTATATATTTTGACAAGGCACGCAACATAGTTTTAACAATTTTAGTCATAAGTCATCATAGAATGTGATGAGCGAAACACCTAAATATCTCAAGGAAACAAATGTAGATAAAAAAAATATTCAACTATTTGCTAATCATGCAATAGATTTTTAAGGTTTTGCTGGTATCAAAATTTTGCATTTAGTATTTTGCTAAATTTTGTTACCGATAATGCACCTCGTTGTTTATTTCTAATTACAATTGGATTTCTGCCATATTTTTAGCACCAAAAATTTTATTGGGAAAATATTAATTATTATAAACATTTTTAAATAATTTAATAATTTTAAAGCATTTGTTTTTAATAAAATATGTACAGATAACGATTTATACAACAGATATATAAATACATGACGTATATTGCTTGCTTAACTTGTTTAGTTGGATTTTGGGCTTAGGGCTGACTTTATATGTAAAATGTAGATAGGAGGATTTATAATTTAGTTAGCATGAAAACAAGACTTAAGAATTATGTCTTGAAATCAACGTTATAACAAATTAAAATAAATTTAACAAATACTCCAAGCGAAACAAGCTTAAACAAACAACATTTAGATAAAATCTGAAAACTCCAACAGCAAAATTATTCCAAACATGTTGTGTATATACATGTACAATTTCCAATATATACATACATGTTGTAATTTTTCATGTAAACGTATGCAAAGTTTTTAGACGACTTTATTTCCATCAAATTTTTTAAACCTCGTGTAAAAAGACAGAAACTGTCTGTGTAAAAATATATCTTATATTTAAATTGTCTAGTTCATTAGTTTCCTAATTTTCTAATTATAGGCTCAAAACTTATAAAAAATTTTGTTCGCTCTTTTTCTTCCTGTTCCTTCTGCCCACAGCAGCTCCTGAATGCACTGCTATGTCAACAACTTGAAGAACATTATGGCCAACGATATATTCACAAAAAGGATTATGATTACCAACTGTTGGCGCGAAAACCAGTCCTGCAAAAAAAATCACTTTTTAGCGCATATCGTGTAAATCATTATAATTAAAACAAATATTAGAGACAAGAAAAAAATTAAAAAATTTTGCCCGCTTTAATATATTTATTGTGCTAACCTACGTATCCTATAGTGGTTTCTTAAAATCTAGTTATCTAGTGCCTGTGGTTCTACCATTTCGTACTTTCTTTAATTTTTTATCTACTTATTTTAAATGATCTAAGTAATATTTTTAAAATCGGGGGTTTTTCAATTTTTATTCTTTTTTTGACTTTAGCCTAGACTTTGGTAAAATTTCGGCCCGCAATTTAGTATAAAGGTATCCTAATTTTTTTATCTAAAGCGCTCTACACACGATCCGATTTGGTCGGACGGTCGGGTGGATTTGGTCAGGTCGGGAGATAAATCGGATTGTGTGGAGGCTTGTTGTCTTCCGACCGCTCGAGCGTCCGACCAAATCGGAACGTGTGGAGGTAGATTTAAGTAGATTTTAGGTTGATTATTCTAATGATGCACGTTTTACACACTTTACCCTGATCCTTATGGCAAAATAGGCCGAATCAAAAATATCGTGACGAGTTATTTACTCTTAACACAAAACCTAAAATTGGCAAATTTCCATGGTGACTAATATGTTGCCATTCTTCTCACCTGACGTAATTATTTAGTCACATAAAATCTTTGTAAATACTTCTTTATTATGTAAAATTCGAAGCAATTTTAAAACGATCAAACTACAAGCAGATTTTTGTGGTAATTTCGTTTTAAAATGAACTAAATTTATAGCTATAACTTCACGGAAAGTAGCTTTTTGATTCACAAAGCGTAGCTCATACAAGACTATGAATTATAGACTATTAATGGAAACGAGCTATAATTCATTCGGGAAACAGGAAGCAAATTGCCGGAAATAGTGCTGGACAAATTGTATTCAAACGTGATCCTAAAATCCGAACGGATTATCGAGATTCAATACCTTAATATCTCTGTTTCATAGTTTGACCTTTATCATGATTTTCCGGATACTAAAATTTTTCGCTTTAGAACTTAACAAAACACTTCTGAAGTATAGAAAGAAAATAAATGTGTCATGCAAAATACTGAAGTACTCAATTTTTATTCTGTTTTTCACGTACGAGGAGTACAAGTTTCCGCTTATTAGAAAAAGGGCTATGTGGGGGGCAATATTTTATTTCCATAATTACCAGTAATAAGATGGTACCTAGTACCTACCCAGTGAATTATTGGTAAATGCTATAATTGTGCCAAATAAATACTAAGTGAATTCATTCACATTTCCCAAGTAATTTGTGTATGTGCAAAATACTTCATAAATGCACAAATAAAATAAAACCAAGGTATTTTCTCAATAAACCTAAATATAAATTGCATGACTTTAACAGCCATACGTAGGTGAATTAAATATTAAACAGAAAATATTGTTTTTGCAATTTGTCTCAATATTTGTTCATTTTGCAAAAATAGAACAACATGCATCAAAAGTAAAGTGCTCATTTAAAAATAAATTGCATATAAAAGCAAAACTTGAGTGGTGAATAAAAAACAGAAAAAAGCGCGAGCAGACCGAACCTAGGTTAAGTCACAGAAACTAAAATAATACAAAAGAAAAAAACCTACATTCAGCCAATTACATACATTAACTAGTTTAAACTAACATACCTATTGGTTCTCTGTTAGGCGTATCAAGAAAACAAAAACGAAATTACGGTATAGTCGACAGAGGTATAAAGTTTTTAAAACTAAAATAATGACACCTAGGTAGAGTCATAAACAAGGAAAATGTGCAAGGCGTCATAGATGCGCACCCGAAAGAAAAGCTCTCGGGGGCGCTAGACCAGCTAAAGGGACTAAATTACTATGAAAAAAGCCAGTTTGCATAATGTACCTTAACTTGCGGACTGACTAAGTACAGTAAGGGATTGGCACGTAGTTTTTCTTGTTCGTCGACTTGTCGTCTTACTTCTTCGCGTCTCGCTGATCCAAGGGCGGAAACTTCTTCCCTTGACATTGGACCTGTTGCTTTGGGTAACTCCTGAAAGTCGGGAAGCGACTTTTTACGCGACAATGTGGATTGTGGTACAATGTTCTAGTAAAAAAAGGATGGTAAGTTGGTTACGAGTGAGCATTGCACCGGTGGTAATCGTGTATCATATTTAATACCTCTACTGGAGGTGTATCAATCCAGCTCTCAGACGCCCTACGCGCCATGAGAGCTGGAGAGTACATAACATCCTCCTCGTCATCTTCTCCATTCTGATACCAAAGCATGTCGTTCACAGACTAGCTATATTTATCAGCTAACGCATTTAGACACACGACCCCCACCAGAAGGAATTTTTGGATCGGGGCCACTAACCTTGGGAGCAGCCGTATTCCCACCAGGAATAAACAGGCTCTCCGTTCTCTTTGGTTGATTAGGCGATGGAATGATGTCCTGACCTAGGCTTCTTTTTTTGAGCAGTATGTCTTCAAAAAGTGGCGAGCTGGGTTGTAGAACATCTCCATTAGTTGATGGTAGTTTTCCGCTAGTTATTGAACCATTTCTTGCCGAGGTTGGAGTAGGTGTTGTTCCTCTTGCCATCGATGGAGCTCTTGTTCTATCTGGTGTTACTGAGGGTCGCACTGTCCGATCTACAGAAGGTTGTCTTGATCCCACATTTCCACCCATTCGCACTGCTGCTCTTGAATATCTATCTACACTAGAATCACGGCTGGGCGGCCGTTTATAATGATCGAAATGATCTATAGAGGATTGTTGGGAAATGTTTCCCAGATATGGACGGTCACCTGATACTCGTCTGGAATTTCTTTGTGTAATTTGATTATGTTCCGTCGTTAACGAGTTTCTACCGCGCATAGGTGTAGGTTCTCTGCTGGGAAATTGTTTTTGTATATGTGCATGCAAATTTTCCGCGTTAATTTCGTTAATGTGATCACTATTTGTAATAATTGTTGGGTTTTGTACATGTGAGTGGGGATTGTTTGGAGGATTGGATTCTTGTTGTTGATTATTAAACATACTATTATTGGTCGGCATCGATGTTGCATTCGATTTTGTGTTCTGATATTGGTTTTGTATATTATGGGGATTTGAGGTTTGGTGAGGATTTTGTTTAGGTATTTGATTACTCATTTGGTTAGTTATTTGATTACTCATTTGATTACTTGGATTACTATTAATCCTAGAGTCTGTTTGGTTATAATCAGCAAACTTTTCTCGGAGCTTTTCTTTCGCACGTAGCTTTTCAAGGCCGGGTTGTTTAAAATCGGGGGCATATTGTTTTGCTACTGCTAACGCTACCTCTGAGTCCTCACGTGCATGTGATGATAATATATCCGCTTGTTCAGCTTTGCCTCGAGCTGTAGCAGTTCTTGAAATAGCTATATCTGCTTTTTGCAGGGCAATTTTGGAAGCACGTTGAGCTGCACTTACAGCTCCATCTATTCTTTCTCTAAACTTTGCTGATCTCATTAAAAATAAATGTTTCTTCTTCGGATTGGTTATTAGTACGTTGTTTTTATATTTTCCCTCCTCTTTTTCTCCATTACTAAAGGTAGTTACACCGTAACCATATTTCTTATTATTATACCATTCACCTTCGTATTTAAGTCCATCAGATCTTTCACTTACACCGTAACCAGTACGTTTATCATTCTTCCATTCACCCATGTAGGTTTCAGTCACTCCAGGATCCATATGTTCATCCTAAACGAATATATCAATCAGTAGTTTATTTTCATTTTAGACTTACCACTTACTTCTACAACAAAACTAGCATTCGAATCAGATGGCAGGGAAGCATTCGTTATGGCTGATTGTGCGGAATCTGTGCTAACCCATGACGCCGAAGAAGCTGTCGATCGTATACTTCCCGTCACTCCTCTTTTTTCCAGATCTCCCGTACTTCTCTGCTTTTTCAGTTTGATGCCCTAAAACGAAGATCAATTCAAAATATTATAATACTAAATGATGTATAGCTATTTTTACATTGAATACAAATATTTTTGTTAGATAGTTGGTAAACGTATATTTTCCTAAAGATCAAATCCATTTCGAAAATGGGAAATGGTTTCCCTATTGACTTTGTCAAAAGAAAAAGCTAAGCTGATAAAAAGTGGAAATCAAATGAACAAAACAGGAATAATGTATTCGACCAGTATAACGTGTATTCTCATGCAAAGAAAATATCTTGCAATAAAAAAATCAGGTTCTTATATGCCTTACTTTTCGAGGAATCTTTCATTAAAAAATCTGATATAAAACACAGTTATCAAAAGGGTCATGAGGAAAATAATCCACAAAGGTCTTTGCTATTTTCGGAAAATTTTATTGAAAAATGGTTTCAGCACCTATATTTTTGCATTTTACAATTTTGAAAACTCAAAAAGTTTAGTTGAAAAGAAAATCAAATTTAAGTGAATGCTAAAAAACTCACAAAATGTAATACGATAGGTCGTTTATAATAGTATTGTTCCAACAACGAGTTTCCTGAATGTCACGAAACCGTAACAAACCTGCTTGGATATAGATTATGCCCATGCGCTAACTTTGTACGTTCCAAAGTGTATGTCAAATGTCAGTGTGTTGGAACGGTTTTTTATACACATGCTGTGATTATTTAGATGTTGTTATTGCGAAGAATGGAAGGTTATGTTTCAAAGCTGAAGCTGAAGCTGAAGTCCTCATGTCAATCTAACCAGTAACTTCTTCTTGGCCGAACATGAACCTAAGTGTAGTTGGAACATAAACCTGAACCGTCCTACATCTCTGATGATGAAATGCTTATTATCTATTACGCATGGCCCTGATCGTCAATGTATGGTTTTTAGGCGTGTCGGAACAAACCTATTGTGTCGGTTATGTTTAGTAATATCCCTGTTTAGTGGTTAAGTAAGTATTATATCCATTTATTGATCTGTGTGCTTTTAGCTTTGCATTAATATAGACCAAACGTAGTTTTGCCTCAAAACATATTTTTGTGCAATATTTATTTTGTTTGAGCTAAAATTTGTAATATAAACCAATACGTTGACAAAATATCAAATGATGTGCGCTCATTTTAGAAAATAGACCAGTTATAAAATATATCAAAAATAAATAACGTTGTGTATACGAGGATTTTCATAAAAAAAAGTGGACGGTGTGGAAATTAATCATTTAAAATTCGAAATTTTGAATAATTCTATAAAATAAAAATGTATACGAATGTATTTTTAAAGATTTTGTTAAATATTTTAGAAATGATCGGTCCGCTTTTATAAGTCAAAGTTATTACAAAGCTCTTAGGTAATTTATTTTTATTGTTTTAAAAGCGTTCCAAAGGCCAACCGTTTTATCGCAAGATGCCAAATTGTAGTAAAAAGAAAACAATTCTTTAGATAATTATTGCATTAAAATTTTTTATTTGGCATGGCTTCGAAGTTAAATAAGCCAAAACTAATTCGCGCACACTTTCAATTCGATATTACAAAGTCGACTTGAATCTTGAATTTGAAATAATAATTGGACCGAAGCCATGAGCTTCCGCAAATTTGAACGAATAAATCCAGATTTAATATTATCATTATGCGTGGAAATAATTGAAATAACCCAACGCTGATGACTCAAGCTCATTTTCTTTCATGAAAGTTTCATCGTTTTCTTTTCAGCGGATAATATAAGAAGGACATTAGCTGCTAAGTTGATGTCGTTTTCAGATTCTTGCTGCAATTATTCGGTTCTCTAGGGTAATGTGTGCTATTAATTTCGGTTTATTTGTAGTTTTATGGATATTTATAGTTCATTTTTATATGAACACAAAATTTTAAGAGCATAGTTATTAGGATCAGATGCATTTATTACTCACCATATTTTACAACTTATTTCTTATGTCATTGATAAACAATGAAATGGCTTTCAGAAGGAATTTTAATTTATAACAAGATTTCTTAATTTCTAATGGTACATTCAGGATTTGGAACTTATATTGATCGTACATGGTTTTAGAATCTACAATCCGAAGAATTTATGGAAGCATTCCAATATTTCTACTCGGGTACAATAATTTTAAATTAATCCTCTTCCCAAACGTAATCTCTCTGAAAATACTTTCCAAATTGACAAAAAAGCACTAACATAGATAAAAAGTTGACAGGTTTTATTTTAGAGAACTAAGTACTAATAAATCAGCACCAAAGTGGCTACCCTAAATAAGTTAGCAAATACAATGTTCTGATCACCCAGATTTTATTTTTTTTATCATTGCAAGGTGACGAACTTCAAATCTCTAATTTTCAATAACAAGATTAAATAGCACATCAATTCAAATGGAAAAATATTATGACAAGACTTCCTCGTAATCTGAACTCTATAAACATGCTGATAGTTGCTACAATTAATTCTAAAAATAGAGCATGTAAATATTCAATTTGAAAAAATTGAGATAAGTAGAGTTTTCAGGATCGACTCTCATTGACTAGAAACGTTTTTTATTGTACTCTTTTATTCTGTCAAACCATTATTTTTTTTCAGTTGGTAGTAGGTATTTAAGTTTTCTCAAATTCATAATTTTGTGAGAGTATTTGCCTTTTTTGGCCTAAAATTTTGAGGGCCAGGAGACCTTTCCTCCAGGCAATACAACATTTTCAAACATTTGGGACTATTCCTCCAGAAAAATTGGGATAATTTTACAAGTCTTTTACGTGCGGTTGCAATTCTGGAGGAAAAGACTCATAGACTAAAAGTATTCTATCCTTTAAATATTGAACTTTGATATTTGTAAATATGGTCCATGTCACGAACAAGTCAGCTTTTTTATCTCTCTCTTACTCACTAGAAGTAAAGGACCCACTCTTGAGTGGGAATAAGATGATAGAGTGACTTACTAGTGACATGGATTTTATTTTATGAAATTGGACTTACAAAAAGGCCTTTTTTAATATTACTAGCACCAATCGACCGTCGTCTCACTGTAGGTTCATTGGAATTCATTTTAAGAACAAAACCACCTCTGGAATCGTCAACTCTTTTGTCTCTTTTCTCACTCAGTTCTTGTGCTGCACCTGCACCTCCAACTTCGTTGCTTCGCAGTGACGTCATAGAGGCTCTAAGTGCTTTGTTGGTTCTGTACTTGGAGGCTTTCCCAAAAGGTGCACTATTCCGGACTCCGTACCCGTGCCTCATTCCTCTCAGCCATTGCCCTTGATATGTGCCTGCAAAAATAAAAAAATATAAGACCAAAAAATTTTTAATTATTTTCTGAAGTTGTAATGGAGTTGTTGTTTATTATAAAAGTTGGAAACAAAGGGCCAGTTGCATCAGTACTACTCAAAGCCTTAAGTGACACTTAATTTTTTTAAGAGACAGATTTTCCATTTATTTTTGTATATTTTTGAATTTGAATGATAAGTGGTGGAATTTAAGGGCGCATATTAAACAAACCTATTAATTTGTATTGGTGCATTCATGTTTCTTGAAGCTTGCTCTCTGTATTATACTTCACTGTACTGTTTCATTAGAGAAGCAAACGTTCTATGGAGCATCGCAGCTGCAACATAAATGCACATGGCAAGCAGCCTGGCGATGTGCGAGCAGCCAGGCCGAGGGTTAAATGCGCCCTAAAGACCGGTTGCATAGTTAAAGCAAAAACTTTGAGAGATAGTTAAACTAAAAAATTGTCAGATTTCCCATTGTATTTTTGACATTTTTTTAGTTAAAGTCTCGAAAGAATTTAAGAATATTTTAAAGAAAATAATAAATTTATACATTTTAATTAATTTAAAGTCGAAGCATTACTCGTTAAAATTCTAAACATACATTAAGAAGCACCTTGTATAAATTAGTTAAATTAACATGTGTGGTGTATACATAAGTATTAAATAAGTAATGTTACAAAAAGTTTATGTATGTACTGAATATGATTCTGGCAAAAAGCGTTGGGACTGACTGTAGGTTGAAGATAACCTTTGATGTTAATTTAAATATATGAAAGTATTATTCAGGTAGATATGTGGACGTTTGGAAGGGAAAATTTGAAAAACGAGCCTAGAATCCCAAGTCATATTTATTACAATTTTATTCCTCGCTTTTTCATCATTTCCAAGAGATAAATTACAATAATAATAATTTATTCTTACCCCATGTAACAGTAAATAAATATACGTAATCGAAAAATTAACTTTAAAATACACTTTATAAGTAAATTGCCTAAAAAATTAATTTGAATTTATTTACATAAAATCTCGCATAAAATATTGGAGTAATTTTAATCTCAAATATTTAGAACGAAAATAAGTTATAAAAGAATCTGTTCGTAGCGTATTTTTATTTTTAAGATATCTCCAAGCAATAAATTATTTTAAATAAAAGAAGGAAGAAGTGTGAAAATATATTGAGGAAGATGCAATATATTACACGGATATAGCACTATATTTTTTTGCGAAACTTTAATGGTTCAAAGAACACTGAAACAATAAGTAAAAACTGGCCTTTATGATAAAAAATTAAACTTCTTTCATTTTGAAGTTAATAATAATCATAAAATAAATTAACACTAAAAACAATTGTTTAATAAACGAAAATGCTCATTTAAAGTAACTAAACATTGTAATTAACTAAGTTTTCTTTTTAAATCGCAAATTAGGTATATTTTAATTTTAGGTAAATTTAACCTTTTATCATGAGAACGCTGGAACCACTGGTTTTCAATATTTACAACCATAATGGTTAGGTTAGGTTGGGTAGAATACGTCGTTAGATGTCGTTCCACCAATTTAACCTAACCTAAAAAAACATTATGGTCAATTTGTATTTAGTTTGGAAAAATTCAGAGTAGACCATTCGTTATTCTGCGCTTTCACGTTCTGCTGCTTTCCGTTATGCTAAAGTCGTTATGCTGCTTTCCAGTTTCTGTATTATGCTATTTACGCTTATGCTATGACAAAGTACGCGTCACCGCTTTTAATGGGGTTTATCTAGTACCTATCAGTGTCCAAAATAGTGTTTAAACCACATTTTTGTGCTTAATGATTACATATTCAACAAAACATAAGTAGATTTAATATTAAAAACTTATAGTAAAACATAATAGTAAAGCCTCATTTTCACGGTGATAGTACTATGGTACTATCATGAAAGCACTGTCATGATAGTCACCACGAAAGTGCTATTATGGGCGCGTTCCAGTAATAAACACTAAAGCCCACGACCACGACCGCAATATTTTCCCGTTCCACTAGCTCAAAAGGTCACCATTCAACAAACAACCACAGAAACCCAGGAATAAATACGGTCGTTGTGAGCTTCTTGCGGTCGCCATCGATGCACGAAAGAAAAAATCGCGGTCTTATGTAGAACGATTTTGCGGTCGTCGTAGGCTTTAGTGTTCATTACTGGAACGCGCCCTATATGATACGATAGCGACTTTCAAATTATCTACACTGCGACAGCTCTCGTGACAGTTCCTATCATGATAGGAACTATCACACCAACTATCACCGTGAAATTGAGGCTTTATGCTTGTATTCAAACAAATGGGTATATACTGCACTTCCAGGTTCTTACTTATGCCACCAGAGGGCAAGCAGAATACTAAAATTCCTAATAAGGACGATTCGATTGTATCATTGTATTTAGAACACCGATTAATGTAATCACCTCGATAATTATAATCTCCAATTTCTCAGTAAATTTGACAGTTATTCAGGTACACCCTGTATAAATTTATGTTCACCAAAAACTGTTTTTATTGCAATTTCATAAAATATTTCGTGTAAGTTTATAAGTGCGCTTTATTAAAAAAGTTAAAATGGAGAATAAAACGAGAAATATACCCCTTTTATGAGAACACTAAAATTAACTTGGGAATAGTCGTAACTTGTAAGTTATAGCTTAATATCTTTAATGACTTTCCATAACTTTTTGAGCTAAAGCCTATACAGGTTACCATCTTGAATTTTAATGTCTTTTTATTTATCCAATATTTAATAAAAATAAATTTCGCAGGGCCGATTACACAATGCGTGGTTCGACAGTGGTGGAAAAAAGTATGGAAACTTTCAATTATTTTCCAAATATCACTTTTTATTTATTAAATGTTTATTTAGAACAAAAATATCATTTTTCTGGGTATTATTTCTTGAAAATATGTTCATTAAAGTTCATTTTTGTCACATTCAAGTTTTTGCTGGAAAAAGAAGTATGAAAACTTATTTTTAAAGTCGGGAAATCATCGCCAGGATGAATACAATTATTAAGAGGATATCCGAAAAAGATTTTTAGACCAATTCAACATTCATCTGACTCCCAAAACCATAAAAAGCACCTTACAGCTGTAGATTTAAATGATTTAAATGTTGCTGATTTTTATCGGTTTAATTTCCAAGAAATATAGAAGACCCCGAATGGAATTTGCCAGATCGCATTCGACATGGCGGATCATGAAAAAGTAGAATACGGGCTTTTGGAGCAATGAAAGTAAGTTTACGTTAATTGGTTCTAATGGTAGACAGTATATTCGGAGACCCATAAACCGACCATTAAAGATAGTGATGTGTCTATTACGGTATGAGGTCTTTTTTCTTGATCTGTGGTTGTACCAATTATGCTAGCACATGGAAAATGCTTCATTTTTGGTATAGAAACATTTGTGAAAACCAAATATTACCACTTTCTTCAGGATAAATACAACTGAAGCAGGATAATGGATAATTATCCGAAGTTGCTGAACAATGGTTTTCTTCAAGTAGGAAAAATAAAAATTTCCATACTTTTTTCCAGGTATTTATATTTTTGATGAAATTATTGCTACTTATTAGTTATTTAGAAAATTTTGATCACTAGCATGGGTATATTTAATCATAATAATTCTATTTTAAATTGAAAATTATTTATACATATATTTTTAAGTATTTGTAAATTTTCTATACTTTTTTGTCTATCATAGTAGATGGCTCGATGTGGCTCACGGTACCTAGTGCATGCACTTCCAAATGGTTTGGAAGTTTACATGGGATGTCGGTATAATTTGCACGACTGAAAGAAGATGAGAAAGCAGGTTTGCGTCAGGTTTTTTGAGGTTATATAGTTTTGCGTAATTGCGTACCATTACATTGCAGAATGCTTTGCCTTCTGTGTCAATGTATGTTATGCACATTAAAGTTACTTAACCCAGAATGTTCTCGTACATTTGTGCCGAATTAAATTTGAGTGCACGAACAGTGTGCGGGCTCAAAGCTTTGTATTCACCGAATTTAAGAGTGTGTGCACAATATTTCGACTTGTTCGCGCACCTTTTTAGGATTGTGCGAACAATTTGTTTATGCTTTCAAAACCTGATACAGATGGAACATTTTTGTGAACATTGTGCGGTGCAGTGTCAAATATGTGCACGCATCGCTTTGACACACCTGGTTTGCGAAAACCATCAAGATACGTGGTTAGTGGTTCGCGAAAACCATAGATCTCCGCGGTTCGTGGTTCGCCGAAGCACGCACCGAGTAACCGAGTAAGAAGAGCCGCGTAGCGGCGAGTATTTGAATGAACAGGTGCTACTGTTGACTTATGAAACGAGTCTTTTATACTCTTTTTGTTTTGCGGCTTTTTACCAACTTGAAACAAAATAATATTGTAGTTTTCAATTTTAATAATATTTCTGGTAGTTGGCAACTCTAATGTTAGGTTTGTAAAATCAACAAATAACCTATAAATCGCTTGGCAGCTTCCATTTTTATATCAACTTGAATGCTACCAACGTCGAAAAGACACATTCCACTGCTATAAATGCACTCAAAACAGCGCGTTTATGGCTATTTTGAATTTCGACCACGCATTGATTGCGCTATTTTGTCACAAATTTTGTGAAAAATTAAGGATGATGAGTAAAGGCTTTTTGTGCTTTTTGTGCTTTATGATTTTATTGGTTTCAGTAACAGCACTAGGGTTTACAGTATTTTTGTTGACTAATAAATGATTTACATTGGCATAAAGTTTACATAAACGAGTTTTTATTTATTACTCCTCTACTAGCATTATAAATGACCACCAGAGGTCGTATCTGATCTCCGATATCGAGAATAAACGAAGTGTTTTGAGTGCTTTTACAGCTTCTTATTGACGCAATATAGAAAAATGATAATATGTAAACTAATTTAAAAAAATGCATAATTTTTTGTTGTTAAAGTTCTCAAATTAACAAGGCTTTTTCAGATTGGTTGATTTTACGAATGTGACTCTAATCGTTCCATAAAAATATTTTGTGATTTTTTTAGTACACAAATTATTTTGTCGATAATTGTACACACATTCATACCCCATATTTCAGATCATTTTATATTTTTTTAATATGCGAATTTTAAAATATCTACTTTAAAAAAATATTTAACAAAACTTATAGTTTATGCATCCTACTATAATGTATTCAAACTACAATTTTATGGGACACCTAGATAAATATATTTTCCACTTTATTCGCAATTCTCCTGTAATGTGGATTTATACATCCCAGTCTCCGAATAAAAGCCACATGCTCTAATTTTAATAGCTGAACCATCTTCCTGCGTGTAGATAAGTATACTTGAAACAGCCCCCCGTCATAAAACAAGCGCTAAAATACACGAGGGACGAGGGTTACATACATAAAGATAATAAAAATTAAAGCTTCATCATTCTAGTAAAATAACGTTTTAAGCAATACAGGATGTCCCATAAAAGGCGAAAGAGCTATCTGTATTCCAGACACTAATTAAATTTTAATAAGATAAAAATGGAATTAAAATAAAACTAAATGAAACTCAAATCAATAAGAACTTATTAAAATGACCAAAACAAAATCTAGAAAAGTTAAAAATTAAAAAAAAAATGATAAGCGAATTCAATTGTCAGATTTAATTTATGATTGTTTAATTAATTTGTTTTAAAGTACTTGACTGATACATTTTTTTAGTTTTATTAAAGAAAATTTTCAACTTTTAAAACAAAAATGTGAAGTTAACTGAGCTTGATTTAAATTTAATTTATTAAAAACGTTTAAAAAGATGGGAAATATTCTATTCTCGAAAATTTATAACAATAAAGAAGTTAAACTTCAACTTAAACTTTTCCTATCTCGAAGAATAATCAAGAGAATTTTTTGTTGCTATTTTTCTGGGGAACCCAAGAGGATACTGAAGAGTTCTACCGCCATTTATGAAACACCCTGTATACAAAATAAGTGTAGTATTTTTCATTTGAAATTATGCAATGTTTTAAATACTTTAAATAAAGAATTAATAGTTATGCAAAAAAATTAAATATTCTTTTCAGGAAAAATTAATTAATTCTCTTGATTTCATTTTCAATTCGGTCGAGTGATTCGTAAATTGTTAATCCGCAAACTAATAGATTTGAAAATTAAAATGATAAAATGCACATAAAACCGAGCATCATAAAAATGTACATATGTATATTTAAAAAAAACGTTCAAAATAAAATATAAATTTTTAACTTAAAAAGTGGAAATTTCAATTAAAATCTTAATTAAAGTCTTTTATTATTTACTTTAATAAAATTTTAAACGTGAACGTTGCTTTTATTACACTATTTTTTAAGTTAGTACCTTTTTATAAAGAAACTTTTTTTTAATTAGTGTTATTCACGTGATGCGTTTGCAAAAGTTAGTAATTTATAAAAATAAAAGAGTCCATTTTAAATGATGACGCTAAAAGAAATTAATTTGGAAAAAGCTACTCTTTATTGCTCATTTTTTTAAAATATGACATGACTAATATATGGCTTCATAAATCTTCCCCATTTTTAATTGTTATGATTCAAACGATTTCAACGTGTTTAATTTTTACCGCTATAAGATTAATTTATGACATACCATTCATCTCTACTTTTTGCTCCATAAAATATTTTTTGTGCTACTTAAAATATTATTGCACGAATAAATTGCGTTTAAAAATGTAGGTGTAGAATTAATTTCAATACATATTTAAGTCTCATAAAAAACTAACAAAACTACAATTTATAGAGTAGTGAAATATGAAAAAAATCTATTCACAGTATTGACGATTCAAATTAAATTTTCCTGCCAAAAATGACGTCACAAGTAGGTCAGTGACAACTGAAAGTTATGTGGCAAACTTCTAACGTCATCCCATTAGTTCCGCATTCGACCGCAAGAAAGATATCGCTTAACTTAAAACCCAATTAATATTAAAATTTTAAATCAAATAACTAAGTGACAAAATTGTTATTATCAAGAATTTGCATAACAAAAAAAATCTGAAATATTAATATTTCCACACGATTTGAAGATTTTATTTCAGTATTCTTAATTTAATTAAAAAATGTTTGATAGTATGACAGTTGAAAAATATTGCAAAGATTTAAGTACATACATTTCTATATAATTTATTTTGGAAAATATTTAAAATGATTTTTAAAATACTTTTTAAGTGCTACATTGAGGATACCAATTTTTACACCATTTTAAGACACCCTGTAAATGCTGTGGCATATTATTTTTATACATAACGCTGGTGAATTAAAATATACCCTACATCCTACATTATTAAAAAAATATAATTTTCACCTTTTTG
Organism: Stenus bimaculatus; assembly: GCA_963971135.1. Taxonomy (NCBI): domain Eukaryota; kingdom Metazoa; phylum Arthropoda; class Insecta; order Coleoptera; family Staphylinidae; genus Stenus; species Stenus bimaculatus. Next base: position 42,860,924 of record OZ020183.1, on the reverse strand, counting down.
CAATATACCTAGTTATTTCAATTATCTAGAATCTATGTAGAACGTTATACGATTTTATTATTCTTCTTTGAACATGCAAAAAAATGTAACACGCCAAGATTTTGCTTTGATTAATTTAACAGTTGGAATGCATAAGTAAAAACACAATATAAGTGGTATAATAAAAAAGTATAAAAATACAGTATTGGAAAAAAGTAGAGCAACATTTAATTGTTTTAAATTACCGGCTACAATAATTAGTAAGTGTTTCCGCCGAAAATGGTTATTTTATTGTTTGTTGGTAATTTGCGATAAGTTTTGTTGTTTGTTATAATAATCTAGTTATCTTAAAAAAAAAGATATATAAAATGTCATAATAACTCAATAGTTTGTACAAAATACACTTATTTTAGAAAATAACAATTATTTTCTTTTACAAAATAATCTTTATCCTATAATCCATCAGTAATTTTTTAAAGAGTGTTTTTGACCTATACTACGGTGTAAAGACCCACTCGCAACATTTGGTCCTTCGAACCGGATTTGGATAAAGATTATATGGTTCATCATCAATAAACAAGCCAATCTGCATGTCCAGAAGAGGATTTGTTACTGCTAGTCCAGAAAACAATTCTTCAAGATTCAACAGTCGTCAGTTCATCGAATATTTTCCATGTGAGCACCAAAATAGTTTTTAATTTGATATTGCTTATTATTTGTACCACTTACATTAAATTAAATTAAATATGAGTAATGCCGAAAAATTAAAGGTATTAAAGGGAAAACGTGGAGTTAAAAAAGGTGAATTAACGCGATTCATAAATTTTTTAATAAAATTTAATGCTTCTGAAATTGACACAATCGAATTGTCAGAAAATGATTTATCACAACTAAAAACGCGACTTTTAAATTTAAATGTCGTTTTTGAACAATTTAACAGTATTCAAGAAGAAATTGATCTTCTAATAGATTCAAATGAAAATTATGATATTGAAAATTCCGAAAGGGAATTATTTGAAAATCAATATTATGAAGCTATTGCTCAAGCAGATGTATTAATAAAAAATGCTTCCAAAACTACAATTTTAAATTCTAGTATTTTGGAAGTTGTTAACAAAAGTGATACCATTTCGAAGGAGTTTGACATTAATGCTTCCCAATCAGTCAAATTTCCTGAGATACGTTTACCTCAATTTAATGGGGATTTTGATAATTTTTTATCATTTCGTGATCTTTTTTCGAGTTTAGTTCATAACAACGAGCGTATGACAAATCTTCAAAAATTACATTATCTAAAAACTTCTTTAACGGGAATCGCTTTAGAATTGCTGGATAATATTGAAACAAGTTCAGATAATTATGAGGAAGCATGGAATACATTGTGCGAAAATTTTGAAAATAAGGAAATTTTAGCACAAAATCATTTTGATAAAATACTTAATGTAAAAACAATTACACAAGAATCGTCTTTTGAAATTCGTGCATTGGTACGAATTATTCAAAATAATTTAAAATCATTAAAAATATTAAAATTGCCTATAGAGAGTTGGGATTTTATGATCATACATCTTACTAAGTCCAAGTTAGATGCAATAACTCTTCGTGAATGGGAGAGCTTTAAAAAAACAGGGGAATATCCGACCTTAGATGAATTTATTAATTTTTTAAAGGATAAGGCTAATATGCTTCTTAAAATACAATCCTTACCAAAAAATAATTTTTCTGATGGTTCCTCTACTTCTGAAAAGCACCAATCATTTAAAAATAAGAAATTCCAAACATCTAATACATTCATATCGACATCTGAAAATTGTTTGCATTGCAATGGTGCACATAAAATTTATATTTGTCCTGAGTTTCTTAAATTAAATTCAAAACAAAGGTACAATAGAGTAAAGGTACTTAAGCTCTGTACGAATTGTCTTTATCAAAATCATTCTAATCGCGATTGTAAATCAAAATTATGTAAATTTTGTAACCAAAGGCATCATACATTGTTACATTTTGATAAACCCAAGCCAAAACGTATTTCTGAAACTTCAATTAATGAGGTATCTACAAATGATAAAGAAGGCATACAAAGGGTTTTATCAAATTCGACTTCTAATATTCAAAATCAAATGCTATTATCAACTGCAATAGTTCTTGTGGCGAATAAAAATGGATATCTTGAATCGTGTAGGGTTCTCTTGGATTCTGGATCACAATCCAATTTTATTACTGCGGAATTTGTTACTAAATTAGGTTTAAAACAAGATCCCGTTAACATCAATGTTGTTGGAATTAATCAAATTAGAACTAATTTCAAAACAAAATGTGAAGTCGAAGTTACGTCGCTTCAAGATGATTTTTCGTTTAATATGTCTTGTATAGTTATTCCTAAAATATCTGATGATCTTCCAAATGTCATATTTAATTCTACAAGATTAAATATTCCAAATCATGTTGCTTTAGCAGATCCTGAATTTTACAAACCTTCACAAATTGACATGTTAATAGGTGTTGAAATATTTTGGCATCTTATAATCTCTGGTAAAATCGAATTGGGTTGCAGTTTACCAATTTTACAAAAAACTAAGCTTGGTTGGGTGATATCTGGTTCAATACCTTCTACTCGAATCCATATGACTATTTGTAATTTTTCTACTGATACTGTTCAAGATCAATTAATGAAATTTTGGGAAATAGAGGAAGTGTCACCTCAGACAATTCTTTTTGATGATTGTGAGCAACATTTTATTGCTAGCACAAGAAGGGACATTTCAGGTAGATTCATCGTTTCAATTCCATTAAAGGACGATGTATCTAAGTTAGGTCATTCCAAAACTCAAGCAATTAATAGATTTTATTCCATGGAAAGAAGATTTCATTCAAATTCAAGATTAAAGCATATGTATATTGAATTTATGGAGGAATATAAAAATCTAAATCATATGACTAAATTAAAAAATCCAGAATTCATAAAAGATATTTATTATTTGCCTCATCATGGTGTCTTAAAAGAATGTAGTATCACTACCAAATTACGTGTAGTTTTTGATGCATCATGCACCACTTCAACTGGAGTTTCTTTGAATGATATTCAATCAGTTGGTCCTATCATTCAAGAAGATATTTTTTCAATTTTGTTACGATTTAGACGTCATTTAATAGCGTTTTCAGCTGACATTGGAAAAATGTATAGACAGGTATTAATTAATCCAGAGCAACGTCATATGCAGTGCATTCTTTGGCGTGCAGATCAATCACATCCTCTCGAAACGTACGAATTAAATACAGTTACTTATGGTACGGCTTCAGCTTCATTTCTAGCAATTAGATGTCTTCATCAATTGGCTAAGGAGAATCAAGATAAATTTCCTGAAGTTTCGGAAATAATAAAAAGAGATTTTTATGTGGATGATTTACTTTCTGGATCGGAATCATCATCTCATGCTATTTTTTTAATTCAACAAATTTTTGATGTTTTAAGTCAAGGTTGTTTTGATTTACGCAAATGGATTTCTAATGATCCCGAAGTAATTAAAATATTTTCAAATAGCAATGATAGTATAAAAATAATGCCCATAAATTTTGGTGAATGCGCTAAAACTCTTGGGGTATATTGGAATCCCGGTGAAGACGTTATACAATACAAAATACCTGAAATAAATTTACCAACAGAAATTTGCAAAAGAACTATATTATCTACAATTTCACAAATATTTGATCCATTAGGGTTACTTGGTCCTGTTATAATTGTGAGTAAGGTTTTATTGCAACAACTTTGGTTGGAGAAATTGTCTTGGGATGAACCTGTTTCTTGTAATATAAGGAAAAATTGGGTAGATTTTATTTCCAATCTCATGTCATTAAATTCTTTCCAGATTCCTAGGCATGTCTTGTTAAAAAATACTGTTGCAATAAATATTCACGGTTTTTCTGATGCCTCCACTACAGCTTATGGAGCCTGTATTTATATACAGAGCATTAATGATCAGGGTAAATCAAACATAAAGCTTTTATGTGCAAAATCTAGGGTGGCACCAATAAAATCCACAAGTATTCCTCGCCTTGAATTGTGTGCATCTTTAGTCCTTTCAAGATTGGTAAATAAAGTAATTAAATCTTTAAGTTTGAATAATTTAATTAATAATTGTTATTTATGGACAGATTCATCAATCGTTTTATATTGGTTAAGGTCAAATCCTTCTAGTTTAAAACAATTTGTGGGTAATAGAATAGCGGAAATTCAAAACTTGACAACCAATTGCAAATGGGGACACGTCAGGTCCAACGATAATCCTGCGGATTTAATTTCCAGGGGTGTGACTGCTAAGGTGTTAGTTGATAGCCTCTTATGGTGGAATGGTCCATCGTGGTTAATGTCAGATACATCAAAATGGCCAACTTTTCTCAGATCTCAGATTCCAAATGATTTACCTGAGATGAAAACAAATACAGTATTGATCGCATCCATCAGTTATACTTTCGAAATCAGTCTTCTCAATAAATATTCCTCTTTTATTAAATTGCAAAGGGTATTCTCTTTTATGAAGAGATTCTTACATAATTGTAAAATCCCAAAGCAGAATCGCATTTTAGGGCCAATATCGGTAATTGAACTTAGAGATGCTACTAATCAATTATTTAAAATGCATCAAAAAATTTCTTTTAATGCGGAATACAAATTTCTCAAAAGAAGGAAAATAGTACATCATTCGAGTAAAATTGCCAAATTAAATCCTTTTATTGACGATCTTGGTTTAATTCGCGTAGGTGGTAGGCTAGAAAATGCCGATTTGCCTTTTAATAAAAAGCATCCAATAGTAATTGATGCTAAACAAGGGTTTATCAAAATACTTTTTAATTATTATCATAAGAAATATATGCACGCTGGTCCTCAGTTGCTTCTTTCAAATATTCGTGAATTATTTTGGCCTATTGGCGGAAGAGATCTTGCTAGAAGAACATGTCATGAATGTATTAAATGTTTTAAGGCCAAGCCAATTTCAATTGATCAATTTATGGGTAATTTACCAAAAAAGAGGTTAATTCCAAATTTACCTTTTACTATTTGCGGAATAGATTATGCAGGCCCATTTCAAGTCAAAGATAGAAAGGGACGTGGGTGTAAACTTAGCAAGGCATATGCTTGTTTAATTGTCTGTTTTAATACTCGTGCAATTCATATTGAACTTGTTTCAAATTTAACCACAGATTGTTTCATATCTGCATTAAAAAGATTTATCTCAAGAAGGGGTCTCCCTGCTGAAATATTTTCTGATAATGGTACCACATTTGTAGGGGCAAATAACGAAATGCGCGAATTAATAACATTTTTAAAAACTAACCAGTTAAATTTTCAAAACGAAATATCAAAGTTAGATATTAAATGGCATTATATACCTCCTCAAGCACCTCATTTTGGAGGTCTTTGGGAAGCAGGAGTACGTTCAATGAAATTTCATATGAAACGCGTAATAGGTAATTGTTTACTTACTTATGAAGATTTAAATTCTGTTCTGGTGCAAATAGAGGCAATATTAAATTCTAGACCCATTGGTCCACTTTCTATGGATCCTTCAGATTTGAATCCTTTAACTCCTTCGCATTTTCTTCTTGGGCGTCATCAAAATGCATTACCGGAAATGAATTTATCTTCAATTCCTGAGAATCGGTTAAGTACATACCAGCATTTGCAAAAACTTCGTCAAGATTTTTGGATAAGATGGTCAAAGGAATATTTATGTGAACTTCAACAAAGAAAGAAGTGGAACAGGTCCAGCAAGATCATCAAAATCGGGGATTTGGTTTTAATAAAGGATGATAATCTCCCTCCTCTATTTTGGAAATTGGGACGAATCATCGAGGTTTTTAAAGGAAAAGATGAAGTTGTTAGAGTAGTTTCCATCAAAATCAACACTGGTGTTATAAAACGTGCGGCCACCAAGATTTGTCCGTTGCCTACATCTCAGAACTGTGAATAATTTTTTGAAAACTTTCATTTTCAAGGCCGGGAGTATGTTTCCGCCGAAAATGGTTATTTTATTGTTTGTTGGTAATTTGCGATAAGTTTTGTTGTTTGTTATAATAATCTAGTTATCTTAAAAAAAAAGATATATAAAATGTCATAATAACTCAATAGTTTGTACAAAATACACTTATTTTAGAAAATAACAATTATTTTCTTTTACAAAATAATCTTTATCCTATAATCCATCAGTAATTTTTTAAAGAGTGTTTTTGACCTATACTACGGTGTAAAGACCCACTCGCAACAGTAAGAAATAAACTTAAGAGGATATGGAGTCTACAAAGTTATATGAGTTTTTACCTGTTTTTATTTATATATGAATATGGATTGAGCTATATACAAAATAATAATATCGTGTGAAAGTAGAAACTGCTTAGCCCTCCGATGACCAGGCGAAATTTGAAGCACAAGGTACATGTGGGGTCACTTTATGACCCCATTAGTTAACAACTATTATTAAGTACCGATTAACATTATATATTTGTAATTTCACTATAGTTACATGGTTTTAGCAAGTTATCCGTGTACATTTATCGCATTTATTCATTGTTTGGGCTATCGAAGTACAGTTTAAACTTTTTCACCTGTTTCTTTTTGGTCCTCCTTATCATTAGTTTTCAAAATCATACTAATTGTGTTTTTTATGTATTTGGGTAGATATTCTATTGATCGATCACCACAACCACAAAATTTTTTACGAATGTATATTGATTTTTAAAATAAATGCATTTTCATTATATGTAGGAAAGTGAAAAACTCGGCTAAAAAAATGAGGTCCAAATGTATGAACTTTCAAAAATTCGATAAAAAATAGGCACTGGGGTTATATAGTGACCTCACCTGGTCATCATAAGACTTGTATGGGACAGTTTTTTAATATTTTATATCAAAAATGCCCCAAAAAAATGATTAAAAATAAGTAAAATATGGCCTATTTTATACTTATTTTGTGGACTTAATAATTTAATTTTTGAAAAAATCGTACTAATAATTTCTGTTACACTAAAATATAAGATTTTTATTGGCAGCCTGATTATGTGGGTTGTACTGTGGGTCAAGATTTCTTCCACAAATTCAAGAAATTTATCTTTACTGTCATTGGTCATTTACTTCGACTCCCAATCCTCTTAATGTCATACATTTATACCTATCTAGGATCACGCCTGTAATTTTTTTATTTAGGAAAATAAAAATTTGAAATTTCACTATATTATTTTACATATATACAGGGTGTCCCGTTCGTGGTTCACCAAAATGGCATGATAGTGGGGCATCCCCTATTTAGATTGAGATTTTTTTTTCAATTACAGTTATACCAAACATCTTAATAAGTTTAAGCTGTTGATAAAATCATAAATTACAAAGATATAAAAAATGAGTAAGCGGATTTAACGAAATATTTTAAAATTAAAGAAAATTGGGCAACAAATATTACTTTTATGTTACTTTTCAAATATGAATGTAAATCTTTTTCTTTTTTGAATACATACATAGTCATATCACATATTCATAAATAAACTATATGGCGAATGCGCCGGGCCTTTTTTTTTTATTTTTAATAATTTTTATGATATGTTTTCATATTATTTGAATTAAAAGCATTTAAATAAAAAATGCCTGCAATAAATTTGTTTTATAAGCTTTTAAAAAATATAGTGACAGGAAATACGAAAAATATGCAAAAAGAACACACTTTTTAAAAATACATACAAAATTGTATACACATGTTAATAAATTTATAGATGATACTGAATACTTTTAGTTAGCTTCTCATCTAAATTTTACATCTAATATAAGATTTAAGATAATTATTCTGGTTGAAATTCCTGACATTAATGAATACTTATATTTTTAGTTTTAAAGTAGGTAATTAATTTCTTTTTCCGTTGACTATTTAGTTAAGTTGTCATTACTGCAATCAAAATGAATGAAAATCATAAAGTAATTAGTATTCCTAAATGACATTTCATTACACAACTATTTTTTATAAGTATCCAAGGTGACCATGTATATTACAACACGATTTTATGTACATTCCCAGACGCAATAGTTATTTAAACATCAAGTGAGGTAATAAGGGCGATTAAAAACTGAGACTTTTTAATGCTGTAGAGCTTTTTAATCGCTTGTTACCTCACGAGTTACAATATTTTTCCGTTGACCGCTTCTCGCTAAAACTAAAAAACTATTTTTTCTTAAAAATCTTAAATTTTAACCTATGATACAGTTTTGACATTTATCATTTTAATTTATTTCAACGGAAAAGTATTGTAACCAACTCGTGATGTAATAGCCGATTAAAAAGCAGCATTGTCTCACTTTTTAATAGCTCTTATTACCTCATTTGATGGTTAAATAACTATTAATTTAGTTCGATTTTTCGTAAGAATACTGGAAAAAATACTAGTTAATTCTTTACAAGTTGAATATTATAAAAAAGGTATTCTTCTCTGAACGCAATTTATGACTTAATTATAGACCTCCTTCATTAAATTATTATAGCCTTAATAATTAAATTTCCTCTTTTTATGATAAAAAAGTTGTTAATTAGGACTTTATCAAGTTTTTAATCCATATAATTCTATTAAACTTTTTTATAAAGTAAAAAGAATAAAATGTATTTCTGTCTCGTCAGCATTTCCTAGTTAATCTAATTCGGTTCGTAAGGCAGTTGCCAACATTTTTCACATAGTAATCACGACGGGAGAATAATTAAGACTTTATTTAATCGATTTCGTTTAACTCTGCCTGCCCAAATCTCTACGTGTTTATAGTTTATATTAATTAAGACTAAAATAAAACACTTTCATTATAGCACACAAAATTTCAACCAGGGATTTTGAAAGAATTTTAATGAGCTGCCTACGAGGTGTATAAATTGAATACACAAGTATAAAATAATAAGACCTAATATACTAAAATAAAACTTTTTCAGAATTTAAAAATATGTGCAAATTATAGTGGAATTACTGGTTTGTACCGGATGTGACGTCAACTCGCTTATATTGAAAGATACTTTAATAGGGTTTTCAATTTTTTAAATTAAATTTTGTACATGTATGTATTTACAAAACTAAAAAAAAAATTAAAAAAAATCGAAAACTCAAGGTCAAGGGTTTACTACTTAATTGGTAAATACTTTAGTTTATTTTATTAATTTTTATTGAATGTATCTAAAAATATTAAATAAATTTGATTGAGGTGTCTAAAATAATTTAATAGATAGATTTTTTCGATTTAAGATATAAGGAGAAAACATACTAACAAATCGAATTAAAGTTGTCTAAAAGTTTTAAACGAGTTAATAAATGAAGTAATTAATCAATCTTTTCTAAGTGCTACTTTATCACCAATTGAGTTTTTAATGTTCTTATTTCTTTTTATTTATGGTTGTACTTTTGTAAATATAATGGAGTTATTTGGAACTGGCACAAGCATTGATTCTTACTTTATTTTTCCTAATTAATTTAAGAGTATATTTCATTTTTATTGAATTTTATTAATCGTTTTTAACGTTATTGAATTTATATATTTTTACAAAATTAATTAATTTATCTGTTTGCATCTTGAATACCATAATCACCTTTACGTGTGTCAATTTGATTGACATAATGACGTTTTTTATCGGATTGAGGCCCATAAAGTAAATCACTATGGTAACGATTTCATTATAGGCGCCAAATCACGCCCATAATGAATACCTTATGGGCTCCAAATAGATGACACTAAGCTGTCAATAAATTTTATTTTATTTTAATTTATTTAAATTTTTGCATGATTTATGCAAGCAGATAAAGTTTTGTATGTAATTCGGATTGTAACCAATCATTATGGTTCAAGTTGTGTTAGTATATTCACGACTTGAACCATAATGATTGACGTTACGATCCTTAGGATAAATAAGGTTATATAATTTTGTTTGAATTTATTTCGTAGTAATCATTTTTATTATAATAAACTAAATAAATTGGCAGGGTATTAATACTTGAATTTGTTCATAAATAACGATGATAAATTTTCCCAGCTAAGTGACTGCCCTGTCCTCATTTTGCTTAAATTATTGCTTAAATGTCCTGCAGTGGTCGTTAATCCAACGCCCTGGTTTCTTATCTCCACAAATTCTAATCTGATTATAAGGCAAGTGTCATTGATTTAATTTGATTACATTCTCAGTTCAGCTGCATTTGCAAAATTTATAAGCTATGAAATATTAAAATAAAAATAAATAGAACAAAACTTTAAATCAATTTAATGGATGTTTTATATTTCAGTACAGGATAACATACACGATGTTCCGAAAATGGGGTGGTATAAGTTTTAAACGAAATATTCAAAATATTCATCACTCGTTTAAAAGTTATAGTACAGTAAATACCTACTGTTGCAAAAAATTTTTAGAACTGGTTCTGTTTTAAATAGAAAAAGCAAATTGAAATTCTAGGGCACTTTGGAATATCTTCCTAATATTTCTATTCGAAAGATATCATCGACAGTAAATATTTCATATCGCTTAGTTCAAAAAATAATCAAATTTCATGAATTCAATGAAGACGATAGACGATTTGGATAGAAGGATTAAATTTTTTTAGAGTGGTTTTCATCTGAACAGAACCCTGCTCAGAAATCAATGTTTAAGAATATTTAGATTAACTTAGTTTATGATTGATGTACGTGATGATGTACTGGTCATCTAGAATTAAGGTCTCTCAATTAATCTGAAGTCCTGTAATGTATGAATCGACATTATTTAGTTTTTATAATAATCGCTCGGGTAAAAGCGCTCGCGGCGCAGGAAAGGTTCATTTCAGATGAAATCCACTCTAACGAATAATAGAAATAATTGCCCAAAATCCGATATTTGTTTGCAATCTTTACTTTAGTGATGAATGCGTATTTTATTTAAATATGAAAATCCTCGTCTAACTATTGAAATTCACATGCAGCTTCCTCAAAAAATCAATGTTTGGGGTGAAATTTTCCGAGATGCTATAATAGGACCAATATTTATGGAAGTAAATTTAAATATACATATATTAGAACAGAAAATTTAGAAAATTTAGAAAATCGGCAAGATAAGGAAAAAAACTTGTAGTTTCTTGACGAAGAAAATGTATATGTGATTAAATGACCGATTTGCAGGAAGTTGGATCGGACGAAGAGGTCCGATAGAATGGCCAGCACGGATTTTCAGCCATTGGATTTCTTTTTTTGAGGAAACTTAAAAACAATTGCATTCAAAACACCACCTGAAAGTATTCAAGACTCAAGGCATGAGAAAATGGATAAATAATGTAGGAGCAAACCATCTAATTGTAAGTACACTATACAGGGTGTTCCGTAAGAGAAGAATCTTACAAAGTGACCTAATATAGGAGGCCATTTCCAATCAATGTAGCCTTATTTTTTCTTATAAAATTGATGATGATTCAAGAGTTATTTCAGTTTTTGTGTTATTTTAGAAATAGTACGCGATTTCGCGTACAACAAATAAATGATTCTATATGAGTTGTTTGACTATGTTTTTTTTTATTTGGCGATCCTCGAAGAGTGCACCTTTTCAATGAAACCACTTTCATGTACTCTGTTAGCTTCAATCAAATAAAAGAAAAGATTACGAAAAATGTTTTGTTCCGAAAAAATGTCAGTTGATTTTTAAATCACCCTGAAGGAAAATATTGTTCTAACATAAAGTTTAACCATTATCAGAAAAAGTTGACCATTTCATGCAGAATCTGAAGTAGTATATTGTATATGGGTAAACTAAACAGACTTTTTTAAAATTAGTCTATTTTGACTTATGGTGCAATTCTGTGTAAATCTGTAGGCCCTTACAGGAAATATCTGTAAGGTATCCATGGAAACCGTTCATTACATCCCATATAACAAATCTTACAGATTTTTTCTGTAAGGAGTTCCAGATTTGCACAGAATTGCACCGTTAGGTGTAATTTCACGAAATTCTAATTCAATATTTTATATATTAATGGTGGCTACCCAAAGAATAGCCTGTTTTTTCAAATCCAACGAATTCGGCATTTAACAGATTATAAACTAAAAAAAATAGTTTAAACAAATTCAAATGTGAACAAATAACATACACAATACCGTTAGCGATTGAAACTACAGCCTACACTATATTTTTTCTCACAATACCATTTTTTTCTGACAAAAACCGATAGAGTGTGGTCATAAAGGGCTTGGGACACGCTAGAGTTTTCTATAACAGAGCTGCCACAGCTCTGTCGTATCCTTTACACTTAGGACAAAATCTGGTACTATTTTCTCTGACAGTGGTTTTGACAGGAGCCTTGGCAAAACTCTCTGTCACAAATTTTAGTGACTGTTTACATCTGACCTTCTTTTCTCTGGATATAAATCTTTAGCAAAAAAGTAGTTATGGAATAAACATGAGCACCTACTATTGGAAGAAGAATATGAAGAAGAATATAGAAAATGCAAGCAAGCAACTTGTAGATCTTTCGAAATGTAATCCACAATTTCTTTAAATATGTTTTTATGTATATTCCTATATTCTTCGAGGGTTATGTCCCACAAAATAGTATTTGCTTCGACTAATGTTATTAATTCCTTGGTTTCTTGTTTTGACCACGGTGCAAACATTGGAAAGTTTTTCTTCCTTTTTTTTATTTTCTCCTTCAACTAGTCATTTGTCATTTCCATTAATATATAATTACAACACAAAAACTCTGCGCCTAGAGTAAAAACTCTGGTAAAGCCAACAACCAGAGTGCTTTTTCTCACTCTGGCAGTCACTTTGTCCTGGGTTTACACGTCCCTGACAATCTCTAGCAAAAAACTCTAACGTGTCCCAAGCCCTTAAGTTTGGTGCAATGTTTGCGTATCGTCTTTGTTTCGTGATATTCAAAGTTAACATTTTGGGAAGTCTGTTATTGTATTTGTACGTACGGTTTTGTGATGGGTATGCTCGGATTGCTGAAAGAGATTATCGAGCAGGATACCCTGATCGTGGTCAATATACCGACTACAGGGTGTTTCAAAACGTACATCGATGGTACGTAGACGGTAAAATCCCTGGCAACCCACGGAAAGAAGGAAGGCCCATTAGGCATAACAACGACGAAGATGAAGTAGATGAATTTGTGACAGAGAATTCAACTACAAGCGTTCTTCTCGTATATCAAGAAATACGGGAATTCCTAGGACCGTGGTTCATCGTATTTTGAAAGGGATCAATTATATCCGTATCATATACCCACTGACTATAATAAAAGGTATCGATTTTGCAGGGAAATGCTACATCGCAAAAGGGAAGACCCTTAATTTTTAATTGAAATTTTGTGGAGCGACGAAACTACGTTTAATAGAATAGGAAAATTCACAATTTACATTATTGGAACGACGTAAATCCAAATTTTGTGCGAAATGATCGTTTCCAACATTAATTTGGGCTCAATATGTGGATTGATTTTCCCCTTTGAACTACCAAGAAGGGTCAACGGCCAAGTTTACCTTAATTTTTTGCAACCTGATTTTCTTGGTTTACTTGAAGACCTGACCCTTGAAACTCGCCAAGGCATGTGGCTGCAACACGATGGCGCTCCTCCTCATTAGACTGCCAAAGACACCTAAATACACATTTTAGGAATCGCTGGATTGGAAAAGGTGGAAGAATTCTCTGGCCACCTCTATCACCTGACTTGAACCTTCTTTTCATGGGGATATAGTTTAAAGAAGTAGTGTACGGGACAGAAGATGAAACCGAACAAGAGCTGCTACGAAAATAATAGGTTTAATATTAAAAATAATGAATGAGGTTTTCGTATAACCAAATCTAATTTTATACGATGATCTCGATTATGTATAAGAGCGGATGGGGGTCATTTTAAGAATTGTAAATTTAAGTCAACCTTATGTTAGTATATTCTCCTTCAAGCTGATTTAAAAATTAACTGACATTTTTTCTGAACAAAAAGTTTTTACGAATTATTTGGTAGAAGATCACAGAGTTCATGAAAGTGTATTAATAGCTCTTGAACCACAGTATAAATAACTACCAGTAGCGACACTCTCCCGTGTCTAATCTAGTACCATTTCTATGGTGCGTATCTGGTACCATTGAGTTTAGAACAGCAATTTCAATATGGTGACATTTCTCAATGATCAAAATAATTTTAAAACCGTCGTCATTTGAATTTAAATACCGTAATGAATGAATGAATTGCTGAAAAATGTATATTATTTAATTTAAGCTTGTCAAAATCATTATACACTTCAAGTTTAATCAAAACTTTGCAAATGTATGTTACATTTTTATGGTTAGAAAAAGTGACGTAAATTTAAATTTGCCGCGTGCGTATCTGAGTATACATATATATATCGTCAAGGTCACCAAAAATTGTCCCTTCAAATAACATGTAATTTGCATGAAGTGTCGCTACTGGTAGTTGCCTATACTGTGCTTGAACCATCAACAATTTTAATAAAAAAGATATGGCTATATTGATTCGAACACACTGTATAAGTATTTTAGGCGCTTCAAGTTATTGCCAGTTTGATTATGGCGACTCAAGGAAAAGTTTGAGATTTCATAATATGATTTGGATTGTATGTTAATAAATAATTTAAATTTATAATTCGAAAACTTGTCGAGCATGTCATTATTATGGTAGTATTTTATTATGATGTAAATATTGATATAAATTTTCCACATACAAATATTTGAAAGAAAATAAACTTTTATTACAGTTTTCAAAATTATAAAGCAGCTTAAGCTTACAAGCGATCAGTATCAGTAAATAGGATTTTATAGGCAATAATTTTTCTTTTACAAGCGACAGTAAATTCATCAAATAAATTTTATTTTCATGCATTTCTAATTTAAAGATATTTGGAGGAAACGGGGAAACCCGACGCCGTTGGAAAGGGTCAGACGCAGTTTTCTCGTGTGGATCAATGAGGGACAACCTCATACGGAGATTTTAGGGGTGGCACGTGGAATGACGGCATAATTAGATATTCGTCGGCTTTCATACGTGCAAACCCAAAACATAACTGCAGTGTTAATTATATTAACAGGTCTGCTTTTATTTATAAGTGTGACCCACATTTGTACTTGTAAAAATGCAAAAAACGCATGCTGACGAGTAGTTAAGTCTATACTTAGAGGCAGCTATTTTCACTGCTTTCATCTCTACAATAAGTAAACTAAACACGACTTATTTATTCTTTTATACAATAAATCATTCACATTTTACGTGAACTATGAGATATTACCATACTTATTACGTTTATCCTGAGATACTCAAAGCTTTAAGAAATTTAAACAAAAAAAATCTTATCACTATTTTTAGGGAATTGAATTCCAGATGATTATTTACAAAATTAACTGAAGTACCTTGAAGCTTTTAACCTAAGTGCTTTGATTGCAATTTTTGAGTAATTGAAACTGCTAAACGTTTCCCGAAAATCTAGATATTTTTAAACCTTCTAAAACTACTTTTAGAAACTGCACGTTTGAGATCAAAAACTTCAATGAAGAAAAATGATTTGCAGGAAAAACACCAGAAAATGACTAAGCTAACAAAGCGGTTTCTCGTTTCATTACCTTTAACCTTTAAAATGAACCCATTAAAAGTTGCTATTTAAGAATTTAGAGGGTGCACCCCCCTCACCCCACCATGCAGTCGTGGAAAAGGAAAAGCTCTTAACGCCTTCCCAATGTATTTTTATTATTTTTTACAAATTACTAAATTTTCAAAAGCTCTTTCAAATTTTATAGCTTTGAAATATCAGTATTAGTAAAATCTGTGTTGTATCGTTGTATGTAATTTAAAAATTATTAATCATGGGAAAGATTTTTTTTGTAAAATAGGCAAGAGCACTATAGAAAAGTAATTCTTCGTGCTTAGGTGCTACAATCTCTTCTAAAAATATGAAAGAACTCAAATAATACTTATAAACAATGTTGGTATTATTTAGTGAGACTTAATAATTAAATAACAATCTATCAAACTGTTGTACGTGTTATTGTTGTTATTTTAATTAAAGAATATTATTTGTACCTATTTGTTAGATTGTTTTTAGGACAGTCAAATTTCGTGTATGGGGCAAAAAAGTGACATAACTCAAATATGCAGTTTTTAAGAAATAACAAAAAAAAATCTAAAAATATTATTTTCAGCCCCTAACGCCCAAATCTAGTTCAAGGTACCTATTTGGCAATAAATTTTTTTTTTAAATTAGAAGATAAAAATATATGCATGGTATCCGCAGATTTAGTGAGACTTAAAAATTAAAAAAACAATCTATCAAACTGTTTAAACAATTGTACATGTTATTGTTGTTATTTTAATTAAAGAATATTATTTGTACCTATTTGTTAGATAGTTTTTAGGACAGTCAAATTTCGTGTATGGGGCAAAAAAGTGACATAACTCAAATATGCAGTTTTTGAGAAATAACAAAAAAAAATCTAAAAATATTATTTTCAGCCCCTAACGCCCAAGTCTAGTTCAAGGTACCTATTTGGCAATAAATTTTTTTTTAAATTAGAAGATAAAAATATATGCATGGTATCTCACTTTTTTTCCAACAAAATTTTATAGTAAATGTGGTTCTGAACAAAAATATATAAACTAATATTTTTTCACCTTCTTAAAGTTAGAGCAATTTTAAAATTTTAGTAGGACCAATCCCATTACATACATTAATTTTATTGACGGAATTTAAAAAGCTCTTATTAGTTTAGAACAGGCTTTTTGGTGTGAAAAAAGCATTTGGGCATAGAAAAAATCCAAAACAATTTTTATAGAAATAGAAATTAAAAATTCGAGATGGTTCCATAAATCAAAAAAAATAAATAATATACTTTGTGATTAAAATGGGGAAAATTATACAGGTTCTACAAAAATCATGAATATTTTGCAATTTTAAAAATGGTGTACTTTTATAGAGTCCAAAAAATATTAGTTCATAGGAAATTTTTAGTTCAGAATACTGGAAAAATGGAACTCCATGGATCCTATTAATCACATATTTTTAGGCCTACTATCTCCAGTTAACCGTTTTCGGTCGAATTTTGAGACACCCTGTATACATTATTATTTTTTGTAAAAAAATAAAAAAAATAATTATTTATAAAAATGAAATCACGTTTAAAAATTTAAAATTCAAACAAATGTTGGTATTTAAAAAACACCTTACTTCTGTAATAAATTTGGATATGTTACATACTTTTTTGTAAAATAGGCAAGAGCACTATAGAAAAGTAATTCTTCGTGCTTAGGTGCTACAATCTCTTCTAAAAATATGAAAGAACCCAAATAATACTTATAAACAATGTTGGTATTATTTCCGCAGATTTAGTGAGACTTAATAATTTAAAAAACAATCTATCAAACTGTTTGAACAATTGTACGTGTTATTGTTGTTATTTTAATTAAAGAATATTATTTGTACCTATTTGTTAGATGGTTTTTAGGACAGTCAAATTTCGTGTATGGGGCAAAAAAAGTGACATAACTCAAATTTGCAGTTTTTGAGAAATAACAAAAAAAAATCTAAAAATATTATTTTCAGCACCTAACGCCCAAATCTAGTTCATTGGCAATAAATATTTTTTTTTAAATTAGAAGATCAAAATATATGCATGGTATCTCACTTTTTTTCCAACAAAATTTGATAGTAAATGTGGTTCTGAGCAAAAATATATAAACTAATATATTTTCATGAAATCTTCGGATGTCCATTTTGAAGAGAGAGGTATAATATTTTTTCACCTCCTTAAAGTTAAAGCAATTAAAATTTTAGTAGGACCAACCCCATTACATACATTAATTTTATTGAGGGAATTTAAAAAGCTCTTATTAGTTTAGAACAGGCTTTTTGGTAAAAAAAGCATTTGGGCATAGAAAAAATCCAAAACAATTTTTATAGAAATAGAAATTAATAAAAATTCAAGATGGTTCCATAAATCAAATAAATAAATAATATACTTTGTGATTAAAATGGGGAAAATTATACAGGCTCTACAAAAATCATGAATATTTTGCAATTTTAAAAATGGTGTACTTTTATAAAGTCCAAAAAATATTAGTTCATAGGAAATTTTTAGTTCAGAATACTGGAAAAATGGAACACCATGGATCCTATTAACCACATATTTTTAGGCCTACTATCTCCAGTTAACCGTTTTCGGTCGAATTTTGAGACACCCTGTATACATTGTTATTTTTTGTAAAAAAATAAGTATTTATGAAAATGAAATCACGTTTTAACATTTAAAATTCAAACAAATGTTGGTATTTAAAAAACACCTTACTTCTGTAATAAATTTGGATATGTTACATACTCAGCATTGTATATTTTGAATCTAAAAAAAATCTTGAACTTCAAATAACGACGCCCTGTATAACGTCTGTGATAATTTTCAAATATACACTACGTCAATTTTGGGGTGTACTTGTCCCTACTCAACTTATCTATACAGAGTACTCCATTTATCCTGGAGAGTGGACATTTTTCGAGTAAAAATTGTTTCGTTTTAAAGGGGGCACGGAATGGCCCTACTTAGGTATTTTTAACTTCAATTTTTCAAACGGAAATCCATATTTTTTTAATAAAATTTGAATCTAGCAAAAAAATAATAAAATATTTACATTCATGAAACTCCTAGAAGTTGGGTTCTTCATGATTAGGACGAAGGAAACAGGAAACCATGTGGTTTTGTTTGGTTTGAAATTAAGACTTTACTTTATTTCCTTCGTCTAATAAAATATTGTTTGAAATATTTTTTTAGCGTTTAGTTTTTACAGATTTTAAGTTTTAAAATATTTATTAAGTTAAAAATGTAATTTACTGTATTCAGTGTAAATTTTTTTGTGATCTAGGATCTAGTGAGTCAAACATCGAGTTTCAATTGGACCATTCTTATTAAAAAGGAACCAAGATAAATTTTTGGAAAAATATGATTATGGAACCAAACGCTAGAACAACCCTGTAGCCACAATCCCATTTTTCTAAAAATGTCGCTTGGTCACTTTTTGATACGCATTGTCCAATTGTTACTAAGAGAAATGGAATCGTAAGAAAACTGTTACCAATAAAAACAATAAAATTGCTATACTGGCTGCAATTGATCTAAATCCTCACGCGAGTATACGGGAATAAGTTGGACTGATGTATTAGGAATATTGAAGGAACACAAATTTCATCCATAATCCCTACGATGTTTTGCTGCTTCTGGGATTTCAAGGAGATGATTTTCAAAATAGAGTAATCTTTTATTAATGGGCAGTTGAATGAAATCGTACTAATAACAACTTTTCTATGTCAGTCCTTTTTTCTGTCAAAAACCCCCATTGGTTAAAGGAAGTTGAACACCTGTGGCCTTGTACTGTTAATATTTGGGATGGTATTATGTGAGGAAAATTAATTAGTTCACATTTTATTGAAGGTACACTTATCAAAAATATCAAAATTTTCTAAAAAATGATTTGGGATAATTGCTAGACGTTGGGCTTTTACAAGAAAGATGGATCGTGTGATTTCCACAAGATGGTTGCCCTGCAAATTATTCGGACATTGTTCGAGAAGTTTTGAATCGAGACTACAATAAATCATTGGATAAGAGGTCGAGAGCAATGGCCTGCTGGGTCACGGAATTTAACGTCTCCAGATTTTATATGGGGTTATCTTTACGATAAGGTAAATGGTAAATGTACCAACCACCCCAGAATATATGAGAGAACGAATCGTAGATGCTTGTGCTTACATCGATCAGGGGGCATATGCTCGAACCACTCGACACGATATCGTATACAACTTTCATCATTCTATCCTTGCCATTCAAAAGCAAAAATAAGAGTCTATCCTTGTCCTGTCGTACACAGGAGACACTTATCGCTACGCATTTATCATTTCTTTTCTAATAAATGTATGAGGTTTTTTGAGCATCTGCGCCCATATTCTTGAACCACACGACGTATACGACTTTTATCATTCTATCCTTGTCATTTAAATGCAAAAATAAGAGTCTGCTTGGTAATGTCGTATACGATATTTGGACGAGTAATTCGAGAATAACCCCCTGCTAATTTAATTTATTTAATTTGATGTAGCTTTACTTTGTTTTTTTTTGTATTAATTCATATTGAGATTGAGTTCGTCAATTTTACATCAAAAATAAAATACGAAGTAACAATTGAAACTCGAAGTTTAGTTCACCAGATCATAAAAAATTTACATTGATTGCAATAAATTTAAATGAAATAAAATTACAATTTTTATTTAATTTTTATTTCAAAATTTAAAATCTGTAAAAACTAAATGCCATTAATAAAATAGGGGTTTCCATTTGAAAAAACGGAGTTGAAGGTAAAATAACCATGAATAAGTCCTTTGGGTGAAAAATAATAATGCCTATTCCGTGGCTCCTCTCAAACGAAACATTTTTTTTCTAAAACTCTTACTTTAGGAGATATTTCCACTCTTCAAGTTAAATGGGCTACCCTGTATATCGGTATTTAGGGATCAGCGTTCAGCTTATACAGGGTGTTTCTAAATATATGCGAAAAAATTCACCAGGCGATTCCTTTACCAATTCTAAGATAAAAGTAAAGAATAAATTCTTTCTCAATTTTTTTTTAAATTACGGGGTGTCAAACTTTCTATATTTTTTCCAATTTTTGAGTGTAACTTCTTTATTTTTTATGATAATTTGATCAAATTTGAAACACGCTCTAGTTATTACAGTCGTAACAAGATAAAAATAAAAAAATATCGAAATAAAATACAGGGGGATTTATTTTAGTAGAAAGTTTGACACACGATAATAGAGCACTTTGGAAAAAAAATTATTCTTTACTTTTATCTTAGAATTGGTGATGAAATTTTTTGCATATATTTAGAAACCCCTGTATAATTTAAAAAAATGGCCAAGATATTAATCTCAATAATTCCTTTAAAGTAAACTTAAAACCGCGTAAAATTTTTCGAAAGATGAGTTTTCTTTTTTTTTTTTCGTGATTGTGATGTTTGTGCCATTCGATCCCCC
Source organism: Stenus bimaculatus (assembly GCA_963971135.1). Lineage (NCBI taxonomy): Eukaryota > Metazoa > Arthropoda > Insecta > Coleoptera > Staphylinidae > Stenus > Stenus bimaculatus. Next base: position 42,839,895 of record OZ020183.1, on the reverse strand, counting down.
TTGCTACATTGGAGAATATAATTTTTCCACGATCATGCAAATAGTAGGCCATTTAGGATCAGTTGTCAGTGCATAAAGTCATGCTTTCTTGCACGAGTGTACAAAAGCTTTACCTTAGTGCAAAAACCATGACAAGCTTAAGTGATGCTTTTCTGCACTGGTGCAAAAAAACATGACTTTATGGATTGACAACTGATAAATTACAATTTTAGAAACGTTAATATCTGTTTAATTTGTTTTTATGGAAATATTTTTAATTTTATTTGTAATGGCTAAATACATAATTGGAAAATTAATTTCAAAGTTTGACATATTCGTACAGTAACGTGTAACATAAATATTAAAAAGAATTCAAATATTCTGGTTATAAATAAATGTTAATGTTTACGTGATTCATGAGCAATTATCAAAGTATAGAAGGATTTATATTATGATGAAAGGTCTAAATATTGATTATTACCCGTCATAAATTCTAGGATACAAGATTAAACAGTTTATTCATTGAATAGTTGTTAGCGTTTTATACTTCGGAGTATTTGAGTCAGATAAACCCACACATTAGTTTTTCATTGAAGATAACATGTGAGAAGCAAATTAAAATAAAAAAAATGGAACTAATATAATTAGTTAAGCTGGTCTCTAAAAGTAACTAACCGTCATCAGCGTACGTTTCTGATCCGTACCCGTCCTGCAATCCGTTCGCCCACGTTCCTTCATATTTGGCAGTTGATGTGTTTGACTGGCGAACTCCATATCTTCCTTTAAAACCCTGCGTCCATTCACCCCGATAAATCCATCTTCCTCTTGTTTCTACACCTAAACCGTGCCTTTTTCCATTTTGCCATTGACCTTCAAACGCACTTCCACTGCAACAAAAATAAAACTATAAGAATTTTAAATTTCAACAGAATTGCTCAATGGAGGAGTTTTTCTTAAAATCAGGTGTAAATTAGTGATAATCTAAAAGGGCCGAAATGACTCAACCAAACATCCATATTTATTTTGGGATTTAAGTTACGTTTAAAGGGCTTAACTTGGTCAGATAGTCGGGTTGGATGCAAAGTTGGTTTATGTAGACGTTAGTTAGCAACCATATTGAACGGTTTGGTGCTCGGGTGACAACATCCAACCGGACGATTAGATTGGTCAGTGCAGAGGTTGATTGCAACCAAGTAAGATGCTTCATACAACCTGCTGATCAAGTTGGACCATGTAGAGATTAGATTACTACCAAGTCGGATGCTATATCCAACCAACCGACCAAGTTGGACCGTAAGGAGGTTGATTGAAACCAAGTTGAATACTGCATCCAATCGCTACAATGTTCCTGCGTTTTTTACCGTTTGCTTACAAAATTCAATAATCTAGTAAAGCTTTCGAAGTCCATTCATAAATAGTTACGAAAGGCGTCACAATGGAGTTATTTAATTAAACACATATTTTTTTCTTTCAATTGGTTTTTTTCTTCCGAAAAATTGGGAACCATAATATCAAATCGATGACAATAACCTCTTTGTGCAATTAGGAAAAGTGAATTGATTAATATTTTGGTGCAGGAGGTATGCAGAAACAACGGTCGGTTGGATAGTTGGTTGGGCCGAGTTGGTCCGTCCAGCCGACCATATGCGACCAAATTGGGTCGTGTGTACGCCTTTCAACATTCAACAGACAAAGTTTTTTGAACAAACATTAATAATAGAAGAAAAAAAAACAAAAAAACATCGAGAAATAAGATATATTGAAATATATTTCCAAAATATTATTCCAGGGTGATGCAACTTCTGAGATAAAATGTTTAAAAATGTATGAATAAAGAACAACTGTAGGCAAAATACATCTAATTGACCAATGACCAAACATTTTGTTTCATTGGTTCAATTAAATGAAGGCTGATTTATTTAATTATACAGGGTGGGCCAACGAAAACGAAACAGACGAGTTTTGAAATAGTTAATAAAAAAATTTGAAAAAATGTTCGGACAGTTCAACTTTAGTTTCGAGGGGGACATATTTTGCAATAGAGTTGATTCAAAAATCCATTCATCCCTCGCCCTTTGGACACAACCCCTAAAATTTTAATAGTCATGGTAGCGTAAGTAATACCTCGTTGGAAAGATCTTTTTACCCAGAGTAACATACAAAAAAAAAAGTTAAATCGATCGATTCGTTTTAAAGATATTCAAAATTTAGCAAGTAGAGTTTTCATATCTTTTAAAACTGTGCTATGAACACCACGCCTTCAATTTTAATTCTTTTGATAGGGTAAGTAATACCTCCTTGGAAAGTTCTTGTTACCACAAGTAACATACAAAAAAACAAAAGTGAAATCGATTGGTTTGTTTTAAGGAATTCAAAATAAAACAGTATTGCACATTATTTTTTATTTAACCAAACTAAACTTAACTAATCTTTTTGAAGAAAACTTAACGCTTTAAAGAATCCCATCGATCCCGACACTTTCAAGGATGTTTTTATTATTTTATTAAATGTTCGAATTGAGTTCCACCATCCTCCATGCAAACGTACAAATTTTGCTCAAAGCGAATTCTTACATTTTGTAACATTTCAGCAGTAATTTCTCGGCATTCATTAATAATTCTCTGTCGTAACTCTGCTAGAGATCCTGGTTTCGTTGCGTAAATCTTACTTTTAAAATGCCCCCAAAGGAAAAAATCAAGGGGAGTAAGATCGGGAGATCGCGGCGGCCACTCCAAAGGTCCTCTACGCCCAATCCATTGCCCAGGATACGTCGTATCCAAGAATTCCCTAAGAGGCCGTGTGTAATGAGGAAGGGCTCCGTCTTGTTGGAAAATCAGATGGTCTTCTAAATAACGATCGTCATTTTCGATAATATCGTCAAGAAATGGATGAACACAGTTTTGAAGTAGATCCAAGTACATATCCCCTGTTAGTTTGCCATCTAGAAAATAAGAACCAATAAGACGGTCTCCAAAAATTCCAACCCACACATTCAATTTTTGAGGAGTTTGAGTGTGAACTTCATGAAATACCCTAGGATTCTCATCTGACCAATATCGACAATTATGACGATTAACGGTTGAGTTTAAGAAAAAAGTGCACTCATCAGAAAAACAGATATTATAAAGATAATTTTCATCAGCAATTATCCGTTCCGTCATCACCTCACAAAATTGCAGTCGCCTATCAAAATCATCTTCATTTAATTCATGAATTAAATGAATTTTATAGGGATAATATTTGTGACCTTTCAATATTCGTCAAATGGTTGTTCTGCTGATGTTAGTCACAGTCTCCAGTTTTCTTGTGCTTAAAGTTGGATCTGCAGCAACTTGTCCCAAAACACCTATTTCAACGGCCTCATTTCTTATTGGACGAACATTACCAGGATCGCGTTTCTTATTACCAACAGAACCAGTATTTTTAAATTTTGCAATCAACTCCAGAACGTATTTTCGGTTACAATGTTTGTTTGGATGTTGTTCATTAAATAAATTAGCTGCACGATGAGCATTCTCATCGTTTTTAAAATAAAAAGTGATTAATTCAACCCTTTCTGGAATTGTATAAACCATTGCTACCAGAAGCTTTTACAGAAGTTCACAAAATTTTTCATGTTGATTTCTAATAATAATTAGTCATAAACAGTTTTAACACGATGAAAATCACCACTAATACAAAATGCAACTGATAAAAAGAATCTCAATGTGGTTATAAATCGTTTTATGTTTTGCATTGTATTGTTCCAGATGTTACAAAATTTTAAACAATTCCTCGAATAAATTTAAATTTGTTTTTTAAAATCTCTCTTTTGTAGAAAATGAAAATAAATTGCGTTTTACATGTTTTTGTATGTTACTTTGGGTTAAAAGATCTTTCCCAGGAGGTATTACTTACCCTATCAAAACACTTAAAATTGAAGGCGTGGTGTTCATAGCACAATTTTAAAAGACATGAAATCTCTACTTACTAAATTTTGAATATCTTTAAAACGAATCGATCGATTTAACTTTTTTTTGTATGTTACTCTGAGTAAAAAGATTTTTCTAACAAGGTATTACTTACCCCACCATCCCTATTAAAATTTTAGGGGTTGTGTCCAAAGGGCGAGGGATGAATGGATTTTTGAATCAGGTCTATTGCAAAATATGTCCCCCTCGAAACGATATTACTTACCCTATCAAAACACTTAAAATTGAAGGCGTGGTGTTCATAGCACAATTTTAAAAGACATGAAATCTCTACATGCTAAATTTTGAATATCTTTAAAACGAATCGATCGATTTAACTTTTTTTTTGTATGTTACTCTGAGTAAAAAGATTTTTCTAACAAGGTATTACTTACCCCACCATCCCTATTAAAATTTTAGGGGTTGTGTCCATAGGGCACAGGGGTGAATGGATTTTTGAATCACTTCTATTGCAAAATATGTCCCCCTCGAAACCAAAGTTGACCTGTCCGAGCGTTTTTTCAAAATTTTTTATTAACTATTTTAAAACTCGTCTGTTTCGTTTTCGTTGGCCCACCTTGTATACTTACTCAAAATTAATGTTAAGTTAAATAAGTTCTTTATAAAAGTGTATCTCATTTTCAATTTTGAATAATTTAAGAACTCGGCTAGGAAAATTTTCAACTAACTATTCTCTGAAAGTACATAAATTTCCTTTCATATGCAGATTATATTCAGTAAAGCGACCAAAAAATTTGCAATTTACGTTGCGAATTTTATTACAAGCGTATATCACTTTCTACAGTCAATTTGCTTAACGAGCACGTTTATCGAGGCCCTTCCGTTAACAACTGGAAAATAAATTAGGTAAATGGATATCTTTTAAAGATTTACAAAAATCGAGTAAAATTCAAGTGATTTATTACTTGCCTATAATATTTATGATCGTTTTGTGGATTAACCAGTATTAAATTACTGAGTTTTATTTACCTTTGAGGATTTGATTAGCACGCAATCATTTCTAAAAAATATTAACTCATATTTTCATAATAATTAGAATTAATTTTTTAATACAGAATAATTCGAATTGTACAAAGGATGGGATTATTTCTTTTGTGCAAAAAGTGATTTATGTATAAGGCTTCTGGATTATTGTCTGGAATAATTTAATAGCTGATATATGTAATTCGAGTTACTATAATGCTTTTTTATCAGCAAATTTGATTTCATTGTTACAACGTAAGCTTGGGACTTACGTAAAACCAATTATTAATATGTATTTCAGGGATGTGACAAATACTCTTCTTAAAAAAGACGAATTTATAGTTTTTAAGATTTTCAGTTTTCATGAGTCCAGTGTACATACATAGATCCTTTTCCAGTCAAAAAATATTCATACTAAATTTCTAACTTAAAATAATATAATTTTAGTATATTGACGATTCAAATTAATTTTTTCCGCCAAAAATTATGTCAAAAGTTGGTCAGTGTAAAGCGGCGTAACCTAGGTGACCAGTTACAAGTGAAAGTTATATGATAATGGCAACTAACCTACTTCTGACGTCATTTAGTTCTGCATTCGGCCGCCAGAGGGAGATCGCTTAGCTTGAAAAGCCAATATTCTTAAGATTTAGTATTAGATATGCTAATAATACAGTAGAATGTTTAGCATAGTAGATGTGTGATCAAAAACTCCTGGGACTAAGTAAGTGCAAAGAATAGTGCAAATCTTATTACTATAGAAGAGGAGGAAAAGGAGACGAAAGAAACATAGTTTCGTAGTATTGAGTATTCCCTACGTGCTTAGGAATGTTATTTCAGCACGTACATGTTATAATATTATGTAGTGTTCTAAATAATATGTGTAGAAGTAGGTGTAACAATGCAAAATAAAGACTCACTTAGCTAATACAGTTATTTTAATAATAGAAGGCACGTTTGCTATTTTCAAAATAATGAGCTCGGCATTATAACATTGTACGCAAGATTAAGCAATAATCCCAGCCTGCCAAAAAAATAAATCCTGTAATAAAATTTTATTTTGTTCTAATATTTTAACGGTATTTTTATTGTTAATTTATTGGCCCCATCTTTATTTTACTATCACTTGTCGTTTAGTGAAACGATTATTTGAAGAACCAAGGATTTTCGTTGGTAATTTGTGATTCATTTATTGGTATAACAAAAACGAAAGGGACGAATTAATAAAAATAGCTGCTTCAATAATTTTCATTGAAAGCGCGCATAGATTTTGAGTAACACCAGGTAACACCTAACGTGCTCTAAATATAATTCTAGGTCTCCTCTCCCATGTGTATAAATGTAAGTAGTTAAAATCAACGCGATCTTGGAACATCAGTTGCACGTGCTGCATCTTTATTACCTAAAGTGCATTTTCATACAAAATCACTTTATAAATTCGTGAATTTACACCAAATAATAACATTTCATGACACCTACATGGAAATTCATGGAATAAATTTTGGGTAAAATTAATTCGTGGTTTAAATTTTATAAATAGTATTGCTTTTGAGTGAAGGGTAATTTGTTAAGTAGAATTGCATGTGTTAGTAGTAAGTTTAAATTAACTGAACCTATAACATTACGCAAAAAACATTGCTTTGACTCAAAATCAAAATTGAAGGTTGCCAAGGTTTGCTTACATTCCGATCCCAGTGTTTATTTTTTGCATGATCGGTGAGTAGTGGAGTACGTCAAAAATAGTGTTTATTTAATTTTTTATTTACATTTAGATTTATCTTGATATTATTTACATAGAGGAATTGATATAATGAAGAGGAGAACTCTAAAGTTTGAATTACTTTTTAAAAGTTGAAAATGTTGTAGTGGAAGATGAATTTTCTACTCCAAACATATCAGTTCTTATGTATAGGTACCTCGTACTTCCTATGTTTATATAAACTGCAAAAATGTTTTGTCTAAACAATTTTGTAAATACATATTTATATTGGAGATATTTTTTGGGAGTAAAATATTATAGTTTATTTTTATTAGGTTTCTAATTCAATGTATTTATCATATTAATCACTAACAAAATGAATAAAGAAGCCAATGTTTGCTGAAGTCCCCAAAGTGTATAATTCCTTTATTCTTTTTTTATGAAAGACCAAATACCAGCAATAAAGAAACTTATAAAATATTAAGAACAACACTTTAAAAAAGCTTTAAACTTCCTGAAAATTTGCAGTATAAATTATAGTACTTCTTCGTTTTATTCTCTGTTATCTCGGTTTTTTGGCAACTAGGCTCTGATGATCAGTCACAAATTAAATAAATATCAATTAGAAATATGGAAAACTATAATAACTTTAAAGAGTTATTTCTACGTAAAAAGTACTACAAAGATGCGAGCATTGTAAAACCAATTTTAAAAATATGTTACATGCGCATAGAAAATTGAAAATACAAATATATGTGGGAAAAGAAGGAAATAAGGTTAATTGGAGAAGCATGGCCAAAAGCCAAAAGATCAAAATACAGCTTATCACATTGAACTCTAAAATTACCAAAATCATATAAAATTTGATGAAGATTGCCAACCTCGCCAGAAGGACAGAGTTCAGAATCCAAAATACCAAACCTATTCAGATGAGAAATAGTAGAAAAGTAACCCAATCTCATCCAACAAATCGAAGAACTAAACCTTATCCCAAAAGACAAAACTAAAAGCCTCAAAAAGCTCAAAAATCAGATTTCTTATTATAAGAACTGGGTAATAATTAACTAAAGGAACAATACCCAATACTTTTGTTACTAATACTTTCCAAAGAAGAGGTAGAATCAGTAAAAATAGTTACCTTTTTAAAACCATTACCCCTTGAAACATTTATAGCTTATAAAATCTCAAAAAGCTTAGCGGAAAATATAGAGCTAAAATAATAAGACCAAAACCAACCGTGTGAATAATATGGTTAACTACGAGGGTAACTCTGTAAAAATATGCAAAACCTACAGAAACAACAGAATAAGATTTATCAAAACAAATATTGCGATAAACAAAAGAGACCACCATAAACCTCCTATAACAAGACAACGTAGAATCTTAAAAAATAGGCATAGTTTTATTTAGACTCAAGACCTTAACTAACAATGGTGCATCCTTCTTCCGCTAGTAGGGAACCACCTCAACTAAACGTCTTAACGAATCAATAAGAGGAATTAAGAGGATAGTCCTCTTAAAGCAGCAATAAAATTTCTTGCCAAAAACAATCTTCTGAGCTCTGGTGGAGGATCGTCACACTCTACCTGCAATTCTAAAGAAGGAGAAGACTTCATACCACCAGTTATCACCCTCAAAGCGGCAAGCTGCACTCTATCCCACTAACCCTTAAGAGACTTCGAACACGGAGATAACAGAAAAGAGCCATAATCCAGTTTGGGACGCACAAAATATAAAAATTCAACAAAATTTTAGGATCTGAATCTCACTAAGGTCTTGCTGAAATAATTGAGAGGCACACTCCAAGTTAACTTCTGGTCAAAATATACACTTAAGTACCAATAGTGAATAGTGCCTTTCCATTACAGGGCTTGAACTGTTCCTGGAGCTCCCTGGACTGCTCCTTTAACCAATGAGGTGCGGGAACCATCAGCATTAATAACCAATGAGCTGCGCGAACGGAATACTCCAGGAGCACCAGGAACAGTTCAAGCGCTGTAATAAAAAGGCACTAATGATACAGTAAAATCTTAGTATATGGTTCAAGTACCTTGATAAGAGAGTGTGTATAAATATTATATAAAATTGAGATCAAAACTGAACCTTGGAGTAAACCTATAAAAGGCTGAAAATCTAGTGTTTTTTCTGGGATAAGTTCCCAAATGCAACGAACCACCTTACCAGAAATATTTTAAAATACTAACAAGCTTATGGTGCAATTCTCTGCAAATCTGTAACCCCTTACAGGAAATATCTGTAAGGTAACCATAGAAACCGTCCATTACAACCCATATAACAAATGTTACAAATTTTTCCTGTAAGAACTCACAGATTTGCACAGAATTGCCCATAGAAGGGACAACCAAGTCATAAGCACAGTGACGCGTTACCATATAGGCAAAAAGGGCAATCGGTCAAGTGCTCAAACAAAGGAGGAGCCGCGAACTCCAAATAAATTTAAAAAACATTTTTTAATACAGTGGTACTTGGTTATAACGAGCACGGATATAAGTCACGGTTGATACGACCTTTTTCACGGATATACCGAGTAAATATTTTTTCTTCGAATTTCGTTTATTCTTTTTAATGTGGTTTTCTATTAATAACATTTATATTGTCACCCCTAGGATTCGAAAATATTAATTAGTTTACCTACGTAATTTTTAATTATTAGGTTATGCACACATAATTTGATTTAACTATGGATAATGGTGTCGTACAAATAAATTTGGGGGGAGGGGGTAATAGAGTGGATGCCCCAGAAAAAGCATTATATTGAAGTTTTTTTTAAATATTCATGTTTTGTCTAGTACTATTGCCAAAATTTGTCAAAAATTGAGCAAAATACCTTCTTCTTTTTATTGCATTCTTTCTTGGTCTCTGGCACGAAGCCCTGTTGACCAATCACGAGTATATGTAATTATGGATTAATATGCAAAATATATATCATTCAAAATGAACAAGTTTAAAAAATTAAAAATAATCCGTAAACATCCTGTATTTCGAAAATAGGGCTTTTTAACAAGTGTGTATAAGTGCATACTCTTGTTTTTTCTTTTGAAAGTGGTTAAAAATTAGATTTTAGAGTTACCAACTCTTGGTTTGAAACACCCTGTATATTTCGAATTAGAATAAGAAAAACCTTTTCACGGTTATAACGAGCAAAATTCCTTACAACCGAATTTAACTTTAATTTCTTAAAAATATTAATATTTTGGGACTTCAAAATTCAAAATTGCCTAAGGCCTCATAAAAGGATAACGTGCCATTGCATAAGCGGGCATTACATCCAACAAAACAAGAACAGTGTGACAATTTTTGGAAAAACCTAACTAAACATTAGTGGCCAAAATGGTAAAACTTTCCCTAGTACTTAAATTATAGTATGTACTTAAATATTACTATCGAAATTATGTACGAAATTAAATACATATTTAAAATTCTCAAAAATTTGCTTGTGCTCCACCAATGTTCGTCAGAAAGTTTACTTGATCCTTTAAATCCTTCAAATACAATCTTTGTATCACTCTTAATTTTTGAATTTTTAATAAAAATATATTGATCAAAATTTTTTTTCAAAAAAAGTTTTTTAGAAATCTTTTTATGGGCAAGATATGTACATATTTGCTCTAAAATTTAAAAATAACGAATAAAATTTAAAATGTCAAAAATAAAAAATTATAAAACTAAAACTGTATAAAAATGGCTAATAAATGCAAAAACTCCTTTATAATAAAAACTTGATTTCGATTTTTCATAGTTATGGGTTATGGTATGATTTTTGAAAATTGCAAATTATAATTTAATTATACGTTTTGGGTATAGATGATTATGTGTATATTTAGCCTATTAGAAATATTATTGATGACACTGAAATACTTTTAATTAGATTTAGGCAAGTTTTTTTGCTTATCATCAAAATATATTAATATATTTCGTAACTCGAGAATACTTAATAGACAATATACGAAGGCTGGATCTTGTTTCGCTTCGCCAAGAATTATATGTATAAATAAAAATTTACACAACTACCCCCTCCCCCCCGAGTTTCCCCCTTTATCAATCAGTAAATTTGACAGTATAATATAGGTATTTGCCTTATACCAAATTCTCACAGTTAGTAAATAATGGGTTTGTTGACATATCGAACAAACGAAAATTTACACAGCTTAGTGAAACTTCATCATCAAGATTAAGACATATACCTTGCTTTTCCAAAAAAAATAAGGTATATTTACAATCACGTTTATAAAGCATTTATCAATAAATGAGAACTACCTAATTACAAGTGTTTGGCGTAATTATACACAGTTCGTGTAATACTATCAAGATTTTCGTGAGCATTTATATTTGGGGTTGAAGGCTTTCCTGCGATTATTTTTCTTGGAAATAGGAAATTTCAGAGAATATGAAGCCACATCATCGTGTACTGGAATTATAAAGTTGTGGCAAAAAATATTGTAGTTGAATTAATTAATAATTGAAATACAGGGTGTCACTTTTTTTCCAGCAAAAATTTTTTTAGGTAGTAAATGTCATTCTGAACAAAAAAATTCCTATGAACTAATTATGTTTTTTGACTCCTTAAAAATCTACAGCAATTTTAAAATTTCATAAATTTAATGATAAATTTCATATAATTTTAATTTTTTTTTATTTTAATCATTTGGATTTTGTATATCTTTAAGCCAATACCAATTCTAAGACAAAAGTAAAGAATAAAAATTTTCTCAAAAGTGCTATATTTTTTAGTTATGGGGTGTCAAACTTTCTATATTTTTTTCATTTTTTGAGTATAACTTCTTTATTTTTTAAGATAATTTGAACAAATTTGAAACACACTCTAGTTATTATAGTCGTAGAGAAAATATTTATTCTCTGTTTTCGTCTTAAAATTGGTCAAATAGTCTTCTAGGAAGTCTCTGGTATTTATTTTAAAAAAAAAGCAAAATTGCCATACAACTTCGTACATGTTTTTAAATAACTTTTAAACCGTATCAGCTGTGAAAAAATTAAAAAGATCAAAAATTTTCAGAAAAAAGCAAGGAATTAGAATATCTCCTTTAAAATATTAAGTGGGGTAGCACAAAAAAGTTATGGCATAAAAAATAGGGTCTATACCCCCAAAATACACCCCCCTGTATTTTATTTCGATATTTGATATTTTTATCTTGTTACGACAATAATAATTAGTGTGTTTCAAATTTGATCAAATTATCTTAAAAAATAAAGAAGTTATTCTCAAAAAATGAAAAAAATATAGAAAGTTTGACAACCCATAACTAAAAAATAGAGCACTTTTGAGAAATTTTTTATTCTTTACTTTTGTCTTAGAATTGGTCAAGGAATCGCCTGTAGAATTTCTTCGCATATATTTAGAAACACCCTGTATAATTGTTTCAATAATTTAAAATGTACTAATTATTTAATGGAAAGTTTTAAACAATAACAACTTACCAAATTGTTATTAAAATCGATTATGGATAAATTAACTTAAATAATTTATTACACTGCAAGTAACTAATTGAAGATATAATTATGAGAAAAAGTAACAATGCATTTGATATAATCAAATTAATACCAACTTAATGAAATAAAAAAGTAATTAAAATGTACTAAGGAAACTACTAATAAAAATTTAATTTATATTTTGAAATTGCTTGCAGCACGTTTTAATTGAATTTTATCCACATTGGTGCAATTGCACGTATGTTTTCTGTTTCGTGACCATTTAACAAAATAAACTGGACATCGAGATAATCTCGAGGAGTCATCAATCTATACACCGGTTGCGATAAGCACCTTTTATAAACGCATCTTTCAAAACAATTCCAAGGCATTAATTATGTTAACCAAAGTAATTGTGATGTTGGCATTAACCGCTCTTTGTTTTCAGTTTGTGGAGAGCAATTGTAATTCTAAAGAGGACCGAGCATGTCTCTTGGGTCGAATTATAGAGCTGTTGGTAAAGTACGCCGATCTTCCCGGGAATCCTCGTGATTTGATTGAGAAGCCGGTGGAAAAGGCAAAAAAACAGACAGACGAGAAGGAGGATTCAGAGGAATTTATTGCAGCCGCTGAAAGGAATGAGGATGTGAATCGTGATGATGGTAAGGGTAAGAGAATGCTTGTTTCCTCTTCAACTCAAATGTCACCTACAGAGGGTGCTTCTAAAATTAATGATACAGTGGAATATGCATCTATAATTGAATTTGAAACCTCACTGGAAGATGATAATGACACCAAAGAACTCCTTTGTATAGCGCATTTAAAAAGTGAGAATGAATGGACTAAGTTTATGAAAAGCGTATTTGTGGATAATTAATGTGATTTTTGTTGAAATCTTTGGTAAAATTTACGTTCAATAAAATAAATTTTCGTTATACTGAAACTTTAGCTTAAATATATTTAATGATAAATCAAATAATTTTTGTTTTATTTTTAAAGAAAAAAGTAAGTAATATGTTACTAATAAAAATAAATTTTAAATGCAATAAAGTTTTATCTTCAATTTTCATAAATTTATTTTTGTTAATGTTTTTACTTTAGCTTTATAACATGGGAAAAACAATTTTTATTATTTTGTTTATGTAAGAAAATTTTATGGCTCTATTTATTAGTAAAAATATTTATGAATCAGAAATAAATAGAAATGATTACTAAATTGTTCTCTTTAAATTTTTGAATAAATAAATAAACTTTAACATTTTTGCTGTGAAGAATTTTCATGATATTATAGATTTTCATAAAGCAATAACTCATACAGAAAATTTTTGATTTTTTCTGAATCTTTATTTTTATCCAAAGCAACCGTAATAATCGAAAGACTATGTTAAAAAATTATTTGGAGACTTCATCAGGGGCGCACCCAGGGGGGAGAATGCGATTTATTAAGAGAAATTTTTAATAAAAATGATAAAAGTCTTACTTTAATAATTATAAAATCTGAATCTTTAATAATAAATTATGAAACTTATTTTTTTAATATAGAAAATGATGTTCGTCCCATCCCCCATAAATAAATCTTGGTTGCGTCATTGGACTTCATTCCCTAGCTATTTTATAGTATAATTTTGTACGCCAAAATAAATCCATTATTATATTGAAATTTTTGAAAAATTAGTGTTAAATTGCTAATATCAAGAGACATTTACTGAAACTGCAACATTTTTAGTATATTTTTTTTTTAAATATTTTGTAGTATGTTTTCTTGCGTACAAACAATTTATGAAGATCCAACGGACAAGCCATAATATCCTTTGATATAATAAATAATATCCTATAACATGTAACACAACACCAATTAGGACATATACGACAAACGGAAGCTTTGTCTAGGACCAAATCCTCTTTTCAGGAGCTTTTTCACGCGAAATACTCATTATTTATGAGACGTTTTACAAAAACTATGAAATCATGACTTTTAGGCAAGGATGTTTATAATATATCACTGGATATAGCTTACTTCCGCTTTCGTAAGTGAAACAAAGCGTCAAAAGTGTATGAAAAATTTAGTATTAAACTTCAACATAGAGCGAAGTTTTTCATTGAAATTCCTGTTCACATTACAGGACTGTCTAATTAGCCATTTAAAATTTAAATATGCATGAGTTTAACTACAATATAAGGACGATCTAAAAAAGGGGATAAGGATTTTTAATCAAAATTTAAAAAAAAAATTATTCTAGAGCTGAGATGTGATTTCCGTTTTTAACCAAAGTTTTTCATACAGTCTTCATAACTTACTTTATATTTTTAGGTATATAGGGTGTTCTGAAATTCGACCGACAACGACTAACTGGAGATAGTAGATGGTAGACTTGAAAATAAGTTGATATGACCCTATTTATTTACAGGGTGATGATAAAGTTTGGAATCTTATTCATAACTGCCGTATTTAATTGTTTTGAGAAAATCTCTCGGACAGGTCAATTTTAGTTTTTAAAATGCCATCTCTTGATATAAAAAAAATATTAATAACGTCACTGGTGCTTTAACAATGACGTCATCAGCGATTTTTTTAAATGGAAGCCTCCACTTTTTTACTCATTATCGATAGAAATTCAGGTCATTTCAACAATGATCTAAAAAATAGTTAAATTCTTAAAGAAATTTTTATTTTAACGAAAAAGGTTTTATAAAAATAAATTAAAATGAATTTGAAGTTACTAATAATAACAAAAGAAAGTAAATGTTTAAATAATGCGCATTCTAATGTAAATGTAAAATTTTAAATGTATTTAACAAAATTTAATAAATGCTTTTGAAAAACTAATTTTTTGATTCCATTTAAATGTAAGGATATTTACAAAAAATGAAATATTAAATTTACCATTTATTGAAATCGGCCAAAATAAATTATATACAACATTCAAATTTTTCAAATTTAATAGTACAAATTTTAAGTTTATATTAGAAAATTTTTAAACGAAAATTTGTTTACAAATGCAACAATTTTTTTATATCATCGTTTAAGTGGCATAAATGTCTATCAAAAACCAGTGAAAAAAGTGGGGGTTTCCATTTAAAAAAATCGATGATGACGTCATTGCTAAATCACCAGTGAAGTCATTAAAATTTTTATTATACCAAGAGATGGGATTTTAAAAACTAAAATTGACTTGTCCGAGCGATTTTCTCAAAAAAAAATTAAATACGGCAGTTATGAATTAGGTTTTAAACTTTATCATCACCCTGTATTAGTATTATACATATATCAAAAAATGCATCCCTCGGGAGTTATAAACTTCCAAAGTTGATTTTGTAATGAAATTTTTTATACGTGATTTTGAATATTGGACGCTCATTGGTAAAAATTTGGTTAATACTCGACTTTTGTAAATGGTGTTGGATGGAAGAAGAAAACACAAGACAGTCAAAAACGTTTTGAATATTTACAAATTTTATTTAAAAATTATTCTTTCATGTATAAAACTGAAAAACGAGGATTTTCTGTCCTTTAAAAATTTTTCGTAAGCTGAGTAGTTTTTGAATAAACTTAAAAAAATGGTAGAAACGTTAGGCCACTCAACATAAATTTTTAATAAAATACTTTTTAAATTACAAAAAAACCATAGTATTTACTCAATATTAATGGCTTATTAGGATATTCCTTAATGTGAATTAAAATTAAGACATTTTTTTTTTCAAAATTATCAGTTTATGTTGAAACTGTACCTTGTTATCATGGAAACGACTAAATTCTTGTCGTTTTCCAAATAATTTTTTTTAAATTTATTCAAAAGCGGTACAATCTACGCAAAATTCATATGGGGAAAAATCTTACACTTGAATTTCTTCACAAAAGCAAATACGTTTGAAATAAATTTTTAAATACCTAAAATAAGTACTGGGTTCAAAATGTTTTTGACTGTTTTATGCCTTCTTCTTCCACCCAACACTATTTACAAAAGTCGAGGATTAGCCAAATTTTGACCAATTGAGCATCCAACATTCAAATGCACGTATACAAAATTTCATTAAAAAATCTTTACTATTTTGGTTGCAATAAATAAATTTCTATTTTAAAAATCAACTTTGGAGGCTTATAACTGCTCAGGGGTGCATTTTCGGATATAGATAAATAGGGTCATATCAACTTATTTTTAGGTCTACTATCTCCAGTTAATTGTTGTCGGTCGAATTTTGGAACACTCTGTATTTGTTGATAAATTTCAATCTAAATGTAAAATATCATATTTGTTCTAATATTTATCTTGAGACATAAATGTTCTTCAATCATCCAAAAACTTATTGATGGTTCTAGTTTTTTATTGCAACACATGGATGTTTCAAAAAATTGATTGGGAAGGTTCATCTAGTTCTTATATTCTGGAATAAATTATTTTTTAAGAAAAGTTTCCCAATTCGTGGTTTTGTTAAATTCCCTTAGAAATAGAGTTTTTCCTAGATACACACTGCGCTCCAAAATTAACGCATATTTGCGTGTAATTTTCTTTTCAATTTTCGTTTTCAAATTTTATAAGCTTCATACATTATTTTCAAACATTTTTGATAAACAAATGCAGATTGGTTAATAATTTTTGTATCCTAGCAAAAAATAATGACATTGAAAATGAAAAAAAAGAAACAAAGATAAAAATTTTAATCTATGGAAAAACGTAACTTAAATTAGCATTAATTTCGGCCTAACAAGAATGTTTCTTACTACAAATTATACTTGTAACTTGGTTGAGTTGATGGCAAAGTTCTAACAACCTTCGTGAAAGATTATTTAATGTGTTTGTAGGAAGTCGCCTTAATCGTGTTTCCATCATGTCCCATTGATATTCAATGGGATTGAGATTTGGACTCCTAGGCTAGGTGGTCAAATCATGGCAGGAATATCAATACCGTCGTTGCATAGTTTTAGATACATAAGGTGAAGCATTATCTTGCATTAGTAGGAAATTGTGTCCAATAAATGGGGCAAATGGGACCACATACTCTATAAGAATATGTATTATTAGATGTCCTCCATCATTCATCATTAAGTCAGTACAAGCCTCCAATTAATTCCAGCTCAAACCATAACTGACCCACCACCATAACCTACAGTTCCAACGATATTCGTCCTCTGTATACTCTATTTCGTCTATCATTAGGGTAAAGACAAAACCTGGACTCATCCGAAATCAAAACTCTTGCCCAATCCTCATTATCCCAAATCCCAAGCAACATGTTCAAGAACAAACTGTAATCTTAGCTTTCTGTGTTGCCTGGTGAGCCTTAGCAAGTCTTAGATTATGTTCTGTAAGTCCTCTTAGTATTTTGGGTTATTCTGAAGTTGTAACGATCCACAAATTCAATTTGCAAAAAATAATTTGTTATGAACCTTTGCCATAATATGTGAATTCTCCAAAAACGGTCTTGATTTTGGGGGTTGTAATTCTTCCACCATCCTGTTTTAGTCTTCTTGTGTTATGTCTAGTTTCCGTAAACCCCTTTAGTACTCTGGATATGGTAGATTGGTTTACATTAAACCGCTGTACAAGATGAAGCTCTGTGCAGCCTTCTTCGTGAAATCTACTTCAGATAAATTTCGAGGATTCATTTTGACGAAATATACGTTATGATATACTAAATAGCATGCAAAACCTGACACTGAGATTTACAACAACTTTGCCTTATGAAAACAACATATGTTTTGGTTTATTTTTAACAATAAGCAATAACAAAGAGTCCAAAATAAAAGAATATATATCAAGCAATTATGCGTTAATTTTGGAGCTCAGTGTATTGGGATAGCCATCCATCTGGAAAAACCAGGATATTCCTGGGAGGAATTTTGATATGTATCTCAAATTGTTTCCTTGTCGTAGTTGTATTTCTAGTTTAGAAAAGGCATGGTATATTCGAGACCTAGATTTGTCCTCTTTTTTGTCCTAGTTTGTTTAGGATTTTTGCCGTTATTGCCCTATTGCTGTTATTGTACTATGTATGATAGGCTCATCCCTTTAAGGAAAGTAAACCTGGAAGTTATCTGAATTATCTATCTTCCTAGTATTGACTTGAAAAAAATTTCAAAATAAAAAAGCGGTTTTTTTAAATTCAATCAAAAAATGTATCGTTTAGATTAGAGATGTACATTGTAGATTATATTTATTCGCAAAGTTGGTCAAAAAGCAAACAATTTTAAAAGTATTTAGTACATTTTCAATGTAACTGTATAGGTATTTGATATGGGGGGAAAATTCAATTAAGAAAATTATTATTGAATAGGAGTAGTGGTGAAGGCAATTAAATTAATAAAAGCATTGGTAAAGAAACCTTGAAAGGAAATGTTTTTATGAAATTAATAAGCTTTTAATAAAATTAAACAAAGGCCGTCCCAGCTAGCAAAATTAAGTCGGCCGACATTCGGCCGAATATACGCCTCCCATACTGGGTACAACGGGCCTTCAACGGCAAATGATGTTGGGCAGATTTCAATAGGTCACTCCGGCCGAAAGGCGGCCAAACGCACTGCTACCGCTGCGATGAAATGTATTTTCCGCGACGGCCCTATTATGTACCGACATCATTTTGCTTTCATACCGCCGCATTGCCAGCAATGGGCCTGCACATTGCCTTTGTGCACTACACTTCAGATTGGGTTATAAAAAAAATAATTTTATAATATTTATTATAATGATTATATACAATTCATAATGCCTTTATTTCCTATACGCCAACTCGCTTAATAATCGATGAGCATCTGTACGCGGCCAATTATCGATTTCTGATTTTCGTTTTTTGATTACCGAGACTATAAGCTTAGAAAAACGGCAAGCTGGGATGGGATTCGAACCCGCATTCTCGGATTGAGACACTGACGCCTTAGCACTCTGGACCACCACTGACCTTGTCACACTAGACACAATTCAGAAATAAAAACTTAAAAGTATTATTCTTATTTTCTTATCATTCTTTATGTAATCTAAGCATGCAACTCGTAAAATCGTGATTAAATAATAATCACGATTTCAGTCGTTGTATTACATATGAAAATTAACAATTTTTAAAAATAAACTGCGTTAAATAATAATAAAAATTAAAAAAATACAAAATTTTAAATAACTACCCAGCTAGCAAAATTAAGTCGGCCGACATTCGGCCGAATATACGCCTCCCATACTGGGTACAACGGGCCTTCACTGGCAAATGATGTTGGGCCAATTTCAATACGTCACTCCGGCCGAAAGGCGGCCGAACGCACTGCTACCGCTGCGATGAAATGTATTTTCCGCGACGGCCCTATTATGTACCGACAACATTTTGCTTTCATACCGCCGCATTGCCAGCAATGGGCCTTCACATTGCCTTTGTGCACTACACTTCAGATTGGGTTATAAAAAAATAATTTTATAATATTTATTATTGTATTATGATAATGATTATATACAATTCATAATAAATATATTCTAAGAAACTCAAAAAGATATAGGTATATCTATCTTACTAAAAATAAGCAAATATTTGACTTTGGAGCATTTTATATTGCCGGAATATATTTCGTAAACACTCGAAACTAGTCGAAAAAAAAAACCGAAGAAATAAATTTAATGTCAGAAATCGTGTTAAGGCCCATCAAGTTGGCAATGCAATATTTGCAAAGCTCGAATGAAAATAAAATATGTATCTAAGCCTAGTGTCGAGCAACTTATGGCCCTTAGCTTGTATTCAACGCCGATGCTTTGCCGACATAAAACCGCCAATCGGCCAATGTTATTGTGTTAGCTGGGTTACCTTGCCGGGCAACATGTTAAGAGCCATCGAAGGCCCTAATCTTCCAATCGACGCCGACACTTTGCCGACCGTGCCGTAATAAAACCGCCAATTGGCCGATGTTACAGTGTTTGCTGGGGTGTTTTAGTGATAAAATTATGAAACTAATTATAAAATATTTCTATCCGGCGCGGTTTATTTTTTAGATGGGATTTTTTGAGCGGCTGTCCGAACTTTCCGGTTGACTTTATTCCCAGGATTGTGTTGGAAATAGAAACTAGTGCCCGAAATAATTGTTCGAATGTATGGCCAACAAAATGGAAGTGTTTGTTTTAGTAATTATTTATTCTTTTGCCCGAGTATTTGTTCGCAGGGCAGGGCAGGGCAAGGCAAGGCAGGGCAGGGCAGGATTAAGACAACGGACGAGCTCGAATAATGTAACATTACTCAGTTCTATTAAAAGTTTCCTTGTAACACATGCATAATTGTTAAAAGTCGTATAGCCCGCTCAAGCTTTTAGCTTAGAACCGTTCGTTCTATTTTTAAACAACTCCAATCTTTGCGGATTTTAGACAGAGAACTTTTATTATTTGCGTGTCCTGAAAGGCCGCACTTTAATTTCTTTATTATATTAGCTACATTAGATTGGAAGGCAGGTTGCACGCGAATGCAATTAATTAATTAAGATCGGAAGTAATCCTGTCTGGCGGACGTTGTAATTTTATATTTAGAAAATAATAAATTTAGAATTACGTCCAAGAGGTTTTTGCGAATGCAATTTGATGAGGTTCGGGATGATGTAAGTAATTAATCGAAAGAATAATCGAAAAAGATGACAGAAATAGCTGAAATAATTTTGGAATTTTGCCACCTGTTTTAGCAATAAATTTGTGTGTCGATGTTAGTCAAGTGGAGGAGGAGGAGGAGGAGGAGGAGGAGGAGGCAACAAGTATGTATGTTCGTGTTGGAGCTGGAATTACCTGGGCCATGTGTAGACCCCCGACACCTCAAATCCGTAATGCCACGAGCCGGAATAAGCGCCTTGGCCCTTTGGTCCCGTGCAGACACCGTGGCCATGCGCTTTTCCCTCTTCCCACCCGCCACAGTAGGTCCCGCCGTCGTCAAAATCAAATCTGCCCCCGTTCACGTGGCTCTTAGTCGTGGTGGCCGTCCCCGTGGCTCCCGTCGCCGCCGGGGAGCTGGCGCCTTCATCTGAAACTTGCTGCATGTTTGTTCTAATCCACAGAGGCACTCATTTTTAATACAGGTGCCACTTGTCTCTTCGTTTTTTACTCACTGCACAGGTATATAAATAAATATCAGCTCGCCATTTCGATCGGTCGTGCGGAAGTCGGCGCGGCACTAATGCCTATTGCCCGGGCGCGCAGCGTCCCAACGCCAGCGTCGCGGCGCATGTCATCTCCGTTTAACGTTTAACTACACATTCGTTACCTACCAACTCAAAAACCGACTCGACTGGCTTTATATACCAACGACTGCACCGCGCACCTCCAAAAAATTACTCCCAACAGTAAACATATTATCTCCAATAAACTCATAAATTACTTATTTAAACTATACAATCCCTATCCAAATTACTATACTTGACTTGTTTCCTCACCAAACTTCCAAATCTTCTGAATCTCACCACTTTTGGCTTTTAACCCCACCTCAGTACTTTCTATCTTCTAGTCTTCTAATAGAGGCTCAACTCTACCAATCCCATAGTTTCATTTGAAATACTGACATTCGTTCTACCCGCGGAACAATTTATGGAATCCTTAATCCTTGCATTTTCCCGAAACTCAAGAAACAATTAAGTTGTAAACCTAGATCACAATTAAGTTCATCCAGTTTCCAGATTTATTAGGGTCTCTAACATGGTTGTCGAAGCGTGGCCTTACTTACGTTTATCAGGCTAAATATTAATACCAGAACCGGATCTACACATTTTGTAGGCAACATGCAAAAAAACCGTGTCCTGGTCATCTACCCTCCTGGTTTTACTTTAAAAATAAAATTATGGATAATTTTTCATCAGTATAATTGCCAGTATCGTATGAACCAGAAAAAGTGAAAATAAAGTTTTTTTTCGCAAAATGAGTGACTACTCAAAAATTGAGGTCAATTTTCCCACTAATTTGTTAACTTTCCCGAATTTTTTAAAAATATTAAAAATGAAAAATTTCTAGTTTTTATTCATATGATAGAGGAATATATAAAGAATATTCATGCCAAATATCAAGTAAATCGGTCGACTAGAACTTCAGATATTATGTCAACCGCATCGAAAAAAGTTGTTTCGAGAAAAACGCGTTTAAAGTTTTACGTCTGAATCTGTCTGGACGACAAGAACGTCACTAAGGGCGCGTTCCATCAATGAACACTAAAGCCCACGACCACGACCGCAAAATTTTCCCATTCCACTGGCGCAAAACGTCACCATTCAACAAACGACCACAGTAACCCACGAATTAATTTGGTCGTTGTGAGCTTCTTGCGGTCGCCATCGATGACGTTTTTATGCACGAAACAAACAACCGCGGTCTTATGTGGAACGACTTTGCGGTGTCATGAGCATTACGAGTCTTTAGTGGAACGCGCCCTAAAATGACTATAACTTTAAAAATAATTCGAATTTTAAAAAATCCTTTTAGGGAGATATTCTTGAATATCTAAACTATCGAAATATGAAAAAAAAAATTTCGATTTTTTCAAATTTCTAGACTAGAATAACCCCTTAAGTATGTAAGTAGTAAATATTACAACTCTAATCCAAATCACATATACAAAGTGTCCCATAATATGTGGGACCTACTTCAAAGATGGGTAGTAGATGTCAAGAGAATAAGAAAAGTTCATATAAACTTATGTCCAATTTCCAACTATAGCTCATTAAAGGTGCTGTTAAAAAGTAGTTTTTTTTTTCTGTTTATTTAAAAAAAACTTCAAGTACAAATTAACAGATAATATCAAATCTGTATGGTATGAATCATAATACAGTTAGGATACGTTTTCGAGATTTTTTCAATTTCTTAAACAGTTTTGGGTAATGCAATAAAATAAAATAATCCTGAAATTTCATAAAATAACACTTTTTTTTAAATTAAAAAATTGTCTTTTTTCGCGCCCCTCTTTGACTTTTACCCTGGGCGAATGCCCCACTCGCTCCACCCTAGATCCGGCTCTGATTAATACTGTTGTGTCCCACAACCCTATATTTTATAATACCTTTATTTAATTATTTTAATTTGCATACCTTTCAATTTTGTTAATACGCCTATTCCCTTTATTACTTTCCTTTTAAATTCACAAACAACTCATAAACACGAATATCCCTGGAAATTCCGAAAAGAATCCCATCAAACCTCCCAAATTGTAATTGTATTGTTTCAACCATATTAATTTTATTGTTCATTTCTAATTATACCTGTTTTTCATCCCCTCTAATTTTAAGTACTAGTCAGTGTGGAAGATCATTTCCATACTTTTTGCATTAATTTAAGTAAAAACCAACGACATTAAGTATTCAAAAATAAATACATCCAATTCTGAATTAATATTTTCATCAATTCACAATTTTATTTCCAGTGAAAATCCTCTTCAATCTTTTCGTTCTGGGTTGATTCTTAGTTTTAAGAACCGAATTTACCCTTAGCACGGCCCAAAAAACTCATATTCTCTAGGCCAGGGGTTCTCAAACTTTGGAAATTTTGTACCACTTAAATAAGCTGCTAAAATAACTTGTGTACCCCCATGATAATATTTTGTAATTTAGACTAAAGTCAAAAATATTGGCATGTTTTTTTAATTGAATGCCATTACACATTTTTTTATAATTGGTATTTCGGCAATTTCATGTAAAACAAGTGCTTCTGCATTGCCTGGACCAAGAGCAATTCAAATGAATAAAAAACTAGTAATAAAATCTGGATAAAGGTACCTTCATAAGTTGGGCAAACAAAAGATTTCCTCAACATTTAATCATCGTCTCGAAACTTTATTAAGTGTATATGGATGGTTATTCCACCGAGCCCTTCAATCGAAGTAAAAGATTGAACTGATTTTTTGATAATTTTCAACTTACTTCGCTGTCTTTAGGAAAAATCAATAGGCTTGTCTTTTAAGTAGTTGTCTTTGCCGTAGAAGCGATGTTTCAGAAGGGATAGCTTTATCGAGTTCAAAAATGTCTCATAACACTCATTTTTCTCCCCGCACCAAGTAAATCCATACACCAAAGACTCATCATTGTCTTTACTTCTTTTTTAAATTTTCAGAATCTTCCTAAAAGTGCGGCTTACTGTTGCTGTAACTTTTTCGATCGAAAGAATTGTTCTGTCTTTATCTTACACTTTATTATTGACATTTTCCCACTCTTTTTTCGCATGCGAATTTCGATTCATGTGGTTACAGAATCTGTGCCCATATTCTTGAAACGGTCCACACGATGTTGCATACCACTTTCACTTTTAGAAGACGAAACGAGCAACCGCAATTTACACTTTTGAAAAAAGAAACTGTAGCTAGGAAAAATTTCTTTTATATCCCCTTTATTCGAGCGAAAATGCGTTATGCACACCCAGCACTGGATTCTAATGTGTTGGGTAGTGTAGGACTCTCACCTACTAAAAAACCCCTAGCCATTTCCGCCGGATATTGGTAGCGTAGGCTTGCTTTGGAACCGCCATGGGACATTTCTTCAAAGCATGTCCATTTTCTTTAATTACATCATTTCTACTTTTTTTCGTATTCTTCTTTATCTTCTATTATTTTGCGTATTATTTGCGTTATTGCGTTCCAAGTGTCTTCTGATTGGGTAAGTATAGGTTTGCTACATTTATGGTATCAATCACTTTTCCACATTTCCAGTTTGCTTCTCTTCATATTTCCGCCCAGCGGGAGCATTGGAAAATGGTATGCTCCGGAGTTTCCATCCTTTCGCAGAACCAGCACTTTGCATCTTCTTTTTTAAATTCTTTCTAAATAAGATCCAAAAACGCCATGTCCAGTTAATGCTTGTGTT
The DNA here is from genome assembly GCA_963971135.1 of Stenus bimaculatus. Taxonomy (NCBI): domain Eukaryota; kingdom Metazoa; phylum Arthropoda; class Insecta; order Coleoptera; family Staphylinidae; genus Stenus; species Stenus bimaculatus. The sequence continues at coordinate 42,815,057 of OZ020183.1, read as the reverse complement.
ATATAGAAATCATACTCGTTCCAGATGGCCTGCCATCTATCTTTAAATTGGCATCTTGCGATGTTTTTGGCTTATTTCCCTTCTATGTATAAAGTTCCCCTTTCGTGCACTTTGTAGCTTAATCGGTAGGATTTTCACGATAACCAGAGCTGCCACTGTTGGGGCTGTCCGATAGGCGGAGATCGTACGCAATGCTAATCTTCTGTTTACTTTTTCCATGTGTTTTTCATAGTATTCGTATTTTAGTGCTCTCTCCCATGCTGGTGCAGCATACTGCATTATGTACCGCAGTTACCAGGATCCTGCGCTTTCTGGCTATAGGACCACCTATATTTGGCATTAGTCGCGATAGCATTCTAAATGCTGTATTTGCTTTGAGGCACACTTGTTTGACGTGTTCTGTCATTTTTGCATCCATGTCGATAAAAACACCTAAGTATTTTATGGCCGGGCTGCTTTTTATTGTGGTTCTTTCTAAGTTTATTTGCAGGTCTGTTACATTTCTTCTTCCTACCAGTACTACCATTTCCATTTTCTTTGATACTAGTTTAAGGCCTAGGTCTTGGAATGTCGAGACAATTTGTGTTAGTGCCAGTTCGGCTCGTGCTTCAACCATACTTTTGGTTTTGCTACCAGAACTGTGCCCTCATTTATTTTCTGCTGTAGCACCTTGTTGTACATGATATTCCACAATGTTGGTCCGAGAACGGAGCCCTGTGGCACTACGCATGATATTTAGATTTTTTGCCGTCGTGAGTTTGACTGAATGATATTCACTAACTAGCTGCTAATGTTGGATGATTTTAAAGCTTAAAGCTGCAGAATTAAACGCATTCTCTATGTCAAGTGTTATCATTGCTGCGAATTCATGGTTTTTATAGCTTACTTTCTTAATCTTTTCCGGTATCTCCAGTACTTTCTTGATTGCGTTTATCGTAGATCTCCCTTTTCCAAATCCGTACTGGTATTCACTAATGATGTTTTTTCCTTCCAGTTCTTGTTCCAGTCTGTTTTTTATTAACCTTTCTAGGAGTTTTCCTTCCTCATCAAGAAGACATATTAGGTTTTTTTCCAAGAGTGCTAATTTTGCTCTTTTCCATATAGTTGGGATTTCGCCTTGCTCTAGACATTTGTTCATGACAGATTTGAACAAATCTTCATTTCTTAGTCCAATGGATTTTACCACTTCTGATGGGATCATGTCCAGTCCAGGGCTTTTCTTTTCCTTTATTCTACCTAAAGCATTTATTACTTCCTCGGTAGCGAATTTGGTACTATCTGGATCTTCAACAGCCATTTTCTCCCATGTTATGGCAGGGCATTTTGGGAATAGTTTGTTCTTTAATGGTATATCTTATGTAAGAGTTATGTTTGACTTAAGTTTGAACTTATTTGTTACTATTTAGTAGCCTTTTGTATCCCCTGTAACTACGTAATGTACCACCAGTGGTACATATGTACCACAGTTTGAGAACCCCTGTTCTAGCCCAAGCATACCCGACGTTGGGACTACTTAAGTGGTTCACAACAATACCCACATAAGTCTAGACTACTAAGATGAACATTCCGTAAATTAAATAGTTTAGAAAGTCTTTTATAAAACATGTCTTGTATCCTCCATTTTTTACAGTTGTCCTTTTTCTCCAATAAATACAAAAAATAATTTCATAATTTTTGGTTACATTCGGAGCTTTGAACTAATATTTATTCGAATAAGTATCCTATTTTTTCTTAAAATATACTACGAATGATAAAATATTGATTTATGGCTACATCTTATAAATTCCATTGACTTTTTTGTAATTTGGTTTATTTTAAACCTAAAACCACAAAAAGTTTCATAATTAATATAAATACAATCCATGGAATCCTTCTGGAATGTTGTAGCAGGGCAATAAATTTTTATAAATTGTTTTTGTAAGAAATGAAAACAAAAAATCATTTCAGAAACATTTATGGAATGTAAATGTCGGTTGATTTATGAAGCTGTTAGTATTTTTAATTGTTTTAAGAACGACGTTATGACCATTATTTATTATAGAAGTCACAATAGTAATGTCCAATCTGTAAAGTCGGTAAACCGTAAAAATAGCATTTTGTAAAAATAACTATCAATTGTTTGAGTTTGTGAACCTTGAAAGATGACCGAATAGTTTAGAACAGTTTAGTGGCGCGAGTTAGAAATGGGCTCCGAGCACGGAACTCCCCCGCCAGATAAATGAGTGAAACCGCGTACAATAAAATTGCTAATTTTAAATCGGCAGGCCTGCTTTAATATATTATTCTTATTAATCAGCGCCCGGCTTGGTAATTAATTAGAAATTTTATAAAAGCGTTTTCGAGATATAGCGCACCAAGTTGAACGTCCAAAAACATTTCACACAACAATGATTTTTAGCGAGGAGCACATGTTTTTAGGTCACAAAGCATTCAAGATTAATAATTTATGAAGGCTCCTGCTCCCATATATCATATATTTTTGTACATAATAGACTGACTTACGATATATTATCGTAAAATTCCGAACAATTTATTTGTGATTTGAGTGATTTCGTCTCGATTTCTAATGTGTAATTGCCAAGAAGTAATTAAAACCAGACCTACTTTAAAATATCGACCATTTTAAAACTACTCAATTTTCTCTTAAAAGACTCAAATCTGAATTTTAATTTGTCTAGGCTTATTTGAAAATTTTAAAATAATATAAAGGTATAACGAATTTTCCAAATAGCTCGCTTGTTGAGTGCACGCATTTAGGAGTTAGGCAACCGATTATGTAGAGTGTATTAAAAAAAGACAATTTAATAATTTAAAATATTTATTATTTTTATGTACACAAACATAGCCTTAATCTAAAATATAAAAGAAACAATATAAAATTGGAAGGTTTGATAAAACTACTTAATCATACAACTTTTTTACAGTGGAAGCAAACTTAAAACAAAAAAAACACACCATTCCGGCCTTATTTGGCACACCATTAAAGGCACAATTGGTTCTAATGACATTTTATTTATTTATGGAACTTTGAACCTTCCTTGGCCATTTTAACCAATAAATCGCATGGAGTAAATGCGCTTCCGTACAACGCTTCATATTGTTTCATCTTACCAACTAATTTTTCAGCACCGTAGTGATCGACCCATCTGAATGGTCCGCCAGTGAATGGGGGGAATCCTAAACCAAATACTGCACCAACATCACCTTCCAAAGGATTTGCAAGAATGCCTTCTTGCAGACACAGTACAGCTTCATTTACAAATCTTGAAACCATTCTTAATTGTTTATCTTCATCAGTAAATTCACCTTTTGGTTCAAGGGAATATTTTTTGATGATTTCAAGCGCGTCTGGGTTGACTTCGCGTGATTTACTCTTTCCATAAATAAAGATACCTTTACCTGATTTCCTACCCATGTGACCAGCTTGGACTATATCTCTCATTACTCCAAAATCACCACCACTAATTCTATCACCAAAGACCTGGAATTAAATATAAATATTGAAAAATTTTCCGTAATTAATCAAAACATAATAGAAATGGTAATTGCTATAATTCAAAGGCACTTAATATTCCCAATGGGAAATCAATTTCCGAGGGGTACGACACACGTCCTTGTACACGCTTAAGGAAGTCAGAGGGAATCCTCAGGAAGTTCCACGCAAATTTCAGAAGACGATGATTTACAAACTTTTACGAAACATTCATGTGCATCAAAAATAATACGGAAGTCTGAAAAAGTCCCCAGAAGTTCGTGAAAATCCCGGGAAGTCTCGACAAAGTTCGGGGAAATACATTATAAAAGAAAGTTCTTAATTATTTACTGTGTCGTAACTCGCGATACTACACGTGAGGAAGGAAGTCTTTGTACACGTTTAAGGAAGTCTAAAGAAAGCCAGAGGCTATCCCAGAGGATACAGTGATTTTTAAACTTTTACGAAACATGCATTTACAACAAAAATAATGCAGAAGTCCTTTTTAATGTGTCGCATCCCTCGTGAATTTCAAAGAAGTAATACAAATTTCATATTATAATCCTAGTTTCTGTCCTTATTACCTTGCTTAAGTCTGCTGCAATATGAGAACCAACATCTAATCCTACTTCATCAGCCAGAGTAGCCCCTCCAACTGGGAAACCAAAAGATTTAGATAATCTATCGAGTTCTTTGGGTTCTACACCTTCTTGTAATAAGCGAATAGCTTCACTTAACATGAAAGCTAAAATGCGAGTTGTATAAAAACCAGGACCATCTCCTACAGTGATTACAATTTTTCCTTGTTTCAATCCTACTGCAACAGCTGCAGCGGCAGTATCTTGGCTTGTTTTATCAGTCTTAATAATTTCAAGTAATTGCATTTTATCTACAGGGGAGAAGTAGTGCATACCTAAAAATTATTTTTTAAGAAAAAGTCATAATAGAAAATGTACAACTACTAACCTACTACTTTTTCTGGTCTAGCAGAACCGGCTGCAATTTTCGTAATTGGAATGGCGCTTGTATTCGTAGCAAAAATACAATGTGGTTTAACAACTGCTTCAACTTCCTTAATAACCTTATGTTTGATATTAATATCTTCAAAAACTGCTTCAATAACAATATCAGCATTTTTGAACTGACCATAATCTAATGTGTCATACAAATTAGCAATGATCTTATCCTTTTCAACCCTAAAAAAGTAAATAGTTCATAAAGAATTCTTGAAAAATAATTTTTGTATTATGAAATGTATATACAATACTTACGAAGTAATGCGTTTTCTTTTAACTTGACCTTCAAACCCAGCTTGAATTTGACCCACACCTCTGCCAAGGCCTTGAACTGTTGTATCCTTTAAAATGACTGACCATCCTTTATCTACAGAAACTTGAGCAATACCAGCACCCATCAAACCTGCCCCAAGTACGGCTACAGTCTTGATTTCTTTCTCAGGTTTACCAAATCTATTTTTTTTGCATTCAGTTTGACCTCTAAAAAGGCCAATGAGACCTTTTGATTGAGGAGTCATAGCTAATTCACCGAAACCTCTAGATTCTGCTTCTAATCCAGATTTCGTGCCTTTATCTAAACCAGTTCTGATTACTTCCAAAATCTAAAGATTTAAGATTGTAAATTGTTTTTATAATTTATTTTTTTTAGTACAAACCCTTAAAGGTGCTGGATATAATCCACCTGATAGTTTCATGACTTGTCCTTTAGCTTTTTCGAATATTTTATCTTTAACGAAAGTATATTGCAATGCATAATTGAATACTTTATCGAACAAGCTTTTCTTGCTTCTATCGACTTTCAGTTTTCCACTTGAGATATCCTTTGCAATAGCAACAGCTACATCTTCTAAATATTTTAATGTATTAACTTCTGGAGAATTTACACCTGGTCCAAGGGGATTAACCAACATATCAACGATTCCCATTTTTTTAGCCTTATCAGCTCTTATAGTTTTTCCAGTTAATTCCATATCAAGAGCATTTGGTAGGCTTGTTAATTTTGGAAGCCTTTGAGTTCCACCAGCTCCTGGTAATAACCCTAACATTACTTCAGGTAAACCAAGTCCAGTTTTCTTATCTTTAATTGCTATTCTGTAATGGCAAGCAAGAGCTACTTCCAAACCACCGCCCAAACAACTTCCTTGAATTGCTGCTACAATTGGTTTTTTGCTGTTTTCTATAGAGTTTAGTAAATCTTGGCCTTCTCGGGAAATTTTAAATGCTTCATCTACAGTTTTACACTTTTCCAACATGCCTATATCAGCACCGGCTATAAAACAACCGGGTTTGCCTGATATTAATACCGCTGCTTGTATTTGAGGGTTCGATTGGATTTCATTGAGGACTGTGTCGAATTCTGCAGACACTTCAGCACCCAAAGAATTTACCTGAATAATTAATTTTTATATAATAACGACTATGTTTATCTCGAGCAACTCAACCTAGCTTAAATTCGGCTTGGCTTGACCTCTACCATTTGAAGCCTGAATTCAAGCTGGCTTGACCTGCTCGAGCTAAAAGTACACAATTCTAATTTTATTTTCTACAAAATTACCTTCGAGTTTGGAGAATTTATGACAACAACTCCCACATTATCTACCACTTTCAAAGAAGTGTGTTTGTTGCTCATAGCAGCCATGCTGCGAATGTGAACTGAAAAAATAAATAACCTTTTAGATGTACTCTACTTTAATAAATAAATCTTTTTAGTATAAGCTTGAAGTGAGACTTATCTTTCAAGCAATAAACAATTAAAATATTATGTTATCTCTTATGATTATATTTTTTAAGTAAACACTTATAAAAATAGTTTTAAACAAATATAAATACCAGACTATATTTAAAATGTAATAAATAAAGGTAATAGAGAACAGTGGTAATGAGTAATGAAGGCATAAATTACATCAGAAAAAATCCACTGATGAAGTACTAAATTTGTTGCCATAATTTAAGACCTAATATTTGAGATGGGTCGAATAACCAAAGATCAAACTGTGGATGTTAGAAATTAGTCATTCGAATGCGGTTGGTCCAAACATGACAGACCAATCTAAGAAACTACTGGACATGGCCTATGTAACCATAAGTGCTGTACCAAACCAAAGTGTTTATTCCAATAGTAAAAGTTCTATAATTTACGTTTAAAAGAAATTTTCGATTTTTGCATACAAAAGTAGATGGTAGGTTTAATTTTTAAAAGTCGACTGTAATATGTGGGATTATGGGGATTTTTGAGGGCGGTACATTGAATTCTGAAACTATTAAATTCTTTTCAAGAATTTTAGAGCTAAAATTCAACATAGTTATGTAGACATTGCTCCGAAAATGTTGCAAGAGCTCTCAAGGACGTTGTTGGGGACATTTCAGGGATCCCCAAAAAAATAGTTTAAAAATCTTCTTGACCAAGATATGAAGAGACAAAGTTGGGTATTCAACTTCTATATTATCAAGAATTTTGAAACACAACTAGTTGTCCTGTAAGGTTTCGCTTCTCTTTAGTCGTTTAGTAATAAATTCAAAATTCATGCTAAAAAAGAAGTTGAATTCCCAATTTAACATCATCTTGGTCACAATTAGTCAAGATGATTTTTTTAAACTATTTTTTTTAGTAAGGTCCTGAATAACGTACTGTAGAGCTCTTGTATCATTTTCGAGACATCCTCTGTATACGGTGCTATTCAAAAATCACAATGGAAAAAAATTAGTAATAGCCAATAATAAGGACTTGCAGATTGAAAAATACATAAATAGCTAAATTCATGAGAGTTTAATATGTGCGACTAGAATTCTGCCGAAACATTAAACTGTTTTTAGTTTAGAGTCCAATGGTAAAGATACCTATTACATGACCAGTGCAAAGTACAATTATTATTCAAAAATATTCACCTGATAGTAATCCACGGCATTTTATGTTGTTTTGGCAAATACGTGAGAGGGTGCCGAAAAGCCGCAACGAAGACATCTTTGGATATTTTATAATTCCACTTCAAATTTTTTTCTCCTTTGATGAAAACAAAAGCCTTGTTAAAACACTAATTATGCCGGCGGTGAATCTTATTACAAATGGGAATAGATGGACTTTGACCCGTTTTTACGGAGGTTAATCAATCGAAAAAATGTCTGCTTGACATGTGTTGATGACGTAATAAACGTCAAAACCACAGAGTGATCAAGCTTTTTATTCTGTGATCAACCTGTCAAATGTGCTGTCAAATCTGGAAAAACCAAAATATTATTGTTTTATAAAGATTTTAATAAAAAAAAATAATTTAAAATGAAAATGACCCAGGATGAGAAAATTGAAAAAATACAACTGCATCTAGATTCTAGCATGGCACTTGAGGGGTAAATATTTGTAGTAAAGCCTAAAAATCTTCAATAAAAAGTTTAGAGTTTCAGAGCTGGTGCATACGAGGCTCGTAGACTGTGGCTGGAGAGATCAAGTAAGATTGGCGTGTAGAAAATTTATTTTGGAAACTCCTGATCATATTCCATCGGTAGATGATATCATAAATGAGGTGACAAGTAGTGCTCGAAGTATGGTTCCTGATTCGGTGAAAAAGGAACTCCTACATGAATTGGAAAAAATTTTAGTCGGTGTGGATAAAGTTGCTCATTAATTAGTTATTTATATATTTTTACTCGATTGTATTATAATTTTTTAGTTTAATACTCAATAAAAATTAAATTACAAAATGTTGTCCTTTTTTAAAGAGCCGTAAATATTTAGATGCTATTTCTATTCCTAAAAGCATCTGATCATGTAAATGAATTTTATAAAAATAATTTTGCAACAAATTGTATATCGATTCAGAAATGTTCAGAAAAACTGTAGAAAGTTCAATTTGTCCAAAAAAAGTGCTGGCAGCGCTTGACCTTTTTCTAATGTTTGATTGAATAAATTTAAAAATAATTTTGTAACAAATTGTACATCACTTCAGTAATGCCCAGAAATGCAGTCGAAAGTTTTTATAAAGCAAACATTAGAAAAAGTCACGCGCTCCCAATATTTTATAAAAATTTAAGAGAATATGTTTTGTTTTTATTTTGTTACTTTAGCTGCCAGCACATTTTTGGGCAAATTGTACTTTCTACTGCTTTTCTGGGCATTCCTGAAGTGATGTATAATTTGTTACAAAATTATTTTTAAATTTATTCATCCAAACATCAAAGCAAGTTACACGCTCAAGAAACTGTGGTGAATAGTTTGCTCGTTTTTTTTATTGTTATATCAGAGGCTCGCAATTTTTCAGATTTTTTAAAGGCTTTTTGGTTTTTACAGATATTGTGTAATTAAAAAGAATTTATTATACATTTTTGGACAAAGAGACGCATAAGAGTAAGCCGACAGAGGCCGTTCTTCTAAAATATGCTATTTTTAGGGATTGTTTCTCAAAAGAGATGAGTAACAAATTGTTTTTAGTTATTATAATTTTGGTAGAGTTGGAATATAGCAATTTAATTTATTTTCTGATGTCATATGTATACAGGGTGTCCCATTTTAATTAATCCAGCTGAATATCTTGGAAACTAAGCGATTTCCTTAAAAATGTTTTAGACAAAAATTATAGCGTTTCGAGGGGGACATTTAACAGTACCATGGGTTTTTAATTTTTATGGGATTTTATGGTGTTTTTATGGAAAAAAAATTTTTTTAAATGGGAACCCATAATTTTTATTGTAGATTCGTAATCTTTAAACAATAATAAGCAACTTTTGGTTGAACAATTTTTTTAGAAAATTTAAATTTTTCGTGATATTCACCAAAATAATCATCAATTTTGAGATTTTCGGTTCAGTTTTACTAGAAAACTAAAGCTTTTAAAGAAAAATCGCAAGAGGCAAAAAGTGATCTTATCTTTAATTTTAATATTAAAAAAATAATTTTACATTTTCATAAAAAAATAATTGTTTATTAAATAAATTGAAAAAAAAAATGAAATAAATTTTAAAAACTTTTTACTGGATTTTCTAAATCTTTACATTAATTTAAACACTTTTTGCCTTTGGGGACTTTTCTTAAAAAAAAATTAGTTTTCTAGAAAACCTGAATCGAAATCTCAAAATGTCTGTTAATTTTGGCGAATATCATGAAAAATTGAAATTTCCTAAAAAATATTTTCAACCAAAAGTTGCTTATTATTTTTCATGGATTGTGAATCAATAATAAAATTTATAGGTTCCCATTTGAAAAAAAATTTTTCCCCATAAAACCCCCATAAAAATTAAAAACCCTTGGCTCAATTATATGTCCCCCTCGAGCCGCTACAATTTTTGTCTGAAAATTTTTTAATGAAATCGCTTAGTTTCCAAGATATTCAGCTGGATTAATTAAAATGGGACACCCTGTATATTCGAAATAATTATTTTTTTTATTTAAAAAAAAACGACCAGTGAATCTGAAAGTACATTTTAAGTAACAAATTTAGGTACACTAATGACAATCCTTGGGTGAATACCCTCGAAGTTATCACGATGACTGCTAACTTCAGATTCAAGTTGGCTGTTTGGAGATTTCTCAAAAACGGTTCGAGGTACAAAATTTTTTTTAGTGTAACAAATTAGTAACAAAATCCCCCACCCTTTTTTTGCAGGTTGCTATAAATGTATTTCCAACTTTATATACGTTTAAATAGTACATGTTATGTAAAAATGGCCAACTACTGGACATGGGCGGTGATAAGCACATTTACTCTACAGGGTGTAAGACAAGGTGTAGCAAAACTACCAAATAACAATATTTTTTTTATTATATCACTTTTTTAATCTACTTGATTACTTATTTAATTTTACAACAAATGTAAAAGGCACGTACCACTTCAGTTTATAATTCATCCTTATTCATGTTTTGTCTACAGTTACATTTTAGAGATTCATCAGGTTGTGGAACATTTTCCATATCTTCTATGTCCAAATTATCATCAGACACTATCCACTCGGAATATTTTTTTAAAAGATGCACATGATAGCAATAAACATCTTTAGGAAGAAGGTGTTCATTTGCGAACTGCTGGGCATTTTCAGAAATTTTTTTTGCTTCTTCATCATTCTGCATGGCCCATTTAATTTTTTGTATTAAATCAGATAAATCTTTTTTCACAGGTATGAAATGTTTGTATGGAACCAATTGATCATAAAAATGTTCATAATAATGTGAATCTTGCTTAAAAACAAGCGATCCACCAGCTAGAAGATATGGAAATCTATACGCAGCAACAGTCCCATCAATGCTTATTTGATACTTGTACTAGAAAATAGATAAATTTATGATATTAAACCATGTTTAAATAAGTAAAATTTTCTTTAAAAAAAATAACTCACATCAAAAAATTTATAAAAAGAAACATGTTCAGACTTAGGACCATATTTGTCTTGTTGATCACGGTAGAAAAAAAAATTTGTTATTGAGGCATTAAATAAATCAGGATGTCGTTTAGAAATATCAATTAGTTTTAATCTATTTTCATTTGAATCTCTTCCTCTCCAAAAAACTTTTGGTATTCTTTCATCCCAATTTAATGGAGTATTTCCTTGTACTGAAAGCATATCCAACATTACCCTAAAAATTATCATTTATAGCTTTATACAATTTTTTACTTCAGGATAAAATTTTAGTCATTAAAGAGTACAAAAATGAGCAAAAATAATACCTGCCCATATTCTCTAAAGCTGCTTCAGTTAAATCATAAGTCGGCAAAACCCAGTCTTGTGCTTTATGGCTCCCACACCAGGATATCACAGGAAAAAATATTTCTTTAGATAACGGCCAATCACCTAAATTGATGAAAAATTCCATATCGGGGAATTTCATCTTCCTAACTAATGATAATAAAATACTATCCATAAACATTTTAAATCCAGTATATTTTCCATAACATTTTCTATAAATATTATTGTTTTTCACAATATAATTGCATAAACTTATAGATTCAGGCTTAATAAAGTATGTTAAATTCTAAAAAAATTACAACCTTTTATAAAAAATAACTACTAATAAAAAAACAAATAAAATAAGAAAATAACCTTTTTAGCTTCCGTCATAGAAACTTTTTTATCGTAGAGTTTAAAATGCTTTTCAATTTGCTTTGGTGGTTCTCCACAATCGACCTTTTCTAACCATTCACTCATATTATCTTCAGGACAATAACAATTTTCAGGTAAAACTATTCCTTTTATTAAATACGGAGATTCAGCTAAATGATAATCATTGTACTTAATTACAAGCCTCATATTTCGACAAGCCTCATACATTTTATAACGTAAAATATATGATCCATCCCTTCTATCTAACACATTCGCCCACACTCTACAAGATCGTTCTTGCTCTAAAGCTCGCCCCGTTACTTGAAAAGTAATGGAAGAATCTAACGATTTATTATTTTTATGACTAAAAGAAGGATTTTAGTAACGACCTTTAGTTTATATATTTTATACCTTAAATCCCCAATGTACGTTTGTAAAAATACATATCTGGCAGGCAATATTACATTTTTAGGATATAAACCAGGACCCCAAATTCGGGCTTTTATTGTTTGTTCGGTTTTAATTAATGGAAGTATAAATAAAAACGGTAGGAACTCTAAATACATGTTAAATTAATAATTAATAAAATATAAAAAAATTTAAATATTTTAGGTTATATTTATTATGGAGTATCATAGAACTCTAATTTTGAAGTCCCATGATACAGTGTGATCAATAATAAGCTCGTTTATATTTTTTCTTATCAACTAATAAAATTTTAATAATATTTATACAAATTTATTTTAAATAATACTTAATACAACAAATATATTACTAATTAGGAGGAAATATTTTAAGATTAAATTGTGTAACGATTTTTTTCGTTCTCATAGTTTTGTATTCTATTGATTTTGACATTTAAACATTTTAAGGTTATGATTAATGTTGTTGTTGCTCCCTATACAACAAAATGACATCTGTTTCAATATTTTGTTGTTTTCGTGGCTGTATGGATGGTGTAAATCCTTACAGATTTTCCTCAAATTCCTCACATATCACTAAAGAAAATCCTATTCAATTAGATACTGCTTTTATGGGTAGGAACATATTGCACGAGTTAATTTAAATTTTAAGTTGTAACGTTTTAGGATACGAAGTAGTAATTGTGAAATCTGGACAAAGATTATGTGGAGCTGGTGCTGCTTTGGGTAATGCTCCTCTTGTACAGTCAAAATCGTATTTTGAGATAAAAATACAGCAAGGTGGTTCGTGGTCTGTTGGTTTAGCCACAAGACAAACGGACCTCAGTTTAACGCAAGGTATTACATTATTTTGTAAAGTTAAATTATATTTACAACATATTATTTAGGTGGTATGGATGAGTTTTCTTGGGCGTTGTGTAGTGACAATATTATAAGACATAATAAACAAGACCTATATCGAATAGGAACACCTACAAATATAATATCAAATGGTACAAATACTACTCCATTAGCTCCTCAAGAAGGTGATATTTTAGGCATATCATATGATCATATTCAACTTAAGTTTTATTTAAATGGTACAGAACTTGAATATCCAGTTACAAATGTTAAAGGAACGGTATATCCAGCACTTTACGGTATGAATTATTCGTTTATTTTGATTAAAATTCCTTACTGGATGTGTACTTATTTAAAATTTTTATTTTCCAGTTGACGACGGTGCGATTTTAGACATAATTTTGGAGAATTTTAATTTTTCGCCACCGGGAGGTTTTGATAAAATTATGCTTGAGCAATCTCTACTGTGAACCACAAATTCTAGTATTTAAAGTGAATGTCAACTCCCTTCTATACTAATTAAAATTTAAAATATTTTTAATACTATTGGATAAGTTATAACTTGATACCAAAAATTTTCAAATAATTACCTAACAAGACTAAATTCGCATAAGATCAGGAATTATTGTGTGCCTGAATATAAGCGCACCTGCTTCTACACCCACTTACATATGTGTAAATAGGATATAGAAAAGATATAAGTGTAAATATTTAAATGAATATATCCATCCATTTTTATGTAATAATTAAGGTGCCTTCACACAACCTGAATTGGAAGTTACAAATATTTCTAATAGAGTATTATTAGAATTGTTTGTAAATTTTAAAAGTCTACAAAAATTAATAACAATTGCTCACTTAATTTTTTTCATAACTTTTTTGAAATCGGTTTAGAGCACTAATTAGTAGGTTTTTGAGTCGAATCTGTAAGCTGGAACAGTTTTGCACTTGTAAAGGCATCTTAATGTTCACAAATTTTTATATGCTGTGTTCACATTTATGATCTATAATTTATTTTTGTAAATCTATTATCAATTACCTATAATATTATTTATTTTTACTTTTTAACTACTTACATGTAAGTTTATTTATTTATGTAATAATAAAAAAATTGTACAACTTAAGTTTTATTATGCAGAAGATAAATTTACCTTGAAATGTACCAAATTTTTACTTTAATCATACATTTTTTAAATATGGTTTTTCATTTGATGATTTTAATGATCTTTAATTGGATTTTGATTGAATCTAAAGCAGCCTCCAGACGATGCGACGATCTTGGGCCAACGTTTGTTTGCCACATCGTGCGTAGGCTCGACGCATGCAGAAATGAGAACCGTGCTGCAACCCTTTTTGCTGCTCCGTTTTTAAAAATTGTGATAATAAAAAAATATGTCCACGAAACATGGCCAAAACGAATAGTTCATCATTCTTATCAGATCTGTTATTTATTTCTTATACCAAATAAAGCAGATTTTAATTTTAGTACACATATATTAAATCAAAAATTAACAAATTTGGAACTGATCCCATCTTGCACCAATGTTTTCAAATATTTGTGGAAGTCCGCCTTGGTGGCGTTAATTTATCACACATCAAATTGCCCTTCTTTCGGCGTAACGTTCAGGAATGTTGTTCTTCTAAAATCAACATCAGGCACCACCTTAAAGGTGCCTCCAGACGATGCGCCGAACGTTGGCTTAACGTACAGGTTTGCCACATCGGGTGCAAAATGTCTTATCAATAAACCTGGCACTAGGCCACAATACTTTCAAGAGCCCCTCATGTTTCGCATAAAACGATTTTATCGAAAAAAACGCCTCTCCTGATAAATAGTTTCTGCTTTTTTGTCAGTGTTGCTTTGTTCTGTTTGTAACAATCATGACTTAGAGATTAGAGTTTTAATACTTTATCAAGCAAAAGTTGTAATATATGGGAACCTAATTATTGTCTATAATACCAAAACAGAGGTGGGATTTTGTTTCTGAGGCGGATTCTAAAAATCGCCAAAACATCTCATATTTTGGGCGAAGAGAAAAATCTAAATAACGACGAATTGGCTAGAAACGATGACGTTGTCTAGTTTTAGAATCCGTCGCAGTAACAAAATCCTGCTTAGGAAACTCAGTAATAGTAGCTGACACCTGACAGAGTTTCCTTTGGCTTGCAAAATTATTGGAGCCGTTTCTACACAAAAGGCACAATCAGAGGATAAGATTGGCTTATCAATAGTGAACTGACAATGTGGCAAGTGTAAAGCCAATATGTAGATACTGGATGCAAACTTGTGATACGTGAAAGAATACTAATTCTCAGTACAAGTATTGGCCTGATGGTTATGTGAGCCAATGTGCGGAGGCGATTTTAGCGAGTTTGCACCAATCCAAGCACCAACATAAAGCATAAATTCCATCAGTACCAACGACCCATTAACCCAACTACTTAAATAATGCCTTAACCAATACTAAGCCTAGGCGCATCGTCTGCAGGGACTACGAATGCATTCCTACATAAGGCCCAAATGTTCGGCTCGTCATTTAATGTTTTGTAGATTTACCGCCATCAAGGCGAAACTCCACATATGCCAATAAGAGTCCAAGCATTTCTTCACTCGTGATATGTTGAGATTACGCACTATGTGGCAAACGAACGTTCGGTCAACGTTGGCCTACGTTCGACGCAACCTCCTTAAATGACAAACGCTGTAAAATGGTACGTTCGGCAAACTCGGGCAATGTTTGCCCTAACTTAGACAAGTTGACGAACGCCAACGTTCGCGGACTTTTGCGTGGAGAACGCTTTAGGTGTGTGACAGCCAGAAAATTATTACAATCACAGACTGGAGCTACTCCACCAGTAGATAGTAATGCAAGAAAATAGAGAGATGTTCAAGTCGTGCAGAAGCATGTTATTATTGGCAATCATATTAATTATTTTATTGGTACTAGCTGTTAGGGTAATTATAAAAAAACCAACTGGTATATAAAACAAGTTTATTGTTAAAATATTTCTATATTACATATCATCAATTACATAAATCTACAACCTTATAAAATATAATTAAATAAGTAACATCGTAAGTTAAGATCGTTGGAAGATTACATTAAATTAAAGTACATCTAAATAGCAGGATTAGTCAGTCAAAAAAGTAAAATATAAATATGTGATTTTTTTACGGTACACAAAATTAAATTAAATTAAACTAATATAATTATTTATACCTAATCCTAAAACGTGTTTTTATTAGACAATAAATCTATAGTATACTGTTTACAAACTATGATATGGCAGTATATTTAAAAATGAAAGAATGGATTCAACTGATTTTACAAATGGTTATAATAAATTATAAAAATCTAAAATAAACATCGCCAATAGTATCAATAATTTGTAAAATCAGCTTATTTTATAAATAAAATCAAGCTAAAAAAATAAAAAATTGCACAATTTTTATAGTAATGCAAGGATAAGTATTTACAATAACCCTGTAAAGTTTGTGGTGAAGAATAAAAGTTTGTTTGATCTTAGTTTAAAATATCTTTATAATTTATCTGACGACAATATAAGGAAGCTATATTGTATTTCATACTATTAAGTGAAAACTGGATGTGAAGCAAGACAAAATTCTTTGCAAAATACTACAGCAAAGTTTAGAATATATAACAGCTTCAAATATTAAAGCAGCTTATGAAAAAACAAATTTATCAATTTGTAGCAAGTAAATTTGTGTGCTTAACTTTTTTAAGTGCTTTTTTCATTCGTGCAAAATATATCACCTTTTTAATGTCAATATTTATTTATGGGGTTTATCATAATTTACTAATTTAAATAAAATTTGCTTTTTATTATACATCCAACAAAAACAGTATGATAAATTTTAAATATTTTGTAAGTGACGATCAAAAGTGGTTTAAAAAAAGCTGTAAATAAGAACTAAGTTTATAACTTAAGCTGCCAATTAATTGAATTTACTGCTGGAATGTAAGTTCTTGAATAAATTAACAAACAGATGGTTCTTAATATAAAACCAAATGTAAGAATTTTGAAAAAGCTTTTACTCTCTTAAAAATGTGAACTGTTATGAGTATACTTTTATTAGGATCTTCTGTTTACTAGAGATAAGAGTATTGTTGTGCAACGTAAACAAATTCAAAAATAACAGCAGTCAGGATCCTCAATTTGTAAAATGTAATGGCTGATATGAATATATGAATTTCTAAAAATATAGTAAAATCAAAAAAAATTCAATGAAGCTAAAAATTTTGAGTTAAATGAATTTACTTGTATATTTTTAGGAAAACAAAAAAGTATGTATTTTCTACAAATTTAGAATATCCGCACTGCTATTAATCCTCACAGATATTAACATCCTAAACCCTACCTTAAAATAAATTCTTTGGTGTCATTAAAACATAGCTTCTAAGATATGTGTTTTAATTCAGAACAATTTCGCAGTTCTGTTTTGTGTGCATACTTATTTACCTGAAGTGTTCGTATTCTTTTGAGCATAAGCTTGTGTTTAAGAGGCCATAATAATTTATCAATAATTTAAGGTGTGACTTACTTTTAAATAAGTAAAATGCCAGTCACAAAAAATATAAAAACAGCATTGTTTTTAAATTAATTTTCCTTGGATAATTTCAGTACGTACATAATTTTTATAAAAGTTTACGTTATATTTATGATACAAAAAATATAGGAAACTAGGCCTTAAATTAATAAAATAAACATCTTAAGTTTACATTCTAATTACAACACATATACATAGTTTAATTTTTAAAATAAAAGTACGAATCGAAGAAAAATATTAAAAAACTTTTTACATTCAAATAAAATTATTCGTTGTTACCAATTGCACCTGAGAATATAATTTATATTCATCACTTTCTAACCGGGTATCACTATACGAGTACTTTTTTTTAACGAATTAGTTTTCTCAAGCTTATTAATTTTAACCAATAGAGAAACGTTTTAAAATAAATAACCTCAATTATTTAAAATAATAATTATAAGATTTGTCAGTGCATTTGTTGAAAATATAAAACCCATCAGTCGTATTTATACTTACTTATCTAGTAGGATTACTTGTAACATCATCTTCTAATTTATCCCAATCAAATTCAGTTACTCCGTACTTATTAGGAATCTCCCCTAAATGTCTAAACCTTTGTTCAAATTTGGGATCACGCGATTTCAGTTTATTAAACCGTTTAAAAAGTAGCTCTTTCGCGAATTCATACAATTCAATATCTAAATCGTTAAGGTGAGCGACTTTAGTAGCTTGTTCTGCAGTTAAGGTGGGCATTGTGTGGCTCGAAACTGTAGCATTATTTTGTTCGAAAGGTATGGCAAATCGAAGATTAAAAGTCTCTTCAAAAATATATTGAGATATTTTTTGGTATTCTGTTAATCCAAAAAATGCCATGGATTGTAAATTCTTTTTTGCACTTGCTAGCATCACCCTATTCCTCTCAGCTCGAGGCATGTAATTCTTATCATAACACCCAACCAGAGCTAAATCAGCTAGCATTCTAGTTTGGCGATTAATGGCTAAATTCGAATCACAATTCATGAACTCTGCCAACTGTACATTCTCCCATGTTTCAGTTGTGTAGCAAGGTGGAAGCTCAGCATCAGTAGCTGGGCGATCATTACAGAAATGTAAACTACCTTTCCATGTAGCACCTCTTTGCACATGCCTGAATTCTGATAAATACCTAGCTACTGGCTCTCGAAGAAGGGTTATGTAAAAATATCGCCTTTTAGCGACATGTCCCTCCATTTCATCTAAGCGTTCATCAACACAAGATGATAATTCTGTCCAATCGGCATGGAGGCCACATTTCCAACCGGTTGTGTATCGACTAAACAACCAACTTTGATTGGAGTGAGGTCTGAAGCAGTAACAACGCTTTCTGGTTAAAGGACAGGTGCAAGGCCTTTGAAGGTCTAAATCATGCACTAAATGTTTACCAAATGATGTTCCTCCTGGAAAATTATTCAAAAAATTACAAAATATTTAATATAATCACTAGATAAGGGGTCCATTAGTTTTTTAAATACTCTTTTTGAGGAAATCAATAATTATTCAATGGTTATAGCATATTATGTGATAAATTTTGTGAGAGTTTGAAAATACAAGGTATCAAATGAGCAACGAAATTTACACTTTCGAGTTGCGTATGCTATTTTTCATGCTATCACTTCAGAAAACCTTTTATATGTGATATTTTAATATTCAATAAGCAGGCACTGTTTGCTAAATAAATAAATAAAAACAGTAAAATACTAATTTACCTACAATGTTTTTTAAGGTATCGAGAATTTCGTCAAATGGTTAATTTATTTTAATTATTTAACCGACACATGCTTGTGTAAGCAGTTACTTGTAATATTACCAAAAATTTATTTAACCTCTTTGTGAAAAATTAGTCATGTTTAAGTGGTTTTTACCTGTTTTTTGCATATGAAGAAAGACCATGACATCATGGGAATCCATATCAAATGCAAATTCATCATTTACCATGTCATCGTAGCTTAAACCAGCTTTATTGTTTGAAGAGGACAATGGTTTTCCCATTCCATCGTTTAAAATAGATAGTTGCACACTGTCTCTACCACTTAATGCGCAAACCTAAACAGAAAAATTTCAAATTTATCAAAAATTTGTAAGAATTTAAAATGTTTATTTGAATTAAATATTACAAAATTCATCAAGAAATTTCCTAGACACACATCTACATCATAAATAACTTTGTTTTAAATACAGAGGGGTGCACAAAAAACGGTCAGGTTATGTCTTATCCGATTTTAGTAAGTGATATGTCAAATTAAAAGGTTTGAAGAACACTACTACCTATCAGATAATAAAAGATTAATTTTATTTTTGAAAACATCAAAGCAGGCAACTTTTCTTTTTCAAATGGCAACATATTTTTTTCAATTGAAAAAAATCATTAACAAAAATAATCTAAACCAATTATACCAATTTTAATTAAATTAATTTTCTTAAATTTTTTTTTCTTATTTTTTTAATTTTCTTTTATTATTATTAATTTTTTTTTAATTTTATTTAATTCAATTGTTTTTTTTTGTTTTTGAGTTTTTTATTTTTTTAAAGTTTTGATTTTTAAGTTATTCTTAATAATTTTTAATTTATTATTAATATTTTAATTTATTAAAAATAAATTAAAAAACAAAATTCAATTATTGAATAATAATAATATAGTTATTTGTTTTAAATTTATTATAAATAAATATAGGTATATCTTTATAGAAATAACGTTTTTTATAAATTAAAAAGCTAGTGCACTTTCGAATTAACACTTAATTCATCATCAGGCTAAAAAGCAAATGGTTTTATGTAATTAATAAAATAAATAAATAATTAAATATGTAATATAAGAAAAATATTTACCGAAAAAGTTTAAAAATATGTTCGTTAATCAAAAAATTGATTGACAATAATTTTTTTTTTGTTTTATTAAAACATTAAAATGGTAGTAAAAACAGACTACTTATAGATTAATTTTACTAAAGAATTTCGTTGAATTAAAATTTTTAATATCGTTTAAATTATTTCCCTTACGTTTTGAAATATTAATTTCAAAAGATTCAGCTACGTTCAATTTCTTTCCCTTGTCTAAATTATGTAAAATTGTAGCGAATGATTTTGGTTTGAAATTGTGATCATGATTGTTTACATGTTCTGCAAATTTTGAATCATTTTTGAATTTTCTGATTGAGTTTAGGTGTTCTTTAATTCTAACATCAAAATTTCGCCCAGTTTGCCCACAATATTCCGCGCCACAATCACAAGTCAGTAAATAAACTCCACTTTTTTGTAATTTATCAATTTTGTGTTTATTATTTCCTAAAATTTGTTGTAAATTTGGTGGTCTACTAAATGAAAAATGAAACTTCTGTTCTTTATTTGATTTTTCGACCAGTTATTATAATTAAGAGGAATATTAAATAATCGGTGAAACGAAAAATTAAAAAATGCAAGTTTATGTGAAAGAGGATGATTAGACAAATAATCAATGCAGTGATCGGTGTGAGTCAGTTTTCGATAAATACTAAAATTTAGACAATTATCTTCTGCATTTCTCATTATTAATATATCTAAAAAAGGAATGCAATAATTATTTTCAATTTTATAATAACTTTAGAAAAGAATTAGAAATTATTTTTTACATTGGTTTTCGAAATCATTTTCCCAAAGAAATTTTAGTTAGAACTTTCAATAAAATGAAAAAAACTTGTTTTCAAAAAGAAATCGGTGAACCTAATAGAAATTTTCAATCAAATTCACAATTTTTATCAATCCCATTTATAAATAATCTTTCATTCAAAATTAAAAAAGTGGTCGAAAAATCAAATAAAGAACAGAAGTTTTTAATTACATAAAACCATTTGCTTTTTAGCCTGATGATGAATTAAGTGTTAATTCGAAAGTTCACTAGCTTTTTAATTTATAAAAAACGTTATTTCTATAAAGATATACCTATATTTATTTATAATAAAAAACAAAACTTATGAAAATAAAAAACTGAAAACTCAAAAACAATTGAATTATATTTAAAAAAAAATTAATAATAATAAATTTAAAAAATAAGAAAATAAGAAAAAATTTTTTTAAATTAATTTAAAAAAAAATATTGGTTTAGATTATTTTTGTTAATGATTTTTTTCAATCAAAAAAAAAATGTTGCCATTTGAAAAAGAACAGTTGGTCCCTCCCCTTCTGTTGTTTTCAAAAATAAAATTAATCTTTTATTATCTGATAGTAGTATTCTTCAAACTATTTAATTTGACATATCACTAAGAAATAACGAAGCTACATCCTTGGCAATTTTTTGTGCACCCCTCTGTATATTTTGAAACTTTTTACAATGCTCTGAAAATTAAGCGAATGATTTTTGTAAAGTGCCCACTTTAATGCTGCTGTATGAGTACTTGGTTCAACTTAGAAAAACCGATTATGAAGAAATTTATAGCCAGAAGACTTTTCTGTTTACCAAAAAATTAAAATTTAGAAAAGCTGCACTGGAAAAAATATTATAACAATATCAAGCGCTTACATTTACTGACTATAGACTTAAGGTGTTCTGATTTTATTATTTTACGTTTAAAAGGAAAAACTTTATAATATTATAAAATATAGAGCATAATTATTTGTTATAATGTAGTTTTATTATTTAAACTCGATAATATACATAAGTTTATTATACAGGGTGTTTCTAAATATATGCGAAGAAATTCTACAGGCGATTCCTTGACCAATTCTAGGACAAAAGTAAAGAATAAAAATTTTCTCAAAAGTGCTCTATTTTTTAGTTATGTGGTGTCAAACTTTCTATATTTTTTTCATTTTTTGAGTATAACTTCTTTATTTTTAAAATAATTTGATCAAATTTGAAACACACTCTAGTTATTATAGTCGTAACAAGATAAAAATATCAAATATCGAAATAAAATACAGGGGGATGTATTTTGGGGGTATAGACCCAATTTTTTATGCCATAAATTTTTTGTGCTACCCCACTAAACATTTTAAATGAGATATTCTAATTCCTTGCTTTCTTCTGAAATTTTTTGATCTCTTTAATTTTTTCACAGCTGGTATAGTTTAGAAGTTATTTAAAAACATGTACGAAGTTGTATGCCAATTTTGCATTAAACAGGGGTGGATTTTTTAAAAAAATAAATACCAGAGACTTTCTAGAAGACTATTTGACCAATTTTAAGACGAAAACAGAGAATAAATATTTTCTCTAAAATGCTTCGTTTTTAATTTAAATTAAAATAAAATTAACAAAATAAAAAAACTTAAAAACAGAGCATTTTAGAGAAAATATTTATTCTCTGTTTTCATCTTAAAATTGGTCAAATAGTCTTCTACGAAGTCTCTGGTATTTATTTTAGAAAAAAAGCCACCCCTGTTTAGTGCAAAATTGGCAAACAAGTTCGTACATGTTTTTAAATAACTTCTAAACCGTACTAGCTGTGAAAAAATTAAAGAGACCAAAAATTTTCATAAA
This sequence comes from Stenus bimaculatus, assembly GCA_963971135.1. Taxonomy (NCBI): domain Eukaryota; kingdom Metazoa; phylum Arthropoda; class Insecta; order Coleoptera; family Staphylinidae; genus Stenus; species Stenus bimaculatus. The sequence continues at coordinate 42,792,241 of OZ020183.1, read as the reverse complement.
AAAGCAAGGAATTAGAATATCTCATTTAAAATGTTACATGGGGTAGCACAAAAAAGTTATGGCATTACAAAATGGGGTCTATGTCCCCAAAATACATCCCCCTGTATTTTATTTCGATATTTGATATTTTTATCTTGTTACGACTATAATAACTAGAGTGTGTTTCAAATTTGATCAAATTATCTTAAAAAATAAAGAAGTTATACTAAAAAAATGAAAAAAATATTGACACCCCATAACTAAAAAATAGAGCACTTTTGAGAAAATTTTTATTCTTTACTTTTGTTTTAGAATTGGTCGAGGAATCGCCTGTAGAATTTCTTCGCATATATTTAGAAACACCCTGTATATCCAAAACACTGCATCATGTTATTATTATTTATTTCAAGATTTTAAATACTCTTTTTCATTAGAAATTCAAATAATATTTTGATAATTTATAAAAAAAATATATTTTAAGATAAAAATAGATAACATTTAACCTTTGTGATTTCAAAATTTTGTTTGTACTTTTCAATATCACCTTTAAAAGACTTACCTTATCAGGGCAGAAATATCCAAATCCAACGATTCCAAAAAGAGCCATAAAGGCACAGATGAAGAGAATAGATTTTAACCTAGACCTGGGTTCCATTTGTTTAATTTCATATACCCCGTTGGGCAACAGCAAAGCGATATCGCTGTCTATCACCTGAACGGAGACACTTTTAAAATTCTTCATAATTCATTCATGACATAAATAACATTTTAAATATTAATCTAAATTAAAATATACAATTCGCAAAAATACATAAACACAACCACACGCCATTTGTTATCAAACCACAGAAGTAATAAAATAAAGAACGTTCTTTTTGAAACCACAGAGTCTACAATTTTTAATATATACAGTATGATTACGAAAATTGTATTAATAAAATCTATGAATTTACTGATCTTGTATCTTGTGCTATGTTGAAGATTAATATTGGCAATTTTAGCTACTTATAGATGGCGCTGTTCTCCCTCTGTGGCGAAAATTTGTACTAAATTCTTTACTAAACTTTCTAATGTTTGAATATAGAGCAAACAGATTTACTTATTTTCTTCTACAGTGAATTCAAATTAGATTGAAACCATTGACATTGCAAGGTAGGAAACCTAAGTTTCCCATAGTTGGCTACACTGAAATGAATGCGTTGTGCTCCAGTGAAAAAAGTTATTCGTCCCCTAAGCTATTTGCTGTTTCGGCCCGAAATGCACCAAATTTTAGTAATATTCTGAAGAAGGCGATTTTGACCCGCCTGGACCAATCTGTTAAGGGGGTGGAGATACAACATACACCCCTTTTGTATTTTTCCACAAAATCGAACGTTTTTTGCGCGTAGCCCCGAAAATTGTGTTTTTTTCACAGATTTTAAAAATTGAAATGCTTTGAACACACACGCACACCTTTTCCAATTTTTATGTTTCCCATTCTTAACTTAATTTCCTTATGTCGATATTTTCCACAATACCGAAACGATTTACAATATTTACCGTATTATTATTGGGAACTGAATATTCGTGTAAGGTATAAGTGAATCTGGGATTATGTTTAAAGGTAAAATTGTCCATTTGAGATAAAATCTCGAAAGAAAGTCTCGAGATTGGTCTCAAGGTGCTGTCCATTTGAGAACACTTGGGGTATCGAGATAGTTATAGGAGACTCGAAAGTGACTTTTAGTCTCGAGATCAGGAAAATTTTGTGTCGGCTTGAGACCAGGAAAATTCCGTATCAACTTGAGAGCAGTCCGCTGATTGACTTGGTTGGAAATTTATACATTCTTAATTTTATTTCTGAATATGGATTCACTTCAGGCTCTAGCTTTTCCAGTTGCTTTCAAAATTGTGCAAGAACGAAAAGTAAAAAGAAAGTGTTGGATAAGAAAATGGGTGGATCGAAGATATGAATTGGGAGTTTGTTCAACACTCGTAAATGAGTTCCCCAGAAATTCATGTTCCTCATAAAGGTGAATTAATTGGAAAACTTCCGCATCTGTCCAATCTCGTACGCTCATTTTTATAAATACAAAACATTTATGTTGAAAACGTCTCCACATGTGGTCTCAGCTTTTCCAACCAAACCAGAAAAGTGGAGACTTGTTCATGAGAGCAGAAATTAACATGTCCACTTGCGACATGTGCAGTATCAGAGATCAGAGGTGGAAGTCTGTAACCCTAACGAGTTGATCTCGGTTTAGAGTTGACTCGTTAACTCGTTAGATATTTCATATCTCTCTCTTACAAACAAAATCGTTCATAATGTGAAAACGCAACAAAAATCGTAACCTCAGTAATGCAGTAAACAATCTACCGTTCTCGATTCGTTATTAGTTACAAACTTCCACCTCTTGCACCGACTTGCCTCGGAGAGAGCTCTCAGGCCCGCATACATTTTTGAGTTTAGTCTCGAGACTACTCTCGAGACTATTTAGTCTTAAGTGGACACTAGGCTTTAGGTGAATATGACAGGCATAAATACTAATCAAAAAGTACAACGCTGTCCCGGGACTTTTGGCGGACCCTGTATAAGTCTCGGATAAACCAGGTATAACACTATCCCCGGTATTAATGTGTCAATCCACTTTTACAATCTCTAGTTAAAGTGCGGTTAGGAATAACGAAGGAAATAAACCCTGGATAACTTATACGTTGCTTGGAGCAGGAACATAACAGGCGATTTTCAAATTTGTAAATACCGTAGTTTGCGTAATATACTTCAGCTTGGGTATATGGTTCAAGTAATGGTGGAATTAGATAGTTGGTGACATACCATAACCACTGTCCCAAAACAATATGGACTTTCCCATTTCCCTAGCTACAAAATTTGCTAACTAATCGTGCATTTGTAAAATGGATTTCGACTTACACCTGGTATAAACTATAGTATTATTTATCTCGGGAATAGTTTTTAACTGACGGTTGTTAAAGCGGCCCTAAGATAGAATGAGAATCTTTGGATTATTTTTAAGATGGATATGACAGGCATACTTAAATACTACAATATGACCACAATTGGTGTTGCAAATTTTTCCCATTGTAAATAAAAAGGTTGATAAACTAACTTATGTCTCTCTCGAAATTGGAATTAAGAGGATAGTCGGCAAATTTGAGCGCTTGATTTTGAAATTCGCTTGATATTTGTGGTTTTGGTCATATTTTTTTTCCATTGAAGCTTTTTTAAATTTTTTTTTGGTACACAGAAGAGTGTAGTGGCTACCAATTTCTTCTTTTTTTGTTTTGGTAAGTTAAACCAAATAATCATACGGCAGCAGTAAAACGTAAAACGGACTCTTTACAAAAAATGTTCGCTTAGCGGCTCTTTGAAACATTCTAAAAAACTAATTGAAATAATATTTTTTGTTCCAACGCTTGAAATAAGTTAAGATATAGACGAAGACTTTGATGTTGCGTTTTTTTGTTTTAAATATATTTTTAAAATATTTACAGCATCCCAAAAATTAAGTAAAATTTTAAGAAATTTTTGGGATGCTGTAAAAAATTTAAAAATATATTTAAAACAAAAAAACGCAACATCAAACTCTTCGTTTATATCTTAAATCTTAACTTATTTCTAGCGTTGGAAGAAAAAAATATTATTTCAATTAGTTTTTTAGAATGTTTCAAGGAGCCGCTAAGCGAACATTTTTTGTAAAGAGCCCGTTTTATTGCTCCCGTATGATTATTTGGTTTCACTTACTAAAACAAAAAAAGAAGAAATTTGTAGTCAGAAGACTCTTCTTTATACCAAAAAAAGAAATTTTAAAAAAGGTCCACTGGAAAAAAAGTTATGACCAAAATCCCAAATATCAAGAGAATTTCTATCGCCTTAAGGGTAAAATGCGCGAAAGGCACGAAAACACAAATCGGCGCCAGTCAGATTACTACAGAATTTAGTTGACATTTCGGCCACCAGAGGGCGTCTAGAATTCTATATAGAATCGCGAATAGCTACAGGAAAATAATTGTTTTTATCGTTACAAACCTAAATTAGACGTCTTATGTTCGTAGTAATCATTTCTGACAACAACAAATATGTTCATCAAAATTAATCATCCATCAAATTTAGTCAAAGCATTGGTAGTAAAATAATGAACTGAATTCCGAACTGAAATATACTTGTTCGATTGATATTAAAATGGGGGAGGGGGGCAATTTAGTACCTTATTTTAAACCCCCGAAAAATATAAATTTTTATAGTACACCCTATACGAGTAGTGAAAATATAAATCAACTTCATAATATATTCTCAAATAACTACGAATCGCGCGATATTTTTGAATATACCAACGCGTCTTCAATTGATTTTTGCAGGTTTCTTCACGAACAACACAAGAAATTAGAAGATGATAGTGAAAGTTATATTCAGCGAGCTCTACCAACAGGAATTATTTTTATTTGCCCAAATAAAAGAAGAATTTATATTGAACGCAAATGTTTACCTGTTATGAGAGTTTTGGCGCAAGTTTTATATTGGTTAACAGTCATGCACTTTTTGCCATCAGGAGCAGGTATTACCTCTAAATATTTGAATGATAAAAGTTTTATTTTATAAATGATTGTAGTTTTACCACATAAAAGACCAATTTGGGAGCTTGAGAATCCATACGAATTAGGAGATAGCGAAGATTTTGTTATAGAACCTGACTGGAACTCAAAATACATTTAAAAGATAAGGATGAAGCTATGAAATAAATTATTGATAACCAAATCAAGTTTTATTTTATGAATTTGTTAATATTATACAGGGTGTCCTGTAACTACACCGACAACGCTTAACTGGTGATAGTAGACCTGAAAATAAGTCGATTTGGTCCCTCGGTAAAAATTTTACCCATCCTCGATTATCGGAAATGGTCTTAAATGGTACGAGAGGAGATAAAACACTTAAAAACTATTTGGTATTTAAAATTTTGAATTAAAATTTATTGCTTTATGTATATAAATTCAAGAGAAAGATTTTTTGTCCCTTACAAATTTTGTGTAGGATGTGCTATTTTCGAATAAAATTGAAAATAATGATTTAATTTAAGGTGATTTTAAAATCGTATCCATGGTAACAAAAGCTACATCTTCAACTTTTCAACTGGATTTCCTAATTTATAAATGTAAATTCCCGTTTAATGAGTATACGAATATGCATTTAATATGGGGTAATTTTTGGGCTATAAATAAACAGTTTCTTAAAAATGTATGTTAAAAAGCCTACCTAACTTACCATTTATTAAACTATTTTTTTAATTTTACTCAGAAACTGCACATCCTACGCAAAATTTGTAAGGGACAAAAAAAAATTCTCTTAAAGGTCTCTATAAAAGCAGATAATAATTTACTAACATTTTTGAATACCTAAAAAGATCTCAAGTGTTTTATGTCGTTTGGTACCATGTAAGACCATTTCCAGTAGTCGAGGATTGGTATAATTTTTACCAAACGAGCGTTTTTTTATAAAAATGCATGCGTACAAAATTTCATCGTAAAATTTTTATTACTTTGGCAGCAATTAGAAAAAATATTTTTTAAAAAATGAACTTTAGAAACCTATAACTTCTTGGGAATGCATTTTTGGATAAATAGGGCCAAATCGACTTATAGCGTTTTCGGCTTACTTGCACTGGCCTGCACTGCGTTGCACTGAGTGCATTTCGGGTGTTCGGCTTATAATTTCAACTCGCATTTTCTCGGTGCCGAGTGTTCGACTTAGAGCGAAAAGTGCACCAGTTGTGCACTGAGTGCAGCTTTTCTCGCACCGGCTCCAAGAGCTCGTGCTGGTTTCAGTGCAAATATGGCGGACTTATTCCAAGATAATAACGATAATAACAAAGCTCAAAAAATAAAAAAAATTACAAAAATGGAAATGTTCCCAAATATTTTATCATCTCTTCTTCGGATGACGATAAATTTTTCATTTAAGCTGGGAAAATTTTAAAAAAAGTCCCAAAAATTAAAAGTTTCATGGATATATAGTTCTTGAGTTTGTTGAGTAATATTCCTTGGGTCGTCCATATTCATGAATTCTTTTTTTGAGACTTTAGTGACTTGTTAAGTTATGATAAATTCAGCACCGGTTCACTAAAAGGTGTTCGGCTTATAACGTGCACTGGTTTGGTGGAGTTGCACTAGAGGTGCCCTGGATGATAAACTGGGGCAATGCAAGTTCGCACCAAGTGCACTTAAGCCGAAAACGCTATTAATTTCAGGTCTACTATCACCAGTTAAGCGTTGTCGGTGTAGTTACAGGCACCCTGTATGTTTAGCAAGCAAAAATTCAAATTAAAAAAAAGCTGCTCTAAAGATTTTTAATTCTATGTTATCTGTCAAATATAAAACCTGACATGTTCTATTTATAGGTTATATAATACGAAAATAGTCTCGTATAGGTGTTTATTTTTATATTCTTTGGGTGTAATTATCTTTTACATGAATATTTGTTCAAGCGGAAAGTAAATTCTAGTTCTAGTTGGTGTTTGAATGATCCGCCGAGTTTCCATCTCATTGCTGAAGGTCGGTTATTCACGAGGGGCCCGGTACGAGTTTATGAAAGCGGCTAACGTGCTAAATTCAAGTGAGTTAAAGTTGCGACCTCATTTCGTAAAGAATTTCATTTCTCATTTTGTTCTAGATTTTTGTAGTAGCAACATGACTGATAAAGAATCACTTAGGAAGAAACTTACTCCGATGCAATACCATGTAACACAAGAAAAGGGAACAGAAAAGCCTTTTACAGGTACTTATTTTCCACTTTATTTTATCTGATAATTTTTATTATTTCTTATTTTTTAGGTTGCTACAATAAGATGTACAATAAGGGAACTTACGTTTGTATATGTTGTGAGCAACCTTTATTTAGTTCGGATACGAAATATGATAGTGGTTGTGGATGGCCTGCTTTTAATGATGTTTTAGATCAGGGCAAAGTGAAACTTTCTCCAGATACTAGTGGAGGTAAGTTAGGAAGATTTTTTAAGTATGTGCAAAGATTTTAAATAGCTATAAATTTATTTTTACCTATGTTTTATTTCACTTCATAAAATTAGTTACTAATATTATTGAAAGTACTTATTATTATTACCACTGCATTAAATTGCCACTAGATGCTTTTATGTATTTAAAATTTATAGCTATTTACAAATTAATTATCTCAAAGATTATAAGTGTGAAGTATGATACTTGATGTCAAAATTAATTAGCTTAAATTGTTTTATTATTTCAGGTTGATAAATTCAAATTACTTAAGTGACTAAAAGGTATTAAAGTACTTAGTACAATTGTAAACAAAAAAGTATTTAAAGATAAAATTTATAAAGGCTGTAGCCGATTTTGCTAATTTTTTTTTCAGAGATGCCTTATTAACTAACATTAAGTTTCCTCAAATTTTGGCTTCGTAATGTACATGGTCTTCGTTAAAAAAAAATAATATTGATTTTTTTTAAAAATTAATTTTCTCGGTAATAGTTGTTGGAAATTTTTCTGGAATGAAATGTATTGCTAAATACCTATAAATGGTATTTTTTACGATTTTTGGTTTACAGGAAAATAAAAAAAAAATCAAAATAAAAATTCAAAAATAATAAAAAATATTTTATACTAGGGGGACAATCCCCATTTTTTTGTCAAATATTCCTCATATGTATTTCTATAATATGTATTAATCTCAAAATTGTCCGTTAGGTATAACATAATAATATTTATAAAAGTCTTGAAAATTTTCTGAATTAAAATCATTTATACAGGGTGTCCCGGAATAACTGTTACAAATTTTTTATGGTGATAGAGGAAGTGAAACTAAGCATTTTTTACTTATAAAGTATTGTCCGGAAATGCTTCCTTAAAAAGTTATACCACTTCAAAAATTTTCAAAAAAAATATTGTTTTGTAAATAAATTAAATATTATAAGAGATATTAATTTGAAATTTTGGCCACAGTTTTTTCACATAAGGATACACATTTTCTGCCAATAGAAGTTTAAAAAAATATTTTCAGGGGCGTTACATGTGGCAGGGTCATCACCTTTTTTTGATAATATCTTTGGTTTCTTTATGTTTTTGATAATTTTAAAAGTACTAAAATAATCCTTCATCAATGTTCTACAGAAAAGGTACTCTTATTGTATGTCGCTCCGGTGCTTCATTTCGGAGTAAAAGTAGATTTTATAATTTTTAGCTAAAAATATGAATTTAAAACACATCATCAAATTAGGCTTTTTAATGAAAATTACGTGATTTATCTGAAAACATACAAATATCAAAGTAGGCGAATTACCATAATATTTTGTTAATTCTCAGTTCTAAGCAGCCTTTAATATTTTCTAATTAGTGTTTGATAGTTAGTCGTATTATTGCAATATTAAAAATGCATAGATTTTCAAATGCGGAATCGCCAGACATGCATCTTGCATATGGAGCAGCCCACATATTTAGTACATTATTTGTAAAACATTGATCAAGGATTATTTTAGTACTTTTAAAATTATCAAAAATGTAAAGAAACAAAAGATATTATCAAAAAAAAGGTGATGACTCCCCCCCCACATGTAACGCTGATTAAAATATTTTTTAAACTTTTATTGGCCTAAAATGTGTATCCTTGAGTGAAAAAACTGTGGCCAAAATTTCAAATTAATATCTCTTATAATATTTATTTTATTTACAAAAAAATATTTTTTTTTGAAAATTTTTGAAGTAGTATAACTTTTTAAGGAAGGATTTCCGGACAATACTTTATAAGTAAAAAATGCTTAGTTTCACTTCCTCTATCACCATAAAAAAATGTCACGGTTATTCCGGGACACCCTGTATAAATGATTTTAATTCAGAAAATTTTCAAGATCAAACTTTTCTAAAAATTAATATGTTATACCCAATGGACAATTTTAAGATTCATACAAGTTATAGAACTAGATTTGAGGAATATTTGACAAAAAAATGGCGATTGTCCCCCTAGTATAAAATATATTTTTTTATTTTTGAATTTTTATTTTGAATTTTTTTTTTATTTTCCTGTAAACCAAAAATTGTAAAAAAAATACTACTTATAAGCATTTAGCATCTCTATAATATATTTCATTCCAGGAAAATTTCCAACAACTATTATTACCCAGAAAATTAATTTTTTCAAAAAATCAATATAATTTTTTTTAAAGAAGACCATGTACATTTCGAAGCCAACATTTGAGGAAACTTGATGTTAGTTAATAAGGCATCTCTGAAAAAAAAATTAGCAAAATCGGTGCATAGGCACATTGCCCATGCTTACCCGGCTACAGCCTTTGCCGAGGACTATTGGAAATTTTAACAACCAATAGATGGCGCTGTTTTTTGCAAATTTTTTAATAAATGATTTTCTAATTTTTATTTAAAATCAATATTTAATCAAAATGGGTGAAGTTACTACTGACGTTTTATACTAGCGTGACAGTTTGACAAATTTGCCGACAGAGGAAGAGCGAATTACACAATGTTTTTTTTAAATACACTTTTTAAGAATATTGAAAATTCAATACAAAAGTAAGATACCAAAACCTGAAATAATAAAACATAAATATTAAAAAATGTTGATAGTTATCGATAAAACAAATTGATAGTTTTGAAAATGAATTTAATATATCAAATTTATGAAAATTTTTGACAAAAGTATCTTTAAATGGACAATTTTTAGTGAATAAAGTGAAAATATAAACTGTTGTTTCACTAAATTTGGCCCATCCACTAAAACCAGTTCTGAGTGTTAAGACTTATTTCTGCTTTTTGTAGTAGTTACTTGATGTTTTGTTTTTTTATATGCTTAATTAAATAATAATCCCTTGTCTGCATAAATATCCTATAATCCTATTAAACTTTTTTTATTAATCCAAAATTAATTTTCTAAAAAAATCCTTTTCCTGTAATTTTTTTAATAAATGTAATTTTATAAAATTTTCCGTTTTTTTTTTAATTTACTCTATGGTTTTGATAGCCACTTTTTCCTTCTACTTTTAATATAGCTTTAACTGAAGCAACTTTTAAAAATAGCATTTTTCTGAATTACATAAGGTATCAAGTGGTTTGATAATTTCCTTTTGATTTTATCTCGGATTTTATAGTCTTAAGTTTTGGGGTTATTTTGGTTGCGTCCATTCTGCATGTTTTCTGGGATGCTGCATCAAAATCTAAGGTTTGCCACCAAAATTTCGTGACGCAATATTGAAAAAATTGTAAAAAATCTAGTTTTTTTTTTGTTTGTAACTCTGAAACTATCAACTTCTCGTAAATAACCTTCGAATTCTAAATGAAACTAGGTAAAATTTCCTACAAATTTCATAATTTGAGTTTTTTTCTCCGACGAAACCGGTGTCCTCGAATAATTTTTTCAATAATAGCCGATCGGTTTCAAATTTCAGTATGTCGTGTAGAATCGAAAACTGAACATTTTGAGCCCTATTTGTCTACATCGATCTTTTGAAACAACCTAGGTATCGGAAATATTCGTTTTTAGATCTCAAATCGGCGCGGTTACAGTTTTTATCAGAATTTTAAAAGTTCGGTCTCAAATTAAAGGGGAATGTGTATTTTACAACCGGACCAAATTTTAAATTTTTCGAGCCTTGGGAAGGCTTTCAAAAGCGCTTTAAAAAAGTCGATTTTTCGAGCGTCCGCCGCGCCGATTTTGAGAAATCGTAGCTTCGCCGGGTTCGGAATCGAAATGACCAAATCGGGTCCCCTTTTTTCTCACATCCTCATTTACGAGATCCAAAAGTCCCGACCCTCCTAGATGAAACCGGTGGTGAGGGCGAATTTTTCTTTGAAATCGTAAAAATAACGCGTTTTTTTTAGCGAAAAAACAAAAGTTATAAAGATTAATGTGAGACTCTGGCCGGAGGGAAAAAATCGCGAGTGGTATTTTCGTAAAGAAGAAACACGCGAATTATGGGTAGGCAGGTTGCTTTTTCGAAAATTTTGTTTGTATCTTATATTCTGGCGTTTGAATATTGGGGTACAATTTTGGACATTTTTTAACGAAATTCAAAAAATCGTACCTACCAAACGACGCGACTGATTTTAACAAACGCGGCTTATATTGTCGCTAAAAGTACCCTTAACACTTGGAAAAGTAATCGGTTTTATCCCGCCCGTCCAGCGGCGTTGCGATTTTTTTTCCAAAAGCGTAAAAAAAAAGAAAGACGAAAGACGACCAAACGCATTCAAAAAATTAAAAATCGCCACACGTTCTTTGAACGAGGACGGTTTGAAGTTTTGAAATCTCTATCTTTTCATTTGGCTTTACATCGACCAACCAAAGTCGAAATTTTGATTTTTTAACCCCCCGCAACCAAAATTATCGCTGTAAGGTAAGAAAACATCGTATCGTCGAACAATGGAAAGGGTTTATTTTTACAATTCTTAAAAAAAATTAAAAATTTTAACCGCGTAAAAAATTCTGCAAAAAAGCTCGATTTCGAGTATTTTTTTATCCTTCTTTTCTTTAATGGTTTTTAACGAATGCTGGCTCATTTTAAAGGTCTTCACGTAAGTTTTCAAATAAAAAATGAATCGTTTTGATATCTCTTTTCGTTTAGAAGTTGCGAACGAATAACTGTTAAAAATTTCACGTTTTGACGAAGGAATGGCAATGAAATTTTTGATTAATCAGAAAATAATTAATTTCGACCGAATTAAGACGATTTATGGCTCAAAATTTTCAGAATTCTTTCCTCTATGGAACAACGCTAGACCGTTTTATGTGGTGTCAAAAAGGCGCCCCCCTCCTCCGAGCCGTATTTGTACTCGAAATTGACAAAAAGTTTGGAATTTTTTTTCGAATAAACTATTTAGACCATTTTCATCAAACCGGACTTAAATACTCCTATTATGGGTATCTATGTTGGGTAAAATTTTTAGTTTGCTATTGTGAATACTTTTTGAGAAAATTAAGAAAAACGAAAATCCTGAAATAAAATTAATTTTTTTTTTCGAATTGTTGCAAAATCGACCCCTCTCCCCAAATGAAAGATAATTAAAAATTGATTACTCGGTTCCAGTTTTGGTCTATTATTTTTCTGCCATCAGCTGTAAAAACACTGTAATTTTGAGAAGCGCACGAGTTTTAATTTTTTTTTAACTTCTGCAGCTACTTTACATGTTTTTAGCTTATTTTAAAGTCCTTCTTTAATAGGGAAAAAGATTCGTACCAAAATCTTTATTCGTTCCAAAAATATGAGCCACAAAATTTAATAATTCTGAATTATTTACTTTTGTTGTAGGTTTAATTAAAAAACTTTATACTTCTGAAGTAATAACAAAAAAATAAGCAAACAATAAAAGTTCTTGACAATAATTTTGAGTATTTAACGATATCATTTATTTGAGCATAACTATACTTTTGATTAAAATTGCCTTTTTATTTACTATGATTTTTAAAAATGTACGTTTAAGTTTTATATTACAACAGTCGAACTTCCATAACTTGAACTTCTATAAGTCGAATTTTGTTTGTAATGTGTTTGTAAAAATACATATTCGTTTTTAGCTTTGCGAAATAATTTCTATATCTCGAATTTTCTATATATTGAATTTTTTAAAGTCCCTTAAAGATTTGAGTTAGGGAAGTTTGACTGTATTTTAAAAATTTCGACGTTTGAAGAAAAAATTGCATGTTTTATTCGGAGTATTTATTCTTTTACTCCTAATAAAACAATCTACTATTAAATTCACGATAGCTTAAGAACACTGCTTATTATTTTTTTCTTGTGTAAAATTCAGAAAAGCACATAAATATAAAAGTGTAGTGTTAAAATAATCTATTTCTAACTTGGATGAATTTGATAAAAGGGTGTTTTTAATCTCCAGGTCTGATATTATTTTTCACATGTGGAGCAGGTAATAGTAATAAATGTTTGATTTGTAATAAAAAAGTTACACCTCATTGATTTTTAACTCACTTTGCCGAAGTCCTTGCAGAACCAATTTTTATGTTTCAAGTATCTTCACTTATACACTTATATGAGCGTACTTGAATGAAAAATTCTTCGTTAAGTGTTAATAAAAATAGGCATATTTTTAAAAAATGTCTCAAAGATTTTGTTTATCAGTGTATCAACTCTGCAAACAATGTTGAATATTGGGCTATTTTGTTTGGGCACACAAAGAGGCTTTGAGATTACTTCCGAATTTCATATTCTGTACTCTATAACAGTTTTATGTACCAACGCGAAATGAGAAAAATCAACTTAAAATTTGCTTAAGTTTCATGTTCACTCTTAAAAATCCATTTTTTAAATGTTTTCTTTATTAAACTAAAGAAATAAATAACTTGTATTAAGGCAATAGTCGGCAAATTTGAGCGCTAAGCGATATCCTTCTTGCGGCCGAATGAGGAACTAGTGAGATGACGTCAAAAGTAGGTTTGTTACCTTCACGTTTTTACGGTTGCCACATAACTTTTAGTTATCACCTAGGTTACGCCGGCGCCGTTTTGGACTGAGCTACTTCTGACGTCATTTTTTGCGGGAATAATTGAAATGTAAATTTTTAAAAGAAGTAATTTAAATAATTATTTCTCAGAAAACAGCGCCATACACGAACGTGATCAAAATTTCCATTAATTCTTTTACAATTTTTGTCTTTATTGGTGAAAAAATGGGGATAACAAGAAACAAAGTTAGTATTTTGTACTTAATTGCTTTAAAGAATTATCAAAGAATTAAAAATAATTAAAAGATAAAAAAAATGTACTTTTGGATCATTTTTTGATTTTCAGACCTAGATCGCGGCCCTGTATAATGGCGTATTTAAATAAATACAAAACAGAGTAATTATATTTTGTTGCTCTTTAACTTGCCTGTAATTTTGATGAAGTGGATTTAAATTACAATTGCATAATGCTTTGGAAATGTTCAACTAACCGTTGTATTTCCGGTAAAATTGCAAAGATCGCCAATGAATCGTTAAAATTTTATGACTGAAAAATTAACGTCCTTCGATTTTAATTTGGCGCGCATTTATAACTTCGTACTTTGTTAATAATGCAACTGGAACATATTTAAAAATACCTAATTACATAAAAAATAAACCATTATACATATTTCCTTTTAAAAAGTGGGAATATTATGTTTTCATATAATGCATATTTTTTTATTAACAAGCCCCGAATTTCAAAATTGCTGGGAAAGAACACTGTTTTGGTTTTATAGATTTTAAAGTCATTCCACTAAATTCTATGGTACGAAAAAAATCCAGAATTCACAAAAAAATATGACATACCTATGTAATAACTTTGGGCTACTCTAATTAATTATGGGTAAAGTTGCAGAAGGTAAATATACGAAAGATGGTAGTCCAGATTCTGGTCAAATCATTTAAGTTTAAAGGCCTTTAAATTTAAATTTGTTATATGCGTTGTAATGGACAATTTCCATAGTTATCTTATTTGTTTCGATTTAAAGGCCTTTAATTTTGACCAGAATCTGCCTATAAATAGTTTAGCTTATAAATCGGAAAAATATGAAAATCTGACGTAGGAAACTTGAGACATTTTCTTTCCAAACTCACGCGCCTACTAGCGATCCGCATTAATCACTTAAGTCATTCGCTGATCATTTGGAAAGAAGCTCCGCAAAAGTGCGATAGATTTTCTATCCCCTCTCCGATCTATCGTGGGCGTCTAGATTTAAAAAATATTTTTTTTAAATTCACACGGCTCGTCTCACGACAATATACAGGGTGTACATATTTTTTTCGAGATTTTTTTTAGAAAGTAATAATCATTATAAACAACAAATTTCCTATAAACTAATGTTTTTTCGACTTCTTAAAACGTAACAGCAATTTTAAAATTTTAATGATTTTTGTGGGACACCCTGCATTTTATTATAAATTTTTCTTATTTTAATAGAGTTTTAGGCCTTTTCCCAATTGCTTTTTAAACAGTATAGCCTTTTTTTTTAAACCAACAGGGGCGTTTTAAATTTCGCGCGCTAATATAAATGAAATGTTGTGTCCCACAAGAATCATACAAAATTTTCAAATTGCTCTAACTTTTTAATGGGTCGTAAAAACATTAGTCTATAGGCGTTTTTTGCTTAGAATGATATTTACTATCTAAAAATATTTTTTGGTGGAAAAAAGTGGGACAATCTGTACATACAGGGTGCGGAAAAAGTCTTGCATAATTGCCCGATTTTCGAAGCTATACATGGATATAAAAAGGAATTTCATTTGCCATTTTTGTTTTCAAAATTCAAAAAACGCAAAAAAAACAAAAATTGCTGTTTTCGCTTTTTTTTTATTCGAAAACCGATCTAAGTTGTACGTCTTCAAACTTTGCCACCTCAGGACGAGGATTTTTATAATCAGAAATTAGAATTAAAAATCCATTGTGGCATCCATATGAGAAAAATCACGATCAGTTCGTCGGACTATTGCAGAACTATCCTAAGTCAAAAAACACTTTTTACAGGAGGAGGTATTTTTTAATTTATTTATATGTCAAAATTAGTATTACGATTAGTAATACGTTAATGTTAGGGTTTCTAAGGACATTATCCAGATTTATTTATTTAATTTCAGTTTGGAGGTTTCAGCTTCAAAAGCGTCATATTTTGAACTACACATTGGCTTTATCCCATTTTATACAGGGTGATTCACATTTATGTTAAAATCTCTCGGGTGGTGATTCCTTAGATAAAAATAAGAAAAATGTTCATATAAACATATGTCCGATTCCGCTTCCTAAGCAAGTTACAGCCCTTCAAAGGTGCTAGAAGAGAAGAGGTTTTTGGACATTATTTCAGAATGGATACTAGTAAAGGATTCAAATTTGGCATAACTCTTAATATGCATTGGACTCACGTCCATGATTTTTTTGAAATTGTATTTTAAGAGATCGTGGTAAAAACAACAGATTTTTTTTCAGAATATCATTCTGTAATCAAATTTACACAAAAAAACGTCCTCTTATACAAATTCGATAGAATGAGCTGTTTAAGAGAAAAGTGCGTCTAAAGATGTGCTTGCCGGGATTGTTGTCATGGTTACCATACTAAATTTTTTTGTAGACCTATTGTTTTACCAAAATTATTCCAAACGTTACATAGGAACCTTATTTCATAAATTATGAAACAATTTTGGTAAAATAATAGGCCTACAAAAAAGTATGGTAACCATGACAACTGTCCTGGCCAGCACATCTTTAGATGCACTTTTCTCTTAAACGGCTCATTCTATCGAATTTGTATAAGAGCACCATTTTTGTGTAAATTTGATTACAGAATGATATTTTGAAAAAAAATCTCATAAAAATGCAGTACTAAAAAAGTTACCATTGTTTTTACCACCAACGATCTCTTAAAATACCACTTAGAACCAATAAAAAAATTTCAAAAAAATCATGGGCGTGAGTCCAATGCATATTAAGAGTTATACCAAATTTGAATGCTTTACTAGTATCCATTCTGAAATAAATAGCCAAAAACCTGTTCTCTGTCAGCACCTTTGAAGAGCTGTAACTCTCTTAGGAAGCGGAATCGGACTTATGTTTATTTGAACTTTTTTCTTATTTTTATCTAAGGAATCACCACCCGAGAGATTTTAACATAAATGTGAATCACCCTGTATAAATTTGATTTAAGATACGTCTGCATTAGACCGACGATTTGTTTTCCTGAGAGATGAAACCAATCCAAGGTTTTTTTATTTCTTGATAGAAAGTACCTAAATAATTATCACGTTTCCATGCAGTATTTAAATCATATTGAAAACGCTATACTTCTTATTGCTTATTGGAAGATTTTTATGTAGGAACCATCAATCAATTCGTTTTCAAAACTCCATAGAAACATGATAAATTTATTAATTAGGAACGACTTTTAGCGAGATTGGCTTTGAAATATAAACGAAAATCACAAGATTTTCATAGACCTTTTTATCATCTTAATGATCACATAAAAATATTTAAATAATTTCAACCATTTTTGAAAAAAAAATAAATTTACTCAAAAAAAAAATTATTAATTTTCAATGAAAATATTACAAAAAAAAGTAAATTTTTAATTTACAAGTAACAAATTTTAACGAAAATGTTGAAATTGTTCCCCATTGACCATTTGGCATTGTCCCATTCGAGTGTAGACACTCTGAATACTATTGTTAATAGCTTCTTCGTCAATTTGTTGCAATTCGGTCCTAATTCTAAGCTCCAATTCTTGTAAATTATTAGGTCTATTGAAATTAACTTTTGATTTTAAATGTCCGCACAAAAAAAAATCTAAGGGCGTTAGGTCGGGAGATCGCGGAGGCCACTCAATTGGATCCCTTCAACCTATCCATTTGTTGGGAAACGTGGTGTTAAGGAATTCTCGCACCGCCCTGCCAAAGTGTGGAGGAGCCCCATCTTGTTGAATTAATAATTTTATTTTTGAGTAAATTTATTTTTGTTTTCAAAAATGGTTGAAATTTTTTTAAATATTTTTATGTGATCATTAATATGATGAAAAGGTCTATGAAAAATGTGTAAAAAAAGTAGGGGTTTCCATTTAAAAAAATTGATGATGACGTCATAGTGAAGTTATCAGTGACGTCATGAATATTTTTTTCATTCCAAAAGATGGCATTTTTAAAACAAAAATTGACCTGTCCGAGCGATTTTTATAAAAAAATTTTTTACGGAAGTTATGACCTTGGTTCCAAACTTTATCACAATATCACAATAAATACATATAACATGCAGGTACTAAATACAAGTAAATACAATATAAGATCTACAGATTAATATTCATACAATATTTAATTTTAATTCACATTATATCACATAGTTTTTAAATTGAAGAAAAATTAATGTCATTCACAATATGGAAGAGACTTTTTTTTAAATTTGAATATTAGTTGCAAACAATTTTAAGACTATTACTCTCCTCTAAATTTTCTACAGCATGTTCCGAAGATGACTATATTAAAAGACATCAGAAAACTAAAATAGTTTACTATGTGAAGGGTTATCTATATCGAACGTTTCTTTAATCAAAGATGACTACAGTCCTATAGTGACTATACTTATTAAATTTTCACTGTATTAGGAGATTTTTTTCAAGAATCACATTTCTATACGTAGAAGAAAAAATAAGGGAAAAAATGGCACACTTTGTATATCCTTTTTTAGTCATATTGAGAAATATTTTTGTAAAACAATTATTGAAAGAAAATGTCACTTATGAGGTATCATTGGATTCAGAAAATTATGTAAATAAGAATATATGGTACATCAGGTAGTTTTTAGTGATAGGTGGACACTCAATGAGTTTGCTCTTTAAAAAAGTTTAGTTTTTTGTAATCAACAAAATTTTGTTCATGCGTTTATGTTTCGTTAATTCAAGGTCTAGATTAAGTTTTTTATTACTTAACCATTAGTTTTTAAATTTCCAACACAAAAAAAACAAATGAAAAGAAAGTGATAAGCTAAACGAGAAAAGGCTAATCAAATAATCATCTAAATATAGCATACCTTGCATCTAATCTTTATAGCGTGTCTAAACTACGAAATAAATCCATTATTTCCAGTGTAATGTACGCGTTAAAGTGCATCTAATGTTATTTTAATTAAATCTAATTAAAATTCCTTAGCTGTGTTTTCTTTCTGCGAATTGTACTTTTATAAAATTACGCATAAATGAAATGGTAATTGGTTTAAATAATAAGGGGTTTCTTGATTTGACTTACCACTGATACAATTATGTTGTGTTCTTTATAAATACTTATTTTCACTAACTTGATCTCGTACTGAGGCTATTGTTTTACTCCCGGTAGTATTCGGCATGGTTGTTGGGCAAGTCGTTCTTCGAAAATTGCAAATTATAAAAGCAAGCAATTATCTGATTGCAAGCACGGTTTATGATGCTACTGACTGTTAGTTTTGTACTCGAGACTAGTGACGATAACGGTCCTTGCATGCAGCATTTTTAGATTATTTCAACTTCAATTGTTCCAAAACGGCATAGGTATGAAGACATGCAGGTTTATATAATAAATTTTCGTCGAGTTTGAAGTCATTGCCATATATTACTGCTGGAAGCGTTATTTTTGCAACCGCACGCGCCTGAATTCTGGATTTATTTTTAAAAGTCACGAACAATACATGCTTACATATTGTAGCTTGCTTAAGCGAAAAAATCAGGATTTTATTTATGGGGGTTTTCACATTATAATACTAAGCTGTGTATTACATCACTGATATTATTTTATCAGATTAGTAATTCTAAGAAAAGTCATTTATTCGAATATTATATTTTCTGACTTTATAAAAATAGAAGACAAATGCTATTTTTGAAAACTACAAAACTTATGAAAATGTGCTAAAATCTTTGCTTCTACCTTAATATTTGTGCTTGCACTTTAACTTGGCTTAAATGCACTTTGATCAGTGGTGATTTGCGTTATTTTGTAAATAATTTGAAAAAGTTCTTATTTCGTTTTTTGGGACGCTAATCTCGTACTGTTTTTCTTCCTCTGTCCTCACAAATCAAATGCATCCTTGCTTTTTTGATCCCACATTTTTTGGTTTTGACACATTTACGTTTATTATCCTTGGGCACTTTTGACTACTCTGATTTTCCCCATAACACGCAAATCCATATTTAATATTTCCTTTTATTCCCCTGTTGCTTTTCCTGTCACAAACCCGCCATTAGTTGGAGCTAACCTACTACTCCTGATAACCCAACCAGGTCGCATCAGGACGGAAGTCACCTGCTCTAAGTGCGATGCCCACCTAGGACACGTCTTTGGTGATGGACCAGCTCCAACAGGAAAGCGATTCTGCATCAATTCCGCATCCATCAACTTTATACCTAATGAAGACTCCAAGGAACAGAGCTAGTCTAGTAACTTCGCTATTTTCTTTGTTTTTATGGAAATATTAAAATTTAAGATGGTTTATAAATATTTATTTTGCAAGAGTGAGGTCTAGTCTTAAAATTTTTAGCCTTTATGTTGTTTAAAGTGTAAAATTGCAACATTTAACAAGAGTAACTAATACCGGGTGTCCCGTTCGTGGTTCACCAAACGTCAAGGTTAGAAAGTAGAGCAAATTTTATCAAGAAAAAATCAAAAAAGTAGAGATCTATCTTTTATTGTTTGAAAGTTACAGGGGTTTGAATTTGGCGTGCCAGAAATCAGTAAATGATCAATAGCTGCTTAAAAACTTAGTAAAAAGATTTTAAAAATATAATTTTAAAGCTGAAAGTATCCTCTTTCTATTGGTAACAGTGATAAAACACAAATCGTTTATCAAGTATTAAAAAAAATCGAAAAGAAAAATAAATCCAGAAAAAATGTTTTTTTAGCAGTTTTTCAAGATTTTCTCCAAGATATGATCTATTATGGGCGTGTTTTTTTTTTTTAATTTTCTAAAAATTCGTTAAATTCTCTAGAAATTATGAAAAATTTTGAAACCCTAACTCTTTTTATGCACTCACTAGAGCCTTCTAAACTTACTCCTATGAGAATTGATTCTAAGCATAGTTACTTACAATTGAGGTGCGCCTTCATTTTTGTTATTATTTAATAATACAACTATTTCAAAAGCCATCAAAATTTAAGTTTTGCTTATAAAAATTGATTATTAAGCAACTATTGATCATTTACTGATTTCTGGCAAAAACCCCTGTATCTTTCAAACCATTTTTGGTTTTTTTTTTGATAAAATTAGCTCTACTTTCTAATCTTGGCGTTTGGTTAACCACGAACGGGACACCCTGTATACTTAATATTAGCATATATCTATAATAATTTCTACCTTATATTTTTAGGAAAACATTTACAATGCTTTAAAAATAATTAATCATATTTGAATAAACAGTTTTTCGCGCACAGGTTTTTACGATTTGTTTCATTTTAATGTAGTTTTTTAATCTTTCTATCAATTTGTCAAGTCAAAAATAAAAACGTGCATGCCTAAATGATTGTAATAAACACGAGCAATATATGAGGCAATTGATATAAATTTGCGAGTACTAAAAGTAAATGAAATAATTTAATTACATTAAAATTAATAATTAAACATTTAAATTTAATTTTAAAAAATCATCTTAAATTTTATATTTAATAATTAAAAATCAGGAAGAACTAATATGCATATTAATAATTATTGTGTTTAATAAAAGAATTGAATTTATATCGTAAACTAAAATTTATTAACATATTTTGTATTACAAATAAATATTTTCATACTTTATTAAGTAGTAATAGTAAGTTATTTTTCATGAAAGAATATAAATGAGTGTACAGTTTTTTGTTAATAATTTGCCTTTTGTGTTGCTTTACGCTTTTTGATTATGAATGGCAATTTAAGTTGTACATTAATTTAATAAAGTTTTAAATAAAGAATCATGTTTTCTTTACTTTTATACCTAATTACTTTAATTATGGAAATATCTGACGCGTTTTATTTGTTTCGTCCCACTTTGTCGCGCAAGATTTTATCCAATTTATAGGCCGCTACAGACAACCGTACATGTAAAGTTGCTCCCAGTTGGAAGTAGGACAAAGAATACGCGATCGTGATTACTTTTGTCCTACTTCATTTATTTACAAAAAAAAGAAAATAAAGCTATTTTTTGTAAATTAAATTTAAAAAATTTTGTCTCAACCTAGTGACTTAACGGTTAATTTCCGAATATGGGTTTATTAACAAAAGTTGCTTGTTTTGGTGTCCTGAACAACCCCTTTCATTATTATGCATTACTTACGGAACACCCTGTATTAGCACTTATTTTTTATTTTTTTTTTGTTTTAAAGATGCAATTTACCTTTTTGAGGGCCCCAAAAAGAGAGGGTCCTATTAGACCGTATATAAATGCCAGAAATAAATCTGAGTATTTTGAAAAAATCCAAGGGGAACATTAAAAACATTAATATTGTACTTATTGAAGTTGTAAGTTGACTTTACAATTTTTTTTAAATAATAAGCACGTGAGCTAGAAATAATTTTACGGTTAATTTGAATAAATTAAAGAAGTGAAACGAAGTTAATTGAAAAATTCGAAGGGGAATATTAAAAAAATGAGATTTTCTAAAAATTACACTATTTAACAGGTTGAAGTTGCAAGATGATTTTTAAAAATTTATAACAACGTTAGCTAAAATTTATTTTTCGATTATTTTGAATAAATTAGAGAATTCTGCAAAAAAATAATCCATGTTTGTTGAAAAATGGCAACCATAAAAAAACTAAGATTGGGTGAAAATTGCTCTATTTTACTTGTAGAAGTTGTAAAATGGTTTTTTAAAAATTATTTAAAAAAATAACTAATTGAGCTGGAATTAATTTTGCCGCCGATTTGAATAAATTAGAAAACTCTGCAAAAGATAAACCATAGTTTGTTTCAAAAATTTCGAGAAGAACATTAAATAAATTGAGATTTTATAAAAATTGCACTACTATTTTATTTGTTGAAGCGGTAAAATGATTATAAAAAAATAAGTAAGCAAGCTAGATTTAATTAATTAATTTTGTGTTTGATTTGAATAAATTAGAGAATGCTGTAAGAGATAAAGCATAGTTTGTTAAAAAAATCCTACGAGAACATTAAAAAATCTTGAAGCTGTAAGATATGATTTGTAAAAATTTATAAAAAAATAACCAAGTGAGTTAAAAATAATTTATGGTCGATTTAAATAAAGTTAGTTTGTTCAAAAATCCAAGGGAAACATTAAAAAAACTGAGATTTTGTAAATATGTGCTATTTTACTAGTTGAAGTTGTAAAATGGTTTAAAAAAATAACTTAAGTTAGCTAAAATTAAATTTGCAATCGATTTGAATAAACTGAAGAATTCTGAAAAAAATTAACCCGAGTTTGTTGAAAAAATCCCAGGGAAATATTAAAAAAATTGATATTTTCCAAAAATTGCACTATTTTACTTGTTGAACCTGTGAAATGTTTTTAAAATTTATAAAAAATAACCAAGTGAGATATAATTAATTTTGTGGTAGATTTGAGTAAATTAGAAAGTTCTGCTAAATAAACTCGAGTCTGTTGAAAGGGGGAAAATTAACAAAAAATTAGATTTTGTAAAAATTGCAATATTGTACTTGTCGAAACAGTAAAATGATTTTTTTAAATTTATAAAAAAATAACCAAGTGAACTAGAATTAATTTTGCGGTTGATTTGAATATATTTAAGATTCTCCCCAGGGACGGACTTAGCACTTGGGGGCAAAA
This sequence comes from Stenus bimaculatus, assembly GCA_963971135.1. Classification (NCBI taxonomy): domain Eukaryota; kingdom Metazoa; phylum Arthropoda; class Insecta; order Coleoptera; family Staphylinidae; genus Stenus; species Stenus bimaculatus. Next base: position 42,769,033 of record OZ020183.1, on the reverse strand, counting down.
ATTGCTATGGGGGTCCCGGGATATTAAAAAACTGGTCTCATCCCGAAATGTTAGCAGTTATTTTTTTACGTTGCAATTTAGGTTTCTTGGGGGCCTCAAAAAAGGGGGCCCTGGGCTGTAGCTCTATTAGACCGCATGTAAATCCGCCCCTGGCCCTTTGTTGTTTTAAAAACAATTTTTAACCATGTTGATTTAAAAATTCTTATTTTTAGAGAAAAATTTGATATGATTTAATTCTACTTTTTTTATAATAGGATCTGGGCAAAATGAAAATACAATTTATTAAAAAATCTCAAATATGGGCCCCCTAAATTTACGGGCCCTAGGCAAGTGCCTACTTTGCCTAGTGGAAAACGGGTCCCTGAATACTACCCACCTATTATGATCGGGGTTCGAACCCCGAATCTGCAGTATTAATCAACTGAGCTACCGAGGACTCAAAGTTTATACAAGATTTTTTCTATATATTATATTTCTATTTACCAAATACTCAGAAAAATTCTTATTTATTCAACTCGCCAGTAAATAACCTCATTCTCGCTCGTTGAATAAATAAGAATTTTTAGATTCCGCTCGCCCTCTGGTGTCAAAAATATGAACTTATATATTCGGTAGTTACATTTTTGATTTAACGCATTGGTACATGTTTTTGAGCTTTACTGAAGCTTTAAATAATAAATCTATTTGTGATTTGTTTAATATGTAGTTATAAGGTGCAAGAATGTAGTTAAAATTCCTAATCACCTTGTATATGAGTAGTGAATGTGGTTGCATAATGCGAAGCAATGCGAAGTTCTGTGGTCAATGTAAATATGAACATAACCTAAAATTTTTTTTTAAAACAGTCAAATTGTTACAAAATATTTTATTCCAATAGATTCACTTTATTACAGCACTAAACATGAGTAATGCTTTATTTATAAGAGGTGTGAGATTTAGATCTGTGTTTTACAAGGGTTTAGTTTCATATTCAACACAAAACCCTATTCGTGTCCGATTTGCTCCTAGTCCAACAGGTAAGCAATACTTTTTTTCCAACAATTTGATAAATTTATGTTTTTTAACTTGATTTGGCATTGCTGATCATTCTCAAGTCAGGTCGTAATTTGTTACTACCTTTTTTCAGGTTATGTATCCCATAATTAGCAAAACAAACGACAATATTATAAATATATCAGAAAATGACGTTGACTTTGTTTTTATTTTGTAACTTTAGCTGCCAGCAACATTTTTTATTTTTTTGACTTGATTTGGCATTGCTGATCATTCTCAAGTGAGCTCGTAATTTGTTACTATTTTTTTTCAGTTTATGTATCACATAATTAGCAAAACATACGACAATTTATAAAAATATCAGAAAATGACGTTGACTTACTTTGTTTTTGTTTTGTAACTTTAGCTGCCAACAACATTTTTTTATTTTTTTTAACTTGATTTGGCATTGCTGATCATTCTCAAGTCAGCTCGTAATTTGTTACTATTTTTTTTCAGTTTATGTATCACATAATTAGCAAAACATACGACAATTTATAAAAATATCAGAAAATGACGTTGACTTACTTTGTTTTTGTTTTGTAACTTTAGCTGCCAACAACATTTTTTTATTTTTTTTAACTTGATTTGGCATTGCTGATCATTCTCAAGTCAGCTCGTAATTTGTTACTATTTTTTTTTCAGTTTATGTATCCCATAATTAGCAAAACATACGACAATATTATAAAAATATCAGAAAATGACGTTGACTTACTTTGTTTTTATTTTGTAACTTTAGGTGCCAACAACATTTTTTTATTTTTTTTAACTTGATTTGGCATTGCTGATCATTCTCAAGTCAGCTCGTAATTTGTTACTATTTTTTTTTCAGTTTATGTATCCCATAATTAGCAAAACATACGACAATATTATAAAAATATCAGAAAATGATATTGACTTACTTTGTTTTTATTTTGTAACTTTAGCTGCCAGCAACATTCTTTATTTTTTTAACTTGATTTGGCATTGCTGATCATTGTCAAGTCAGGTCGTAATTTGTTACTACTTTTTTTCAGTTTATGTATCCCATAATTAGCAAAATATACGACAATATTATAAAAATATTAGAAAATGACGTTGACTTACTTTGTTTTTATTTTGTAACTTTAGGTGCCAACAACATTTTTTTTTTTAACTTGATTTGGCATTGCTGATCATTCTGAATTAAGGTCGTAATTTGTTACTACTTTTTTTTCAGTTTATGTATCCCATAATTAGCAAAACATACACAATATTATAAAAATATCAGAAAATGACGTTGACTTACTTTGTTTTTATTTTGTAACTTTAGCTGCCAGCAACATTTTTTATTTTTTTAACTTGATTTGGCATTGCTGATCATTCTCAAGTCAGGTCGTAATTTTTTACTTTTTTTTGACGAAAAAATTAAAAAAAAAACAGTGCATCTTGAAGTACTTTAAAAGTAACAAATTTGGATGCCCTAATGATTGTCCTCATGTGAATAGTCACCAAGTTATCGCAATGACTGCTAATTTTAAATTTAAGTCAGCTGTTTGGAGATAACTCAAAAAATTTTTGAGGTTCAAATTTTTTTTTTATTGTAACAAAATAGCAACAAATAAGTAACAAATTCCCCCACTATTTTTTTTGCAGGTTGCTATAATTGTATTTCCAACTTAATATACGTCTATTAAAGCACCTATTATTTCCCTTATATTAAAAGAAAAATGTCAAATTGAATGTACATTGCAACTGCTTCCATTTACCTCACATAGTGGTTAATGTTTTTCGTGTATTTTACTAAAATTTATGGTAACTGGGCGCATTGACAGTTTTTTAATAAATAAATAGCAAATCAAAATATGACAGTATTTATTTAAATCTTACTCAGAAATCTACTCGCTAAAATTGTCACAAGACTCCATGTCCAATGAAACCTAATATAAATTCATTATTGCAAACTATGATTTTTTCCCAAAACCAAAAGTGATGTAAAATTAGGTTCTAGTTAGCCAACTTGATCTTACTTATTACGCAACTTCACAAACCTTAGTTATTTTGTTAATTTTTAAAAATACGAAATTTTCACTGATTAATTTTTTGTTTTCTTGCAACAGGAATAAAAAATAATAGTTCGAAATTGTATTTTTATTTATCAAACTAAATTTATTACTTGATACATCTCCTTAAGTTGGCAGTTGATTTAATAAGAATGAATGCTTGTAATTCATGATTATCCAGAGCTACTGCCTCAGCTTCAGCTCTTTTAGCAACATTTAGTAATTCTTCCTTTGACTTGTCTTGTTGGAAAACCTTTTTCAATGCATTATAATCAACTTTACCATTCTTTGTTACTTTAGCATTCTCAAGGTAACATGTTAGGAATTTTTTATTTTCATCAGTCGCTGGCCAATCTGCACAAATATATATTTTTAAAATATTATTAATAACTTCAAGAAAATTTAAGTATGAATATCATATCGTCAAACAAAGCTAACTTAGTACACTATCTATCAGACAGCATTTCATTTCATAGGACACTGGAAGTTACCAGGCAAAAAAAATCGCTGAAGTTAGCATTGTTTTACACTCATACGTCGATATTGAAGGTGAAGGAATTCAGTAACAGAGGTTATCAGTTTTGCAAGGATTTATCTAGGATTTCATCTTGGGGAGGGCAAAATTATTGATGAAAACTCGAAATTGGTTAACCTAACCTGAAATTTTTCTAATTTTTCAACATTTACAGGGTGCCTCAAAAATGGCGCAAGAGCTCTCCAGCACATTGTTGGAGAACCTTCAGTTAGATCTTCAGCAAAATAATTAAAATTGATCAATTGACCGAGATATCATGGGCGCCGGGAGGGGGGTGCACTTGCACCCCCCTGGCTTATAAAAAAATGGGAAAGAGAGGAGCAAAAGGCAAAACATAAGTCACGTACAATACCTATAGATTATCAGCCATGTATTTTACATTGAACTGAATCACAGAAACTCCAGTAACATTGTCCCAGGTCTGTGGAACTGTTTGCTTATTTTATTGTGTAGCTGTAGCTTGTTTATGCAGCTATAAAATCCAAATCTGCAGGTCCAATTTTAATTTTGTGTAAAATTTAGTATTTTTACGAAATATTTAATTTCTAGGATACTTTTCAATCTAAATTAAGAAATTAAGATTAATTGAGGACCAACAAAATGGGTATATTTTTTTAAATTTTTACTTTACAAAAAATAATAAGTACCGTCCCCGCGTCCCCTATCAGAAGTGCAGCAACCAAGGAGGATCAATAGATCTAGATTCTATTGTAGATGACTAATTAAAACTCATTCCTTTTTACGATAATAAATATTACCTATTTTTGACTTAGTGCTTGTGCTTTCTAGCCCACGAATTGTTTCCTTTTTTTAACTTTTGGATATCTTTCAAAAACCAAAAATGTTCATCCCTGTATTTTTTAAAAAGACAATACCGAATTGTGTACCTAAAGTGTCAGGAAATTGGTTGACCTTGAAACATTTTTAAAATTTTGCCTGCAGCGCTACACCTGAGGTAAGGGTGTGGGGTTGGGGGGGTTGGCACTCCTATGTAGGCCGATATCACAAACTCTTTATTGTGGAATTCCAAATTTTGCCTGAATGCCGAAATTTACCAAAAAAATCTGGTGCACCCCCGTAGAAAATATTCTGCCGGCGCCCATGCGAGATATGAAGAGACAAAGTTGGGAATTTAACTTTCTTTTAGCATGAATTTTGAAAACCCGATAGTTGTCCTGTAAAGTTTGGATTCTCATTAGTCGTGAAGTAATAAATTATATTTAAATCATATTTTACACTAACTTCACAATTTATTTTTTTAAATTGAAAATTATGACGGGTGTTTAATGTAGGTAATTTTAAATTTAAAAAAATAATTGAATTCCCAACGTTGTCTGTTGATACATCGGTCAATTGGTCAAGAGGATTTTTCTAACTATTTTTCTGAGGATCCCTGAAAGGTTCGTAGTGGAGAGTCATTTTTGGGATATCCATCCTGCATTTTAAAAATTGTTAATTGAAAATAATTACAGTGTATCCCAAAAAGAAGTGATGAGAAGAATATCATAGGAAGTAGAGTCATCTACAAAAAAACCCAATTTTAAGGGTTGGAACATCCCAGTTTTAGAGGAAGTTTTTTCCAAAGATAATTTAAAATTGTACCATAGTTCATATTTTAGATCAATTTAAATAAAAAAAAAAAATAGAAAAGCAAAGCTAATTAACGCCACATTGGCCTAAGGGTGTAATACTACCATCAAATAATTATTTTGATGGTTATTTTCAAAAAGTAAATACGAATTATTCTTGATATTTTCGCTCATATCTTTGAAATATGCCACACAAAGGTACCCCTTTTTTTGGTCCATAAAACTTTACAGAAATCTCTATCAATTTAAAAAAGATTCAGTGTTGGTACCTTTATACGGTTTATTTCAAAGATTGAAGAAAAATATATAAAAATTGAATTTATTTTTATAAAGTAAAGTCCCCAAAAATAATTGATAAGAAAACAATGGGTTAATTTGTTTTCTTATAAAAATGGAATTTTTATTATTTTCTCTCATATCTATGTCTATGATGTTGTGGAGGGCTTTTGCAAAATTTCATACGAAATTTTGTTCTGATTGAAATAATATGTGAGTAAAATTGAGTTGAGGAGTTATAATGATTATTATTATTACTTTACCTGAATTTGGCCAAACAAAAAACACACAAAAATAATGTAAAAGCAGTTCATTGTATTTTTCAAATTTGAAATCATAGATTTTTATATATAAACATCTAATGTTTGAAATTAATATCTAATTCAATTTTAGGTTTTATTTATACCCCAAAATAATACTTAAAAATAATTCATGTTAATTTATTATAAGCATACTTATTTAATACGGCGAAGTCGAAACGGAAAATTTTCGAATCGTAAATACGTAAATAGGTTAACCGATCGTAAAACACGTAAAAGTACATTTTGCTGGCGACGGAAATTTTCCGTCACGGACGAAGAAATCGCCGAGTGGGACACTTCGCTTAAGAGCGTGTGTTCCGTGTAGAAAAATCGTTGCGCTAAGCTTCAGTGCAAACTAAGCACCTTAGAAAAATATTTTTTCTACATATGGCATGTTTATAAAGAGCCAATAAAAGTGTTCAGATTACATTTTCATATTTTACAAAAGAATAGAAGTTTTACGCAGTCGAAGAAAAAAAAATAAAAATTAATAAATTAACTTTTTGTCCTGAACAATGTCAAGAGAATTTTTTAACTTTAATTATTTTTTTCGACGAATTAAAATTTCGCAGAATTTAAGGTACTTAATTTGCTAGATTTTTCAAAAATATCACGTTCTATCCAATAAAAATTAATGTACCACAGTAAGATTAGAAAATTACTTTAAAAATCACTTAGATATAATATTCTCAGGAACGAAATTGCTTAAGAGGATGTGATCCAGGTACCTAAAACGTTACGATAAAATTGAGAAAAAGCTAAACTGCATAGGTAGATCATTTTTTCCATAGCGTATTTATAAACAGGGCTTTTAATTTTATAAATTAGGTGAGGTTTATAGGCAGATTCTGGTCAAAGTTAAAGGGCTTTAATTAGAAACAAATAAGGTTACCATGGAAATTGTCCATTACAACCCATATAACAAATTTAAATTTAAAGGCCTTTAAACTTAAATGATTTGACCAGAATCTGGGTATTAAAGTCCTAAAATAAACAATAATTTTTAATTTATTCACAAAAATACAGTTATATCAAAGTTAGTTCCTAAATATAAAAATAATAAACATTTCATAAATTATTTATTATTTGCAAAAAATGGGGTTAACAATAATAATTTAAATTTATAATTATTTTATTTGCTATAACGTAAAGTACTAAAATTGAATAAAATTCCTCAAAAACCATATCATCACTTACTTCGGTTTCCAAGAGATTCACACTAAGCAGACATTATTCTTTGCATGTCAGATTTTTAGAGTTGAAGTATTCTTGATAGCCTTTACAATTCCGATATTAATAAATTCTGTCCCTCTTAATGTATAAACATCTAAAAATTCTTTTCATACAATTTTTGAGAAACTGTTTTAGAAAAATAAATTTTGTTGTGAGTTGTGGGTTCTAGGTGGTTGTTACTTGAGTTTTTAGGTTCCATTTTAATAATTTTTAAAAGTGTCCCGAGTGAATTTGGTCCCAGTTAACTTGATTTTACTTATTACGCGACTTCATAAATCTTACTTATTTTGTTAATTTTTAAAAATACGAAATTTTTACTGATTAATTTTTTGTTTTCTTGCAACAGGAATTAAAAATAATAATCCGAAATTGTATTTTAATTTATCAAACTAAATTTATTACTTAGTACAAAGCCTGAAGTTGGAAGTTGTTCTAATAAGAATCAATGCTTGTAATTCATGATCATTCCTAGCTACTGCCTCAGCTTCAGCCATTTTAACAAGATTTAGTATTTGTTCCATTGATTTCTCTCCTTGGAAAACCGTTTTCAATGCATTATAATCAACTCTACCATCTTTTGTTATTTTAGCATCCTCAAGGTAACATGTTAGGAATTTTTTATTTTCATCAGTCTCTGGCCAATCTACACAAATATCTATTTTTAAAAAGTCTTTAACATTATATTTAGCAGCACAAGTTTTCACAGAACATTTATATTTTAACAATTTCTCCAAAGTTATTCTTTGGGCCTAAAAAATATTATTAAGTAAGTTTAAGAAAATATGAGTATGAGGATCATATCAAAAGGGTTGAGTGTCAAACTAAGTTAACTTCAAATTTCACAGTTTTGAGTTAGTATATTATCTATCAGGCAGCATTTTATTTCATAGGACTCTGGAATTTACCAGGCAAAAAAAAATCGGTAAAAGAGGTCATCTGTTTTGGTTTAAGACCAAATGAAATCATACAAAATTTTGTTCTGATTGAAATAATGTTTGAGTAAAATTGAGTCGTGGAATAATAATGACTATTCAACTCACAAGTGATTATTTTTTGTGACAAGTAAAACGTCAAAAATATCAGCGATTATTTCATGACGTTAATATCAAATTTTAATAAGTTTGAAGTTGGCCGTCTAATTTTGCACAAAAAAGTGAAAAATGTTCGTTAAATATGCACTCTTGTTCAAATTGTAAGTCGAATATTTTTCATACATTAATACTCATGTCATTTGGGTTTAAAAATTCCACTCCTGCTACGCAGCCGTGGAATTAATACTTAACCCCAAATGACATTCGTGGTAAATGACAGTGAAAAATATTCGACTCAAATTTAACCACCCGTGATATTACATATGACTATTATTATTTTACCTGAATTTGGCCAAATGAAATAAACATAAAAATAATGTAAAAGCAGTACATTGTATTTTTCCAATTTGAAATAAATAATTAAATTTTGATTTTTAATTTATATCCCTAAATAACACTTAAAATAATTCATGTTAATTTATTATAAGCAATATATTTTTATTGACTTTTATAAAGCTTTATCAAACTTAAATTTAAAAATTTACATTCATATTAGTTTAATATTATAATACAATTTTGAAAAAAAAATTTGCGACAGCCATATAAGAAAATCGTATATGTCGTTCATATTAGTAGTTTAGAAAATTTATCATTTCAACACTTCTTGTAATTTTCAATAGAAGGGCTGCAAAGGAATTCCGAAAGGCCTCTCATGGATTTTTTTGAAATAAGGACAGGAAACAAAAATTTATATTTAACCTCGTTAATGTTACTTTTTTTATTAGTAAAATCATTATACAGGGTGAGTTTTATGTATGGAATCAAAGCGATTATTCCCAAATGATTGGATAAAAAAAAATTGAAATTTGGTTCGATCAAATGAACTGAATCCAATCCGACGTGTATATTTCTGAAATATGCGGATAGTCAACCGCTATTCAATCCAATCCAGATCGAGTTACGCGAGATAAATGCAGTCATTTATTTTTGGATTTATATTTCCACCAAATCGGACACTTGTTATGGGACAGAAGGAGTAATACAATTTTGAAAAATGGAACGAAAATGCTTGTACCTGGTTTTTTTACCGATCTTATATTTTAATAACTTATATACCACAACTAATAAAAAAGCAAGTAGGTAACTTAATTTAATTATGTTTTATAATGTTATCTTTTATTTGATTATAACAATGATCATTACATGTATTTAAAAAATTTCATTACTGAATCTTTTGAATTTTGCAACTTCATCAGCCATATTTTTCACATATTGTAACGAATTTAATTGAGTCTTCAACCGATTTGTCTTCTTGGAAAATTTTTCTTATCAATTTATAATTTACCAAAGAATTTAAGCCAAGTAATTTGCTATCGAGAACATAACATGCTAAAAATTTCTAGTTAGATCGGTTTTTTTCCCATTCCTCGCATACATCTTGATTTAAGAAGTATTAAACTTCATATTGAGTTGTCTGGAGATGGAGTAACTTTAAAATAAGTTTCTAATTTATCCGCCTGGAGAAATAAATTCTTCATCAAATTTTTACAAAACTAATGTTACGATAAATTTGAAAAAGTTATTACCTGCATTTGAACAAGAAAACCGTAAGCACAGTATAAATAACTACCAGTAGCGACCCTCTCCCGTGTCTAACCTTGTACCATTTCTATGGTGCGTATCTGGTACCATTGAGTTTAGAACTGCAAATTACAAATGGTGACATTTCTCTATGATCAAAATAATTTTAAAGGCGTCGCCATTTGAATTTAAATACCGTAATTAATGTAATAATTGATGAAAACTGTATATTATTACATTTAAGCTTGTCAAAATCATTAAAAACTTCAATTTTAATCAAAACTTTGCAAATGTATGTTACATTTTTATGGTTAGAAAAAGTGACGTAAATTTAAATTTGCCGCGTGCTTATCTGAGTATACATATATATATCGTCAAGGTCACCAAAAATTGTCCCATCAAATAACATGTAATTTGCATGAAGTGTCGCTACTGGTAGTTGCCTATACTGTGCCGTAAGTTAAAATCGACCTGTCACAGCATTTTTACAATTATTTATTTTTTAAGAGTTATTTAGGGTGGCTTCTTTTAAATGGAACACTCTGTATATTTTATTATTTAAAATATTGCCTTTGGTGTTTTAGGGTTTATTATCCTGATTTTATAATACAATTATAATGTAATTTAAGTTAAAGTTTTGGATTAAGACCAAATGAAATACGAAATTTTGTTGTGATTGAAATAATATTTGAGTAAAATTGAGCTGTGGAATATTAATAATTATTATTATTTTACCTGAATTTGGCCAAACAAAAGACACACAAAAATAATGTAAAAGCAGTTCATTGTATTTTTCAAATTTGAAATAAATAATTAAATTTTGGGTTTTAATTTATATTTACTACATCGTTGGCTGTTTTTTGTGCACCCCTCTGTATAATTCTTGTTGGTTTTTTGGGCAGAATTTAAATCCGAACCAGATTTACTCCAGTACATCAAGTTTTTTTTAGATATTATCAGTTAAATATTTACTGACAAAATCACCCTGAATATAATTTTTAGGTATAAATAAATTTGCTGTATAACTTTGTTTTTTTGGAGAAAACATTGATATTAGAAAATGGTTCCATATGGCTTTTTATATTTTTTCTACTATTTCCATTAAAATTTAAGTCAAACAAAGCAATTATAAGAGGATATTTATTTAAAAACTTTTAGAGGTGCTTTAATTTTGTGGAGCAGTGTATATTTAAAATTTTCTAAAAAACGGATTGAGAACAAATAAAAAAATTAAAGCACAAATGAGCACAAATTGTACACTAATTAATGAACATAATTTGAATAAAAACTGAGGTTGGCCCGCCAGCTTGAAGTTGGCGGGACCAACGATTTTTATTTTTTGCTCCCAAACCGTTTGACCACAAATATAAATTTTTGCAGCACAAATTAAGCACTAATTAATGACATTAAAAAAAAATAAAAAGTTGGCCCCGTGAAGGGGCCAGTATTTTTTTTCATTTTTGCTACAAATGCTTTAAGCACAAATTTTAATTTGTACGGCACAAATAAGCACAAATTAATTACAATAAAAAATAAAAAAAATAAAAGTTGGCCCCGCCAGCGTGAAGTTGGCGGGGCCACTGATTTTTTTAATTATCTTCAAAACCGTTTTAGCACAAATTAATTTTTTTACAGCACAAATTTAGCACTAATTAGTAATAACAATTTTATTAAAATTGAAGGTGTTGGTCCCGCCAACTTCACGGACCTCAATAATTATTATTTACTTTTTACTAAAGTATGGAAAATATTAAAAAAATATTTTAATAAAAGTTGTTTATTTTGAAAAGACCTATCAAACCACATCAAACTCGACCTATGTTGCAATTTAAAAAATCAAAGCGATATCCGGTTCCGTATAGTTCCGGGTTGTTCCGGAAAAATATAAGTATGGTTTGATAGGTCTTTTAAGAACAAACAACTTTTATAAAAATATTTTTTTAATATTTTCCATAGTTTAGAATTTATTCGAAAAACAAAAAAAAATTGTTAATAAAGGTAAATAAAAATTATTGCATATTTTGAAGAATTTTATAAATTTATAAACTCTTTCTACAAATTCTAATATTTTACCAACTTTAAATATCATACTTGTGCATATTTAAACAAAATTCTTCAAAATATGCAATAATTGTTATTTACTTTTTTTTACAATTTTTTTTCGAATAAATTTTAAACTATGAAAAATATTTAAAAAATATTTTTATAAAAGTTATTTGTTTTTGAAAGACCTATCAAACCATACCAAACTCGAGCTATGTTGCCATTTAAAAAATCAAAGTTACCTTCGGTTCCGGATAGTTCCGGGTTGTTCCGTAAAAAAATAAGTTCACCAATGGATTCTTTAGGTTCACTTTGGTAATTAAGTTTTTTATTATAGTGATGTGCGATAACTCGTTCTCGAGATAAATGGGTGTCACGGGTGGTCTGAATCACCCTGTATAGAGGTTCAGTTATGCTGAGCTTATTAGGTATGTTCAATCCGATCGCCTAATAGACGCGAGGAACGGGATTTCTTTTATGTCCCAAATTGCAACTTTCGTGTATTTTACTAAAATACCAAATCAAAATATGACAGTATTTATTTAAATCTTATTCATAAATCTACTCGTTAAAATTGTCACGAGATTCCATGTGCAATTGAAAGCTAATATAGATTCGTTACTGCAAACTATGTTTTTTACCCAAAAGTGATGTAAAATTTGGTCCCAATTAACTTGATTTTACTTATTTCGCGACTTCATAAATTTTCACTGATTAATTTTTTGTTTTCTTGACACAGGAATAAAAAATAATAGTCCGAAATTGTATTTTAATTTATCAAACAAAATTTATTACTTAATACAATTCGTGAAGTAGGAAGTTGATCTAAGCAGAATGAATGCCTGTACTTCAAGATCATTCATAGCTATTGCCTCAGCTTCAGCTATTTTAGCAAGATGTAGTATTTGTTCCATTGACTTCTCTCCTTGGAAAGCCTTTTTCACTGCATTATAATCAACTCTACCATTTTTTGTTATTTTAGCTTCCTCAAGGTAACATGTTAGGAATTTTTTATTTTCATTAGACCCTGGCCAATCTATACAAATATCTATTTTTAAAAAGTCTTTAACATTATAGTTAGCAGCACAAGTTTTCACAGCATATTTACATTTTAAAAATTTCTCCAAAGTTATTCTTTTGCCCTAAAAAAATATTATTAAGTAACTTTAAGAAAATATAAGTATGAGTATCATATCGAGGATTTAGTGTCAAACAAAGTTAACTTCAAATTTCACAGTTTTGAGTCAGTAGATTATCTATCAGGCAGCATTTCATTTCATAGGACACTGGAAGTTACCCGGCAAAAGAAATCACTGGAGTTAGAGTTGTTTGACACTCATAAGTCGATATAGAATGTGAAGGAATTCGATAAAAGAGATTATCATTTTTGGTTTAAGACCCAATAGCCTGTATTCAGCGACCGTTATGAAAAATTTAAACACGTTGTTATCGTTAATCACGGGATTAAAACATATTTCTTCATAAGAAATATTTTCTTAAAGACGTGATTAACTTTAACGACGTCTCTAAAATTTTCATCACGGTCGCTGAATACATGCTAATGAAATCATACGAAATTTTGTTGTGATTGATATAATATTTGAGTAAAATTGAGTTGTGGAATTATAATGATTATTATTATTTTACCTGAATTTGGCCAAACAAAAGACACACAAAAATAATGTAAAAGCAGTTCATTGTGTTTTTCTAATTTGAAGTAAATAATTAAATTTTGGGTTTTAATTTATATCCCAAAATATCACTTAAAATAATTCATGTTAATTTATTATAAGCAATATATTTTTATTGGCTTTTATAAAGCTTCATCAACCTTTAATTTAAAAATTTACATTCATATTAGTTTAATATTATAATACAAATTTGACAGAAAAAATTGCTACGTCCTTATAAGAAAATCGTATACAGGGTGAACAAAAGTAAACAGTTATAAGGATTTAAATTTTCAATACATAAAGTTCGGCAACGCTTCTTTATTTTGTAAATTTAGCATTTTACAGAAAAATGTTTCGAATTAAAGTTGTACGATTCTTATTGCTTATTGACGCACTTTTTAGAAATATTGCAATGACCTTGAAGAGCAAGTTGAAGGTCAAGCGATAATTTCTTAACTTTTTTAAACAGCACCCACCCATTTTTATTGCGTTTTATTAAAGCTTGTTTATGGAGCATATTTTTTTATTTTTCTGAAGTAAATATTTTGGAAGTTACAAGAGTTTAATGTTTTAATGGGTAAGTTTGGCAACGCCGTGCCGATTTTTTTTAATAACCACAATCCGTACATTTTTTATTTGAAATATTTTTCTCAAGAATGTTGACTTACCTATTAAAACTTTGAACTCTTTTAATTTCTGAACTATTTACTTTAGCAAAATAAAAAAAATTGTTCCATAAACCTCAGAAAATGAGCTTTGATAATACGTAATAAAAATGGGTGGATGTTATTTAAAAAAAAGTTAAGTGTTTATCGCCTGACCTTAAATTTGCTATTCAAGGTCATGGCAATATTTCTAAAAAAATACGGCACTAAGAATAGTACAACTTTTATTTGAAACATTTTTTACAAAAATGCTTAGTTTCAAAAATAAACGGGCGTTGCCGAACTTTTTGTTCACCCTGTATACGATTTTCTTATATGGCCGTCGCAATTTTTTTTATCAAAATATATTATAATATTAAACTAAAATGAATGTAAATGTTTAATTTTAAGTTTGATGAATCTTTATAAAAGCCAATAAAAATATATTGCTTATAATAAATTAACATGAATTATTTTAAGTGTTATTTTGGGATATAAATTAAAAAGCAAAATTTAGTTATTTATTCCAAATTACGAAAATACAATGAACTGATTTTACATTATTTTTGTGTGTCTTTTGTTTGGCCAAATTCAGGTAAAATATTAATAATCATTATTATTTCTACAACTCAATTTTACTCAAATATTATTTCAATCAGAACAAAATTTCGTATGATTTCATTGGGTCTTTAACCAAAACTGATAACTTATTTCACCGTTGACGAACTTCGACTTGCGGTTTTCACCAACATATAGATACATGCATGCCCCACAATTTAAAAATATTTTCGATATACAGGGTGTCTCAGACCACCCGTCCGCCCCTTTCATTTTGAGAACGCCTTGTCGTACATGGCTGAAATAAAAAAATATTATCAAAGCAAATCCGAAGAATGTATTGGTGCACTTATTTTTTTCCGGAATAATCCGGAAGTGCCCGGAACCGGAAGTAACTTTCGATTTTTAAATGGCAACATAGGTCGAGTATGGTATCGTTTGAAAGGTCTTTTAAAAAGAAACAACTTTTATTAAAATATTTTTTTAATATCTTTCATAATTAACAAATTAAACGAAACTTGTGTTGGTCAAATTTTTACCAATTGAGCGTCCAAGATTCAAAAACGCGTATAAAGAATTTCATTACAAAATCTTTACTGATTTGGCAGTAATAAAAAAAATTCCATTTTAAAAAATCACAGAAAAGTTGACGATGATTTGGGATAGTGATTATGCGTTAAAGGAACAGGAAATAATTCAAAATTCGAACGAATATCGTTGTAATCTCAATATTTTTAATAAGTTTTTTAATTTTTAAATGTTAAGGTTCTACAGTTAATTACTTGTGCCAGATGATTTCCTAATGAAGGAGAAACTAGCCGGGACAGAATGATAAAAGTGGTCGGCCACAACGTGTAGACGGTTCAAGAATAAGACAGCAAATTCAGGTTTACGAAAAACACTGTTTTTTCAGGTTTTTGGTTCAGCTTTTTTATCTGATTTTAGTAAGTGATATGTCATAATAAATGGTTCAAAGAATACTATCATAAATATTGTGAAATCTTTATTTTTGCCAAAAACGTCTGTTAAAGTGATTTCACAGTATGTTTTCTCTGAAAAAATGAATTTTAGGTTTAATTTATATTGCAAATAACATTTAAAATAATTCATGTTAAATTATAAGCAATATAAATTTTATTAGCAATATAATATTTTTATTGGCTTTTTTAAGGCTTTATCTAACTTGCTCCTATTTTGGAAAAAAATTATACATAAATTTAAATCTTTACTTAATATTAGATTAATATTATACTCCCTCTGTCCCAAAATAAGTCAAATTTGACATCGAGTACAACAATCTTAATTTATACTTATTTGTAAGATGTTTCCTTAAGTTGGAAATATATTTTGATCCATAGATTTTATAAAACTTATACTTATTTGAAAACAGACATAGACTGCATTTATCTCGCGTAACTCGATCCGGATTGGATTGGATTGGATTGGATTGAATCGAATAGCGATTGGCATTATTTTCGAAATAAACACATCGGATTGTCTCACTTTTTGAGTAATTGATCTCAATCCTAAAACTGAATCCAATCCGACGTGTATATTTCGGAAATATGCGGATAGAGTCGACCGCTATTCAATCCAATCGGATCTGATTACGCGAGATAAATGCAGTCATTTATTTTGAGATTTAAATTTCCACCAAATCGGACACTTATTATGGGACAGAGAGAGTAATACAATTTTGGAAAATGAAATGAAAATGCTTGTACCAGGTTTTTTTACCGATCTTATATTTTAATAACTTACATACCTCAACCAATAAAAAAGTAAGTAGGTATAACGTAATTTTTATTTGATTATAACAATGATCATTACATTTATTTAAAAAAATTCATTACTGCATCTTCTGAATTTTGCAACTTCATTAAGTATATAAAAAGTCCTTTCATATGGATCAGCCATATTTTTCAGATATTGTGAGCCAACTGTGTCTTTAACGAATTTAATTGAGTCTTCAAACGATTTGTCTTCTTGCAAAATTTTTTTTATCAATTTATAATTTAACATAGAATTTGGGGCCATTATTTTGCTATCGACAACATAACATTTCAAAAATTTCTTAGTTAGATCGGTATTTTCCCATTCCTCGCAAACATCTTGATTTAAGAAGTATTCAACTTCATATTGAGCTGCACAGTTGTCTACAGCTGAAGTAACTTGAAAGTAATTTTCTATTTTTTCCGCCTAGAAAAATAAATCCTTCATCAAATTTTTACAAAACTGATGTTACGTTAAATTTGAAAGTTAAGTTAAAATGGAGAAAATTAATTTCATTTTTAATTATAAAGATTTTAAAAATATTTTCTTATTATTTTAAGAGTTTAAGTATTAAGATTTAATTCTACACTGCAATAACCACCATCATCATAGATATTTTATTATTTGAAATATTGGTGTTTTAGGATTTATTATCCTTATTTTGAAATATAAAATGCCATTGATAATGTCAACATTGGTTGACGGAAACGTTCTGGCTCATTAAATATCTTTAAAAAGAGTAAGTTTTTTATTTTAATATTATATACTAATTAATTGAAATATAATTTAAGTTTTGGTTTAAGACCAAATGAAATCATACGAAATTTTGTTCTGATTGAAATAATATTTGAGTAAAATTGAGTTGTGGAATAATAATAATAAATATTATTTTACCTGAATTTGGCCAAACAAAAGACACACAAAAATAATGTAAAAGCACTTCATTGTACTTTCCAAATTTCAAGGAAATAATTAAATTTTGGATTTTAATTTATACCCCAAAATAACACTTAAAATAATTCATGGTAATTTATTATAAGCAATAAATTTTTATTAGATTTTATAAGGATTCATCAAACTTAAATTTAAATTAGTTTCATATTATAATACAATTTAAAAAAATATTCCGATTACCATATAAGAAAATCGTATGTCATTCATATTAAGGCGGCGCCGGAGGTAAATTTGAAAGAGCTTTTTAGCAAATCTATTCCATCATATGAGTTCATCTTTCAAGGCCTTCTAGCTAATGGTACTAAGAATAATAATAATGGTATATTGTTTTATTAGGAGTAAAAGAAGTACTTTTTGTGGCGTACACATGATAGCCACAAAAAATTCTTTTACTCCGAATAAAACATGCTATTTTTTTTCAAAC